>CP126896.1:60353333-61667500 GCA_030440675.1 Furcifer pardalis
TTATAGTCTTATTTCCTAGGAGAAAAACTGCCTGAAGGCTAGAACTTAAAATACAAGAGCTTGTTTGAAGAAAGCATTGTCTTGTAAAATGTGACAAAATGTGTACAAATTGTTATGGTGTTTCAGGAATACAGACAAAGTAAATGGGTTTTTATCAGTTCAGCAAACTTATTGGTGCATCTGGATCTGAGGAACTATTTGAAAAACAATTTGCAGCTGAGTAGCTGCTAATACCGAAAAATCTCTCTCTGTGTATGTGTGTGTGTATGTGAGTGTGAGTGTTTAGAAGAGAGAAAATAGTGGGTGAGCTGGATTAGCAGTAAATCATCATATTTTGCTACATGAAATTCAATAAAAATGAAGTCTATCCAGTTTCAAACTTTTTAGAAGACGTTATTGCTTTTTATAGTTTCCATAATTCCCTGTCCGTCCAAATGATCTATTCCTGTTGGCTGGTCCTTGAAGAATGAAGGCAGTTCCTCATCAGTAAATGCTACCCATTAAATTTACCACAGAAGAGAACAGAAGCAATTCCCTGCATCTCTTCTGGTGCAAGTTGTCTGACACTAAGAAAAACTGTGGAGAAAGGGATGAAATACTGCTGAACTCTCTGGAAGGATGGTATCATCCCCTTTTCCTACCCTCAATCATAAAATGTGTGCCATGAGCAGAAAGCAATATCTGCTTGCTTGCCACTGTAATAATGAGAATATTTGTTACACTTGTAATATACATACATACAGCTGCTAGAAAAATCATGATACAGTACTTAAAAATGGATTACTCCCATGCAAATGAGCTGTGCCACGTTCTGCATGGGAAAACATAAAAGAAACATTAGTGTCGCTCTCTTGTGGGTATGGAGAGTCCTTCCACATATAACTTTCAAATCTGTGTAACTGTTAGACAACAATCTTTTTTCGTGTCCTGATCAAACCCTGGACTGCCATAATCTTTTTGGCTTTGTCGTTGGCCAAACTTAAATCCTCATCGGTGCATGTTTCTGGCAGTAATTGGCAGACCAGTAAATCAGCCGGATTCTATATCTCTCCACATTCACACAGTGTATTGTTGTCTACCAGCAGCCCCCAGTTTAGCATGAAGGTCTTACATTTAGGGACTCAGACCTTCAGCCTATTCAAAGTCTTCCAAGTAATGTAGGGGAAGTTGAGTTCCTCAGCTATATCCTCCTTTAATGTTGTTCTTTATCCAGTGAGCGCCTTTCTCCATCTTCTATTTTGGTTTTGCTCTTGCATACCCTCAAGAACATTTGTTCTTGCCATACAACAGTAAATTAATAGCTCAGAAGGTTAGATTATTGCTCTTTGTGGAGAGAAGTAGGTATCCATTTAAGCTGTCTTTTAGTAGTTGCAACCCTTCCCCTCTGTCCTGCTCTCTCCTGATAAAGATTGAATGGTAATACAGTCAAACCTCGCATAACAAGCGTTTCGCTTAGCGAAAAACTAGCATGACAAGCAAGTTTTTTGCTAAGCAGTCCAACTCGCATAACAAATTTTTCGCTATGCGAGTCGGACTTTCCCTATGGATAAACTCACATAGCGAGCATTTCTATGGGGAAAACTCGCTATGTGAGTTTTCCCCCTTGAAACGCTCGTTATGAGAGTTTTTCCATAGGGAAAGTCCGACTCGCATAGCGAAAAATTCGTTATGCAAGTCTGACTCGCATAGCAAAAAACTCACATAGCGAGCAGCCTCGCAGAACGAATTAAATTCGTTATGCAAGGTATGACTGTATTTTCACTTTCAGGTGACTTGCAGGGAATGTCTGACATATTTTCTTTATTTCACAGATACCTGTAGTGACTTGAACTCTGAACTGCAAAGAGTGCTGACTGGACTGGAAAATGTTGTCTGCGGCAGAAAGAAGAGTAGCTGTAGTTTGTCTGTGGCAGATGTGGACAAGCATATTGAACAACTCACAACTGCCAGTGAACACTGTGACTTAGCCATTAAGGTGTGGTAGCTGCTAGTCTTATTATGTAACTTTTTGTCCATTTTTATGAAAAAGAATTTCACGACACATTTCTCAGGTGGATGATCAGTAGCTTGCATGTTATACCAGTGGAATCATTAAGTCATAGAAAATTAAAACAGAAACCAAACCAAACAACAAAGTTTTTAGCTTTTCATCTGCCTCTTTACAGCCCTCACCTCTTATCATTGGCTGGGAATTGTGTTATATCTTGGAATATTCATATACATTCTCACTGTCATTTTGGCATTTCTCCGAAATGGAGAATAATGCAACTTCAGTGAGAAAGGTAAATAGTCTGGCTGGGTGATTTTAAGATTACACATAGATTAAAAATAGTATTGCCTGTAATACAGGGGTTCACAAGCATTTTGTATGAGTGCAGGTTTACTCAATTTGCCCAGCAGAGAGGAAGATTAAAGAACAAAGACAACAATAAAGGAACTGACAAGCAAAAACAAGAAAGAAGGATAGATGGTGGAAAGCAAACACTGAAGGAAAGACGGGCAGAAAGTTACCGAGTTGAGGAAAGAGTAAATGAGAAGAGTGTGTGGAGAGAGCCAGACTGACAAACCCTAATGGTGCACAAGTCAGTGGGAAATAAAGGATTTTTATAACCACATAAAGGAATTGGAATCTGGTAAACAAATGATGAATGGGCAGATTCAAGGTAAACAGGCTTCATAGGAGATTGAAAAATAGGGGGCTGGATAAAATGGAAGACACCGAAGAATGGCGAAAGCCTGTGGTAGCAGAGACTTAAACAAATAAAGAGCTAAGCTGAAAGAACTGTGGAGGGTAGGGGGAGAGTTCATATTACAACGTTTGTATGGTTGGGACTGGCGGCAGCCTACCAGTGCTTTCTAGCATTTCAGCTGTCATACATTTGTTTCTGATTATGCTCCATAAGTTGTTTTAACAATACTGGGCCTTATTTCCATATGACATTAGATGCTCATCAACTTTCTACTGCAGCGGTGGGGGTATTGTGTTCTTTATAGTTTTACAGCTGTGCATGCCTGAAATGCAAGCTTAATACTGGATAGGGACCAACCTGGATCCTATAGTGCAGGAATGGACACCTTTCGCTAACCTAGGAGCCTATTATAATCTTTAAGAATGCACAGTGGGCTACATCAATGCCAAAATTGTGTTTCTAAGATTTTACACACACACACACACACACACACAAGTGGGCAGCACCAAGAGTTCTCTTCCAGTCCTGAAAAAAGATTGACCCAGAGGCCCATCCACCCAACCTCATAAAGCAAAGTGCTGTACTGTACAGTACTTCGCTTTTAAGAGTCTCCGTTTGCCTTTTTGAAGCCTTTTGTTCTCCACGTTTTACCAGGAGGTAGCTAAGAAGCTGAGCGCAGAAGAATAGATACCTTTGAGATGTGGTGTTGGAGGAGAGTTTTGAGAGTCCCTTGCACAGCGAGGAGAACAAATAGGTCAATCTTAGAAGAAATCAACCCTGACTGCTCCTTAGAAGGTCAAGTTGTAAAGATGAAGCTTAAGTACTTTGGACATCAAATGAGAAGTGAAGACTCACTTGAGAAAGCCTTGATGCTGGGAAAGGTGGAGGGCAAAAGAAAAAGGGAGCAGCAAAAAATGAGATGGCTAGATGGTATTGTAGACACAATGGGCACAGAGCTGGGCGGGTTGAGGAGGATGGTGGAGGACAGAGGTGCCTGGCAGACAGTGGTCCATGGGGTCGCAGAGGGTCGGAATCGACTGTGCGACTGAACAATACCAAAGCTAAGAAGAATATGTTCCTTTTAGTGACATTTAACTATGTTAAAATGGACTGCAGTGGTTCAAGTGGTTAAGACGCTGAACTTGATGACTGGAAGGTTGGCGGGTCAGCAGTTTGAGACCCAAGTACTGCATGATGGAATGATCTCCCATCTCTGTCCCAGCTCCTGCCAACTTTGCAGCTCGAAAGCAAGAAATTGCAAGTAGATAAAGAGGTACTACCTTGGAGTGCAGTGTTCCATGCACTCCGGCGAGGCATGCCTGCCACATGTCCAGGGAAATCTCTTTGGCTGTAAACAGAGATGAGCACTGAACCCTAGAGTCAGATGTGACTGGCTTTTTAGCAAAGGTGACCATTACCTAACTGTGTTATAAGCCTTTAGTTCCTTGATAGGCAACATATAAATTAAATACTATACATACTATTTTTCTAAACAAGGGGTGCCCAAACTTTTCAGGCTCTGGGCTGATCACATGGTTCAGGGAGCTGGTCACTAAGGCCCGGGAGCCGGATGCGCCGCCCCCCGCCCCCCGGACGCCAATTCATCCGGCCTGCGAAGTCCTCGTCGCTCCTGGAAGCAGAAGTAAAATGCACCTGTACGGGTGCGTTTTACTTCCACTTCCAGGAGCGACGAGGGCTTCACGGACTGGATGATTTGGTGTTGGGGGCCCGCATCTGGCCCCTGGGCCGTAGTTTGGGCACCCCTGTTCTAAAACATCTGCTTGGTTTCGGGTTGATTCATGAGTATCTGCAGCTACTTGAGCTCCAGAAGGTCATCATGGCTGTGCTCCATAATAATTATGGGGAAGGTTATTCATTTCATTCTGCTTCTAATGTTATTTTAAACGTGCAGTTGAAGCCACTGGGAGAGTTGTGCAAGTGTTTGAGAATGCTGATGATAATAGTACACTTCCAGCTTTTCTCAAGCTCCAGTGAAGCAGAGGAATTCTTGGATCTTATATCTAGAATGAGTGTGATGTTGGATAAGAGCTGGTAAAGCAACCTTAGTCCAGATGAAGTTAAACTATTAAAGGCAGGTAGAGCATTTCATTCCATCTTTTCTAAACGAAGGAACAGGTTCGTAATTTGAGAAGTCTTTTTTGGCCCTCCACGCCTGTTCTAATGCAAGAGTCAGGAACCTTTTATCAGCTAAGGATCAAATTGGACATAGGGCCAGGATTTCCCTGCTCAAAGGTGAAGAAAGGCTGGCTTTCTCCAATGTTGAGCAGGGATCCTGAAGGGAGAATATTTAGGAATGAATAGGTTATGCCTGCAAGCCAAAGGTTACTTATTCCCATTACCATATACAGTATAATCAGGACTTTCCTTCTCTAACTATGATTAATGTGGCTGCCATAGGACAGAGCCAGCTTCTACCATTTCTGCCCTGGTAACCTCTAGATTAGATTACTGTAGTGTTATCTGAGTGTGTGTGTTTGTAAAATAAGATCTTTTTCACAAGGATGAACAGAATGTTCTGAATGTTCATTCTAAGGAGGTGAATCTAGCCTCCAAATTATTTTCTGACTGGTAAGACCACTGGTCATTTTAAAACTACAGTTTGTCCAAATGCAGAGACCATCTAATGTAGTTAGTTACATATGTTCTATGTGAGTACAGTCTGGAGTTTCAAAGCATTGAAGTAGATTTGGACTCCTGATTAAATGTTTCCAAAACAGGGGTCTAATGTATGGAATCCAAAATTAATAGAATCCAGGCTCTTATCAGAGATGGACTTTGCTTTACCAGCATGACAAGTAAGAATAATTTTTGAGGGCATTGGTCTAATATGTGGTTAGATTTACTTAGAATCGATATCCAAAAAATGCTATTCAGATTAATCCTTTTTGAAAAGTGCTTATTTTCCATAAAAAGTAGAAAAAGAAAGATTTTGCTTGATGAAGAACTCCAGTAGGATGTAGACCAGGAGTTCTCGACCTTTTCAAGCTGAAGGCTGAGTCACACTCCCTCAGACAGTTGGGGGGGGGGGGAGGTGAATGGCAATTTTGCCTGGCTGTCACACATAGTACTTCCAAGTATGGAGGCAGTGGGAGGCCACATGAAATGTTGTTGTGTGCTGCATCCAGCCGCCTGGCTGTAGGTTGAGAACCCCTGATGTCGATATCCCAGATGGGACTGTAGAGTTGCATCTAGTATTTGGGCTGGGTGGATGAACAGACTGGACTATGAATGCTGAATAGCCCCAGAAAGCAACCCAAATGTTGGGAGAGAAAGAGAAATGGAAAATCAGTGATGAGGAACAGAATTACAATATCTACCGGGAACACTATCCAGAGACACACTCTTCCCTACAACATTGTGTTGGAGGCCTGCTTGTGGTCTTTAGTTCTTGCAACAGGAAATCCATTTTACAGTTATTTTGCTTTTAATCTTGGATGTTCTTTAAATGTACTTTAAATTGTGTTGATTGTGTGTTTTAGTTTGTTTGTACATACTGTACTTTGTAAGGCACATTGAAGGCATTGCTTGGAATCAAGTTAAAAATAATATTATGACTGAGACTTTTTAAATTCAGCCACGATCTTTTCCTACTCTTGGGGTTTTTTCTTTGTATCTTACTTTTTCTTCATGTGGAAGAAAGCCAGTGTGATTACGTTTATTTACTTGCCTCTAAGGGTTTTTGTTTTATTTATTTTTTGTCACACTTCAGAAGTGAAGTTCACTCAAGCATCTAGAATTGTGAAGCCTCTGACTTATTCTGAATTTTGATATAAAACAGATAAGTGGGTGTAATTTCAGAGTTTATCTTTTTTGTAAACTGCTAGGCTAGATCTTAGAAGTGATGGCTAATCTAAGGGAGCCAGTGTTCTTTAGAAGATGCCTTGGATATTTGTTTGGAGAAAAGTATGGATAATATTAACCAGATCAGCCTTTCCAGGCTCTTGCTTTTCAGATCCATTAAACTACAACTTTTACCCAGTAAGCCAGTGAAACATAACAAGGAAGGCTGGATCAGCTAGTACAATAATCAGGAGACAGATATTACTATAAACCAGGGGTGCCCAAACTATGGCCTGTGGGCCGGATTCAGCCCTAAGCACCAATTAATCCATCCCACACCAATCCTAGAAGCGGAAATAAAACATGCATGTGCATAGCATGTCCGCACATGCAAATAAATGGTCTGTAGCTGTTGTAAACATTAATGACAGCCATGAGTCATTTACGGCAGTTTTATGCACATGTGTGGGCACCTTATGCACAGGCACGTTATGCACGCACACATGCATGTTTTACTTCCACTTCCAGTAGGAAGAACCATGTGGCTGAGATGCTCAACCATGTGTCCGGCACATGGGCTGAAATGTTTGGGCACCTCTTCTATAAACGCTATAGTATTATAGTAATACCTTGGGTAACGTTTACCTCGGATGACGCTAAAATCGCATAACGTTAAGTAATCTGGTGAGGAGAATTGGATCAAATAACGTTAAGGTCCTATGGGATGGATCGGATAACAACCGCTAAAGCCTGTGTGGTTACAATGTATCTCTATGGAGCTTTAACGTTATCCGATACATCCCATAGGATTTTAACATGCATCGGATAACACTAAAAATCGGATAACACCAAGCCTTGTGGAACCAAGTCTTAGTGTTATCCGAGGTATTACTGTACTATTAATACTATAGTGGCTTTCACTGTTAGGAAGAAATTAACCAAAATGAATTGTGCACTTCTGTTCCTACACCTTTCTCATTCATTCATTCAAGACAGAATAATTAGCAGTAGCATCATAAAATACCTGAATCAATTTTATCATCATACATCAGCATATTGGGTTATAGTCTAAACAAGGATCACCCTACACATCTCCCTAAAGAAGTATGTTTCTAGTAAATTCTTTAAAAGATTGAAGGGAAGAAGAAGGCGTATTTCCTGAGGGAAGGCCTTCCGTAGGGAGAGGGGCACATGAAATAGTGTGTGGAACTTTCCCTGGTTAAAACTTGGCAGCATCCTACATTGATTTAAATGATTGAACCTGTCAATTTCTAGTTCTACCAGTGGTGAGCTGCAATACTTTTGTTAATATAGGACAGCTCATCTCCTTAACAGTTGTGTCGATTTTTCGATTTTGGGCTAATTATTTCATGTGACAGCAGCAGTCCACTTCTGTATTGACTGATTAAGCAAAGTGCACTCTGAGACCATTTTAGAACTTGGTGTATTAGATGTACACTAATACCTCAGATAACACTAAGACTTGGTTCCACAAGTCTTGGTGTTATCCGATTTTTAGTGTTATCCGATGCATGTTAAAATCCTATGGGATGGATCGGATAACGTTAAAGCTTCATAGAGATACATTGTAACTGCACAGGCTTTAGCGGTTGTTATCTGATCCATCCGATAGGACCTTAACGTTATTCGATCCAATTCTCCTCCCCAGATTACTTAACGTTATGCGATTTTAGCGTTATCCGAGGTAAATGTTACCCAAGGTATTACTGTACTTTTTTCATCTTTGGCCGCCCCCTTCTTCTTTTGCCCTCAACCTTTCCAAGCATCAAGGCTTTCTCAAGTGAGTCCTCTCTTCTCATTTGATGTCCAAAGTACTTTAGCTTCATCTTTACTATTTGACCTTCTAAGGAGCAGTCAGAATTGATTTCTCCTAAGATTGACCTATTTGTTCTCCTCACTGTCCAGGGGACTCTCAAAACTCTCCAACACCACATCTCAAAGGCATCTATTATTCTGCGCTCAGCTTTCCTAATGGTCCAGCTCTCACAACCATACATTGCCACAGGGAATACCATTGCTTTGGCTATGCGAATTTTTGTACAGTAGTTAAAATTATTTAGCAATCCTTAATTCTGAGGATACTCTGCGACTGTGCAACTTTCCCAAGGCTACACAAGTTGGCTATTCTCTTAGGACACCCAGTGAAGAATCAAGTTCCCAATCTCTGGCTTTGTAACTAGGTACCTCACCTATCTAACCCTCATATAACTTATCTAGCCTTCATGGAGACATATAGAATATAATTAACCAAAGGAGCATTATGTGGATTTCCTTGGACCCATAGAACCATATGTGCATGTAAGGTTCTGTGTGAAAAATTCACATCTCTTCATGTTTAAGGAGAATTCACACTTCAGAACGGTTAAGGAGAACTCTATACTCAAGATATCCCTTGAATATTTTTAGACACTGTCAGTGTATGTTCAGTCCCATCTGTCAACACAGAATTAAAATGGTGATGTATCTGTAGCAAATTATGACATGTTTTTATTAAAAACAAGCCTTTGTAACAAGGAACGGAACCAACAAAAATGCATCATTTTGTGGGTATTTTTGTGAGTCGCCCTGAGTCGTGTTGTGTGAGTGGGCAGCATATAAATGTGAATATTATAATAATGACAATGATGATAATTTTGTTGTTGCTGTTTTCATATTTTCCAGACAGTTGAAGAGATTGAAGGTGTGTTAGGGCGGGATCTATATCCAAATCTCGCTGAGGAGAGGTCTCGATGGGAGAAGGAATTGGCAGGCTTGAGGGAAGAAAATGAGAGTCTGACAGCAATGCTATGCAGTAAGGAAGAGGAGCTAAACAGAACCAAGGCCACCATGAATGCCATCCGAGAAGAACGAGACAGATTGCGCAGAAGGGTGAGGCTATCAGCCCCTTAAGATGATTTTTAGTTCTGTAGAAAATATGTTTGTCAGAATAATAAGGAGATGAAAGTGAAGAGCTCCATTTCTCATACTATTATCACTCTTTTCTCACTGTTTTCTTGAACTTCTGCAGTGGCTTCTTTCTTCAGTCTTCTCCATCATCTCATAGGTGCTCCCGGATCTTTTTAAAGCGACCTAGTTATCTCACATAGAAAACAAGTAATCGTGAAAAACTTACATTTTTTGTGTGACTCAGAGACTGAATTGTCCACTCTTTGTGGATACACTAGTACCTCGGATAATGATACCTCGTTGTTATCCGGTTTTTAACGTTGTGCGATGCATTGATTGCACAACATTAAAAAAAGCCCTGTTTCCCTGGAGGCTGCAGCAAGCCAAAATGTCAGGATTTGAATCCTGATGTTTTGGCTTGCTTCAGCCTCCAGGGAGGTGGGGGAACTTTGGAAACAAACAAGTAATCGTGAAAAACTTACATTTTTTGTGTGACTCAGAGACTGAATTGTCCACTCTTTGTGGATACACTAGTACCTCGGATAACGATACCTCGTTGTTATCCGGTTTTTAACGTTGTGCGATGCATTGATTGCACAACATTAAAAAAAAGCCCTGTTTCCCTGGAGGCTGCAGCAAGCCAAAATGTCAGGATTTGAATCCTGATGTTTTGGCTTGCTTCAGCCTCCAGGGAGGTGGGGGAACTTTGGAAACAGTTTGGATCGGGTCTTCCCACCTCCCTGGAGCTGGCAGGGGGGGTCAGGGAGCCCGAAATGGGTAAAAAAACCACCCGGGTTTTTTAGCCATTTCGGGCTCTCTGACCCCCCCTTGCCGGCTCCAGGGATGCCAGAAGACCCAATCCCAACTGTTTCCAAAGCCTCTCCCCCCTCCTGGAGGCTGTAACAAGCTAAAATGTCAGGATTCAAATCCTGACGTTTTGGCTAGTTACAGCTTCCAGGGAGGTGGGGGAAGTCGAGAAACAGCTTGGTTTGGGTCTTCCGACCTCCCTGGAGCCAGCAGGGGGGTCAGGGAGCCTGAAATGGGTAAAAAAAATGGTCCATTTTTTTACCCTTTTTGGGCTCTCTGACCCCCTCTTGCCGGCTCCAGGGATGTCGGAAAACTTGGTCCAAGCTGTTTCCAAAGTTCCCCCACCCTCCTGGGGGCTGCAAAACGTCAGGATTCTAATCCTGACATTTTGGCTTGTTGTAGCATCCAGGAGGGTGGAGGAACTTCAAAAATAGTGTGCATCAGGTCTCCCAACCTTCCAGGAGGGTGGGGGAACTTTGGAAATAGCGAGGATTGGGTCCCCTGACCTCCCTGGAGCCGGCAGGGGGTCAGGGAGCCTGAAATGGGTATAAAAAAAAATCTGTTTTTTTTTACCCATTTCGGGCTCTCTGACCCCCCCTCCCGGCTCCAGGGAGGTTGGAAGACCCGATCCACAGCTGCAGGGTGGCTGGAGAAGCCAATGGGAACTCCCTGTCGGCTTCCCTAGCCACCCGCCCATGCCTCCGCAGCCGTGGGGTGGCTAGGGAAGCCAACTGGGGAGCCCCCGTCAGCTTTCCAGCCACCCCACCCCTGCCTCTGCAGCTGCAGGGTGGCTGGGTAGCTGAACGGAGAACCCCGTTCAGCTTTCCAGCCACCCTGCTGCTAAGAATGACTGCATCGGATAACGCTGACAGATCGTTGTCCAATGAAAAATTTCTTTAGAAATTTTGCATCGTTATCCGATTTTAGCGTTATCTGATGCAGTCTTTATCCGAGGTATTACTGTACTTTAAAAGTAACTAAGATAAAGCAGATAACATGTGAAGTAATACATAACCATGTTGAGGAATAAAGCAGTTATAGTCTTCTAGTGGGACACAAACACAACCCTTTTCCAACTTTGAACCGAGGAATCTTTTGGGATATTGTATGAATTCAGTTTCATATTTTTAACTGGGAACATTTTTATTGAACTAGTGGTTTAATGGTTTGCATAGCTATACAGGCTCTGAATCAACAAAAAATAAGTAATATTAGAACAACATGGGTTGCTAAATATTTGTACTGGAAATATTTTTGACTTCATACACATAGGTATATGTTGCCTGTCACTAAAGATTTCGTTTTAAGTGAAGGTGGTGGAAAGTAAAATTTAGCATATTTTAATAGCATTCTGTCCCCAACACTGTATAATATATTATATACAGTAAAACCTTGCATAAAGAGCACCTCACTTAGAGACTAACTTTCTTAAAGACCAGAATTTTCTCTGAATGGTCATCCTCATTAAACAACAAAAAACAACAGAAAATTTGCTTAACAACTAAATCCGGGTTCGCAATCCCATCCCCCCCGGCGGAAAGTCACAATCGGTCACTTACAATGTCAGCTGCAGCACTTTTTCCAAGTGTCTCGCTTAAAGAGCAACTCGCTTAAAGAGCAACCCCATGGAACTCATTATGTTCTTTAAGCAAGGTATCACTGTATACAAATGATCAACCAGTTCCTGACAATATAAAATTGTTCGTCTATGTGGACAACATAGCAATGGCCATTCAAGGAACAAGCTTTGATGAAGTAGCTGGAAAACTTACTCGAGCTCTTGAAGAATTAGGACAGTATCACCACATCATCCATTTGATGCCTAATCCAAGCAAAACTCAAGTGTGTGCTTTCCACCTTCAAAACTGGTTAACAAGGGTTAAGTTGGATGTTACATGGCAATGGAACTGATTAGAGCAAGAGTTCTCAACCTTTTAAAGCTGGGAGCCAGGTCACACTCACTCAGGCAGCTTCGGGAGCTGGACGGCCATTTTGCCCTTCCTCCACTTCATGGTGTGGTGGAGGTGATGGTGGGCCACATGATATGGCACCGTGGGCTGCAGGTTGAGAATCCCTGGATTAGAGCATTGTCCAGCACCAAAATACCTCAGCGTAACACTTTACAGGACACTCTTTTAAGCAACACTGCCTGAATACCAAAGCCAAAAACAACACACAAGAAACAACACAGGAAATTCACAAACTACAAATGTGGAGCTCAGCCATCCATGCTGTATACATTAGCTTTGGCTCTGAGCATCTCCACAGCAGAGTATGCTGCTCCAGTATGGAGCTTATCAACATACGCAAAATAATTTGAGATCACTGTTAATAAGGCCATGTATATAGTGACAGGATGCCTCAAACCTACACCAGTTGAGAAAATATATCCTCTTGTTGGTATCACTCCACTTAAGATCAAGAGAGAAGCAGCAGCTGGTACCAAGAGAACTAAACAAGAGAATGACCCTTGACATCCTCTAAATAGATATGAGCCTCAAATACACCAGCTCAGATCCAGGAAGAGCTTTATAGCAGGAACAAACATTCTTGAGGGTACACAAGAGCAAAACCAAATTAAAAGATGGAGCAAGGAGCTCACTGGGCATGGAACACCATTAAAGGAGGATAGAGGAGTCTGACATGCAGTGGTCCATGGAGTCGCAAAGGGTCGGACTCGACTGTGAGAATGAAGAACAACAACAGCTGAGGAACTCAACCTTCCCTATGTAACTTGGATGGCCTTAAATAGGCTGAGAGTCAGAGTGCCTAAATGTAAGACCAACATGCTCAAGAGGGGGTTGCTGGTGAACAACAACATGCTGTGTAAATGTGGAGAGAGACAGATTCCAGTTCATTTACTGGTCTGCTGATTACTGCCAGAAATATGCACCAGTGAGGACTTAGGTTTGGCCAATGACAAAGCCAAGAAAGTGGCTTCATTTTGGCAGTCCATCTGGACACAAAAGAAGAACAAGCATAATCAGTAATGAGTGTGATGTTGATTGCCTTAGGATTCACAGTGCTGTGAATATCTTCAGAGATTAAATGTTCTGAGATGAAATGTTAATGTTTATAAATTGGGATGAATGATGCTTGCCTTTTAATAGTTGCATAAAAATTTGTGAGCACTCTGGCCTCTCTGCATCCTTCATCCCTTCAAGACTACGACTATTTTTGGTGATACATTAATCTCAGCTGTTTCCTTCTTTAATAATGTTCTTCAAATGCCTGCCGCCTTGATATTTATTTTCTCCAGACAGGTAGGCTCCACTGTTATCACAGTCTATTAGGTATACTCATTTTTCACCTTACAGTGCAACTGCAGTTTGCCCACATGCCTGCCTGCCTCTTCCCATCTTTTTAATCCTTATCTTTACTTTCTCCCAAAAAATGGAATTCAGGGTGGCTCACAGTAAGGTTAAATAACAATGCAGATAAAATACAGATAACTATGTAGTTAAAAACACAGTTAACTTGGAACACAGTATTAAAAACAAAATAGTTTGGATCTTCAACTGCCCTGTTTCGTAGCAATCACTTGGCCCTCCTATATTAAAAAAAGATAAATTGGATCAGAGAAAACATTTTTCTGGTCAAAATCTAAGCCTCTTTCCTAGCATGTAGCCATATACCAAAGTAAAAATAGAAGTGGGATTTAACAATGATGACTTTTTCACAATGTGGACTCCCTACTGTTATTTACTAGTAGATTGCCTCCAAACTTGTTGACTATGTAACTAGTAAAATCGACAAAGAGCATTATGGCACTGTAAAAAGTTTAACTACGGTAGCTTTAATTCAAGGTTTCATAGACTGCAATTTACTTCATCAGGGGCATCTGATTCTTAAATCTCTCTTCCACTTTAAGTCCTGGTCTTGTCTTATGACAATGAGTTATGTAACATATCAGTACAACTCCACTGTGTTTCTGCTCTGGATCCCACCCCATGTCTGTTGATCCCATCTAGGAGAAATAGGCAGGTTCTACTTCAGGTTACTGAAATGGGACTTCCTTCTTTAGTTCTGTGTTGACTGTCAATGCAACAAAGGACTGATTGGTTTTAGGTCATTAGGCACAGAATTGAACATTATTTTCTACTCCTTCCTTCTTTCAAGTTTATTGGAAAACAGTGATGTGTTGTGCTCTAAACCATATGCTAATTTGCCAAACAGTAGGTTTATTTCCCCCCTGTCGGAGTCTGTTTATTACAGATGTCCATGTCAGCCACACTCTGTAATGGTGAGCACTAGGGAGCTTATTTGCATTTGTAATGCAGTTAATATCTGCCACACAAACGTTTCCCTTGACCTACTAAATATTTTATATCTGCAACCCTAAACCAAAAGTCACTTCATATTATTTCCCCAGAGGGTAAGAAGGGAGCCTTTGCAAAAATTCAGTATTTGTGGTACACATATTAAATTGGGTAGAAAAAAGAAGTTAAGGCTGTACAGATCAATAGGACTGTTACTTTACCCCAATGTCTGTAATCAAACAAAGTGCTCTCAGTGGGATTTCAGAGGCTTGTTAGAGATTTAATTAAATTAGATATTTGATGCATTCAGTTAACAGATTGCGTTGCTTTGCAGTGCAATAACTAAAAAAATGACGTGTATGGATTTTTATTTCTTACAAGTCATTAGTAAATGAAGCAATTACTTATTTCTGTAAGGTGCTCATAATATAGTTTTACTTCTGTGCAAAGTAGCCAGACCCTGGGGGGGAGGGGGGCATCCCCACTGGAAGGCTATGAAGGAGATGCAAGGAAGTATGATGTGTGATGATAAGGAAGTCTTTAAACAATCTTATATTGCCTTACTTCATTCTGACATGTAGGATCTGTGTTTGTAAATGCCTTTCATTGAACAGTTGTTTGTCCTCACTTTGGAATGTGCTTGAGGAAATCCTTTGTGTGAACCAAAGAAACATCACATCCCAAGTACTGAGGCTAATGTAATAGCAACCTATAACCCAATTAAAACACGAGTAGAAGGCAACGTAGGGTTCTTTTCATCAAATAAAATAAAACTTATTTCTTCTTTCTGGAGAACACCAAAAATATGAAAAGAGGCACGTAAGTGAAATGAGTAAATTGGTTCTTTCTCCTGTTAATATTAACTACAGTTGTACCTCGCATAAAGAGCATAATGTGTTCCACAGGATTGCTCTTTAAGCGAGTTTGCTCTTTAAGCGAAACACCATTGTAAATGACCAACTGTGGGCGGGATTGTGAACCCCGATTTATTTGTTAAGCGAGTTCCTGGTTGGTGTTAAGCGAAGCGAAGATTCAGAGAAAATTCTGCTTTTTAAGCGAGTTACTCTTTAAGCGAGGTGCTCTTTATGCGAGGTTTGACTGTACTATTAATATTATTAATTATTATCTCATATTTCCTCCAAGAAGTCATTTTCCCTAATTTTAACTGCATGGCAACCTCTGGGAAATAGTTTGGGCGGAATGACAATGGTTGTGGAAGGTCACACAGCCATTTTCATGAGGCAAATAGAGAATTCAGCTAGGGTGTCCCCAGTCCTAGCTTAACAGTTTTAACCAATGTACTCTGCTTGCAATTGTATCATAATCCAATGTCAATAGTTATCATAGAGTGTTGTTCTTCCAGTTCCTTTGTCCTTCTTTCAACATAACCAGCATCAAGAAAGAATATCCAGTTGCTGAATTGACTAGATTGCTCTTGCGTTGGTTCTTAGTGGGCCGACTCAATTAAAACTTTTCTACGAAATCTCACAATTCTGGCTGCAAAATGTTCACCAAAAGAAGTCATGCACAGGATCCCTGTTTTAGCAGCCATTTACAGATACAGACATTCCATTTGATTTGAGTCTAGGACCACAACAAGGACCTATCAATTTAATGGCACCAGTGACTTGATTATTATTGACATGGCCATCTGGTGTCCACTTTGTTATAAAACCTTTGTTCCATCAAATAGTATAAGATTATTCTTTGTAAATATACAGGTTTCCATAGGATGTGGACATAAATTGTGTCAGAGATACTGTTTCAATGATTGTGTGCCCTATTTGTCCAGATATTACATGAGGAATGATACACCATTTTAAAATGTTTCTTGCATAACAGTTGGCACCAGAAGGATTTAATTATCATCCTCTTTCTAATGGGAATATATAATATCTATTGTAGACCATTGATAGATAAATAAGGCATTGCTACATTATACCATCTGTACCATTAGACATAAACACCACCGTAGAAATTGTTGTGTTAATAATTGATGTCTTCAGTGCTTTCCTAAAACAAGCAACTTATGTCCTGAAAGGGTTATATCTGGAAAGTCAGGCCAGAGCAGTTTATTTAATAAGGACCTTGTTAGATCAATATCTGAAAAGCCTCTTTGCCCCTATCAGTCTTACAAGACAAACTGAGGGGAGCCTGCATACAACACCTGTGCTGTAGTTCAAACCTGAGCATATTTATTTGAATTATTCTATTGCAGGCAGTAAGGATATTTTCAGTGAATATTAGCTTATACTGAATGCTGTTAGCTTTGCACTGGACAGGAGGCTGAGCTTTGTTACCTGGAGAAACCTATCTAAGCAAATAGCTAGCAAATGTGGCAGTCGAGTTAAATTGTTATTTCAGACTTATTTGTTCAGCCTGTGGGCATGAAATTATAAGGGCCAGTACAGTATTGCCACATCAGATTTACAACAGATATTTTACGTTGATCAGTTTGAGCTTAAATTTGACTTTTATTTGTGCTCATAAATAAACTGGTAGTTATGTGGTTCATTTTAAAAGATGTCTAGCCTTCTTCTTCCCTGTCTAGGCCAGACATGAAACTGCCAAAATGAAGCCACATATTGGTGAGTTCATTCTCAAGTTCCTTTTGACTGACCTAGTGTGAGAAAGATTAGCCGGCAACGCAAGATTGCTTTTACTCATTCGGGTGTCCCCTTAGCAGAGTTTTCTCCGGCAAAAATTCTTTCAACCCACAGTAATCTCTGACACAAAATTATTATTACCAGAGTACTCCCGATTGTGGTTCAGAAATACCACAATCTTCAAGGAGGTTCTTGCTGTGTAACCGGTGTCTAGCCTGAAAGCTATAACTCATTGTAAAAGACTAACATACAGCGAGAGGCTTCATTGCAAATGTTTTGCACCTTTTAAGGAGAGATTAAAAATGTGTAAATCCAGATTCCTACTAAATTCTGAAGTAGAATCCTCTCCAAATGCACAAGGCTTAAATAACTGTAGATAGGGTTTTTTTCTGCCTTTTGTCCTTGCTCATATTGGAAGTATATTCCCCTTCCAGTTAATATAAGTGAAGAGTTAAAAGGTGAAAAATGGAAAGTCTCAGGTGACTGTGGCCTAGCATGAAAGAATACAAGTGCTGTTTTAACCCAGGCAACTCATCCATGAAGCTGGAAGTATATTGACTTTAAATTAGAGGATGAGATCTTCATTTCTCCAAATATACAGAAGGTACTATAAACAATTTAAAATGCTGTACTAATCTAATGGTTCAAGGAGCCTTATTATTATTTTATTATTATTTACTCCAATTTCTATACCGCCCTACTCGGCTGGGCCGACTAGTGTTCAGATCAGTTTATTAAAAATATGGAATGAGAAGTAGTGGTTACTACATCTCCCTTTAATTATAGGATCCCCAAGCTTGGATTTCTCAGGCATTGGTGTGTGACAGTTACAGTTATTGCTAGTTTATTAATGAAACTGCTGATTAAAACATGCTCAGGAAATGTAGCTAATCATGTCTTGGAAGCTAACTACAGTGGCTTGTCTAGTGTAACTTATGCCTTTTACATAGTTATTTGTGGGATATAGAACATTTAAGCTGCATCACATTCTTTGAAAGCCAGGTTAGCATAGTAACCACAGAGCTGAATGGTGACCTAGGAGGTCACATTCAAGTCCCTGCTATGAAGCTTGGTGGGTAATCTTGGGTCTCAGGTTGCAACTACAGTACATAAAGAAATAATGTGGGAAATGCTCGGGGATTGGGGCAGTCTGATTCATGTCATTTTTTGTTGACTATGTGACATAAAAGTCAATGCAAATCAATCTAGACTTTTCTCTTTCCAACCATAGTTTTTTCTTCCACTTTTGGGGCTTCTTTATTTTTATTTACAGTAAATGCATTTGCAGCAGCAGCTGTTGTTGTTGTTGATGATGATGATGTATACTCCACCTCAATTGGTGCAAACACCACTCTGGGCAGCTTACAGCAATAAAAGATCAGCCCACAACACAGCAATATAAAAACAGAACGATCTGAGGAAACTTTTAAAAAATGATAAACGTTATTAAAATACTTACCTAGTTGGCATTAATAAATTTTGAGTCCTGCAGTAATTAATAACCTGTTTTCAGGTTCAAGTGATGTGGTCGTTTGAATCCATGGAGAAAAGTGTGAGCAAGGATATTGGTGGGGTGGAAAGAGAGAACATATAAGTCCCTCTCTCCTTTCAGGCAGAACATAGGTTTCCTATCACTGTCCATCCACAGGGAGAGCTTGGACTATTAAGGCATTGGTAGTGAACCTATGGCACACGTGCCAGAAGGGGCACTCGGAGCTCTCTCTGTGGGCATGCATGCTGTCACCAGCACAGATTTTGCCCTGTTTCTCTGCCCAGCAGCTCACTGAGAGTGCTTCTTCCCTACCACCAGCACAGAGTTCACCGCAACCCTGCCCAGGAGCCCAGTGGAAGTGCTTCCTCCCTCCCCTGTCTGGGATAAGGCGTGAGGGTGCGACATGGACAGCAGCCTGTTGAGCAGAAATGAGTTGGGGCACTCGGTCTCTAAAAGGTTTGCCGTCACTGTCCTAGGGGCATTTCCTCACACAATCCTACTGTTTCCGTCCCCCACTGGTACTTTGCCACTTCCAGCACCTTTTGCCAATGTCTAAAATACACGTTTATACCCACAAGCTAGAATAAGAACATGCCTGCTATTGCCAAGGCTTCATCCAACAGTTAAGACCTCATCGACAAGAACATACATTGTTTGTGTGTTAAGTGAGCCAATACTGTGTGTTCTTGCAGGTTCGAGAACTTCAGACCCGTTTACAAAGTGTCCAGGCAACTGGTCCGTCCAGTCCAGGTCGTCTCACTCCTGCAAACCGTCCCATCAACCCAAGCACTGGAGAACTGAGCACAAGCAGCAGCAGCAATGACATTCCCATTGCCAAGGCAAGTGTCTGTACATTGCCATGATGCCTCTTATCATCTGGGAGAAGCAGCCTTTGCTGAGCAAAGTGAATGTACAGTTAACTGAGAAATATCAGCCCGAGGGCCTGGGGGATTTTCAGAGATCCTAAGGGAGCCTGCAGAATGCAGCCTGCAGGAAGAGATAAAGTGCTAAGGATGTTAAGCCTCTCTCAGTCACAACTCCCATGCCAGTTTATATTAAACAATGTAAAAGAGGATTGCATAAAACATAGCGAGTGTATGGAAGGAGGAAGTATTTTACCTAGATGCATAAAAGCAGTCATAACACATGAATCACTGATCTTCTTTATGGTCTTTCCTTCTTATTTCTAGATTGCTGAGCGGGTAAAGCTTTCGAAGACACGGTCAGAGTCTTCAACATCTGACCGTCCTGTCCTAGGATCAGAAATTAGCAGCATAGGGGTGAGTGCTAATTGTAATTGCAAACGGTGAATGTTTAGCAATACAGTACATTAATAATCATCAGTATTTGTTAAGGGTTTGCTGAAGTGTCCAGAATTCTCTGGCAGAGAAGACCTAATGCTGTTCTGCAGAGCGTAGTGAGTTATCCTACACAGAATTATTTGAGTCTTGCCAAACTAAAAATCCCTGAATTTTGCAGGAGGTAGTTATAGCAGTTAAAACAGCATCAAACTGCTCTGTGCACAGCTAATATATTGTATCTCCAGTCACTCCCAGGTGATAATGTGTTTTACTTCCTCAGTTACTCACTGCAGTTGATAACAGGGATAAAAATGGTTATGCCCATTCATAATAGGATTCTAATGACTTCTTTATAGGTGTCCAGTAGTGTAGCAGAACACCTTGCCCACTCTCTTCAAGACTGTTCCAATATCCAAGAAATCTTCCAGACACTTTACTCACATGGGTCTGCTATTTCTGAAAGCAAAATCCGAGAATTTGAAGTAGAAACTGAGCGGTTAAACAGGTAAGGTGAGATGTTTTCCTATAAAGTATTGTTCTACACACATTGGAGGTTGGAGACATGCAGACTTGTGATATTCTCCACAAAACCTTCATAGCTGTCTGGGGAACTCTAGGACTTGTTGTCTGAACATAAATCTGCAAACCTTAAGTGCAGTGATTGCCAACGTCGAACCCACACCCTACAGGGGAACTTTAATTCCCAGAAGCCTAAGTCAGTACTTTGACTGATCAGTGCTTTGGGGAATTGACGTAGGCTTCTGGGAATTGAAGTTGGACTGTGGTGGCTTAGGAGTGCTGAACTTTACAATTGGAAGGTCAGAGTTTGATTCCTGAGTACTCCACAACGGAGTGAGCTCCTGGCTTTGTCCCAGCTCCTGCCAATCTAGCAGTTTGAAAGCAAGAAATTGCAATTAAATAAATAGTTACCATTTTGGTGGGAAGGTAAATAGTGTTCTGTGCACTCCGGTGATAAGGCATGCCTGCAGCATGTCCACAAAAACATCTATAGACGCAGACAGCGCTGGCTCTTTGGCTATAAACAGAGAGCCCTAGAATTGGATACGACTGGCTTTTGAGCAAGGATGACCTCTGGGAATTGAAGTCCAAAAACCAAAGATTGGGAACCACTTCTCTAATGGATATTCCTTCCAAATGACCATCTCCTCCCTAATATATTCCACCTGTCCCTTAAGATTTTTAATTGTGACTATTGTCCAAGTCTCTTCAGTCGTAATTTTAGAAGTGACTGTGCAGCCCGATTCCATTGCGCAGTCAGATCTACAAGCCTGACAGGGACCTACCCTGGTGGTTTTAGTAGCAGGCAAATATGTTGTTAATTCTTTCAGGCTTTTAAGTGTTTTGTAATTCAGTTTATATTGCTCAAGAGCATAGATTCTGCCTATGGCAGCATGCCAAGCCTTGTATGATCAGTCTACTGCTTATTGTATTGAATTGATTTGTGTAATTCTAGCTATTTTTTAATTGCTGATTTTAGTAGTTTGTGTTTAAGTTGTGTGTGTTATATATCTATATCTAAAACAATATCCCTTTTTACATGTACATATGAGCATCTTGCTATGCATCATTTTGTACTATAAGTGTTTCAAGTGTGATTGCTTTGCTTTAATTTATGCTCCTCAGAAAATATTCTTGTTGCTATTTAAAATATCTACACTACCTCCAATCATAAAAATTTCAAGGCAGGGCCCAACATTCATTTAAATAATTGTATTTTCATACAATTTTTTTAAAAAAAACCTGATAAAAATTCACCTTACAGAGTGACACATAAATATAATAAATAAATAACTGGTTCATGGTGTGGTTCATAGGAAGGCCAGTATCTGGTGCTAGTAAATTTTATTTTGTGTATATTTTAGCTACCGTTCAAGATTTCAATTATTCCAATCCAGTTTGCTTGCTGGGAGAACCATACATAACAAGACTTTGGAGCCTGGGGTTTAAATCATAATCTGTTTTAAATTGTCAGTTGCTGTATTATATATTCATAGAAAACATTTCCTGTATGTTTATATATATAGACACAGCACTGACTAGTAGAAGAAAATTCCACATTAGAAAAAATAGCTGAGAATAATCTTAGTTCTTCCTTTCAGTTGATTAACTTGTTAGGGTTGTTGTTTTGATATGTGTGAATTATTCCTATCCCAATTGCATATAAGTGTGGAGATATGGTGATGAGAAGAAGAGCTTAATCTGAATTAATAGCTTTCTTTCAACAAGATAATTTAGTCATCAGCATTAGGCCAGAAAGTGATTTGTTTGGATATGCGTATCATCCTAGCAACAGCTGGTGGTATCTTCTGAGGAATCTGAAATAAGATTTTGATAGACATTTTGTATAGTTCAGTTTAATATCATAGCAGAGAAAAATTGATGCTGCCTGTAACACCCTTACCACAGGTTCATACTGGGCATGTCCCACCAGTTTTTATGTCTATGTGAAAGTACTCCTGAGAGATCTACAATAAACAGTAAAAATGAGACGGGTAATAGTGAGGGAAAAAACACTTGCAATGAAAGTTGGCTGTATAAGCAAGAGAACCAGTTAGAGACACTGTTCAAAGTAAGTAAGCCTGCAGGAGGAACTCTATGAAGTATTAAAAATGATATTCTTCTCCGCAGTCGCATTGAGCATTTAAAATCTCAAAATGACCTACTGACAATAACACTGGAAGAGTGCAAGAACAATGCTGAGCGGATGAGCATGCTGGTTGGGAAATATGAATCCAATGCCACAGCCCTCAGGCTTGCTTTGCAATACAGGTATGTCCATGGTACAAAGCAAGAGGCAAGCTAAACAAGATGGTCCATTACCTTGCATTGTTTGCTTTTTTGTAAGAAGCTGCAGTTGTTTTCAGCTACACAAAATATATTGGTTTTTCCTTTCTGTTTTTCATACTTATTTTGCTTTATCCCAAGCAAAGGTGGAGGCAAAACTCAGTTAATGACCCACTTTGAGTAAATATTGTATGGCCCTCTAAAGCAGGAGTGCACAAACTTTTTGGGCTGCGGGCTGGTCATGTGGTTCAGGTGGGTGGTCACTGGCCCATGTGCCGGATCTGCCCCCCAACGCCATTTCATCCAGCCCACGAAGCCCTTGCCGCTCCTGGAAACAGAAGTAAAATGTGCCCGGACAGGGGCGTTTTACTTCCCCTTCCGGGAGCGACGAGGGCTTTGCAGGCTGGATGAATTGATGTTAGGGGCCAAACCCAGCCTGTAGTTTGGTCACCCCTGCTCTAAAGCAATGTCATGTAAACCTGTGCTCTGCTTTTTGCTATGGCACTCTCTGATTGTCCCCAAAAAAGTTGGCGAGACTCCAGTGTCATATAGGGAATAACAAGCCTGTCTGACTTGAAGGGCCCCATTCTGAAACACTTAAAATCCTGTACTGAAATTGGATTGCCAGGAATTAGAAGTGATAACAGAAGAACAATCCTGTTGAAATGACTTCCTGTTATCAATTGAACAGAACTTGGAAAGTATTAAATATGCATTACAGCCCAAAAAGTAAGAATTCGATCATTTTCACAAATGATCAAGAGAGATGGGACAGCATTGGTACTTTCAGTTGTTGTTCCAGAATTTTATGTTTCTTACTGTTAAAACCTTAATTTTGCAATCTAAGCTTTTTCTTTAATTCATAAATAATTTTTTATTAAAAGCAAAATCCAAGGACACATATAATTCTAGTGATACATCATTTATCTTTATGCAGAAAATCTATGGCATCAGCCATAGTGTAGAAGGAAAGGCAGTGTAAAACACAGGAAAATAATTCAGATCTTTATAACAACAAGATGTTGTTTGCTTAGATTATATTTGACTGAAACAAAATAAAAATTTTAAAATGTTAAGACATACTATAGTATATATCTTCTACTGTATTAAAACAGTTAACATATTACTTTAAAAATATAGGACTTGACGAGAGACACTGTGCCAATTTCTCACCCAGCAGGGAGGAAGTGACATGCTTTCAGACAATGATTCCTATTGCTTTTATTTTGCTGCTGCAGTTTTGTTATCTTCGTCTGAGATACATATATTGACTGGATTCTCTTTATTCACAGTGAACAGTGCATTGAAGCTTATGAGTTGCTCTTAGCGCTGGCAGAAAGTGAACAGTCTCTAATTCTTGGGCAATTCAAAGCTGCAGGAGTTGGGTCTGTTGGTAAGAGGTTCCATCAGTCATTTTATTTTCTAAATCCCATTGTATACTTCACTTGCCATTCATCACCCTCAAAGGGAAGGTTGCAACATTTTATCCTTCCACGACAACAGATGCACACACACATGCGCACACACTGAGAGAGAGGGACCAGCAGCAAAATATGTTTTGTTTCAGATCACAACAGCCAAGTGACATTTTTGTCAAATGATTTTTGAACTGGAACTCAAATAAAAACGTGTAAGCAATCAGAATAGCTACAGGCTGTCGTTCAGGAAGGCTCTTTAAACAGAAACTGGCTGAGACATTTGTAAATGTCTCATGTTCGTCTTATGACAGTTCCCCCTCTTTGCTTTTAAAGACTTATAATTCAAAATAATATTGAAGTTAACTGCATGATTTCCAGTGGCTTTAAGTAAAAAAAAGTTGATTGGTTTATGTATAGGATAAAAAGGTAGCTTTAAAGCTTGGACAGGCAAATAAAAATTGCTTATTTCAGCATTTTTTTATCTTTTTTGGAGATATTTCTCTAAAATAATGTCTTTTTTTCTTTTTCTTTTTTTCTTGTTTTGCAGAACCCTCTTTCTCAGAACATGTTTCATTCTAGGAAACCTGTAGGGATGCATTTTTGTTTACAAAAAGCAATGTTATACTGTAAATTCTCATCTTTTTCATGTGTCGACATTTTGGTCTGGTTTTAGCAGAATAACCATGCTGACAGCAAGATCCTGATAGCTGTAGTTCAAAGAAAGAAAGAAAAGAAAGAAAGAGAAAGAGAGAGAAAGAAAGAGTATCATGGGGGAGGGGGAGAAAAGCAGCTTTTTCAAGCTTTGTGTTTAAGTACAGTAATACCTCGGTTAACGTTTACCTCGGTTAACGCTAAAATCGCATAACGTTAAGTAATCTGGGGAGGAGAATTGGATCGAATAACGTTGAGGTCCTATGGGATGGATCGGATAACAACCGCTAAAGCCTGTGTGGTTACAATGTATCTCTATGGAGCTTTAACATTATCTGATCCATCCCATAGGATTTTAACATGCATCGGATAACACTAACAATCGGATAACACCAAGACTTGTGGAACCAAGTTTTAGCGTTATCCGAGGTATTACTGTACCATTATTTGGTGCTCTAGGGAACAGCATTCTCCAATAAGCAGACTGAGCCAAAATTTAGATACATTCCTGCAAATAAGATAGGGGAAATACTTTAGGTAGACGTTGAGGGCAAAGTTGAAGAATACATACCTGATTTGCAGTCTGAGTGACAAGGGAAGAAGGAAACCAGGCAGGGAAGAGAAGAGCACAAAAAACCCCACAACCCCATATTAATATGAAAATGGCCACAACTTTATTGGTTATAGCAAAATAGCCTTGGCCAAGCATAGACCCTTCACCAACCAACTCACCAGTTGACTAGTGACTCAACATTCCCAGCCAAGGGATAACAAGGGATACAGAGGATAGCCCTCCACATGGGCTCAAGCCATTGTCTGATTCTCCCATCACCTGACAGAGAAACAAACAATACAGTTCCTGAGGTGGACAAATGCCTTGAAACTTTTGCCCTAAGATCCCTTAAGAGAAGAAAACCCCACCAAAGTAGCAATAGGAAAAACAGTAGAAAACGATAAGCAAATCTGGTAAAATACCCCATCTATGACTGCATGCAAGCACCCACCAAAGACGAAAGGAAGCAGGATGGGAGAACATGAGGCAAAAATTGGTTGTGTAAACATGGCAGGAGAACTTTATTCTCTTCAGGCTGAGCAGAGAGGAAGCCAACTCCTGATTGGCCGAGGAATGGGGAAGGCAAGGCAGGTCTACACACTCAAACCAGGAGTTCCAGTAATGGCCTGCCACTCCATCATGGCCAGCATGTGGCCTTTTCTCTCATGTTGCATTCTCTCACAGCTAACTTTACTTAGGATTTTGGGTTAGTCCCAAACCCAGGCTTCACAATAATAACACAATTGTTCATTTTACAATCACCCTTTTTACTTTGCTGAATTTTTAAACCTGGTTTCCAGGCAATATTATGATATGGAATCTATTTCTTTTAAAATCTCCACTTCCAGGTCCAGTTTTCTGATAGCCACTTAAATGTATTGTAACAACATTATTAAAATCAACCACTGGTATACACAAAATACCCAGGAGATTTTATCTTTGGCCATGAGGGTCTGTTAAACATAAACATGCAGCTACATGTGTATTCTAGGGATTTGTGTTTGTTTCTTCAGAACGCATTGGTTTGTGCTACTCTTGTTTGGTGATTTCTACTTTCACCTGTGTTTTTGTAGTAGGTAAGGAAGAGACAGAAACCAAGTTCTGAACTGGGATTTTACCTTTGGATCATGTCCTGTTTAGTCTCATTATAATCCAGAAATCTTGAAGCAAACTACTTTAAAGAAGTAACTCATGCCACAATGTTTTTGTCTTTTGTTTTGTTTTGTTTACTCTCTGATATGCTTGCACAGACTAACATGGCTACCACTTCAAACATTTCTACTTAATAAGTGTTAATATCCTATTGGGAGCACAGATGTCAATGTAAAAGCCAGTTTAGTCATACAGTATTAATGTTTTATTATCCACACCACTGCCTCCAACCCCTGTACTGTATTACACAGCTCTGATCATTGTTTTGTAAATCAAACAGGAGACCAACCAGGTGATGAAAACATCACCCAGATGCTCAAAAGAGCTCATGACTGCAGGAAGACGGCAGAGAACGCAGCCAAAGCTCTGTTGATGAAATTGGATGGAAGCTGTGGAGGAGCTTATGCAGTTGCTGGCTGTAGCGTTCAGCCTTGGGAGAGCCTTTCGTCCAACAGCCACACCAGGTAACTATGAGTCATTAACAGTGTCAATCCCCAGGCCCTTGGATTCAAAATGGAAGCCACTAATGCTGTTCTTCGGTTGTTTATTTACCCATCCTTAAATCAGCCTGCTGAGTGTGCATGTATGTGTGCTTTTTAAATTACTTCAGTGTCTCAGACTGGATTTTGTTCAGTTTTGCAACAAAATCTCTTATCAGAAAAGAGTTTAGTGCAGATTTTTCACATGTGAGTGATTCTGATGATTCATGCAACCAAACTCATATCATTAGATTTCTCTGCCCTTTATTTCTCAGATTCTTCTTCACCAATATTATAGAAAGACACCACACTTTCCCAGTGAGAAATTTTAGAGTTTTCCTCTAGGTTTTGTGTTAATTTCTCAGCTTCTTCTTCACCAATATTATAGAAAGACACCACAGATTCCCAATGAGAAATTTTAGAGTTTTCCTCTAAGGTTTTGTGTTAATTGTACAAACCTAGTTCTTTGATGATAAAAAGAAAGATGTACAAAAAAGAAAACACTTGTGGTTTCTACTCCAACAGTACCTAAGCTTGTAAAAATGCAACTAAACACAAAATAGAAACTGTAGAAAACTCAAGTCAGTAGATGAGTCATTTAGGAGCCAGATTATAAGAAGAAATTCCAAATGTTGGCTAAAACGCAGTGGAAAAATCATATGGGTGTAACTCTTGTTGGCATAAATTTTGGGCACAAAATCTGCAAGTCAAGAAGTCAGTGTAGGCAAGTGCTGTCCTGTGCTAGATCATGCTACTTGCTACCATATTAACTTGCAGTGATTAACAGTTGAGACATATACCAGGGGATGACAGTTTTGGATAGATATAATAGGAGTCTGGCTAATGTAGTCATCTTTAGAATGACTGATTGATGGGAACTTTTGCAAACTTTTTCATTCAAATATTACTTCATAATCAAATGTTGAATATGTCTTCTTAAAAGGTGGGAAGTAAGAATTTTCATCTGAAACACTAGAATTTGTAAATTAATTTAGGCCTATATATGCCCCAGCTCCTGCCAACTTAGCAGTTCAAAAGCAAGAAATTGCAAGTAGATAAATAGGTACCATTTTGGTGGGAAGGTAAACAGCATTCTGTGCATTCCTATGTTTAGTAATGCCTGCCACATGATCACAGAAACATCTGTAGATGCAGACAATGCTGGTTCTTTGGCTATAAACAGATGTATTGGGAACGTATTTCTAATACATTGTGGCCTTTCCAGCCTCTCTGAATAATAGAAATTAAATAACTTAGTACAGTAAAACCTCGAGATATGAAATTGATTCATTCCTTGAATTTTTTTTCGTATCTTGAAAAGTTCATAACTCGAAACATGGTTTCCCATAGGAATGCATTGAAAAGCAAAAAAATCCATTCCAGAGCTCAGAAAAATTCCATATTTTTTGTGTTCAAAACTCTTCATAAAGTGCACTTTGGAATTTTTTGCTGTGTTTTGGCCACTTTATAAAGAGAGTTGAACAGATATTCAGCTTTTTCCTGAGCTGCGGGACTTATTACAGTACAGTAATACCTTGGATAATGATTGCATCAGATAACGCTGAAATTGGATAACAATGCAAAATTTTGAATTTTTTTTTCCATTGGATAACGATCTGTTAGCGTTATCTGATGCAATCTTTCATAGCAGCGGGATGGCTGGGAAGCTGAACAGGGCTCCCCATTCGGCTTCCCAGCCACCTCGCAGGTGCGAGGGCAGGGACGGGGTGGCTGGAAAAACGATGGGGGGGCTCCCCCATTGGCTTCCCCAGCCACCCTGCAGCTGCGGGGGGCAGTGGCGGAGTGGCTGGGGAAGCCGAAGGGGGAGTCCCCACTGCCCTTTCCAAAGCAGCAGGTGGTTCGCCACCCTGTTCCCTTTCTTCTTCGGAAAGGGAACAGGGCCTTTTTTAATGTTGTGCGATCAATGCATCACACAATGTTAAAAACCGGATAACAATGAGACTTGTGGAACCAAGTCTCATCATTATCCAGGGTACTAGTGCATTTTGGTTTTCAGTGTACATTTCCAACAGCACCTCCTAGTGGCCAGCTCTGGTAATTGCTGGCTCAATACCCAACTATCAGCTGCTGAGGGGACAGGGGAATTTTCAGTACTTCCTGGTTGTAGGTAAAGCTTTTGGTAGTGCCAAAACACAACAAAAAAAAATCCAAAAACAGAATGGAAATGCTCCAAACACCCTCCCGCTGCAATGGGAAGCGTCAGAAGAACAAAAAAAGTATCTAAAAATATTCATATCTCGAAGCAATTTTTTCCGAGATTTCCTTTCTTATCACGAGTTTTTCGTAGGTCGAGACGTATGTACATTGAGGTTTTACTGTATATCACATTTATATTTCACCTGGTTTTGATAAAGCTCAAATGAAAGTTCTTAAAGTTTCCATCTAGTGTTCCATCTTAGAGTTAAAAAGATGACGGCCATTTTAGTTCTGGGGTTACAGTGTTTAAACTGCTGTTCTGCAACTGAAAGGTTGTGAGTTCGATCTTGACCAGATCTCAAGGTTGACTCAGTCTTCCATCCTTCTGATGTCAGTGAAATAAGTACCCAGCATGTTGGGGGCAAAATGCTAATTAACTTGTGAACCAACCAGAGAGTACACTAAGCACTACGTGATGGTGTATAAGTGTGTGATTGCTTCTAAAAAGTGTATAACATCATGTATTTTTTGCTACTTCCTAGAAATAAAATAGTGAATGAAAACACTATTTTGCCAAGCCATATAGGCCTCTTGACCTGTCAACCAAATAGTAGACCACTATAGAGCAACTTGAAATGGTGGGTAGTTCTGCTTTTATAAACTTTGTGAAGGCACAGAACAGGGAAGCAAGCCTTTCTCCTTGGCAAGTACTTTTCATGTCACAGTGAATAATTTTCTTTGCCATTTTAAGTCCCTCAGAATGAGAGTTTGTAATGGAAGTGTTGACCCAGACTTAACTTCAGCATCAGGAATGAGTTGCTGAATGTCAAGCTACAGAGCACATTACAGAGAACAAATGCTCAGGCAGCCACCGGTGACAAGGGGGTTAAAGATAGTAAAAGGGAGCAATTGCGATGAAATGGGAAATTATGAGGGGGAGAAGACAATGCAGAGGCTGCTCTCTACCAGAAGTGAATAAAAATAACCGCTGGTGTTTCAGTATGTTGGACTGGCAGTTATCCCAGCAGGTCTGCCAGTATCTTTGTAAAATTAGAAATAGATTTGTGGTGCATTAAGAAATCATCATAATTGTTTTAATGAAAAGAGCTGAACCGTGTACCTAGAAAACTGCTTTCCAGAGAGAGATGATGAGAGATAATAGAGAAAGAAGGGGGGGGGGATTTTTGTCATGTAACAAGGAGTGCTTGCTAGAGAAAGGAAAACAATCAGGTGCGCTTTGATTTTAGCATAGGGTTTCGTGGGCTTGTCTCTAATTCATCAGTTGCATGAATGAGACTCTACTCTATAGATACTTAGGCTATAAAATGATGTTTCCTATGTTAAGGTGCCACAATGCAGAATTGTTTTTTATTATAACAGATTCATTTGAATCAATTACTCTGGAAATCAAGTTCATGTTAGATCTCCCAGCTTCTTGATGATGGCAAAGAAGCTGGAAAAAACAGGGACATCAATAAAAGGGGCATCATGGCTCCTTCTCTAATTGTGCCCCAGTTGTTAAATTCAGCATAGCTTGTATGTATTGATTAACCCAGCCTTGATGATCTGTATATATACTCGTATACCTTCTTGTTGTTGTTGCTACGTGCCTTAAGGCACTTCTGAATACAGTAATACCCCAGATAACGATTGCATCAGATAACGCTAGAATCGGATAATGATGCAAGTTTTTTGGGAAAAACTTCCATCGGATAACGATTCATTAGCGTTATCCGAGGCAATGGTCTGCGGGGGGATGGTTTGGGTAGAACTTCAACCCAAACTACCTCCCACCCACAGTTATTTCTGCGACTGCAGTAGGATCCGGGAAAGGCGCATGCCTTTCCCCCAACCCTACTGCAGTCGCTGTGAATGAAGAACGGGTGAGGGAATCCCCAGCGCGGATGCTGGGGATTCCTTCACACCTCTTCATGCACAGCGCTTGTAGCTTGGAATGCATGAAGGTAGGGGAGGAAGAGGCACGATCTCATGCTTCTTTTTCCCCTGACCTTCCTGCACTCCAAGCTGGGGTGGGGGGATTGGGGGGAACTACCCACCCACCCCCGCAAGGGGGTATCCCCCCCAACCCCCTCACGCTAGCTTTAAAAGCAAAAAAATCAGGAGGAAAGAGACTTCTTTCCTCCTGATGTTCTTGCTTTTAAAGCTAGTGCTGGGGGTGGAGTGGGGAAATTCATTGTAACTGCACTTTAGCGGTTGTTATCCGATCCATCCCCAAGGACCTTAACGTTATTCAATCCAATTCTCCTCCCCAGATTACTTAACGTTATGCGATTTTAGCGTTATCCGAGGTTAACGTTATCCGAGGTATTACTGTACCAGTCTAGTCTGTTCAATAAATGGCAGGAAAAGAGTTAGGATACAGAATTATTAAAGAAGCACACAACTGTATAGAAGAAGTCTCAATGTGGGAGAACAGAATATAAACCAAAACATTACTATCCATATTCATTATGTTTTACAGCTGTTTTACCCAAAGTTGCAGAAAAGATTGCTCTTGACATAAGTGTTCTCAATTAAGGATTCATTCAGCCCCCTTTCCATGTCCCCCTGGATATTAAAGTCTGCATCCTGCATAGGGATTTCTTTATAGATGTAGAGTGTTCTGTGTTTTAAATGTTCTTGTTTAACAAAAACATGATACTGCCTTGTGGAATACAAAAGTCTGTTCATAGCAGCAATTGGTACAGGTAATTGATTAATTGATTGCAGAGTGAAAATGTAGGTCTTTAATCAGAGTATAATGGAACATTTTTTCATAAAATAAGTTATTTTTCTCAAACATCTTCAAAATATTAGCTGTTTTGAGATCATATTTAGGTAGTACAGAAATCTGTATCATTTGTGGGCTAATAGAATATGCACTGAGCATAAAGTGTGCAGAAACTGAACCACTCAGAGAAGATCTACAACATATATAAAGCCTTCTATATTTACATATGGCTAATACGGTAATACCTCGGATAACGTTTACCTCAGATAACGCTAAAATCGCATAACGTTAAGTAATCTGGGGAGGAGAATTGGATCAAATAACGTTAAGGTCCTATGGGATGTATCGGATAACAACCGCTAAAGCCTGCGCTGTTATAATGTATCTCTATGGAGCTTTAACGTTATCCGATACATCCCATAGGATTTTAACATGCATCGGATAACACTAAAAATCGGATAACACCAAGACTTGTGGAACCAACTCTTAGCGTTATCCGAGGTATTACTGTAATTGGAAAACACTTATATTGTTAGCCAGTATGTCCTTTAGGCTGGGATACATAATTTGCTACAATTTTTTGAGGCAGATTGCTTATGCAGGTGTGTGAAATTGCGTGCAAAATGGGGCATCACAAGGACATCTATACACACTCCATGAGAAACATAGCTGCCTTCATTATTTTGTGGGAAATAGGAGTTTTCTGACATTTACTGCTAGCATCACAGATGTTTAGAGGGGGAAAGGAAATCAGAAACGTCCACCCATAATGACACAAGGGCTGTGTGATTACAGGGAAATGTGTTTGTTACCATGTTATTTAAAAAACAAAACCAAGATATGTACTAAAAGTTCTTGTCTTTCATCTTGTTCTGGGAAGATACAAACACTGGAACCCTTCAGGGCAAAACAACTTCCATTTTCAGACCATGACACATGGATAATTTACATGTAGATAGTATCTAGTGAATGTGACTTGCATCGCAGTGTCTTATATAACATTTAGCTTGAAGTCAGTGCACTTGTACGGTAATCTCTGTGGGAAAGCACAGGAAGATGTCACAACAATTCATGTGTGACATTGTTTCTCTACTGCCGACAGCGTGGAGAAGATGCCTCAGCAGGTAGGAACTAAATCTGGTTCTTGACTCTGTAGCATCTGATGTGACAAAATACTGAAGATGAAGGCTTTGATAGCCTTCTTGCTACAGAAATGCCACTTGAGGGAGCACTATCTAGATATGGTATCAGCAAATCTAGGTATGAGCATATTTAGACAGCATACAGAGAGCCTCCTCAAAGGTTGGGGTATTTTTTAATCATAATCAGACATATCCTGGGCAACAGTAACCTTCTGTTGCCACTAATCTTTCTCACACTATGTCAAGCGAAAGGAACTGCAGAATAAACTCACCAAAAAGTGCCATCATTTTGGCAGTTTCACATCTGGCCTAGATACGGAAGAAGAAAAAATCAGCATATCATCCAACAAGACCTTCAATAACCAGAAGTATAATGGGACCACAGAGCTTCACTTTTAATAGTCATTTTTACAACCTAAGCAGGAGATTTGTTACCTTTATTTTTTAGTCAATTCAAACTCACCCCTTGATTTTTCTTGGTCAGTTTTGCAGGTAGGTTAGGAACAAGGATACTGTTTTAGTACCTCTTTGTCTTATCCCATCCGGCATCTGGAGTGACTCCTTTGGTTTCTTGGTATTCAAAGATTGCTTCTTCACAGAGAGTGCTAGGAGAGTCGAAGAAATTGAGCTGTATCGATCTCACATTCCTCTTTAAAGACATGAAAATTAAAGTCAGTTATTTGAAGCATACTTGAGAGGGCCTAATGATATTTTTTATTTTAAAAGAAACAAAATCTATCAAATTTCAGTAAGAGGACTACAGCCTTGCAGACTGATCTGGTATATGTCCGCTATGCAGCAATCACTGCTGTGTTAAGTGGTGTTTTTCCCCTACTTGGTAATTTCAAAAAGCCCTCAGAGAAGGAAAAGAGACTTGCCTTGCCATATATCAGTTGGCTCTGCAGCCAAAATGGACAGCAAGTTTGCCATGTTAGTAGTTCAAAGGCAGTGTATAGCTGTATGTTTAACATCCTTTTTTTTCCTTGCTAAGAAAAATAACACAAAGTGGTAGAAAAATTACGAGTATGCCTAAGCATGGAGGAGCCATCTATGTGAAGCCTCCATAAAATTCAGTGGATCAGTAATAGCAATGATGACCAAGTCACCCTTGAACCCAAGCAATAGAAAAAGGTGTGGCATGTCACCTATTTTATTCTGGGGAACAACAAAGTGACATGTTCCAGTTTTTTGACTCCCAGATCTAGTTATGCCATGGTTTTGGGTACATCTGGTTCTATTCTCTAAATGAATATTATTGGCCACATTTGCTGAAAAACTGCAACACAAGAGATCATGATTGATGGATTATGTCCTCCTAAAATAGTCTAGAATGCCTACTTAGTGTTGGATCCAGACAAATGCTAGGTTTGCAACGGTAATAGAAAAGTTTACCATGTTTTCATTTAGCAATAGCAATTAGATTTATTACCGCCCCATAGCACTTAGTGCACTCTCTGGGCAGTTCACAAGTTAATTAGCATTTTGTTCCCAGCATCCTGGGTTCTCATTTTACCCACGTCAGAAGGATGGAAGGCTGAGTCAACATTGAGCCAATTCTGTATACTGTATGCTCCATTTTAGTTGCAGTTAGCTGGGAAACTGTGGCAATGTATGGTTGTGAGAGCTGGACCATTAGGAAAGCTGAACGCAGAAGAATAGATGCCTTTGAGATGTGGTGTTGGAGGAGAGTTTTGAGAGTCCCCTGGACAGCGAGGAGAACAAATAGGTCAATCTTAGACGAAATCAACCCTGACTGCTCCTTAGAAGGGCAAATGGTAAAGATGAAGCTAAAGTACTTTGGACATCAAATGAGAAGAGAAGACTTACATGAGAAGGCCTTGATGCTGGGAAGGGTGGAGGGCAAAAGAAGAAGGGGGCGGCCAAAAATGAGATGGCTAGATGGTATTGTGGACACAATGGGCGCAGAGCTGAGCGAGTTGAGGGGGATAGTGAAGGACAGGAGTGCCTGGCGGACAGTGGTCCATGGGGTCGCAGAGGGTCGGAATCGACTGTGCGACTGAACAACAAAATAGTTTGAATTTAACATTGAACAGGACTCAGCCATGCCTATGTAGAGCCAGGGAGACAAAGATCTGCTTTCATCCTTTCCTTGAAGGACAAGCTGGGTTAAGCAAACAAATATGGGATGCGGTGGTGTGTGTTTTTCTCCCTCTCCTTCTCTCTCCCCTTCTAAACAAAACAAAAGACTGAAAAATATTGCAACCTGGTGCAGAAAGTGATTTATTCCCCTGCTGATAACTGAGATCATCCAGCATTCCAGACAGGCACAGCTAATGGATGACTTAACCCTCACCAAGCAGCTGATTACAGGTCCTCAGGAGACAGCCGGCAGCTTTGTCTCAGTGCAGGGTTATAGAAGAGGCAGCCTTGCTTCTACCCCCTTTCCCAATGTTGTAATTATGTTCAGGAGTGGAATGTTAAGGAATGGGGAGCAACATTGCAATTAACCTCTACAAATCTTTCCTGTTCCAGTGACTCTATTGACAGATAAACAGGGATGAAGTCAGTTCCAAGACTCATTTAGAAACTATGTGATACATATAACATTAATTTGGTTGCTTTTTCTTTTTACATACACCTCCCCATTGATGAAGCAGGATCCCATAGTCTGGTTTCTTTTGCGCTCTCGTTTCTTTTCTTTCTAGTTTAAAATTGCAGCTTGTGAAAAGGAATGTTGGGTTTATAAAAAGCAGGCAATGAATTTTTCATTAGGTTTTTATGTTCTGCCAATGAGCTGCCAAGATTGTAGTAGACATAGTCCTATACTACAAGGGTTGATTTCTAAACATGCCCAAGCTTGAAATGTTTCATTAGTGTTTTATCATCACAAGGCTGTTCCACCCAATCCCTATCCTATAGGAAATATTTCTCAGTAGTAACGGAAAAGGAATTCAGCACATGTGGAGATGCATTTTATACTGAAATTTTCCATATTTCAGTACTCTAGAATAGCTCAAGCCACTAAGACACTGACTGGGAAGTGGGAAGTCAGCAGTTCGATTCCCGAGTACTGCAGGACGGAATGAGCTCCCGTCTCTGTCCCAGCTCCTGCCAACCTAGCAGTTCGAAAGCAAGAAATTGCAAGTAGATAAATAGGAACCACTTCGGTGGGAAGGTAACATGCCTGCCACATGACCATGGAAACGTCTGCAGAAGCAGACAGCGCTGGCTCTTCGGCTTAGAAACAGAGATGAGCACTGACCCCTAGAGTTGGATACGACTGGCTTTCGAGCAAGGGAAACCTTTACCTTTACTAGAATAGCATCAAAAATTGGCTTTAGGGTTAACCACTGCATTGTCAGATTAAACCCTGATTAGAAGGATGTGTCCTATTTGTGAAGCAAAATGGTGGTATAGAATCCAGAGATGATAGACTTTTGACTGCCCCCCTTCAGAATGCAGGCACAAGATACCATTTTCTAGCAATCTCTATGATGGCCATTTTCAGAACCTTATGAACAGAAAACTAATATATCAGAGAAAGAAGAATTTATTGAGCCACTTCCCATCTGGATTAGGTTTCTTTATGCAGAAAGATGTGTGAATCTAGGTGTGAGTGTGTTTTACAAGCAAGGAAATCATAAACATGTGAGTACCCACCTGTAATCTGAACTGATACAGTTCGTTTTAGCATTTGAGCCTGACATTGCTTGGGTTTAGAATTTGGTTGAGGTGTTCCATACCCAATTGTTCATTTCTCTCCCTTGCAACATTATGAAATGCTTTATAGCATGTTGGAATTTTTGTCCTTTTATCCTGTTGTTGCTCTGTCTCGGGGGTAGGCAACCTACAGCCTGTGGGCCAAATCCGGCCCACAGCACCAAGTAATCCAATTGCCACCAGAATTGGCCACAGACTCATTTACAGCTGTCATAAACGCATTTACGACAGCCACAAATGGGAGGGGGGGGACAACCAGTCTGGCCCCCTCAGCTGTCTGAGGGAGCGTGACCAAGCCCCCGACTTAAAAAGGTTGATAACCCCTGCTCTGTCTTGTCAAGCTGCGTCCATCTTATGGTGACCTTTTGAATGAATTAACAGTACTTCCAAAAGGCTTCTCGTTAACAGGCCTACTCATCTCTTGCTGACTCAAACTCAGTCCATCTCATATTTGTTCTTCCTCTTTTCCTGTTGCCTTCGACTCTTCCTAGCATATTGTGTTTCCCTGTAAGTCTTGCATTTTCATGATGTAGCCAAAGTACTGGAGCCTCCATTTCATAATTTTTCTTTCTAGAAAGAGCCCAATTTAAACTAATATATTTGTTTTCACAGGTAGTAGTTCTCCTGGGAATTTCTCCTGGGAACTCTGAGAGAGACAGGTTTTCCCACTACTTCTTCAAACCATCAGATCTTTTAAAACTTTTACTAATAACAAAGGGGTGTGTGTGTCTTAAATAGTTTGCCTGTGTTTGAGAAGTTACGTTTTTGTCTTTAAAAAAAGTACTCAACTAGATAAGAAACATAATATTTCCTCCTCTCTTCTAAGCACTACTAGTTCAACAGCAAGCAGTTGTGACACAGATTTCACAAAGGAGGATGAACAGAGATTGAAGGACTATATTCAGCAGTTGAAGAATGACCGGGCAGCTGTTAAACTGACCATGTTGGAGCTAGAGAGCATCCATATTGATCCGCTCAGTTATGATGTCAAGCCACGCGGAGACAACCAGAGGCTGGATCTAGAAAATGCTGTGCTCATGCAGGAACTCATGGCCATGAAGGTACAGTAAAACCCTGACTTACATATGCCTCAAGTTACATAAAATTAGACTTACATAATGATTTTGTGCTAAAACCATGTCCTGGTTTACACAATTTCCTATGGGTTTGTTTCAAGTTACATCAAGATTCTTTTTCCTATGGGTTTGCTTCAATTTACATTTAAAAAATTTTTTTCCTATGGGTTTGCTTTGAGTTATGTAAAAAACCAATTTAAGCAAAAGCCTACGGAACGGACTTTTTTCATAAGTAGGGGTTTTACTGTACTTTATTCAGTGGTTTACAAACTCAAACATTTTAGTGGTTTTAATTTCAATAATGTAATGTTCCTATTAGCAAAGGGACTTTTTATTTTTAATCAACAACAGGACCTGGGTCAAAAGGAATAGAGTAAAGTCTATACTGCCTCACTGATACCACTTTAATTCCTGTGAGTCCATCGTACATAATCCTCAGATTTAAATTTTGGTAAAGTATTTGGTAAAATGGGACTGTGGTGGCTTAGTGGTTAAGATGCTGAACTTGATGACTGGAACGTCGACAGATCAGCAGTTTGTGACCTGAGTGCTGCATGATGGAGTGAGCTCCTATCTCTGTCCCAGCTCCTGCCAATCTAGCAGTTTGTAAGCAAAAAATTGCAAGTCGATAAATAGGTACCACTTCAGTGCAAAGATAAATAGTATTCTGTGGACTGCAGTGTCTAGTCATGCCTGCCACATGTCCACAGAAACGTCTGCAGATGCAGACAGTGCTGGCTCTTTGGCTATAAACGGAGATGAGCACCAAACCCTAGAGTTGGATACAACTAGCTTTTAAGCAATGGTGACCTTTACTAAAGTATTTATAGATAACTCTAGTGCACTTTTTTGAATTGCACCACTAAAGCTCAGTAGCAGAGAATTGTAAAATCCTCATTAGACTTCAGAAACCCAGGACTTGTAGGCTAGAACCACAGTAGTTAAAGTGCTATCAAACCACAACACTGTAACTATGTGGATACACTTTTAGAAGCAAGAGGCTTCCAAGTGTATGTTTTTATAGCCAAATATGAAGGAGCCAGCATTATAGGCCACTATTTGGATGTTCTGTCTAAATATACATATTTTTGTGAAACAACATGCTCTTCTTTTCCTTCCTTGCCAGGAGGAAATGGCAGAACTGAAGGCACAGCTATACTTGCTGGAGAAAGAGAAGAAAGCCCTAGAACTGAAGTTAAGTAGTCGGGAAGCTCAAGAACAGGCCTACCTGGTCCATATCGAGCACCTGAAATCTGAAGTGGAAGAGCAAAAGGAACAGAGAATGAGATCTCTCAGTTCAACAAGTAGCAGCAGCAAAGATAAGTCAAATAAGGTGAGATGCTGTCATAGGGATGGGCAGGAAAAAGCCACCTCATTCAGCAGCAGCCCTCTGAATGAGAACTACTGAAAGAGAATGAGCCATGGGAGTGGGGGAAGGGGGAGACATTTGTCTTTGGATGCTACTGATAGACATTCTTGGGAGCCTCTGGCTGGCTAATATTGGGAACAAGGCACTTTGGGATGATCCAGCAGGAGTCTTTACTATGTTCTGTGTAACATTGTCCACCCAGGAACAGCTTCAGTCTGCAGTTTTCCACCTGTTTACAACCACTGTTAACATTAAATAATTTTAAAAGAAAATATGAACGCGCAATTGCATGTAATAATAGTCCTTTACAGTTGTGTGTGTGTGGGGGGGGGGGGAATGAATGGTCCAAAATGTAAGCCATGGGAAGAAAGATGGTGAATGAATGACTGAATGAACCAGACAGACAGACAACCAAATATTGTTCTTAGATCAGTTTAGTTAGATATGTTGTAAAACCAAGGAAGGAATCTGTCACCACTACTGCCCTGGAAGAAATGAAGCTAAATAAGTAAGGCCCCATCACTGGCTATCTTTAAAAAGCAATTAAAAACTTTCAGGGTGTTGTCCTTTTAGCTATAATTAGTCAGTCAGGTTGATCCCCTATGTCCTCAGACACCAGTTATTTTATTTTATTTCATTTTGAGACGTATTTGTCAGTTGTCTGTTCTGATTTGTTGTGTGTTCTGTCATGTTATTTGATATCTGCTTGTGCACAACACAGAGCAAGATACTACCCAAATGGGCAGTATCGAAATGTATGTACAGTAATACCTCGGATAACGCTAAGACTTGGTTCCACAAGTCTTGGTGTTATCCGATTTTTAGTGTTATCTGATGCATGTTAAAATCCTATGGGATGTATCGGATAACGTTAAAGCTCCATAGAGATACATTGTAACCGCACAGGCTTTAGCGGTTGTTATCCAATCCATCCCATAGGACCTTAACGTTATTTGATCCAATTCTCCTCCCTAGATTACTTAACATTATGCGATTTTAGCGTTATCCGAGGTAAACATTATCCGAGGTATTACTGTATGTATAACTAAATAACTAAATATTTTTTTAAAGTGCTGTGGTCTCATCTTGTTGAGACTAGGTTGTCCATCCTTCTGATTTTAATGTGGATGAGGTGTGTGAGAAGCAAAGGGAAATTGACTCTGTCCAGTCCCCTTTCCTTTTGTCCTTCCTGTGCCTCTCAAGCCCCAAATCTTGTTTGGTTCTCTCACTCTTACAGCTGCTTGGACTTGGAAGAAGAACAGGTCCTCGGAATGGCTGCTTTATGTAATGCCAAGTGCCTGCTCATAACAAAATGATGCAGCCTCAACTCCTGTAGCCTGTTTATCCATAGCAAGAAAAAAACCTTCCTCCATTCCAACTCAGAGTTCAGTAATCATTTACAGCAGGGTAGAAGAGGTGGAGCATGGGGAGATGTATTTCAGGATATGTAAAAAGCAAGATGGATGACAAGGGGAGAGAGTTAGATGACAAATGCAGGAGGAATAAAGGAGGTGAAGCTTCCATGTTTATGATGAGTGTAAACAGGTCAAAAAAGGATGACAAATGAATAGTGAGAGAAGGAGTATGTGCATGAGAGTTAATAGGAATGGACAATAAGATAGTCCTACAAATAGTATTTTTTAAATAATCTGAATGTTTTATGATCCCAATTTGTCTCGTTTTCCAGGAGTGCATAGATAGCACCACAGCATCATTGACACTAGCTGAGCTGAAACCTCACAGTGAAAGTGAATTGACTACAGAACTAGCAAATGCCCTCAGACGGTAAGCGAGGTATCTCTCTCCATGAAAAGAGGGGTGCCAATAAATCTGTGGCTTAATTCTGGGCTTTTAATCAGTCAAACAACAAGGGCCAAAGTAGAACCATTAAATCAACAGATATTGAAGTAACAAGTTACATTAATTCAGTGGGAATACTCTGGTCCGGACTCACAGTCATGAGCCCTCATGTTTTTTCTAACATGTGTAGGTTGGGTACATAATTGTTGTTACTAATTCCCTTATTGACATGAAACCCCTGGCGGTGGTCCCCAAACTTTGGGATTTGGACTTTGATTCCCAGAAGCCTACGTCAATTCCCCAAAGCACTGATCAGCCAATGTACTGTCTTAGGCTTCTGGGAATTGAGGTCCAAAACCCAAAGGTTGGGGACCACTGCCCTAAGGTACTGAGTATAACTGTTAAAGAAAGTAGCAGGGAGACACATGGCAAATCTGAGAATAATGTTTGAGTTTTATCTCAGGGAGATTAAATCCTCGCAAGAATAGACTCGTCTGTGCTACATAATACACGCTTTTCAATACTAAATAAATAGTGGATAATAAAGTGTTTCAGAATATTGGGGGAGGACAAGCTTTAAAGATCAAGTTACAGATTTATTATAATTAATATTATTTTGGAAAAAATACATCAAAAGCAGGAAACTAGACATAAAAATAGCAGTACTGTTTGATACCTACTTGGTGATAAATCATATCAGATATAAGATGAAGTTACAAAAGAGCCCACCCATTTTTCTTGTTTTTCTGCTCTAAAAACTGGGTCCGTCTTACAGTCCAAAAAATACGGTATATTATAAACCAGTTCACAAAATTCTAGCATTGCTTGTGGGGGAGAAATGTCTTTAGCTATCCTTTCAGAATTCTTTGATCAATAAGAGCCAGCGCTGTCTGTATCTGCTGACATTTCTGTGGACATATGGCAGGCATGACTAGATACACGGAACCCTGTTTACCTTCCCACTGAAGCAGTACCTATTTATCTACTTGCAATTTTTTGCTTTCGAACTGCTAGCTTGGCAGGGGCTGAGACAGAGACAGAAGCTCACTCTGTCGTGTAGCACTCGGGTCTCAAAATGCTGACCTGCCACCTTCCATTCATCAAGTTCAGCATCTTAACCGCTAAGCCACTGCAGTCCTCTATTGTTAAGACTACTCCTTAAATTTCTCACTTATCTTGGGAGCTTTATTGGAGTTGCTGTAAGATGATTCTGTCGTAATGGTGTGCGCATGTATGCGCACACACTCACAGTGAGAACTTTGATTTGCCACAGCAAGGCAGTTCTCAAGCTACTATTATGAAAATTTATTTATTTAAAATGTTTAAGCCACCTTTCTCTGCAAGAGGACCCAAGGCATCTTACAACTTGAAATCAAACAATATTTTTGAAAAGAACTGTAAAAAAAAAGGATCCCAATTTTCAGGAACCCTTTGTAGCCCCTGGCTATGGAGAGCAAGCCTGCTTGAAGAAAAAGGTCTTTGTTTGTCTGTGGGAGGACAGGAAATGGGGCGGGAGACATTCTGGCCTCCTATGGGAGGGGGCTTCACAGTTTGGGTGGCCCTCACTCATGTGCTTACCAGACAGTCCGGGGTGTGTGTGTGTGGCAGGACCAAGAGAAAAGTCTCCCCTTCTCATTAAAAACCTGCCCAGGCTGGATAAAGTGAGAGACAATCTATCAGATAACCTGCACCCATGTTGTTTAGGGCTTTATAAGTCAAAGCAATTGTGCCTGAAAACAAGCTGGAATTCAGAGAAGATGTTGAAACAGGTAACAATGAATTGCCCTGTAAACAGGTCCATGTCTTCTTTCATGTCTAGGCCAGACGTGAAACTGCCAAAATGAAGCCACCTTTTGGTGAAGTCATTCCGTAGTTCCTTTTGCCTGACCTAGTGTGAGAAAGATTAGCTGGTGCAACAAGGTTGCCATTGCCCGGTGTACACCTGATTGTGGTTCTAAAACACCACAATCTTCGAGAAGGCCTTTTCTGTGTAAACTACCAATTCCGGTTAATAACTCTGATAGTGGTATTGTGGACCTGCTGGAAGTTTCTGAACACTTGCCAAAGGCAGCCCTATGTAGTTTGTGAGATGTAACGAGGACATGTGTCACCAAGGCCTTTTATTATTTGTAAAAGGTTATGATCCTTTTGTAGGAGCCTTTCTAGGATGGAATAATAACCACTTGTTCAATAAACCTTAATTTTTCATTCAATTTTGAATGTTTTCGTAACAACTCTGCCCGACTCAATTTAGAGGGCTTTATGCTTAATAATGTATGTGTATGCAAATTTAAGTAAGCTCACAGTCTAGAAAATGTGTGTGTGTTTACATGCAAGTGCCTCCCAAGAGATAAACCAGCCTATGTGACCTTGAGCACATAGCACTGGTCAACTACTTCTGAGTACTCTATACAAGAGAGAGAGAGAGAGAGAGATTACTCCTAAAAACAGCACATGTAATTTTACATTGAAGTAAGTCCTGTTGAACACAGAGCAACTTACATCTGAGTAGGTAGAGCTTCAGTGAAGGAAAAAAGGCCACTCGTTGTTTCCAAGGCAAAGCCAAAGGTTTGCAGAATGTCTGTCCCTCACCTTCCCCCCATTTTGTTGTTCAGTCACACAGTCTATTCCGACCCTTTGCGACCCCATGGACCACTGTCCGCCAGGCACTTCTGTCCTACACCATCCTCCTCAACTTGCTCAGCTCTGTGCCCATTGTGTCTACAATACCATCTAGCAATCTCATTTTTGGCCACCCCCTTCTTCTTTTGCCCTCCACCTTTCCTAGCATCAGGGCCTTCTCAATCGAATCCTCTCTTCTCATTTGATGTCCAAAGTACTTTAGCTTCATCTTCACTATTTCACCTTCTAAGGAGCAGTCAGGGTTGATTTCTTCTAAGATTGACCTATTTGTTCTCTTCGCTGTCCAGGGGACTCTCAAAATTCTCCTCCAACACCACATCTCAAAGGCATCTATTCTTTTGCACTCAGCTATCTTAATGGTCCAGCTCTCACAACCATACATTGCCACCGTAATACCATTGCTTTGACTATATGAACCTTTGTTTGCAATTTGATGTCTCTACTTTTCACTATGCTCCCCAGGTTTCTCATCGCTTGCCTCCCAAGAATCATTCGCCTTTTCATTTCATGGCTGCAATCACCATCTGCAGTGAGCTTTGATCCTAGGAAAGTAAAATCTGTCACTGCTTCTACTTCTTCCCCATCTATTTTCCAGGGACTGATAGGGCCTGTTGCCATTATCTTGGTTTTCTTTATATTAAGTCTCAAGCCAGCTTTTGCACTTTCTTCTTTCAACGTAATCTTGTATTATAATAATAATTTCGTGTTAGAAATTATTCTGGGTTGAAATGATTTTTGTGGAAGAAACTCTGCTCAGGGAATGCCTGAACGAGGCTCCTTTCATGTCCCTAAGAGCTGAGACAGAGACGGCCTTTCATTCCGTCATGCAGTACCCAGGTCTTGAACTGCCACTGCATGCCTCCCCCCCCCCTTAGTATTGTAAAGCAGGAAGAGACTTCTTTTTTTAAAAATGCAGAAGTTTTGTTGGCTCACTAATAACAGGAACATGGTGGATTTTTCACATATGTTTAGGCCAAGCAGCCAATTCTTCCTCCTGACAGATGTCCCGAGAAGGGGCAAGAGTGAAGATGGCAGTAGAAAGGGCAACAGACAGATAGATGTTGCTGAATTGGAAAAAAAATAGAACTGGCAAGGCTGGGAGAGGAATCCACAAAGCCTCCCTGGGAAGGTTACTGACTGGAAGGTTAGACTTCGATTCCTGGGTACTTCACGACAGAATGAGCTCCTGTCTCTGTCCCAGCTCCTGCCAACCTAGCAGTTTGAAAGCAAAAAATTGCAAAAAAATTGCAAAAAATTGCAAAATTCCCACTTTGGTGGGAAGGTAAACAGCATTCCATGTTGAGGCATGCCTGCAGTGACGAGATTCAACAGGTTTGCCCTGCATGCCTGCCACATGTCCACAGAAACGTCTGCAGACACAGACAGTGCTGTCTCTTTGGTTATAAACAGAGATAAGCACTGAACCCTAGAGTCGGATATGACTTGCTTTCGAGTAAGGGCGACCTTTACCTTTACTTAATTGTTCCTGTTGTTCCTCCTCTTACATCACCCTTTCTTCCTCCCCTCTTGGCAGAGAGGTAATTTGTAAGTATGTGTCAGAATTGTCAGGTTGTAAATTGGATTAGGTATGCATAATAAAGCACAAGACTATCATGGCATGAGTATTCTTGTGGTAGAAAATAGATGCTGATTTTCTACATAAACATTTCCTGTATGGGGGGGGGGGACTCCATCTAAAGCAGGGCTGCCCAAACTACACCCGCAGGCCGGATCCGGCCTCCAACACCAATTCATCTGCCCTTTGCACAGAAAATATGCGTGTTTTATTTCTGCTTCCAGGAGCAGCAAGGACTGGACGAATTGGTGTCAGGGGCCATGGATCTGGCCTGCAGGCGTAGTTTGAGCATCCCTGATTTAAGCAGAGAAAATGGCAGCCTAAAAATGTATCTCATCCTGTTGCAAAACAGATTGCAAGACACATTTTACATCCGCTTCCGGCGCGTGGAACCAGGTGACCGGCCTGCGGCCCAAAAAGTTTGGGCACCCCTTATCTAAAGGGCCCTTAAGCCATTTCCTGAACACACAAACATCTCTTGAGGAACATGCTGGCCTTTGTGTGTATGTTTCCTTTGCTGCCCACTTGGTGACCATGAGACTGGCAGACAATTTTACCATCCCTCTCTTGCCTATTGGACACCATCCTTAATAAATCCTCCCACTGGTCAGATGCACTTACAGCAGTTACTCCACAGGGGAGAGGAAATGAGAGAAATGTCCTGCAGGGAACAATCATGCACCAGCAGAGCAGAGGATATGATGATCTAATAGAGAGTCATCGTTGTTGTTTTTTTGGTGGGAGTGGGTTGTCTCAGATTTCCAGCACTATAAAAAATGGATGAGAACAAGAGAAGGTTTTAAAATCTCTGGTACTCCTTTGGAGCAGCTAAAAGAGAATGCTTTCTACTCCATTAAAATGTGATGTAATATGTGAATAAGATGCAATCCATACTGGGTTTTTTAAAAAAAAACACAGACAATTAGTTTAAAAATAGAAAATACAAAGATATTTAGCTTCAGTTCTCCAGTTCAGATCTGATGACCACAATCGCAGAATCGATTACACTTATGGGTTGCTTCAGGTTTGCAGGAATGGGTTCAGTTTAGCTCCCTGTAGACTAGTGTTTTGAATCACTGACATTTCCATTTTGTTCAGCCAGCACCGCGGTGGCTTAGTTGAGCCTGGAGACTGGAAGGTCGGGGTTCGATACTGAGTGCTGCATGACAGATCTTAGGGGCATGAAAGAAACCACATTCGGGTGTCCCCTGAATGGAGTTTCTCCAGCAAAAATCCTTTCAATGCAGAGTAATTTCTGACAGGAAATTTATTTATTTATTTAGCTAGTGTAAACATGGGGCAGCTTCAGCAAGAAGACCAACAGGGGCTTGGAAACATGTTTCTTTTACCAGACATGTAGTAGGGTTAGGAGGTGATGCAGATCAGTTATAGATGGTTTTTAGTCCCGTAGCAGTCTGGCCAGGTTATCCTGTTATAGTAATAGAGTAGACCCTACGGCCAACAACTCAACGCCAATGGTCAGGCAGTGGTTAACAGGCAGCGGTTAACAAACCTGACAACCTAGAGGACTAATGGCCTTGGGCGATGACGTCCACAGGGAAGGGTGATGGTCCCCAAGTGGATTAAATCCCACTTGAATCCATCTTCGTGGAGAGCAGCAGCTTCATCAATACTGGCTTGGGGCTGAGGAGGACTTTGTGTGCCAAAAGGACTGAGGCCCAGAAAGTGACTCGTGGAGCTGGATCAGTGTTCTGGGTGTCGTGCTGTGATGCAAAAGTCAATTGGAAGGCCACTGCATTATATTGCTCCCAGGGCAATCATCATTCCTGATCGCCATGAGGATAGCCAATATTTGGAATCGGATACAGCACTTAAAGGGGAAAAAAAGCTTTTAAAGGGTGAAGTCTCAGCTCTGAAATGTTTGGTCTTGTTTTGATTTATGTTTCCTTTATATAGCATTTTTGTGTGTGTGCCAAATACTACATTCATCACATAGGCCATTCACCACATGCAAGTAGATAGTCATGTTCAGATGGCCAATAAGGCAATAGATTACTGTGGCTCTCTTAAGGCACCTTGCTTGCCTACAACTCAGTGATGATTCACAGAGAATGTTCTCTGGCAACCAGGGCATCAATCTCAGAGACAGAAAATCCAGGTTCAGATCCCAATGCAGCCATGGAACTGTCTGAAAAAAATATTGGGAAACTTGCAGGAAAGTGAGCGGGTGAAAACAGCCATAATTTTAATTTAAAATTACAATATGTACTCTGTCTTCTTGCTCATACTGGGTTTTTTTTTAAAAAAAAATTAGTTTCGATTAAAATTATTTTGCTTCCAGTTTTCAAAGTATTTAACCTTTTAAGTTGGGAATTCTAGGTAACATTGCAAGGGTTTGTAAACTGATGCCACCCCCAAATTGCATATCAAAGGAACACTTTTGCATTCTTCCCAAAGCATTGTGTTCACAGGTTCTTGCCAACATTTATTCCACTTTTCACTCTTTCCGTGACCTAATTATACCATGTGCATTAAACAGTAGAAGCCCTGAGGGGCTCTGGTACAGTTCAGCGCCAAGTTCTGGGATAGACGGCAGCAGAGGCAGTACCATCGATGGCATCTGCTCATGATGTAGCCATCTGTAAGATACAGGGATCCCTGCATTCATCCTAGCTTTCCTTGACCTCTTGCGAGCCCAAAGGCAGATTAGCACATTGGAGGGTTGGGAATGAATGTGTCTTGGTTGCTTGTAGAAAACTCCCTGTATCCCAGTAAGGGTTACTGAAGAGAAGATGCAGAAGAGAGGTAAAGGTTGCCCATGCTTGAAAGCCAGTTGTATCCGACTCTAGGGTTTGTGCTCATCTCCATTTACTGCAGACATGTCTGCAGACATTTCCATGGATATTTGGCAGGCACGACTAAACACCGGAGTGCATGGAACACTGTTTACCTTCTCACCGAAGTGGTCCCTGTTTATCTACTTACAATTACTAGGTTGGCAGGAGCTGGGACAGAGATGGGAGCTCACTCCATCATGCAGCACTCGGGTCTTGAACTGCTGACCTGCCGACTTTCCAGTCATCAAGTTCAGCATCTTAACCATTAGAAGATCACTTGTGTGTAATTACAAAATAGCACCTGCAGTTCTTACATTTGTTGATGTGAAATAGTGCCCTAGTTTTAAGAAGTTGTCTTGTGACAAATTAAGGAATTGCCCTTGTTTTCTCATTTGCTCAAATATTCTGTATATATAACTGGATATGGAATTTGTAATTCTTTGTTTGAGAGATGACTTCCTGCTAGGGAGTCAGAATACAGTACTTGGACGTTGGCAGCCTATATAGAAAGAAGGGTGGTGATAGTGGAGTATGACTTTTTGTTTTTAGATTTATTTTTTCTGCCCAGCCCAATCCATGTACTGGTGGTAAAAGAAATGCTTGTGCCACTGTCAGGAAACAACATATTTCCTCATGTTTCCCAAGGCTTGAGTTGTAGATTATTTAGCTAGGCCTCATAGAGATCCTTTGTTCCCTCTCTGTCTCATAGACTCATGTCACGAGACAGTTTGTTTTTCAGCCAGTGTTCCTGTGTTATCTCTCAAGCTTCATGTTTTGACTTCACTGACTGTGCATGTGTGTAAACAAATATTGTTTTGAGAAAGTCTTCTGTTCCCTGATTGGCCAAGGTTAACCCACCTGGCTGCAGAATCTCCATTTTGCAGAGAAGTTAGTTAGTTCGATTCTGGCATAAGACCCTGGCTATGGTGTGGGATTATTCTTTTCTTCTCAAAATGATTACCTAACGTACCTGGACTGTGTACTGGACTGATTCTTTGTTTTGACCTTTTAATCTACATTTTTCCATGGACTTTACTACATGAACCTGAAGAACAAAACTGCTGCTTCTCTCTGAAGATTGTTGTTCTTTTTATTGGCACACACACACAAAGCTACGCTACCAAAAGAAGAAACCTCCCTTGTTTTGCTCTATGCTCTACTGCACTATTGCCTGAGCATAGTAAGAGTTCCTTCCTTAAAGCAGCTCGGCTCTCCCAAACGTGAGGCAAGGGTTAAAGTTCCAGTAATGAGCAGGAGGCTCAGGAACTTGACCAGGGAGGTGCCCTTGTAAATGGGACTGCCGATGTGCTTTCCCTGTAGAAAAACTGTGAAGCAACTTTTTAATCTATGTGTGACATGTTGAGTTTTTGCATAATCAAGGAATATGTTTCTGAAATAAGAAAACACTTAAAATTCTCTTTTTTAAAAAAATTACTCAAATGGAAGGTTATTCCTAGAGCAGGAGTGCCCAAACTTTTAGGGTCGTGGGCCAATCATGTGGTTCAGGGAGCCGGTCACTAAGGGCCGGGTGCGGCCCCTGATGCCAATTCATCCGGCCCACGAAGCCCTTGTCGCTCCTGGAAGTGGAAGTAAAACACGCCCATATGGGCGCATTTTACTTCTGCTTCCAGGAGTGACAAGGGTTTCGTGGGCCGGATGAATTGGTATCAGGGGCCGCACCCGGCCCCCAAGCCTTAGTTTGGGCACCACTGTCCCAGAGGAATGCTACAGTATTAAGTAACCTGAAAAGGTCTCAAAACCATATCCTAATGACATCTGTTTTATATAAATGCGAGTCATACATAAAGTTGTAGCAGATATTTTGACTTGGCTGTTATATAGCTGCAAAGTGAGAATTGCAGTTTTTTTTAGAAGAGCAAAATTCATAATTATGTGAGTTTACCATTAACAAAAGTACGTTATTTGTATTCATGATTATCAAAATGTGTTTACAAAGATCAGGATTAGTTATCAATGTTTTATAAAGTTTGGGTTTTCTGATGTTTCTTTCTGTTTCATTGGTTTATACTCTCTACCAAGAAAATTAGAAGGGAGGAAATTACTCAAAACAAGCTGTTCTGTTGGTGTTTATGTTCACTGATCTGAAGTTTGCCAAGTGTCAGGCGGCAGTTAACTAACTTGACCACCTGGAGGACTAATGACCTTGGGTGCTGAAGTCCATATGGAAGGGTGATGGTTCCCAAGTGGATTAAACCCCACTTGAATCCATCTTGATGGAGGGCAGCAGCTTCATCCATACTGGTTTAGGGCTGATGAGGACTTTGCGTGCCAAAAGAACTCAGGACCAGAAAGTGACTCTCGTAACTGGATCAGTAGTACAGGTGTCATACTGCCATGCAGAAGGCAGACAGATGAAAGGCCACTGCATTATATTCTCAGGATAGTCTTCATGGCTGATCGCCATGATGATTGCCAAGATTCAGATACAGAAGAAGATCTGGAGTTCAGCTGTGATTTATATCCAAGAAAGCCAGTGCAATGAGTCAGTGTGCTAAGATTAAGCTGTGCTTCTTGGTGTGTGTGTGTGAGAGAGAGAGAGAGAGAGTGATGTCCATATTGTTAGGAATTACATTTGGGCTGTGCTTCAGCCCTAATTCCTATGTCTTCCCCATTGATGGAATGCAGCTCCAAGATTTTCCCCAAAGTGGAACTGAATCCCTGGTCTGCGAAAGCTTCTTTCATCCATACTTTAGTAGCATGATTGATTATTGAGAAGGCTGTTTAGGGAGGGCCCCCCAAATATTTGGTTTTTGTTTAATTTCCATGGATAGTATCATGAGAGACAGAACATTCCCCCAAGTTGAATTCATTAAGATGTTTAGGATGTTTTCAGATATAGCAGTAAGGTATTTTTTTTAGCTGATCTCATTAATTCTTCATTATTATCTTTCAGATTAAGGCCTATTTCCTTGGCATACATGTTTAATAAGTGCTGGCAGCTTGAATAAATTTCTAGTGTGCTTTTAAAAATATGTATATATTGCTGAGTTCAGTCCACTTGCCTGAATGATTCCTTCTGGTGTTGTAGAACAGTGCCACCCACAGGACCAGTCTTAAGAGCGCACTCTTTCTAGTTAAGTGTCCGAAGACCAGACAGTAAACCAGGGGTGCTCAAACTTTTTGGGTCGCAAGCCAGTCACATGGTTCAGCGGGTCAGTCACGTGGGTCCTCCCACCGGAAGCGGAAGTAAAAGACACCTTGCAATCATTTTTGCAACAGATATGCTTTGCAACAAGATGAGATTTTAGGCTGCTATTTTCTCTGCTTAAACCAGGGGTGCCCAAACTACAGCCCATGGGCTGAATATGGCCCCTGACACCAATTCATCTGGCCCACGCCACCCTCACTGCTCCTGGAAGCGGAAGTAAAGCACACCTGTCTGGGCTTGTTTTACTTCCGTTTCCAGGAGCAATGAGGGCTGTGTGGACCAGATGAATTGTTTAGGGCCAGATATGGCCCACAGGCCATAGTTTGGGCACCCCTGCAGTAAACTGTGTCAAATTGTACAGGCAGATGCTTTATCGTTCAGCTCTTTGTAAGTATCACTGGGTTTTTCTTACCTTGTCACAGCCATTCATTATCATTGATTGTGTGGAAAGGAGATCATTGTAACCCTTGTGATTAAGCTTAGAATGAGGGCCCATAGGCTTCATTGTGATGATCAAACCTACGTGTACAGCATCTGTTACAAAAACTGTATGAAACTCCAACCTGAACAGTATTCTCCTCCTTCACAATCTTGTCGATGCTTTTCAGAGAAAAGAAGCTGAAAGCCAGAGTGCAGGAGCTTGTGAGTGCCTTAGAAAGACTGACCAAGAGCAGTGAAATCCGGCACCAGCAGTCTGCAGAGTTTGTTAATGATTTGAAAAGAGCAAACAGGTAAAAGGGTCCCCCTGGTAATTGGCCTGTACCAAAATTGATCTCTCTATAAGTCAGGGGGAGGAGGGAGGGATTGTCATGCTTTTCTTGTTTACTACTTCTGAGAGCAAAGTATCTATATAGGTAATATGCAAATGAAAGAAAGTTTGCATGCATGTCCTGAAGCAGACCACAACATTGGGGTTATGTGCAGAGATGGACTAAAAGAGCCTGTGGTCTTTGAAGAGATAGAGATGGAGAACTACCCATCTCTGACTATTGATGCAATAATCTAGTACCAGAGCACATGCTTTGAGTTCACAAGGTCCCTGGTTCATTCCCCATCATCTCCAGATAACATTAGTGAATCGTCTGGATACAAGCCATGAAACTCTGCTATTAGCCAACATTACTGGACTAGAGGGGTCAACGTTTTAACTTGTATAAAGCAGCTTCGTGCCGGTTTGGCCAGGTAATCCTGCTGTGGTAATAGAGTAGACCAGTGTTTCCCAAATGCTAGTGTTTGGACTTCAATTCCCAGAAGCCTAAGTCATTTCCCCAAAGCACTGATCAGCCAATGTACTGACTTAGGCTTCTGGGAATTGAAGTCCCCCTGTGGGCTGTGTACCCCTTGTTGGGAACCACTGGAGTAGACCATACTGCCAGTGACTCAACGCCAAGTGTCAGGCAGTAGTTAATTAACCTGACAACCCTAAGGACTAACAGCCTTGGGTGCCAAAGTCCACAGGGAAAGGGTGATGGCCCCCAAGTGGATTAAATCCCACTTGAACCCATCTATGGAGGGCAGCATCTTCATCAATACTGGCTTGGGGCTAAGGAGGATTTTGCGTGCCAAAAGGACTCAGCACCAGGAAGTAACTGCTGGAACTGGATCAGCGGTACGGGGATCATGCTGCAATGCGGAAGGCAGGTGAAAGGCCACTGCATTATATTCTCAGGACAGTCTTCATGGCTAATCACCATAAGGATCATCAATATTTGGATACAGAAGAAGAAGAAGGCTTTCTAGGAAAGTCTATCAAATCTCTTCCTACAGTTGGCTAGCTTGGCTGGTTCTGATAAGAACTGGGATCCAATAGTGTCCTATGGTCCACAGAATTCCTAAATGTTACAGAAAGTTGTATATGAGAGATAGCCAGTCGTTTTGGAGGGGCTCACATAAACAGTCTTGTATCACTTTCCATTGCATTTTGTTTCCAACAGTAACCTCGTGGCTGCCTATGAGAAAGCAAAGAAGAAGCATCAAAACAAACTGAAGAAACTGGAATCCCAAATGATGGCTATGGTTGAAAGGCATGAGACTCAAGTGAGAATGCTCAAACAAAGGATTGCTTTGCTGGAAGAGGAGAACTCAAGACCTCATACCAATGAAACGTCACTCTAAAAGGGGGAACATAAACAGTAAGAACAAGAGAACCCATGTGCCATTGCAGATGTTACTCCTCGCAAGACTTGTTTTAGATAGTATATGCAGAAGGGGATCTGAAACGGCCCTGGGTGAAGTTAAAGAGCGGTGTTTTGAAGAGCGGTTTTAGCTTGAGAATATCTGGCTATGAGCAGGAGTCAAAAGAAGGAAGAAGATCTTTTTGGATGGCTATGCGCAATCAGACGCTGCCTGGTGCTAGATGTTTCTGCACGTCAAGGCTCTTCACAGTTGTTTTGTTCACAATGTTACAAACCTCCCTTCTTCCAAATTTGTCTGGGTAAGAACACAACTTCTATGTCTGTCAAACATTTTCTTGTGAGTCTGTTGTAGTACTGAGAGAACTTTCAAATATCACCAGACAGACAGCATTTCTTCTCTACCTTCTTCTTCTCTGGCATCAAAATGCATCACCATTTACCGTGTAGGATGTCCATTCATTTATTTCCAGCCAGTTTCTGGCTACAAACTGAGCCAGGTATTATCTGCAAGTGACATCTAGGGAAGGATACGAGTCACGCTTGCCTCCAGATGATTAGAGACTGCAGACAACTAGCACTCACATAGTCAACACACTCTAACGGGGATTTTCAGTGACTATGACCACAATCTGTTTCCTTTTCAACGCTTCTTTGCCTTACCGCTGAGTCTTTTCAGTCTAGCGCACTTGACACCTGATAGGCACTATGTGGGGACTAATACCAGTTCCCCTACTGATTGCTTCTTGTCCATATGATAAGATCAGAACAGGCAGGTGAAGCATTGGGTCTCAAAATCAGCTAGAATAGTGCAGTATTAATGACACCTCTTCTGTGGTGTACCTTTTTTCCTCTTCCTGCTTGATCACCAGACTCTTACAGCTGTAGCAAATGCCCAAAGTTGTTTTCCAAAAGGCAGCTTGTCTAGAAACTTAATTTACACCGATTGCAGTAGGAGTTCTTAACCTTTTAAAGTCGGGGGCCGGATCAGGCTCCCTCAGATGGCTTCAGGGGCCAGACATCCATCTTGCCCTTTCTCCACCACAGTAGGGTACAGGGCACAGAATTGTTGTGGCATAGAATACCATGTCAAGAATGTGTCATAGGACAGCATAGACCTTTTTTTTAATCTTTTCAGTAGATGGCTTCTGAGAGATGTTAAGAGGTGCCATTTCTGTATCATTGGGGGTTAAAGTCACTATAAAGCTGAGCTCTCAATGTCAAAAGCAGCCGATTGACTATGCCTCTTTTGGCTGAAGGATGGCTAAGATTCTAAAGGATGTTCTAGATTTTATGAATGTAAATTTGCTTCCTAAAAAGCTATTGTGTGAAAACTCATATGCAGCTTTGCTGCTAGTTCTTGCCACTCAACCCGGTAAAACCATAGTTATCGATGGTAACGGAGCAAAGGGCAACCATACAGACTATTCCCCTAAATTTTTAAGAGTTAAATGAAAGCAATAGTCTTCACTAAAGAGAGCAAGAATATTAGTTTTTTCTCTCTCTAGCTATAAACAGTTCAGTAACTCTTTGGCACGAGTACATCCAGACCAAAGGATAAACAATCTTATTAATTGCTAGGACTCAAGGGAGAGATATTTCAACTCATGGCACATACAACTCGTGCTGTGTTTTGAGGTCTTTGTTCCTTCTTGCACTGTGATTCTTAGCATGCTTGCAATAAAGACACTTCTAATACAATATCTTCCTAAGGTTTTCTAGTGTTCTTCCATATATTTTTACTATAGCTAAAATGAGGTGCTTTTCAAAGAAACTTAAGATTTTAAACTCTTGTTGCTGTTTTTTCATCCTCTAATATAGCCTCTAAATCATGTTTTCATATTTTTGTGTTGCTGTTTTTAAAAGTATGATGTCTTTCAGCTGTTTGGGGCCTTTCCATTTTTCTTTCGATCTTTCAGTATCTTTAAACCAGCCTGGATGGCAATCTAGCCCACAAAAAGAATCCTGTTTTAGGGATTAGCACTTCAAAGGCATCTGCATTTGAAAAAAAAATTAAACCTCATAATGCATATTTAGTTCTCATTTGGAGCTAATCATATCTTCTTGTTTCTAGTTTTCAACATAGCACACCTATTCTTATGGCAAACTCTAGGAGTATAGGTACTAATGGATGCCCCTGGTGATCTTATCATATAAGCATGTGTCATGTTTCTAAGTAAAACTCTCCTGTACCAAAAATGAAAGTCTTCCTAATGAAAAACTGAATAGCTTCATTAGGAATCAGGTGTAAATTGATGGAAAACAAAATTTTCTCCTTTTGTTATCACTGGCCAAGGGGTGGTATTTGAGTTAACTCTAACTCTGAGGCTTATTTCCATTTTCCAATTCATAACTAAATTACTTACTCTGGATTTATTATGACCTTTAAAAAAGACTTTTGCTAGTTTTGATTTAATGGCCTCAATATTATGTTTCTTGAATAAGCATGGTGGTAATTAACCTTTTGTTAGAAGTCATTAATTTGAACAAAAACTAATGTCTTAATTTACTGTAATCATAGTATAAGAAATTTTGTTACTATGTGCATTCATCATGTCTTTGTTCTCCTTTGTCAGTCTCTCTTGTTACAAATTATCAAAATTTTGCAACCAATGACTGTATCAGAGCTTATTTTAAAGTCTTACCAGATTAGGTTTTTACAACTGGATAAGTGCCCTAAAAAGTAACACTGAAGCTTCAGAACAAGCAGTTTCACTGCCAACCAACCAACTAAAGACCAAACATAAAGTGAAATGGTGCAGAAATCTCAGAAACATTTAAAGATGGAGCAGCGGTCAAGCTCTTCATTTGTTTCACTTTAGTTTCTTTTGTCCCGTCTTCTGACGACGGAAGGAAAGATTTGAAAAGTAACATCAAATTATAGTTAAGGAAGCCTACTTATAATTCAGCCATAATATCTGAAATGAGAAAACAGAGGAAAAGCAGTAGCTTCATCTCAAGAAGAAATATCCATGAATCTCTTAAAAGGCAGGAGCCAATAAGTAAATCTATAGCATGACTTCCATCTGTCTTGAAACTGGCACTCCATTGGGTTGTTTGGCATGGTATCATTATTGAGCGAAATCTTGGCACCATTTGGACATGCTGTAGCATCTTTTCACTCTCATTTATCTAGAATTATGACCCGATTCTTCAACCAGAGAAGGCATAAATATATTGGCTTTGTGGCCACAGGAAATCTTGTATATTTTTCACTGTCAAATAACTGCAAATATTGACAGTCCTGTATGTAAAGTAATAAATATAAATCCATTCTTGGTCAGAAACAATTTGTTATTTAATTTCTTAAGCCTCGCAACCCTTACTATAAAGCTACTGCCAAATAAACTGGACCTATTGCAACAAGAGGGAGTCCTTCACAGACTCAGTTTACGTATAATCTGGCATTTTGATGTTGTCCATCTTCCATTAAGAGAGACCTTAAAGCAGGGGTTCCTGACTTTTTACAGTGGGCCTGACCACGCCCCTTCCTGGACAGCTGAGCGGGCCTGACCACACACCTTAGAAACAGAAGTAAATGCGCCTGCTTCCGCATTTACCACTGCTTTCAGAGAGACATTTGGGTCTGCTTTTGGCCTGTCACCTTCCGAGTGTGCGCGTGTACTTTCTTTGCTGTTGGGGCACTTTTGCAAATATCAAAGGTTTTTTAGTAGTTCTTCCACCACAGTACAGATGTAGCCCTCTACAAGACACATTCCTTTTGTGGCTGTTTGACTGCACACTGCTCTTCATACAGCCCAAGTTTTGATTTTGCCAATACCAACCTTTAAGGGCAACCTTGATTCCCCCAGCATCCAATTTATATCTAGGTTTCTTGGACTAAAGCATTTCCCAGCAGTGGTGCTGAATAGTAAACATCCGATGCACAAGCCAGCTAAAATTTGAGGATTCTTATGCAAATATGTACCTTTAAGATAGTTTCATTTAGTTTTGGTGAAGTAATATGTCATTGAAATATTCTGACAGCACTATGCCTAATGAAAGTTTTTTCTATGAGAACTATCAGTACTTAAGACTTTAGAGGTAGTAGAGCTAGTATTTTTCACCCACACTATGTACAAACACCGGCATTGTAGCGTCCATGTATATTTGCTGGTGCTCAAATCCCTGGATGAATATAGGAAGGCTACATCAAACTAAGCATTATGTCAATGGTATTTTGTACATGAATTAGCATTTCCCATAGGAGACAATGAACTGTTTTAAAGGAATGCCTCATGAGCTCCTATGTATGCTCATGAGAGATATGCACTTGATTAGGCATACAGACAGAAGTGTCACTGACTGTCATTCATTCTGCCACCTAATTTGGCAGGAAACTGCAGAGTTACTATTTACAACTCCCATTCAAATACTGAAAGAATGCTAATTTAATGTACAGTAATACCTCGGATAACGCTAAGACTTGGTTCCACAAGTCTTGGTGTTATCCGATTTTTAGTGTTATCCGATGCATGTTAAAATCCTATGGGATGGATCGGATAACGTTAAAGCTCCATAGAGATACATTGTAACTGCACAGGGTTTAGCGGTTGTTATCCGATCCATCCCATAGGACCTTAACGTTATTCGATCCAATTCTCCTCCCCAGATTACTTAACGTTATGCGATTTTAGCGTTATCCGAGGTAAACATTATCCGAGGTATTACTGTACTTCAACAGAGCAGTATTTTGACCTTAAACAATAACTTCCTGTGCAGTATGATAAATCCAAGAATACTATACTTATTCTCTATGGGAAACACAACAGAAAGGATTAATCCTGTTTTTCCTGTATGGAATGTGTTCACGAGTTTGACCACTTTCAAGTCAAGGATGTTATACAAATCATCAGTCACTTCTTAGGGAGCAAGACCAGATTCAAAGGTAGAAAAGGGGCCATATCTATCCTCAGTCTAGGAACAAGTGTATTTCAGTTTGAGAGGCTATGTCTAAATGTTCCTGATGCTAAACAGGCAGTGTAACTGAAGAGTAAAAAAAAATGCATTCATTTATGCAGTTGTTTGAAAACAATGGCTTGGGTCCTAACTCAGCATCATGGAAATGGAGATCTTTTTGTATATAAAGGGCTTTTGATCTAACATAGTAGTCCATAAAATAAAAAGGGAGAGATGGCCATTTGTCTCAATTCCACCAGCAACTTCAGAAATTGCAGGATGAATTGACAAAATCTGCCCCTTCTTCCACGTGGAAGTCTGGTCAGGATCCAACCCACCTTGGTGCTCAATGTCAGGCTATCACCTGACAAATGTGTACACTATAAAAGCTTGAGGTAACATGTCAGATTTTGAAATTATCCATTCCATTGTAACAACTAGTCAATTATTAAGTCACTGTAGTCTAAATGTGACATGTTCAGTTGTATTATTAGCGCACGTGTCTAGAGATGGATGAGTTGTAATATGTTTTAAATCTGTTACTTTTTGGCTAAGGTATAAGCCTTTTGTACCAGCTTTGAATGTACTGTTCTTTACAAAAAACATACTCATTTTGCATTAAATGTTTACTGTTTATATTTGCATTTTTATTGAAAACTGCAATTTTTACTGCTTTCCCCCACCTACTTTAGTTTTCTAGCTGTTGTAATATAGCTATTTTGAGTTTATTTGATATAGAACTGTAAAAATGGCATTTATTTATACAGAGGCTTTTATAATACTTTTACAAATGTTCTTATATTCTGAATAAATTTCTAATGATAAGATGTCACTATATTTTCTCGTACTATCTTTTGTGCAGTTGTTCTTTATTTGGGCTCATACCTAGTTCTAGAACAGAAAAAAGTGCTCTTAGTCGATAGTTTATGCAACACAAGGCGAAACACTTCCAGATACCTGAGGAAAAGAACTCTTATTCTGTTTACATACAGACACACATGAAAATCAACAATTTTAATGACAAATTATAATGTATACATATATTCAGTACACTTCTCATACAAAAGATGCTAACTGAGCAAATTCTTGTGTTCTGTTCTCACATTTAGTGGGCTACAAATACAATTTTAACTAAAGCCAGGCAATGCTTCTGAAGAATGTCTTTCTAGTTCCCTTTAGGTCAAGGGTGCCCAAACTACAGCCCGGGGGCTGAATCCGGCCCCCTATGCCAATTCATCTGGCCTACAAAGCCCTCGTCGCTCCTGGAAGTGGAAGTAAAACGTGCCCATATGGAGTGACGAGGGCTTCGCGGGCCAGATGAATTGGCGTCGGGGGTCAGATCCGGCCCCTGGGCCATAGTGACCAGTTCCCTGGACTATGTGACCGGCCCATGGCCCAAAAAGGTTTGGGCACCCTTGCTTTAGGCAATCTGCCTGAACAGGAAATCCCAAGTCATACACGGGCACATATAAAATGGCCTCAGTCCCAGGATCTACAGCTGGTCTGTATTAAGCAGCAACGTCTGAAGATAAACTTCAGAGTGTACAGGTCAACATGAGGAGAAACCTCAGTGCAGACAGAGTTCCCAGTTATGGCCAGGCTTCTAAGCTACTCGCCTAAACTTGGTAAAATGGAACGATACTGTGGGCAACACATTTACACCCATGATCTCTGCACAAGCTGGAATCCACTGTTGGTGCATAATGCCTGAACAAGATTTCAACTGACAATTCAAACAAACACTGTAACTATCTAAGGCAATGCTAGTTGGACTTCTGTATCTAATCCTATGGCTAGGCAGTAAAAATGTACAACTTTGCAATTCAGAAAGGTAATCACATTTGAAATCATTACAATCATCCACAAGTCCAATACTTTAATCTCACCAGTCAGTATTTCTGTATAAAATACAAAAGTAATCTTAATAAAAAGCAACTGCAGAATAAACATACAAATAATAAAACATGTAATAATACATAGTACAAACGTACATTGGAGACCAGTCAGACCATTTAAACAGTAAAAAAAGAAAAGCGACAGCTATATCTACTTTTCCCTACCCTACACTGACTAGATATAGCAAGAAATACACACTCGAAAAATAGTCCACTGCTCTGTGTCACATTTTGAGACCAAGTACGCTTGTTTTTAAACATGCACATGGCTATTTGCAAGATGAGGATCACCCATGCCCGTATCTGTCTTGCACCTCCTCACCAAGTTTACATAGCATATTCCTGGGTTTAAATTTAGGCCACTTAAAACTACAAATACTAGAACAGTGTGAATTAATACCAGGGTTAAACTGGGATCTTGTTACCTGCTGTGTATACACTGTGGGCTATACTTTAAGAATTCCCCAGGCAAAAAACAAATAATTGTCACAACTGTACCATGTTTCACAAAACAACTCCACATTGTCAACAAAGAGATTTTGGCATTCAAATTTATTTAGGTTCTCTAGACCAGGGATTGACAATCTATGGCCCATGGGCCGGATCACGATGCCATTCCATCTGGCCCACATCAATGACCCCAGAAGCATGCACATTTACGACAGCTGTAAATGCAGCCAGGCCTGCACAAACGCATTCGCCGTCGTTTGCAGCAGTGTTTACAACGGGAAACCACGTGTCTGGCCCATTCAGCTGTCTGAGGGTGAGTGGTCCAGCCCATGGTGTGAAAACCTTGAGAACCACTGATCTAGACCATTATAAAGTTCAACTTTTAACCTATAAACTGACTCTGCCATGAAAATCTTCTATAATCATTAACCATTGGAGGCTAAAGCTCTTAAGGAAGGGAACACATCATTTCCATAAAAGTCAGGCAGAACAGGAAACCTTCTAAATAAAAAGTAACTGCCACTAAGATAACTAAAACTGATAGGAGTTGCATTTGAAGATCCACACATTTTCTAGGCCTGCTCTGATATATTTGCTGATGTGGAAAGTTATTTGTAAAATTCATATACCTTTCACTTTTTATAATATTGGTCCATTAAATGGATTGCACAACAGAGAACTACAGGGCGGCCTGTAATTCCCTACCCACATAGCACACAGATACACTGGATTCATAAAATATATGAATGGGTAGGGACTTACGAGAATCCCTGTATATTTGTACTCCACAATACAATTTGAAAACTTCCATACAGGTGATGAACAGCACAGTTTTAATGTTACTGAAAATCAATTTTACAGACTACTGCTCTTGAATTTTTTCCCCTCAAAAGTTTTGGTTTTGCCCAAACTGCACAATTAGATTCCAAGAGCTCCTTCAACAAACCCAAAGGCCTCTAGGCGACAAGCAAGGTTTTAAAAAACTAAATCAGCAAACATTTCACATCTCCGTTTGCTTTTGAAACTTTCCATTTTCAAAAGCAGTTTACTCTGCAGCATGGGAATATGGCTGCTGGAGGAGTTAGAATACGTGCACAGCTTTCCTGGAGACACAGAAATCACTGTGTGATTCTTTGGATCCTGGCCACTGTCTGTCTTCAGCACGCTCACATGCGCACGCACACACACGCACACAGAATTAACCCATCACAACAGTGGTCTTTTCATGATCCTGAAGAAAATACTTGCTTTTGTCTTATTCATGGTAATATCAATTAAGACAGGCTACCTGGAAGCTTAGTAAAAACATATACGAAACATAAGCATTCAGGACGTACTGCATCTGTAGCATACTCAGCCTATTTATTTTACCTTTCTTGGAACACTTAAGCTACATATGATTAATAAACATACCAAACTTTAGGAAATGAGCGGATTTCCTGTGAGGATGCCTTCAAAGTATGCAGCAAATCAGCATCATATATAAGCACTCTAGAGCACATATGAGCACTCAACCTATGGCCCACAGGCCGAATCTGAACCATGACACTATTTCATGTGGTCCACCATCCTCACATTTGCTGCTGCCGGAAGCAGTGGAAACCGCTGTTGTAAATGTGTTCATGACACCCGTAAATGCATCCACAGCTGTCGTAAGCACATTTACAACAGCCGCGGAAGCATTTTACAGCAGTGTTTATGGCGGGGGAACTACCAGTCCAGCCCACTCAGCTGTCTGAAGGTGCGTGACTTGGCCCGCAGCTTGAAATGACTGAGAACTCCTGCTCTAGAGTAAGCAGAGGACACATCACAAATAATACCTGTATCTAGCATGCCCGCACCACATGCGAACTGACATTAAAATCTGCATGGTCAACTAGAAAACTTATCATAGTCTGAAAATGGAGCACTGAAGGCAGTCTCTGCACTTTTCCTGCCTGGAGACAAATACAGTAATACCCCGGATAATGCTAGTACCGGATAGCGCTAAAACCGTATAACATTACAAGATTTTCGGAAAAATCTTGTATCGAATAACGCGATTTTTAGCGTTATCCGATACAGTTGTTCTTAGCAGCAGGGTGGCTGGAAAGCTGAACGGGGTTCTCCGTTCAGCTTCCCAGCCACCCTGCAGCTACGGAGGCAGGGGTGGGGAGGCTGGAAAGCTGACGGGGGGATCCCCCGTCGGCTTCCCCAGCCACCCCATAGCTGCGGAGGCAAGGGCGGGTGGCTAGGGAAGCTGACAGGGAGTCCCCGTCAGCTTCCCCAGCTACCCTTCAGCTGTAGATCGGGTCCTCTGATCTCTCTGGAGCAGGCAGGGGACACGATCCAAGCTGTTTCTGGGCTTCCCCGACGTCCTCCGCCAGTGCAGCAAGCCAAAACGTCAGGGTTCGAATCCCGACATTCTGGCTTGCTGCAGCCTCCAGGGAAACAGGGCTTTTTTTAACGTTGTGTGATCAATGTATCGCACAACGTTAAAAACCGGATAACGACGAGACTTGTGGAACCAAGTCTCAACGTTATCCGGGGTACTAGTGTACACTCTTTCAGATGGAGCAGATAAGGAATGGACTGAGAAGGCAGGCACTTTCACCACCTATTTCATCTGCATTAAACATGTCAGAAACTGCTCTAAGGATTCCTCCAGAGTCAAGACCATACCTGACACTTCTGAATCCATGGTGTGTTACAAAATAGCTGCCCGATAACAGACAGGCAGATGCTACTATATGACAGCAACAACTAGAATATAAGTTGAAATGGAAAAGAGCATGTGTAGCAGGTGTGTAGTAGAGCCAAGTGTTACAATTCGTCAACACAATCACCAATGGCACACAAGCACTGAAATGAAAAGGCTGCCTGTAATCCCTGGAAAAGTTAAGAGCAGCTCAATATTACAATTGTGTTCTCACTGGCTCCACTCTGCTTTTCCAACAGTTTGAGTACAGAACATGGAAACAGCCAGCAGCATGCTAGCATAGCAGAAATAATTCTTAACAAGCACAGCCAAATGCATAAAAAGATCAAAGCTTCACTGACATTCACACACAGAGAAATACATATATAAAACCATCGTCTCAGAATGACCACAGGGAGTCCTAAGAATCCCATTTAAAGCATCATGTCTGCTGAACTTACTTTGTACTTGTATATTTTAAAAGAAATAAAAAAACAGAAGTCATTTGACCTACAAAGGATTGGATGAGCAACATTCAATTCAGTAGATGCAACAGCCAAGAGACTGCAGTGTCTCCCTTAAAAAGCATGGGAGATCAGCACTTAATACACAAGCAGTAAAATCTTCTATGAACATTTGCTCAAATCCCTTCACAGACCATGTACTCCCATCTTTGAAAATGCCCATGTGTCAGAGAAACAAAAATCCATTACACTTACATTATGCCTGTTCTTCATTGTTTTACACAAATCTGTGTATGCCATATGCCTGCACTTTGGAATACACAAGTATAAAATGATTCGGCTAAATATTTGCCAAGTGAAACAATATACACAACATTACAAACTAAAATTATCCCAACCTGAAATGTTCACAGTGCAGGGCACCCAGAAACCCATGAAGCTGTTTATCAGCCACTCATAAGACATGAAAGCGATGAAATTAAGGAACACTACTCTAGGAAAGGTTGTACCTTGTAAAAGTGGCAATGTATTGCATTTTTATTTGCAACCTACTTTAAGGATAGATTAATTAATTCATGTTGGTCTTCTATAGCCTCTGGAAATTCCCAATAAAAAAGACTGTATCTGCTAAAAAAAATATTTCTTATCAAAACAGAAGTTTCATTTTGTAGCCAGTACCCTATTCAGGAAACAAAGAGCAGAAGAGCAAGCACATAAGCACCCCTCTTCTTGTGGCAGACCCCCCCTTTTTTTCCCCCATTCCCAAATTTGCACTGGCTGTGAGTTTGGTTGTACAAGGGGTGGAATCTGTTGGAGTGAAGGGAAGTCGCCCATGATTGCTCTTCCATTCTAAACAGGACACTGAGGTGTCAGGACAGAACTGACACACACTGTACCACCAAGGTCTATGACGTTAAAGGCATCATCTCACATTTGCCAGCAGAAATATTTAAGTATTCACATAATAGAATCCATTTTAGCCAAGATTTCTGTAAATGTGCCTGTGCTCCTCTAATTCATCTATGGCAGTGATGGCGAACCTTGGCACTCCAGCTGTTCTTGGACTTCAATTCCCAGAAGGCCAAGCCCCTGTGAATCCACACAAATGGGTTTACACACAAACCCATTCATGTGGATTCACAAGGACTTGGGCTTCTGGGAATTGGAAGTCCAAGAACAGATAGCGTGCCAAGGTTCACCATCACGGATCTGTGGCGTATCAGAAAGGAAGCAGCATAAAAGTAACATTCCTGGGAAGTTGAGCTACATATCGGAAGAAGACTGGGACACAAGTAGCCTAAACTTCTAATTTGCAATGAATGAATAGTTACAGAGTTAGGCACTTCTATTGCTAAAGAGAGACAATGCTCACAGAATGCTGACTAGAGACTTTACTCCAAGATACAAAATGGGAAAACTCTGCCCATATCACAAGCCCTTCAACTAGCCTTGTCTTGGCTTGTAAACGCATCTAATAAGTGTACGCTTTTGAACAAATGCTGGCATGTGGTGGGCAGGTGTACAATCCGTAGATAAGCCTATCACTTAACAGTTTTAAAAGAGCCTATAAGCTGTAATTATTTGAATTAATTTTAGCTCCTTCCTAACCATGCAGAAGAAACACACAACAAAGGAAAAGAAACAAACTGGAACAGGCTGTGCTTCCCTGTCCCTAGGCAAAATGTAGCTGTTCCAATCAGCAATCCAACATAAACTCCAAATCCACTTAAGTCAGGTGCTGAAAATCACAAAAATTCAGTAAATACTATTAATACAAACTGCAAAGATAAATCAAGACATTGCAGAGCAGTGAAAGTCACCAGTAACTCTGTTGGCAAGTTACATTCGCAGTCGCATGCCTCTATACAACTAAGGCATCATGTTTTAAATTCAGGGTTTTTGTGTGTGTTCAGGGTTGCTATTCTCCCCCCTCCCCCCAATTAAACTTTTGGACTTTTCATACCCTTTTGCAGCATCATGCATTTTTATGACAACTATTTGGATGCAAACTCACATGCTACATCAGATATGTTAGCTGAATGGGATCGAATATTACGAACCATACACTTAAACACTTAATTAAGAGTGCAGATGCAAACCCTAATGTATGTTGGAGAAAACCAGTATGTGGCAAAGGGGCCTCTCTGCTGGCAAGGTGGGGGGCTCCATGGCCATGAAGACTCCTACCAGCTGGCATGAGGTGAGAAGAGAAAGGTTAGCTGGCAAACTCCTTCCAAACAACCTTTGGTCCATTACCCAATCATCCCACTATCCTACTTGAGGTGTAAACTACAAAGATCTGCCAGTATGAAACTGTTGAAATACAGCTTCTGCTTCGGATGGTGCAGCCAGGAGGACTTCTGACATGGGGCCAGAGCGTCTCCTCCTCCCCCCTCCCAGCCTCCTCAAGGTTATTTTGAGTTGTTACATGCAAGGCACAGCCGTTTTTAAAAGAAGGCCTCCATATTATAATCCTCCCCCAAACTCATTGTTTCCATGTTGAATCTGCAAAGGTAGCTGCAATTCTTCTACTTGATTAGTTGCTTCTAGATAAAAATTAAGACACAGAACTAGAAGATGCCTAAATACCACTGGCACAGCTCAATGTAGCTAGAAAAAAATCATTGAGAAAAATTCGCCAATGGATGATGCTAATACAAGTTTTAAAAGTGCCTGTGTAGAGAATGTCCAATACATTTTACACCAAAGGGGGAGGAAAGATGATAAAGTCATTTTCAAAACCAGATGACTCAAGAAAGTCATGGTTGTACTGCGGGAGCCTGTCTGCCCCAGCAACGGTACTTCCAACGGGGCTCTACCAGCAACCAGAGTGCTGGGATTAGTTTAAAAGAACCATGGAGTTAAAACTCACACATTAAAGGATAAGGTGCATTAGGAAGAAAGGCAAGACTGAAGAAATCTAAATGTGCTAGAGATTAATACATAACTAAAGCTGAGAGACATCGCTGAAAACTAAACATACAGCATGCCAAATGAATGAAATAAAATGCCCTGTAATGCATAGTTAGGCTCTAGTAAATGAAGCACTGGAAAGCATTTTTGCAGGTACAAGCGACACTGCAATTAAAGCACAACATTGTGTGGTGCCATTTCCATAACCACAATGAGGACAAAGCCTTCCAGCCTATCACTAGGTCCCTGCATTGCTTTAAAACCTGAGAAACTGTAAATGCTGGATTTAAGGAAACTGTTCAGCTCCTCTGAGCGAAGTCTGTGGCAGACCGGTGCAAATGAACAACCATCAGAGGTCCAAACTTTTCATTATAGCCTCGTGATCAAACTTAAAGCTCAGAAACGCTTGTGAGGAGAAAGTGAATTTGCAATGGCCATTGCATGACACCGATTGTCCGTGTTCTAGGAGCTGGTCTTCATTCGCACAGCACATGTCATCTGTTGCTTCTACATTTAAAAGACAAACAAACTATTAGCAAGGCAGTGTTCAGTCACATATAATCTCACATCAGGGGGGGGGGAACCAAAGAGCATCCATCTTATTTGGTCTCTTATTTTTCATAATGAAAAGTTTGCAGGATATACAGCAATGCCTATTGTGCTATTCTTGTTTCTTCCCTAGAACAAGCTCTCTGCAAAATGTATCAGGCTCCCATTTGCAAAACACCATCCAACTGAAAACACTTTTTCCTGCCTTTTCATCAGACAAACCTGTCAGGCAAGACTGCAGACCCAATCTTTTGACTATGGTTTAGGTTTGGTATCGATGGTCCTCCTCACTCAACATTCAGGCACCTATACAACAATTTGTCTAGATAAGCAACTACTGTATTCCACTTAGCAAACCAACCATTCTACAACTGAAAATTGAGTAAGATGAGTTCTTCTTCTATTTATAATTTTCTGAACCACAACAGACCACATAAATTATCCTTCTATTAGCAAAGCAAAAGATAATAAGCCTGGAATGGCAACATAAGGTGGTACAAGACCAGTCTCAAGACCATTACATTTTTGAAACATAAAATACTTAGCACTATGACTACGAAGAATGTTTGAACACATGAGTGATACTTAGACCATCCTATCACAAGTTGGTGTTGTCCAGGGGTGTTGAGTTAGAATCCCTACTGGACCTATTGACCGAGGATGGCATCTGGAGAGAGCTTGTCTGGCACCCTTCTGGCCCATTAATCCTCTCAGTTGATACCCAACGTAGCTCATCATTTACCTCCTTAAAATGAGGAAATGCAGCATAAGCAGGAAAATCTTAAAGACAGCTAGAATTCTGCTCCAAATAACAAGCAGAAATGCTGTAGAGTCCAGCGCTTTCCAAACTATGCTCGGCTGGACACTGGTGGACTTCAATTCCCAGAAGCCTAAATCAGTACACGGGCTGATCAGTGCTTTGGGGGGAATTGACTTAGGCTTCTGGGAATTGAAGTCCAAAACCAAATATTGAGAAACACTGTGTAGACCAGTGTTTCCCAAATGCTGGTTTTTGGACTTCAATTCCCAGAAGCCTAAGTCATTTCCCCAAAGCACTGATCAGCCAATGTACTGACTTAGGCTTCTGGGAATTGAAGTCCACTAGTTGGCTGTGTACCCCTTGTTGGGAACCACTGGTGTAAACTATATGCCAGTGGGACTATATCTGTATATGCCAATGAGAATTTCCCCTCTAAAATCTATTTAAAAGAAACAGTTTCCACTATTACACATGTTTCCTCAGCCTTGCAACTTTCTCCTCCCATTTCAGTCAACTCATTCTCAAGTAAGTGTGCCCAGGCCTGATTCCTTAAGTGAAGATGTACGTCCTCCCTTGCATTTAGAGCTATACTTTGAAAAGTTGTCTCAATATTACCTAAGGAAATGGCACTATACAATGGGACAGAGCATTAAAGCACATGAAAATTCTCTTACCGTGGCAAGAATAAACTGGGTGCCTGTTTCACTCCTCCCCTTTCATGTATCTAGTGTCAGTGCTGATATGATGAACTATTACTTTGTTCCTACTTATTATGAAAATATGGAATCGCTTTGTTTCTTTGTCTGGTTAGTAAGCCAACATTAAAGACATTTCCATTTAGCTTTAAGAAAAGTATAATTTAAACAAACTGTGACACAAGCTTTGCATTATTGAATGAAATAGTTACATTTGAGCCCAGCTGTTTTTTGCCTGGTGACAATATCTTATTATCACTATCGGGTCAGAAGTACACAAAGCTGTTCTCTGGGTTGAAAAGTTTTTTGCTGGAGGAACTCCACTCAGGGGATGCCTGAATGAGGCTCCTTTCATGTCCCCAATATCTTTTCCCCACCAAAGTGGTCCCTATTTATCTCACAGTACGTAACTTCATTTAGAAATGATGATAGATGGAAGTAGGGCAATACTTGCCTGTTTCAAAATTTTCTTGAAGTCTTCTTGGATGCAATTTCTTTTCACATTTCTAATCAAAAATATAATGTTGTTAGAAATCTCCAAAAAACAACTGGAATGCAAGATGAAGTCATGGTGAAACAATATAGTCCAATGCATGTTGACAGAAGAGTTCATCAAAGAGTCAAATCTCTCCTATTCAAATAGGTGTGTGTGTGAACAACTTTTCACTTTGGCAGGATCAGGGATCAGCAAACTTGGCTCTCCAGATGTTCTTGGACTTCAATTCCCAGAAGCTATGATCAGCAGGTGTACTGACTTGGTCTTCTGGTAACTGAAGTACAAGAACACCTGGAGAGCCAATTTTGCTGGCCGCTGAGCTGGAAGAGCTGGAGCCTAAGGTGTAATGAACATGTCATGCTGTGTGATCATTGGCTGGATTCGTTTAGGTAGGGGAATGGCAAGGAGGTGGACCCTGAGAGAAGAAATAAAATCCAGAAAGTGAGCTCTCTTGGATGCAATGCTTTGAACTGCAATCAGGTAGTTGCTTTAGCCAGAAGGGAGGCCACCGGGCTTTCCCTTACAAAGGCAGCTTTCTTTCTTTGATATGCTTTCTGAACTTTTGCTGGACTTTATTCTGTAACTTATTATGATTTCAATATATGTACTTTTAAAATACCTGAAGACTGGAGTGTTTACTTGGCTGCACTACAACATCTACACTAATCTCATGAGCTCCCTTGCTCACCACCTAGACCCAGGTCAGGAGTAAGAAAACAAGCTTTTAGGAAAAGTCTGGACTGTTGGGCCAAAGAGCAGCCAATATGAGGAGTGATCTCATCGCAAGGAGGCAAAAGTGCTACTTGTGAGTAAGAGGATAATTACAAGGAAATCCTCAATTTATGTGCTGAAGTGACATCCTTGGATCTGTCACACCAATAAATACTATCTTGTTTTCGATAGGGGGGAATCTAAAGATCCAACTGTACTTCTAAATATTCACGATGCTTTACAATCCTCATTTACCTTTCTATATCTTACCAAAGTTTGGTTCTGTTTAGATAGCTGACCATGGACTCCATTCGTTCTCTTCTTTTGATTAGGTGAATCTAGGTATTGCTTCCTGCCATTGCCTCGAGCATTCTGAGAAAACCATAAGCCACAGAAAAAAGAATGAACATGAAGTACTCAGAATGCATGTTATAAATATATTTAATTATATTAAATTAAATCTGAAAATAAACAAAGTACATTTATGTTCTCAGAGGATATGCAGTTACATACCCAATTTAAAGACAATTATTTTACTTGTAATTTCCTATTTTTTCCTATTGCTGGGATTTGAGTAACCTTGTAAAAAAACCAGAGTAATGATTGTTTTTTTATTTATCAAAATATAAATGCTGTGCTTAAGAAGTTTAATAAGCATTCATTATGAGCAGTTTTGAATTTCACAGAATTTGAGCTAGTAAACGGATTTCTAAAAGAAACTCACTTTTAGTTTTAAAGTTTCAGATACCTCCAAATGATTGTTGTATGTCTTTTGTTGCTGTAATTGTTTATGCTTTGTCCCCTGGTCTCCTGAGGGATTATCTGGAAACACCTGCTGGTTATAATGGAGTTTGGATCTAATCCATTAAGAAGAAAAAATCTAGTTTAGAAAACTTGAACAGAAAAGAACACACAACAGGCCAAAATACAAACCAGTTCAGTTACACTATTCTTGCCAAGTACTCCCACCTGCAAGGAACTCTTAGATCTTCTTTTTCAGTCATTTCTAACTGTTTCAAAGCCACTTGCAAGCAGAGAACACTGCTGAGAATACCAAGTCTGTGACTGTCAGTCTGATCAACTTATTTTATATATTTATTATAATATTCCTAACCTTTCCTACATCAGAATAGGGTACATACAACTAAATTATCTCAAAAGAATCTAATACCATCCAAGTATTTCAAAGTAATTTAATACACATTTGTTTAACATTTTGACCATTCAAACAATACAAAAGCCAACATTACTCTTTGTTGCTGACTAAAGAAACACGATACAAAACAGTGACAAGAATGAGCAGCTACTCCGAATGAAGTAAAAAAACATCATCTGTTAGAAGACTAGGCTGCATTTTGTCATCCTGCTTATTTAACTTATATACAGAGCACATAATGTGCAATGCAGGGCTGGATGAATTACAAGTTGGAATTAAACTTGCTGGGAGAAACATCAACAATTTGAGATATGCAGATGATACTACCCTAATGGCAGAAAGTGAGGAAGACCTGAAGAAAATCCTTCTTAGGTTGAAAGATGAGAGTGCAAACATCAAGAAAACCAAGATAATGGGAACAGGCCCTATCAGTCCCTGGAGAATAGATGGGGAAGAAATAGAAGCAGTGATAGACTTTACATTCTTAGGATCAAAGCTCACTGCAGATGGTGATTGCAGCCATGAAATAAAAAGACGACTGATTCTTGGGAGACAAGCTATGAGAAACCTGGGGAGCATAGTGAAAAGTAGAGACATCACATTGCAAACAAAAATTCGTATAGTCAAAGCAGTGGTATTCCCTGTGGCAATGTATGGTTGTGAGAGCTAGACCATTAGGAAAGCTGAGCGCAGAAGAATAGATGCCTTTGAGATGTGGTGTTGGAGGAGAGTTTTGAGAGTCCCCTGGACAGCAAGGAGAACAAATAGGTCAATCTTAGAAGAAATCAACCCTGACTTCTCCTTTGAAGGTCAAATAGTAAAGATAAAGCGAAAGTATCTTGGACATCAAATGAGATTAGAGGGTTCACTTGAGAAAGCCTTGATACTGGGAAAGATGGAGGGCAAAAGAAGAAGGGGCAGCAGAAAATGAGATGGCTAGATGGCATTGGTGATGCAATGGACACAGAGTTGGGCAGGTTGAGGAGGATGGTGGAGGACAGGAGTGCCTGGCGTGCAATGGTCCATGGGGTCACAAAGTGTTGGAATCAACTGTGTGACTGAACAACAACAAGAAGAGGTAGAGTTTTGTCAGCTGTTGCTCCCCAAATTTTCGAATTTCTGAAATCAGAACAGCCCCTATTCTGATGGTCTTTGGTGAGAGGGCAGTGGTAGAAATGTGAGTGATAAATAAATAAATGTTGAAAACCTTTTTACTTATGGAAGCATTCCCATGAATAAATTGTTATTCCTACAGTGATTAATGACAGTGACTTTTTATTAATTTAGAGTTAATTAATTTTTACATTTAAATTATAAGATATATTATTAGGGATACTAGACCCATTATGGTTGGTAATTGTTTTATTGGAATGGGTGGCTTTGCACAACATAAATAAGTTATTCACTTAGATAGCTACTGCAATGGAAAGTTTTAGTGCGACCTTCCATTGCCAGTGGCTTCCCTTTAAGTCCCAATGAATGCACCAGACTTCAGTATAAACATTTACCAGTTTGCAAAGTAAACCTTTCCAATTTAAATTTTTCTACCCATAGCTATCAAGCAGAAGCATCACTAATTTATGTATTTTTCTAACTATGGAATACTGCTTTACTATTCCTGTTCCTGTACTGAAAAGGCCAGGAAAATAACCTGTTTAGCAAACAGACATCACATATGGATATGAAAGCTGAATAGTAAAGAAGGCTGGCAGGAAAAAAATGACTCATTTTATATATGGTGCTGGAGGAGAGCTCTGCGGACACCCTGAATTCTAGAAAGATGAGCAGGTGGGTTCTAGAGCAAATCAAGTTGGAACAGTCCCTGGAGGAAAACAGGATGGAAATTAAAACTGTCCTACTTTGAGCATGTTGTGAGAAAGCAAGACTCTCTAGAAAAGACAATAATGCTGGGAAAAGTAATAGGCAGCAGGGGGAAAAGATCAAATATGATATAGATCAATTCAAAGAGGGAAGCTACAGGCTTGCATTTGCAAAGGCTGGGCAAGATTGTTGAGGACGTGTTATTTTGGAAATATCTCGTTTATAGGGTCATGTTGACTCAGAGATGATTTTATGGCACATGACAACAACAGCAAACAGGCTACATTAAGCTTGGCAGGTCTAAAACTTATCCTTTGTTTCACTTGAACAATGAAAACAGTCTGATACTTATACGAAGGCTACTGCTAGATGCAAATATTGTACAGTATCAGTTTACCTACCTCGTTTTTTCTATGCTGGGTTTAGGTGGCGTGCTGCTACTGGTAGATGAGAATCCATTGTCACTGTCTGACGAATCTCCATAGCGTCGAGAAAGCCAGTCCCTCAGGGGTCTGTGAAGAGCATAAGACTGAGCCAGCCATGTTCCGATCCTTGGAATGGAGCCTACAATATTCCCCACAATGCCCCTCCCACACACACAAAAAACCCCGACCTCAATGTGGAAGTGATAGAAAGAACTGGATTTTTAAAACTCCCATCCTGAAAACTTACCTAATGAAGGGAATTGTCATAAAAAACTTGTTAGGTGCCAAACCCAGTTTGGACTTGGGAGTCATATCATTTCTATGACAAGGTAGCTTGTCAATTGAGAACCACTCAATATTCTGAAACATAGAAAAGATGTCTCTTAATACTTCACAAAAAAAAATATTAAAAGGAATAACAACAGTAAATCCATTCCTAATCCTGAACTGGACCACAGAATCATAACAGCCATAACCCAGATGATTAGGCATGGATTTTTCAGATTCTACCCCACCACCACCACCCCTTTACAATTAATACAATTCACCTAGTCAGAATTTGGACACCTGTAGCTCTTCAGAGAACTTGGGTTTTTTGGCTCCAGAATTCTGGCTGGAGGAATTTATGGTAACTTGTGGTAGTCATAGTGGCGAAAATTCCCATGTCTACTAATGATGTTTGTGTAACTTGCAATCTATAGCTAACTGACAAGATTCCAACTAGTACAGTAATACCTCAGATAACGTTTGCATCAGATAACGCTAAAACCGCATAAGGTTAAGCAATCTGGAAATAAAAATTGCATTGCATAGCGTTAAATCCTATAGGATGCATAGGATAATGTTCGCTAAAACCTATGCCGGTTACAATGTATCTCTATAGAGTTTTAACGTTATCCGATGCATCCCATAAGATTTTAACGTTATCTGATGCATGCATCGGGTAACATTAAAAATCGGATAACACTAAGACTTGTGGAGCCAAGTTTTAGCGTTATCTGAGGTTCTACTGTATCTAAGTCACATGCTTGGTCACACGAGAGCTCATCATTTAGCACAATTAGCCTAGGCAAGTTACATAAACCATACATGAACAACACCAAGATTCCAACAATTGTTTAAATTTAATTATTTATATTGTGTATCTATCAACACATGATAACATGTTCTGCTACAAAACTAATGTAAGGATAGCACTTTAGTTTCCTCCTTCAAATGAAGAGAGGATAGATAATTTCTGATAAACATTTTCAATCCTCTTTACCCTATGGTCTCCATCTTCTGCTGGTAAGAACATATGATATGGAAGATAGAATATTTACCCGAATCTCTCGCCTTGTTTTGGGATTAAATTTTGTCTCCTTTGGAATTCCTGGAATGATGTATAAGCGTGCCAGCTGATCATTGATTCGTAATTCAATATAATCATCTTTATTAATATAATCCTTTATATCAAAGCCAGTTTCTTCAAACACCTTAAAACAGACAGATCAGAGCAAATCTTTAGAAACTGCATAACTAATTGTTCCAACAAAATGAGAAATCTGACCAATAACTTCTAATTTAGAAAACTAGAATTGATTTTAAAAACTTATTTCCTTCACTGACATAATGAAAAATCTCAGCAAAGATAATGGTGTCTATGAATATTAAAGTTCCTTTAATATTTGGAAACTAAGTCACACATATTTGGGCATCTTCAGTGCAATGTTATACATCTACTCAAATGTAAACCCGGCATAGTTCAATACAATCTACAACAGTTCAGTATGTATACAAAGGTGGGCAACTTTGGTTGGTGTAGGGACAAATTTTAACCTCTAACATTCGACAAGGGCTATGTCAAGCCAGAAAATGGACCCAAAATACAGAATTTTCAAATACTGATAAAAAATTAGACATAACATCTCCCATTCCAATTTTTGGTTGGGGCCTGCTTAGAAAGCCTCTCCTTGGTTAAAAAAAAACCATTCCTCAAGGGCTGAAAAATCAATTTTCCAATTAGATATACTAGAAGCCCTGGGGAATCTCAATAATTGCCTAACAGCACATGAGATCTCTAGACCAGGCATTTGCAAACTATGGCCGGTGGGCCGGACCCAGTTCCCGACACCAATTCATCTGGCCCATGCTGCCCTCGCTGCTCCCGGAAGCGGAAGTAAAATGCACCTGCACATGTGCAAAATGCTGTGCTGTCATAGTTTGTTCTGCGCATGCATGGGCATGTTTTACTTCCGCTTGCAATGGGAGGAACCAAGCAGCCAGCCTGATCAGCTGTCCAGAGGACATGGTCAAGCCAGCATCCTGAAAATGTTGAGAACCCCTGTTCTAGACTGTACTTTGTTCAATCCTAATGTACAAAATTGTAGCTGTATAGAATTACTGACTTCAGTTTGAAACAGCTAGGAGACAATAGCTTTGCTTGTCATTTATTAAAATAAAAAAATCACTACAGCCTAATCCATGGACGGGTTACCCATTCGATGTGGAAAATACTAATTCTGTGCAGTAGATATGAAATTTGGTTTGCTTCAAAGAATGTAGAGAGGACTATTTCAGAGCCATTGTTTCACACAACAATGTAAAACCCACTGAAGTCACCTCTCTTGCAGCACAATCATGTGGAGCCTCTTCTTTGTTCACTTTTCCTTTGGGAAATCCCCAGCCAGACTTTGCCAAGTATCCTTGCACGAGCAGCACCTGCAAAATTTAAACACCAATTTCAGGACATAATTAATCGCCAAGAATGGTAATAACGAAATCAGCTCACAGAAAGCAAGCTGGCATAATTTACGTTCATAAATAATTGAATGGGGAAGGACACAACTTGAAAATTTAAACAAAATGAATTTTTTTTAAAAAAGAGACATATTATTCAGTTGTAAAACATAATTTATAAAAGCCTCCAAAATGCGTACAGCCAAATAATAAATATAATTGCCTGCTGTCAATTCTGACTTTCGGTGATTGTTTCCAAGGTTTTACAGGTAGAGAATAAACAGAAGTGGTTTACCATTCTCTTCTACTGGGACTGTGCCACTTGCTCATGACTATACAGGCCGGCTCTTCTTCCTAGAGCAGTGATGACCAACGTCTACCTCCTGAGCCGGATACCTAAAGCAGGGTTTTTCAACAGTGGGCCTCCAGGTATTGATGGTCTTCAATTACCAGAGGCCCAAGTCAGCACAGCTGCTGATCAGGGCTTCTGGGAATTGAAGTCCAAGAACATTTGGGGGCCCAAGGTGGAGAAACCCTGACTTAAAGCATTGAGCTATCCAGCCAGCTGCACACCTTGGCCTAAAAGTTAACACCTAATCGTCTATTAATTCTATTCTAAAATAAAAGTCATTTCCCCCACCCCCACCCCCACCCCAGCCAAGTTTTGTACTCACATTTTCAAGGGTTTCATCAAGAATAATTGCACCATACGTTGGCACTCCCATTTTGTACTCTTTCCATTCATCTAAAACTTTCTGCACATCTTCACCATTAGGCAGTAAAAAAGGACAATGACTGAAGAGTAAAGAACGTCAAGGAAACGTACTGCATGAAAAGATCATTACACTTCAAATGTTATGACTACATTTCTATTGAGTACTTCATTTCTTTATGCTTTACTTTATGTTTTCTTTAGCAAAAAACACATCTGTTCATCTGAACAGGTAGAAGAGTCACAGAGGTTTAATATCAACACTACAGATAGTAACGGTAATATTTTAATGTTTTGAAAATTTGTCATAGGGAAGAATGGAGGAGGAAATGTCAGAAGTTATTTGATGACACCAAATAGGGTGGCCATGCTTCAATAGCAATTACACTTATACCGTCCCATAGCGCTTAGTGCATTCTCTAGGGCAGGGGTGGCCAACTGTAGATCTCCAGATGTTTTTGGACTTCAATTCCCAGAAGCCCTGATCAGCAGGAGTGCTGACTTGGGCTTCTGGGAATTGAAGTCCAAGAACACCTGGAGATCTACAGTTGGCCACCCCTGCTCTAGGGGGTTCACAAATGAATTAGCATTTTGCCCCAATATGCTGGGTCCTTATTTTACCAACTTTGGAAGAATGGAAGGCTGTCAACCTTGAGCCCTGGTCAGAATCAAACTCACAATATTCTGGCTGAAGTGCAGCAGTTTAACCACTGTGCCACCAGGGCTCCTAGTAGCTTCGTCAATGGTCGGAGGAGAAACTCTTTGTCAGTGCCTGCTCTGCCACCTGCAATAAGACATGGAGGAGCAGGCAAAAGACACAAGACTGGTAATGTATTTACTTCAGACAGTACACGTTTGCCACCATTCCTACATTCCTACTACTACACTCAACAGTATTGACTCAAGAGTTCTCCAAAGCAGAGACTACGAGTGTTCCTACTTTCCAAGACACTTTTATCTGCACTTACAGCAAACCTTTGCTCCCACCATTACTACCTTTTACGGATGCGCAAGTGCCCTGCCCACAACCTTACTTTGCTTCCATAATGTCCTGGGCCCAAATGTGGTCTAGGCAGGAATCACAGAAAAGAAAAAATATGATGGAGTAAAATAGTGTTTTGTTTTCCAGTCATCTGTCTGTTAAAATTCATTTTAAAATATTAAACAAAGGGGGAAAGACACACACAGAAACCACAAGTGACCAAAAGACTTGAGAATTGAAGCAAAACTGTAGTGGAGGCTGTGGCCACCTCAGGTTGCGTATGTGCATTGATTACCTGGACTATTTTAATTTGGGGAAGAATCACCACTTCTACTTTGTGTTTCAGGTAGATGACTTTTGTGTCTGGCCAGACATCCCGCTATGGCAATGGAGTAGACCGTACAGCCAGGAACTCAATGCCGAGTGTCAGGTGGCGGTTAACTAACCGGACTCCTTAAAGGGGCCAATGGCTACAGGTGGATGAGCCCCAGTGGAGGAAATGCCACTGGAAACTATCACACTGGGTCCAACAGTAAAATGAGCAGACGAGGAACTCTGATTCCCAATGGTCATGGAAGCGGTAAAGGCCATGACAGACGGACTGGCTGCGAAGGCACACCTTGTCAATATCCTGAAGGCTGCAGCAATCCATTACAGTCCCAGTGTTAAATCCTGGATGTCTCATTTCATGTGTGCTGCAGGAGATGGCTCCGTGATCATAGTGTGTGGGTCACTTCATGACAAGCTGGGATCCACCTTAAACAAATTCAGGCCAGTGACACTTTTCCTGCTTCAGGAAAAAATCAATTCTCGGATATGAGTTGCAGTCGACAACAACAAATGACTTTGATGGTCTTTGTCAGTTGGGAGTAAGTTGCATGGGTAGGCTTTTTTGTTTCCAAGGGTTTATGTGTCATCAAGATCCAATGTACCCAAAGGCAGTCAAGGGGGACAGTCTTAAAAAATCAGTTTTGAAAACCATTCAGCCTATATTGTGGAAGGAAAACTGTCAAGAATGTGGCAGAGGCTAGGTTGCCATACCAAAAATCTAACAATAAAAGTATGGCCAATGCTATTCAGGATGTAATGTGTTACTTATACCTTGAAAAAGCATCAGAGGTAAAGTCTCTGTTCAAGATCTTTGTACAGTACTTTACTATCTAGTAGTTACAGCCTAATGTGAAATATGCCCTTTTTGTTTCTGAATAATATGCACAAGTAGTAGTGGCTGGGCAATTCCTAGCAACAGTTTTCAAGAATTAAAGACTTCCCCAAATTCAAACGCTCCCAAAAGCTTCCTTACAACAAATGGGATTCTCCAGAAGACTTGACTAGACATGGGGACAGAATTAGAAATGTTTTCATTTCCCAAAAAATTACTACAGCATGGCTGTGTGAAAAGGATTCCTGTCATTATACAAGAAATAGTGATGAAACTAAAATCAATCAAACTGTGCTGTTTAACAGAAATAAAAGTCTCACTGCCTCTATAGAGTTCATAACTGTCCTAATAAACCTAAGAAAATCCTCTTCTTGTTCATGGTTAACTATGCAAACAGAGATTGTTCATCTTTCAATGCATTTATAATCTGTTCCAGTAAACTTATAACTAAAACAATAATTCATTTTCTACAAAGCCACAAAACAAATCTGAATTTTTTTCCCTAAAATTAATGTCACTTAAAAATGCATAAATATAGCAAACAAAAAGTGCATTTTGGGGAAGAATTACATGATTGAATTGAGTATGAGTAGGGATTTGAATTGTGATTAACTTTGATTTAAATCCATCCCATCTAGTACAAGGGGAGAGACAGTCTGATAATTAAAATTCAACAATTCTAAATGGGTAATGCAGCATCAAGCACTATATAAACCAAGGGTTCCCAACCTTTTCCTGCTAGGGACCTGTCCCCAGTCAGCTGAGGGACCGGTCATGTGGCTCTTCCCAATGGTGGCAGTGGCATGTACTTTTGAGCTGTGTTTCTGGGCATTTCCCCCACCTCTGCCACATCCCTTGGAGAAAGGAATGAGTGAGGAACATTTGAGCCATTTTGAATTTTTTGCTGTGTTTTTGCAGCATTTCAGTGTGAAAACGCAGTGATTTCAGCACTTCCAGTGATGTCAGGACACTTCTGGTATTGGCGGCAATCAGGCCTAGGGGCCAGATAAATTTGGCTTGGGGGAGGCGGATCTGGGCTGTGGGCCATAAATTGGAAACCCCTGATATAAACCAACAGATTGAGAATAATATCTCAAATCCAGAGCTGTGTGTTCCAACACACACAGGTACACACACGCGCGCAAATGGGTTTCTCCATTCTGTTCAATGGACAGGGTACCCCTCTCTGCTCAAGCAATGTCTGAAACTACATTATATCTTGTTTTCAAAGAAAACTAAGATATAAAAGGTCAAGAAAATGCATACTGATTTCTGAGAGGCTTACTTTTGTCTTTCATAGCATAGCCCAATTCTTTATGGAGACAGAGAATCAAAAATATATACAGTACAGAATTTTGCTACTCATTTTTAATAAAATGACAACATGTTATCTTGAAGGATATCAGCTTTAGCAAAATCTCTTATCCCACACTGAGGTAATCCTGGTGTATTCTGCATGTAGAAATCCAAATAAAACCAATGGGCCAGTTCAACTTGAAAACACACACGGATTGCATTGTCTCTTTCCTCGCTGGGGATGTGCAGAATAAATCGACTGTTGAAGAGTGGAAACAAATAAGGTTAGAAAATTAAGATATTTAAGAACATTATACAATGTGAGAGAACAGAGCTCTTGACTTGCAGAAATGTAATCAATTTTTTTGCCTTATTTATTATAAATAAATTTTATTTATTTATTACATTGCTCAGTGGTTAAGAAACTTGCCTTGTTAGCTGGAAGGCTGGCAAGTTGGCAGTTCGAGACCCGGGAACTGCATGACGGATTGAGCACCCATCTCTGTCCCAGCTCTTGGGGACATGGAAGGAGCCTCATTTGGGTGTTCCTTGAGTGGAGTTTCTTTCGCAAAAATCCTTTCAACCCAGAATAATTTCTAACACAAAATTATTATTATTATTTATTACATTTATACCCCGTCCATCTGGGATGTTTCCCCACTCTGGGCGGATTTTAAAATATCTAGGACATTTTGATGACATGCTCCTTTTGGCAACCTTCAATTAGCTTTTTTGAAGCTTCATCAAGACGAACAGATTTATAGGGCTATCTTTTAGTCTTAATCTCCTCGCAGCAATCCAGAGAAACAAATTTATAACAAACCTGAGATGCTTTCTTTGCCTTGTTGGGAGAAAGCATACCCGAGGAACAGAGGGAAGTGTTCATTCAGATGACACAATAAATAAACCACAGAGCTACAAGGCAGCAGCCACCAAGCAAAGTGCACTACAACACCTTTCATAGCCATCTCCCATTGTTCCCCAGGTTACTCCTTGATCCAACACGGAGCAATTTCAAATTTGGATTTCTTAAAACTTAAGGCTAAAACAGATGAAATAAATGAGAATAGAACTGAACATTCCAAGGTAGAATTAAGTGAAGACTAAATTGCTAATTGCTTTAGAAACAAGCTATAATTACATTCTGAGTGTCTTATTGTAATCAGCGATACCCCTTGATCTCAGTATTGAAAGTACTGTACAATGTTCAAAAGCTGAAAAAGAAAATCTCCACAAGTTTTAGAACAGGAAACTACATGCAGAGAGATAATTGTCTTTGCTTGTCTTTTTAGTGACATTATCTTGTTAAAATGAAGTACAGTAAGGTACTTCATTTTAACAAGATAATTAGTAGTATTAGCAAGCTGTTAGGGAATAATATATGTAGCCTCAGCTAAGGGGTATTTTCTTACCTGCTGGGCAAGTACTATATTTTCTTATATGCTTTCATGGTATTTTAACAAACTACAGTTTAGTGACCCAAGTGAAACTGGTAAAAGTGATTTCAATTCTCCTTTCCTGTTCTTTCATAACCACAAAGCAAGCAATACCAGTAAGCGTTAATATTTACAATCAAGAGCTATCATTCACTTTAACAGGGCTGCAGTGGCTCAGTGGTTAAGAAGCTTGCCTTGTTAGCTGGAAGGCTGGCAAAGCCCGCAGTTTGAGACCTGGTTTGAAGGTTTGAGCGTCCGTCTCTATCCCAGCTCCTAGTCAACCTAGCAGTTCGAAAGTAAGAAATTGCAAGGGCTGTAGATAAATAGGGACCACTTTGGTGGGAAAAAAATCCTGGGGACATGAAAGAAGCTTCGTTTGGGCGTCCCATGAGCAGAGTTTCTCCAGCAAAAATCCCTTTCAACCCAGAGCCAGCACTGTCCCCATCTGCCGACGTTTCCATGGTCATGTGGCAGGCGTGACTAGGCACCAAAGCACACAGAACGCTGTCACCTTTCCTGGCAAAGTGGTCCCTATTTATCTACTTGCAATTTCTTGCTTTCGAACTGCAAGGCTGGCAGGAGTTGGGATAGACCACAGGAGCTCACTCAGTCACACAGGTCTCTATCTGTTGACCTTCCGACCTTCTGATCATCAAATTCACCACCTTAACCACTAAGCCACCATGCCCCCACCCCACAAATTCAAGATAATGGTTGTCTCCCTTTTTCGACAGCCAGTCATATCTGATTCTAGGGTGTTTACAGCCAAAAAGCCAAAACTAGATGCCAGGAGCGCATGGAGCACTGTTGCCACAAATTTGCAATAGGTGAATTCTAGTATGCATTCCAGAAACCCTGACACAATTAAAGTAACTAAAGCTTATACCAAGTTTTATTTTAAACTGACATTTATTTATTTACTCCAATAAATTTATTTATTTACTCCAATAAATTTACTCCAAATAAATAATAAATAAATAAAGCTTATACCAAGTTTTATTTTAAACTGACATTTATTTATTTATTTACTCCAATAAATTTATCTATTTACTCCAATAAATTTACTCCAAATAAATAATAAATAAATAAATAAAGCTTATACCAAGTTTTATTTTAAACTGACATGTTTCTGAATGTCTTCTGTTTTTATGAATATGAAAGTAAAGGTCTTGTTTGCTCGATAGCTGTATCCGACTCTAGGGGCCGGTGCTCGCCTCCATTTACAGCCAAAGAGCCAGCGCTGCCTGCATCTGCCAACGTTTCCGTGGTCATGTGGCAGGCACGACTAGACGCCGGAGCGCAGGGAACGCTGTTACTTTCCCCACCGAAGGGGTACCTATTTACCTACTTGCAATTTCTTGTTTTCAAACTGCGAGGTTGTTAGTGACCTTCTGGTCCTCCAACTCAGCGTCTTAACCCCTTTTGGCAACCCATTTAACCGAGGAAAAGGTCTTCCCTCCCTCTTTTTCTCCAGGCTCAAGTCAGACCCCAGTCCTTCCCCTTCCCCACCGCTTGGGGGGGGGGGCGGAGGCGTTACCTGCACAGGTCGTCCAGGACGCTGGTGGGAATCTCGGGCCGCTTGGTCTCCATGGGGAAGCAGCGCCGCTCATCCCGAGGCAGGGGAGCCCTGGGGGTTTCACACGGAACCGGGCCCCGGGCGGGCAGGGAGCCTGTAAACCGGGGGAAGGCGGGACCGCCCCGTCACCCAGTCCCGTTGGACGAGAGCGCAGAGGAGCGAACCAATCGCTCACGTCCTTCTTCGAAGGGGCGGGGAGACCTGTGTCGCGCAGCCAATCACCGTGGCAGAAGTCGGGGGTGAATGGGCCAATCCGCTGCTGCTTGGGACCGCAAAGGGAAGGGGCGGGGGCGGGGCTTGACCGTGTGAACACCGAAACTAAAGTAACGCTAAGCAACTACTTTCTAAAAGTAACGCAAAGTAACGCCGCCGCCGTCTTAACAAAACAAGGTCTAGTTCGTGGGCGGAGGCCAAGGTGGGTCCGTAATTGCTCCTTTGAGAAATTACCCAGGAAAAAATGTACTGCAAGGAAGATGCTTAGATTGAATCTATCAGAAACCTTCCAGTTGTATAGTTATTTCAGAGGGGAATCCCTATTCATGGTCTCATACAGGGGTGCTCAAAGTATGGCCCGTGGCCCGGATCCGGCCCCCAACACCGATTCATCCGGCCCACAAACCCCTCCTGGAAGCAGAAGTAAAACATGCCTATACAAGCACATTTTACTTCTGCTCCCAGGAGCAAGGAGGGGTTTGTGGGCCAGATGAATTGGCATCGGGGCCAGATTCGGCCCCTGGGCCACATAGTGACCAGCCCCTTGAACCAAAAAGTTTGGACACCCCTGGTCTAGCAAGTTCAGCTGTTGGTTGTTACCTGAATGGACCAAGCGGTGCTCGTGGTCTAGGATCAGTGGTGGGATGTCAAATTTTTTACTACCCCACCGTGATGTCATCACTGTGGGCAGAGCCAACATCATGACATCATGACATTGTGGGCGGAGCCAAAGAAAAAATAAATAATAATAATAAAATTTTAAAAAATAAGCACACACACACACCCCTCAACCCACCCACCCACCCACAACACAAAGACAGCAAGGAGGACAGCAAGGAGGCCATGCATATGCGCCAAGCACTGTAGACATGCATGCACACCAAGTGCTTGGTGCACATGCGCAGTGGGGGAACCAGTGAAAAGGTAAGCTCTGAAGGTGGTTCCCCCCCAAAAGCTGCTACCTGTTCTCTGGGACAGTGGGGAAAGTTACTACCGGTTCTGGCGAACTGGTGAGAACCTGTTACATCCCATAGGATGCAGCCACATAACTCACTGAGAATCCGTTTTTAAAATAATCGAGCCACTCAGCGAAGCTCTTATTAGTTTATTAACAAGGTTCACTCCTAGTAGGTTTGAGTCTCGGGTCTAAAGCCAATCCTCCTTTTCGAAATAAACCAGCAACTCAGATCGTTACACTACTCTGAAGATACTCTTCTTGAAACAAATTTACTAACGTTTTAAAAAAGTTACTGTTCAGTAAAATGTTTGCATCATCTCTGGCAACTGGTCTCAAGAAGTGAATAAAAGTTCACACAGAATTATAACCTTTCGTTTTCAGTGTGGTAGTCATGTTAGTCTGTATCAGACAAGAAACAAAAGTAACAGCAAAACAACAACATTGTGTCCCTTTAAATACCAGGAGGTGGACTTGATCCATGAAAGCCACTTTAAAATACTGTGTACTGGTTAGTTTTTAAGGTGCTATTAGTTTTTAACATCTCACAATATTTTTGTGTGTATATACAGGTACTGTATATATATACACCCTTGGAAAGATTAACGTGTCTACTTCTTTGAAAATTATGTCTATCAATGCAAATTCACTTTGTTCTAAAACAAAGACCTATCTTGCCACTTCAGAAGCAGGAATTTAAAATGTCTGATGAGGATATTGCCTGCCTGCGTACCACAAAAAAAATTTGTTACTTACATTCTGAAATACAATGATGAAACAGAAATACCTGTAGAAGTATTTATGCAGCAATCTAAGGCACCAGAGGGTACTGTGCTCTTCCTTTCTATTCAAGCAAAGTCATCTTGATAGATAGATAGATAGATAGATAGATAGACAGACAGACAGACAGATAGATAGATAGATAGCACTACTCTGGGCAGTTTACAAATTCAAAGACTCCCTCAGCTCTCCTTGCCATAAAAATATGAAAAATTTAAAACAAAAGTTAACTTTGCTTCTGTAAGACTCAGGTTTTTAAAACAGTTTTAAATATTCTGTTTTCAGCAGTTTTGTAAATTAAAAAGGGAGGGAGCCTGGCATATTTCTTTGGTAGTTCTGCTGATATGAAGGTAAGTTTTAATGTCAATAAACCAGCAACTCAGATCGTTACACTACTCTGAAGATACTCTTGAAACAAATTTACTAACGTTTACTAACGTTTTAAAAAACTTATTGTTCAGTAAAATGTTTGCATTTTCTCTGGCAACTGGTCTCAAGAAGTGAATAAAAGTTCACACAGAATTATAACCTTTCGTTTTGTTTAGTTTATTTTTTTAGTTTGTTTATAAGCTGCCTTTTCCCCAGGAGAAGACTCAAGGTGGCTCACAAGTAAAATTAAAACACAATAATGAACACATTTAAAACAATTAAACTATAACAATAATTAAAACATAACATGTGATTTAAAATACTAACTTTAAAATCAAACTAACAAGGTAGAAAAACTAAAAGCCACCATCAGTCAAAAGTTAAATTATAAAAGTCAAAATTTTAAAGCCTGCCTGAAGAGGCAGGTCTTCAGCTGTTGACAGAAAGATAAAGGGAAGTGTCCCAAACTAACCTTCCAAGGGAGAAGCATTCCACAGTCTAGGAGCAGTCACAAAGAAGGCCCTTTCCCATGTCAAGTGTACCTGCGATAACAATGAGACTGACAAGGGGGCCTCTTCCGACAAATGTTCCAGCATTTCCCAAACTATGTTCTGTGGAACACTGGTGGACTTCAATTCCCAGAAGCCTAAGTCAGCACATTGGCTGATCAGTGCTTTGGGGAACTGACTTAGGCTTCTGGGAATTGAAGCCCACCAAAGTTCCACGGATCATGGATTAGGAAATGCTGGGAGATGAAGTTCAAAACCAGTTTTCCCCCAGATAGCCTGGACCGAAGTGGCCTGGGGTGGCTAAACTACGGCCCGTGGCCCCGATCTGGCCCATGATGCCAAATCATCTGGCCCACACCACACTCGCCGCACCCAGAAGTGGAAGTAAAATGTGCATGTGCAAAATGCTGCCATAAATGCACCCATGGCTCTTGTAAACGTGACCAGCCTGCTGAACCATGTGACCAACCCGTAGCCCAAAATGTTTAGCTACCCCGATATAGAGAAATTTATAGGTAATGACCAGCATTTTTGATTGGGCCCAGCAGCAGACTGGTAGATAGTGCAGCTGTACCAAGGGTACTATATGCTCCTTATAACTAGCGCCAAGCGGCACTCTGGTCACTGTATTTTGAACTAGTTGAAGTTTTCAAACTTTTTAAAGGCAACCTCATGAAGGGCAGGTTATGCTAATTAAGTGGGCTGTAACTAAGGCTTCTTCTCATCACCAAAGTGTCAGATTCTGTGAAGGAGGATTCTGGGCATTTAATAGAAGATAACTTTTTTCCAACTTGTCCTACTTACTGCAGGTAGAGAAAATATGCAGTCATGAAGACATTTCTTTTTGTATAACTAATAAAGATGGAGGGGCTCTATCTTGTATGACCAGAGGATTTGCTTGTGCATTTTAAAACATCTTTTTCTTCTATGTAAACCAGTGGTGCTCAAACTAAGGGCCGGGAGCCGCAAGTAGATGCAAATAGATTTGGGGGGGGGGGGATGGGCAAAACCAACATTTACTACTTCCATCCAAAATCTCCCAGCTGTATAGTTATGTCAGAGAGAAATCATTGTCTATTCAGTTCAGTGCCGCTGACTCCCAAGAGTCTGGGCCAGCTGTAGGATAACTAGGTGTCCTCAACCCAATAGGCCAGTTTTGCCCAGCTACCTAAAGACTTTTATACAAAATGAGTAATGACAATAAGGAATCGATGTCTGTTATGTTATCAGTGGCCAGAGAGTGTATAGCAAAAAATTGGAAGAATAATGAAAAGTTAAGAATGCAGGACTGGTATAAACAAATGTGGGATTTGGCTCTTAATGAGAAACTTACCTGGGAATTAAACCTTAGAAAGGGCAAAATGCAAGGGAACAGTTTCTGGAGGATCTGGAAACCATTCATTGATTACACACTGGTTAAGAAGAAAGGCATGGCCCCTGTACCAGAACAAAATGATTTTTGGAAATTATGAGGATACATAATTCCCCGGACAATGTATATAGCACAAGGGCGATAATAATGATGTAAAATGTAACAGTGTAAGAGAATATTATGTATTAGAAAAAAAGAGGACAAATTCTGTTATTGTATGAATTAGTATTTTTGTTTTTTTCATTTTGTAATTGAAACTGTGTGGTCTTTACTTATATTATCTTATGGGCAATGGATTTTCAATGTAGTATTGTTACTTTAGTTACTTTATCTTATGATTTTTTATGATTTCATATATATTTGTATCTGTTTCTTTTTATATACCTAATTTAAAAAAATTAAAATTAAAAACAAAAGCTACCTAAAGACTTTATGAGGCCTGGGGCCAGATTCATGTTTGGGGTGGGGACATAGTTTTTATGCAAAGATCAATTCATTTGCATTCCAAGCTGAAAGCCATATACGTACAGGAATTGTTGCATTAAATTGACTACATGTAAAAAAATCAAAACCCTGCCTTTGGTTTCTCCATACCCAAGGATCAAACAGAATGATAACTGTGCTTCATTTTTATTACATAGAGGTAAAAGAATAAAGATAATTTTTATGGTAGTTCTTTCTTCAAGTATTTTTTTTAAAAAAAAAAACCCTTTCTGGCACAGCATTTTTCTTCTTCCTCACTCTCACAGAGCTCCTGGTTGTAGCTTGCTGGTGGCCCTCTGTATTACTCTCTCAGGAAGGATGCTAAGGACTTGCTTCTAAGAGTTACAATCTTTTGTATAACTGGCCTTTTGGGATTTCAGCCACTGTTGCCATTGTCTGCTAATTACATTAAAATTAACCTTAATGTTATTCTCAAATACATCTAACATTGCAACCTGGGATTAGCTGGAGATCTGTCAGCAATGCATGAAGTGAAATGTACACATACATTTTTTTTTTGCTAGGCTCAATATACTGTAAACATTTCAATTGCACATACCGGTAGTAACAAAACAGTTTTGCTTTGCAGTAGCTTAGCTTTGTCAGAAAGATCACTATACTTTAGGCTGGTTGTGAGTTTACAAGCATGTTATTACACTGAGGGCCTTTACTGATCACAGACAGTATCCTGAATGCATTCTGGGTAATACCTCTGAATCTTTGTGGTGCACTATTCTCCTTAAGATTAGTGTCCATGATACAGTATACAGCAGGTCAAGAAGCTGAACGCAGTGTATGATTCTCTTTATATAGCAATAGAAATTTTATCTCATTAATGCTAACTTTTCCTTCAACACCCAAAGGGGTTGAAGAGGAAATAATGAAAAAGAAATGCTAACTTGAGCTACAATGATATAGCATATGATTGGAAAACCCAGAAGAAAGTTTTGGCATGCTTGTGGCACCTTAAAGACTAACTGCTGTATTTTAATGTGAGCTTTTGTGGATCAAGTCCACTTGCTCTTTGGCTATAAACAGATATGAGCACTGAACCCCAGAGTTGGTAACGACTGGCTTTTGAGCAAGGGCAACCTTTACCTAAAGATCCCTGACTGGTATTCAAATTTGGCGTCAGGTTTTGTCCCTGCAAGTGGTTCAAGGTCTCCCTTGCTCAAAAGCCGGTCATGTCCGACTCCAGGGTGCAGTGCTCATTTCCATTTACAGCCAAAGAGCCAGGGCTGCCTGTGTTTGCAGATGTATACATGGCCATATGGCAGGTATGACTAGATCCCCCATGATGTAGGCTCCACCCATGACATAGACTCCACCCATGACATAGGCTTTGCCCACGGTGTGGTAGCAAAAATTTTTTGCTGCCTACCACTGCTCTCTGTTATACTTGTACAGATTAATATGGCTACCATTTCAAAAAAATTAATTTAGAGAATCTGATTAACTGAAGATTTGAGTCCTTGTCTGCATTCACACTATGGCTCTCAGCCTTCAAGAGCTACATTTTCTGTGTACTATTCCCCCCCCCCCCATCTCCTGTTATTTAAATAAATACAGTAATGGGTCCTTTTTGCCCTGCCAGCACAGTATTTTAAAAAATGGATTTTATATATATATATATATATATATATATATATATATATATATATATATAGCAATCCACAGTAGTCGTAGAATTTGCATTTGCTCTAAACAGAATGATGCATAGCCTTATATTCATGCAAAAAATAAAAAAAGTACAGGGAGAGGGAGCTTTTCTCTGTTCTAGGAATGAAGATTAGCAGTGAATTTACAGTCAAACAAGAAACCGGTTGGTTTATCCACTGCACATATAGTGACAGCGGAACTGGCATTAAGTCTGACCAGTACGTTGCAGACTTCACAAAGAAGAAAATGTCCTGCACAAATCATGTGTATCTAGAGAATGACAACAGGATTAAGAGTAGCCTTTTTGCATTTTGCATATTTCACTGTTGGATTGGATCAATTCATGCTTACAGTGACTGTCCAGAGTGCTTGGTAAACAAGGGGGGGGGGGGGAATAACAATTAAGTGCCATCAAGTCAATTCTGACATGAAGACCCTTTCCAGAGTTTTCTAGGTATAGATTACTCAGAGGTGGTTTACTCGTCTCTTCTTCTGGGGAGTGGTGTGGCAGCTGAGTAGGCCCATTAAAACTGATGGGGCTTCAGGATTATTTAATTTAAAGCAGGGTTGAGCAAACTGCAGCAGTATAGCTATGACTGGACTACAATACCTATCAGTTCTAGCCACATATACAATGATGAAGAATGCAAGGGTCCTTGGTCTAACAGCAGGGCTATATCTTATCCATATTGATTTAAAGGATGTATGTCCCATCCAGCTCACCAGACTATATCCTAGAGAAGGTCTCATAAACAAATAGCATGACACACCCTGCTTGCTGACCTGCAATGTAAATGTAAGATGAGCTATATACAGAAGAAAGGCTGGAGAGGGAGGGGGAAGAAAGCACATTCAAGTCATTCATTGCCTAATGAACAGCTGCAATGGTCACATTTCAGGGAACCTTATGGAAAAGCTTCTGCTAGGCACAGCTGAGGTAGAATAAAAAGCAGTGGAACAGCCATCTTTCACTTCGCTCTTTCTGTGTGTGTAGTCTTCTAAAATGATTTAAAGTTTCTAACAGCTGGTTTTTCTCCTGACTACTTGCTACCTTTGTTTGTACAGTACTGTACTTGCAAACCCTAAAATCCTTAGGGAAGAACAAAGTTGTTCTCCAACCACAGCTTTTCATGAATTTTCTTAATTCTACGAAAATGTTGATTTTCTTCTCCTCTTAGAGAAATACACTGAAATTGTTCTCTGAATCTCTGCCCACAAAGAAGTGTGGCAAATTCAAGTGGAACAGATAGAAGTTCAAATCCCTGTATCGCAATGGAAACACACATAGTATATGTGTTCCATGTGCATCAGTGGTAAAACTGCTCCTTAAATATATCACATTTCTTGAAAACCTGATCTGGATCACCATAAATTGGCTACCACTCAGTGGCACATGGCAGCCAGATTCTATCGATAGCTGGATCCAACCAAGTGTAGTGCTAAAGTGGAAAGTGTCCCCAACTTGGCCATGGTTTTACATACTGTCCACTCATTGCCATTCATTTCTTCCCCTTGTCCAATTGATCTGCAACCAGCACCAGAATCAGTGTAGTCCCATTATCTTTGGCCTGAAAAGAAAAGACCATGAGCTATCTGTAGCCAGCTCTGCCACTCCTTTGATCTAAGCACATGAATCTCTTATTGGTGTCTTTGTTTTGCTCAAAGTTGGACAAGGTCTTAGCACTGTGATGGCAAACCTTGGCACTCCAGTTGTCCTTAGACTTCAATTCCCAGAAGCCCAGGTCAGCATTCCTGCTGATCAGGACTTCTGGGAATTGAAGTTCAAGAACAGCTGGAGTGTCAAGGTTTACCACCACTGCGCCTAGCTCATGTGTGTTCTGTACTGTGCTTTGAGAACAAAATGGTAAACATCTCCAACTCTAGTGATACTGAGCCATCACTTGAACGTTAACATGAGAAGGGTGTTCTGAATTCATCCTTACCATTGGCTGTCAATGTGAAAGAAATCTAAAAATGGCACAAGTGGATGATTTTTGAAGTGGTAGCCATGTCAGTCTGTGCAATCACATCAGAGAGTAAACAAAACAATACGTCAAAAACTGTTGTGGCACCTTAAAGACTAATTGCTGTATTTTAATGTTAGTTTTCGTGGATCAAGACCACTTCATCAGACTTAAGAATGAGATTTCATGCCATTAATTTATACACTTCAGGTACACAGTCACAGAATAGTTGGTAAGCACAACAGATAAGTATACAAAGCAATGTGGCTTTTTACAACCAGTAATAACAGAAGATCACAGATTGGGATTCAGATTTATTACTGTAAAGTTTGGTTATGCTGAGTTGTAAATGGCTAGTAAGGTAAAGGTCGCCCTTGCTCAAAAGCCAGCTGTATCCGACTCTAGGGTTCAGTGCTCATCTGTTTACAGGCAAAGAGACAGCGCGGTCTGCATCTGCAGCAGTGGCATAGGGCCGGTTCCAGCCACCCGGGGCACAGGCCAAACTCACTGCCACCCCACCTAGGCTCGCCAACCCCCATCTAGGCACTCAAATCAAAACGAACATCCTACCTTGGTGGGGAACGGGGTGGTTTTTTCTCCTCCGTTGGCTTCATCCTCCTCTTCCTCTGGCTCCCTCTTCCTCATGGCCAGCTTTTGGCGCCGGGTGGTGCTGCGCAGGGCCCAGTGCCACCCTTGGTCCCTGGTCGAGACCCAGAGGCTGAGGCGGCACGGCACAAGCCCAGCAAACAGCCCGCTGTCAGCGTCTCAAGTCCGCAGCCACTCCACCTCTGAGCCTGGCACCGCTGCCCAGGAGGGCAGGAAGCAAGGCCAGTGGTTGTTGTGGCCCAGCACCTGCAGCTGGAGCAGTGTCGGCCAGGCCTTGGGGTGCTGGGCCACAACGACCACTGGCCTCGCTTCCTGCCCTCCTGGGCGGCGGCGCCATGCTCTGAAGTGGAGCAGCTGTGCACCTGGGACGCTGACGGCGGGCTCTTTGCTGGGCTTGCACTGCATCGCCTCAGCCTCTGGGTCTTGACCCAGGACCAAGGGCGACCCTGGACCCTGTGCAGCTGCGCCCAGTGCCACAAGCTGGCTGTGAGGACACCCAAGGAAGAGGAGGACAAAGGTGGTGGAGGCGGAAAAAGCGCCCCCTGCTCCCAACTGCACTGTCGGGCCCACACCCTCCTGGTGCCCTCCAGCCTGTGGTGGGGCCCAGGGCGCTGGCGGTGGGTCCCAGCGCCCATCCCTGTGGCAGACTCCCCACCCTGGCTGCCAGGAAATCCGGGGCGTTGTCCCATTTCCTGTGAAATGTTGTTGCCCCCTGCAAAGTGCCACCCAGGGCAGGCTGCCCCCCTCACCCCCCACACTACACCAGTGATCTGCAGATGTTTCCATGGACACAAAGGCAGGCATGCCTCAACACTGGAGTGCATGGAACGCTGTTTACCTTCCCAACAAAGTGGGAGCTGCTAGGTTGGCAGGAGCTGGCTCCAACCTTCCATTTGGGAAGTTCAGTGTCTTAACCAGGGTCGTAGCTAAGGGGTACCCAGGGTGGGTATCGCCCACCCCGAGTTAGCCGTTTGCTCACCCTCAAACTCCCAGCTGCTTATATATATGACACACACATATATATGACATTGTTGCTCATCTTGAAAAAATATTTGCTCAGCCACATCTAGAATCCTGGCTACGGCCCTGGTCTTAACCACTCGAGCCACCACAGTAGATGGATGCAAAACAAATATTGTGCCACTACACGTTTGCTAATGAGTTCCCCTTCAGACCGTGCTGTGTGAAAGTTGCCAATGGTGTGAGTGACCAAGACCTTCCTTTGTCCTCTGAGGTGGCCTGAGGCTGTGAGGCTCACACTGACCATCTTTTGTTTGTCATCCTTCCTCCCCCTCTTGGCAAAACCTTCGACATAAACCTCGAGATTTGGGCTCTCCTCCCTCGCTGCCCCCACAAAACCATTCTGGAGGGGATTCTGACGAGCTTATTCTGGCCCACGGGGGGGGGGGGGAGCTGGAATTGAAGCCGCCCAGCAGGCTCGTCTAGGAGGCCAAAAGTGGCCGCGAGCGAGAGGCAGGATTGGCCGGGAGGGGCGGGGGGACCGGCCAAGCCGCCCGCCCAAAGGGTGGGGCCGTCCTGACGTTCAAGGCACACGTATCTTGTGTCTCCTCCTCCCTTTCAAGCAAGCTGGAGGTCGGCGCCTGGTGCTGGTACAGGAGGGACCGTTGCACCGGCGGAGGCCCCCTCTTGCTTCTCCTTGGGAATCCGTGGAGCGTGACCCGCGCTCGGCCGTCGCAGGATCGGTCCCGGGTTTCGCCATGGCCACCTCTCTGAAGGGAAGATTCGACAAGTTCCTGCAGGAGGAGAACTGGTGGACGAACATCTTGGCCAAGATCGAGAGCAAGACGGGGGTGAAAAGGTCCTACGTCGCCATCGGTGGGTGCCTGAGAGGGGGGAGGAGGAGGAAGGGTGGTGGTGGGGTGGGGGTCTTTGCTGCGGATTTCCCGTGCATGGGGGTCGGGGGGGGCGCCCCCTTCTCCCTGCCTCGTGGTGGCCACGCAGCCGTCTAGCCGCTTTTCTCCCGAGGCGGCCTGAGGAGAAACCGCCTCCGCCGATGGGTAAACAGAAGGATTTCTGCCTCCGCAGAGACTGAGGCACAACCCGTGACTCGTGGCGGACATTTTATTTCATCTTTTTGTACACACACACACACGCACCCCGAGGCGCATTCACAGACACGCGCCCACGGTCGTTTCCCTGGGCATGTGAGAATGGAGGTGCGCAGTGTTGTGTAACATTCATACACCCTCGGTGTGAAAATAAGGGAAGCCAGGCCGCCGCTTCTCTCTCTCTCTCTCTCTCTCTCTCTCTCACACACACACACACACACACACACACACACGGGTCGCCTTCCTCCTGAGTAGAGGGACTGTGGTAGCTTAACACACACACACACACACACACACACACACACACACACACACACACACACACACACACACACACACACACGGGTCGCCTTCCTCCTGAGTAGAGGGACTGTGGTAGCTTAACACACACACACACACACACACACACACACATGGGTCGCCTTCCTCCTGAGTAGAGGGACTGTGGTAGCTTAACACACACACACACACACACACACACACACACACACACACACACACGGGTCGCCTTCCTCCTGAGTAGAGGGACTGTGGTAGCTTAACACACACACACACACACACACACACACACACATGGGTCGCCTTCCTCCTGAGTAGAGGGACTGTGGTAGCTTAACACACACACACACACACACACACACACACACATGGGTCGCCTTCCTCCTGAGTAGAGGGACTGTGGTAGCTTAACACACACACACACACACACACACACACACACACACACGGGTCGCCTTCCTCCTGAGTAGAGGGACTGTGGTAGCTTAACACACACACACACACACACACACATGGGTCGCCTTCCCCCTGAGTAGAGGGACTGTGGTAGCTTAACACACACACACACGGGTCGCCTTCCTCCTGAGTAGAGGGACTGTGGTAGCTTAACACACACACACACACACACACACACACACACACGGGTCGCCTTCCTCCTGAGTAGAGGGACTGTGGTAGCTTAACACGCACGCACACACACACACACACACACACACACACACACACACACACACACACACACACACACACACGGGGGTCGCCTTCCTCCTGAGTAGAGGGACTGTGGTAGCTTCACACACACACACACACACACACACACACACACACGGGTCGCCTTCCTCCTGAGTAGAGGGACTGTGGTAGCTTCACACACATACACACACACACACATATGGGTCGCCTTCCTCCTGAGTAGAGGGACTGTGGTAGCCCCTGAGCATGACGACCAGAAAGTTGGCAGGTCAGCAGTTCGAGACCCGAGTGCTGCGTGACGGAATGAGCTCCCGTTGTCTGCCCCAGCTCCTGCCAACCTCGCAGTTCCAAAGCAAGACATTGCAAGTGGCTAAAAAGGTACCGCTCTGGCGGGAATGATGACAACGTTCCGTGCGCTCGAGTGTCTAGTCATGCCGCCTAGAGTCAGGTTCGCCTGACTGGGGCGGGATAATAAGTCTAAAAATAAATAAATAAAATAAATGCCTGCCACATGTCCGCGGAAATGCCCGCAGACAATTGTCTATGGCTGTGAACGGAGATGAGCACCGGCCCCTAGAGTTGGACACGACTGGCTTCCGAGCAAGGAAGGTCTCTAGGATTCAAGGTCTCCTCTCAACCCGAGCAGCAAAACGGGGCTGGGCTGATCTCCGGTTACAACCTTTGCCGCCTCCTTTCTCCTCTCCACCCTCCTCGTCTCCGGAGGATGTTGAGCCATTTCGTAAAGGGGGAAAAAAAACAGGTTTGGGGACGGATTACAAAACGTTACTTAGGAGGAAGGGAGGAGGATCCTAATCCCGTGTTCATAGCCTTGCAGAGGAAAAGTGAGGGTAGCTAGCTGACGTGTCCTGCTTGGGACTGGAGCCTTTGTTTGTTCCTTGCAGCATGTACCCTTTCAGTCTGACAGGTTGGATCCTGTTCTCATCCCTCCCCAGCTCTGTGTATTGGCAGAATGGTCAGGAAGCCGTGGGCAAAGGGTGGGGCCTGGATTCCCTTTGGGTCTGACTTCAGTGGAAGGCCCCCAGTTCCCTGGGCAACAGCAACCTCAATGGCTGCTAATCTTTCTCACACTAGGAAAGGCAAAAGGAACGACGGAATGAATTCACTAATAGGCTGCGTTCATTTTGGCAGTTTGAAGTCTGACCTAGACGCGAAAGAAGTAGTAGTTCTTTTTCTGTCTCTCCCACTAAAAACAGTGACATCCAGGGAAGGCCTTGCATGGGCCTTGCAAGTCACCCCCTTACACTGCGATTGATTGACTGTTTGCTTTCTCTCTTAGCCCTTTTGGGTGTGCTGGCCATCTATCTGGTGATCGGCTATGGAGCGTCCCTCCTCTGCAATCTGATCGGTTTCGCCTATCCTTCCTACATCTCGTAAGTACCCAGGCTGGCCGGCCAGCCTTTCCCTCTTGCTGCATGGTTGTTGCTCCTGAAACAGGTAGCTCTGGAGTGCTAGAAATAATGGTTATTTCTTTTTAATACCTCCAAAACTTTCATGTTGGAGAAGACTGGGTTGGTGCTTTGGCGGGTTCTGCCAGGTCCCCTTCCTGGACAGGCCTCTGGCATCTTTTGAGCTTGACAGTGGGTTTAAGGTTCTGTAGGCTGATAGTAGCCCGAACCTAAAGACTGTTATTTTATGCAGTGCTGGAATACCAGGCTGTTGTCGGGTGAGGAATGAACAGGATAGGTATTGGAATTGTGGTCATGGGTGTACACAACATCTTTCTTGCTAGAAAGGAATTTCAGGGATGTCAGTTCTGCCTGATAGTTAAATAAAAATTCACCAGGAGTGTGTAGGCCATTGATGGCGAACCTTTTTGAGTCCGAGTGCCCAAACGCATCAGGCTGCCATTTGTGCCACAGTGGGGCAGGGTGGACTCTGTGTTTGGGGAGGGAGGAAGTGCTCCCATTGGGCTGCTAGACAAAGAGACAGGGTGAACTCTGTGCCGAGGTGACAGCACACGTGCCCACAGAGAGGGCTCCGAGTGCCTCCTCTGGCATGCATGCCATAGGTTCGCCACCACCGGTGTAGGCCCTGTTTAAAAAGAAGCCAAAACCAAACACTTAGTGTAACTATCTTACCATAGTTGATGCTGATGAAACTTAGAAGCATTTCATTTTATTTGGATTGTATCTCTTCTTTCCAGTTGCAACTTTAAAACAGCAAAGGACCAGTTTTCTAGATGTTGCAACATGGGGCACCCCTGATTTACACTGTAAATTTATGGGCTGGTAATCCATGGCAGGTAGAATGGATAGTACAGTAAGGGCACAGTTTGCAGACAGCTCTGGGGCTTGTAGAAGATCGAATTCTTAGTCTTTAGTCTTTAAAAAAAGATTAGAGATGGCATCACAAAGATAACTACTGTATTTCCTGACAACAGCAGGATCATTTGTAAACTTTTACATGTGAATTTGCCAGCAACAATCAGACCCAACAGCCAGAGCACTATTATCTTTACAAGCCACTTCTGAAACTACTGCATTTGTCCACAGCATAAACTATGTAATCCTTGTGCATTGAAATATAAGGTCATATTCCTGGATAGAATCACCCCAAGTGCGAGAACCAGTATTTCATTACCAGTCCTTTCAAGTACAGTACAGGCTAATTTGTCAAAATTTTAACTAAAGTTACTTTTCCCATAAACTAATATAGGGTGTCCCAAAAGTCGCCATACACAGGCAAAATTGCATAACAGATCCCTTGGATAACGTGGTTTTTATTCTTCATGGTAAAAGTTAATGGTTGGTGTTCTTTCTGTCTTTCTTTGATTTAAAGTAGGAGGCAGGGAGGATTTGGATCACGGGTCTATGAAAAAGAAGAAGTTTTTGTCTCTCTTCTTTGACTCCAAAGTTGCCATTCATCATTCTGGGAGGAGATATGCAGATAAAACATTGGTCCTTATTCCTCCAACTCCTATAGTAATAATAATAGCTTTGTTATTGATTTAAGTGGCCAACTATACCATCAAATATGTTGGGATTTGCATTGCTTATAAAACAAGTGAAATTTATTTATTTAGCTAGCAAGACATAAAGGCTAAACCTGATCCATCTATAGCTTTTCCCCCCTAAAGTGTTTCTTTCTGTGACACTGGAGAGCTTCTACTTTTTCCATATCCTAGGGGTTGAAAAGGAATTTTTCTCCTGAGAGGATACATGTAAAGATGGGTTGTGTTTCTGTAGCTGGTGTTATGGTGATATAAGTAGTTGGGTGTGCTGTTTAGGATTGTTCTAACTCACCCTGCAATTTTTCCTCCTTCTGGATAATCCTCTTTTTAAAATGTATTAAATAGATAAGTTGAACGCTATCGTCTTGTTTTTAAATCTTTGTTCTTCTTCTTATTTTCCCTATTTATTTATTTATTAATTTAATGTTCCTGCAAAGTATTTGGAATGCTGCCACCTTTTCTGGAACACTGTGTAAAAACCTTTTAAAACCAAGAGATAACACAGTGAATGATAAAAGGATTGACAGAAGTGAGATCACATGAAGGAAGGAATGAAGGCCATCAATTGCAGGCCATTAAGTCACTGCAATTATACATCCCCCTTGGATATTCTATGATCTTTTTAGATTTGAATAATGATTGTGTTTTTGTGGTAGCAAGAGTTGCTTTTTCTGTAGGTGCTTAGCTGAAGCTATATACTGTACCATCAAAGTTTACAGCAATATTTGTTTGTTTAAAATATTTTTACCCTGCCCTTCTCCTATAAAGGGACCCAAGATGGCTTAACATGCCAGCAATGAAAAGAAGACACTTAGAGGGGGAAATCCACAAGGCAAAAGAGAGTGAGAGTCTCCTTCATAATGCTGTTATATTATAGCTCGTTGGGTATTAATTGCCCCAGTGAAGAAAATATACAATTTAGAAGACACAAGTCAATTAATATTTTTTTCTGACTATCCATTTGAATCTTAGGAATAGACTTGGCATATTAGCAACACTTCTTTTGCTGAATAGATGTTCTGTATATGTGGCAGAAGTGTGACAATCCACTCCTTTGTTTGCAATATCCAGCGTGCATGGGTGTGACAAATTGGTTTATCTGTGCTTCGTGGCCCAAGAAGGAGACCGGAGGACAAGCTGCAAGCCTCTCTTTGCCTGACCTTCCACAGAATTAGCACTACAACTATGGTTTTTCTATGGAGAAGGACAGGTTACTTTGGGGGTGATTTCTTTAAAGCAGTGGTGCCCAAACTAAGGCCTGGGAGCCAGGTATGGCCCCCGACGCCAATTCACCCGGCCCACGAAGCCCTCATCGCTCCTGGAAGCGGAAGTAAAACGCGCCCATACGGGCGCGTTTTACTTCCGCTTCCAGGAGCGATGAGGGCTTTGCGGGCCGGGTGAATTGGCATCAGGGGCCGCACTCGACCCCTGGGCCTTAGTGACCAGCTCCCTGAACCACATGATCGGCCCATGACCCAAAAAGTTTGGGCACTCCTGATTTAAAGCATCACATTAGTGCGTATCTGTCAAATCAGTCCAGTACATTAATAAAGCTGACATCTATACAGTACTAGAGAACCAGATCAGTTTCAGTGTCTAATGCAGTATATTCATAAAAGGGGCCATGGTGGTTTAGTGGTTAAGATGCTCAGCTTGATGACCAGAAGGTTAGCCATTTGAAACCTGAGTGCTGAAGACCTGGCACATGAAGTAGAATGAAGTAAAAAGGAGATAAGAAGACCTGACTTTCTATGTCTCAAATGTGATAGATCAGGGGGGGGCAACCTATGGGCCATGGGCCTGATCCAGCCTGTGGTGCCTAATCAACCGGCCCACACCCTCGCTTCAGCCACCGCTGCCAGAATTGGCTGCGGACTCATTTACGGCTGTTGTAAACCCATTTACAACAGCTGCAGACTAATTTACGGCTGTTGTAAAGCCATTTACAACAGTTGCAGACTCATTTACAGCTGTTGCAAATGCATTTACGACAGCCACAGACTCATTTATGGCTGTTGTAAATGTGTTTACAACAGCTGTAAATGAGTCTGTGGCCAATTCTGCCGGCAGCTGGACCACCAGTCCAGCCCGCCAACTGTCTGAGGGAACATGACCTGACCCCCGACTTCAAAAGGTTGGCCCTGGGATAGATGTAGAGAATGGCTGACAACAGATGGAGAAGAGGAAAGACTCACAGGATGAATGTATGTGACGAGCTCGCAGTTGTACATTGAAAACTAATACAGTGTATATTTTGAGATTTTTGAAAAAACTACAGGATGCTTAGCTTTGAAACTGTTAAGATGACCCTTTCCTAAAAGGTTTGGATCTGTGCTTTCAACAAGGGTTTTGTTTTGTTTTTTTTGTTTATTGGTCTTCAAAATTTGCCCGCTAGTATGAATCTGTTCAGTCTTGTGGCTGGCTGATCAAATTAGAAAGAAAGAAAAAGTCATATAGTTTCCTGTGATCTAACTCAGCAGATGCAAAGACTGAAAGCAGTAGGAGCCAGATGGAGAACAGAAGCATTGCTTACTTCTACTTCCAAGTTGTTATGTAGCAGATGCAGTGCTGGTCCATTATCCGTTCTGTTGCAGTGCTGTCAGGCCATCAGCTATTATGGGGCTCCAGTGGCTCAGTGGTTAAGAAACTTGCCTTGTTAGCTAGAAGGCTGGCAAGTCGGCAGTTTGAGACCTGGGTACTGCATGATGGATTGAGTGCCTGTCTCTGTCCCAGCTCTTGGGGACATGAAAGGAGCCTCATCCCCTGAGCAGAGTTTCTACAGCAAAAAAACTTTCAACCCAGAATAATTTCTGACACAAAATTATTATTATCAGCTGTTATGTAAGAGCCACAACTAAGAAACAAAGACCTTTTTCTACCCATGTTTATTGATGTAAGATGAGAATGCCTAGCTTCATTTCTATGGCATTGTAACTGTGTTTTTTTGGGAGGAGGGCTTCCTCAAGAGTTATACATATTCTGAGAACTGCTTCCCAGAAGCATTTTTGGTCTTGTATAATTTTGTAGTGCAGTAACCAGTTTTATAGCAGTGCAAAGACTAAATGATTAGGTCACAATCCTGTTCAGAAGACATGTGGTGTAAGGGTAGTGACCCAAGGTGTTCTCCTGGTAGATTGTCCTTTGCAAATGGTTGGACATCTGAGTTTGAAACTGGTGTGTGACCAGTCATGCAAGGAACAGCCTGGAATATAAGGCAAGCCATTTGTACCCTTCTGCTGTATGTTACATTTGTAAGACTGCGGCCTCAGATCTCAAAATGTTACATCCAGACACTAGACTAGGGTGTGGCTGAGAAAAGCTCCCATCTGAATATCTGGGCAGCTTCTGTTGATCATTGTAAATGATACTGTGCCCAGCTGGCAGGGCCTGCATCAATATAGGGCATGGAGTCTAATTGATATGGCCCCTTGCCACAATGCATGTTGTCTTGCTAAGTATAGTCTTCTGCGTGTGTTCATGTGGTTAGGCTATTAGCTAACAGTATGGGAGGTTCTTGTACATAACATACTATTCATCACTTGTTTCTTTGTAATGTCTTCTGTTCAGATTACTTAAAGTAGATATCTTTGTAAAGTGAGGAAGAAAAAAGTCAAGCTTTATTTAATGCTGTACTTCTAGAATGTATTTAAAGCATGAGCGGATTTTCTTTTCTGATAAATTGCTTTATGGCATGCCTATTAGCAGTACTGTATTATTCTTTTTGCTATTAGATTCCCTATAAGTAATGAGGCAAAGGTAAAATTATTTAAATACTTGTGCACTTTATAGAGTCCAAAAGTATTTAAATGTCATGAGATATATAGAACGGCAGAGGGAAAATATATGTAGATTGTTTTCCCGGATGGGCGCCATTTTACCTCTGCTTCCAGGAACAACGAGGGCAGTGTGGGCCAAATGAGTTGGAGTAAACCCCTTTGTGTGGATTCATGGGGGCTTGGGCTTCTGGGAATTGAGGCCCAAGAACATCTGGAGTGCCAAGGTTTGCCATCACGGCACTGTGCAAAGGTCTGATGAAATGACTTACATGGAGTCCAAGCACCCTCCCCTTTTCCTTCTGCCATCAGCTTGTTACCTGGGGCACACAGAAAGAGCCTCCTTGAAGATTGTGGTATTTTTGAACCACAATCGGGTGTACCCTGGGCAAAGGCAACCTTGTTGTGCTGGCTAATTTTTCTCACACTAGGTCAGGCGAAAGGAACTGTGGAAATGATGTCATCAAAAGGTGGCTACTTTTTGGCATTTTCACATCTGCCCTAGACACTGAAGAAGAAGAAGCTTGTTACCCAATGCTTTTCAGTTCCCAGTTGCTGCTCATAAGAGTGTACAGGCTGATAGAACATCATGGTGATATGGCTGCAGGAAAGCTCTTTAGAACTTGACTGGTGATTTTACGGATAGCAAAATCATGTTTGGATTCCCTCATTCTGCTTTGCAGAAAAGCCAAGGATCAAAAGTAGAACTTGTGGCTTTAAAAAAAAAATCTGTTCAATTAGATTCTTCTGAGGAAAGCTCTGGAAGAGCTGTGGTGGCGTAGTGGTTAGAGTGCTATATTGCATCCAAAACTGCTGCTGACCATTGTGAGTTCAATTCTGACAAGGTTCAAGGATGACTTCTATCCTTCAAAGGCCAGTAAAATGAGTACCCAGCATTATGGAGGCATAAATCCTAGTTACCTTGTGAACCACCGAGAGAGCCCACAAAGCGCTACGGGGCAAAACAAAGTGTAATTGCTATTATCATTTACAAATGGCAGCCTTCTAAAATATGTGTGTGTGTGTGTGTGTGTGTGTGTGTGTGTGTGTGTGTGTGTGTGTATTCTTTGTTTCTTCATAAACATTACTATACCTTAACTAATCTTTTTTTTTTTGAGGGGGTGGTTAAAATTGAATCCTATAGTTACAATATACTGTACAGTAATGTCTCCTTTGGAATGGTTCAGTACTCCATATAATCTTTGTTCTGATCTGATAATTTCTTGTGATTTTAACCTTTAAAACAAATTGCAATTTTGACTATACAGTGGTACCTCGCTTAAAGAGCATAATGCGTTCCACAGGATTGCTCTTTAAGCGAGTTTGCTCTTTAAGCGAAACACTATTGTAAATGACCAATTGTGGGGGGTACTGCAAACCCCAATTTATTTGTTAAGCGAGTTTTTGGTTGGTTTTATTTGTTAAGCGAAGCGAACATTCAGGGAAAATTCTGCTCTTTAAGCGAGTTACTCTTTAAGCGAAACGCTCTTTATGCGAGATTTGACTGTACTTGTTAGTTGTTCATGTTGTGAGGACAATATCCTGCTTGGAACTGCAGTCTCAACCCATTTACTCTGAATCCGCCTTCTCCAAATCATTTGCAACTCCTGCCAGTCCCAAGCAGCCTGGCCAATGGTCATGGATGATGGGGAATGTATTCTCTTCCCGTATGGAAGGCATTGCAACCGGAAGGGTTTTTCTAGGCCAGGGCTGGAGGCTATCATGACTTTAATCTCTGTCAATGATAGCCTCTCAATTTGAATTTCAAATCATTCTCCAAAGTTTACTGGACCTAATTGGACACCTGCTAATTTGTATTCCTGTGATTTGTTAAACTGAATTGTGTTATTATGTCCTTAGACTCAGCTTTGGTAAACAGATCCTGCAAACAATGAGGCTGAGTTGAAGGAATTGTCAGTAATTATATCCAAAAAGCAGCAATAACTTTTGAAAATCCCCAAAAACTTTTCTATTTTACCAAGCTTTTCTGGGATAAAATAACATCAAGTTTGCACCTTTGTGGCAGAGCTGTCTAGATAGATAGATAGATAGATAGATAGATAGAGAGAGAGAGAGAGAGAGAGAGAGAGAGAGAGAGAGAGAATGTTTGTTTGTTTGTTTGTTTGTTTGTTGCAATAAGCACCTATAGGTTCTATATTTTTTGCTTTATGTTGTTTTATATTGTTACTTGTTTTGTTGGGGCTTTTTGTACTGGTTGTCTTATTATGTTTAATTTCTTGGGCTTAGTGTTGCCTTGGAGACAGAATAAAAGAGTGGCATAGTTATATGCAGGCAATCAATTCAGTCCTGCACAAGCTGCAATTTTCATTCCATGCACCAGATAACTACTTCAGGCACCATGTGTTCCTTGTAGCAGTGCACCTGAGGCATTTTTGGTGGTTATTTGAAGCAGAGTGGCAATTAAGTGCCCATAAAATATGTCCTCTCACTTCATCCGCTCCTGCACCAAAACCTGTTCTTGTTCCTGATCTTTTGCTGCCCTTCATTTCCCTGTAGGCTAAGTGCATATGTTGCCATTCAGTTTCAGAGGCCTTTCATAACGGAGAAGGCTTCCTGTCTCCATCTACCAAAAAAGAAAGAGTTGGAACACTTTGGTAATCGGAAACAGCAACAATACTGTGTCATATTTGTACAACAGAGTAAACTACCTTTCTGCGTTAGCAGCAGCGGCTGCAACTTGATCCGAGTGTACATTTTTCCTGCCCCAGGGCGCTGGGAGTCCTAGTCCTGGAGGCTGGTTGGCTCTGAGCTGTCTTTGCCCTCCAAGGCAAGCAGCAAAAATGCCACTGCTGTGAAGTTGTTTAAAGTGGATCCTAGCTTGCCATGATCTCGGAGCCATCTTCTGTGGCACATTTGAAATGAGACATGCAGGATTTAATATCAGGACTGCAAATGGACTGCTGCAGCTTTGAGGATATTATCAAGATGCGCCTTCACAGACAGTCCATCTTGCATGGCCTGTTACTCCTCCATGACCGTTGGAAATCAGAAAGTGGTTCCTCCTCTGCTCATTTCACCATTGGGCCCAATATGATGGTTTTCAGTGGCATTTCCTCCACTGAGGGGACCATCACATTACCTAAAGGGGCTCATCCGCCTGTAGCCATTGACCTCTTTAGGGCGTCAGGTAATTTACTGCCGTTCAGCATGGTGTTGAGTCGCTGGTTGTATGCTCTACTCCATTACTGTAGTGGGATGTCTGGCCAGACATGTAAACTACATTTAATGCAAAAAGCATCAGACTCCTCCTCATAGCTGTATCTAGGTATAAGATAGCATGCACAATTCGTGGGCCTTTTCTGGCTTTTTGTTATAATGCTGTATTACAGGTTCATGATAGGATTGTATTGGCCCAGCTGAATGTGAGTTATAGCATAGCCTTCACCACAGCAGCGGAAATCCTGTTCCTTAGCATGGTAAATTGTGCTACAGGAGGCTTATTAAATCTGTGGAGATTTGGTAACTAACCTTGTCTGTAAGTTCCATTGATTCAAACCGTTCTGATTTACTATGTTCAAATAATTGCAACTAGAGTAGACACATTTGAATAAATTGATTTTGCAGAAGAGTTAATTTACTACCAAATCCCCACTGATCCTCAGTGTAGCCTAATCTTGTGCAGTTTACTAAACTGAGCAAGAAAATTTAAGCTGATGGGCTATTCCAGTTTGGTAAAAGTTTGAATCCTTTTGTCGCCCAACATAACACAATAAGCAGGGGTGGCTTCTGGACCAGGAGACAAGGGCACCTTAGGGGGAGCACCACCCCAGTGGGTCATGAGTCAACTCCGATAGTAAACATTGGATAACATCTTGATCTCCTTTTTAATTGAATTTTTATATCTAGTGGCTATGTCAGCACTAGCAAACAGCATATCAACATACTTCATCTTGCCTTGAATAAAACTGTTTCTTCCAACAGGATCATTTGGTGGAAATAGTTATTCATGTTTAAGAGACGGCAGCTTTTAACTTTTGTCTTTGACAGCATTCAATATAATCAGAGAAATGCAGATCAATGGCTTTTGCTGTTTGGGTTGTCTTAATAGGCAAAAAGGTTTTATAGATTTTGGATTTTGGGAAAGAATTGCATTCTCATAGGCTTCTCCTGCCACTAAAGGTAGTTAGGGAGAATCTAGCTATGAGTTTTGCAAGACTTGGGTCTCTGTTCATTTCTACTTGGTATGGGAAATCAGACCCTGGATGACTCCAGCTATAGAAGCTGCTTCTCTTGCTGTAGGTGGCACCATTTCTTTATGGGAAGAATGTGCAGTGGTACATGGTGGGTTTTTTTGGGGGGCGGGGCGGGCTTTGTGGCACTCCAGATGTTCTTGGACTTCAATTCCCAGAAGCCCAAGCCCCCATGAATCCACACGAATGGGTTTACTGCAATTCATTTGACCCACGCTGCCCTTGTCGCTCCTGGAAGTGGAAGTAAAACGTGCCCGGATGGGCGTGTTTTACTTCCGCTTCCAGGAGCGACGAGGACAGTGCGGGCCGGATGAATCACAGTAAACCCATTCATGCGGATTCATGGGGGCTTGGGCTTCTGGGAATTGAAGTCCAAGAACATCTGGAGTGCTAAGGTTTGCCATCACAGATCTAGTTTAACAAACCATAACAAAATATGTGCTTCACGCAGCTGTATATTCCAACAAAGGGAATCATCTACTACATAAAACAGTCATTTGCCTCATCATTTCTAATGGCAGGAGTGACTTTTCTGTCCATTCAGTTTTAGTCATGTTGAAATTCCTTGGCGTGGGGGTGTTTGCGTGCTTAAGGGGACTCAAAATGGGAGTGTGCTTTTGGTTGATCTTAAGTCACTTGAGATGGAAACATCTCTAATTGTGTTACTGTGGTGTTGCTTTGAATGTAACTGATTTAAATCACATTACACTTTGTTATTGGTTTAAACCAGGAATTCTCAACCTGTGGCCTGTGGGCCGAATGTGGCCCCTGGCACCATTTTATGCAGCCCCACACCGTCTCCCCCCACACCAGGAAGTGCCATGTGGTGGAGGAAGGGCAAAATGGTCATCCAGCCCCCGAAACTCTCTGAGGGAGCATGACCCAGCCCTGGGCTTTAAAAGGTTGCAAACTCCTGGTTTAAACAGTAACATTTTAATAATTAATGAATTTGTCGCTGGATAACCCAGTGATTCAGATTAGTTAATGGAGAGTATGACTAAATGTTGATACTACAGCCGTTATTTATGAAGGCAATGTAGGAGGATATATTTCAAAAATCACCAGATGGGCAGGGTATAAATTTAAACTAAATAAATATTTTCATCCTGTCTACACAACTGAAGTAATCATAAACTCCAGCAAAACAATCTGATTTACTTGTGATAAATAGGTTTTGGAGCAGAACAGTGGTAATGTGTCTGTATGTGTTTTATAGGTGAGACAGGATAATTTACTTTTGTAATATTTTTCTTTCAGCATCAAGGCCATTGAAAGCCCTAATAAAGATGACGACACACAGTGGCTGACCTACTGGGTGGTGTATGGCATTTTCAGCATAGTAGAATTTTTCTCTGACATTGTTCTCTCCTGGATCCCTTTCTACTACATGATAAAGGTATGTTGATTTGTACTCTCTCACCAGTGGTGGGCATCAGCAGGTTTGCACCAGTTCACCAGAACCGTAGCAGAAATTCTGGCTGACCCCGCCCATCCAAGTTTTGAAATAAAGTAGTCCTACTTTGGATGCAATGCAGGACTTTCCCCTTGGCCACGCCCACCATACCACGCCCACAGTGTGGTAGTAAAAAAAAATTTTTTTTTAGTCCACCACTGTCTCTAGCTCTTTCTGCAGCCTTCTGGAGCAGTTTTCTAGAGTGTCAAGGGGGTTGTTATTCTTCAGATCATAGAGCAGGGATTCTCAACCTGTGGCCGTGGGCCGAATGCAGCCCATGGTGCCGTTTCATGTGCCCTCCACCACACCAGGAAGTGCCATGTGGTGGGAGAAGGGCAAAATGGCCAACCGGCCCCTGAAGCTGTCTAAGGGAATGTGACTCGGCCACAGCTTTAAAAGGTTGAGAACTCCTGTCATAGAGGTTGCACCATTCTCTTGTGTTCTTCAGCAATTCTCTTATCTTACCAGAATCTACAACCGCTGCTGGATCAGACCAAAGACCTTTCTAGTCCAGCATCCTGTTTCCCACAGTGATCCAGCAGCTGTCTCTGAGTAGTCTACAAGGAGAGGGAAGTAGACAGCTCTCTGCTGTTCTTGCTGTTTAGCTGCTAGCATTCAGAGGCACATGAATATGTGGAGGTTCTACATAACCATTTATATGCATGATTCTCCTGGTCAGTGTGAGTTAGGACTGATTGGGGCACTTTTATGGGACAGAACTGTCCATAGATTATGTGGACTGATAACTTTTGAATTAGAATATCCCTGTGGAAAAAAGATCATATTCCCTGCCTTGACATACACAATTTTAGAGATGTTATCTGTGTCTTTACTTTTTGAAATTGAATTGAATTGCAATAGCAATGTGTAGTATGTCGTTCACTCAAAAGAATGAATGATAGTGTCTCCATGTGGCAGGCAGGAGAGATAAATTGGTGGAAACACAGTTGTCGTTTGAGGAGCACAAAACCATTTTGAAGTGGAATTGAAATTTGAGAACTTTCTCCTGACTTAACACCCCTTGACTTCTACCTATGGGGGACCTTAAAGAACGTGGTATACTGCAGAAAACTGGCTACGTGTGCGGTACTTTGGGAAGGAATTGAAATTGCATGCACAGAAATACACGTGGACGTTTTGGTCAACATTGCTCAAGCAGTAGTTCCCCATAATCAGAAGTATCTGGACATTGGTGGTTACCAGTTTTAGCACGTATTGCAATTGCAGAAGTCAAATGTGACTTGTATTCATCCTTTGTTATTTGTATATACTGAATATTACAATTTTATTAGGTTTTTTCCCCCCTTTCTTAAAATGTGCATACAGTGTTGGCACACTCTTTATTTTCCCATGGCATAGATTGAGAGCAGCCCACATGGCATATTATCTTGCAAGCATCCTTTTCCTTCTGCACTGCATCATGTGCACAGCCTTGTATATGTGTACAAAATAACAGGTTTTAAATTGGTATTTTTGTAGCTTCTGAATTACATTTTCCTTGTTTAACAGACATGTGATATGCTTATTTTTCTGCAATTTTTTCTTCCGTTGCCTTAGTGCACAAGCAGTTACAGGGACAGATTTTGATTAGTCTCCTGGGAATGCCTTTAGTCATGGCTTCTATATGCTGCTCTCTTGTAGGAAATTCTTACACTTTGGTAATTGGTCAACCATTCATATGAAGTGGGTAATTGGTAACCTGGATAAGGAATGTGTTGCTGAACTACAACATTCATAATCTCTTACCATTGGCTGAGTAAAGTTAGGGTTAATGGAAGCTGTGTCTAATAATATCTGGAGGATCACATTCTCCACTTGTACCCAAAGCATTATTATTACTGATTAGATGGATGAATTATTGGAAACTCACAATTTCTGTCTCTCGACCTGAAATGATGCTTCTTTACTCAAACTTGTAAGTGTTGGTCCATGGAAGTTGCTATAGAGAAGTGATGGCTAACCTTTTAGAGACTGAGGGGAGACAGAGGGGCAGGGCAAACTCTGTGCTGGGGGGATGGAGAAAGCACTCCCATTGGGCTGCTGAGCAGAGGGGAGGGCGAACTCTGTGCTGGGGGGAGGAAGCACTCCCATTGGGCTGCTGGGCAGAGGGGAGGGCGAACTCTGTGCTGGGGGGAGGAAGCACTCCCATTGGACTGCTGGGCAGAGGGGAGGGATGAACTCTGTGCTGGAGCGAAGGTGTGCATGCCGACAGAGAGAGGTCTGCATGCCCCTTCTGACACACATGCCATTAGTTCACCGCCACTGCTGTAGGGAATTCAGAGTAGTTCTGATCTTTATAAACTACCCTATAAAATTATATTATCTCCATATTGCTGGTGGAGTGGGGGAGATTAAACTCAAATAGCTATCCTAATGCCATATAGTAAGTTCTTGAAGTAAGTTGTTAAATTAAAACCAGAGAAGATCTCTCATTTATAGCTCAGTATCTTAACTACCCTACTCTTATGCCAGTCCTCCTTTGTATCAAGATTTCAGAACTTCCTGAGTCATACTGGAAAATGTGGTTACCATATAATACGTTTAATTTCTTCCTTATGTTTTATTTCTGTGCAGTGTGGCTTTCTGATATGGTGCATGGCTCCAAGTCCCTCCAATGGTGCTGAGTTTCTTTATCACCGAATTATCCGCCCATTCTTCTTAAAGCATGAGAAAAAAATGGATCATGTAGTCAAGGATCTCAAAGATAAAGCTGCAGAATCAGCAGACACCATTGTTAAAGAAGGTAAGGTGAGGCCGCGTGGACAGTTTCTCAAAGACGATTTCTCCCTGCGCTAGTCTTTTCTGTGGCCAACTGTATGTTTTTAGGTGATGTAGAGCAAAAGTGATGTGATGGACAAATTAAGTGGTTCAGGGAGAAATACTGTAGAAAGTGTTTCTTGTTTTATTTGAATAGTTTCTTCAATATGTTTTCTACCCCAGTCCTAAAAGCAGTTCGTAATCCGAGTAATTTTCGATAGTTAGTTTTCCCCTCTTCTGTCCATAGATCAGGGGTGCCCAAACTTTTTGTACTGTGAGCCAGTCACATGGTTCAGGAGTGCCCAAACTACAGCCGGTGAGCTGGATCTGGCCCCAATGCCAATTCATCTGGCCCACACCACCCTTGTTGCTCCCAGAAGCGGAAGTAAAACATGCCTGCGGGCGTGCTTTACTTCCGCTTCTGGAAGCGACAAGGGTGGCATGGACTAGATGAATTGGCATCGGGGCCCAGATCCGGCCACGGATCTGTACTATCTGTACTATCTGTAGTTTGGGCACCCCTGCCACAGATAGTCGCAACTAAGCTGACTTCCATGCAAACTGCAATTTCATGATTGCATGAAACACAGAATTTGGGGCAAGATGCTGCAAATTGCAGTGCTTATATTTCAAAGACAAGGGGGCTACGGTAGCTCAGTGGTTAAGAAGCTTGTCTTGTTAGCTAGAAGGCTGACAAGTTGGCAGTTTGAGACCTGGGGGCTACAGGATGGAATGAGCGCCCATCTCTGTCCCAGCTCCTGCCAGCCCAGCAGTTTGAAAACAAGAAACTGGAAATAGATAAATGGGGACCACTTCGGTGGGAAAAGATCTTAAGGACATGAAAGGAGCCTCATTCGGGCATTCCCTGAGTGGAGTTTCTCCAGCAAAAATCCTTTCAACACAGAATAATTTCTTACACAAAATTATTATTATTATTTTTCAAACACAAAGTTAACTAACTTTCATAGCTTTGTTAGTACACATGATACGAGAGAACACCTAGTACAGTGTCATAGGTTGAAAAGAAATAGCAAGAATGAATTCCTCATCTAACTTGTTGCTTGTTCCCATGAATTAAAAAACCCACAGTGAATTGTTCAGAAATGCAGTTCTATGCAAATATGCTTAAATTACCCAATTAGTATCCAGTGGAACCTCGTACAACAATCACCGCATAACAATTAGGTTTTGGGGGGAAATGGTGTCCTGCATAACAATTTGCCCTATGGAAAAAATAGTACAATTTTTTAATGGGAAAAACCACTTAGCGGAAAAAAATGTTGTACGGTGCATCCCATAGGGAAAATCGCTACATGATGCATGTATAGTATAGCAATTATTTCGTACAACAACGAGCCGCGTGGAATGGATTAAAATTGTATGAGGCACCACTGTATTTTAATTTGGACAAGCTTACAAAATGTTGAGATCTGGGCATAGAATAGTTTAAACAATATACCAATATACACAGAGATGCCAAATTCAGAAATAGAATCATTCCAGATTCTTAGAAGTCTAGAGCTGAAGAATATTGAAATTATTCCCTCTGTGCCAGATGTTCTTTTTTAATGTTGATTTTAGTCACTATAAGTCTTGCATCTGTACCCATATCATACAATACAATAGTTGCAACTTATTTATTAATGCAATTGTTAATAACATGTCATGGATTTTGTTTTCTTTCAGCTAAAAAAGCAGCAGTAAACTTACTGGGTGATGAGAAGAAGGGCTCCTAAAACAGTTAACTGGAAGATAAATGTCTTGATCACTTCCCATACACAGTTTGATTTTACTGGGGACTGTGATGTAGTCATAGAATAATGTTGCCTTGTAAAAAAATGATTTTATTAAGGGAATGTGCTGTAAGATTGCTTGACTTTCTTTGCAGGTCTCTTATATTGAAAATAAGCATTTTTCTTTAAAACTAGTGCAATTGGTGGCATCTTAAACTTGTACAGATTATTCGTCTCCTAATCGAAAAAAGGACTTTAATGTCTTGTCTTGCTATTAACGTAAATTTCCAATAAAATACGCCACAGGCTCTGACTATTACACTTTCTTTCTTTTGGCATGCAATATTCATACCATCACTTCCTGGTTCTTGCTATACTGTAGTTTGATGTTCATGCCTGTGAATTTATGTATATAAACAGTAAGCGTGCAGTTGTTTTCCACACCCAACATTGCTAGAAACAATGAAGGGATGGTGTGATGCTGACCACCACGATTCCTAATCATTCTACACATTGACTGTAACTATTTGGTCCAGTTTGCATGCTTGTAGGAATTATCTTTTAAACATCAATTATTTGAGGAAACTGTTTGCTGATGTTAGATATCCAAGGGGAAGGAATCATGTGGCCCATCTACGCTCCCTGAACGCATCAGTTATTCTAGCCTGCCTGCTTTGAGGTAGGGCACCTAGGGTGGTAGGCAAAAATAAAATTTAATAACAAATGGTAGTGTAACACAATGGCTAGCCTCTTTGTGACAGTCTTATTAGAGAGTACCCTGCTGAATGGTAAAGTAGCCCTTGTGCGAATCCCATTGAGTCAGTGGATCCACTCTTCTTGGGACTTGCAAAAAGATACTAGTCAATGTTTTTTTTGGCAGAGATTTCCCCTTGGCTGTTAGCAGAAAGGTGGTCCTTTGCCTTAATCTATTGTTTGCTCTAAGACTTTAAAATTTTTGTGTTTTTTTCCTTTTAATACGACAAGTAATGGTCTTATCGTGTAAGAGCACTCAAAACCACCACCTTGGGTGAAAGGGAGAGGCGATTGGGAATAAATACTGTAATGCCATCGACCAGAATTCTGTTCCTCACACAGACCTATAGTTGTATGGTGTTTATTTGGCAAAGTGTTGGGTTATGCTATGCCTGGCACCTTGCCTAGTTGCCATGGCAGCAAAGGTAAACGGCAACAGGATTCTAGCCACTGTCTTTTTTTTTTTTTTAAACATTGTTTACTGAGGCCTACTTTTTACTGCTTACAGCAGCTTTACTAGCCTAATTTTGAACTAAGCAGAAAGTGTGCCTATACTACAGGTCACTCCATTCATCCCCGTATCTGCAGGGGATACATTCTGAGACTTTCCAGATGCCTGAACCTGCAATGATTCCTGTATCATAATACACATGCCTGAGTCACACAAAGTGGGGGAAGAGCTGAGGTGGAAATGCCCTTGCTGATCTCCACATATCCTCATAGAATGGCTCTAGTGCAGGGGTGCCCAAACTTTTTGGGCCATAGGCCGATCATGTGGTTCAGGGACCCGGTCACTAAGGCCCGGGGGCTGGGTGTGGCCCCCAACGCCAATTCATCCTGCCCACATTTTACTTCTGCTACGGGCGGATTTTACTTCTTCCAGGAGCGACGAGGGCTCCACAGGCCGCATGAATTGGTGTCGGGGGCCGCACCCGACCCTTAGTTTGGGCACCACTGCTCTAGTGGAAAGGGTCCATCAAAACACTGTTCCGTCTCAGTACTACACTGTAGATAATGCCCTCTGTTGGCCAGCTCTGGTATTGTGTCTTAGAGAAACAATTTACTGTATATGTATCTCAGTGATTTTTACTGAATGTTTTCAGCCTGCAGATAAGTGAAATTGCAGATACTGGAGATTACCTGTATATGTTAAGTATTGTCTATACATAGTACCTGTTCTTAATGGCCTGATGGAATGTTTTTCACAGTAAATTTAACTAGAACTGGTTTCTAGAAATCTGATTGTACATCAAAAGTAGAATTTCTCTGAGCCCTGTTGCTTATCGCAAGAACCATTCTACTGCATTTCTTTAATAAAAGGTTAACTATGCTATCTCAAGCCATGGAGCCATTTAGGTCAATACCCATTCTTTGCCATTTAACAGCCCACTGCCTCTGGGAAACCGGCAGAACATGGCAATGATCGTCAATTGCTGCTTAGTCCCAACATGTTGTAATGAGGTATACTGTTCTACCTATATATAGTTAATTCTTGCAAGCCAGGAACTATTGTTTAGATCTGTTCTGTATACATTTTACCAGATTTATACAAATTACTCAAGTTACAACTCATTTATCTTGTGACGACTGAATCTGCATTAGAATCATCCCTTCTGTTCACTGATGACAAAAAAATATTTGGTACATGCCAATCTCTGTATTAAACTGAAGTTGGAGAAAGGAACCTTTTATTTACCTTGAATTATAGAAATGCAGGAAAGAAATGGCAATCTTGCCGAATGTTCTTGTCCTCTTTGGGGAGATTCTTGTGCGTTCTGGCATGTGGGCAAAATGTAGGCTACATCTAATCATGCTACAAGGCATATTAAAAGAAGAAAATTAAAAAGTAAGAGGAGACACAATATCATTAACAGGTATCTCTTGGGCCCATTGCTTGCTTTATGTCCTTCTCAAGATTCTGTTTAGATGAAAGATGTACAAGTACTGGCACTGTCATAGTACCAGTGAAATGAAACACAGCAGTGAAACTTCATGCTGACAGAGGTGCATTTCATTGTTGCAGTCATTCTAATTCGAAATCATGTCTCTGATTTTAAAACATGTGCCAGCCTTCAACCATGGATTAACAATAATATAATCTTAACCAGAACAGATGGTGGGCTTCACATCTGTTAGGAACTATCGTATTTGTGGCCAGACTCAGACTTACAAAATAATCAACATTCAGTTACAGAATAGTTTTTCATGCAGGCGACCTTTTATTTCTATTACTTTTGTATATGCTTTGACTAAATGTGTAAGGAAAATTTAGAAATGGTGTCATAGTGGAGTGTTGAACAAACCTACAAATGGTAGAAATGCTTAACAGACTGTGATCAGACTATCATTGCAAGATACAAAACAACGTGGAACTTTGTAACATTGTTGCCTTTATCTAAACTGGTTTATTCTTGCATAAAAAGATTGTTTTTAGTTGTATATGAGAGAACAACTTAAATTTATTATAATCAAATTAAATCTGAAAGTGATCTTGAAGCAGTATATTCATTTGCAAATACTTGCACTGGACTTAATTGACATATATGGTTTTTCCCTTGGCAAATATTGAGAAAATGTTTAAATACCTTCAGTAATTTGTGCTAAAGATGTAATGTACTTCAAGGAAAAAATCTAAATAAAAAAGTATCTTACACCAATTTGTTCATTCTTCTTCACAAGCCAATGAATAAGAACATTTTCATCCTGTGTCCTACTGTAAAAACTCACCTAACTACAGCTTCAGAATTGAGCTTTGCATATGTTGTTGTAAGAAGAGGTGATGGCATTCAGGAATCAAAGTAGTAGTTTTAGCCTAACAAAAAAGAGATAATGTCCAGAAAAAACATTTAGAAACTATAGCACTTTGGATGAGAAAATGAGTGCAATGATCTGAAAAGTTATCAGATTTACTGATCTGAACATTTCCTTAGCCAGGGAGAATCCCAGGCTTATGGATGTAACAGAATTGTTCAGAGAAGTCAGGTATTATAGGGAAATGCCATAAAAACAAGCTTTATTAGACATGATCCAAGCTAACCCCAAGCTATTTGTCATAAATCCAAGGCTAAAGAAATGTTTAGATCAGTTACTCATGCACGATTTCTATAAAAGGCTAAATTTTAGATTTTAGACTGGAGAAAATTCATAGCTGAGATATTTTTTTCCCTTTCCTTCCGTAAGCAGAATTACAACTAGTCAAACCTCGTATAACGAAAATATTTCGTTCTACAAGGCTGCTCGCTATGCGAGTTTTCGTTATGCAAGTTTTTTTCGCATAATGAAAATTTCTGTGGAAAAACTCGCATAACAATTTTTTTTCGTTCTGTGGCTTTTTTCATAGGGAAATACCATTTTGCATAGCGAAAATTTTCATTATGCGAGTCGTAAAAGTTTTTGAAATGCCTGTTTGTTACACGAGTTTTTCGCAATCCAAGGCATTCATTATGTGATTGATTCTAGAGACTGCCAGCTGATCTAGAGAACCAATCACATCTCTGTATTTCCCCCTTCCGTTTTTTTCAATCCAGGAAGTAAAGCAAAAACAGCGTGCTCAGTCCGAGATTGCAGCTCAAGAAGATTAGGTAAGCAGAGCTGGGGTGGACTCTCTGTGGCCAAGCAGGCAGTGGGGTGGATGTGGGGAGTCCCCAAACTGCTGGGGGTGGGAGTAGGGAAGGAGGGAAGTGACAGGGAGAGCAGCTTTGGCCTACTTTACTTCTCTATAGAACCAATCACATTTCTCTTTCCCCCCTTCCCTGCAGTTTTTTAAAAAAAAAGCCTCCACGATCAGCTGGCAGTCGGAGAAGGGAAGCAGAGCGAAGCCTGCAGTAACATCGGGGGGAAAGGCACTTTCCCCGACCCTACTGCAGTCGCATAGGGGGTGGCTTTAAAGGCAGGGAGGTCTCTTTCCCTGCCTGCCTTTAAAGCGGTTTGTCCCTGAAGTCAGGGCTTTTTTTTTTTAGCGTTGTTCGATGCATGTATCGGACAACGCTAAAAACCGTGGAACGAAGTCATAACGTTATCCGGGGTATTACTGTACATGAATGCTTGAAACTACAGTGGAGCAGATGGACAGCAATCCTATTTGGTCACCATAGAGCATTAAATTATTTGAGATTAACCTTTTCTATCAATCAATTTACAAAATTTTGCTTATGGTGGCCAGAGTATATGAGCATATAAATGGTGTAGTCATCCCTGATTCTCAGTGGGCCACAGTTCTACACTCAAATTCTGCCTCCCATATCATCCCTTTCAAAAAGCAGCTTTGTCTTTGAAGCAGTAATCCAGCTATACACACTGCAGATCCACCAGTCATTATTTTATTGCCATGTAAAACAGCTGCTTAATCGTTTTTAAGGCTAGAAAACTAGGATGCATGTCAACGGTTCTTCTCTACAGAGCTGTCAACATCCATCTAGAGGGGATGGCAAACCACTTCTGAGTATTAACCCTGGAAAGGATTGCCAGAAGTTGGAATCAACTTGATGGCATGCAATTATTAAGTATTACTCGTCTACCTACAAAAACAGCTGCTTCCGAAATTTGGCAAGGACACCCTCTATATCCGTGATGGCAAACCTTGGCACTCCAGCTGTTCTTGGACTTCAACTTCCAGAAGCCCAAGTCCCCGTGAATCCACACACATGGTTTTATTGTTCACCATCACAGCTCTAAATCAATGAAAGAAAGGGGAAAAACCATGCAAAGAGATAGTAGCACTGATTCACAGAACAGAAAAGAGCAATCAGAACTGTAAAATTTCTGGCATAAGTGAAAAATTCCTAATACTGGTTTCACATTAGCATGATTTTGGGCTCAGGGCGATATGACATGAAAAACATATAGTCAGCGATGATACAAAGATATTATTTGTGTGTGCCGGCAAAAGAAAGTACTGTATGAAGATCTTAAGCATTTCAGAGAATGACAATGGGAGAGCAACTACTTGTAATCATTTAAGGTAAAGGGAAACATTTTTAAACACTGGCTTTTAGGCAATTTTTATAGAGCATCAAAGTAAAGCTCACCCTTGTTAAGTTTTATGGTGTTCATCTCCATTTACTACCAAAGAGCCAGGGTTGTCTGCATTTGCAGACCTTTTCATGGTCATGTGGCAGGCATGACTAGACACCAGTGTGCACAGAATGCTGTTACCTTCCCACCGAAATGGTACCTATTTATTTATGTGCTTACTTACTTACAATACAGTATGTTGCTTTTGAACTGCTAGGTGAGTAAATTTTGCCTTCCACTGAAGATGCCACCCAGAGGAAATTTACAAACAGTGCAGACTATGAGAAAGACACCTAAGATTAAGCAAAAATGAGTAAACCAAGACTGTAATTTCTTGGACACATCATAAGAACAGAAGACTTATTTTATAGGGCAGTAATGTTAGGAAAAGCTGCAGGCAACAAGATAAGAGTAAATATGAGATGGATTGAAGAAAGCTACAACTCTGAGTCTAGAGGCCCCGAGTAGGCTGTTATAGATAGGACCTTAGACATCACTAATTCATGCGCTCACTATAGGTTAGAAGTGACCTGACAGTACATAATAAGGAAACTAGCAAAACCTTTATAGAAAAAACAACTTTAATGAGTTTGATGTTTAGTGTTGGATATTTCTCTCTCTACAAGACCCGCTATTAGTTCGCAGCCTGTGAAAAGGAAACTTAGTCCCCTCATAAATATAGGATAGACATAACAAAGATATTCCCACATACGTGTTCAAGGTAAAGATGGGTCCTTACTGAAGACTAATGGGATAAACAACATGTATCACCCTGATACCTGCAAAGCAGAGCAGCACTGTGGGTATAGTATTGTCAGCCCTCTAAGATAATTAGTTTAGATGAGGGAACAGCATGGCAGGAGGGTTTGCCCCATGCCATTCAAAATCTCAGTACTTGGGTCTGGTTTGACATAACAGGCCATTGTCTAATCGTACTCTTGTTTTTGTGATTCACTCAATGGTTAGGGTCAAATTGTAGATTTATGTCAACTTAAGTGTAATGGTACAAACCAGGGATTCACAACATACAGTCCATGGGCCGGACACGGCGGCAAACCATCTGGCCCACAGCGATGACCCCCGGAAACACTGAGAACCCTTGGTAAAAACAGTGGCAATAAATCGCTAACTTATGAGTTGCTGCTGCTATTTCTAGTGCACAACTGGCACACAAGTAAGAGTGCAACTCATTAACCAGTGGCCATTCACCACAATACCTGCCAGAATAAATGTACAATATCAATGCATATCTGTATTTTCAGGTAGCTATAAGATATTCAAGCTTAAATACTCTATCTCAGCCTCATCTATATTAAACCAAAGTATAATCATGTCTCTAATTATAATGACAAGAAGTTATCTTGAAGAAATATGTTAAATAATCAAAGACATGATGTGAAAATATCAAGATAAGTTGATCATGATAAAGAAAAAATAATGTTTCACAAACAGGCTAAATTTCTGAATCGCACTAGACTTCTAATTGCAGTTTTGCATCCTACGCAGTTGAAACAATATGTAAATTCCATGTAAGTAGTATGTACAGGTGTTATATGCTCCAGCACCATTAAAGAATGCAGCAGTTGCAAGACTACTGTAGCAATTAAAATTACTCCTTTTAGACTTATGTTTAAATGTACCCTTTGAAACAATTTAATTCAAAGATCAATTTCCATTATTTTCCGGGGTGTGTGTGTCAATTTACAAGTCAGAGACAACAATCTGGACCACCTCCAAGAAAACTAGCTTTATAGAAATATTTTTGAGTGTTATATAGACACACATTAAAAAAAAGTTTTTCCATTTGGTTTAAGAAATAAAGCAGATGTTTTGGTGACACGGATCTCAAATGGATCACTTGTGATTGGACACAATTTTCCTGCATTTCCATTCAAAAACTTCCACAAAAACAGATGCAGCCACTTCTTATTTGTTTCTTCATAGAAGAAGCCACTGTCTCCATTCAACCACATTGCTTTTTCCATATAGTATTTGTACTGGTGAATCTCATTTCTTTTTCTTTCCTTTTCCTTTTTTGCTTCCATCACCTTGCTGTAGATTTTGGTCACTGCTTCCCATTTTCTGTGTCCGTGTTTTTAGTTTGGGGATTGTTTCTGCTGCATACAGCATAACTGACTTACCTAAAAAAGGATGAGGAAGGGGGAAATGAAATCAAGAACAATCTCTATTTACCCATTTACAAGATGATCAACTGACATGAAAAAAGCCTCATTTGGGCATCCCCTAAAAATCCTTTCAACCCAGACTACCGTAATCTCTGACACAAAATTATTATAACTGTCAGTTACAGGGAAAATGTCAAAAACAGGCCATCGGCTGCAGAGTATATAATAATTTCGTGTCAGAAATTATTCTGGGCTGAAAGGATTTTTGCTGGAGAAACTCCACTCAGGGGATGCCCAAATGAGGCTCCTTTCATGTCCCCAAGATGTTTCCCCACCAAAGTGGTCCCTATTTATCTATTTGCAATTTCTTGTTTTCTAACTGCTAGGTTGGCAGGAGCTGGGACAGAGATGGGTGCTCAAACCATCATGTTCTCAAACTGCTGACTTGCCAGCCTTCCAGCTAACAAGGCAAGCTTCTTAACCACTAAGCAACTGCAGTCCCGGCTGCAGAGTTATTTTAATACATGTAATTAAATGAATTCTTACATAAATGTTTGTTTTTTAAAAAATTATTTTGCGCTACTGTATATTAGTTTTTAACTGAGCACACTGGAAAAAAAGTGAGATTTCAATCAAACATATAATCTATGTAGAAAATACTATATGGAAAGTCTTACTTGAATAGGCAACATAAATACAGTTGTTTTTGTTCTTTAATCCAGAGACTGTATTTGAAATGACTATTGAAATGAAAGAAAGCGTTTTATCATTTTAACTTGCTATTTTGGGGTATGCTCATTATATTTAATACTACAGTAAAACCCTGAGTTACAAAGAAAATCAATTCCATGACCTCATTTGTAAGTCGATTATTTTTTTTTTGTAACTCGAGGCATCTCCATAGGGGGAGCTGCAGTGTGAGTTGGAGCCCAGTCCTTGGATCCAAATCACCCCGCATCTCCTTCCCAGCCCCTCGGCCCTCCACAAGGCAAGCACCTAGAGCGCTGGAATCCAGGCGCTTGCCTTGCAGAGGGGGAGGATTTCCCTCCCCCCCTGCAAGGCAAGGACCTGGAGTTCTGGCATCCAGACGCTTGCCTTGCGGAGTGGGGAGGGCTTCCCTGGAGCACAGGGATCTAGGCGCTTGCCTTGTGTAGGGGCTGGGAAACCCTCGTCCGTACGCAAGACAACCGTCTGGATTGCTAAGGGCTTAGTTACCCAGGCAGTTGCCTTGCAGAGGAGGCAGGGGTCTTCCTAGCCCCTTCACAAGGCAGCTGCCTGGGTCACTAAGCCCTTAGCGATCCAGCCCGTTGCCTTGCAAAGGAGCTGGGAAGGCGCCCGCCTCCTCCTCAAGACAACTGGCTGGATCGGACCTCACCCCCATGCTTTTCCAGCTCTGATCTGGCTGGGGAGGCACTGTGGGGGTAAAACAAGCCAGTCAAAGGTGTGCCTTCCCAGCCTGGGTGCCTTCCCAGCCTCCAATCTGGCGTGAAAGCATCGCGGGAGTGAAACAAGCCCAGTCCGAAGTGCGGAAAGGCGTTTCTGCTTTTCCTGCTGGGCTCAACTTTACAGAAAACCCTTTTTGTAAGTCGGCTTTTCCCATAAATTGGGATACCAACAACAACAACCCATTCGTAACTTGAGTCATTCATAAATTGGGGTTTTACTGTATTTTATTTTAGACTTTAAAGTCCTAAAATACTTGAAAATATTCAAAAATCCACAAGGGCAGAAACGATTTGTGAAAACCTGTATATACAACACCAGCCCATACCAAGTTGCAAATACAGAGGTGGGATGGACTGCAGTAATGCTTCATCCAAAACCAGGTTGTTTCTGTACAGGCAAATGTTTCATTGGATGTTCACTCCCTTTTCAAGACTCAACATTTCTAAACTCAGGTACCTTTACTTTTAGTTTTAGTATAAATATTTTATACCACTCACGTGTTGGAAACTGAGGTTGACATGGAGTGCCATCTTCCTCCTTCAGTTGAATCCGCACTCTCCCCCTATACTGCGCATCACGGTTCCATTCTCTGGGATACATTTTGTTCTTCTAGCGTTTTGGTGGGAAACGTTTAGTATTTTAGAATTCAGTCTAGTTCAATATAAGCAAAGCCTAAAATCCTAAACTCATTAATTTTGGAGTGATATCTATTCTATTCAGGGATATTTACTTTTCAATAAAGTTGCTTAAGAGTAAGCTTGTTTTAATAAATGGGCTGTCTATACATTATTTTAGCAATCTTTATAACAGCTCTGTAAGAATTTTTTTCATCATCAAATCACAGATTGCCAAATGTTATCTAGAGTTCATGACTAAAAAAAATCAAATGAATATTTAATTAATCATGGGATCACAACATAAATATTTTAAATATATTACTGTTTTGAGTGCTGTTATAAGTACGGACATATTTTGTACATGCACCACAGGACACGGGCATGTACATGCAGAATGCTTTCTCTTGACATTGTTCCCTTTTAATTATAAAAGTTATCAAAACTATTATATACAAATGTGCTGGATATGGAGACCAAAAATTACTTTCATGTTACCTCAAGTAGTACATTAAGTCCAACCGCTGCACATACATCTTGGATCTCTGTAGATGTGGGATGTTCAACTGCCTGGAAACATCAAATCATGTTTGTTACAACTTTTTCTTTTTTCTATGAACACTCATATTGCTTGTGGTTTAATCACAATCAGCTATAAAACAGGATCTGAAGTTTCCAATATTCTACTGCACAACAACAATTTTGCTACTGGAAATGACACTTGTGATTTATATATCGAGTGTGCCGATTCCAAATCTGAACTCAGAATTTGCCTATTACATACAGATTTTAAGTTACACGTGTGCTATAGCTGTTCAAATGGTCGGTAATTGGGTAATGTATTCTACATGGGAACATTATAACAATGCAGCTACCAATATGCCCTGCTGCCACCTCAGGTGAATCACGTCCCCTGGTGGCATGCATGTTCCATCAATGGCTGGGCATGTCTGGGTAAGTCAGTGAACTGATGTCAGGAATAGGTATATAAGGTGAGATGGACCAAGGGTTTGTCTCTAGTGTGAAACCATCTTATTGGATAGTACAGTTAGGCCATAGTGAGTCTGCTTTGAGCTAAAGACGAGTAGGCACAGCTGTGTTAATAAACTGGACAATTGCATCTATTTGTGTAATTAACTTAAGATCCTGATGCCCTAGGCAGAATCGGACTTCAGATTTGGATTCAGTGTACTGTACTTGATTTAGTATAGGACAAATGGATTGTACCAAGTAGCAGACAATATTTAATTTTTTGTGATGCAATACATGGCAATAAGGGGAAGTAGGAAAAAGTAAGTAGCAAATATAACAAATTTTTCGAAATGCTTTAGCCTAATAAAAAAGAATGCAACTTCAAACTAGATACGTATGTGGTCAGTTCAGTGGTTAAAGGAATGAAAATCTTAAAATCTTGTTGAATTTTAATAGATTTTTAAAGAACATGGTTATGTATAAAGATATAAGAAGCACGCAGTTGACTATGAAAACTAAGTACCGCATGTGTTATTACTGAATGCTTTTCTAATGTATGGCTTTTTACAGTTTACGTATATGAAATATGTAAAAATATTTGTGCAATGTTTCATAATAACAACCTAATAACTACAGCAGCAGATGGGGCAATCTTAAATTTGTTGCACCAATATGAAACATAAAATACATCCAGAAAGAGACACATTTATGAACACAAGGGACTGTACCTCTACAACATAAATTCTTGGAAATACGTTAATTGAAGGTACACAATAGTATTTACAGTTCTATATATGCCCCTCACCCAACAATTACTTTGTCAAGAGGTATTCTTCTTCCTTCTGCTATTGTCTTCTTGTTATTTATATAGGCCGGATATATACAGATAAACCTAAGCCAAAAGAGATCACATTAATGTTTTTTAAAACATTAAAAACCCCATCCCCGAGAAAAGATGGTTCAGATTAATCAAGAATAGCATTGGCAACAAACTTCTTAATAAAATGCAGAAGACAATGACAACTCCATAGCAGCCCTCCCAACTGTTTTTCATGCAACCAATTTCACATAAGTTATGAAACTGGATCCATGACTAGTCATATGATCAACTATGAAAGGACTGCACAACAAAGAGAAACTGTTACACACAAATTTCTGCAGCAAAATTCTTACCCAACGAAAAGAGCATCAACCACAAAGGAGGCTTGGGGAATCCAAAGCTTTGAAAGGTTATTTTAAAAAGGGCCCAAATCAATTTGCTAATGCCTACTAGATTATATTTAGACAGCCTGTTAAATGGTGACTCAATATTCATGTAAATCCTACTGATATAAACGGTATGTTCTTACTAAGATTACCAACTAGATTCTGGCTTATACCATTAGGTTCAGTCTCTGCTCAAGTATCCATTAAGTATCAAAAAAGTACAATTTATTATTTATATATGGGGAGAAAGTGTGATCATCAGAATCTGCACACTTGGCATCCTAAACAGAAGCACTCCATACCACAACACTGTGACGTAGGATCAACTTGTACTATTTTTAATAATACATAACTCTCATTAAAAACACAAGTTGTGAATTGCTTTTTCCAAGCAGCATTCTCACTTCTTATAGTAGTTGTACTATTTAAGACACAAGTCTTCAACTAGTGTACTGTAACCTGCTCCTTTATCACAACCTGAACCAAAGTGAGCAACAGCAGCAGACTTAGACATGACTCTTTTCCGTTTTCTTACAAGTGGTTCTCATTTGCACACAACTGCTATACAGCTAGGCTTTACCATTCTCAAAAAAATGTTTGCTTTATACTTCAGAAATACTGTACTAGTCTCCCTTGCTCAAAAGCCAGTAGTGTCCAATTCTTAAGGGGCCATGCTCAGCTCCATTTACAGCTAAAGAGCCAGGGCTGTCTGCATCTGCTGACATTTCCATAGTCATGTGGCAGGTATGACTAAATGCCAGAGAGCAAGGGACACGGTTACCTTTCCCACCAAAGTGATATCTATTTATCTACTTGTAATTTCTTGCTTTCAAACTGCTAGGTTGGCAGGAGCTGGGGCAGATGACAGCTCACTCCATCACACAGGTCTTGAACTGCTGACCTGCTGGCCGCCAAGCTTAGCGGTTTAGCCACTAAGCCACTGTGGCCTTTTACCTTGGTGTATTTGCAAATTTAACACACAAAAAAATGACACAATTTTAATTCATTTAAACTCATCACTCTGTAAGTTCCTAGGACTCCAAGGATTAAATTTTCTTCAAGCAACCTTCAGCCACAAAGTTCTCGTCCTTCACTCCCATCCCACCAGCAGTTACTTCAAAAAGGGACTGAGGTGGTTCAGTGGTTAAGAAGCTCACCTTGTTAGCTGGAAGGCCAGCAAGTCAGCAGTTCAAGACCCCGAGTACTGCATGACGGAATGGGCGCCCGTCTCTGTCCCAGTTCCTGCCAACCTAGCAGTCCGAAAGCAAGACATTGCAAGTAGATAAACAGGGACCACTTTGGTGGGAAAATATCTCGAGGACATGAAAAGAGCCTCATTCGGGCGTCCCCTGAGCGGAGCTCCTCCAGCAAAACCCCTTTCAACCCAGAAAGCACCTTTGTGTGCTTCTGACACGATTGGAAAAAAGTTACTTCCAAAAGGCGAGGGAATTAAAGAGCTACCGAAGATGAGCAACCCAAATAGAGACACGTTTCTGCAGGCAGTGCCCGCGTCAAGCCACACGAAAGCGTGACCAGTGGTGGGATGTCAAAATTTTTACTACCCCACCATGATGTCATCGCAGTGTGGGAGGAGCTAACATCATGATGTCATGTCATGGGCGGGGCCAAAGGAAAAAAATACAAAATAATAAAAATAGGGAGCTTCAGGCTAGCAGCTTCTCTTCCTCCTCCCCATTTGGGAGGACAGCAAGGAGGCCGTGCATATGTGCCAAGCACTAGGCGTGCATGCACACCAAGTGTTTGGCATGCATGCCCAGTGAAAAGGTAAGCTCCGAAGGTGGTTCCCCCCAAAAGCTGCTACAGGTTCTCTGGGACACTGGGAAAAGTTACTACCGGTTCTGGAGAACTGGAGAGAACCTGTTACATCCCATCACTGAGTGGGGTGTGTGTGTGGGGGTGTTGAGCCATCCCAAAGGCAGACGCAGGCCTCGTCCGACCACTCTCCCGGTGCCTGTTTCCTCGTTAACTGAACCGGAGATGCGCTGCCCGGGTCTTGCCAGTAGGACAGGGACTCCCTGGAAGGGGGGAGGGAAGGACACGAAGGGATGGGGGGAAGCCAAAACTCGGAGGGCTTCGCGAAGCCTCTTCGGGCCCTCACGTTACCGGGATTTATCAGTAGGTAAAGTCGAGGCCGCCCAAGCCATCGCCTCAGCACCGACCGCAAAGAAAGCGTCCGCTCCCTCCTCGGCGCTGGAGAAGACTGCGGGGGCAAAGCAAATCCCGGAAGTGACAATTACGAAAGGAGGACGTGACAGGATGTCCCGCCCCCTTGATGGCGACGTAGTCCTACCTCAATGGGTTAAGGATGTGTCAGTCAAGCAAAACGGCCGTTGGAAAAAAAATGGCGACGCGTCACTGCTTTGGGAGCGACCAATGGCGAGATGGAGGTCCATATATCGCGAGAGTTCCCAAGTCGGCAAACTGACTGGGCCGTAGAGATAGGTTACAAATAGAAACGTGCGCGTGAAGGAAGAGAGTCGCTTCTGAGTCCTGTCATCCAGATTTTTAACCCACTCACCTACCAGTCAAACCTCATATAACACTAAAACCTGGTTCCACAAGTCTTGGTGTTATATGATTTTTAGTGTTATCTGATGCATGTTAAAATCCTATGGGAGCCATAGAGATACATTGTAACCACACAGGCTTTAGCGGTTGTTATCTGAAGCATCCCATAGGATCTTAATGTTATCTGATGCAATTCTTCCAACCAGATTCCTTAATGTTATGCGATTTTAGTGTTATTCGATACTAATGTTATATGAGGTATTACTGTATCTTATTTATGGGGGATGCTCGTGTTACACAAAGAGGCCGCAAAGCGGTGCAACCGTCTCCCTAAAATATTTTATTTATTTATTTATTTTATTATTTGCATTTATATCCTGCCCAGCTGGGATATTCTCCCACTCTGGACGGCTTTCAAAACATTAAAAAATATTTGCAAGATCAATAAGAGATGAAACATAAAGAATACAGGTAGAATCAAAAACAGTGGTGGGATGTCAAAAATTTTACTACCTCACCATGACATCATCACAGTGTGGGAGGAGCTAACATCATGGGTGGAGCCAATGTCATGACATCATGATGTTGTGGGCGGAGCCAAAAAAACAAATTTAAAAATTATAAAAAATAAAATAAAAATAAGCACACGCACACACCTCAACTCACCTACAACACAAACCTGTAAATAAATTAATTAAATAAATAAAGAATACATTAAAATACACACACACACACACCCAAACACCCACCCACCCACAACACAAATCAACCAGAGCTTTTAAAACAGAGCTTAAAGCTTATTCTGGCTAATCTTTCTCACACTAGGTCAGATGGAAGGAACTACAGAACGAACTCACCACAGATGGCTTCATTTTGGCACTTTTCAACAGTTAAAGAAGTTAGGTATTAAGTCTTTGCCTAACCAGTTCTCTAGGATATCTAGGGGGAGCAGGCTATAGGTAGCTTCAGGTTAGCAGCTTCTCTTCCTCCTCCCCACTTGGGAGGACAGCAAGGAGGCAGTGCATACGCACCAAGCACACCAAGTGCTTGGCACGCATGTGCAGTGGAGGAACCAGTGAAAAGGTAAGCCCCGAAGGTGGTTCCCCCCAAAAGCTGCAACCAGTTCTCCAGGACACTGGGGAAAGTTACTACCGGTTCTGGAGAACTGGTGAGAACCCGTTACATCCCATCACTGATCAAAAAGTGAAGTCTTTTCAGCAGCTGAGGTGGTGCACTATTCATGTTGAATGCAGCCGCAAAATACCTTGGTGTGACACTTAACAAGACACTCTCTTTTAAGCAGCACTGCCAGAATACCAAAGCCAACGTTAATACAAGGAACATCATCATCAGGAAACTCACAAACTATAAATGGGGAACACCCAACCATTCACGGTGCATTGGCTCCGAGCACCTCCGCAGCAGAGTATGCTGACCCAGTATGGAGCATGCCCACACATGCAAAAGAAGTTGACATTGCTGTTAATGAAGCCCTTTTTATAGTGACAAGATTTATTTATTTTTATTTATTTATTATTTATTTATTGTATTTGTTACCCTCCCCGCCCCAATCGGGAGAACCCGACTCTGAGCGGCTTACATCAAAAAATAAAAGCATAAAACAATCTACATCAGTAAAAACATCAGGAGATACCCAAAACCTACACCAATTGAGAAATATATCCTTTTGTTGGTATCGCTCCACCTAAAATGAGAAGTAGCAGTGGATGCCGAGAGAACTAAACAAAGAGAATGACCTTTGACATCCTCTGAACAGATATGAGCCTCAAGTCCTCAGATCCAGGAAGAGCTTCATGGCAAGAACATTCTTGAGGGCACACAAGAGAAAACCCAAATTAGAAGATGGAGGAAGGAGTTCACAGAACAAGGAACAACATTAAAAGAGGATATAACTGAGGAACTCAGCCTCCCCTACATCACTTGGAGGACCCTGAATGCAAGACCAACATGCTCAAATGGCTGCTGCTGGTGGACAACAGCATGTGGTGTGAATGTGGAGATAAGGAATCTGGCTCATTTACTGTTTTTAAGAGTTATATGTCATATATATATTTGACAATTACTGCACCAATGAGGACTTAAGTTTGGGCAACAACAAAGCGAAGAAAGTGCCTTCATTTTGGCAGTCTAGGGTTTCATCGGGACATGAAAGACCAAGCTGCATATAGGAAGATTATAAGCCGGACATTGAGGAAATGCCCACCCACCTATCCAGCTCATGCTTCTCCCAACATTGTAACTTAACCGTTTCTTTTGCCCTTTTCTAGTTTGTCAAGTGCAGCCAAAACTGTACATAGTATTCCAAATGTGGTTGCATCATTGATTTGAACAAGGGCAACATGCTATTGGCAGTTTTATTTTGTTATTATTTTTCTCTTTATAACCCACAGTGAATCTGCCTTATTAAACAGCAACTGCACACTGGGCTGACCATTTCATCAAGCTGGGGGTGATGGGATTTGTAGTCCAACACAAAATGTCCTTGGCTTATGCTGAGGCAATGGCTTGGGTGGCCTCTGCTTTACGCACTGCAAAATGTTCTTTTTCATGGTCTCTATCAGTGGTGGGATGTCAAAAATTTTACTACCCCACCGTGATGTCATCAGTGTGGGCAGAGCCAACCTCATGACATCATGAGATTGTGGGCGGAGCCAAAGAATAATAATAATAATAAAATAAAATAAAAGTAAGCACACACACACACACACATACCTCAACCCACCCACCCACCCAAAACACAAGGACAGCAAGGAGGACAGTAAGGAGGCCATGCATACGCACCAAGCACTGTAGATATGCATGCACACCAAGTGCTTTGTGCACATGCGCAGTGGGGGAACCAGTGAAAAGGTAAGCCCTGAAGGTGGTTCCCCCCAAAAGTTGCTACCTGTTCTCTGGGACACTGGGAAAAGTTACTACCGGTTCTGGCAAACTGGTGAGAACCTGTTACATCCCATCACTGGTCTCTATGAACCACACACATGGGTTTTGCACATGCACACTCTCCTTTGAAAATTTTCATAGCTAAATAAAAAGGGAGTCATTAGGACTGCCTAGCCTATCATGCACGCCTCTGCACCTAACAGTTTCTCTCAATTTTTCTTACAGCTGTGATGGTAACATCTTCTCATTTTTCCAGGGCACCCTCTATGAGTTTATCTTCCTTTTCGTTATTTCTCTTAACCCTTGTCATCTGATCATACTGTTTTAAAAGTATTATTTTTTGTTTTCGCCAAATTTGAATCCCCTGATCAGAACTTTTTCCCATTTTATGCCCTCTATGGGCCCATTTAAAAAGTGAATCGCTTGAGCCATTAAAATTTCCTTTGCAGACAGATACCTTTTCTGTTTGGGAGAAATACACCAGATCCAGAACTGCTCGCACTGCAAGAAAGTTTACCAAGTTGGCAATCAAGAATCGTCAGTTAAGACTTTTCTCTCACCTTTGGGAGAAATCTTCATTGGCAGCATCAACTATGGAATCCATCTTCCCAACTGACTCGTCTTGGCCACATGCTTCAATAGATCCTGAACGCTTGGCACAGGTTACAACACCAAAGTCCCATTCTTCCTCTAAAGCAGGGGTCAGCAAACTTTTTAAGCCAGGGGCTAGGTCACGCTCCCTCAGACAGTTGAGGGGGCGAGACTTGTGGTCCCCGCCACAAACGCTGCTGTAAATGTGTCCGTGGCTGTCATAAACCCATTTACGGCTGTTGTAAACACAGCTGTGGCCACTTCCGGCGGTGGCATTTGGAGTGATGGCGCAGGTCGGATGATTTGGCACCATGGGATGTATCCGACTCACAGACCATAAGTTGCCGACCCCTGCTCTAAAAGGACCTCATCAGATGCTACAGTACAAGGACTCAATCCACCTATGGCTAAGAAACCAAAGAAGACATCAAAACACCATGATGCTGACTCTTAATCAAGTTGCAGTTCCAAATAGATCACATTGTCCCCTCCAGGAACTACTGTGGAATCTCCAAAGGCAACAAAGTCTGCCAGGAATCCTCGCCCGACTGCCATGTTTCACCACCAAGGAAAACTTGGCGAGTAGAGAAATGACCTTATCATGACATTCAATGTCAGAACCAATAACTAAAGTGACAGGTGAGGATTTCTGGTCTGATTCAAGGGAGACCTTGGATATGGATGTCCTTCTGGATTTCGACCTCAAATTGTGATGGCTGCTGGAAACTGAGGATGGGGACGAGGGTGAAAAATAACTCAATTTCTGTGAGTGGAACCAGGCTAGATATCTGTGCCATGATGGATCAGGTTGGCCCTTCTGAAGCACTGGTTTAGGTTCCTGGTTCTTTTTAGACTGAGTTGCTGAGACCGTAGGAAGCACGGAAGCAGCCTCATGGGACTTTCAAATGCAGACAGATGAGAGCAAACACCGAAGTGCTAGGAAATGAATAGCAAATTATTTCAGCCACTAATTTAGAGCAGACTAAAAAACTTTATACACACTCCCAATTAAGAGAAAGCACTCCACAGGAAGACGTTCTAACTCTTGTAAAAAGCAAGTGATTTTGTTTAAGGCTTTCTAAGATCAAGTTTAAATAAAACTGAATTTGATTAATGGATACATCTCTAAGATTCAATTTAAAGTGTAGGCTTTTTCTCATAAAAATGGTACTATAGTTTTATTGAGTATGTCTCGCCAGCTTATCCTGCTTTGGTAATAGAGTAGACCATACTGTCAGCAACTCAACTCTGAGTGTCATGCAGTGGTTAACTAACGTGACAACCCTGAGGATTAACGGCTTGGGTGCCAAAATTCACAGGGAAGCATGATGGTCCCTAAATGGATTAAATCCCACTTGAATTCACCTTGATGGAGGGCAGCGGCTTCATCAACACTGACCTGGGGCCGAGGAGGACTTTGTGTGCCAAAAGAGCTCAGGACCAGAAAGTGACTCACAGAACTGGATCAGTGGTGGTGGTGGTGGTGGTGGGTGTCATGTTGCAATGTGGAAGTCATATAAAAGGCCACATTCTCAGGATAGTTTTTATGGCTGATCACCACAAGGATCGCCAATATTCAGATTTGCATATGGCAGAACAACAATAAGTTTTATTGAGTGAAAAATGTTGAACAGTATTATGGACAAATGATAAAGGCATTGTCTGGACATACTGTTAGATTCTATATATTTAAAAATTTAGTTCTTATACATGAAAAGCATGTTTGCTTAACAAATGACATATAAGTCTTAAAAACAGTTAAAATAAAACATGTTAAAACATGTAAAAATAAAATATTCACAAAGTAGTGATACCCCCCCCCAAAAAAAAAGTATGCTATTCACCATACAGTAATACCTCATATAACATTAGTATCGAATAACACGAAAATCGCATAACATTAAGGAATCTGGGGGGAAGAATTGCATCAGATAACATTAAGATCCTATGGGATGTTTCAGATAACAACCGCTAAAGCCTATGTGGTTACAATGTATCTCTATGGCTCCCATAGGATTTTAACATGCATCGGATAACACTAAAAATCATATAACATCAAGACTTGTGGAACCAGGTTTTAGTGTTATATGAGGTTTGACTGTACTTCTATTCCACCCTACCTGTCCTGGTTCTGGCAGATGCCAACAAAACAGCAGCATACCTGTTACTTAAGAAAATAGCTAACCTAGGACTGTGATGGCGAACCTTGGCACTCTAGGTGTTCTTGAACTTCAATTCCCAGAAGACCAGGTCTCTGCGAATCCACACGAATGGCTTTACTGTGTATCTGGAAATTGAAATCCAAGAACATCTGGAGTGCCAAGGTTCGCCATCACTGTAAAACTAGTGATACACCTACAAAAGCTGTTTTCCTCCTTTAAGGTGCGATTAAGATACCTATATGTAGTATATACATAAAGGCGCACAGAATTGGAAAGAATGTGCTTGCTTTGAAATATTTTAATTTACAAGTCACAGAGATAAGTTCTGGGGATCTGAGCAGTCATTTAGCCTTACTGGTTAGCAATTAAATTCTGTTAAACACAGTTTTCATTTTTAATATTTTTTTGTTACTTTCACATATTAAAAATAAACTTGTCAAGCTTCTGAAACATATCAATAGTCAGAGCTACTACTTTGAAAAGGATTACTTTGGATCTCTGAAGTCATGATGGAATTGCCAGAGAAATATAAAAATTATTAGAATATTGAGTGTTTACATTGTGAGTACATAGTGCTAATATAATGGACAGCTTACAGGTTTCGGAGAAAGCATATTAGAGAAGATAAAAAACATTTTGGAACAATAAATTATTTAATTGAGAACAAATTGAGGACCACAATTCAATCAATACTTTCAAAACAGAAGGATATGGGCAGTAAATGGCTTAAAACACAAATATGGTCACAGCCTTAAAATAAATACATCTCTATGCCACATATATTGTAACTAAAAAGGTATGCTTCTTTTAAAAAAGGAAATAATACATTTTTTTTCACATTTCTTGTTTTTCTTCAGTATTTTCTCTTTTTTACATGAACAGTGTCAAATTAATTATTTATTTCATCAGAAGGCAGAATTACATCACAAAAGAAAATGCTTGGTTTGTACATTAATTCACACACACAAAAATCAAGGACATGGAGAAAATCAATACAACTCTCACTACTAGGAAGGAAGCAGAAAAGCTTAAAGGAGCGAGCAGATTTTTAAAATGTCAATTTCATGACCTGGCTTTGCCCATACTGTGTGGTGTATCATTCTTATAAACCAGTGATCAAGTTCAATAGAAATAAAATAGTAGTAATCAGCAAGTGCAAATTTAACAATGTCAGTGACATCAACTTGCCATTAAAGCTTGATAGGCAGTAGGGGATCCATGCAACCCCTTGTTGATCTCCCCCTTTGTTGTACAACAACTAAAGAAAGGGACATGGATGTGAATAAACTGATGAACAAATACAGGTCTTGTTCATTGGTCTGTATTTGATGCTGTATACTGTATACTGAACACAGTACACTGAAACAAAATGCAAATATATCACAAAGACCATGTATCAGATAGGCAAGGCTCATGTCCATACAAGATACTCTACCAATATGGTATGCCATAAAATATGCCCAGTTAAAAAGCACTGTATAGTGTGAATGATTTCTAATGAAGAATAAGAAACAGGAAGCTTTAAATTTATTGCACAATACATTTTGTGAAACATTTTGCATGTAAGCTAATTTTCATGTTTTTGTTACTGCTATCTCACCAGCCCCTCCATATGATGTGCTTTATTTAAACAAAGGAGAGTGAGTTTTAAGGAAGGCCAGTGATAATAAAAAATATGTTCACACAAAGCTAATTCTTGATTTATCATTGCAATGTGCACACTATCATTTCCCCTCCTCCTCTAAAGTGGGCATGAAGAGTTTGGTTGTTTTCATTTCCATCTTAGTTTACTCACAGCCCTTGAAATATGAATCTTAACTGCAGTTAGCCTTAGCTACAGTTAATGGAAAATAGCCAGCTTCCAACTAGTTTATAAAGATTGGTTGTTTTTACGAAATAGTTAAATTTAATTATTTAGAGTTTAAATGCAACATTAAACCATGGGTTATCTAACAAATGAAGTGGAAAATTCTGATTTTCCACTTGCAGCAGCACCAGAAGCAAAAGCAAATACATGAACCAAACACTCTGTTTGGCTTGCCCTACAAATAAAAAATGACGTGATAGCTAATTCTATGGTGTTTTTTTTTTTTAAAAAACCCACTTTAGCCAGATGTAGAGATTGTGATGTTTAGAAAAAACAAATTCAATACTATAGCACGTGCTCCAGCGTGTCAGAGCAAAAAGCACTGCCTCAAATTAATAGTTAAACTGATTGGCATATTTGAGGACACATATAAGCAGATTCTGACCCCTACTATCTAACACATGTATAGTTGTAATAACAAAAAACAGCCTGAGATACATATTTTACTTGTTTACGACTGTTTGAACCATGTGCGCGCACACACATGTTGCTGTATCTGACGAGAGGCACTTAAGTTTAGCAGAGTATTTCTGTTGTAAACAGTCTAATGGAGGTCTCTAAAGTAAAAGCATATGCAAATATAAAGTTGGTCTTCCCAGAGAGGCTTAAAGTACAAATATTATTTTTCTACTAAGACACTTAAATTTAGTCTCAAGTGCAAAGACACTTAAATTTAATCCATTAGTCTCAAGTGCATTACCCAATTTTTTAAAAAACGAAACAAACATCCAATTTCAAACCCCTCTTTCCTCTCCAAAATTGCAAGAGTCTCACTTGTACAGTAAATAGCATTCTAGGCTGTGTAATATGAAAACTATGTATTTAACACACACACATTTATGGAATACTTCCTTGACCCTCTTGCTGTTCCTAAAATCAACTTAAATCTCAAAGAAAACTTCCAAGGCTCTATTTTAATGCTGCAACTGTTCACGTGTATATTAACATTGACTATAAACTGGAAGAAAATCAGTGTGTGACTGTAACGGGCAAAGGGCACAATCCAGTTCCATTAAAATCTGTGCATGTTATCGTTGACTTTAATGGAATATAAACTGTCCCCTAAAAGCCTTTTTTAAAAAGGTAAGTGCATTAGTTCATCATCTGAAAAGGATGTCACAAAAATATTAAAATTAAACACTGATTTCTTAGGTACTGCAAAAGTAACACACAACAAATTGTACATACAGCAATAATTTATTCTGAAATGTTCATTTAGTTCTGCTGAGACCTTGCCCTTGTCTCATTAATAAAAGAGCAGTCATCTCACCTCAAATACCAGAATATACAACAAGTTACAGCATAGCAAAAATCCTACCTAATGTCAGTTGAAATCTAGTTCTGGTAAAATAACTTTGTTCCAAGGTTTGCACATACACAGATTCCTTTTTTCTTTTTCTTTTTTTTTGCCAGAGCACAAAACCAATAGGTAATCATTACACCATAACTATCTATACACATTATGTGACCACAGAAATCTTAATTTTCATTTCAGAAAATGAACCATCAGTTCTATCCATGCAGAAAAAACAGGCTTGTTCAGCAGAAACAATATTACTGTGAATTTCACAGCCACATGATTAGTAATAAGTTTAGGTGGCTTCACAGAGAATAAGATGGAATATTCCTTCTCCTTTCTTTTTTCTTTTTTGCATAAATACCAATTTCTCCCTGATGCAAGTTTAGTCGTTTTGCAAATCTACAAATGAGTAATATAGTAATAGATTTATTTGAATCTGTTGTTCATCTTTCCCAAATTCCTTCAACCAACCCCAAAAGTAAAAGGTATGGGATGTTAATTAAATACATGTTAAACATACTGTACAAATATAATCACTTTAGCAATTTTATTGCTAAATTATCAATTGGGAATCCCTCAAACATTATCAGTGAAAATAAAGAATATCAAATATGGCTTCCAGAACAAGGACCCTCTACAATAATTGAATCTATTTACAAAACAAAGAAAAACAATTTAATATAGTTTCTTTAAAAGGTTCCACATATAGCATCATAAACCAGATCTTTTTATTAAACAGAAGTCACCAGATAGGATCCAGAATGCCGCTTTGGACTTTGACTGCCACTTGAATCAGTATTCTCAGTCTTTGAATCTCGTTTCTTTGTACTATTATTTACTGGTGTTGGTATTTGGGATGGCCGAACAGAACTATTATCCACACTGCTTTTTCTGGGACTTGGATTATAATTGAAAGGAGTCACTCGTGCTGCAACAGCACCGCTGGGTGAACTGTGTTTGCTAGAACTGCTAGAACTGAATGGTGTACGCTCATTAACTGTGCTTTCATTAGTCTCTGGAGCAGGGGCAGGATTGCTTTGCATTGGTTTTGTGTCAGTTCCTTTCTTGTCTTGACTATCTACTTGAATAAATGGATTCAGATGGTTTTCTAAACCCATGGTACAAACAGGGGCATTTCCATTCCCTGTGTTTTGTTTCCCATGGGGATCTTTATAATCTTTACTATTCACATTCCCTTTCTCTGAAACACTGTCAATAATGGGTGGAGTGTTTCCTGTAGGAGATTTTCCAGATCTAGGATTATTAATAGGGCAGTCTTCTATCCTTACCCACACATCTTCTGTCTTAGAGACAGCAGGTGCCATCTGGTAAATTAAAGTTTTTGTATCAGCACCATTAGCAGCATCTGGTGAGGTATTCTGAGGAGGACTCGTCATTATCTGAGGAATTTCATTTTCCTTTATCTTTCTCCAAGTACCTTTTGTTGATGCTTGAGCCTCTTTAGATTGCTTGAGTCCAGAAAAAGAACTTACATGCTGCTTCTCATCTTCGCTTTTCGCTTTTTCACTAGACTCTGAGGAGGCTGAAAGAATTGAAGAAGAACTTCCAGTCCTTCGCCAAGTGCTGACACGCGGAAGTGATGAGGAGTGTTTACTATGCTCACGCTTCCAAGTCCCTGATCTATTAATAGGCAGTCTGGAAGGGCTTTCGGAGTGAGATCGGGTTATGTCATGTCGTTTAGTTGGCCTCCCATCACTGTATTCTAATGAAGGGCTCAAGCTAGGAGGCAGTTTTCGCCAACCACTGGTATGAATAGCTGACTGAGTAGATAAAGACATGTCAGGAAGTGATGGACTTAGAACCGGGGTCTGTGTTTGGGACTGGGTTGGTGAGTCTGGTCTAGAAGGAGACAAAGATTCAAATGAAGCAGACTCTTCTAATTTCCTTCTTAGAGTGGGACTTGGAGTTTCTTTAATAAAAGTTGACTGGCGTACTAAAACAGGTCTTTCTGATCTATCAGATTCACTCCCACTGGACTTGGCTGATGACATTCTAGACAGTTCTGCTTTTTTATTTGATCCACTGATACCAGCAACCTGACTTAATCCTTTTGAGGCAGATTCACTTCTAGGAATACCACTACTACTTTTTGGCAAGGCTGTTTGTTTGGCCATAGTGTGCTGGCTCATCTGTCTCCCTGGTGATGTATACGGCATTCTTCCTGAACTGGAAGATTTGGTGGAAGCTGTACTTGGAGATGATGTTCTTGGGAGCTGGGAGAATTTATTAGGAGGACTTATGCCATTTCTGCCTGGTGAAATGGAACTTCGTCCAGGAGACTGTAGAGGCCTGCTTAATTGTTGCTGTTGTGGTCTTGAAGGTGTAGAATCTCTAGATCCTGACCTAGAAGGTACTTTAGAAGATCCACTCTGTTGAGATGGTTGTCTGGATATGGGACTTGGCTCAGATTTCACAGAAGGCTTGGTTACTCTTGGAGAACTAGCAGAATTTTGGGTTTCATTAAGATTTTTAGAGGCTGTTCCTTTTAGCTGTGGCCCTTTTTTAGAAACAGGACTTGTACTGGAAGAGCTATTTCGAACTCCAGGAATATGTATCATTGTCCTGCCGCGGGAAATGGAGGGCATATTTGTTTGCAATGGCTGTTTCAAGTGACTTGTAAGTTCGGAATTTGAACGAGCTTTACCTGTAATCATACTTCTATAAACTTTTTTCCCTCCTTTGATACCTTTATTTTCAGTTTCCACTTTCTTTGTTTCCAATGAGCTCTTTTCTCCTGGTTTAATAATTCTTGGACCCTTATTACTAGTAAAAGGTTTTTCTTCTTGGTCTGGTGTAAGATGAAAAGGTGAGCCAAAGGAAATGCCTGATTTTAATGAAAGGATTGAATCTGAATCCGACGAAGCTTGCCTAGATAATGATGCTGCAGCAGCAGCTTGATGTAGGCTGCTCACAATAGAATTTGCACCCTCCTGAATAGCTTTCCAGTCAAAATTTTCTGAATCAGGTGAAAAACCATGCTCTGATTCTGGCCTTTGTATATCTTTTAAATCAAGTGTCAAATCCTCTGCCAAAATACCTCCCATATTTCTACAGCTATTCTTTTCATTGTCCCCTTTTGCTCTTGAAAGCTTTTTCTTTTTAGGCATGGCAGAACTAATACATTCCTGCAGAAGATCATCTTCTGAGTCAATACTAAGAGAACTAAGGGAACTGTTTCTTGAAAAACACACTGGAGTATCTTCTACATGGAATGATTTAGGAGCATACCCAGAAACGTGTGGTCTGCTTGATGCTATCTGTGTACCAGATGGTTCTATTTGTTCTATAGGTTCACTTTCTTTATTGTTGTTGTTTTCTTGATCAATATCACTAAGAGAACTCAGGGAAGAATTACGGGAAAAACAAACAGGTGTATTTTCTATTGCAAAATTTTGTGTTTTCTCATCTGTAGCAGCACTCCTATCTGCAGCATCTTTGGGTGACTGAGAGAAAGGGGTTTTCTTTTGCACCAGAAGCTTGGACTGACTTCTTGCTGCTGGAGTATGTTTTTGGCCAGCCTGCATTCTACTTGTTGATTGCTGGTTTGAAATCTGATCTGCATTACTGCTAGATTTACTTTCACTTTCTTTATCCCTTCTCAATTCTCCTTTTTCTCTTGAAAGGTCCACATCATCATCAAAATCCAGAGAACTCAAAGAGTCATTTCGTGAAAAACAATATGGTGTTCCCTCAATTGGAGTGTAATGGTGGGGAGAATCAAATGCAAAGCTTCCTCTTGTGCGTTCATTATTTGGAAGTTTATCATTAAAATCTCTTGAGTTGTTTTTAATGGATTGTTTCTTTGTATCCTTGTTGTCCGTATAGGCCCTTTCGCTACTAAAATTACTTCTTGGCTCTGAGGCTTTTCGTAAACGTGCTCTATAGTCATTATTCTGGGGCATTGGTTTTACCGGTGATGTCAATTTCTTTTTCTCAACATCTGGTTGATTTTTATTACCTACTGACGAGGTTGTCGATGCTTGCTGGATTTGATCCATTATTTTTTTCACTCTAAAAGGCTTGTGACTTTTCCCTTTTGGCATAGCAGAATTAATGCATTCTGCCAGAATATCATCACTTTCTTCTACTTTATCACCATATAATCCAACATTTTTTCCTGTCTGAGCATCATCAGTATTTCTGCCTTCTGTAGGAATGGTATCCCTCTTTTCAAATTCAGCCGATTCTACTCCTGTACCAGCAATCTCTGTATTGGCCAATTCATTTGGTGGTGATTCTATTGTAAGATCGCTCAATGAAGTTGCTGTTGAAAAATTTATTGGGGTTCCTTCAACGCAATAGACACGTGGCATGTCATCTCCAGGGGTGAAACTAACATGCTTCTGGGAATGTAGCCTACTTTGGGAAGGTATAAGTTTATATACAGGAAGCTGGCTTGGTTTTCTGGCCACAGGTGGAGGTATTTTTGAAGCAGTTACCTGTGAAGGCTTTTTGGCTTTACGTGAAGATTTTGTTGGCATAGCAGAAATAATACATTCTTCCAATATTTCTATATCATCTTCATCAGAATCATCCAATATATCTTTTTCAGTTTCTGTGGGATTTTCAGTGATTTTTTCTTCTTTATCTGATATTTCATTTGGTTGTTGTTCAAGTTCTGCTTCATTCCCATTGTCATTTTCATGTACTGGAGGCATTATTCTCAACTCTACATCTTTTTGTATAAATGGTTCATCAAGACTCAAGGCACTTAGGCTTGATGAACAAGAAAAACCATCTGGTGTACTTTCTGTAGCAAAATGTAACAAAGTGTCTGCGTCTTGCAATACTTGCACTCTTTGAACAGCTGAATTCACAGCTGTCTGCCTAGGTCCAGATTCTCTTTTTTCAGTACTGGATACTTTAGCTTTGACTGCTTCTCTCTTCACTTGTGCCACCTGTGGAGGTGGTGGGGTTTTACTTCTACTTGGTGGCATTGTTTGCCCAGGACTATCCGGAAGGTCACTTGGACTTATAATACCACTCACCATCCCACTGCAAGGCTCACTCTGAACAGAGCTAGCAATTGAACGACTCTCAAAACTATCCAAGGAGCTCACAGAGGTACATCTGCTAAACATGAGTGGAGTCTCTTGCACATAATGTTCTGGTGGGCTTTTAGGAGTCTGAGCACCACTTTTTGAAGGAGATTTGGCACCTGAAGAAAATTCAACGGTTTTATGTCTTGCTGAATCAGAAGGAGACAGATTGGAACTCTGAATTCTATTTGATTTTGTTCGAATATGGTGAGAGGTTGATGAAGTCTCAGTAATTGTACCTGTTGCAGACAGACTTCCATTATTTTCTTTCATTTCTCCTCGCTTGTGAGGATTGTCAGTATCTGCCACATGTGTTGTCTGGTCACGTCCAGTTTCATCTTCAGCTGAAGACAAAGATGACAGAGAGCTACATCTTGAAAAACATATTGGTGTATCTTCCACACAATAGGTTTGTATTGTTTCCTGGTTAATGGAGGGTGCTTTGCAGGACGCAGGCTTCTGAGTGTGAATTGCTCTACTCTGAGCAGAATTTGGATGCAGTTGGTTATGTCTCTTTGAGCCAGCAGAGGCTGATGTATTTCCACTACTTGATGAAATATGGTCTGTTTTAGAACTCTGTATTGATGGACTTTTTGAAAAAGAAAAAGATGGTTTCTGTCCAGAAGGAGGAACATCTGTTGAATATTTGAGACTGTAATCAATAGGTTGATCTACATGATGCTCTTCTTCATTGTATTTTATACTGTAGTTAGTTGGATGATCTTCTTCTTCATGTTGCTCCTCCTCAGAGTAACGTTCACTATAGTTGGTTGGTTTATCGTCTTCATAATCATCAACTTGACACAAAGACTGATTCACATTTGAATTTATTCCATGACTGCAGCCTGTTCTGCTTTGTTCTGAATTACTAGAATCTCTTGATCTGAAAGGAGACACACACTCTGGCTGTCCAAAAGTTGATTGGTAGCTCATGTGTTTATTATCACCACTTTCAGAGTACACAGGATACACACCACTTTGACTTCTGGTTTGCCTTTGTTCACTTTGTTTTATTTCTTCCTCTATAATGTGTTTGGGTCTCGCCCATCTTTCATTCTGTGATGGGCTCTGTCTTCCAGAATTTAACTGCTCATCAGAGTATTTTAGGCTATAATTTATTGGGGTATCAAGTTCACCATCATTGTCATCCATATGATTTGCACTGTGTATTTTATGGGCTAAATCAGCAGGATACTGTCCATAACTGCAGAATTTGCTTTCTTCATCTTCAGAGTAAGAGTCAATAGGTTTCATTTGCCCTCTTTTACCATACCCATCACTGCTGCTTACACTGTTTAAACTATCATTAGAAGCCCTCTTATACTCTACTTTTGCATATGGTACAGAACACGTCCTATTTTCCGATTTAGGAAAGTTGTAATTATTTGTATGGGAATGGCCAGTGGCTGTTCTTCTTAAAACATTCCTGTCTTCAGGCAAACAGTGCATTTCAGTTGCAGATCCATTACTTCTCTCTTCTTGTGGAATATGAATACTGGTCACTTCTTCCATGACTTTGGAAATCTGGGCTGCAGTAGTAGAGATCTGCATTCCTATACGTTTAGAAGAGCTTCCAGAATTTTCTGTCACTGAGTGGTAGTTGCTCAATCCTACTGCCCGCTCTCTATCCAAACTTCTGTCCTTTTCAGACCGAGAACTCTCAGTATTTCCTCTGCTTGAAGAAGAGGAACCAGGTAATACTGTAGTGTTTAAATAAGGTGAAAGTATGTTACTACTATTAAAATTTTCTGATCTACAAACTCCATCTTCATGTCGATTACCATCCAAAACATACTCACTGTACAAATTCTGTTTATGCCTTTGCTTATTACGGTGAGATGTTTTGGGACTTAAGTTATCAATATTGTCAAATGTCTCAGATAAATGTTGGGCATCCAATTCTGCTTCCAGCGCTTTTTGTTTTCTGACATGAAGAGATGGTAAGCTTGATCCTGGGGACATAATGTTTGCATCTTTATATTTTGCAGGTCTGTTTGCCATTAGATTCCTCAGAGCTGCAGCACTGCCCATGGCTATCATCTTGTGCTTTGAATGTATGAGATTTTTTAGCATGCTAACTGCTCCCATGTCCCATAATGCTTCCTGGTCCTTGGGATTGCGTGCAGAGAGATTCCACAGAGTTCCACATGCATTACTGACTATTGTCAAACTGTGAGACTTCAAGTGATGTAAGAGGGTTTGCAAGCAGCTGTTCTCTCTTAAAATTTGCCTAGAATTAAAAACAAAGGAGGTAAGCATCATCAAGAGTAGTATTACTAGTATTACTCTAGGCACATTTATTTTCAACTGCAAAACCCCCCTATTATTTTAAATTGATAATACTGTCTTTAGCTGGCTGGATAGCTCAGTGGTTTAGGTATCTGGCTGCAGAAACAAGATGGGATTTTTGATTTCCCAGTGTACCTCCTGAGAAGAGAGGAAGCCCTGTGGCCTTAGGCAAGCTGCATAGTCCTAGAACACATCCAGAAGGGATGGAAAAGCACTTCTGTGTATTCGATACCTAGAAAACCCTCAAAAGGTTGCCAGAGTTTGTAACTGACCTGACAATATGCTGCAATTCTTATTCTTTTTATTTGTTTGTTTAGCTAGTCAGCCAGCATGCCTGCCCAAAATGCCATCCAGTGTTATCAATTTATTTAAAGATGGGATCTAAAAAAACTAACTGCATACACAAGTACTGTAAGATTATATTGAAAAAGTTGTCCCCAACTGTAACCCAATTATTAGAGAGAGAAATAGAGAAGCTGTTTCATTCTAACAGTTACCGAATATATTGGAGCCCCCCCCACCAGGCAGCCATTTTCTCTCTCTCCCTGCTCCAGAGTGAAACAATGGCTGCCTAGGGCGTGGGCAGGGGGTCTCTCTCAGGTGCAGCCTCACTAGGGAGAGGGAACCACAAAGCCTCCACTCTCTTGTAGTGAGGCAGTCGGCATCCGCTCACTCCATGGCTTCCTTATCGTCCCTACTCCACGGGGCATGCTAAGCCTGACAGGGAAAGACTCGCTTGCTCACAATGATAGAAAGAGGCTGGAGCATGTTTCCCGTGTTCTGCCTTGGTGCTATTGGCCCGCCCACCCACCCCACTTCCCCGGCAGCGTGAGCGCTCGTTGGGTGGCATCAATTCAAACACAATTTTTAAAAAAAGTACCGTAAACATTCAAAAACATTACCCCACAATGTCTCAATTACAGTAATTAATTTCATTTTCATGTACTGTATTTTGATTATTGAAACTCACTAGCAGCAGCTGCATTTTCCACTCTCGGCTTATACTCAGGTCAATCTATTTTTTTGATTTCTCAGGTCAAAATTAGGTACCTCGGCTTATATCCGGGTCGGCTTATACTTGAGTATACAGTATCCTAGTCTCAACAAGAATGGCCCCTTAAATCAATGGGACATTGATGAGTTCATTGGTTCTACTTTGATGAGTTCATTGGTTCTACTTTGATGAGTTCATTGGTTCTACTCTGTTTGGGAATAATAACTGGATTTAGCCCCTTATTTCTGCCTTGACCTCAACCATCAACTGGGAGCAGTTTTCACTCCAGGAACAGAAGATATGAAGCAGTGCCAGTCCATTACTTCTGTTTAAGAGACAGTTATTTTTGGGTCTCCTCTCTGTGACCCATTTCAACCCCAGATGGTCATTACAGGTACTTTTTATCTTTAAGGTTTCTTCAACATATTTTCTTTTTTCCTTCCACATCTTTCTTTTTAAAGTAACATGGATTTTTAAAAAACAGGCCTGAGGGCCTCAACTTTTTAAAAAGGTGTACAAATGCTCTGCAGCCATTTCATCCAAAGAAATTAAAGTGTTTCAAATAAATCAATGAAAAATAAATTAATTAGATAGCAGATTTACCTGTGGTCCTCGTTTGTAGCAATTAAGCTAGAGACATTACGGAGTATTCCTCCTCCACTTTCAATGATTGCCAAAGTATTTGTTTGGCTCCGATAAGTCAGTGTGCCAACTAAAAAGGCAAGAGCACCATCCACAGAACAAATATCAGCTTTATTCTCAGTGCAGTGGGCTGACAAATTCCATAAGGCACTCAATACACTTTTTAGGGTTGATTCCTGGGGAGAATAAAGAAACATTGCACTTCAGTTCTGTGGTGGAACATTCAGCAAAATAAATTAGTGACAGCTTTGACACTTTATTGCAAAGGCTAAGTATTGTGTGCTTAAAATAAATATGTACAAGACTCAACAGAGAACACCTGCAAAGATCAACTTGTTTTTATTTGTTCCAATCATCTAATAACATATAAGACATGCACAAAAGGACATTCTATATCTAAATAAAGGGCATAGATTGGGTCCATGCTGCCATGTACTAAACAGGATAAATTCTGATCCATTCCACCCCAGGTCTTTGACGCTACCTGTGAATTTCCCATCATTTTCTTACAAATAAAAAAAAATCCTGCTTGTGGGCATTCCTAATTGTTTTATCAGAAAAATACGCAACCGGAAATACCCTTAGTAGGGAGAAACTTATACAACTAATTTAACTGGGACCTTGGGAGTGCAACTACCTTAGTCTGAATCAACCCACTGCATTTAAAAAATCCTACTATTTCAAAATAAATACAGCAATATGATAAACTATAGTTTCTTATTGTACTAAAGAATAAAATAACTGCTACAATTCCGAGTTTCTCTTTGTTGGGAGAAGAAATTGAAGCAAGGAGGGAGTGACATTCTCAATATATGTGCCAGAGGTTCTCCTGACACTCCAGAGGAACTGGATTTACAAAAAAGTAGCCAAGATTTTCCTTTCCCATCAATAGAATGACTTGGGAAGCTGTATTATATGGAGAAGGAAGATTGGTTATCTAGCCCAGAATTCTCAATGCTGAATGGGATGTTTTTTACAACCCCTCTTTAAGATTTTAGGCAAGTTTTCCCGATTGTATCTAGGATTGTATGCATAAATTATGACACCTCACCTCTTTGCTTGGTGAAGGGAAACTAGTTTCATTCTACATTATACTTTTATTTTGTAAAAAAAGAGAGATAAATAGAAAGTACATATACACTGAAAATATTCTTCTGCACCTTTTTAACGTCTAAAGCACATTCCATTAATGCTTTCACACTTCCAACCTCACGCAATGTCTTCTTACTGTTGACATCTGCTCGCCAAGACAAATTTCTTAAGACACTTGCAATGACCTGTAAATATATATGTTACGTTATACATATCTTAAACTTTCCAGATGATCTTTGGTACTTGCTTCTTCTTTTTCCATGTCTAAGTCAGATTTGCAACTGGCAAAATGAAGTCACCTTTTGGGGAATTTATTCTGCAGTTTTTTCATCTGACCTGGTGTGAGAAAGATTAGATGGCAACACAATGTTGCCTTTACTAGGGTACGCCAGATTATGGTTCAAAAATACCACAATCTTTGAGGAAGTTCCTTTTGTACTTGCTAAAAGCCAGGAAACAATTTTGTGGAGCAGCTAACAAACAATAGACAATGTGTCCAAATCTCAAAGTTCAAGAATTTCTATCAGATAAAAACAAAATACTTGAGCTTTTCAATATTTTAATAGTAAGAACTAGGTCTATGATAAGGCTTCCCAATAGATTTGGGTAAAATTATATTAATGAGTGTGTTGCTTTTCTTCATTTGATTCCAAGGCTTTTGAAATCTGGTGCCTTCCATATTTTTTTGGATAGCTCCCATGCCTCAATCAGATCAACATGGCCAATGCCAAGAATTATTGGAGTCATAGTCCAAACTATCTGACAGGCACAGAAAATGTTTGCCTGTTCATAGAGAATTCCTGGACCGGGAGGCCCTGCTCATGGTCAACCATGCCCTGCTCACCTACTGTTTGGATTATTGTAATGCACTCTACATGGAGACTGCAGTTGGTCCAGAATGCGGCGGCCCGTGCAGTGGTGGGCTGTAGTCATTTTGTCCGCACCTCACCACTGCTGTGGGAGCTGCACTGGCTGCCTATATGTCTCTAAGTGTAATTCAAGGTGCTGGTTGTCACCTTTAAAGCCCTTCATGGTAGTGGACGAGGATACCTCAGGGACTGCATTGTCCCTAGGACATTGACATGTCCCATGAGAGCAAACCGAGAGGTCACCCTTCAAGTACCATCTGTTGGGGAGGCTTGCCTCTCCAGCACAAGGAAAAGTGTCTTCTCAGTTGTAGCCCCCACACTATGGAACCTCCTCCCAGTAGAACTACATCTCCAGGCCCAGTTGCTACCATTTAGGAAAGAAGTGAAGATATGGTTGGCAAAATGGGTCTGGGGGCCAGGATTGTCAACAAGCTCCCCTTTCTGACTCATCTGAGACTCCCTCCTCCTGTAATTAATTTTTAATGTTAAGGTATGCAGATTTTATTTTTGTTTTTAGATAGTAAATGGCACAGCAGTGGGTAATATTGCTATGTTTTTAAGGGTTTTTTAGTTGTTTTATACTGGATTTAATTTGTGTACACCGCCCAGAGTCCACTGGATAAAAACCAGTCAAAGTGAATAGCGCACAAAATACATGGAACATGCAGTAGAAGATTACGAACAAATAAAAGATATACCTGTTGCAAATCTTCACTTTCAGATTTTAACTGGGCTACAAGAGCCTTCATGCAGCTCTTCATAGAACACAATGTAGCCTTTAAAAAAAGAGAAAGATCCTATAAAAACAATCAACAGCCTCTTTATCACAGTCATTTATATTACTTTATTTACCTGTCTGTGTACTACAATCACAAAACTCACCCAGCAATAAAGATAAAACATGTACTGCTAAAGTACATGCTAAAAATATAGTAAAGCAAAATAATAAACAGCAGGCATTTAAAATGTTTACAAGAAATACTACATTAGTTAAACCCCATGCTGGAATAAAAATATATTTGCTGCACAAAAAAGGACATAAGCTGTTTCAAAGTCTGTGCATCACAACAGAAAAGACCTTGAATACTCATTGCATTTGTCAGGAAAACGCAACAGGAAGGAGGTTCTCTGCAATGGAAATGTGTTTTTATGCATACTCATAAGAGAAGGGTCAATTCCAGAGACTCGTCCATTCTCTCTATATATTTTGGCATAGCCAGAAGAGAACTGTGCCCATGTACCACTCAAATTGTCAAATCTAACAGACTTCTGCTACCAAGAATTAACTTTTCTGTTTGCCATGGATAGCAATGTACTTTGGCATTTCCTCCCTCTCCCCTTCCTTCCTTCCAGACCCATGTTTTCATATTTTAAGTTCCATAACTTACTGTAAATTTCCTCTCTGTACTCTTTTATATGTAGAACAGATGGTGTTCCAAACCTTAACAATATTTAGCAGTAAAATACATTTAAAACCTACCTTATTGGCTACATCTCCAAAAGTTAAATTTGTCAGAGCCATGCCAGCGTATCGTCTTAAAGTGACACTGTAGTGGTCATTAGTAAGTCCATACATTTCACAGTCAACCTGCAGAAGTTCTGCAATAGCCTGCAAGCCTCCTGTAAAAATGGTTAGAATACCTGTTAGAAATAATTAGTTTTCTGAACAAACACGTTTATTCTCCAAACTCAGAAAAGAGAATATGGTAGGCTCATTATACCCACGGAGTCAGTGTGTGCAGTTTCAGTTTTCCATGGTTTACAGCAGTCCATGTCAGAGTGTGAAAGTTTCACCATGTCACTCAAAATGGCATGCAGTTTGAAACTTATGAGTGGTTTATTCTCAAAATGTGTGCTATTTTGCGTACATGGTGAGAAACTTTCTGCCCTGTTGCACCCAAAACATAGAACACGTAATTCATCTGTCTTACTGTTTACAGCAAATAAGACTTGGTTGCATCCAGCAGTATTTTCCAATCTTTGGTTTTTGGACTTCAATTCCCAGAAGACTAAGTCAATTCTCCAAAGCACTGATCAGCTAATGTATTGACTTAGGCTTTCAAATTATACCTATTCTTTAATCCAGCGTTTCCCAAATTATGTTCTGTGGAACGCTGGTGGACTTCAATTCCCAGAAGCCAAAGTCAATTCTCCAAAGCACTGATCAGCTAATGTACTGACTTTGGCTTCTGGTAATTTAAGTCCACCAGTGTTCTGCGGAACACAGTTTGGGAAACGCTGGATCAAAGAATAGGCATAATTTGAAAAATACAAAAAAATCAATCTGCCATTGAAATAATGTAGTGTCACATTTCTGGCAGAATTGAAGAAAGGATTGAGAGGAAGGCTACCACCCAAAACTAGTCTTCAACTGCAATGAAAATGGTTTGTTTTGGAAAAAGATGCCCAATAGAATGTACAATCACAAAAGTTCAAAACAGACACCTAAATTCAAATTTTGGAAGGATAGATTAGTTTTGTTATATGTGGCACTGCATGGGCATATGAGCAAACCAGGGATGGTATATCAATTGAAGAATCCTCGCGCACTCAAGAATAAAACAAAAACTATTTGCCCACCTTCTGGCAACATTGAATTACAGCAGTGCTTTTTATCAAATGGTTCCACCAGTACTTTATCTGAAGTTTAAAAATACAGTAAAACCCCTACTTATGAATAATTCGACTTACGAATTGGTTCTACACTGAAATCCATGCCTTGAGTTATGAACATGCCCTGATTTACAAATGGACTCTCCCCCCCCCCCCTCTGTGTTGCCTCCAGTGAAGCAAAAAACAACGCTGTTTTTCCTATGGGTTTATATTTTATACACATTCAGCCTTTCAGAGCCCTGTAGGTGGCAGTAGAGTGCTTAGAGAGTTCTTTGTCTGTAGTTTCAGCGCCAAAATGGCTGCTGGTTGCAGTTTATTGTTTGAGTTTTCTGAGTTTTCAAAGCTTCTTTAAGGTACGGAACAGCGCTTTTGCTTATGTATGCTTTCCTTTCAATGCTGCTGCTTTTGGGTGGTTTGATTGGTTTTGGGAGGGTGGGGGTGGCCTGTTTTGATTGTTGGAGGGTTGGTTGGGGCTTTTGCTTTATCTGAATGGAGATGCCTCGAGTTACAAACAGATTCGATTAATGAACAATCTCCTGGAACTGAGTTTATTCGTAACTCAAGGTTTTACTGTACAGTAAAACCTCAGATAACACTAAAACCTGGTTCCACAAGTCTTGGTGTTATACGATTTTTAGTGTTATCCGATGCATGTTAAAATCCTATGGGATCCATAGAGATACATTGTAACCACACAGGCTTTAGCGGTTGTTATCTGATGCATCCCATAGGATCTTAATGTTATCCGATGCAATTCTTCCCCCCAGATTGCTTAATGTTATGCGATTTTAGTGTTATTCGATACTAATGTTATCTGAGGTATTACTGTACTTGGAACAAGTAAGGCTTCCATTCAAAATCTTATTAATAGATAATGCACCTGATTATCCACTATCTATTGATATACAGAATGAACATGTTGAAGTTGTCACGAAACACATCATCATTATTTCAGCATTTGGACTAAGGCAGTGATGGCAAACCTTGGCACTGCAGGTGTTCTTGGACATCAATTCCCAGAAGCCCAAGCACCAGCAACACTCCTGCTGATCAGGGCTTCTGGGAATTGAAGTTCAAGAACACCTGGAGTGCCAAGGTAGGCCACCACTGGACTAGGGGATCATCCAATGTGTCAAGGCCATGTACACCCATCTCACATTTGAGCAGGTTGAAGCCAGAGTGCAGGGGTTCCCAACCTTTTCCTGCCAGGTGTCTGACCATGCGGCCTCAGTCAGCTGAGGGGGCAGTCACATGGTTTTTCCCGGCAGCAGCAGCAGGTACATTTGCGCCACCCTTCTGGGCATTTCCCCCACCTCCGCCACTTCTCTTGGAGGAGGAAGCAAGAAACATTCACATGCCATTTTTGATTTTTTCATTGCATTTTTGCCATGTTTCAGTGAGAAACACAGCAATTTTGGGACTTCCAGTGACGTTGGGGCACTTCCGGTGTTGGTGGCAATATGGCCTGAGGGCCAGACCTGGCCCATTGGGAACTCCTGCCACAGCCTAATGTAGAAATGATGGAATGCTGGAAATCATTTACTATTGCCAATGCAATAACAGTTAATAAAGCAGCATGGATGAATTAAAACCAGAAAATGTTGGAAAAAATTAAGGAGTGAAGTCATAAATGATCTTAAGGGCATCCTGACTATCTATGGAGAGATGAAGGAAACGCTTCACATATTCACATATGAAACACATGTGATATCCAATCCAACAGTACAATCCAATGCATCTTCTAGACACGTGTTTTCTGATTATAATTCACTCAAATCTTTGAGCTTAGTATTCCTATCCTAATGTGAAAATATTAAAAAAAAACCTAAAGCTTATTCCTCCCAATTAACTGCAATTTCCTAAAATTTGCAGATTATCAATTAATTTTTCTGATATATCCAATTTCTCATTTTTCCAAATGATAAAATTAGGAAGACCCATCAAGGAACTGTTCTACAGAAATGAAATTAGAAATGAGATTTTAGGATTTAGCAAAAATCTTGCTTTACCTAATTCTGAAAATACAGAAACTATTGCTACTGTCCATTGTGAATCTATTCTTATGAAACCAAATCAAATTAATTTTGTAACATTATTTTGTCTGTTTTCTTCTTGTTAAACAAATACAGTTCTGGAACTATAATAATTTATTTTCTAAAATGTATCTGTTTGATGCTAACATAATAAGAACCTTTAGGAAGGTTTCAGAATAGCGCTAACAAGGATAGCAGTAATGAACCTACAAACTCTGCCAGTAAGTTCATTTGTAAGGATAGAAAAGTATTTAACTGTACAAATATCACGGCTTCAGAATCCTGACATTTTGCATAATGAGCATTTGTCCCTTTTGAAACAGAATGTGGACAGGTCTACTTTTTTTAAAAACACACTCCAAATAGTACAATAAGCACAATTAACTTCATGGAAATATAATGAAGCCTTCTATCTTTGACAGACGGGACTTCCTGTATAGAGAAGAAAAAGATTCATTTTCTTGCAGTGTAATCCTTTTGATCTTACCAAGTTCATTCATTGCATGCCGATGCTCTTCATCAAATGAAAGCTTCATTAGAACACATACCGCAGGACAGATCTGATGGTCAACTGGAGCCGGCACTGTGTCAGTACAAGGAAATTATTATTTTATTTTGTTAATTAAGAATTGGATAACAAAAATATTGGAGGTTAGCTTTTAAAACTATTTATTAGACAAATGAAATGCAGTCTAATTATCACCTAATTGTGTGTTCTTTCCAGAATACAACAAATCTAAAGCCTGCCAGTTTTCCAATGAAGGACTCTGCATTCTCAGCTTTCATACCAGATTGAGCTGGCATGTCAGAAGCTCTGTTAATTCTGGAGAACAACTTTGGAAAGTCTGGAGGATCATTTCCCCACCCCAAGCTCCACCAAGGGTTTCTTCAAGTCCTAAACAATGTTAGAAGGGAGGGAGGGGGATAGCAACTTCAAATTTCTAGACTTTTGTGACCCCTTCTTGGGCTTTTTGGTTTTGATAGTATTTGAACAGTTGAGGGAGCTGAACCTCCTGCTATAGTAAATGAAGATTTGGAATGTCACAAGAGTTGATAATGAAAGTTTTAAAGGGAAAAGTATTTTCCCCAATAAAAGTTTATAGGTAATGGAGGTCAAGGGGTCCCTACAGTTTGGAGCTATATGTAGCAGAAATTACAATCTAGGAGAGGCAATGGAATCTCTGTGACCGATAACTGCACCCAGACACTCAATTTGGGTTAAGAGAATAATGTATATACAACAGGGGTGCCCAAACTATGGCCTGGGGGCTGGATTCAGCCCCCGACGCCAATTCATCAGGCCCACAAATCCCTCGTTGCTCCTGGAAGCAGAAGTAAAACGCGTTTTACTTCTGCTTTCAAAAGCATCAAGGGCTTCGCAGGCTGGATGAATTAGTGTTGGGGGCCCGATTCAGCCCCTAGGCCATAGTGACCAGCCTCCTGAACCATGTGACCGGCCCACGGCCCAAAAACTTTTGGCACGCCTGATATACAATATGAAGGCGGCATTGGTGGGATAAGTAAGACGGTGGTTTTTTAAAGAATTTTCCATTTTTGATGAGATTATACACATATTGAACAAATTAATTTCTAGTACTAGGAATGTTTCTGGGGCTGATATTGATCTTGGGTATATTTAGGAGCATCTTTTACAATATATTTAAAGTTTTATAATAGCACCAAGCCCCTTGTGTACATTTATGGCTGTGTAAGATGATGACATTATCAGACACAGGTTTTTAACGCGCAAGTTCCCTATTCCACCACCCCCAGATTTTACTTTATGATATCTTTAAAACCTTGTTGCTCAGATAGGCATTTCATGGCTGCTCAATATAGGTTGCTTCTCCTATATCCATTGGTCTAAAATACCCATTCACAACCCCCAACCCGCAGGCCTAATCCAGCCCACACATATCATTAATCTGGTCCACGGTGGCCACCCGGCCACCTCTAGGACCACCCCCACCGCCGGAAGTCGTGAAGTGTCACTTACAGTGGTGGCGGTGGCTGGCGATCACACATCTCTTCAGGGCTTTTGGACTGGCCCATTTTGAAAATGTTCTGCTGCTTCCCTGCTTGGTCCCAGCAGCTAATCCACGGCGCTTGGAGACTTCAGTTGGCACACGGCACTGACATCAGTGCCTGGTTTCCTGGCTCTTTGATACTTCCTGGTTTAGTGCCAGGAAACCAGGTGCTGACGTCAGTGCCACACACCAGTGGAAGTCTCCAAGTGTCATGGATTAGCTGCTAGGACAAAGCAGGAAAGCAGTGGAACATTTTCAAAATGGACCAATTGGACTCCGCAAAGGCTCCTGCTGCTCTGACGGAGCCTGTCCAAAAGCCCTGAAGAAATGCTCTGTCACCACTGTGCTCCACCGTTGATGACAGAAACGTAAGTCCAGGGAGGAAACACGCCTCTGGCCCCTGGTGGGAAGTATTGGGGGCGGGTCCAGCCCCTGGTGAGAAAATGTTGTGAATGCCTGGTCTAAAAATACAGTGAAACCTCTTACAACAATTGCCTCAAATAGCAACGAAATCGCATAACAATTAGGTTTTTGGGGGGAAATGGTGTCCTGCATAACAATTGTCCCTATGGAAAAAAAAATCATACAATTATTTTTCAATGGGAAAAACTGCATAGCAAAAAAAATCATTGTACGATGCATCCCATAGGAATGATCACTATACATTGCATGCATCGGATAGCAATTTTTTCGTACAACAAGCCCAGTGGAATGGAGTAAAATCGTTGTACGAGGTACCTCTGTAATTAATAAAAAAAAAATCCCTGAAATACATACTGTATGTATTCCTACCAGACATGCCACTAGAGGCCACTGTCTTGAAGTATAACATTTATAAGGAAGAGACACCGACATTGGGTAGCTCTCATGTAGTGTAAGGGAAATATTTGAAACCCATCCTCTACTTTTGTGTCCCAGGCGTATGTGTTAAATATTAGGGTTCATTGTTACCTACAGTAAATCTCAAAATGTATCCCATGTTGATACGGGGGAGACTTGTAGTCTGTATTCAACTGTTAAATTGATGACTTGGAATAATCTTCAATTTGTTTTATTTGTCAAGAGCTGATACATATTATTATATTGTTTTACTCTGTATAATGTACTTGTACTGTATATTAATTTTAAATGTGTTGGCAATTTTAGATGCTAAGAGTGTTTCAAAGTTAGCTAAACAAACCATTAAACATAAATAAATGGCAAATTTAGATATTTTACAATATTTCCCTATAAAGCAAACTAAGGCCAAGAACACTGTATACCTGCATTATTATGAAAATATTTCACAGGCAATGCACTGTAGATTACTGGACTGACTGAGTTAATCAGAAAGCATACTACATGTACCTTCTGATCCTCTGTTCCTATCTCAAATGCAGTGGCCTAGGTTGCACATAACAATAGTGCAAGACTCCAGGGAATCCTGATTTATCATTTCTTAGCAATGTGCTTATGCATGTTATCTGGCTGCTCCTACTCTAAATGGAAGTGGCTAAACAAACTACAAACCTTCTGTCCATTGTTAAATACAGCACATGAATGAGGAATTCTAGCTTGTCTCTTCAATGACAAACCAAGCTCATATGCTTTGGGTTGTTTTCTCTATGCAATACTCCCTGGTTCATAAATAAATTCTAGATAAAGGTTTGTTTAGATACTCCCATATGCAGGAGAAGCCAAGAAGAAGAGAACAAGTAGCATGCATCAAGAATGCTAACATCCACGATAGATGAGAATTCTTTAGTATGCCCAGTATTTCTATAGGACTGTGATGGTGAACCTTGGCACTCCAGGTGTTCTTGGACTTCAATTCCCAGAAGTCCAAGTTCCTGTGAGGGGGTACGCACAGTAAACCCATCTGTGTGGATGCACAGGGATTTGGGCTTCTTGGAATTAAAGTCCAAGAACACATGGAGTGCCAAGATTCGCCATCACTGCACAGAGCATCCTATTATAGAAGTAGCAGAAAACAGCTTAATTGCTGGTTTATACATATGTTAAATTTATGCCAAATATTATTTTATGGGGTGTGTGGTTAAGTTGCATTGTAAGTAAGAATGTTTAAGGAATTATTCCTCTGAAGATTCCAATACGATCAAACTCTCTTGGACAAATGTGCAGATAGGAATTTAGCAGGTATCTGTTGGTTTTCATATTTTCCAATTACTACAAAATAAACATATATTTTGACAGATTTTTGGAAAAGCACAAGTGAATGTAGAAATTGAATAAAAATACCATAATAACATGGTCTGAAACAGTCCAGTCCATCCTTAATTATAAGTCACTTTTTTTCATAAAATCATATTTCTACTCTTGTTAGCTTCTAAAGACCAAACTTTTGGAGTCATAACACATCCAAAGATTTTGAAGCCTATTACTATTGATTAAATATAATAATCAACATACTTGGATTTTTGTCTTGGTCCATGCCCTGATCATGTGCTTCTTGCCATTCCCAACATGTTTCACAGTAAGCTCGGATTTGTTCTAAAAGATGGAGAACACGTATTTCTCGCCTGCCTCTTTTATCATCGGGCTGCGAATGAATTATATTATGCAGTGCTGCACTGGCTCTGGCACGGGCTTCCTTACTACCCCTGGAGTTTCCCAACAACACAGAATCTTTATCGTTGCCATGCAGAAGTTGGATAAGGAGAGGAAGGCATCCAGACTGACGCATTGCTATGCAGCTGTCCTGGGAGCTAGACATGGCTAGTAAAGTTCGTGACATGTCATCTTTATCGTGCGTACCCAACATTGACAACAATGAATATACCATTTCAACCTGCAAAGCAAATGATTTTACAAAAAAACATTAATTGTTATATGGGAAATGAGCAAATATGCCACTGTGAATATTTCAACATAACTTCAAATAATTGTGAATCAAATAAGTCATTAATTATTTAAAAAACATAACATATAAGTGAGAAACAGTCAACATTCAAAAATTATCCTTACTGCTCAGAACTCCTTAAGTGTTAAATGAAAATACTAATCTATAATTCCCTCTCAAAAGTACAAATAAACTAAAATTAATCTAGTAAATTACCTCTAGACCAGTGTTTCCCAACCTTTGATTTTTGGACTTCCAATTCCCAGAAGCCTAAGTCAATTCCCCAAAGTACTGATCTGCCAATGTACTGACTTAGGGGTCTGGGAATTGAAGTCCTCTTGAAGGGTGTGAGCCCCATGTTGTGAACCACTACTCTAGACCAATTACTGTATAGTTATCTACCCCATACTACATTGTATAATAAGGCTTTGCTGATGGGTTCAATTAAATTATACTCCAAACTGATTTTTTTTTAAATCTGCCTACGCTATTTTAATTTGCTAAATGAATGTAAAATTAATGGGAAATACAGTATGTTAGTTTTTATTCTATCCAAAATAAGTACTCAAAAATAATTATATAATTTAATATATAATAATCATTTCATGTCAGAAATTATTCTGGGTTGAAAGGATTTTTTGTCATAGAAACTCTGCTCAGGGGACACCCGAATGAGGCTCTTTTCATGTTCCCAAAATATTTTTCCACTGAAGTGGTCCCTATTTATCTACTCACAATTTCTTGCTTTCAATCTGCTAGGTTGGCAGAAGCTGGGCCAAGACAGGCACTAAATCCGTCATGTTGTACCCGGGTCTCGAACTGCCGACTTGTCAGCCTTCCAGGTAACAAGGTGAACTTCTTAACCACTGAACCACCACAGCCCCATATAATTTAATGAAAGGTTACTGATATTCTTTCCAAACTATTAGTTTTGCAGCAATCCTAAGTTTTCTTCTTCAAATACTGTATGATTCCGAATTCTGGCTATCCTCATGGTGACCAGTCATGGGAGCAATACAATTCAGTGGCCTTCCATTTGCCTTCTACATTGCAGTATGACATCCAAACCACCGATCCAACTCCACAAGTCACTTTCTGGTCCTGAGTCCTTTTGGCATGCAAAGTCCTCATTGACCCCAGTACCGATGAAGCTGCTGTCCTTCATAAAGATGGATTCAAATGGGATTCTATCTACTTGGGTACCATCACCCTTCGTGGACTTCGCTGTCCAAGGCCATTAGTCCTCAGGGTTGTCAGGTTAGTTAATCACCGCCTGACTTTACAAATGTCCCGTTTCACTGCAAGGTTTTAGAGTAAGTAATTTTACCAGGCTTTTGGGTTTGAATTGTTGTAATTTCTGTTGTTTTTATTTTAAATTGTTCTGAACATGCAGAGTAGAGGTAAGAAACACTAAGAATAAGATCTGAGACATATTTTTGCAACAGTCATGCTAATCCTCTGCTGGGTCATCCAGTGTTCACTAAGGAAGTAGGTGGTATACAGTGGCATAGCCATCAGCCATTACATGTTCAAGCTCCTTAGTGAACCTAAGATGTCACAACTACTTAGGAACTCAAGGAACCGTTTGTTGTGTTGTTTAGAAGAACAGCCAGCTATCTTCCAAGATAGCATTTCGAAGCCTGAATCACTTTTAAAGCCTCCAAACTTTGCATACATTTTGTTTAAGAGGCCACCATGGTTTAAGAGTCCACCATTCCCTTTATGCAGCCACGTATAGACATAATACTAATATTAAATTATCCAATTATTTATCTAATTATCTCATTTAAAATAAAGCGGTATTCATGAAATAGAAAAAAGACTTGTAATTTTAAAATGTGAGCCTATTCCAAAGAGGCAAAGGAACAAGAGACCAAATTGCCAACATTCGTTGGATCATGGAGAAAGCAAGAGAGTACCAGAAAAGCCTTTGATTGTGTGGACCACAACAAACTGTGGCAAGTTCTTAAATAGATGGGAGTACCAAATCACCTCACCTAACTTCTGCAAAACCTGTATGTGAGTCAAGAAGCAACAATTAGGCCCAGATACGGAGCAACTAATTGGTTTAGCAGAGAAAAAGAGTAAGACAAGGCTGTACATTGTCACCCTGCTTATTTAATTTATATGCACAGTATATCATGAGTAATGCAGAGCTGTATGTACCACAAGCAAGAATTAAGATTGCTGGGAGAAAATATCAACAACCTGAGACATGCAGATGACACTACCCCTAATGGCAGAAAATGAAGAAGACCTAAAGAGCCTTTAGATGAGGGTGAAAGAGGAGAGTGCAAAAGCTGGCTTAAACCTCAATATCAAAAACAACAACAACAAGATCATGGCATCTGGCCCCATCACTCCCTGGCAAATAGAAGGGGAAGAAATAGAAGAAGTGACAGACTCTACATTCTTGAGATCTAAGATCACTGCAAATGGTGACTTCTTCTGCCATATCCAAATCCGAATATTCACGAACATCATGGCAGATGGAGACTGCAGCCATGAAATAAAAAGACATTTACTTCTTGGGAGGCAAGCTATGTCAAACCTAGGTAGCATAATAAAAAGAAGAGCCCTACCAACCAAAGTCCTCATAGTAAAAGAAATGGTCTTCCCAGTAGTAATGTATGGCTATGAGAACTGGACCATAAGGAAGGCTGAGCACAGAAGAATAGATGCCTTTGAAATGTGGTGCTGGAGGAGACATTTGAGAGTCTCCTGGACTGCAAGGAGATCAAATCACTCTATCATGAAGGAAATCAACCCTAACTGCTCCTTGGAAGGACAAATACTGAAGCACTTTGGCCACTAAATGAGAAGAGGGGACTCACTGGAGAAGACCCTGATGGTAGGAAAGATTGAAGGCAAAAGGAGAAGGCCAGGGCGTCAGACGATGAGGTGGTTAGATAGCATCACTGGCAAAGTGGGCGTAGATCTAGGCAGATTCAGGAGGATGGTGGACAACAGAGGATCCTGGCGTACGGCGGCTCATGGGTTCGGCAAAGATTTGGACTTGACTATGCGACTGAACAACAACAAACTCCTGGAGACTGAGACACAGCCAGCTCTACATTTTTTGCTGTTCCTCTCCCTCCTGCAGTAGGCAAAGGAACGCCAATTTACAAAAAACTCTTTCGTAACCTGAGTTTTTTGTAACTCAAGTCATTCGTAACTCGGGGTTTTACTGTACTTTCCATGCACTCAATACAGAAAAAGGTCTCTGCACATATAGAATTAGGAAATCATGACTAATGAAAATTAGATATATATTTGTAGACCTAGTTCTAATCTCTAGATTTAGAAACTGGCCAAACATTTTCTGCTAAGTAGATCTTATTTACGAATATAAAAAAATTCTACAGAAAATGAATGATAAATTATATAGTGGTTGCTGCTTGAATTTTTGCAAAAAATTCCATGATATTAAGACACTGCTTTCTAAAGTTGGCTCTATAAACTGTAAGGTCGATTATAGCAATCTATTACTGCTATGAATAGTAGAGCTATAAATATTATGATCACTAATTTGAAGTCATATGACTGATATTAGCAACGCATTTCTGTTAATATCTGCAACACAGTGCTCTTATGTCCTTAAATCACTGGTTTTTTTAAATTATCTGTCATGTATAAATTGACAAATAACAAAAACAAACAAACCCAGTGAGTTAAGGACTCAAGGTTTCCTTCAAGAGACACTCTAAATATGACTCTACAAACCATCTATTTTTCCCCTTCTATAAAGAACAGTAAGTAGAAATCTTTACATCCAGAGACACTACTTTGGAATGTATCATGCACAAAACTGACTTTAGTAAAAGACCCACGTTTTTCCTCAATAAAATGTAAATATGTACATTTTTGCTACACTAAATGTAGTAGAGGAAATAAAATTTTACATAGCTAAAACATGAGAGCCAACCCAGAATGACCCCATTCACTGTTTAACTAGGACTGAAAAATGGTAAATGGAATAAATAATACCTTTTAAGTACTGTACTGAAATTCAGATCATGATTTCTGATTCTCATTAAGTAGGAATCATGGTTAGCTCAAACTGAAACTAACATTACTGCCATGTAATTTAACTACAGTTACATCTTCTAGTGATGGTGAACAGTACTCTAAAGAAGAGAGGATGGAGGAAGAGAACATACAGTCCCATGACCTATTTAGCAACATATCTGTATTAGCTTTATGTACACACATTCCAAAATGTGTGTTCTTATGCCATTACAGATAGCATTAAAGCTCAATATAATCAGCAGATTAGCATCCACCACTGAACACCACATAGCTGGGGCTTATTTCTGAAGTTTTGATATAAGCGCATTCAGTTTCTTTCACTGCATATTTTTCAATCTGAGTTTCCATTTAACATTCTTCAAAATGTTAGGGTTTCCCCCTCTTATATATAGTATTAATCATATACCTGTAACATTCTTTTGACTTAAACTGAGATGTAAAACATTTGTTTCTGGGCTTAACAAAGTTAACAGAATTTTATAATGATGGACATTATCAATTATTGGTCACAATTATTAAATAAATTAAATTAATAGTAAAAATAGTATCACTAAAATAATACCCATTTAAAAGTAACCATATGAATCCCAAAATTACCAGACAGTGAACAACAGCTAAAATATCCTTAAGAGACAATTTCTACAGGGAGATACAGTGGAACCTCATTACAACAATTGCCCCGTATAACAACGAAATTGCGTAACAATTAGGTTTTTGGGGGAAATGGCATCCCGCAGAACAATTTTTCCTATGGAAAAACCATTTAGCAAAAAAAAAAAAAATTGTTGTACAATGCATCCCATAGGGAAAATCGCTATACAATGCATTCATCATATAGCAATTGTTTCATACAACAACGAACCCGTGGAACGGATTAAAATCGTTGAATGAGGTACCACTGTATAGTACTTTTGGTGACACCAACTGAAGCTTCCTATCTTGTGAAATAGGACAGAGTGTGTGTCTGCTGTTGCTCATAAAGGCTGGTAAGCTTTGTATGAAAGTTGACTCTAAACAATAACACCAAATCAATAAAATGTGCTCTGATTGTAAAATGAAAAATTGTATTAGAAAGATGCAGAAATTTTTCATTACCTTGGTACCTAGGTGGCTCGTCAGTCTTCGAGGAACTGAATAACTACTATTAGAACTCATAACACTAGATGCCTCATGATCCATCCGAACTGCTGACCCCTACAAGTTTAAGTAACAATTATGTAATAGAAATGTTTCTGTACAAATTTTATCAACCAAAGGCCAACCAAAACCTTTAATTTCCAAGAGCTGTGCTCAAACATAGTATTGTATAGTGTTGCCAAACAATTTTTCACCATTAGCATTCTTTTTTGCAGTACACATTAAGAGGGCATGATAGCACATCAGAGATATATTTAATTACATGACCTGCTTTTTCTATCATAAAGTAATGAAGTAACTACACTGATTTCAGTGGGGATATCATTCAGTTAAAAAAATGAGGCTACATATGATAATTGTTAAAGAATATTCCAGCTATTAATCAATTAGGACCAGTGGTGGGCTCCAGCAGGTTCAGACAGGTTCAGACACTGCCCTGCCCACTGCCCTGCCCTAACCCGTCCTGCCCCACCCACCTTCTCCTCCTCCTCTCACCCTACTCTGGACGCAACTCCAACATCCTTGCTGCTGGGTCTGGGCGCCTGGAATGGGGTGAGGCTGAGCCACAGTTATTCTGCTGCAGTTGCTCTTTAAAGGAAAATTAGAGCATCAAAGTGTAATTGCTAACTAACGGTCTGACGAAGTGGACTTGATCCACAAAAGCTCACATTAAAATACAGCAGTTTAACCATGCCCACCCAGTCACCTGACCACGCCCAGAGTTGCCCATGCCCACAATGTGGTAGTAAAAAAATTTAAGCCCACCACTGATTAGGACTTATTATATACCTTTAAAACCTGATTAAAACTGAATAAAGTTGCTCTTTTGTAGTTCTAAAGACAACAATTCCTGCTACCTGTGAAAAAGTTAAAACTTGCTCACTGCATACAGATGAAAGGGGGAAGGAGGAACATTTAATTAATTTCTCCTTCTAATTTATCACAGAAAGAAGTTAAAATAGTGAACACGTGGATAGGCCTCTTCTGATTACTAAACTCTAGAGGAGTGGTTCCCAATGTGGAGCACAAGCCCCGTGGGGAACTTCCCAGAAGCATAAGTCAGTATATTGGCTGATCGGTGCTTTAGGGAATTGATTTAGGCTTCTGGAAATTGAAATCCAAAACCTAAAGATTGGGAAACACTGCCCTAGAGTTTTGCTTGTTGCTAACCTCACAATTTAAGCAAGGGGACCAATATTGATAATACCAATGAACAAATTAAAGCTCAAACACTTTAACTTCTGAGCTAGCTTCCTACACCTAGATCCATTTTATCAAGTTTTCAGACAAACTATCTTGTGACATTTTTAAAAATGTTCAGATTGAATCCCAGCTTCATTATTTATTTATTTTACAGACTTATTATCTATTGATGATCTATTCCTTAGAGAAGTGTGTTGTGCAATTACTGTAAACTGTTAGCATACAATAGATCTGTTTGTGTCTGAATGTGTGCACAGTCTACTTTAGGATTTACTCTAATTGTGATGCTGTGTAAAATTCATTTGAATCCTTGAGGATCCCTTTTTTATTCTACTGCACCACATATTTACTGGGTCCCATAGAAGAGCAGTGAATGGTGGACAGTGCACTGTGTAGTTAGAGAAAGGTAACAAACTCAGTACAATCCAGAGGGTTTATGATTGTCCAAATATGTTCTTAAATGCCTGAGTGGGGTGGGATGTTGCACAGGGGACTGGAAAGGTGGCTAAAAATCAGAAGGAACAGAAGTACTAGGTTCAGAGATTCTCAACCTGTGGCCCATGGGCTGGATGCAACCCACGACACCATTTCATGTGGCCCCCCCAACTCCTCCACCACACCAGGAAGTGCCATGTGGTGGAGAAAAGACAAAATGGCCGTCTGGCCCCTGAAGCTGTCTGAGGGAGCATGCCCCCAGCTTAAAAAGGTTGAGAATGCCTGCTCTAGTTCTTTCCAATTTCCAGTTATTCTTTCTGCCTACCCCCACCCCCGGTATCCAAGGCATAGAACCTACCATTTAAAGAATTGTCAAACCCAAAGAGAATAGCTGCTAAGGAACACTGACCCACAAGCTATCGCCAACTCGCATCAATGGATGCTATGCCTTTAGAGAAATGTTTTTGTCATTTTTTTATATTTATTAAATGCACTGCAAAACTGAGTCTGTTATCATTTTATAAAAAGAGAAGTAAACGCTATTAGAAATCCATCTGCTAATTTGGAAATATCCGGGTTTCAGCAGATGTTACCCTATCAAAGCAAAATGCAGTTTCCTCCCAAAAAACTCAACTATTTTTTCATGAGAAATCTTGAACTACATTTTTCACTTGATTGCAAATACTGTCTAGATTGGAATAACTCATACTTTAAGTTTCACCACTTCATAACGTTAGTTAAGTAGGAACTGAGATGAATTCTAGCAATAAAATACTTGTGCCAAATCCATTAAGCCTTCTCTTTTTGGCCTTCCCTCAATACTAAGTAATCCCAAATGTTCCATAGGAAGACTGACTGAGTTGCTTGAATCTATAAAACTGCAGAGAAATAAAAACAATATTTCAAGCATCACTTTTGTCAGAAAACTGGAAACTGTTTATATTAGAATGAAAACTCATATTTACAAGATGACCCTCAACTTATTTACAATAATGATCCCTCATACCAAAAAAAAAAGTTTCTGCCATTTTTATTCAAGAAAATACCTTTAATTGGACTTTAGAGTAAAATTCCTGGCTATTACTCAGAAAAAAACAAAGAAAATAAGCCAAAATAAGATATATAAGAACTAAGGCAGTGAGTTAACCTTTCCTAACACCAAACTGACAAGTACAGGGCATTTAACATGGTTAACTAGAGGAAAAGAGCAACAAAGTGAAAATATAATATCTGAAAATACAAGCAGTATTATTTCAAAAGAATTAGAAACACATTACAATGTTTACAATTTGCTTTTACAATTACACAATAAGAAAAATTTAATGGTTTGGTGCACCAATTTCAAGGTTGTAAATAATTAAGTGATTCTGAAACATACATAGGCGATGTGCAAAAGCAAAATAATCATTTTCAATTTAGCAGTATTATTCTATTTAATGTAAATAAAACTGCAAGATGTTCCACATGTAAAGCTAGATTACACCCAGATTAGTGCATGCAACAATGCAACAGCAGCACAAAGCATATCACAGTAAAATGTAAAATCTGATGCACAAAATCATTTCAATAATTTCTATAACATGGTCATTCACATACAAAAATTGTAATTAGAAACTTTTATTTCAGTCACATTTAGAAGATGTTTTAAAAACATATAAGGGGAAATCCCTCCTTAATCATGATCTAACATTAAAACATATCACAAAATACATTGAAAAATATGCTTCATCTTTTCCCCTCTAAATTTTCAGACAATGGACACTTCAATAGCTAACTGTACTCAACTCTCAATATGAATAATTTAAAGACTTTCTATTAGAAAAATCTTTTGTAGGAGATTAAAGATCATTCATCTCCTCCAACAACAAGCCTTTTCTGATTTAACACATACGAAGGAACCCATTCAAGCATATTTCTATTGCTGTAGTCAAATTACTACATTCCACCCAGAAAAACATTACTTACAAATAAAATGTTGACTTTACCTGGCTACTGCCAGCAGTTGCCACGCTGATTTCTGCTGGTCCTTGACCTTCATTTTGCCTCTCAGCTTCATGCACAGTGGCATCATGCTTGCTTGGAGGTATTCTCTGTTAAAGCAAGTATTTATAATATTACGTATAGAAATGGAGTAACCCTTCAAAAAACTTGAATGTGCCTGTACTGTAGCTTCACAAAGCCAACGAAGTGTGCTTTGTATTTCATAACCTCTAGTCTCAATAATTAGCAGCTGAGACTGACTGCCGTAGCAAAACTGCAGGATGAAAGCAAAGCATGTCCTCTGAGGATTATAGCCCTAGAAGACAAAGGATTTGCTGTGAGACACGAAACACCATCCTCCACCAGCTGTGCTCACATCACTATCAGAAATATAACAGAACTGGAGCAAACAACTGTCTCCTCTGCAACGTCACATGATCTGTGCATTTACTGGAGTTTATGCACAGTTAAAATATTATTTATATTTGAAATGAAATAGAAACACCTTCTGGATAAAAATAATAATCTAAATATCATTTTCATACTAACGGCACCTTTCCATTTCCTGGTTATATCATGTCCACCTTAATCTCAAATAAATTTAAACAAGTGATTTGTCCCCAGTCTAACAATTGTCTATCTAGAGATGAAAGACACAGTTAACAGTAAAATCACCACCAACAAATCCTAGTACACTAGTACCTCGGATAACGAAGAGACTTGGTTCCACAAGTCTCGTCGTTATCCGGTTTTTAACGTTGTGCGATCCATTGATCGCACAATGTTTAAAAAAGCCCCGTTTCCCTGGAGGCTGCAACAAGTCAGAACGTCGGGATTTGAATCCTGACGTTTTGGATTGCTGCAGCCTCCAGGGAGGTGGAGGAACTTTGGAAATAGCGCGGATCGGGTCTTCCGACCTCCCTGGAGCCAATGCGCGCTATTTTTGAAGTTTCCCCACCCTCCTGGAGGCTGCAACAAGCCGAAATGTCAGGATTCAAATCCTGATGTTTTGGCTTGCTACAGCCTCCAGGGAGGTGGGGGAACTTTGGAAATAGCGAGGATTGGGTCCCCCGACCTCCCTGGAGCCATCAGGGGGGTCAGGGAGCCCGAAATGGGCAAAAAAAGTCCATTTTTAACCCATTTTGTGCTCTCTGACCTCCCTGCCAATTCCAAGGAGGTCAGAAGACCCGATCCACAGCTGCAGGGTGGCTGGGGAAGCTGACGGGGACTCCACGTCGGCTTCCCTAGCCACCTGCCCATGCCTCCGCAGCTATGGGGTGGCTGGGGAAGCTGATGGGGGAGCCCCCCATCAGCTTTCCAGCCACCCCACCCCACCCCTGCCTCCGCAGCTGCAGGGTGGCTGGGAAGCTGAATGGAGAACTCCGTTCAGCTTTCCAGCCACCCTGCTGCTAAGAACAACTGCATCGGATAACACTGACAGATCGTTGTCCGATGCAAAATTTCTTTAGAAATTTTGAATCGTTATCCGATTTTAGTGTTATCCGATTCAGTCGTTATCCGAGGTATTACTGTATTCTTATTTTAAAAAAACCCTAAAATCATTTCTCCTAACATCTTCACTTTGCAATCATAAGATTATTCTTTAAACTACTTCAAATGGTATTTACTGTATTATTATTTGCTTTATTCAATTTATATCCTACCCTTCTCATAAGAATCCAAATCAGCTAATAGTTTACATATAGAATTGCATTCAGAAGACTGTTTATAATTAACATTTATGCTGTCTTTACTGGAAAGAGACAGGTGGAATAAAAATCAATTATTTTTTAAAAATTCAAAATTTAAAAAATAAAATGCTTTTTTGAGGAAAGATTTATATAATCCTTCATGCAATAAGGATTACCTTATCATTATGGTAGCATAAGGCCGTATATTCATGCAAAGTTTAAATTTTTTATCAAATGAATTCCATTAATCCATTCACAATGTCATGCTCTTCCAGAGGAATTTGTAAATGATTGGGCAATGTTTCTATCTAGAATATATTATCAAAGATGCTTTGTTTTACACTTCTCAAAACTGAATTTGTGTCTGCAGAGATCACATGCCTCTTCTTTACAGCAAAAATGTTATAAAATAGAGTTGAAAAGACCTTAATACCATTCCTTTGCAAATCTATGACCACAGAACCAACTCCTTAACTTTTAAGTTTCAAAAAATTAAATGAATTGAAGAAGACTGTTGGAAGTGGAATAGAGCATATTGGAAGTGGAATAGAGAGGCAAGCAGTAAAAATGAAAGTGAAACCTTTTGAGCGTATAGGAATGTTTATGTAGAAAGCCCTGAGTCGCCATGGTGAGTGGGTGGCAATATCAATTTGAAATAACAACAACAACAACAACAACAACAACAACAATAATAATAATAATAATAATAATAATAATAATAATAATAATAATAATAATAATAATAATAATAATAAATATAGTCTTACTAGCTAATGATTTAAATCATTTCAAATTTTGATTTACATCAATTTGATAATTTTTTAAAAACCAAATCTACCCTGAAAAGAGATAAATCTATTTTCAACCTATAGCAACTTTATCATACTACTGGCATGTTACCAAGAGCTGACAGAAACTGAAATCCAGGACATCTGATGGGAAATCTATGGCAGTGTTTCCCAATCTGTTACCATTCAGTTTCATCTTAAGTGGTAAATAAAGGATGATGGGAACTGAAGGACAAACAGGCTTGAAAGCATCTGGCTGCAGAATAATGTTCTACATCAGGGTTTCTCAACCTTGGGCCCCCAGATGTTCTTGGACTTCAATTCCCAGAAGCCCTGATCAGCAGGTCACTATCAACCTGAAGGCCAAAGGTTGAGGAACCCTGCTCTGGATGATACTATGTTGAAGGATTCATGGCCAGAGTAGACAGAAAGATCAAACAGGTTCAACTGTATACACACACTGCATAGAATTATTAATTTGAAGAGGTCCAGTGCTTTGTTAGACTGTGGGCTGATGACTACATCTAAAATCCAACTAAGTATGTGTAGATCCCATCTACCCCAAAGGGACCTCATAACTGAGTCCTCATAATTACATGGGCTTTGGCTTGGTTTTGTTGCTTCTTCTTCCATTTTTAGGTCAGATGTGAAACTACAAAAACGAAGCCACCTTTGGGTGAATTCATTTCCGCAGTTCCTTTTGCCTGACCTAGTGTGGGCACAAGGTTGCCATTGCCAGGGGTGAATACCACAATCTTTGAGTAAGCTCTTTCTGTTTATCCTGGTTTTGTTGCTTAGCACTGCTTTTTATTAAAGACACAGAGTCAGCCCCAATTGTCCCTTCCTCTGTATTCTCAGAGAGTTAAGTTTCCAGCACGAATCCACAGAGTACTATTTGACCAACTGGAAGCTCAGTTGACTCAACTGTGGCCTTTGAAAGTGTAGGTCTATGGAAGTGAGTAGAAAGTATGAGTCCCAATTCAGGAAGTAGTTCTTTTAGGGAAGGCTGGTAAAGGAAAGTACTGGGGACTGGACTCCATGGTACTGTTCCTCTGGAGCCTCCTTTGTGGCATCTGTTGCTGCTTGCATCTCCAACATCTTGGCTGGGTTGGTGCTGTATCAAGCAGGACAACATATTGCGAGAGCCTCAGAGCCTTACATGGCTGACCACACTTTGCAGAGGTGAAAAAGATCTCCTGCCTTTCCCCACATCTATTCCTCATTCAATGTTATTGGGAACCCCACCGAACCTTGGAACTTCCTCCTGCTTATCCCAGCCATGCTGCATCTGCTGCTACCCCTTCCTTCACCTGCTACAGTGGCTCCTGCTTGCTAGGGGCCTGGGAGACTCATCATTTTCTGGGCTCCTCTGGTTTCATGGGAATGGGTCAGATGGTCTACTAGGTGCATACCAGTGCCTCCTTGACAATACAGAGCTCTATGAAAAAGAATAATCTCAGGTACTGAATAATAGGGGGCAAAAGCCATGGTTGGGTGCAGCATAAAAATTAAATCAAGAGAAATTAGGATGGAGACACGATTTAATCTGAGAGAAACTGGCAGATGGCAAATGAATCATTACAGTACAGTAAAACCTCGAATAACACTAAAACCTAGTTCCACAAGTCTTGGTGTTATCCGATTTTTAGTGTTATCTGATGCATGTTAAAATCCTATGGGATCCATAGAGATACATTGTAACCACACAGGCTTTAGCGGTTGTTATCCGATGCATCCCATAGGATCTTAATGTTATCCGATGCAATTCTTCCCCCCAGATTGCTTAATGTTATGCGATTTTAGTGTTATTCGATGCTAATGTTATCTGAGGTATTACTGTATTTGTTTTTAAGTACTTATTGTATTGTATTGTTCAACTTTTATGCCGCCCCACTCGCTTATAGCGACTCTGGGCGGCTCACAGCAAAACAATTTTTCATAAACTACAAATATTACATCATAAAAATCACAAATCAAAAGCACATCAAAGCATAACACATCAAAAACATTACAAGAAATCCCCCATCCCGATCACAAAACCAAGAATTCATAAACATTTCAAAAACACATCAAAACACTTGAATTTGAACAGTTCACAAAAAATTCCGAACTCATACTTATACACTGTCTTTATAGTAATTTCCTCCCAGGCCATCTTACAAAACATCTAAATCAATAGATACAACAATATAACCAAATTTACAACCAGCAGATAAATACAAGAGTATAAAATCAGAAAAGATGAAAATCTCAAAATTTAAAAGCCTGAGAATTATTGTTGGCCAGAAAAAAATGACATTAAGTAAGCCTCCTTAAAAAGAATGTTCATTAACTGAGTGAGAATACTCTTTCTTAAATTGTCACTTGTTGCCCCTCAGAAAGGTGTGGAACCTGAAGAAGGCTTAGAGAAGATAACTTCTACATACAAATGGAATTTGGGTGTTAGAAGGAGCAGAAAAGAGGATGGATTGATCCATCTCTGATACTGCAAGGAAATCATATTGGATTAATAAACAGAAAAATCTCTAACAGACTTCTAAAAGAATAAAACATTGTGGCTGTACGTGTAGAAGGGCTTGTGATGCTGGTGGCCATGAAGAGGAAATCTGTGCACAAGATGAGAACGAAAGGAAGGAACATTCCCAGTCCTCTACACTTGGTTTGGCAATTAGGAAAGACCACAGCTCAGTATCACAGCATATATAGTGAACCGCAGTGAATGCTTAATATTTACAGGTAAGCATGGCAATGATTCTGGTCTAAAACACTGGAGTATTACAAGTGAGTGTAGAGAACACTGAGGTGGTAGATCTGTGATCTGAATAAGGCAGTTTCCTAAGTTCCAATGAATATTACATCATAATATTAAAATGGCTTTTGTTGCTGTTGTTCAATCACGCAGTCGAGTCTCACCCTTTCAACCCCATGGACCACATAGCATACCAGGCTCTCCTGTCATCTGCCACCTTCTGCAGCCTGGCCAGATCTATACCCACTGCTTCAACAATGCTATCCAGACACCTCATCCGCTGCGGTCCCTTTCTCCTTCAATCTTTCCTAGCATCAAGGCCTTCTCGAGTGAGTCCTCTCTTCTCATTTGGTGGCCAAAGTACTTGAGTTTCAGTGTTTGTCCCTCCAATGAGCAGTCAGGGTTGATTTCCTTCAGAATTGACTGATTTGATCTCCTTGCAGTCCAGGGAACTCTCAAGAGTTTCCTCCAGCACTATAATTCAAAGGCATGTACTGTATATGCTGGTGTATAAGACTACTTTCCCCCCTGAAAAACATGCCTCCAAGTGTGTGTGTGTGTGTGTGTGTGGGGTTCGTCTTATACGCTGGGTGCACTTCAGTTGGGATAGACATAGCTGCCCATAGTGGCCTCCCTATGCTCATAGTGGCCTCCCGAAGCCCACCCACCTCATTCTACATACCATCCAGTATCACGCGGTATCCAACAAGACAGGGGTGCCAGCCTTTTCAGCGTGACCGGCCCGTTCTGCTCGGCGGGAAGCAGCGGTGCTCCGCCCCTTGTCTACACAGAGCTCGCACATACGCACTTGCGCACTAGTGCCGGCCACAGGGGGATGTTGAAATCAAATCTGATGTCCTTTTAAGTTTTATTTGGTGTGTGGAAGGTGTGCGGAAGAGGGGGTAGTCTTATATGGTGAGTATATAACAAACTATATTTTGAGTGGAAATGTTGGGGGTCGTCTTATACGCCCAGTCGTCTTATACGCCGGCATATACGGCATTTGTCTGCGCTTAGCCTTTTTTATGGCCCAACTATCACAGCCATACATTATTACTGGGAAGACCATTGCTTTAACTATGCAGACTTTGGTTGGCAGGGTGATGTCTCTAATTTTTATTATGCTGTCTAAGTTTTTCGTAGCTTGCTTCCCAAGAAGTAAGTGTCTTTTATTTCCTGGCCGTAGTCACCATCTTCAATGATCTTACAACTCAAGAAAGTAAAGTCTGTCACTGCTTCCATTTCTTCCCCTTCTATTTGCCAGGGAGTGATGGGTCCGGATGAAAAAAATGGCTTTAACACAAGGTAATCTGCACTTCCTACATAGAATACAACACAATAAGCAACAAAGAATCATAGACTTGCAACAGACCAAGAAAAGAGGTGAGGCAGACAATTCTTTAAACAGTAAATTTAAAATACCAACCATGTACCAGCAGCACAATTATTTTAAGGATCACATTTAAAACCTGGGTGACAGAACCATGAAAACTATTGTGTTTTCCTTTTATGAATTCATGATGGCCATGCAGCTTTGAGACAAGTGTTTTGTATTGTTACTGGTTTGTGTGGACTGTTGGTAATGTGTGCTACTTGACTATCTCATACTGAGAAGGGAATATTGGAGATAAATTCTTTAAATAGTCAAACAAACTGTAGCTTCCACTCAGCAACATAATATTGTTCAACTACAGCTCAGAGACCACAATGAACTACTGTATTGACTTTTAAAATACAGAACATATTCCTTGTTCAATTGATTCTACTTTAATAATTACTGTATAAGCAAAAGACAGAAAATAAAACTGACCTCCACTTCAGCAACTTGGGACTGCAAAAGCTGTCTAATACGCAGAATATCCTTCTCAATTTGTTGAATTCTAGCCACTCGCACCTGAAAAATAAGAACTTTCAAATTGTTACCAAGTCGAGAAAAATGAAGGTTGAAACCGTAGTGTATGAATTTCCTGATGCAGTACAATACTTGATTCAGTTTTTAAAACATGTAACCTGGTAAATATTAGGCAGTCAAAAAGTAGAAAATATGGCAGATTATTGCCAGAACAATTTCAAATTGTTATTCTTGTCCCTGGCACTAGTATGTGGTGCCTATAACCAAGTTAATTCCAGTTGTTTATTTCATGTTGCCATATTGAAATCAAAACTAGATAAGAACTAAAAGAAACAAATTCAACAAAATTAAACCATGTAATACTAAGCCATTGTTTTAGCAATTTGTGCACAAGCAGATGTCTCTGTCTCATACATCATCCCCTCCACCCCCCTTTTGGTTTGGAGGCCTACACATGCACTTCATTCTACACTTTCCTAATTCTTGCTTTATTTTAAATTCTCTATTTATACATTTTCAATAAAGAAAACAATAAGAAAAACAAACATACAATACAAAAAAATTTTTTTTACAGGAATACTACATTTGATATATATTGATAGAAGAAAGAAGTAATAATACATTTTTCTACTTTTCTATCACACTCTTCAATCAAAAATTCTAATACAGTACCTCTATTATCTCTACTGCACATATTCTTCATTGCTTAATTCACCTTTGTGCTATATACAATGTCCAGGAGGGGTATAACCATTTACATTTTCCAAAAATTAATTTGTTCTGGTACAGGGTTGACTCCTTTCTTTTCCACAATCACATATTCCACGAATTTCCTCCAGATTCCCCAGAATCCGTTTACTTGAACTATGCCTTTCTTAACATTTAATTCCCATGTCAATTTATCATTGAGAGCTAATTCCCACAATTCCTTATACGAATCTTGTATGTTCAATGACACATTGCTTTTCCATTTTTTTTTTGCTATACATTGTCTTGCTGCAGAAAGCATCACAGCCATCAGCTCTTTACCATCATTACTTATTTTATATTTATCCACATTTGTTAATAGTGCTGTATCTGGTCCCAATTCTAACCACATATCCATTATATTTTCAATTTCCTTTTCAACCTTACCCCAAAATTCTGATACCTCATTACAATTCCACCACATATGTACATATGTCCCAGTAAAATGCTTACACCTCCAGCATTTATTGCTTATTTCCTTATTTATTTGATGCAGTCTAATTGGGGTCAGATACCATCTCCAAAGCATCTTGAAATTATGTTCTTTTACTCTTACAGACATAGTTCTCATAATTCTTTTTTTCCATTTTCTATGCCAACTCTCTTCCGAAATTGTCGTATTCAAATCTTGTTCCCAAATATTCTTTAAGACTTCCTGTGTTTTCCCTCGTTTATTCATTATCTTATATATTTTACTAACTATCCCTTTAATTCCCATATTTCCTTTTCTTATTTTAACCAAAAGTTCTTCAAAGGTTGTAAGTTGCCTATCTAAACTGTTATAAGATAAGAATCTCTTATTTCAATTATTTATCTGGAGAATCTGAAACCAATTTAATTTCAATTGTAAAAAAAGTGCCTTTCTTTTCTCCAAATCTTTGCAAATCTTCAGCCAATCTTTTAACAGTGAAACCCCATTTTCTAATAATATTGCCTTGATATCGCTATCTATTTTAATTGGGAAGTTATTAAAGTCTTCTAATTCTGCAATTGGTGAAATCCCTGGAATAAGATCTTCTCTTACTCCACTCCATTCTTCTATGGTTGTTTTTATCATCCTATTCTGTATCTCTTTATGTTTTTTACCATCAATTTTACTTAAAAATGTCGCTTTACCCACTTGCAGGAAGTCTCTCTTTTCAATTTTTCCCCATATCGATTCTTCCCTCATTAAAATTTTTGCAACATTTCTTACTTGAAAAGTTCTATAATAATTATGTATGTTTGGAATTCCCAATCCCCCTTCTTTTTGAGGTATGTACCACAGTTGTTTAAATATTCTTGCTCTTCGCTTCCCGTTACAGAACTTGTTTATAATTTTTTTATATTCTTTTTTTTTAAAATTTTTTATTTTTTTTGCAATATTAAAAATAAACCAACAAAACAGTCTACAAAACATAAAAGAAACAATTACACACACACAAAAAAGTAGTTCCCACGTACATCCTACAACGTTAAAAAAAATGAGAAGAGGAAGAGAGAAGAAAAAAATACATGTCAATATAATATAATGTAATCAAACGTTATTTTTTATACATTTGCTATACTGTATATTTTCATCCTTATATCCATTCTCCTCTTTAACCACCATATTACAACTTTAATATTTTGTACATGGTTCCTACCACCCAGTGCACTACAGTCCTTGAGTCTACCAGCCACTCCTTTTACAACTCATTCATTCTGCCAAAAATACATTGTATTCGGAGCAGGTTTTTCTCCTTTATTATCCATCAATGTGTGTTGCAAAAAAGGCTTCCAAATGTCCCAAAATCTATTTTGTTTTATTAACCCCCTTTTTATATTTAGTTCCCATGTAAGTTTTTCATTTAATGCCATATCCCAAACATCAACATACCATTTACCAATTTCTAAATTCATATCACCTTTCCAATTTCTGGCTACTTGTTGTCTCGCCAATGTCAAAAAAATAGACAATAACTCTTTTATATTTTCCTCTAAATTCAAATCCTCTAAATCCGTTAATAATACTATTTTTTCATTCAACTTTAAACGGATATTTAAAATTTTTTCTACTTCTTGTTCCATTTTATGCCAGAAATTGGAAATAATTTTGCAATCCCACCACATATGTTTGTATGTCCCAATTTCCTGATGCCACCTCCAACATTTTTTCGAATTGCTACTATTTATTTGATTTAATCGAACTGGCGTCATATACCATCGCCACAACATCTTGTAGTTGTGTTCTTTAACTTTTGTAGACAGATTTCGCATCATCCTACTTTTCCATTATTTCTTCCAGTTCTTATCTGTAATAGTAATACTCAAGTCCGATTCCCACATTCTTTTAAGGGTATCCTGGGATTCATCCATGTTGTTTATCATTTTATATAATTTACTTACTATTCCTTTTATCCCCATTGAACCTCTTCTTATTTTATATACCATCTCCTCGAAGTCTGTCAACTGCCTTATTGGCTGTAATTTCATTTTATATTGTTTATTCCACTTATCCAACGTTAGTATCTGAAGCCAGTTCAGTTTTAATTCCTTATAAATTTCTTTTTTTGTTTTTTCATTCTCAATTCGATCCAGCCAATCTTTTAATAAGATTATATCATATTTATACATAATATTTTTTATTAATTCTAAATTTTTAACTGGAAATGTTTTAAGATCTTGCAACTCTAATATTGGAGAGGTGTTTGGTGCCAATTTATCTTTCAACTTTATCCATACATTTATCATAGATTTTAGGACATTATTTCTTGGTTTTAAATCAAAAACTGTATTTTCCAAAAATTCTCCCTTTGCACACACATTACTATCTTTCATTTCTATCTCCCTCCATATGAGGTCCTCTATCGTTAAAAGTTTTACCAAGCCTTTAATTTGGAATGCCCTGTAATACGATTTAATATTAGGTAATCCCAAACCACCCTCTTTCTGCGGTTTATACCATAGGCTTTTAGGTATTCTTGCTCTTTTCCCTCCATTACAATAATCATTCAATAGATTTTGAAAAACTCCTAGTTCTTTTTCAGATTGTTTAATTGGAAGGACTTCAAATAAAAAGTTAATCTTGGGTAATAAACTCATTTTACAAATTGCTATTCTACCAAACCAGGAGGTCTTCAATACCCTATATCGAACAATTTTCTTCTTAATTTCCTCTTTCACTTTATCATAGTTTAGTTTCTTCAAATCCTCTACATTGTCAGCTATGTTAACTCCTAAATACTTTATACTTTTCCTAATTTGAATTTTAAATTTTTCCTTAATTCTCCCTATCTCTTCCTTATTTAATTTACTAAAGATTGCTTCTGATTTCCCCCAATTTATTCTCAGGCCTGTTATCTCTTCAAATTTTTGCAAATGATCTTGTATCTTTTCCATATTTTTTATAGGATCTTTCATTATAATTAAAGTATCATCTGCATACAAACTTATTTTTGTTCCATTTATCCCTTCTATGTTCGTATCACTCCTTATAGCTCTAGCCAATAATTCCATAGCCATTATAAACAAAATGGGGGAAAGAGGACATCCTTGTCTCATTCCTGCTTTAATTTCAATATCTTCTGTAAATGAGTCATTTACTCTTACCTTGGCATAACTACTTTTATAAAGTTGATTGACTACATTTTTAAATTTTTCCCCAAATTCTACTTTTTTAATTATTTCCCTAATAGTGACCCATTGTAAAGAGTCAAAAGCTTTAAAAATGTCTAAAGATAATAATCCTATTTTACCTTCTTTTCTCTTGTTTATTTGTAACAAATTTAACACCCTTCTTATTAAATCAGACATATATCTTTCCTTTAAAAAACCTGCCTGATCTGTATGTATATATTCCCCCAGAAAACTATTTAACCTATTAGCCATAATTGCTGTGAAAATCTTTGCATCTTGATTAATTAAAGAAATTGGACGATATGAGTCAACCAGTTCTAAATTTTTTCCTGGTTTTGGTATTAATACTATGATAGATCTAAGCCATGAATTTGGAGATTCTCCCCCCTCCAAAATATAATTATATAGCCTGGTTAATTTAGGAATAATAATTTGTTTAAATTCTTTATAAAATTCAGCTGGTAATCCATCTTCTCCTGGAGTTTTCCCTATTTTCAATTTATTTATAACATCTAATATCTCTTTCTCTGTAATTTGTTCTTCCATTTTAGCCCTATGTTCTGCTTTTATACTCTCCCCCTTGTGTTCTTGTAGATATTTTTCTAACTTGCTTAAATTTATTTTCTTATCTGTGTACAAATTTTGATAAAAATTTTAAACTATGTTAAGTTTCTCTACTATTTTATTACACCTTTTCATATCCTCCCTTATTAAAGTTCCAATCTCCCCTTTTTCCTTCTTCTCTTTCACTGCTTTTGCTAACATTTTTGAACTTTTATCACTATACTCAAAATATTCCCTTTTCAGATAAATTAAATCTCTTTTAATTTTTTCAATATCCCTTCCTGCTATCTCCTTCTGTAATAGTTGTATCCTTTCTAAGGTCTTCTTCTCCTTTGTTTTGGCATGTTTAATTTGCAATAATTTAATCTCTTTTTCCAACTCCAGTTGTCTATCTTTATATTGTTTATTTTTTAAACTCTTAAATTTAATACACTCACCCCTGAATACTCATTTCATTGCATCCCAAATTACATTAAAATTTGTTTCATTGTTATCGTTAATTTTCCAAATTTCTTCCCAATTTTTCATTATCTGATCTTTTATCCCCTTGTCTTTAAATAATTTCGGATCATACCTCCAAGTTCTTATATTACTTTTATTTATTTTAAATTGTAATTCCACCATTACTTTGGCATGATCCGATTCCTTAAAAATTCCTACTTCTACATCATTTAAATCCTTCAATCTATTTTGTGTTACAAATACATAGTCAATCCTAGAATATGAATTATACACCTGGGAATAATATGTATAAATTCGTTCTTCCCCTTTCAATTCTCGCCAGGAATCTTTCAGTCCAAACTTTTTTATCCACTCATCCAACAATTTAGCTTTCCATCCTTTTCTATAATTAGTTATATTAGTGCAATCAATATTTGACCTTGTTAGGTTAAAATCTCCGGCAACTATCATTCTATCACAGTTTTCTTTTATCAAAATATGACTCAATTTAGTCAAGAATTGGTCTTGATTCTCATTTGGTGCATAAACATTGACCAACAATATTTCTTCTTCTTCTATACTTCCAGCTATAATCAAATATCTGCCTTCTGGGTCCCCTATCATTTTTGTTTTCGTAAATCCCAATCTTTTCGATATCATAATCGCCACCCCCCTTGCCTTGGAAGAACCAAAGGCCTTTTCATAGTACTGAGTCCAACCAAGATACAAATTATTTTTATCCGCCGCTTTTTGATGCGTTTCCTGTAAAAAAATGATGTCCGCTCTATCTTTTCTTAGGGCCATTTCCAATCGTTTACGTTTAGTAGGACACCCCGCCCCTTTCACATTCCATGACAATATCTTAATATTTTTCATGTTTTAACGTTATTTAACCTTTTAAGAAATAGCTGGCAGACTTCAAAGGACGTGTTACCCACTACCCACAATTTAACATATATTACACAAAAATACATATAAAAAACGAAAAATTGATAACCCCCTTCTTTTTTCAAAAAAAAAAAGCACCTCTACTAATAAGAGAAGGGGGGGGAGGGGAGTCATGTGGTTACAAAACTTGATCATTCTTCAGTAGTACTTCAGCTGCAGATGTTACACTATCTTAATCGCCTCCAGTTGCTCCTTGAGCCTCTTCAGTTGTGGATTCTGATTTTTTTGCTGTGTTTGCTCCTGCCAGTGATAATGCTTCTTTGAGCTCCTTCCACTCTTGTGTTCCGTTTTCCAGAATCTTTGCTTCTACTAACACATCCAACACGTATGAATCTTCCTTTATATAAAAGGTTTTCCCCAGGTGCACAAACCTCATCTGTTTTGAAAATTTCCAATTATATAAAATTCCTTTATCTCTCAATTTTTTTGTAACAGGCTTAATTTGATTTCTCCAAATTCTTTCCTCAAATGCTATATCGTTGAAAATTTCAATATCCACTCCTTCCATTTTGAGAATATCCGGACCAGCATTTTTAATATAAGACATCAATCTTAATTTTGCACTCAAATCTGCAAATTTTAAAAGCACATTTCTAGAACCTGTTTTATATTTCTTTTGACCCAGTCTATACACACTCTCAATGTCCTCAGGTGCAAAATCCCTCCCCATTTTCAATTCATTCAGCCATGTCAACAGTCTTAATTTCAAATTGTCCGGTTTATTCTCAGGGATTTTTCTAATTATCACATTTTTCCTTCTTATCTGATCTTCCAGATATGCCATTCTTTTTTCATGGTCAATCAATTTATTTGCTTTTTCTTTCTCTCTTTCTCTCACCTCCACAACTTCTTGTTTTAGTTCCACCACCTCCTTTTTTACTGTGTCCATTGATTCTTTCATTTCCCCCATCTGCTTCTGTAATTTATTCATTATTTCAGATGTGCCTTTTAACAAGTTTGTTGACGAGTCTTTTATTTCTTTTTGAAGGATCTCGATAAGTTCTTGTTGCTCCTTAACTCGTTGAGTTTCTGCAGCCTGTAGTCTATCAAACAATTGTTGTTTAAATTTGTCATAATTTTTCTCAACATTTTCTTCATGTTGTTTCATCCATGTTGACAAGACTTCACTTAAATCAGATTGAGGTTTGTCTTTTTCACTTATTTTCTTTTTTATGGCCCCCTGTTCAGCCTTTGACTCCATTTCTTGCTCTTGATGTGATTTTTGATTTCGTTGTATTGATTTGTCTCTGTGTTGTTGAAACTGGTCTCGTCGTTGTTGTTGATGATAAGCCTTCTCCCTTAATCTTTGCAATTCCTCCGCCTCATCAATTTCTTCCTTCAATGATTTCACCCTTCCTTGCTCTCTTCTTGTCAAACGTCCAATTCTTACCCAAGCAGGGTTATCTTGTCTATCTTCCAAAGATTTATCCCTTCTTTTACTCATCCAAATAACATTCACCAGAGCAGAAAACAATTATTAAAGTTCCATGAATATCCAGCAACAGGAGTCCAAAAATCACTTAGCCGAAGGGGAAGACCAAACAAAGATAACAACAGCAATCCTCAATTTCACTTTGTTATTCCAGTAAGCCGTATCCACAAGAGGGGGAAAAAAAACAATTCTTCTGCCAGCAATTATTCAAAGCAATACAAAGTCTAAACAGTTTAATTGGTTGCTATCGAAGTTTTGTAGTTAGTAAGTGAAGGGGTGAGGACTTTTTGCTTCTCAAGCCAACAATCTTAAGGAAAAAAAGTATATCCAAACTTTCCCTTGACTTAAAATTGGCTTGGAATTGTCTTCACCCCACCCCCACTTCATTAAAATGCTTACAATTCAGCCAGCCAGCTTGAGTCCATTATCTCCGGTGAAACAGTCACAGCAATCTTTTAGTTAAAAACAACTTTTAAATATTCAAGGCAATACAGAATCTAAACAGTTTAATTGGCTGCTATCGAAGTTTTATGGTTGGTAAGTAAAGGGGTGAGGACTTTTTTTAAAAGTTAATTGCCAGGCAGCAGCCGGGAAGAAATAAAATAAATATCTTATCTTCCGTCTCGGCATTCGCATTCCCACACACTCAAGGCAACAATTTTAAGGAAAAAAGTATGTCCAAACTTTCCCTTGACTTAAAATTGGCTTGAAATTGTCTTCACCCCACCCCCACTTCGTTAAAATGCTTACAGTTCAGCCGGCCAGCTCGAGTCCCTTATCTCCGTTATCTCCGGTGAAGCAGCCACAACAAACTTTTGGTTGAAAACAGCTTTTAAAAAGTTCCCCTTGACTCTATAATCCTTATGATCCTTTTATTACATTCTTAAAGAGACTGTAACTACTTTTATTCCACAAAATGTGGCTCCGTTTTTGCAGCTGAAGAAAAAACAAACTCTCAGGTCTCCATCTTGGCTCCTCCCCCCAATTTTTTTTTTTTAATATTCTTCCAATTCTTTATTACTATGTTTTATTGGTAAGACATCGAATAAAAAATTTAATTTGGGTAATAACATAATTTGCTTAAGGCTACCCGGCCGAACCATGATAAATTCAATTTATTATATTGTATTATTTTCCCTTCAATACCCTTCTTTTGCTTTAAATAATTTAACTTTTTAAGTTCCCCAATTTTGACTGAGATCGTTACTCCCAAATATTTTAAATTAGGTTTAACTTGTATCTTATATTTTTCTTTAATATTTTCTCACTCCACTTTTTCCCCATTGCAATATATCATTTCCGATTTTTCCCAATTTACTCTCAGACCGGTTGTTTCTTCAAACGTTTTTAAATGCAAATATATTCTTTCTAATGCTTTCGTTGGATGCTTTACAATTATAAGTGTATCGTCTGCATATAAGTTTATTTTATTATCTTCTATTCCACTTATTTCCTCATCTTGGCGTATAGCATTAGCTAAGAACTCCATTGCCATTATAAACAAAACTGGGGATAAAGGGCACCCCTGGCGGGTGCCTGCTTCCAATTTTATATCCTCTGTATATATGTCATTGACTTTAACTCTAGCTGTTCCTTGTTGGTATAATTTTGCTATTACTCCCTGAAATTTATTACCAAATCCATATAGACCGATCATTTCATGAATTGTAGCCCATTGTAACGAATCAAATGCTTTAAATATATCTAGAGACAAGACTCCTACCTTCTCTTTTTTCCTTTCTGTAGAGTCCAACAGGTCCAACACTCTTCTTACCAAATCTGACATATATCTGTTTTTCACGAATCCTGCTTGATCTTTGTTAATGTATTCATTTATAAAACTGCCCAATCGTTTAGTCAGTATTGTAGTAAAAAATTTTTGCATCTTGATTAATTAATGAGATTGGCCTGTATGATTCTATTTTCTCTAAATCTTTTCCTGGTTTAGGAATTAAAGTAATGATCGATCTATTCCTGCTTTAGAGTTATATCAGAACTAGGCATCAAGGTTTAAAATAATCCCCAAAGAAATGCTGAAAAAGACAGCCCCCTCCCCACAAACTAGGGCTTTCAGTCAACTTGTTTACATCCGACCAGCACTTTTTAAAACCACAATTCCTGGTTAACAAGTTAGTTAGTTATTTTATTTTTATTTCATTTGTACCCCACCCTCCTCTGAAGACTCAGGGCGGCTTTACAACTAAAAACAATTAAAACACATACATACAATCAAGTTATAAATTAGCATAAAATTAAATTAGAATTAAAAATTAAAAGTCAAGTTAAAGACACCAAGAAAGGTGGAATATTTAAAAGAGCCAGGTCCTTAGACTCTACCTGCTACACTTTTTTTAGCCTCAAAAAGGGGACACAACTTATACTCGGGTCAATGACCACAAGGGTCCCAAGACTGCGCCGGACTGAGATGCACCAACAATTTAATTAATTGTACCATATTTTCATGTATTTTGATTATTGAAACTCACTAGCAGCTGCTGCATTTTCTACACTCGGCTTATACTTGGGTCAATCTATTTTCCTGGGTAGTCAGGTCAAAATTAGGTACCTCAGCTTATATTCAGATCAGCTTATACTCTAGTATATATGGTAATACAGAAGGGCAAAACATCCAAACCAATATAGTAAAACCCTGGATAACGTTATGACCCTACTGCAGTCGCAGAGACCGCTGCAGGTGGGGGATGGATTGGGTAGAAGTTCTACCCAAACCACCCCACACCCGCAGACCATTGCCTCGGATAACGCTAAAGAATCGTTATCCGACGCAATTTTTTTCCAAAAAACTTGCATCGTTATCCGATTCTAGCGTTATCCGATGGAATAGTTATCCGGGGTATTACTATATCTGGATTACTGGATCAGTATCCCTCCATTAAAATTCCTAAGAAAAGTTAGTATTAATTACCCATTGAATATTACTAATGTTTCTACTGATAAATACTATTAATGTCACTATATTTTATTCCTCAGCTAGAAACAACAACGGCAATAATGATGACGCTTTTTATATTTATGGCTTGGATATAGCTTTCACAAGGAGTGTCCAAAAGTGGGGCTCATGTCCCAAAACCTTTTTCTCCTATGAAAAGAGTTTCATATGCACAAAAAAGGTGTATCTTAAGAAGGAAGTTTTCATTCTTCATACATTCATTTTCAGTGTACAAGACAGGCATTCTGCCATATTCTTCCACACCTGATGTCTGAATTAATACTTTATCTTCTATTTGTGAGAAAAGGCCTTGCATATTGACTTTATTTATCTTTTTTAAATTTCCTAATAAAAGTTACAAGTGACATGTAATCAGAAACTTTTCTAAGGGAAGAAAATTTAAAATGGAGAAGGGGGAGATTATTTCCCATAAGTATTACTGCTGTGCTGCTAAATCTCTCTGCAAATAGCTTTTGCATCAAAAAAATTCAAATGTATCGCAAACACATTTGAGTGGGAGAAGATATTTATACTTAATAAACACTATGTAAGGAAAAGGTCAAGCATGCCCTTCCCCTGTTATTCCTTGGCTCTAAAAATCTCCCTTTAGCTATTTGCCTTGCCTTTTAAAAAAGGCATTTCCATATTGGTATGTACTGTACTAATATGTCATGTCATTATAAAACAAGTGAATTACTCTTTCACTGCTTGGTATAACTTATAACACTTCTTGACTGTTCAACTGTTGACAAATAAACACAACAAACAATTAAATTCTAAAGTTCCATGCACAGATTGAACATACTGGGGCTATTTAGAAATAGATAATCCTTTGGTTCACAAAAGCCAAATTATTGAGCAGTACATCACAGTTCATCGATTACACGAAGGCTTTTGATTGTGTCAACCACAACAAAATGTGGCAAATAATTAAGGAGATGGGAATACCAGAACACCTTATATGCCTCATGAGAAATCTGTACATGAATCAAGAAGCAACAGTTAGGACAGAAAATGGAATGACGGAGTGGTTTGGAATAGGAAAAGGAGTAAGACAAGGCTGCATTTTGTCACCATGCTTTTTCAATTTATACACAGAGCACATAATGCGCAATGCAGGAATGGAGGAATCACAATTTGGGATCAAAATTGCTGGAAGAAACATCAACAATTTGAGATATGCAGATGATACCACCCTCATGGCAGAAAGTGAGGAGGACCTAAAGAAGCTCCTAATTAGGTTGAAAGAAGAAAGTGAAAAAGCTGGCTTGAGACTCAATATCAAGAAAACCAAGATAATGGCAACAGGCCCTATCAGTCCATGGAAAATAGATGGGGAAGAAGTAGAAGCAGTGACAGATTTTACTTTCTTAGGATCTAAACTCACTGCAGATGGTGACTGCAGCCATGAAATAAAAAGGCGACTGATTCTTGGGAGGCAAGCGATGAGAAACCTGGGGAGCATAGTGAAAAGTAGAGACATCACATTGAAAACAAAAATTCGCATAGTCAAGGCAATGGTATTCCCTGTGGCAATGTATGGTTGCGAGAGTTGGACCATTAGGAAAGCTGAACGCAGAAGAATAGACGCCTTTGAGATGTGGTGTTGGAGGAGAGTTTTGAGAGTACCCTGGACAGCGAGGAGAACAAATAGGTCAATCTTAGAAGAAATCAACCCTGACTGTTCCTTAGAAGGTCAAATAATAAAGATGAGGCTAAAGTACTTTGGACATCAAATGAGAAGAGAGGATTCACTTGAGAAAGCTTTGATGCTTGGAAGGGTCGAGGGCAAAAGAAGAAGGGGACGGCCCAAGATGAGATGGCTAGATGGTATCGTGGAGACAATGGGCACAGAGCTGAGTGAGTTGAGGGGGATGGTGGAGGACAGGAGTGCCTGGCGGACAGTGGTCCATGGGGTCGCAGAGGGTCGGAATCGACTGTGCGACTGAACAACAAACATCACATAAAGAAGCTGACCAGAAAAACATATATAAACTATTCTTAGCTCTTTAGAGTTAGCATTACAGTATAGTACTTATAAAAACAATTGAAATAAACTGGAAAATCGTTATGAATCATTTTAGCATTCTGACTCTAAATAAAAACTATATTTGGATGTTGCTGAGCTCTTATCCTTCAAAATATTATACATAAATGTATATTTTCAGAGATAAAAAATGTAGCTCAGATTAAACGTTTCTCTGTAGGAACATCTTCAGCTATTGCTAATGCCCTCTGACATGCAAGGCCAATCATAAATGAATCCTTTCAGGAGACACACCCTATTTTGAAACCAGCAGATAAGCAATTATGGAAAATTCCGGGGGGGGGGGGGACACTTGCTCTTCTCCTTTTCTCCTCAAGGAGATTCTTACCCAAGCTTCTTTAACTAACGGATGCATTGTTTTGTCTTCTTCTGGTCTCATTCCATCTAACTTGTACAGGAATAGCTTTCAGGGGCCTTTGGACAAAGCTTGATTCTATTTATTTGAAAACTACGACTTTAGATGCAATACTGTAGTTTGTTAAAATCAACATTACATTGACACAAGTTTATTTTTTTAAATTTCATTTGTATCCTGCCCTCCTCCAAAGACTCAGGGCGGCTTTACAACTAAAAACAATTAAAACACAAACATGCAATCAAGTTAAAAATTAGCATAAAATTAAATTAGAATTAAAAATTAAAATTCAAGTTAAAAACACTGAGGAGAAAGTTGGAATATTTAAAAGAGCCAGGCGACCGAGTTGGCCATCTGGCCCACTCCCCACACATGCCCTGCCAGCCAGGTCTTCACTCCTTTCCTAAAGGGCAGCAACTCCGTCTGGAGACGCAACTCCGTTGGCAGGAAGTTCCATAGGGCCGGAGCAGACACAGAAAAGGCCCTCCTTCTCGTGCTAGAGATGAGTCTCTCTAGGTGAAGGTACGACCAGAGAGCCTCTCCGGTCCACTCTAGTGGGACGGACAGATGTTCTCAGGGTGACGCGGTCTCTTAAGTATCCTGGCCCACTACTATGTAGGGCTTTAAAGGTAATAACCAGCACCTTCAATTGCACCCGGAGGCACACTGAGAGCCAGTGCAGCTCCCGGATAAGGGGTGAGGCATAAGCATAACGTCCGCACCCCATCACAATTCGAGCAGCTCCATCTGGACCAGCTGAAGCCTCCAAATGGTCTCCAACGGCAGCCCCATGTAGAGTGCATTACAATAATCAAGTCTGGAGGTGACCAAGGCATGTGTGATAATGAGCAAGGAGTCCTGATCCAGGAGCGGGAGTAACTGGCGCACAACACGAAGTTGTGCAAAAGCCCTCCTAGCCACGACTGCCACCTGCTCTTTGAGCAGTAGTCATGAGTCCAGGAGGACTCCCAGATTACGCACCGGGTGTGTTTGGGGCAAAACTGCCCCATCCAAAACCAAAGATGGTAGCTCCTGGGTTAGCGTGGGACCCGACCCACAACCACTCAGTCTTGCCAGGATTCAGTTGTAGCCCGTGTTTTAGATACGGTATATCTAAAAATATTTTAGAGCAAAATGAGACCTGATTTGTCAGGACTTTCACTGGGTTAAGAGGAAATCACATTTAAGATGTTTTCCTGATTTATTTTTAGATAAAATATGTTTCTTGATACAAAGAGTACTGAAAGACTGTAGAATATTCCAGATATTATATAGCAATAAAATTATTTCGATAGACTTAACTGACCTAGAGTTCCTCATGAGATATCTCTATTTCTTTCTGACCTCCTCTCTATGAAAATTTATTCAAGATACTACAAGTTAGCAATCCAAATAACCCTCTAACCCACAATGTGGTTAAATGGATTCACTTCCCCAGTTTCACTTTTTTACATATTTGCTGAAATCCTGTTTTGTAGATATGCAGGTATAACTTCTGCTTACTGCAGCTGCAATAGCACAAAGGCAGGTGCTATCAATGAAGCACTTCCACCAGCAACACTGCACAGTTGTCCACAATGGAAACCACTTGACCGTTTATGCAACTGAATTGTGCAATCTGTACTGCCTAAGCATTAATGCCCAGCAATGTTATGTCTATATAATTTTACATTGCAGTGACAAATAGAATTACATCTATTTCCAAAAATTAGTAAAGGTATACCAATTTTAGGTTTGAAGATTGGTATAAAGAATTATGGGATATGGCTATACATGATAAATTGACATGCAAGTGAAAAATAAAAAAGGTCTGGTAAAGATAAATAACTTTAAAGATATTTGGGTTGAGTTTATTGATTATGTATTGGTTAAGAGAAAGAGTATGAAACCGGGTCAAGAAACTTTTTTTTTTTTTTTGGAAATATGAGATCCACTTGAATTAAGTGGATTTTATGAATGATTTGGAATGCCCCCAGGTGATGGATGGACAATTATAATTATATTTTATTTGAATTTGTGTATTGTATACTGGAGTTTTTCCTTTTGTTTTAGTAATAAAAAAATGCTATTAAAAAAAGAATTACTTATTTGTGAAATACATTGCTTGTAATTCAGATAAAATTATAAATGAGTAATGCATTTAAAGAATACAGAGTAACTTATTCAATTGCCTACTATGACATGAGTAAATATAATCCTTTATTTTTTGTATACATGAACCATTTTAGACACACCTAGCTGGCATGTTTCATTCAGTCTTATTTTTAGTATGTTTTAGAAGAACACTTGTACATACAGAGGTGCATATTAATTCTCAAAGATTCTGTCTGAATGGCCTATAATGCTCAACAATAATGGGTTTTCAGTACTAAATAGTTATCTGAATGTCAATTTTGTAAACAGTCTGGGAACAAGGTAACCAAGGACAGCACTCTTGTGTAGATAAACTTGCAGAATCAAAAAGCAAAGAATCAAGGAGCCTGATGCAAATCATAGCTGGCTTGCAAGTTATCCTTGTACTGCTCCATCTCAAGGGAAAAGAACAGGATAAGCTTCCACTGATGTAAATACTTTCTCCTGACCCAGATCTTTGTTATAGAAAGCAAATCACACAGTTCTGTGGGCGTTTTAATTTAAGCTCTCTGTTACCATGCCATATAAACAGAAATACAGTAAAACCCCTACTTAAGAAAAAGTCAGTTCCATAGGCTTTTGCTTAAATTGAATCTTTATGTAACTCGAAGCAAACCCATAGGAAAAATGAAATGTTTATGTAGATCAAAGCAAAAGCAAACCCATAGGAAAAAGAATCTTTATGTAACTCAAAGCAAACCCATAGGAAAGCGTGTCAATCAGGACATGGTTTTAGCACAAAATCATTATGTAAGTCGAATTTTATGTAACTCAAGGCATTTGTAAGTCAGTGTTTTACTGTGTATCTCCCAACCGTTCTCTTCAGTAAAAAGACAGGAAATGGAATTCTAAAGCAAAGCAATCACACTTATATACCGCCCCATAGTGCATAGTGCACTCTCTAGGTGCTTCACAAGTTAATTAGCATTTTGCCCCCAACATGCTGGGTGCTCATTTTACCAAACTCAGAAGGATGGAAGGCTGAGTCAACCTTGAGCCCTGAGGGCTTTTGGTTGCAAGACAGCAGTTTAACCACTGCGCCCACCAGGACTCCACTCTGCCATCAGGATTCAAGGGTCTAAATCAGTGGTTCCCAACAAGGGTTACACAGCCCACTAGTGGACTTCAATTCCCAGAAGCCTAAGTCAGTACATTGGCTGATCAGTGCTTTGGGGAAATGACTTAGGCTTCTGGGAATTGAAGTCCAAAAACCAGCATTTGGAAAACACTGGTCTAAATGGAAGAATTTCATTTGAAGAGTCTACAAAGAGACTTTAAAATAAATATACAGAATAAAAGGTAAGTTGGGTTAAGAAATTTTACTGTATTTGCATTTAAGTAGAAAAGCTGCAATTATATCCCTGCATCTTGCAAAATCATAATTATTATGTTCTTTATTAATACTGTTTTTAATATTTTGCATTCTGACTGGTTCCTTACTTTAGAAAAATATCATTTGAAAGGGAGAAATAATTTCTGTCTTTAAATACTTTATTTTAAATTTAGTCATATTAAAGTCATATAACCAGCACAACTCTTTACAAGTTTACAAAACCTTCATTAATAATTACCTGTGCTCTCTTCTCCATGTCCTGGCAAGTTCCAAGCTGTTCTTCCATGGCAGCTCTAATCTGCCTTGCCTCATATTCCAACTGTCTTCTAGTCATGTCTGTCTGCAAGGAGAACTAAAACCAAAGAATGAAACAATCCCCATCAATTACAATGTTAACATTTGTGTAACATAAACTAAACAAGGAACTTAAAAATGTAGACCTAATGATTGCAATAGAGAAATGGCACAACAGGAAAGCTATACTGGCAGAGACCATTCATAAAGGAAAATGTATGAACTTGATAATATTTGCAGTACATTTTCTAGCCTTTGTAATTTTTCACCCTGATGTATTTTGATACTGCCCACATATCTGCCTTCCAAGACATCGCCATGCCCTGCTACGTCAAAGTTTTTGCAACAGTGCAGGGGAAAATTGCCTTCCAATCCTATGTATACTGGATTATCCAACCAATACTGGATTATCATGCAAAACTGCATTTTACTTTGTTGATTATTTTAGAGAATCAAATATATTTAAACAAAGATGAGGACTACCAAATAACTGGCAGCTATGTATTACGTAAGGCTGATTAAAAGTTCTAAAATACAGAATTCTGTAGAATGAATGGACTGGGACACAGTAGACCAGTGGTTCCCAATGTGGGACACATGCTCCACGGGGGGGGGGGGGACTTCAATTCCCAGAAGCCTAAGTCAGTACATTGGCTGAGCAGTGCTTTGGGGAATTGACTTAGGCTGCTGGAAATTAAAGTCCAAAAACCAAAGTTTGGGAAACACTGCAGTAGGCAGTTATTCTTAGCAAATCAGAGATGGCATGGATATAAAACTGTAATTACAGAATCCACACTAAGTGCCTCCTTTACATTAAAACTGAAGTTATTTAGTTTTGAAAGACTGCAAATTTATAATCCTCAAGTAGTATTAGTTGTATCAGTTACTACTATCACTTACATTTTCAGTTAGGGGAAGACTATCTATCCTCTTAGTTAAATTTTGAAGCTGTGCGTAATACCAGTCCTTTTCTTTTTCTTCTTTTTCAAGTTCAGCAAGCAAAAGAGATCTGTAAATAAAGAAACAAGTTACAGCCAGAATGGACTATTAGCTGTCAGAAATTACTATAGTATATAGAGTACCCTTATATACTAGACTATAAGTCATCCTGAATATAAGTTGAGGTACCTAATTTGGATCTCTAAAATTAGGAAAATAGATTGGTCCGAGTATAAGTCAGAGGTGGAAAATGCTGCTAGTGAGTTTCAATAATTAAAATACATGAAAATACGGTAAAATTAATTAATTTAGATATTTGTGTGGGCATGTTTTGGAGTTTTTATTTATTTATTTATTTATTTAGATTTATATCGCCACCCACTCGCCATGATTTATATCGCCACCCACTCGCCACCCACTCGCCCAGCCATAAAGACCTTGCTGTCTCTCTTGACTGTATTGTATTTTTACATTGTATTTTATTGTATTGTTTTTCTTTTTATGTAAAATTTATTGATTGTATTATCTGTGCTGCGTCTGTTGTTATATTTTTGCTGTATTTATATTTGAGATTGTGATACTGTATATGTTGTTTATGTTATGTGAGCCCCTCTGAGTCGCCTCAGTGAGGTGAGTAGAGGGGCATATAAATCTAATTTAATAATAATAATAATAATAATAATAATAATAATAATAATAATAATAATAATAATAATAATAATAATAATAATAATAATAATAATAATAATAATAATAATGACGACTCTGGATGGCTTACAGTCAGAAAAAACAACACAGCACAAACAGCTGAAGCCCATTCCTCCTCCTAGCCAGAGGTCGTTAGTCTTATCCTTCTCTGGGCAGGTAGAGCCCAGGATTAGGAAGTGAAAGCTTCCATCTAAAACCCTTAAAACTGTTAAAATTTAAAATTAAAATCTAAAAAAGATTAAAAACAGATTAAAAACACACCAAATGCTACAACTACTAATTTAAAAAGTAGAGAAAGAGAGGGGCTCAGATCATCCAGTGTGCTGGGGTCATTATACCTTTCACACCCCATATCTGTCCCGCCAGCCATGTTTTTAGATTCTTCCTAAAGGGCAGCAGCTCTGTCTGGAGACGTAGCTCCATTGGCAGGAGGTTCCATAGGGCCGGAGCAGACACAGAGAAGGCCCTCCTTCTAGTGCCAGAGAGATGTGCCTTTCTGGCCGATGGAACAACTAGAGAGCCTCTCCGGCCCGCTCTGGTGGGACGGGCAGATGTTCTTGGGGTGAGGCAGTCTCTTAAGTATCCTGGCCCACTACCATTTAGGGCTTTAAAGGTAATAACCAGCACCTTGAATTGCACCCGGAGACATACTGGCCACCAGTGCAACTCCCGAAGCAGCGGTGAGGCATGTGCATACCGCCCACACCCCATCACAACCTGGGCAGCCACATTCTGGACCAGTTGAAGCCTCCGAATGGTCGTCTAAAGCAGCCCCATGTAGAGTGCATTACAGTAATCAAGTCTGGAGGTGACCAGAGTGTGTGTGATCATGAGCAAGGAGTCCCGATCTAGGTAGTGTTAGTGGGGTTTTTTTTAACTGTATGTTTGAATTTGCACCACTGTGGTTTTGGGACTCTCAGGGTAGTTGACCCGAGTATAAGTCGAGTCTCCTTTTTGGACCTCATTTTTGGGACTAAAAAACTAGGCTTATACTCGAGTATATACAGCACCCTGATATTCTGATATCACTCACTTCATTTCTCTCTTCTGGATTTATGAGCACAGCAAAATACTGTGCACTTGCTACTCCACATTTTTATCACACTGGCCATACAGGCTGTCTTATTTTGGGAGTTGTAATGAACAAAAATATACTGCTCCCCATTTTTGCAAGAGTGCTATTTTAAATCTAAGTATTTTTTGCTTAAATAGTTTAATAGGTTGACATTAAATATGTATGTATCTTATGCGAAAAGTTACCTTTCTTTCTCTAATTCTTCTAGATAACCGGTACTCTCTCTGCTTCCGTTCATAAACCCTCTTCTGGGAAATGATCCCATGGGAACAGGGCTGCACTCTCCTGACCGACCAGAAACTGATCCTTCCCTGCTTCCATATGAACGCATGGATATCTTTGGCCTTAGCTTCACTCCGGGGAAGTTACTGCTGTCCAGATTCAATTCTGAATAGGAGGTGGAAGTATGGGATTAATGAAAGACACCCCCCCCAAAAAAAAAAAGCAATTTGGTCCTATCTTTCAGAGCCTTTCCCCATCTAATTAATAGATGAACCAAGTAACAAATATCCCAGTAAATTTAAAATGCAAAACTTACTAATAAAAGTACAATGATAGCATTGTACAACATGGATAACAAACTATATACACTAGTACACCGGATAACGTTATGACTTGGTTCCACAAGTCATGTCGTTATCCGGTTTTTAGCGTTGTCCGATGCATACATCGAACAACTCTAAAAAAAAAAAAAGCCCTGACGTCAGGGACAAACCACGCCGAGGCAAGACAAGGCTTGTCTGAAATTCCCCCGCCCCCGGGGGGAGGATTTCAGACAAGCCGAGCCCTGCCTGTTTCCCGCACCGCACTGGCCCCTTACCACTTGCTAAGGGGCCAGTGCGATGTGGGAAACAGGCAGTGAGTGGCTGCCTTGTCTCGCCACCTGACAGCTAAGGTTTGTGTCGGATGGCGAGACAAGGCGGTTCGCTAAGAGCGCAGGGAGACCCCGGGGAGAGGCGCCTCTCCCCGCCGGGGATCTCTCTGCGCTCTTAGCCGGGGATCTCCCCCGCTTCTCCTCGCCGGGATCTCCCTGCGCTCCCCTCCGATCCAGGCAGGCAGGGCTTCGGTGTGTATCGGTGGGGGAGAAAGAGGCAAGGCAGAAGCTTGCGTTGCACGAGACAACCTGAGGCACTGACCTACTTCTTCTTTCGTGTCCCGGTCAAATCCTGGACTGCCAAAATAAGGCCCCTTTCTCGGCGTTGGCTGAGCATCCGTCCTCCTTGTCGGCGCATGTTTCTGGCCGTGCTCGGCAGAGCAGCAAAGGAGCCGGAGGCGGTGTTTCTCCACATTCACACCGCGTGTGGTTGTCCGCAGGCAGTCTCCCCCCCCCCTTGAGCTTGTTGGCCTTGCATTTAGGGACTCCGACCCTCAGCAGCCTATTAAGGGCCCTCCAAGTGACAGAGGGGAGGCTGAGTCCCTCACCCATCGCCTCCTTGCACGTCGTTTCTTGCCTAGTGAGCTCTTTCCTCCATCTTCTCATGTGGTTTTGCTCTTGCGTCCCTTCGAGCATGTTTGTTTGCGCCAACGAGGACGGACACTCGGCCAACGCCAAGAAAGGGGCCTCATTTTGGCAGTCCAGGATTTGACTGGGACATGAAAAAAGAAGTAGGTCAGTGCCTCAGGTTGTCTCGTGCAACGCAAGCTTCCGCCTTGCCTCTTTCTCCCCCACCGATACACACCGAAGTCCTGCCTGCCTGGATCGGAGGGGAGCGTGGGGAGATCCCGGTGAGGACAGGCGCTTCTCCCTGGGGTCTCACCACACTCTTAGTGAGCTGCTAAGAGCGCGGGAAGACCCCGGGGAGAGGCGCCTCTCCTCACCGGGATCTTCCCGCGCTCTTAGCAATCGCTCAGGCTGAACTAGGGTCGGGAGGGAAGGCAGGCACCCGCGTGCCTTTCCCCCGACCCTAGTTCAGTATGAGCGATCCATCACTGGGGGGGGGGTGGACTGGGTAGATGGTCTACCCAATCCAACACCTTCCCACACACGATTGTACCGGATAACACTAAAAATCGCGTTATCCGATGCACGATTTTTCCAAAAATCTTGCATCATTATACGATTCTAGCGCTATCCGGTACAATCGTTATCCAGGGTATTACTGTACTTAATCCAAGAATTTACAGAAGGCTACTTCAATAGGCCTCTTACAGTAGTATTCATTTGATAAAAGCAGTACTGTAAAAAATGTTTTGCTTACTCACTCTTTCATAGGAAACAAACATATTTTACAACTGACACAACTAAGAATTAACATATACAAAGCCAACATAAATCCGAGTGACAAAATTTTCTGCTGTCACAAAATCACTAGCAATTCCATATAATGTGTAGGGAAAACATATCTTCTTCCCTGATACCTAGCTAAGAAGCAATTCTTTGGGGGGTGGGGGGAATGGAAGACTTACAGCCATATTCCCCAGAAGAATTGAGACTTGTGCAGTGTGAGCATCCACTCTGGTCAGGTGTGCCCATTTCTGATGTATAACTATTGATGTATAACTATTGCTAACTGACACCAGCTTTAAGCTATGGCCATCTGCTTTTAAATAGCAAGTTTATATGGTAAAATATGGTTTTGACTCCAATGCTGTCTACTCCTGATCCTATGTACATTGATCAACTTTTTAAAGTTTTTTCCACTCTTCTTCTAAATTTACCTTTAAGACGTTCTAGCAAATCGATTTGTCCAGAGGAAGCCACAGCCTCGTCTTCTTCAATACTTCCTTGCAGCTGCTTCAGCACCTCCTAGAAAATAAGAAACATTACTATTAACAAAACTACATCAACATGAGATATGAAGATTACTAATTTGCAAACTTTCCTGCCTTCCAAAATAGCTACTGGACTCCTGTGATGTTGTCATGTAGCCAAAATCTTTTTTAAATTTTATTTTAGGTCAACATAATACAAACCGCGTAGTTTTGAGAGCAAATTGCCTTAAATCAGTAAGTCAACACAGACATTGTGTTGCACCTCAAGTCACACTAGTCAGTGTATAACAGATAATTTTTATACAGATTACACAGCCTGTAGTAATTTGCACGCAAATGTTATACCATTTATGTTATGGAGGTACTTGCAGGCGTAACTAAAAGGATTTCAGCTATTGATAAGGCATTTAAGTTGAGATTTAGAAATAGGAAGTCAACAAAAGTGTCCAAGGTTTCAGTACTGTTCCACTAACTAGAAATAGAAAAGTGGGACTTATACCAGTATTTTACTCAAACTGTATGATACTACCATGCAAATATCATAGTAAACAGTGGAACCTCATACAACAATTGCCCCGTATAGCAACGAAATCTCATAACAATTAAGGATTTTTTAAAATAGCATCCCGCATAACAATTTTCCCTATGGAAAAAAATCATACAACAATTTTTCAATGGAAAAAACCACTTACGGTAGCCAAAATAAATAAATAAAAAAAAATCGTTGTACGATGCATCCCATAGGGAAAATCACTATATGATGCATGTATCGTATAGCAATTGTTTCATACAATGAACCCAGTGGAACGGATTAAAATCGCTGTATGAGATACCACTGTATATTAAAGGTACATATATAACTCCTGTATAGCCTAACCATCATTGTAAGAAATATAAACATGAAACCAAGAATACCAGCATCTCTTCAAAACATGAATAACCGAACAAACTGAGAAACACATGATAAATATAACGCTCAGTGGTTGCTGGCTTAAGAGAATCCATTAGTCTCTGAGGCTTTTAATGTTCAATGGCCTATATTCAGACAGACAAGACAAGAGCACCCAAAGACTTTCTACTGCAGAAGCATCATCATTAACTAAAACAATCTCAAAGCCATCGCTATAAGGCAAAAATTCCACAATATAAAAATGTACTGTTGAATCTTTCTAAACTGTGCAGTACACACAATGCCTGAAATACTATTGCTTAGCATAATACGTCATAACTAAAACAGGCCCGTTGACTTGCCACATCCCCAGTGATTCAACTGGACTGTTCTAGTTGCAACTTGCCACACTAAGTAACATAAATCCAACTAATGCATCTATGAGCATCTGAACAATTAAAAGCAATATCCTTCAGAGATTTCTTTAACATAACAATGTCTACGGAATTAACTTGCTTAGAATTAAAATTTAAGTGTGAAAATTCCTTACAAATCTTATCCATAATGTTTTTTAAATTTTCAATTTCATCTGGTCATTTTTCAGGAAATGCCTCCCAAACTATGAATCTTAATGCTTTTATACTATAAAATATATGAGACAAAATTCTGTTTTTTTTGATAGAAAACGTGATCATTCAGCTTCAAAATATTTTTATTGTTCTTACAAACGAACTAGGAATTAGTTTTCTTTTTGTAGATACAAATTAAGGTTGTAGGAATAAAAGTAGTTCAGCAGAGCCAAAATCTAGAATCTCAAATAGATGTTTGATTGTAGACCATGGCATGAGGAGAACGAATCTGAATGATGGAAGGATTATCTGTATGGTTTTCATCTTATATTTTAAGATATTATAAGTTATTAGGAGCACTAACAGATCATTCATTTTATTTTCCTTTCTTTTTAGTTTTAGAATTCCATAAGCACTAACCCCTGCTGAGGCTTCTTTTCTATAATTTTCATGTATACAAATAATATACAGTACATCCCTATTCTGTGAACTGCAATCAAGGAAGGTGCCTTCAATCGATTCTCAGTGGCTTTCTCCTTTAATCCTTCACTTTCTTGTGTCCCAGTTCAGGTAATACTCCTACCCTGAGAAGATCAATAGTTTTACAACCTCTTTTTCAGGTATTTGCACTAAACAAACACAGTTCTGTGACAGAACCAGAGAAACAGCAAGCATACCCACAAATATCCGCTTCCATTTCAGCATTACAGTATTTGTGTTCCACAGAATGATACTCTGGAAAACCAACTTTCTGCTGCTTAGTGTTGGCAGTACGATGGGTTGACTGAGCAATTACAGGTACTTTACAAACTATCCTGTGATCACAGGATAATTTGCCATTTGCTGCATATGACAGTAGATGTTTGGCTAGATGCTAGTACCATCCTCCTGTAATTCAACAATCCATTATCAAGTGTTCATTTTATCAAGCTGAAAATGGGCAAAATCCTATTACTCTATGTAGTAAATTGCACTAGAGTAGGCCAAATTAATCAATGGGTATTTGATGAGTCAGCACCTCTCTATGTTCCATTGATTTAAATGGGTCTATTTTAATTATGATGTACTATGATAAAGCCACAGCTAGACCAGGTTCATTTAAATCAATGGGACTTAAGAGTAAATTCATCAAATCCCCTTGGATCTACTGCAATTTGCTATGCTAAGCAGAAGGATTTTGGCTACTGTCTCACCAGAAAAAAAAATCATACCAAAACTACTTAGTAGTTATTCCATAAGTAGAACTGGAGTCTTGGACAAAACCATATCCTACAATAAACACAGCTCTATAATTTTTGGACAGTCTTGTTGCTGAAGCCAAAAACTGTAGTTATGAGGCTTCTTTCTACCTTGATACTTTGGTGGAGGGAAAGTGTTTTTGATTTGCTAGATGAAAAACCAAAGAATACATTCCTCAAAACTTTCTTGGAAGAAAAGCAGACGGGTCATTCTAGTTTTAGCTAATTTTCAGTGGGGCAAGTATACTGAAAAGTGGCTAAAAAGATTCCTAATAATTCTCCTTCCTGAGGAAAAGAGGTAGAAAGAAGGGTGATTAGATCAAAGCTAAATTATGATTTTTAAATACCACATCTAAACAGTGATCAAGGAAGCCCTTCTCCCACAAGCACCTTCCTGAAAACAGCATGAAGCTTGGCAGTTCAACCTTACATAGTCAATGAGCTCTGGACACCTTGACTACATAGCTGCTAAACCACCCCCAGCTTTCCTCACAAGTTTAGACCTAGGGAAACAGATGGGGATCACCATGCAGCCGGAGCAATTACAGTAATACCTCGGATAACGCTAAGACTTGGTTCTACAAGTCTTGGTGTTATCCGATTTTTAGTGCTATCCGATGCATGTTAAAATCCTATTGGATCGGATAATGTTAAAGCTCCATAGAGATACATTGTAACCACACAGGCTTTAGTGGTTGTTATCCGATCCATTCCATAGGACCTTAACGTTATTCGATCCAATTCTCCTCCCCAGATTACTTAACGTTATGCGATTTTAGCGTTATCCGAGGTAAACGTTATCCGAGGTATTACTGTACCTCTAATCAACTGTACAGTTTCAAAGCTGGGCAGGATAATAAGGTTTGCTGCTGTTTGCTATAACAAATGAAAGTATCAAATCCTGGTTTAAAATGCTTCTCATAAAAAACTGCCACAGACCAAAGAAAAATAACGTTGTGATTTTTACATGTTACAATTATTTTGACCTGCTACAGACTGACAAGAACCAATGTGTTTCAGTGGATAGAATTGTGGGCTAGGATTTAAGACATCTTGGTTCTAAAACCTGTCCAGCCATGGAAAATCATTAGGATGAGGGTTTGTGACAATACTAAAACATGGCTCAAAAAGCCTGTATTCCTTACAAACCCTACTAGGATCACCATAAATTGGAAGTGACTTGACAAGACATAACAACAATATTACAATATCTGTGCTAATATTTAGTTAGTTATATAAAGGTGGTGGCAAGCCTATGGCACATGTGCCAGAGGGGGCACTCAGAGCCCTCTCTGTGGGCACATGAGTCATCACCCCAGCACAGAGTTCGCCCCTCCCCTCTGCCCAGAAGCCCAATTGGTCCACTGCCTCCCTCTCCCCAGGACAATGTTCCCCCCGCCATGTTGGCACTTGGTGATAAATATGTGAGTTTTGTCTTGCAGTTTGGGCACTCTGTCTCTAAAAGGCTTGCCACCACTGTTCACAGACAGAATGTCCACGTAGTATTATGGAATAGAAAACAGGTCAGCACATGAAGAGCTGAATTTAACTAGTGAGTCTTTCATTTAGGTTTTAAATTTTTCAGCTCAGAGGATTATGAGCTTTTCAAACCACTACAGTATTGGGGATTTATTTATTTTTAAGAGACAGGCTTTTCCATAGTTCTGCATTAAATAGAAAGACAAGGATAGGCATGCCTTTTCAACTGACAGTTCTGAGATTTATGTATAAGAGCTGCACTGCAAACTGAGACACATTCAATCTTGAAATATTGGCACACAGATATGTACTAATATTAATTTCATACCAATATATTCTATATATGTTAAGATAATATCAACATTCCATAATGTAAATTTTTAATCAGAGCCTATGATGGCAGAAGTTAAAACATCTTGCCACAGTATTTTACACCACTTTAAAGACATAGATATATGTATAGTAGTTGTAGTTGTACAATTACAGTGAACCTCTGCTTTGCGGAAGGCTCACCTAATGGAAAAATTGCTTCAAGGAAAGAAATCAATAGGAAATGATGGACCGCTTCACAGAAAAAAATCACTTTAGGGAACAGGTCCCCCCGGGGTGCATAGCTTCCGGAGGTGGCTTGTTTCATCCTCAGAGGGTATGAAGAGCATGTCCACTACATTTTTGAATTTTTTTGCCGCTTTTAAGCTTCATTTCACAGCTTAAAAGTGGTGATTGGGCACTTCCAGGTGTGCGGGAAGCAAACATGAAGTGGACTGTCAATTGTGATATGGAACGGGTCTCCCCAGGGTGTAGTGTGCCGGGGGGGGGGGATATAAGACCACCCAAAGGCACTCCAGACTCTGTGGGTAGCAGTTGGAGTCATCTGTGGAGGCATTTGAGTGGAATCTTCTGTGTGAGTTTTACCACAATTTTTAAAAACTGGGCAAGCATTTATATATATATATATTTGGGGGGATTTTCCAATCCATTTCAGAAGTATCAAAAAGGTAGGGATCTGAGAATTTGTCGTTTGCATGCCTGTTAATGCCTTTTATTCATTGCTTGCTAGTGGTTGGGATCTGTGTGGGAATTTATTTCCTGATTTTTATTTTCATTTTTTTATTTTGGCCCATTTCTCAGATGTGGACCACATTGGGATTCGAGTTTTCCCCTTTGCATGGCTGTTTATGCTTTTCATGCAATGCTTGTGGTGGAGGGGTGTGTGTGGAAATTTAATGGAATTTTTAGCGGTGTGTTTTATTCCCGATTTGAAATGTTTGGGCCCATTTCTCAAGTGTGGGGCAGTTTGGGGTCTGAGATTACCCTTTCCAAGGAATTCTTAAAAGGTGGCAGAGGCAGCAGACACTGGACAGGTTCCTTAAAAAGCCAAGACATGACGAACCACCTGCCTCTGCTAGTGATGCCCAGTTGCCCTCCCCCCCTCCTCCTCCACTTCCAAACAATGATTAAATGATTTGGCAAAGTTTTTAAACTGTTGAACAGCTGAAGCCTGCAATGTTTTCCCTGTTGAGGTGTGATTTATGTACAGTAGAGTTAATTTGTACAAGTACAGTATGCATGCTTGAATTTTTCCACGTTTTCAAAGTTGATGTGTGATGTTTACAAAGTTGTGGTTTGATGTTTAAAATTTTATTGCTTGATCTATCTTTATTTAAAGCTTTTAAAGCACAATTTGGAACAGAAAAAGGTTTTTTAAAAACTTTTTTCTAAGGTCCAGAATGATTTTTTTTGTGGTTCCAGTGCATTCCGATTGGTAAATCGTGGTTCGCATTAAGGAAAAATTGCTTTAAGGAAAAACCCATGGAACGGATTAATTCTGTAAAGCTGTATACTTACTTTGTACTAATGTATTTCGGGATACAGTAAAACCCTGACTTACATATGCCTCGAGTTACATAAAATTCAACTTACATAATGATTTTGTGCTAAAACCATGTCCCGATTTACATGATTTCCTATGGGTTTGCTTTGAGTTACGTAAAACATCATTTCCCTATGGGTTTGCTTCAAGTTATGTAAAAAAATATTCCTATGGGTTTGCTTCGAGTTACATAAAAAACCAATTTAAGCAAAAGCCTATGAAACAGACTTTTTTTTGGTAAGTAGGGGTTTTACTGTATTTAATCTCTGTGTTGTATCAGCTTCCTACACCATAAAATTTTGTCTCTTTTTAGATACAGTTGTACCTCGCTTAGAGAGCATAATGTGTTCCACAGGATTGCTCTTTAAGCGAGTTTGCTCTTTAAGCAAAACACCATTGTAAGTGACCAATTGTGACTTCTGGAGGGGGGATTGCAAACCCCAATTTATTTGTTAAGCGAGTTTTTGGTTGGTTTTATTTGTTAAGTGAAGCGAACATTCAGAGAAAATTCTGCTCTTTAAGTGAGGCACTCTTTATGCGAGGTTTGACTGTATACATATTATGAACTGTTTCAAACCTAGAACTTTTTAAGCAAAGAACCCAAAATATTTTAAAGAAATAACTTGGATGCAGTATTAATTATGATCCTGCAATGTGTCAGCCATGATCTCACTGCATGCAGCTGGATACCAAATGACTTTTCTGGGAAATATTTATGGGGCTACGTGATCTGTGCCATAAATCTCAAGTCCTACTGAAGTCAAATTATTTTTATACCTTCATATTAGATGCTTCAGTTTCCAGTTTTGTAAGATGATTTGAATTATCTTCCAGTTCTTGTCGAAGATTTGAGTTCTCCATTTTTAATGCCTCTACTTGTTTTAGCAACTGATCATATGACACTGCAGCCATTCTGGGCTACCCCAGGACCTAAAGACAATAAAAGAATAAATATTTTTGAGCCATCTGTCCCAAGAACTATATTTTTAATCATGAGAGAATGCTTGACTACTTAGAAAATGCTATTTCATTCTCCACTTGAAGAACATAAATTAGATCTTTTAAAAAAACTATTTCTATTGAACATTTAACTATATCAAATCATTTCTGCTCAATAACCTTTAACTTCCTTATTATTAGAAAGTTAAAGGTTTGTTTAAAATTATAATGAAAAAATGCTTTCACATTTTCTAAGTAATTTTATATTTGTCCCATTGCATTTTCAAATAAATACCAGTTTTTCTTTGGTTTAGAAATAAATAATCTTTCATATTCAGAGTCCAGGACTTCAGAACTCAATGTTGTAATTAAAGGATAAGGCAGCTAATTTGTTTGGAGTGCATGTTCAAAACCAAAAGCATAATCCAGAGAATTACCAAACAAGCTCATCTCATTCTAATCTATATTCCAATTTATATTCAACCCCATTTTATGTTACAACCTGATTCTCTATGGAAGACTGCCTCTAAGTAAGAAATCTAAATGCTCATCATCAGCATTGCACGAATGTTAAGGTCAGGAAATTGTACTTATGCAGATGTAGCAACATTTCACTTTCCTTCAGCCACCCCAACAACATGGCCAGGAGTGAAGGAACCTGGAGTCCAATAATACCTGGAAAACTACAGCCTCTCCTTCCATACCCTAGAAGATTATATGAAGCTATAGATGTTAATCAATAGAATGTAAAAGGTTTGTTGTTGTGAAAACATTTGTGTAGGAGCAACAGTTTACTAGATTCCACTAAGCAAAGAACATTCTTTCTTCATACTCTGTGAACAAGAGTAATTTTTAATCTACATAAGTCTTCACTTAGAACAGTGGTTTCCAACCTTAGGTCCCCAGTTATTCTTGGACTACAGCTCCCAAAAATCTTGTGAAGGCTTCTGGGAGTTTTAGTCCAAGAACATCTGGGAATTCAAATCTGGGAATCATTGACTCAGACACTATGTTATTTGTATATGTCTACACATTACTTCCAACATATGGCCACCATTTGAATAAATTATTTCCAAAAGAGCTTATCATCAATGGCTTTCTTTATATATCTTCTCTTTATATATATCTCCTCTTTATATATCTCCTCTTTGGCTTTCCTCTTTTCCTGTTGACTTCAGCTTTTCCTAGCATCAATGTATTTTTTCAGTGAGTCTTGCATCCTCATGATGTTCTAAATATCATCATTTTTTTTTCTTTTAGAGAGATGTCAGGATTGATTTGATCTAAAACCAGAAGATTTGTTCTTTTGATAGTTGATCATATCCATAAAAATTTTCTTCCAATATTACATTGTAAAAGAACCATCGCCCAGAATTGCCAAAATAAATTACTCTGAACTATGTTAAATAGAATTAACATTGATAATAGCTAAGAAAATCTAAGCTACCATCACAACTATTATACAAGTCCATACTTAGCATTCTGTCCTTTTTAAGATTGTAGTCTTTACTTTTCTCTTATGAATCTCACTGCTATTTGCTAACACCTAAGGGATATTACTCCATTTTAGAACTATTAACATTCAATGTGCTTTTAATAGGATAAAAATAGGATACAATTTCTATAGATTTCTAAGTGAAAGAACCGCTCCTGTTTCCATCTCAGTGGGCAAATGACCCCATATATCCTGTTCTGAAGATAACCATATGATGCACTCAGAAATCTAACCACTCTCCATGTGCTGCACTTTGTACAAGCAGATAGAAGTGTGTTTCCCAAAGTCAAAACATAATGAAGTTTATTTTCTAATAACTTCTAATTTCTGTTCATATCGTATTCTTTTATCCTTACAAAACACAGTATCACCAATATAAAAATGATAGCATTTTAGATATATTTATTTAACAAAATATATATGTACATTGAAATAAACTATATACAGGTGTTGTTTCAAAATAGGGGGGGAGGAGACTGATTTGCACTGTGCATTCAAGAATCGTGTACAAAATATCTCCATAAAATATTTCAAGAGAATGTAATATAATCATTATAATAAATGTATTTTATACCAAACTATTTTGCATCTCTAGTAGTGTAGTTTTAATTTTTCTAATAAGGTTCAATACATTTGAAATTTACCTCAAAGTGTTATAGCAGGGGTTCTCAACCTTTTTACGCCCCCCAGACAGCTGAGTGGACCGGACCACACCCCCAGAAGTAGACATAAATGTGCCTGCTTCCACGTTTACGACAGCCGTGAGCGCATTTACAGCTGACATAACCGCATTTACACATGAGTGGGCACATTTTAAGGCTGTTTTAAATGTGTCTGCTTCCACTTCTGGGTGAGGCAGCCCGGACAGAATGGCACCGCAGGCTGGGGCTGGCACATGGACCGTAGGTTGGGAACCTCTGAGCTATAGGTTTTGACTTTTTAAGCATATCAATTTATTCAATTTTTATTTATTTACCATATTTAGAATTACCCTTCATACTTTTGAACAGATTCACACATCATTTACACACTTTGATTCATAAAACCAGCATCCAGGTGACCTGAAGTGAGTCCAACTGCTGCTATACAGTACATGTGTATGTATCTCACATCAGTATAAGATGGCACTGTTTCTGTATCACACCTTCAGTCACTGTATGCTCTTGTGCTGCTGTGGGCGGACACAACATGCACTATATTTGCTGCTTCTACAGCATCTATGGTTCTTACAACTTCTCCGGATTTTTCAAACAAAATTTCTCCTTTTCCAGAGACACATTAAAGTTGCTTCAGGGGCAAACTTTTTCTTCTTACAAAGAGAATGAGGCCCCTAATAAGATACAAGGGGTTGGGTCTGTACAATTGCAAAACTGGGTTTAATTTAATGTTTCCCAACCTTTGAGTTGCAACTCTTTTATAATAACCAACTAACTTGTGACCCAACATTGCATTTGCATAAAAATGAATTTTAATGAGGTAAACACATTAAATATAGCTTTTAAAATAATAAACTTTTAACTTAATATTTAATGTGATGGTTGCACTTGCATCTGGGCAAACAGCTTCAAAATGCAGTTGAATGTTTGTTAAAGCCAGCCTCATGTCATTCTCAACATTCAGCCTGTAACCTCCCAGAAAACACATTGGAAACGCTTGATTTAATTAATTAAGGGCCCTGAAATTCTCCACACATAGAAAAAGGAAAAGAGCAAACATTTTCAAATGTATTCAAGAAAAACATGAAGCAATGAAAACCCACTCAATCATCAGTTACATATTGATCTGGAGACGAAACGAGAATGGTCAAGTCAACATTGTGCCTAGCGACCCAGAGACATGCAGTGAGACAAATATACATATTATCCTGGAAATAATTCTAACTTGCTCTGCTTCTCATTAGGAAAACATCACAAGAAAAATGGAACAGCCATCAAAAATAACATTATTGTGAGAGCACAACTGACCAACAGGATTGCTTTCACATAACAAAACAATGTAAAAAGTCATTGTTGTTGGCTGCTACTCGTATCTGAGCAGGTATTTTTCCTGGAGGTCATTTTCTCAACAGGTAGATGTGTCTGATGACTTCTCAAACCAATCTTGGCATGGAAATGTGACCACACACAGTACACTAAATAGAGGGTGGAGAACATGGTTGGGTTTAACGAAGTTCTGTGCTTGTTGTACTAGAACCCTATTATTTCAGGACTACTGCTATATACAATATGTTTTAATAGTATATTGATGTCTCACTTCTCAAGTCCCAGCTCAATTTTTCCCTAGCTACTCCCATTTTAGTTATCACTTCTTTGTGTGCCTTCCATCTAAAATGAAAAATTTTGACAAGCCACTATTATAAGATTTATGTTTTTAAAAAGCTTCAGTAAATTAAGTCAGACCTACCATACGCAGGACTGCATTTTATTTCTGTTCCATCTAACAGCCTATATTACTGATATTTTAAAGGTCAAAAATTGACAGGTGCATTATATTTTGATATGAAGATATTAAAACATTCTAGACCAGTAGTAACACTGAAGGTTTCACTAAACTTATATTAGTAAGTAGAATATTATTAGGTAGAAAACAAGACCATAATGCATATTAAGCAGGAAAAAAAGGAATACAAAGATGAATTTAATTTTAGATATACTTAAAAGTGGACCCCGTGGAATCTAATCATGATGAAAAGCTTTTTGATTTTAGTGTATATACATTAAGTAATACTAAGGCTGGATCCAATAGTTATATTTACTAATAAACAAGGATATATGCTGATAAAATTAAAACCTGTCAATGCTGAAGGATTCAAAAAATGTTCTGATAAAAACTGGCATATATAAGAACACAAACTTTAAAAATGAATATTCAAATATAGAATTTCTAGAGACACAGCAAGTACAAAAAAATTCACAAAAGAACAAACCACCATCAAAACGCTGTCTGCAAATTGTACTACTAATAATTGTGTGCTATCAAGCTGATTCCAACTCATGTCAACTGATTTTCTAGGTAGAGAATACAGTACACAGAAGTGGTTTACCATTCCCTTCTTCTGGGGATCACTGTGCAGCTTGCCCATAGGCTGGCTCTACTTTCAGGAGGTACAGTGGAGTCAAATACCTAAACCACGAAGCTATCCAACCAGCTTGATTATGTTACTTGAACATTAATTTTAAAATTATTTTAGTTTGCTAATGATTATAATGCTGTATTGCTCCTATCTGTGCTGATGCTAATTAAAATTTCCCATCTTTTCTTCAGTGATGTACCAAAGCTTATTTAATTACAGTATTACATTTAAAAATTGCATCTGACAAGAAAGGAACCAGTGCTTCATACATAATTTATAAAGACTGATAATTATGTCCAGGACTCCGTAACTTTCAGAATCCCCTTTGATAATGAAAAGATTAAATTAGAAGCTTTTGGTGAATGAATAAAAGCAGTCCTTCCTTTTTTCCACCTTCATTTTACATTTCAGCATTTGCTTTTGGGAGGAATAGGAACAACCTCATTGCATTCCTGGGTGCAGCAGTGCAGCCAAAGCTCTTATCTCTATGCAGCTTTTTCTTTCAGTAAAAGAAGCAAAAGCTGCGGCAGCAAATTGCAGAAATGCCAACATTTCATGTCACTAACAAAGGCAATCGAGTTTCATAGCATTTGCAGTGGGGAATCTTCACAGCATGCATCTAGCCCAAAAACAAATCTTAAAATTTCAAAATTACAACAAGCTGCTCTCTACAATACCCTCCTCATCTTTCCCTTTACAACCCTTGCATTGTAGTGCTGTTAAGATTCAAATCAAGGCATCTCCTCCAATGCTTTGTGTCCCCTTTTCTGGCTGCTGCTACTGTGACAGGAGGGAGGAGAAGGAGAAAGGAGGATTTCAATGGGCTCAGTTCTCATTCCTTTAAGCAATGAATCTGATTCATTCTTTGTTGCCCTTCACCCGTCTCCTAAGATACTATTTTCTCCTGGTTCTATGTAAAACCTTTAAAACAACCTCTCTTTTTGTGATACAAAGGCATCCTTCTTCCATCACCTTCAAAATCCACCATTAACACAGCCTCCTATTCTGTCAGAAACATGAACCAGAACCCTAGGAATCCATTCCTGATTTCTTTCTGTAAATGCAGAAAGGGGGAGGCAGAAGGGGGAATTGCCCTACATTTCTACCTTTCCTTACATTTATCATGCAGCAATCAAATTAGACAAGATTGTCTTCACCGGTACTAGCATCCAGGACTTGCTGCTTAACAAGAGCACAATGCTAACATTCACCTACCCCATCTCCGATGCTGTCTGCACCTCCATTCAGTCGTCAACACCCAGTACAGTACCTTCCTGCATTCAATGTCTGCAGAGCCAATACAGCCACATTCCAGTCACGTGTGCACCCAGCCCAACCCAGCCAATGGCCCTGTGCACATCAGAGAATGTAACATACTCTTGTTCTCATCTCGTGTTTCTTTTTCTACTATCCATCCTGATTCCTGTCAATTTACAGTCTGAGCAATCTAGCAAGAGAGAAGGGAGGGGTAACTTGTCAATTAGAATAGGAAATGACACAACCTTTAGAAAGCAAGGAGAGAAAGCAGAGAGTGGAATGGGGTTAGTGAAAGAAATAACCATGATTGGGTGTGTGTGTGTGTGTTTAAATATACAGAATCAATTTCTTCAGCATAACTATAGGATTTTCTTTGCAGAACAGATCTATCAAGATTAATATTTACATCTTAATGGCAATTGACAACATAAAAGCATATGGAAAAGAACCAGTTCACATGATGGCTGAGATGGTTAATTTAACTCAGATTTATGTTCTATTACTGATTGTAACAGCTGTCTAATCCATTCTAGTTTAAGCTGTAGGATCCTGTATAACAGTACTGTGTTGAAAAAGATGACCTTCAAGTCTTATCCAGACCTCCCAAGTAGCAGCTCCTTTTCAAATAACAAAACATAATATGGAATTGGTGAGTTTTTACAGAAATAAAAGTATATATTACAAAGATAAAGCGCAATGCTTGAAGCATTTGTGCAACAGCTGTATCATATGCTTCAATACACATGTACGGATATGAATACTATAATCTATGAAAAAGTTAAGGTAAGATTGTCTATTCATATTAGAACAAAGAACAATTTTAAAATATGGACATATATGAAATATTGATAAAATTAAAAACAAATTTAAGATGTTAAAATAATTAGTTTGTTTTTAACAGAAATAGGCTACTTCAATAGTATTATCTCAACCATTAATTAAATCTTTTTTCATAGACATGATGAGGATCTAAATTGCATGTAGCATTGATTGAATGTTTCCAGTCACAGAATATATGTTCTGCCTTCAAATAGACCTATTTTATTGGCTTATTCTTTGATCTTCCTACTTCACTTCAAAGTGTATTAAGTCACCTTCCACTTGGAATGCTTTCTCAGTTGAGATCCACTAGGATAGATTCCTTCAAATTTTTAGAAAACTGTTAAAGACCTTCCTCTATAAAGATGCCTTAATTGCATCTTAATTGTGACCTTATTTTTTATCATTTGTTGATTATTGTATGCTGTTATTCACCACAACCTAGGTTTTGTAGGGTCTTGTTTAATGTTCTGTGGTTTTTAATGTAAAGTTTCTTTTTACTATACCATTATGATTTTATTTTGAGGGGTACATGCTGTTCACTGCCAAGAAGCAGTGATGGCTCAGTGGTTAAGAAGCTCACCTTGTTAGCTGGAAGGCTGTCAATTCGGCAGTTTGAAACCTGGGTACTGCATGACGGATTGAATACCCGTCTCTGTCCCAGCTCTTGAGGACATGAAAGCAGCCTCATTAGGGTGCTCCTTGAGTGGAGTTTCTCCCACATAAAATCCTTTCAGCCCACAATAATTTCTGACAAAAAATTATTATTATTACTGCCAAGAATAGTAGTGCCTCAACATTAAATCAAACTTTATAAAAGCATTATAAATATATAAACAAGCGAATAAAATTAAGCTTTATTTATCACAGTAATACTTCTGGAAAAAATGGCTGTTTTTAGCTGAATTATATTTAAAATGGATAGAATGACTCCAACAGGAATGGGGTTGTTAAGCGACGTAGAGATCTGGAAAATCGTTTTGCCCAGAAACAGATTGTTGTTGTTCAGTTGCACAGTCGATTCTGACCCTTTGCGACCCAATGGACCATTGGCTGCCAGGCACCTCTGTCCTCCACCATCTTCCTCAGCCCGCTCAGCTCTGTGCCTATTGCATCTACAACACCACCTAGTCATCTCATTTTTGGCTGCCCCCTTCTTCTTTTGCCCCTAAAATTGAGGCCCAAGATGTTCCACAGCTTTAACTTCCAGTATCCTTAACTATCATAGCTATATCTTACCAGATTTGTACTTCAAGAACACGTTGGGCCTCATGTTTGGAAATGACTGAGGTAGAATAACCTCAGCAATGCAAAGGGTATGACCTGTTTTCTGTGTGAATGGGTGGCAAATTGCTAAACAGGTATCCAGCTTCTGCACTGTTATGCAGAACTCCACTGATTTAAATAATGTTATATTGTTATACTTAGCTTACAAGTACTAATGTTTTACTTCCGCACAGCAATTTTTATTTATTATTTTCATTTATATTGTATACAGTAAAGCCTCACATAAAGAGCACCTCGCTTAGAGAGTAACTCGCTTAAAGAGCAGAATTTTCTCTAAATGGTCGCCTCACTTAACAAATAAAACCAACCAAAAACCCGCTTAACAAATAAAACTAATAAATAATAATAAATAATAAATAAATAATAAATAAATTGGGTTTCGCAGTCCTCCCTGCCAGAAGTCACAATGGGTCACTTAAAATGGTGTTTCGCTTAAAGAGCAAACTCATTTAAAGAGCAATCCCGTGGAATGCATTACGCTCTTTAAGCGAGATACCACTGTACTTTTCTTCTTTTAAAAGGTACCCAGAAAGGCACACAACACAAAGATAACTTATAAAACACTCCATATACATGATAAAATAATAAAACTCTTGAGCAAAAGAAAGTCACTGTTTAGTAAAGACTCTGAACATTTTTCAGGTTTAGGAAGATTATCTGTGGAGTCATCCTTTCCCCAGAAGGTTACCTCACTGTATGACAAGCAAATTTAGTTCCTAATGTCCCTAGATATTCTTTGATCTCAAGTAGATTTAATACACACAACCCCCATGTTGTTTATAAGAGTAAAAATTGAGTAAAAACATTTTCTCCTCCATCTGCTAAATATGCTTAACACCTAAAAATAAAAACTGTTGGACTAGTAAAAATTAGTCTACTCAGCTCAAAATCTCCTCTTTCTAGAAGATAAGCGGAAATTTCTGTTTGCTTAGTAATGAAAGAAAGCACTGTAAGCTTCCAAAGGCACAATGTGCAATGCCCAACCTTTTTCAAAGTCTAAGTTAAGTCACATAGAATAAGACTAGCTTTCAAAATCATGCCTTGGTTAGCCTTGACTCAGATTTTTTTAATCTCTGTTCAAATTTCACCTTGGTTTTCCTAAGGACTATGAATGTTTTCCTCCTGCCTTTCAGTAGTTATGACTTAAAGAATAACTTTTTTCCAAAACCTAGAGAACTACATCAACTTACTTCAAGTCATTATCCAGGTATTAAGGGCAAAGAAGTTGAAAAGAATTTTTTTTCATAGAGGCATATGAAAAGGCATTTCGAGGTTGAAAGAAGGGTGTTCAAATGGGCTAAAAAAGAGATTTGTCCTAACATCATCAGAACAACAAATTATAATTTCTCTGCAATGGAAACTCTGAGCTAATTGCCTGCCAGTTGAAACAGGTTTTGTTGTTATTCAGTCACACAGTTGATTCCAAACCTTTGCGACCCCATGGACTATTGCCCGCCAGGCACCTCTGTCCTCCACCATCCTCTTCAATACACCCAGCTCTGTCCCCACTGCATCTACAACACCATCCAGCCATCTCATTCTCTGCCGCCCCCTTCTTCTTTTGCCCTACACCTTTTCCAGCATCAAGGCTTTCTCAAGTGAATCCTCTCTTCTCACTGATGTCCACAGTACTGTAGCTTCATCTTTACTATTTGACCTTCTAAGGAGCAGTCAGGGTTGATTTCTCCTAAGATCGACCTATTTGTTCTCCTCGCTGTCCAGGGTACTCTCAAAACTCTCATTCAACACCACATCTCAAAGGCATCTATTCTTCTGCGCTCAGCTTTCCTTATGGTCCAGCTCTCACAACCATACATTACATTCAGGAATACCATTGCTTTGACTATGCAAAATTTTTCCCCACAGTGATGTCTCTACTTTTCACCATGTTCCCCAGGTTTCTCATTGCCTGCCTCCCAAGAATCAGTCACCTTTTTTTATTTCATGGCTGCAGTCACCACCTGCAGTGATCTTGGATCCTAAGAATGTAAATTCTATCACTGCTTCTACTTCTTCCCCATCTATTTTCCAGGGATTGATAGGGCCTGTTGCCATTACAGTAATACCTCAGATAACGCTAAGACTTGGTTCCACAAGTCTTGGTGTTATCCGATTTTTAGTGTTATCCGATGCATGTTAAAATCCTATGGGATGGATCAGATAACATTAAAACTCCATAGAGATACATTGTAACCACACAGGCTTTAGCGGTTGTTATCCGATCCATCCCATAGGACCTTAATGTTATTCGATCCAATTCTCCTCCCCAGATTACTTAACGTTATGCGATTTTAGCGTTATCCGAGGTAAACGTTATCTGAGGTATTACTGTATCTTGGTTTTCTTGATGTTGAGTCCCAAGCCAGCTTTTGCACTCTCCTTTCAACCTATGCAGGATTTTCTTTAGGTCTTCCTCACTTTCTGCCATTAGGTTAGTATCACATGCATATCTCAATCTGTTGATGTTTCTCCCAGCAATTTTGATCCAAACTTGTTATTCATCCATCCCTGCATTGCTCATTATGTCCTCTGTATATAAGTTGAATAAGCAGGGTGACAAAATGCAGCCTTGTCTTATTCCTTTTCCTATTCCAAACCATTCCGTCATTCCTTATCCTGTCCTAACTGTTGCTTCTTGACTCATGTACAGATTTCTCATGAGGCATATAAGATGTTCTGGTATTCCCATCTCTATAATTACTTGCCACATTTTGTTGGTGTAGTCCCGCCCCCGACATACAGCTGCGGGGGCCGGAGGTGGGCTGCTCCCACTGCTGACAGTTTTGACATCCTGAGCGCGTCAGGGGGTTCTCTTAGCGCCACAAATTTTGACCTGCAGGAGGCTCCAAAAATTCCCCCAAGGCAGCGATCGGCTTCAGCACAGGCTGCTGAGGCGAAAGGATTGAGTAAGAGGCTGCTCAGACCAGTCTGGAAAAAGCACAGTCGCTGCCTCCGCCACTGCTGATGTCAGGTGGGGTGGGGGGGGTGAGGGTGGTCCGCAGTGAAGCCCAGGTGCTCACCGCAGGCCGCATTAATTATATGCAGGGGACCAATTAGGCCCACGGGCTGGAGTTTGGTCACCCCTGATATAGATTGTGTAAATACCTTTTGTGAGAGACACTAAGTTAAAGTCTCACTGCCCCAGCAGGAATCTCTCAAGATCCTTCTGAGGCTGATTAGAGGCTTGTAGATATGCTTATAGTCTTTGGTAAATTCAGAACAGCAGTTTAGTTCATTCACAGCAGTTCAACAGGAATGAAAGCCAAAACTCATTCCGGCTTCAAGTTCTTAAGTTTAAGGGCATAAGCAGTTCAGTTCTTTCAAGCACAAACACACACACACACACACACACACTGGCAAAAGAGACTAGTTAGTGCTTACTGAATGCTTCTAGGTTCCAGTGCAGGTTTAGTTGTAGAAGAGCTTCTGCCTGAGCTTCTACCCAGCAACTTCAAAAAGAGTTGCAGAAACAGTCCTTCTGTATTCTCCTTGGTCCAGTAACTCCAGCATGAGTTCCAGCATGAACTCTCACATTACTCAAGTACTCCTCAATGACTCCTTGATAACTCGTCCAAATAAGTGCTCTGGAAGAACTTCATTTATAGAGCATAATACTTTGGCTAATCATATCAGTGGTATCAGCTGTGCAATACAAATACAGTATAGGCTCTTAAAGCTATAGGCACATACATTCATCCTATGCAATACTCAGTACCATTATTTCAATACCTGACAAGAATAACCTGCTTGTAATCATAACAGGGCTTTCAGCAGCAGACATCAAGTGTGCACTTTCCACCTTTGAAACTGAAAGGAAGGGGTTGAGTTGGATATTACATGGCAAGGGAATCGATTACAACATTCGTCAGCACCTAAATACCTCGGCATGACACTTAACAGGTCACTCTCTTTTAAGCAGCACTGGTTAAATACTAAAGCTAAAGTTAGTACGAGGAACAACAACATCAAGAAACTCACAAACGATATATGGGGAACTCAGCCATTCATGCTACGTACATCAGCTTTGACCCTGAGTAGTGGTGGGCAGCCAAGATTTTTACTACCACACTGTGGGTGGAGCCGATGTCATGGGTGGAGCTGATGCCGTGGGCGGAGTCGACATCATGATGATGTGTACCGTATTTTTTATTTTATTTTTATTTTTTACTTTGGCTCTGCCCACCTTGTTGGCTCCGCCCACATCATCATGACATTGGTTTCGCCCATGATGTCATGACGTCGGCTCCGCCCACAGCATCGGCTCCCCCCACAGTGTGGTAGTAAAAAATAAAAATAAAATAAGAAAAATAAAATAAAAATACGGTACACATAAAAATAGAACTAAAAACACATTAAAATACAAATTAAAACAGACATTAAATAGAAATAAAAAACATAAAAATACAAATTAAAATAGACATTGTATAAAAATAAAAGCACATTACATAAAACACAGTGTTTAAAAACATCCACCCACCTGCCCACCCCAAATACAAACCCTAGTCTCTTACCCTGGCTGGGGCCGGGGAGCAGCAGGCAGGCGGCAACAAGCAGCAGCACAGCGCCCTGGCCTAGTCCAGCAGCGCAGCCTGGCTCGACAGCGCGGCCCGGCCTAGCCCGGCCTGAGGGTGCATCAAGGGAAGGCCCCTGCTGCTGCTCCTCCAAAGAGGCCGCTGAGGGCCTGAACAGCCAGCCGCTGTGCCCTTCCTTGCAGCCCAAAATGGTTGCTCGTAAGTGCGCATGCGTCAAAATGCCATTTGACGCATGCACACCTCCAGTATTCAGTGTGCATGCATCAAATGGTGTTTTGACGCATGCGCACTGACGAACAGCCATTTTGGGCTACAAGGAGGGGCGGATGGAAAGGCGACCAAACCGGTCACCTCCAAAAAAAGTAAACATCCCGGGTGGTCTCCTGGGAGGGTTACTACCCCCAGGGAGACCACCCGGGATTTTTACTACCGGTTCAGTAGAACTGGTCCGAACCAGCTGCCGCCCACCAATGACCCTGAGTTTATTCACAGTAGAAAACAGTATGCTACTCCAGTATTGAATGCATCTAAACACATGAAACAAGTCATCGCTGTTAATGAAGCAATGTGCATAGTGACAGGATGGCTCAAACCTACACCAGTTGAGAAAATATATCATTAAAGTATAATTATGTAATAAATGCTTTTGAAATGCATATTCAAGGATATGTTATAGCCTTCGGCCACCGATAGTATTATCAATTACTAAATAACCAAATATTATGGTGGTATCCAGGTCATTAGTTCTGGTTTTTACGGGTCAATAATTTATCCAAGAAAGTGCACTAAAAGCATTAACTAACTAACTTCATTAATTCTAATACAGAATTTAATATAAAAATACCATGTAATTCATATAAAACTATTTTAACTATTTTGCCACAAATCTATGATTTCTCTTAGTATCCACATCAAAAATTCCAAATATAAATCATATTAAAGGAGTGAAAAGATGGGGTGAAAGAGGAAGCAAAGAAGAAGCTTCAAATGAATGGGATGCCTGAAAAAAAATCAATTCTACTGTTATTATTGTTATATTTGCGGTTTACATATATTTCTGTATGGGACTTTCAACTAAAGAAAGGTATGGAAGACAAGCTGCTACCTACCTCAAGTGTGTACATATATGCACACAGTGAAACACAATAGGCTCCTAACATGAACAGGTTCCACTTGATTTCATTGGGTCTAACAACGATCACGACTGACTCAAACATCAATTATTTCAATCTTATTACTTTCCCCATAATTTAGGCTACGTCCAAAGAAGCAGTGTGTGTTAGTTTACTGCATCCAGCCTATCAAAATTAATTTTTTTACTGAAGTTAAGCAAAAGCTTTAGAAATAATGTAATCTTATATTTTAATTGTTAAAAAAATTGCAGCCATGTCAGATACTTAACAACAATTAGAAATTACAAAAATAAAACCAATGTTACTCTTCATTAGTCTTTATTATTACCAAATTACTATAAGACTATCACAGATTTTCTTGAACCAAATTAAGTATTGTTTAAAAACTGAAGCCAAGACATTCTGTTCCCTAGCAAAACTCAGAGCTGCATAGAGCCAGTCATTTACAGAAATCTACTTTTTATGCAAATAAAGTAGTACACAAACCCACCACTGAAGAGAATGACAAGAACGCCTTAGCCATTTAATTTACTCTTTTCAGTTTTTGCACTTGAACCATCCTCCCCACCCACCCCAAAAATGCTTCAGGAACAAGGTTTAGTTCTCAAGGCCTTACAATGCCATTTAATTAGTGGGCTGTCACTCAAACTGCCATCCAAACATTTGTGAAATTAACCAATTCTGTACCAATTTAACAGTTAACAAGTCCAATACAAGTTAGCAAAAAACCAATTTTTGCCAGGTAGAAGCAAAGAATGTTATTGATTTTAAAAAATCAAAATGCACATGCTGGGACTCTTAAAACTTTCCACACACTGACACCACAAAAAAAGGTCAAAAGCATCATTCAAATTGCATAATCTACCTTTTTTAGACAAAGCAATGAATGCAGTTTGCACCCGAAAGCCCTCTGAAAGGTGGGCTGATGGTATCTAGTTACAAAATCAATCTAGTGGCCCAACAAACAATGTGCCATTTACCACGACTGAGAGGCCATACAGAAGTTACATCAAACTAGCCATACAGGTCATGGTCACTTCCAACTGTACTAGGAACAGTGCAGTGACAGGCCAAATGGATGGGGAAATGATGGTGATTGCAGCATAAACAATTCACTTTTCTGAAGATCTTTCAGTACAAAGTCACTTATACTAGTGAAACACTATGTATCTTGTATTATAAACTCTTGGAACAGGATTACAATAGAAAAGATGTCTAACCAAGATGTATGTGAGACAGTATGCAGTAACCATTAAACTCTGTAAGGTGCATTTCCAGGTGACCACACTAATGATCAAGGACTGAATGAGAAAAATCTTAAAGTTTTGAAGGCATCAATCAGCATCCTGTTGTTCCAACATGCAGCTCCCCAAGTGGCTTAGTGGTTAAGACGCTGAGCTGGAGACTGGAAGGTCGGGGTTCAATACCCAAGGGCTGCACTTGGGGACATGAAAGAAGCCTCATTTGGCCGTCCCCTGAGCAGAGTTTCTGCAGCAAAAATCCTTTCAACCCAGAGTAATCTCTGACATGAAATTATTATTATCATGCAGGCGATGGGGCTTTCCAGAAGCTTGTTCAAGGAAACATCTGAAAAAATCAAGAGTTGTTTCAGCTTCTGCAACAAGTAAGCTGGAATCTACAGGAGCTCCACAGGAAGGGCATTCCACACCACTCATGACTAACAGGATACTGGCATTTAAAATTATGTTCTTCTATCTGTAGAAATATTTTTAAAATATATTTTAACTCTGAAGAACCTTTGTACCAACCACATATAACCTTTAGTTCATTTGTACTAAACAGAACAGAATTTGTTTTCACGAGCTGTGAGTATATTACAGCTTGTTGGGAGTAACTTTGTAAGTTTGTTTGTTTGTTAATTTATACAACCGCCCTTTTCGCCTAAACAACCCAGGGTGGCTCACAACATCAGTTAAAACCTATATCCAGAGCGAATTAAAACTAAAGACTGTAAAACTATCTAAAAGCATTTATAAAACCTCCCCAATCCCCTTAAAAAGGACACCCGAGCGGGACTAAATAAGGACACCCGGGCTGGCTAAATAAGACAGCAGGGCTGGGTTATGACGTGAGTTGTACCCCACACCTGCTGGCATAGCTACATTTTTAAGGCCTTCCTGAAGGGAAGCAAATCTGCCTGGAGGCGCAATGCAAGTGGCAGGAGGCTCCATAGGACTGGAACAGATACCAAGAAGGCTCTTCTCCTGGTCCCAGTAAGATGTGCCTCCCTGGCTGATGCAACCACTAGGAAGCCCCTATGGTCTGCTCTCATAGGATGGGTCGAAACCCTTGGGGTGATGCGGTCTCTTAAGCATCTTGGCCCACTACCATGAAGGGCTTTACAAGTCAAAACCAGCACCTTGAATTGCACCCGGAGGCAACCAGTGCAGCTCCCGTAGCAGTGGCGAGGAACGGGCATAGCACCTACACCCCATCACCACCCGGGGAGCCGCATTCTGAACCAGCTGTAGCCTCTGAATGGTCATCAAGGGCAGCCCCATGCATTGCAATAAGGAGTCCCGGTCCAGGAGCTGATGTAATTGGTGGATGACATGAAGTTGCACAAAAGCCCTCCTGGCTAGTTGTTGATTATAAATTACTGATTATAGCTGAATAATAGAATCGTAGAGTTGGGAGGAGCCTATGAGGCCACAGAGTCCAACACCTTGCTAAATGCAGACCAGGATGAAATAGGAATTGGCCACTTCTGACTTTTCTTTGTTGTCTGTTATCATGTTCCCATTATCATTGAGTAATTGAGCCACTGCTTCTTTTCTGTCTTTTGCTATGCATGAACCTGAACAATGGTTTTCTTTGTGTTGCTTTTAGAGTCTCTTGCTAATCTCAGCTTATTCTCAGCTTTTGCCTTCCTAAAACCACCCCTGCAATGTTTTAATACTTGTTTTTACTCTTCCTTTGTAGCCTGGTCTTTTTCCACTTCCTATCAGTACAGTAAAACTCCATTTTACAAAAGCCTCATTTTACAGTAACCCCATTTTACAGAAAAGTTTTTTTGCTGAAAACGTGTCCCGTTTTACAGAAAAACCCCATTTTACATAATGTGATTTCCCAGAGTGCATTGCGTCTGGTGGGCTATAAAAGACCACCCACAGCCATTCTGAGCCCTGTGAATGGCAGTACAGTGGTTTGGAGAGGAGTTAGAATGTTTTTTATTTTTATTATTTTGGGGGGTCGAGAATACAGTAGTTTTTTCCCCAATGCTTTCTTATGGGAATACCTCGTTTTACAGGAAAAAATCGAGTTAAGGAAAAAGCTACGGAACAGGCTTTTCCCGTAAAACAGGGTTTTACTGTATCCATTTTCATTTTTAGTTCCATTCAGCCACAAGCAGGTTTTGGGGCAGAGATCAACATCGGGGAATTTGAGGAAAACTTAACAGTTTGTGGTGCAAAAGTATTCCTCAAATTCCACAATGCTATCCAGTTTTAGTGTTAACCGTTACATTCATTAACCAGGGTACCACTATACTTGCATTTTGTAATGTTTTTAAGCACAGATCTTTACTGTTAGATTTAAATGAATACAACAAACACAAATACTGTATATTGTTAACACACTTCATACTGAAGGTATGGAATAATCTATGACCAGAACTGTATTGTTAATTTATGCTTGCACACAGAAAAACTGCTTGGTAGTAAATTGCAATTCATTATTTATTTTTATTTATTTACTCCAATTTTTATACCGCCCTACTTGGTTGGACCGACTCAGGGCGGTTCACAACCACAGAGTAAACAGCAAGTTTATAAACACAACATGTAAATATAGAAAAAGATTAAAAAATCAATATCAACACTGTAAAACAACTCAACATCATTACATCATAAAAAATTCAATAGGTATCAATTTCAAACAACAATCAAAAATTACAAAATCCATCAAATTTACCCAAAGATTTGAAACATTATCAAAAAGTCCAGCCGCCGCTGCGGCTTTTAAGCATAGCCTCTGGAACAGGTAGAGGGAGTCCCGGCTAGGCGCGGCGGTAGCCTCCTTTCCCCGGCCGCATGTGTGTTCCGTGGCGGCGGGGTGCAAAATGCTCTGCCGGGGAAGTAAAGCCGCCGCTGCAGCTTTTAAGCATAGCCTCCGAAAACAGGTGGAAGGAGTCCCGGCTAGGCGCGGCGGTAGCCTCCTTTCCCCGGCCGCAGGTGTGTTCCGTGGCGGCGGGGTGCGAAATTATGAGATGTACATACCCAGGAGCAGAAATAGCACCTTGTTAATGAACAACAATTTGCTACCCAGGTTTAGACAATTTTCCTTAAAGAAATATAAACCAACAACAGGATTTTGGTCTATATACTTCTTTGGTAATAAAACACAAAAGCATTTCTGGCAGGGATATGAGACCCATCTCAGTAATTGCTCCCAGGCAACAAAACTCCATTCTAAGGAATGCCCACTCCATACTGTCATTACACCAGAAGGAAAAAGAAGTTTTTATTCAGAAGGCCTGTGAGTGCTGACTAACTGATAAAGAAGGACATTGTAGTTATGATACTACTCTTTCTGCTATGTTTAAAAGTATTCAATGCAATGTAGTATTGTAATGCAAAAAGACACATGATACTGCTTTAATAATTTTAATGTAAAATGATTTTTAACTATGGCTGTTTTTAAAACATTTGTTGTGAACTACTTTGGATCCTAAAAAGGTAAAAGGAGATATAAACTAAGAAATAAAAATACACAGCAGAAATATGGGGAGGATCTTCTCTAGGACTGTATGTGACAAACACATTAAACATGCAGCTGCACTGAAGCTGCTAGACTCCAACTCCCGCTGGCCACAGCTAGAACTGCCAGTAGTAACCAAAGCCAGCAGTTATATGCCAGGAATACAGTACTAGGGATGTCACAGGTTCCTTATTGCTGGTATACAGCAAGCCAACTTGAATACTGTACTAAGTGGATGAATGTAAAGACATTCATGGAACTCTAGTTCCATTTTCTCTCTTCCACATACTCCCACAAACATCCTTCCTGAACATTATGCAACACAGGGTGGGGAAAACCACTTACAGTCAAACCTCACTTAGCGAGCGACTCGCTTAGCAAAAAAACTCGGATAATGAGCAGGTTTTTCAAAAAGCGATCAGACTCGCATAACGAAAATTTTCACTAGGCGAGTCCGACACGCATAGTGAAAATATTTACTATGCGAATCGGACATTCCCTATGGAAAACTCACATAACAAGTATTTCTATGGGGAAAACTCGCATAATGAAAAAAATTCGCTATGCGAGTTTTTCCCTTAAAAAAGCTCGTTATGCGAGGTTTTTCCATAGGAATTTTCTCTATGCAAGTCGCATAGCGAGCAGCCTCGCAGAACTAATTAAATCCGTTATGCGAGATATGACTGTACATTATTCAGATTCCCTAATCCTTGACAAAAGATATTCTGTGAACAGATGGCTGCAGAGACTGAAGATAGGAAAGTTAAGTTGTACTTACCACTAATAACTTTAGTTCTTCGAGTATGTATTCTGTGAATTCACACTTTTGGGTTCTGCGCCTGCGCAGGGCCGTTACTGGAGCTTTTAAGCTGACTGGATAAAAGTTTGAATGTTAGGGCCGCACTGAAAGATTTCTATCACCTTGGTGATGTCCTGCAGGCGCTTTGGAAAGGCATAGACACATTGAGTGAGTTGAGTATCGCTCCAATGTACTCGACAGGCTGAGATGGATCCAATTTCAACTTGTCAAAGTTGATCTGTAGACCGAGATTCTTCATGAGTCGTATCATGTAAGGCAGATCTTCAATTAGCTTCTTGGTAGGCTCAAGATTAGTGGAGCGAAGCCAGACATGCCGACGCAACAGAATGGACGTGGACATGTCCTTTGCCAGTGTGTCATTCATGTGATGGAATGTCCTCATCTGCTGCTCAGAGGGGTAATCGCCCTCATCACAGGGGGACATTAACTTGACCGCGAAGTACTTTGCCCGCTTCCAGAGATGGGAATTGTAAAGCCCCATCGCTGTAGAACAGTGGCTCCCAATTAGTGGTACGCGTACCCCCAGGGGTACGCGAGATTGCATCAAGGGGTACGCACAGTAATCTCTTAACTAAAATATTAAATCTTTAAAAAACAATAATGCAATCACAATTGCCAAAAAATTATTCAATTTAATTAAACGATCAGTAGGTAAGTCAATTGTATGCATCAAGCGCTTTCTCCCGCGGTGGCGGGTACCTTTCCCGGGCCTCCCGTGTCTCACATCACCCGATCGCGGCCGCCCCCGTTCCCGCCTATTTGCTCGTCATTGTCAATCAGTCAGTTTGGTTTATGTCGCGTGAGCGTGCCGCTGTGCTCGTTGCGTTGTTTTAATTGTGAATTAATAAATATCCGTCGCACCGTGTCACGTCGATCAGCCTTATATACCTACCTCGGTAAACAGTAAGATAATGTTTTAAAACTATGTTTAAATTTGCATTTTCACTATAAACTGCAATCACTGGTTAATTTTTGGGCTGGTCTTAAAGACGTTTATCGTGTCAGCGAAGTAGCAATAAAACATTTACTGCCATTTTGCATGACGTACCATTGCGAGAGCGGATTTTCCGCAATGACAAACTTAAAAACTAAACATCATCACAGACTTCAACTCAAAGACGACTTGCGATTGAAGCTGATCAAAATGTAACCAGATTTTTCAGAGTTGTGCAAAGAAAAACGTGCACATTTGTCACATTAATGAAACATGTGTTCTCTGTCATTAGAATGTCTTTTGATGATAATAAATATAAAATACACCTGATTTCATTTTTTATTTAAGGTTCCTGCAATAAGGGGTACGCAAGTTTGAGGTCTTTCTTGAAGTGGTACGTAGAAAAAACTAATTGGGAACCAGTGCTGTAGAACAGTTCACTGCACGGAGTGACAATGATTTGGTGGCGTAAAGCTTCCACCACAATGCGTCAAGCTTCTTGCCCTGGGATGAAGATGGCATGGGGAAACCACTGACTGTCGTCTTACTCTGTGAAGCCTGGACAACCATGGAGTTTGGCAGGGGATGGGCCTGCAGAAACACCACGACGTCACCCAGGAGTCTGTACAAACCAGCAACTCTCATCAAAACCATGTGGGACAAAATGGGTAGAAGCCACACGGCCTTAGTGGAGCTGAGAAGAAATGGCAACATGGTGATATGGGAGGGTTAAGGCAGTCCAAAGATGAGTAAGCATGGCCGTAAAGGACTTCTGGTCCTCACCACGGGGCGGATCAACAGCTCCAATAATAGGATCGAATGTCTTGTCCACCTCAACCTCCACATCCTCCTCCTCTGAAGAGGACTTGGACTTGTCCTCTGAAGAGGACTTGGACTTGTCCGCAGACGGTGGAGGGATCCTCACTTCCACATCGGAACTGCACCAGTACGGCCTGGGCTGTTCGACGGAGTGGGTGCTCGATGCCCCCGGAGGTGGCGGAGCAATGTCTACATCCTCCTCTGAAGAGGACTCAGACTCATCCATAGACAGTGGAGGGATCCTCACTTCCACAATGGAACTGCACCAGCACAGCCTGGGCTGTTCGACGGAGCCAGTGCTCTGCGCCCCCAAAGGTGGTGGAGCAATGTCCACATCCTCCTCCTCCTTCAAAGAGGACTCAGACTCATCCGTAGATGGTGGATGGATCTTCACTTCCACGTTGGAACCGCACCAGTACAGCCTGGGCTGTTCGACGGCACGGGTACTCAACGCCCCCAAAGGTGATGGGAGCAATGTCCATTCCTTGACCCATAACGACAGTCTGTTCAGTCCTGTGAAGGAGGAAGAGGAACAGTACTCACGGGACCAAGTTGCCGAGCTTGAGTCGCGGCAGCCAAAAGTTGGTCACCTATCTTCTTGACTACCATCTCAAGAAGTGGTTGCAAGAAGCCCAGCTGAACTGCCTGAGATAGAGCAGGCGGAGACGAAATGGTAGCCAGAGCTGGCCCAATTGGTGGCAAAATGGACACTGAAACAGTAGCTGGGGAGCATCGAGCTGGTGGCAAGATGGACACCCGGCGGAGCAGAGACATCCTTCAAGGCGGTGGCAGAGGAAGTGAAAGAGAATAGTGCCCTGCCTTCTTAGACTTCTGCCTCACCTCGGCCATCTTTGAGCCCTCTCACTCTGCGGTGGCCATCTTGGCTTGGGTGCTGGACTTTTGGCGGGAAACTGAGAGGCCTGAGAGGCTGGAGAAAGTGTAATCTCCATTAAATAAGCCCTGAGATGATTATTTCTATTTTGAACCACAAAACAAGTGAATTTCTTGCAGTGAACACATGTCTGGGTTTGATGCAATTCTCTAAGACACAGCATACACTTACTGTGGCTGTCTGACGAGGGAAACTTCTTGTTGCAGGCAGTGCAATGATTATAGGCAGCTGATGTCATCAAAAATTACTTCACGGTAAAGGGGAAACACCCCAAATGCCCACTGCAAAGCAAGCAAATGGCTGGGGTGCCAGTCCTTCCTGGAGAAAAGACCAACAAGCAAGAAAAATTGTAGATAGACACTGCCTGATCTGCAAGGGACGAGTGACTGAGAAAAATTTAGGTTATTCCCAAAGGGAAATGACTATTTCCCCTGCAAGGAAGAAGCAACCATGAGGTAAAAATTGAAGAAAATGCCAGGAACTGCTCCCAAAATGGCTGCTTCCCCCACAAGGAAGAAGCAAACCTGAGGTAAAAATTGAAGAACATGCCAGGAACTGCTCCCCCATGAAGAGGAACAGCTCCGAGGTAGGTGATCCTGCCCTAAGGACAAGATTACCAAGCAAAAAAATTGAGAATGAAGCAAGTCTTTTCTGAAGAATCAACAAAAATTAAAGAGAACTCTCAACAGTCTCCTGCTGCTGAGGCGGAAAGAAGAGAACTGAGAAAAGAGCGTGAAATGGTGCCAAAGGGTGCGCAGCCCTAACATTCAAACTTTTATCCAATCAGCTTTAAAGCTCCAGTAACGGCTCCGCGCAAGCGCAGAACCCAAAAGTGGGGATTCACAGAATATGCGAAGGAGAACCACTAATGACAATAGTACTTAATTCAGACTGGATTAGCAAAAAAAATGCACTGTTCACTTCTTAACTAGCTACTATCACTTCAACTGTTGAATTGGTGCTAGAAAGGTAAACACAGTAAAACTACTTCTTGACTGTGGTGTAAAAATTAAGTGAGTAGATTTTATTTGCAAAGAATTATATAATTTACATCTCAATGGCCATAATTCTATTGGTGTTACATAATGCCCATGTAACCTGACATCATTTGAGTAATTGAGAAGGTGCTGGAGCAAATCTAAGTTGCAACCAAAATGTATTCCTGTATCTCTTCAATTTCCAGAAATAATTTTTATCACAGTAAATCCTTTGTCAAAAAGAGTCCATCTTAGAACAAGTTTTAAATATTTCCAAATTTAAAATACAGAAAATAATTTATGACAAGTCTTATTCTTTTTATTTTTAACTGCCTTTTAAACTACAGAGTAGAGAAAGACACCATGAAAATCCTATGAAATGCACCCCCAATACAGTCAAACCTCACATAACAAGCGTTTCGCTTAGCGAAAAACTCGCATAACGAGCAAGTTTTTTGCTAAGCGGTCCAACTCGCATAATGAATTTTTCGCTATGCGAGTTGGACTTTTCCCTATGGGAAAACTCACATAACGAGCATTTCTATGGGGAAAACTCGCATAGCAAAAAATTTTCACTATGCAAGTTTTCCCCCCTTGAAACGCTTGTTATGCAAGTTTTTCCATAGGGAAAGTCCAACTCGCATAATGAAAAATTCGTTATGCGAGTTTGACTCACATAGCGAAAAACTCGCATAGCGAGCAGCCTCGCAGAATGAATTAAATTCGTTATGCAAGGTATGACTGTACAAATTAAGTGATTTGAGAACTGTGAACCATAAGCTTGAAATTGCCTATACAGTTGTACCTCGCTTAAAAAGCATAATGCGTTCCACAGGATTGCTCTTTAAGCGAGTTGCTCTTTAAGCGAAACACCATTGTAAATGACCAATTGTGGGGGGGATTGTGAACCCCGATTTATTTGTTAAGCAAGTTTTTGATTGGTTTTATTTGTTAAGCGAAGCAAACATTCAGAGAAAATTCTGCTCTTTAAGCGAGTTACTCTTTAAGCGAGGCACTCTTTATGCGAGGTTTGACTGTACATGCAGGAGAGTGCAGGAGACCTGAGAACAATCCTTCCGTTTCTTACGTATAAAAATATGAATTTAGCAAAAAATTTCATAGTCTTCTACCTATATTTTAATTTTCTTTCTTTCCTTAACCATCCAATTTAAACCCTTTAAGGAAAAGATTCCCACTTTTTTGTCTGAGGCACAGGAAGAATGTAATTTTTAAAGTTCACGTGTAATAGAAATATGTCAATAAATGTGCAAATGCACATAAATACACAAACTATTTTTCATTTCTGATTTCATGGGTATTAAATAGTCTCTAAGCAAATTAAGAAGCTTGTTGCTAAAAGCAAATTGACAACTTCCACTAGGTAATATTCTCAATTGACTCTAATCTGGAATTATTTAGACTAATTTGACATGTCTAGTGGGTGAAGTAAATATGTTGCACAATTCTGAGTGGCACTAGGTTTGAATTACACCTTCCCTTCCTGTTTACAGAAGGATGTACAGTAATACTTCGGATAACGTTTACCTCGGATAACGCTAAAATCGCATAACATTTAGTAATCTGGGAAGGAGAATTGGATCGAATAACGTTAAGGTCCTATGGGATGCATCAGATAACAACCGCTAAAGCCTGTGCGGTTACAATGTATCTCTATGGAGCTTTAACGTTATCCGATCCATCCCATAGGATTTTAACATGCATCAGATAACATTAAAAATCGGATAAAGTCTTAGCGTTATCCGAGGTATTACTGTAATCTGCTGTTTCTGTCCTCACAGAAAACCTAAGCAATTGTACCTGGCCCGTGCCATGATAGTTCTTTTGTTTGATGAAGTAATCTTTGAAATAAGAAAGCTTGCAACAATGTATAACTTTTTAAGTGACCCATAAAAGGCATCACCTTCTTTCTGCATTTTTCGATTGGTCACATGGCTGCTTATTGAAGCTGTGCAATTATACATCATGCAAAACTCCCTTAAGGATCAACAAATAAGTCATATACAGAACAGCATAATTTGACTTGGTTTTTCAAATCCAATATACTGTAGAAGTCTAAATTTTGTACATTAAACTGCAATACACATTTGGGGTAAAGCACTTCCTTATATAAGGATGGTGGATATGGAGGGTGGATATGGACACAGCTGATGTCAAGTAAAACAAGCCCTTAAACTATGCATACTGCTTACATCTATTCAGTAGTATGCTCCCTCCATCCCACTCTATTCAAATTTATTGTCATGACGTTGACCGGTTTTTCACGTTGTTCGATTCATAGATCGATCAATGCTAAAATAAAGCCCTGACATCAGGGACAAACCACGCCGAGGCAAGGGTCGGCTTGTCCGAAATCCCCCCCCCCCGGGTAGGCACGTGATCGCGTGTCGTTCGGGGTTAGGGCAAGGTATGGGAAAGACCCCCGTATCCTGCCCTTACCGCCGCCGAGGCGCGCAAGCCTCCAAGCCGCCTGAAGTTGTGAAAGGGTAAAGATCCTTACACTTTCGCAACTTCGAGCGTGCGCGTGCATGTTGTTCGGGGTTAGGGCAGGATACGGACATTTTTTATCAATTTTGGGGTCTCTGACCCCCCACCACCACCACCACCACCGGGTCCAGGGAGATGAGCAGACCCGATCCAAGCTGTTTCTGGGCTTCCCCGACGTCCTCAGCCAGTGCAGCAAGCCAGAATGTCAGGATTCGAACTCTGACATTCTGGCTTGCTGCACTGGCTGAGGATGTCGGGGAAGCCCAGAAACAGCTTGGATCGGGTCTGCCCACCTCCCTGGACCCAGCGGGGGGGTCACATACCCCAAAATTGGTAAAAAAAATCCCAAGGGAGGGGGGAATTCAGAAAAGCCGACACTTGTTTAGGCGAGCGAAACGGGCATCGCAAGTCAAGGCAATTGCCTTGATGTGCAATCCTCGTTGCTATAGCGTGCCCAGGAAAGAGGCGGCTTGGTCAAAATCCTCACCCCCGTGCAGGGGGCGGGATTTTCGGCCAAGCCGCCTCTTTCCCAAGCTGGGGAGACCCCGCGGAAAGCCGCCTCTCCTCTCCCGAAGTTTCGAAAGGGTAAAGATCCTTATCTTTTCGGAACCTCGGGCAGCTTGCAGGCTTGCGCGCCTCGGCGGGGGTTAGGCGAGGATACGGGGGTCTTTCCTGTATCCTCGCCTAACCCCAGCCGAGGCGCGCGTGCACGCTCGAAGTTGCGAAAGTGTAAGGATCTTTACCCTTTCGCAACTCAAAGTTTTGAAAGGGTAAGGATCCCTGTACCCTTTCCAAACATCGTGGGGGCGGGCGTTGGGGGGGTTTGGATTGGGTAGATGTTCTACCCAATCCAACTCCCCCCCCAAGCATACGCTTGTTCCGAATAACGTGAAAATCGCATTATTCGATACAAGATTTTTCCGAAAATCTTGTCACGTTATGCGGTTTTCACGCTATACGGTACTTGCGTTACCTGGGGTATTACTGTATTCTGCTTTTCCTCCAATGAACTCAATTCTGAGAGTGACTGGTTGAAGTTCACCCAGCATATGTCATGGATTAATGAAGACAGACACCTAGATTTCATAATTAGGGACTTGAACCTAGATTCCACGAATCCCAATCCTATCCACTACACTGCTTCTTAGAATTATAATAAACCCCATGAGGAGAAAGTGACTAAAGCCTATTTCTTCAGCCCTTTTATTTCTCAATCAGATCAGCAGCAAAGGATTAAACCGCATGGAAGATAGATTTAAATCACTTTCTCCCATGGAAGACTGAGCAATGGCTATGAACAGAAGTGTATCATCATCACTAACTGCTGCCTCAAGACATCCTGAGGCAATAATTTCTGACAGAGCAAGCCTTGTGGTACCTTAAAAACTAATAAGGGTTGTTTGGAATAATCATATATGGACTGTATCCCACTTCTTTTTAGAATGTCTGAAGAAGTGAGCCACAAGCTGAATAACACTTTAGGATCTGAAGGTGCCATACAATTTTGCTGTTGTTCAGTCGCATAGTCGATTCCAGTCTGCCTACGATACCAGTGTGCAATTGCTGGGAAAACTCCAAACTAATTTGCCTGTTATGTGCTATCATATTGCTTTCAATTCATGGTACAGTCCGCCCACCTTCCTCCAAATCCAAATTACAGTATCTGCAGAATGTTCTTTAAATGTAACCAACTGTAACAGGAAAATTTATGAAGACAATGCTATTGACAAGACTATTTACAGTTCAGATGCAGCAGTTACCTCACTGCCACCAGTCTTTCAGTCTCATATAGTTACCTTTAATAGCATACATGATGCCCATGAGGACAAGTTGCTAGACAAAGAAAGTCTTCCCAAGCCTCTGTTTGTCAGCACTCCCACTGTTCCTTTTTTTCCAATAAGAGGGTTTCCTAGATACCTCCGTTCTTGTTTGCCTTTTGGCCTCCTCAAGGGACACTTTCATACAGACCTTGTGCCTTCAGAATGTCCATACTGGAGGCAACATCAACTCTTCCTGTTCTGGGGCCCTTCTTTTAGACATCTCCCTCCCATTTTCCTGGCTCTGTTCCTTTTCTCTCCTCCTTCCTTTCCCCTTCTTTTCCCTCCTCCAATCCAAGATATTCCACCTCTTTTTCCACAACTGTTAACTCTTTCCTTTCTTCTCCTCCCACTACAATCTTTACTCCATCCTTCTCTTTCTACATCTCTTCCACAACCACAAAGCCCCCAACCCAGTGATGGGATGTAACAGGTTCACACCAGTTCACCAGTAACTTTTTCCAGCGTCCCAGATAACCGGTAGCAGCTTTTGGTGGGAACCACCTTCGGGGCTTACCTTTTCACTAGTTCCCCCACTGCGCATGTGCGCCAAGCACTTGGGTGTGCATGCACGCCTACAGTGCTTGGCACGTATGCACGGCCTCCTTGCTGTCTTCCCAAGTGGGGAGGAGGAAGAGAAGCTGCTAGCCTGAAGCTCCCTATAGCCTGCTCCCCAGCGTAAGTGACTCACCTTTGGATGTGGTGTGTCTGTGTGTATTTTAATGTGTATTTAATACCTTTACCTATATTGACGTACTACCACAGTTCTTAAAAAGGCCTGGCGGCCTGGCATGGGGATGTTAAGCAGAGTCTTGGAGTTAACTCATCAATAAGCTACACCTGTGCTGTTCCAATTGCTGTTCCAATTGCTGTTTTACATTGACATTAAGGCATATCATCCAAGAGAACTGGTTAGGCAAAGACTTATTACCTAACTTCTTTGTTGAAAAGTGCCAAAATGAAGCCATCTTGTGGTGAGTTCATTCTGTAGTTCCTTCCAACTGACCTAGTGTGAGAAAGATTAGCCAGAATAAGCTATAAGCTCTGGTTTAAAAGCTCTGGTTGATTTGTGTTTGGGGTGGGTGGGTGGTTGTATTTTAATGTATTTTTTATTTTATTTATTTACAGGTTTGTGTTGTGGGTGGGTGGGTGGGTTGAGGGGTATGTGTGTGTGCGCGCGCATGTGCTTATTTTTATTTTATTTTATTTGGCCTCATCCACGTCATGACATCATGACGTTGGCTCCACCCATGACGTCATGACATCATGACGTTAGCTCCACTCACACTGTGATGACATCAATCACGGTGGGGTAGTAAATTTTTTGACATCCCACCACTGCCCCAATCTCTTCAGAGTCATCGTGACCCCAGCCCCAGTGGTCTCTAATTCTGGACCCTCATCTACAGGGGGTGACAGGCCACTTTGTCCTCTCAGGTCTCCTCCTCAAATTGCAATTCTATGAATTAATAATTTCCCAAAGGTGTTATCATTACAAGCCATAACTATGATGCGCAAACTAAAACCTACAGCTTCCAATATGACTGACTATCTCTCTCAAAATCTGACAGAACATATTTCCATTGTGCTTTACAATTAGAAAAGATAAAGAAACCTTTTAGGAACCACTGCTTCCAGGACATTTGCAGCAAGAATTCCAAAATGTGTCATTCCCCCTCTGCCTTTCCCAAAGCTTTAAAAATGGGAAGAATCCTTGGGAGATCACATAGGGAGGCTAGGAAACCAAATTCTAACCATAGCTCAGATAGTTGCACTCACAGCATTACATGCAGCAGTATATGCACATCACATATACAAACAGTGTGAAACCCATTGGATATTATAATTTCTCCTCCATGGTTGGACATTTCCCTTTTGGAAATCCCTTCAAACCTTCTCTCATGTCATGTTTCTTATCATAAAGGTCTGAACTCCTAAACAGCCTCTATTTTATACCTGGCATTATTTTCCTACCACTTTCCACATTAGAACTTTTATACAGAATCTCCAAAAGCCCATAGTCAGAAGGGTTGTGGTTTAAAAAAAAACCTCAACCAAACAAAAGACAGAAGGCCTTTCCTCTTCGGTAAAGCAAGGAAACCAGTAAAAGACTGGAGAGACAAACTATTATAATGGCAACAAGTCTATAAACAGAAAGGTGAAAGGCTTCCTAAACTGAAAGGCACAATATAGCAATAACAGCTGAATAAACAGGAAGAAATGGAGAATCTAACTAGTATGGGTTCCATTTCCTGAGACCTGGAAAAAGGCATCAAAACAGTATGAAAGTGACAGATAAAAGGTTGTTGTTATTCAGTTGCACTGTCAATTCCAACCCTTTGTGACTCTATGGACCATTGCCCACCAGGCACCTCTGTCCTCCACCATCCTCCTAAACCCACCCAACTCTGTGCCCACTGCATCTACAACACCATCTAGACATCTCATTTTTGGCTGCCCCCTTCTTCTTTTGCCCTCCGCCTTTCCAGGCATCAAGGCTTTCTCAAGTGAATCTTCTCTTCTCATTTGATGTCCCAAGTATTTTAGCTTCATCTTTACTATTTCACCTTCTAAGGTGTAGTCAAGGTTGATTTCTTCTAAGATCGACCTATTTGTTCTCCTCCTCTTCGCTGTCCAGGGTACTCTCAAAACTCTCCTCCAACACCACATCTCAAAGGCATCTATTCTTCCGCGCTCAGCTTTCCTAATGGTCCAGCTCTCACAACCATGAATGAGAAAGCTGAGTAGCAGGTAGTAAACAGAAAGTGAGGCTGGAATAGATGGAGGAAAGCTAACATTAAGATAATTAGAAGTGAAACTAATATCTCAAAGTTACACAAACAATAAAGGAGGGCAAGATCTCAAAATCTAAGCATCACAAGATATTTCCATTTGGCTTCCAGGGACTTCTGCCTGGTTGTAAACCTTATCATAAATATAAATTAAGATGTGCTTTTGTTTTTTATTTATTACTATATTTTTAAACTAAGTTTTTAATATAGTTTGCTACATTTTAATTACGTTTGTTTTCATTTGAATTTCATAAATATTAACCACTTAAACAGCCATTATGTGGCAGAAAGGCAGGATATGCATTTGCAAATAAATCAATATACACAGAGTTCAAGACCAATACAAACAAATGAAAACATTATGACAATACACAAGCATAAACAGGACTGAATGTCTAAACACAAAGTAAATTCATGATAAAATACCAAAAAGAAATCCGATCATGCTTCTTTTGTAATTAGCAATTGAAACCTTTTGTAAACTTGTATGTTCATATATAGGCCTGTGCATGGAGCAGCAAACATTATCCTTATAAATTTTATTTTATTTTTTATTTTATTACATTTATACCCTGCCCTTATCCAAGGACTCAGGGAGGCTTACAATTTAAAACAATTAAAAACACATTATCTACAATAAGAGTTAAAAAATTAAAAGTTAAAAGATTAGAAGTTTAAAAAGTTAAAATACAAGTTAAAAAAAAAGAGAGAGTGAGTTGAGGTTATTCAAAGGAGCCAGCCGGCCAAGCTGACCATCTGGCCCGCACCCCACACATGCCCCGCCAGCCAGGTCTTCACCTCCTTTCTGAAGGGCAGCAGCTCTGTCTGGAGATGCAACTCACTTGGCAGGAGGTTCCATAGGGCCAGAGCAGACACAGAGAATGCCCTCCTTCTTGTGCTAGAGAGATGAGCCTCTCTAGCTGATGGTACGACCAGAGCCTCTCCAGTCTGCTCTGATGGGACAAACATATGTTCTCGGGGTGATGTGGTATCTTAAATATCCTGGCCCACTACCATGTAGGGCTTTAAAGGTGATAACCAGCACCTTGAATTCCACTCAGAGGCACACTGGGAGCCAGGGCAGCTCTGAGAGAAGTGGTGAGGCACGAGCATAATGCCCGCACCCCATCACAACCTGAGCGGCTGCATTCCGGACCAGTTGAAGCCTCCGAATGGTCATTAACGGCAGCCCCATGTACAGCGCATTACAATAATCAAGTCTGGAGGTGACCAAAGTGTGTGTGATCATGAGAAGGAGTCCCAATCTAGGAGCAGGCATAACTGGCACACAACACAAAGTTGTCCAAAAGCCCTCCTAGCCATGACTGCCACCTCTCTTTGAGCAGAAGTCGTGAGTCCAGGAGGACCCCCAGATTACGTACTGGGTCTGTTTGGGGCAAAACTGCCCCATCCAGAACCAAAGATGGTAGCTCCCAAGATAGTTCAGGACCCCTGACCCACAGCCACTCAGTCTTGCCAGGATTCAGTTGTAGCCCGTTGTCCCCCATCCAGACCCTAACAGCCTCCAGGGATCTGGAAAGGACTTCCACTGCATCGCTATGGTCTCCACGGGCCAAAATATACAACTGGGTATCATCTGCATATTGATGATACCTCACCCCATGGGAAAGGATGATCTCACCCAACGGTTTCATGTAGATGTTAAATAAGAGAGGTGAGAGCACCAAGCCCTGAGGCACCCCATATTGGAGCAGCCTAGGGCTGGATTTCTCACTCTCCAACCACACCGGCTCGGTCTGGGCCCTCAGAAATGAGGAAAACCAGGACCACACAGTGCCCTGGATCCCCAGTCCTCGGAGCCTTTCCAGAAGCATACCGTGGTCAATGGTATAGAAAGCCGCTGAGAGGTCAAGAATAGCCAGGACGGATGGCTGTCCTGATGTCAGGATGTGGCTAAGAACATCGCACCTCCTCTGGGCCCACAACAATGGCCTGAGGAGAAGACTCCATGGCCTAGCAGTGGCTGAGAACATCGCCCCTCCTCTGGGCCCACAAAGGCCTGGGGAGAAGACTCCATGGCCTAGCAGTGGCTGAGGACCTTGCCCACTCCTCTGGGCCAACAACAACGGCCTGAGGGGAGTTAGTCTGTGTTCTGGTTTGGTTGTATTTTGTGAGGTTATATTTTATAATTTTTATTGTACTGTTGCTGTTTTGACTATAAGCTGCCCTGAGTCGCCTCGGCGAGTGGGCAGCAATATAAATCTGAATGAATGAATGAATGAATGAATAAATGTCCTCCAACCTGCTCTCTCCAGAGATTTATATGCCGCTCTCTCCAGTTGCTTCGGCAAGGAGAGCGGCATATAAATACAAATATAAATAAATAAAAAAAATAAAAATCATCCACCAGCACAACCAATGCAGTTAGTTTTTCATTTTTACTATCATCCTCCATCTTATTGATGACACACATAACATTACTGGCAATATAAAAAAATCCTTCAGGAAGTAGAGTATACGTCTATGTTCCCGCCATGCACAAAATAAATCAGTGATTATAGAACAACTCCCATGGGATGAACTTAACTTATCACCACTGGAAACTCTTGTAAAGAAAAGAACCAGGATGTTAAGAGGAAACAGATGCCAGTGTATAACAATATGGCAAGAAACCTATGATCTTCACTAAAGTAAAACTGCTTATTCAGAACTAAATAAAGGTAAAGTTCTTTAGTAAAAATTCAGTTTAATATTTCCAAAATCTCTTACAAACAAATTTATCTCTGTAGAAATATTTGTCAGCATGCATTTTTAGCTAAAATATTTGGTGAGCTGATCTTAGGTTTTTATTATTTTAGCACTTAACATAAAGTACAGTAATACCTCAGATAACGCTAAGACTTGGTTCCACAAGTCTTAGTGTCATCCGATTTTTAGTGTTATCCGATGCATGTTAAAATCCTATGGGATGGATCGGATAACATTAAAGCTCCATAGAGATACATTGTAACCGCACAGGCTTTAGCGGTTGTTATCCGATCCATCCCATAGGACCTTAATGTTATTTGATCCAATTCTCCTCCCCAGATTACTTAACGTTATGCAATTTTAGCATTATCCAAGCTAAACGTTATCCAAGGTATTACTGTATAACACACCAAATATCCTTTTCCTCTTAGACATACATTACAGTTAGCTGGGAAGTCCTAGACAGCCTAAATTTCACCAGGGATTCCCAACCTATGGCCCATGGGCTGGCCCCAGCCCATGGCACCATTTCATCCAGCCCATCGCCACCACACCTGCACCCGGAAGTGGAAGCAGCCACGTTTACGTCACCCATAACATGCCCCCGTGCATGCATAAATGAGCCCACGGCTGTCGTAAACATGGAAGTGGGTGTATTTATGACTGTCGTAAACACGCCCACTTCCGGGGGCAGTCAGGCCTGCTCAGCTGTTCAGGGTGTGTGGTCAGGCCCACACGTCAAAAGTTTGGGAACCCCTAAATTGCACAGTAAAAATCTATGTACATACATTTGAATTTGAATTGGATACAAATTTCAATGAAAGTTATGTGAAGTTTCACTAAAACATAACTGAATTTTAGGTATAAATTGAATTTGAAATTAAATGATAAATAAAACAAAGATGACAATTTAGTTTCTAAAGTTTCATTCATACTTGACCCACCCTCCTGCCACACACACAAGGTCACTTTTGCATGACATGTTTCCATGTTCACCTACAATGTTTAACATTGTTGCCTTGCATGATTTCCCGGTAAGGACAGTTTTCAAGGTAGCAGCATATGCACTCAGAATCAACTGTTACTTGTGCAGAAATTTTTCAAATTAATGGCAAGGAAAGTTTCTCACAATTGGCTGATTCATGTACAACTTCCACCAGATGCCATGGCCAAATATGAAGAGACAAGTGAAAACAGAAAGCAAACCTGGCATTCTCAAGCACTCTCTCATTATTTTTCAGTACAGTAATACCTCGGATAACCATCGATCCTACTGAAAAGCTCTTATTTTTACTCTTTGTCTTCCCTATCCTCTTTTTCTTTTCTGTTTTGTCTTTTATAGACTACAAGACACAGAGGACACAAATTTGGAAAAATTAAACAATCACTAGAGACTGGAAATGTTCAATACAGTATATTCCAACCTGCAATTAAAGGAGAGGCCAAGGAATGCAGTAACTGTAAAACCATTACAGTAAAACTCTGGCTTACGACTGCCGAGGGTTAAGTTTGCCACAGTTTACAACAGCAAAATCTACAAAAATTAAGTCCTGGCTTACGATTTTTCCCCCGCTTTACGACCAGGAATTATACCACCAGGACCATTTTCGAGTCTAAAATAATGCCTGCCCCCACTGCTGAAAGTCATGATTCGTCGCTTACCACTGCAGAGGTGGCAGCGGTAGCATTTTTGGCACTGTTTCCACAGTGTCCACCGCTTCTACCAGCAGTGGGGACCATATCCGCTCCGTTCCAGTCTTCGTCCGAGTCCCCCCTCCCGGTGGTGATACAGCCAGGAACACGTGCCTCTCTGGAACTTCCTGGTTTTGTGCCAGGCACCCAGGCGCACATTCCCAGCTTCAGCATTGCGAGGTGGGGGGGACTTCAGACGAAGACTGGGACGGAGCAGATATGTTCCCCAGAGTCTGCTGGTGGTGGTAGAAATGGCAGACATTGTGGAAACAGTGCCCAAAATGCCGGCACCCAGACAAAGCACTGAGAAAGAAGCAGTGTGCAAAAGGTAGGGAGATCGCTTCTTTCATTACTGTACTGTATGTGTCCTTTTTTTCGATCGATTTCCACCATTGGGGGTCGGCTAGGGGGAAATGAGGGGGTAGAACACCCCCTTTTCTCCAGTCCATCCCCTCACCAGCTGGTGGAATTGATCGAGGGTTGGGGGAAGATGGTTTCTGGCATTTTTTTTGGATGGGTTTTTTTTTAATTTTTTTAAAATGATTTTTGGTCCGGCTGGGACTTTTTTTAAATGTTCAATGCATTCCTATGGGAAACCGTGCTTGGGTTTATGATTACTATTTTTTGTTTACAACAAACGATGTTGGAACGGACAAAGATTGTAAACTGGGGTTTTACTTTTAATTTCCTATGCAAGCAAAGTGATGCTCAAACTGTTGTAAAAGGCTTTTGCCTTACGTGAAGTGAGAAATATCTGAAGTTCAGATTGGATTCTGAAAAAGAACAGGTAGCTCAGATGATATTGCAGATATCCATGGATATTTGAGCGGCCAAAGAATTTCAAAAGAAAACCAATCCATGCTTCTGTGAACCATAAGAAACCAGGACTGTTTTGAAAGAAATTAGTACGCCTCAGCACTCAATTGTCCTGAACCATAACCTATATGGTGGACAAGAAGCCACTGTTAGGATATATTATGGAGACATAGAATGGTTTCCTATAGTCAATGTCACTATCTTATTAACATATGTCACTATCTTATTAACAGAAAGCAGCAATTACTTGAAATGATTTTAAGGAAAGTGAAGGAAGTGTCAAAGCAGGATTGCAGTTGAACATCCAGATGACAAAAATGACCACAGAACTACACAAATTTAACATTGGCAATGAAGCAATTGAAATAGTGAAATAATTTATTTGGATTGATGGTTCAACCATCAATCCAAATGAAGTTTGTACCCAAGAAATAAGAAAGACTGAGACTCAGCTACTGAGACTTGGCCACTTTGGAGATTTCTCCTTCATAGAGTCACCATAGGTCAGAGGCAACATGATGGCATGTAACTACATAGAAACAGAAATGTCTTGATAATACTACCTTTATTTAAGACGATCTGTGAACCTTTCTGGGTGTCAAGAAAGAGTAACTAGAGATTGTGACAGCGCATTATTGGCAGACATATCACAATTCTTATCAAGCATCATGCAGAACTAACAGCAACAAAAGCAGACACCATAATTCATGAGAAGAACTATTTCTGAGAAAATGCAAGCAAGGTAAAACAATAAAGGTCCACTCACCAAGAAGAAAACTTAGATTCCCCCTGCTTCCATACAGCGTGATATCTAAGTAGACAAAATGGAAAATATAAGGATTAATAGCAATAAAATATTAGTTGGATTCAAAAAGTCACCAAAATGAGAGTAAACCTGGAGCTCTAATTAGAGCAAACCTTTAATAATAATCTCCAATTAGAGCAAACCTTTAATAATAATATTCTATCCCTCAGTTCTAAGTGATCCTAATAATTTAAAAATACCATGTCTCATTTTTCCATCAGATAATCATAACATATTGACATACAATTAGCAACACTTGTTTAATTTCTTTACATTATTAATCCTTGAATTATTTATACAAAGGTGAAAGTTCCAGAAACTGAATAAACTCTTAGAAGATTAAAATTTTCACCTAAGTATCTCAGACTACTGTGCTGCTCAAAATTAACTTACAGTTATAAGCATTAACTGTTCTGTATTGACTACAGAATGTGTGTTCAGGTTTCTGGCAAAATCTGAAAATTTTTTGCTTGTCCTTGCAGTTCCATGGGAGTGTCATAAGGTTGTTTACTCGGTGGTTGGCTCAATTATGTCAGAATCAACAGCCAGCAATATCAACAAATTGCTTTTTGCAGATGATCAGCAAGTATCTAAGGAACTACAACAACACCTTACATCCATGAAACAAGATTGTAAGATAAATAATATGAGAATCAATAAAGAGAAGATTGAGGTAATGGCAATTGGAAGGAAACAGCGAGTCTAGATATTGAGATAGACGGAACAAGTGGCAGAGTTCAAATATCTAGGAAAACATTTATTGAAAATGGCAAAATGGATGAAGAGATTAACGAACAGTGCAAAAAGACAAACCAAATATTGGGACAATTAGCTCTGCTTTTACAACACTAGGCAATAACAATCAACACAAAGAAACACCTCATACAAAGCATATTCATTCCCACTTCACGTCACCAATGCCAAACATGAACACTTACAACAAAACATAAGCAAAAGGTGGTCACCACGAAAGTGAGATGTCTGAGGAGGGCTGCTGGAGTGACTAGAATGGATAAAATCAGGAATGAGGTTATAAGGGAAAGAACTGGAATAGAACCAATGTTAAACTACATACAGAGACAACAAATAAAGTGGCTTGCCCTTTTGGAAATAATGTCTTGGAATTCCATGCCTTACAAGGCATATGTGGAAAGAGAAGGACAAAGACCCTGAGGCAGACCCAGAAGAAGGTGGAGAAATAACATCAAAGAAATATTACAAGAACACCAAATAATACCAATGGAGTGCCAGAAAAAGAACCTTGCATTTCCCTTGACACCCAAAGGGATAAAAGAAAAAGCAAAGAAAAGAAGATGATAAACTGTTACCATAAAGATAGCTCTGGTGTCAAGATTTTCATGGATCTGACTAGTCTACATGATGCAAACACTAAAGATTCCTAAAAACAATCACATGGAGCCAGTTTTCAACAGTTTTATCTAGGGGGCACTAGTATTTGCCTCTATTGGCAGAGCTGATACATATTAAACTCTATTTCATTATATGTATAGTTTTAAAGGAATGAGAGAAATTATTTTCCTAAGTTGTATACAAAGCATAACAGTAAAAAGACATTGAGTCAATCAATGCATTGGTTGGAACACCACATCAAACTCTTGAGGAAGTATACTGAAGCTATGAATCCTAATTTTAAGAGGTCTGAGTGAGAAAGGTCTGTTACACAAAATAACTTGTTTCTGAAAGAGCCCTAGCTAACAATTTTGATACCCTGTTTTGATAACAGTATTGCTATCCTGATCCAGGAGTGTCATCTTCCTCCCACCCTGCCCTGAGACATGGGCAGGAAAGAGGAGGGGAATGAAGGATCACCCCAGAAAAAAGGTTCATGCTTTTCAAAAAGGAAAGTGTATACTGCTGGATACAGCAGTATATTCCTCCCCCAATGTTCACTAGTACAGTATATTCACTTCTGGACTTCAATGCCTTATTAACGTTTGTGCCCTGGGGCAAAGTTCCAACTGCCCAGCCCCAGTTTCTGAGCTGTTTACCATCAACTAGTGGTTACAACTCAGACTTCCGGTGATCCTTTCATCCCTACAACAGCCGTCTGAGTGCCAAGCCACAGTTCCACCCAGCTAAGAATAGGAGATTCTTGCTAAAGGAGAACAAAAGCCCCTCTAAGTTCAGCATCCTGTTTTTCCCCAGCATCCAACCAAATGCCTAGACTAGAGGAAGTTCCCAAACAGGAAATGAAAGAGCCTCAGAGGTCGCAGCTGGTGGGATCTCAAACTATCAACACTTCAGGGTCACATGAAATGATGGCTCTCAAACTCGCATCCTTTTTTAAAGATACTAAAAAGAAACATATGCCACGGCAAAGGATTCTCCCCACCCAAGAGAGAAAAGTAGGATTTTCCAGTCCATGCTTTTCAAAAAGCCCAGCAAGACAATGGGGCAAGGATGCCTGCTGGAAAGTTCTTAAACACAGAATACCTGGTAAAACCAAGAGCAAAGCAATCACACTTATATACTGTCCCATTGAGCTTAGTATATTCTCTGGGCGGTTCAGAGTAATTAGCATTTTGCTAATTCTGTCCCCAACATGCTGGGTACGCAAGACCCGCTCTGGGTAGTAATAATTTCGCAGTGGAGTTCCACAGAACAGGCCAGTCACATGGTTCAGGGGGCTGGTCACTATGGCCTGGGGGCCGGATCTGGCCCCTGATGCCAATTTTTCTGGCCCGCAAAGCCCTCGTCGCTCCCGGAAGTGGAAGTCAAACGCGCCTGTAAAGGGGCTGTTTGACTTCCACTTCCGGGAGCTGTGAAGGGCTTTCTGGGGCTGGATGAATTGGCATCGGGGGCCGGATCTGGCCCCAGTCCATAGTTTGGGTACCCCTGTTTTAAGGCCATGGAGTCCAAATCAAAGCAGATCCGAGGGAAAGAGTTGCTTTCCAATTCTCTCTTGAATGTTTCCCTCACCCCCAAGCTCTGGAGGCAGTTGGTCCCACTGTCGTACTGCTCTAACCATCAAGAAGTCCCCCCCCCCAACTTGATATTCGGTCTGTATCTGAATATTCCTCCTCAGCTAAGGCTTGGAAAAGGAGTGGGGGTGGTGGGGCTCCGCGTTGTTCCTCTTCTTCCTCCTACCGCCACCTCAGAAGCAGCTGGGGGTGTTCCTGAGGCTCGTCCCAAAGACCCCCCAAACCTGACACTCACCTGCCTGCCTCGCTGCTTTCCACCCCGAGCAGCCCCGCAGCCGCTGCAGCTCCCCGGACGCGGGCGCTGCCTCCGTGGCGGCCGTTGCTGGGGGGGCTGCCCCCCTCCAAGGACCTGGGGGCCTCCTTCCACCCGCACATCCGGAGCTCAGCGAAGGCCGTGCGAGACCCTCTCCTCCTCCTCCTCACAGGCTACTCCCCGTCGCTCCGCCACCGGGGCTCCTCATTCCCAAACGGGAGGTGACGCCGACTCTGCTCCTGCCTCCTCCACTCAATGGCGGTCCGTTTCCTCAGGCCCTTCTTTGCCCCTGGCCGCACTTTTTTTTTACCTGCCGCGGTCCCCTGCCCCGCCCCTTCTCCTCACTTCGACTTCCCAAACAGCTTCCTTGCCGCCATCTTACTTGAGGAAAGAGGAGGCCAAACGCATGCGCAATAGAGGGGCACCTTCTCCACTCACTCACTCACCCGCCCCGCCCCTCTCCAACGCTCCATTAAGAACTCGAGCACTGGTTCGGTAGACCTAACCAGAATCGCGGGGGGGGGGGGGAGAGAGAGAGAAGCCTACTGCGCTTGCGCTAAGAAGAGGGTGCGTTCCCTGTTCACACCTGCTGGGGAAAGGGGCGGGGCTTGTCATTGATCCGCTGTGTGACAAAGAAAGTGCCGGGAGAGTACTGGGGCATTAGCGTGTAGTTAGGGCAGGCTGGTCCTTTGCAACGTTCGGAGGCCGCGGTGGCTCCAGTGGTTAAGACGCTGAACTCGACGGCTGGAAGGTTTGGAGTTCGATTCCCGAGTACTGCGCGGCGGAGTGAGCTCCGAGTCTCTCCCAGCTCCTGCCAACCTAGCAGCTCGAAAGTAAGAAGTGCAGATAGATAAAAAGGGATCAGTTCGGTGCGTTCCGTGCACTCTGGTGTTGAGGCATGCCTGCCACATGTCCACGGAAACGTCTGTAAACGCAGACAGCGCTGACTCTGGCTATAAACAGGACGACTTTGCAACATTTGAGGATAAAACAAAACAAAGCAATCGCACTTCTTTTTTTATTTTTTATTGATTTTAGGTAAAGGTAAAGGTTTCCCTTGCTCGAAAGCCAGTCGTATCTGACTCTAGGGGTCAGTGCTCATCTCTGTTTCTAAGCCAAAGAGCCAGCGCTGTCTGCTTCTGCAGACATTTCCATGGTCATGTGGCAGGCATGACTAGACACCGGAGCGCATGGAACGCTGTTACCTTCCCACCGAAGTGGTCCCTATTTATCTACTTGCAATTTCTTGCTTTCGAACTGCTAGGTTGATTTTATTTGAACATAAATATAACATTGAAAAATAGAAAGAAAAACTAAACATATATGATATGATAGTACGGTACAGTATAAGCCGGTGATGGCGAACCTTTTAGAGACCGAGTGCCCAAACTGCAACCAAAAACCCAATTACAATATTTATCACAAAGTGCCAATGCAGCAACAGAGGGGCAGGGTGAACTGTGTGCTGGGGGAGGGAGGTAATGCTCCCACTGGGCTGCTGGGCAGGGAGAAGGGCAAACTGTGCTGGGGTGACTGCAGGGGTGCCCACAGAGAGGGCTCTGAGTGCCACCTCTGACACCCATGCCATAGGTTCGCCATCACTGGTATAAGCAATCACACTTCTATTGCAGCCCATAGGGCTTCCCTGGGCAGTTCACAAGTTAATTAACATTTTGCCCCCAATATGCTGGGTACTTTTTTACTGACCTCAGAAGGATGAATGGCTGAGTCAACTTTGTTCCCGTCAGTATAGAACTCGCAACGTCTTTGGCTGCAGTTCGGCGGTTTAACCATTGCACCACCAGGGTAGAGATAGAGGACTGGTGGAAAGCGACCAATTGTAAAATTACCATATTTCAAAATCAAAACACATGTCAGGTTAAGAAATCTTAAACTAAAAACTGGTGAAGTTCCTAAAACAGGATTCTTTCAGCATGAGTTGTCAAGGATGACAGACCACTTACTATTTATACTTGAGTATAAGCCAACCCGAATATAAGCCGAGGTACCTAATTTTGACATGAAAACCAGGAAAATAGATTGACCCGAGTATAACGAGCTTTTTTAGGGGGGAAACTTGCATAGTGAATTTTTTTCATTATGCGAGTTTTCCCTGTATAAACACTCGTTATGCGAGTTTTCCATAAGGAAAGTCCAACTCGCATAGTGAAAATTTTCTTTTTGCGAGTCAGACAGGTTAGCAAAAAACCCGCTCGTTATGCGAGTTTTTTGCTAAGCGAGTCACTCGTTAAGTGAGGTTTGACTGTACTCAGAATCACCATGTGTTTTGAGGAAGAAGATTGTAATTCATGATAGTTAAGTGACACAGGACTTCTGTGTTTGTTAAATGTGCTGAAACAGATTAAAGCCAACTCTTTCTGCGAAGACTTCTTGGGTTATTTCTTACCTGGGTGACTCATCTTCCAGCACTATCTCTTGTTTTATTTTAAACTGTCTCACCATAGGGGTAGGGGCTGTGGTGGCTCAGTGTTTAAGAAGCTCGTCTTGTTAGCTGAAAGGCTGGCAAATTGGCAGTTCAAGACCCAGGTACTGCATGAAGGACTGAGCACCCGTCTTGGGGACATGAAAAGAGCCTTACTTGAGCATTCTCTGAGTGGAGTTTCTTCCGCAAAAATCCTTTCAACCCAGAATAATTTCTGACACAAAATTATTATTATTATTATTACCATAGGCCAGGCAGGAGTTCTCAAACTTTCTAAACCGGGGGCCGGGTCATGCTCCCTCAGACAGCTTCAGGGGCAGGGCGGACTGCCATTTTGCCCTTTTTCCACCCCATGGCACTTCCTGTTGTGGTGGAGGCAGGGGGCACATGAAATGGTGTAGTGGGCCGCATTTGGCCTGTGGGTTGCCATAGGGGTTTCATGGTAAGGAAATTTTACTTCCTCATTTATCCCTTCATGTGTCTAGGGAAATACAAAGTCTTGCTCTGGCACTTCTACCTGCCTCCAACGACATCATTTGGTGTTATTATAATGTTTCTTTGCTGTTATTCATCCACCTTGTTCTGGGTCTCCCTAGTTGTCTTTTTCCTTCTCTTTTAACATATGCCTTGTATGGTATGGAATTCCAAAGACATTTTCTCCAAATGGGCAAACCACTGTACGTATTTGTAGTCTATGTATGTAGTGCAAGATTGGTTCCGTTCATAGTGTTTAATACTGTGATTCCTGTTTCTCTTAACTACAGAAATTACTGGCAGGAGAGAAAAAACTGAGGTTTGAATAGACAGTTTTAAGATTGTAGATAAAAATTTAGCATTTTTTGAGCACTCCCTAACCTGGTACCTCCAGGTATATTGACTGTGATTATGCTTAGTGGGTATGGCATCTGAAGAAGGTAATAAATACTTGTCCCTTTTGTCCTATACAGTATTTTCCTATCTAATCTATTTCACACTTTTTACAAGCCACACAGAAATGTGTAAAAACCTGTTTGACCAGTGGAGAGAGTCGTGAAGGGGGAACATGAGCACACAGATCTTCAGTTCCTTTATAAATGGCTCCATCTAAAAAACATAATGTAGAGAAAAATATGGTCAGACATTGTAAAGGTGAGGAAATTCCTGAGTTCACTGTGTTAGAGTTATTACAATTAATTACAGTATATTATATGTCTACTCAACCCCTCCTTTTTTCTAAATTAATTAGATTAGGACTATTATGCTGAATTTACCCAAGATTTATATTGTCTGTATTTAAAACCACATCATAGTAGCAGAGTCAGCTTGTGAATCATCCAATATTCTGAGATCTTTATTTTCCCCCGTTTTTATCAAGCTTACTGTACTTGTTTTCCATATGGATGAGACAGCACTTTGTACTATTTATATCTCTTCCCCCCCCCCCTTTCTTTTTTGTTGGTGTGTGTTTAGTAGCTTGGAATACAATCGACAATTCTTAAGTGAGTCAGACATTTGTGGTTCAGTAATAACTGGAAGTCTGATTGTCCTGGCTCATTATGAGTGTGTTTTCTTTGTAATGGGATTGGAAGCTCTACTATTATAACCAAACCATTGTTTTATACTGTCTAAATATAGATATGATGGTTTTTTGCAAGATTGTGGATATATTAATTGCTTATTTGGAGATTTTAAGAAACTACTGCTGAATACTCTACTTATTTCCCTGTTTCATCTTTTGGCCATGTGTTCTCCAAAATAATAGGGTGCACTACACATTCATTTCAATTTAAAGTCTTATAAGATTTAAATTTGCAAGATTTTGTCATTTGTTTCTGGCAGCTGTAAAATTGCACACAAGTTTGGTATTAAATATCAGACACATTATTATTACATCTCATTTATTTTCTACACAATTTTTCTTCATTAAAGCAATTTGTAATACTTTCCCACCACCCCATCAAATGCAACAAATTATTTATGTATTTATTTGATTTGTAGCCATTCAGTTGTAGTAAGCATCACTCTAATTTAAACTGTGTGACAGTAATAAACAGTGTCAAATAATTGTTGGAACACTGAAAAACAGCTCTGCTTCCAAGCCCCTGTTACCTGCTCAGTGACGATTATATTACATTTTACCATATTCCAAAGTACAATAGAATGAAAGGACTTTTAAAAAAAGTGGGAGCAATAAGCTAAAAATTCCCCTTGATAGCTACAATAGTATATTATCTGTTTCTCTTTCAGGTAACAGTTAGCCTTTATAACTATTGGCTAGACTCATAATGACAAATCATCCTCCCACTGCTCTAATTTCCAAATTTCCAAGTTGTTTTTATGTGCCTTCAAGTTGGAACTAACTTATAGCAAACCTAACAGGGTTTTCAGGTCAAGTGAGCTATTTAACAAGTGAGTTTACCAGTTCTACTTCCCCAGTGAATTTTAATGGCTACTTTGGGATTTCAACCCATTACAGGTTGTGGTATTTTTGGCCCACAGCCAGCCGTACCCAGGCAGCAGCCACCTTGCGCCAGCTAATCTTTCTCACACCACGTCAGGCAAAAGGAACTACAAAATGAACTCCCCAAAGGTGGCTTCATTTTGACAGTTTCACATCCCACATCCTTAACTCCTAAGTAGGGTTGTAATATTTGTTGCAGCAAAATCAACAAAGAGTTGTGTGATTTTTGAAAAACTAGAGCCAGTGTCCTATACAGAAAGTAAAAACAAGTTATAGTGTTTCCTAAACTATGTTCTGTGGAACACTGGAGGACTTTAATTCCCAGAAGCCTAAGTCGGTACATTGGCTGATCATTGTTTTGGGGAATTGACTTAGGCTTCTGAGAATTGAAGTCCAAAAACCAAAGTTTGGGGAATCCTGGAAACATCCCCGTTTACCAGCTACTCTCCCCTTACCATGCAAGTGATTATGTAACCAGTTATGCAATCATATCTCACACCTCATGGAAGAGTGGGCACACAGAGGAGAGCTTTAGGAGAAATAAATACATAATTGGGCTTCAGTGATTATGGAACACAGCAGCAGATTGGCCTAAGAATTTCTATTTCTGACATTAGCTTTCATAAATTGTATGTGATGAAGTGTGCTACAGTCCATAAAGTGTTATGACAATAAAACATGTTTATCTTAAAGATGTCACAAGACTCTTTATGGTCTTATCTTTGAAGTTAACAAGTTATTATGATCTTAGACCTTAATTTTAAGAGTACATTTCTCAATATGAGCAATTTCATTATCTACTGATGTTTTAATCATGTGCTGCAGGTATTTGGTTCAAAATGGAATGCCAAACAAAATTTAAGGAATTTGCAAGACTGTTCACAACTGTGACTAAAACAAGTCTTCTGCATTTTAAATCTTATTTTTGAAGCAAAATCTGCAGATACCAACTTTATAGAGATTTATTGCAGATTTTTCTGGCTCAGTTGCAGAGGATCAGATAGCACAGTGGTGAAAGATATCTGTTTGTCATAGCATGTGATTTTCTTCTCTTGCATATATTGTGTGTAGCATTTTTTGTTTGTGATTGGTCTCTAGAAGGTAAATTGAGCCTAATTTGCAACTCTGATTGCTGGAACAAATCTCTGAGTAAATCATCTTGTAGAAGGGAATGAGTTAATATAGGAATAGGCCTTCCCATTTATTTTTAATTGACCCTTAAACACTCACTTCACTATCATATTTTAAACACTCCGTCTTTTTTATTAGGAAGACATACTTCAAAAAGATAAGAGTATTTGTTGCCAAACACAGATTTGTTACAAAAATAACAGCCACATTTGTTATTCTCTTTTACCTTATCTAAATTAAGTACAGTACATGGTGAAGAGTGTTTAAGTCTGTTGAATTTAGTATGCAAGGATACTTTAGGTACCTTGCTGATTTAATTTTAATGAATTAAATGCACGGATTATTAAATAAAGAAGAGTGAGTTAAATTGTTGTTTTACAATGTATTTGGGATCTTTTAAATGCTTAGTTATTGAAACAGATTGCCAAACAGATCGACACAAATTGGAATACGACAGTGTGGACACTGTAGGACACATTGGCAAACTAAAAAAATAATCCACTTACTGAACATTTGTCGTACTGTATTTCTTTTTCAGTGTTGAATCACACACATTATTCAGGGTATTCATAGTTTTCTGACTAAGAACTTGATTTACATGCCACTGATGGAGTATTTAAAAATGCAGAGGCTTTTGAAAATGAATGAATGGCTTTGCACACAAGTTGTTAAACCCTTAACAATTTGTTTCCTTCATATCAGAATGTTGCACAATTTAAAATTTGAATATAAATAGTATAAAATTCAAAACAAATCAACATGTTGAAATAATTAGATTATTTTGACCAAATTTGGGCTACTTCAACAGTTATCTGAGCCATTTACTAGATCTTTTGCAAACATAGTGAGATAGAAATTTCATGCACATAAATGCTGTATTGACTGAATTTCTTCACAAATTGAAAATTTTTCTTATATCCAAAAACTGTAGCCCCGTTTTGCTTTCTTTATTTTACTTTATATATTTGATCTTCCTACTTTGCTTTGAAGTTTAATAGGTGACTTCCAGATGGTCCAGCAAGAATTTTGTCCTAGTGGGAAATGTTTTTCAGCATCCATCCATTCAGCAAAGTCTGATGTTTTTGCTCTATACAGTATATTGATTTATATTTTATGTATATAAAAAACCTAGGTGTGCATCATCAATCTTGAAATGGTGTCAACTCTGACTGATGATGATGATGATAATGATGATGATGATGATGATGATGATAAGAAGTCAGAAATTATTCTGGATTGAAAGGATGTTTGCAGAAGAAACTCCTCTCAGGGAATGCCCAAATGAGATTCCTTTCATGTCCCCAAGAGCTGGGACAGAGACAGGTGGTCAATCCGTCATGAAGTACCTGGGTCTCGAACTGTCGATTTGCCAGCCTTCCAGCTAACAAAGAGAACTTCTTAACCACTGAGCCACCACTGAGCTAGGTCAGAAACGGGAGCTCACTGTTTTGCAGCACTCAGGTCTCAAACTGCTGACCTGCCGGCCTTCCAGTCATGTTAATCGCTAAGACACCACAGTCCACCCTACTTGCCTACATATACACAAAAACAGTAGCCCCTGACACAGACCCAAAAAAGGTGAAGATAGTCATGGATTGAGGACTAGTTTGTAACTACCTGAACATCATGTGACTACAGGAGAAGGAATGGACCAGTCCATCCCAAAAGAAGCCTAAACCATGGGACAAGCATCAATCGGATCACACGCTCTGCTAAAACCATTGACACAGTTTCTAATGCTAGTTACTGTACATTAAAATTCCTTGAAAGCTATTTCAGGGAGAATAATGCCAGTATAGTACTGTCAGTTTCCTTCAGATGATCAGAGAGAAATTGTATCCCCCTCTCACCCAAAAATAATAGGGCAAGGAGTGTAACAAAGCTAGAGGTCGTTGGTTTATCTGTTCTTACCTCAATAACCTCTGATAAACAAATTTTGGATGTTTCCTGAAGGATTTCAAAATCCTGGAAACTACAGTATGTTCAGACTGCAATAAAAAGAGCTGAAAATAAGTATGTATGTAATGGGAGATGCTCGCTCATTGTACTTTGTCTGTGACCTAACACTGGAACTCAGAAACATTTTTGAGTTTGTGTGGTACAAGTTCTGGAATCCCCAGGCAACACAGAATGAGGCAAATCCCTCACACTGAATGAGGCAAATCTCTCACACTGCTGAATGTCATACTTTTGGGAGGAAAGCTGGACGAGGCAGCCCTCCTGCTGGGCAGGCTCCTGAAGCAGTTGAAATCTTGTCTAAAACACAGAATGTAGCGGCCAAGTGTTGTTACTGGAGGGTGTCTTTTTGTCCATTACAATGCACAATAACAGACAGCACACAGCTTCTCTAATAATACTCTACTACAGTGTGTAAGTTCTGTTTCCAAGAAAGTCTCCACAGGAGTTCATAGACTGAATTAAACAGGTGCTGGCGCATAGGCAGTGGTACAGTATGTCTATTTCTGGAGATTTCTTGAATACTAATGCATAGCATGGATTTAAGACTTTGTCTTTCTGAAGGACAAAACAATTTTACTGTTATTTTCAAGATGCATTTGCTGTCACAGATAAAGGGATTAGAGTACTTAAATGGCATAGGTCTGCCTTGCCCATGCTCCTTCAAATTGCAGGTAAAGTACTGCATGTCAAAATGCAATCAAAGCATTCCCTACATATATCTGATAGGAGCAGAATCCTTCTCTTAATATACTAATTTTGAAAGAAGAGAATAATATCTGACATGGAGAAACATTGATAACACTCCACCTTGCACCGGCTTACCAAAAAGGTACAGCCCAAAAAAGCTACGAGAGATGTTCTCATTCTGCGCTAGTTAGAATGATCCTGTAATGTGCACTGAGCAACTGTGAACCACAATCAGAAGGTAATAGTGTTATAATGTGATTGATGCAACAACAGATGCTACATTCTAAGAGCTAATCAGTGGTAAAATATTGAAGCAAGGTTTTGATTTTACTGAGTCATTGTACAATAGGCACATTTGGACATCACCCAGGCATTGAAAATGTGGCTGCATTACGTGGCATCCTATCCAGTCATTCCCACTGAAAGCAGGAGTGATTAAATAAGCCACAGACCTTCTGTCCATGGTTAGTGTCTTATTGTACTGCCTAAATCTAGAACTTCAGCTTATCTGTCCTTAAGAAGCAAACCAGCAGGCCAAAGTCTGCCACTGATTTCTTCCCCCAACGGCCAAGTGCCTGGAACTCTGGGTGAAACTCCACTAGCTGATCAAACCTTTTTGCTGTTATTGTTCAGTTGCACAGTTGAGTCTGACCCTTTGCAACCCCATGAACCACAGCATACCAGGCTCCTCTGTCATCCACCATCCTACATAATCCACCCAGATCTACACCCACTGTGTCAACAATGCCATCTAGCCATCTCATCTTCTGCTGCCTCCTTCTCCTTTTGCCTTCGATCTTTCCTAACATCAGGGCCTTCTTCAGAGTCCTCTTTTTTCATTTGGTGACCAAAGTACTTGAGCTTCAGCTTCAGTATTTGTCCTTCCAGGAAGCAATCAGGGTTGATTTCCTTCAGGATTGCAGTCCAAGGGACTCTCAAAAGTCTTCTCCAGCACCACAGTTCAAAGGCATCTATTCTTCTGCACTCAGACTTCTTATGGTCCAGCTCTCACAGCCATACATTACTACTGGGAGTACCATTTCTTTAACTATGTGGACTTTTTTTTGGCAGGGTGATGTATCTACTTTTTATTATGCTGCTTAGGTTTGCCATAGCTTGCCTCCCAAGGAGTAAGCGTCTTTTTATTTCATGGCTGCAGTCACCATCTGCAGTGATCTTAAGATCCTAAGAAGGTAAAGTCTGTCACTGCTTCCATTTCTTCCACTTCTATTTGCCAGGGAGTGATGGGGCCAGATGTCAAGATCTTGGGTTTTGTTATCTTGAGTTTCAAGCCAGTTTTTGCACTCTCCTCTTTCATCCTTATCAAGAGGCTTTTTAGGTCTTCTTCACTTTCTGCCATTAAGGTAGTGTCATCTGTGTTTCTCAGGTTGTTGATATTTCTCCCAGCAATCATAATTCCGGCATGTGCTTCATCCAGCCCTGCATTACACATGATGAACTCTGCATATAAGTTAACTGAGCAGGGTGACAATATTAAACCTTAGGCTACAGTTAAGGCTTCATTGGAAAAAGTGTTTCTTGTCCTATGCTTGTCTGCAGTTTGACCTTTGTGAATGATTTCTTGCTGTGCATGATTGTTCTGAGTACCTGACCACATTTCCTGGACAAACCCTGTTTGCTTTGTGAAGCTATTGTCTGGCTTGACGTTTAGGCTGTTCATGGACTTTGGCTTTGGAACTCCTCAACTTGACTTACCTGAGTTACTAGGATTCTATTTGTTAGGTCTCTACCTACTTTTAACAGGTGCCCTGGCCTGTGTAGATTTTGCTGCTGGGGCTTGGAGGAGGCCAAAGTATCATGGGAAAGTACTTTGCTTTCACTCCTTCATCAAATTACTTTCTATGGGATTAGCAAAATCCATGAGTATACAACAGTAACACAGGAGACTTTGTTTATTCCTGTGACGGTGGTACTTTGAATTTATTTTTCCAAATTAATGTGGATATTTTGCCATTTATTTCTCATTATCAATACTAATAAAATTTATTTTTAAAAAAGTTTCCTGCAAATCTAGGATGGCAAGATTTTGACTCTCCATGTAGTTGGAATATGTTTTAAAAAGAAGTATTGAGTGCTAGACCCTGTAATGAGTGTGTTTTTGGCTGTACCCAGACCAGATGTTTTACATGTGTTCTGTTGACAGACTCTTTAAATAGGAGTACAGATTCTCACTGGTTTGATTTGCTGCTTTCTAATTTACACAGACAAAAATATATCTTTCAAAGATGTTATTTTGTATTTTGTTGGACTGATTCTGGCAGAGTTTTGACAATATACAATATTGGTTAATGACACATATAATCTATGTCTGCTTGTGTACTACACATGCTATAAAAAGTACAATGCTAGACATCATTGCTGAATGCAGCATTCCATTTCTTGCTATCAATCTGTCTGGTTAGGACAGGGGTTCCCAAACTTTTTGCGCCGCAGGCCAGTCACAGGTTCAGGGGGTGACGAAGGCTTTGCAGGCCAGATGAATTGGTGTCAGAGGCCAGATCCGGCCCACAGGCCATCGTTTGGGCACCCCTGGGTTAGGAGGTTTAATGTATATCACTTTAATGTGGAGTTAATTTTGCACACATCCTGCTGCTATAATTTTGTGAAGTTTCCCCCCTCACAGTTCTTCTTTTAACTGTAACCAAAACAGATTGTTTGGTGCTTTATTCTTAGTTGGTTTTTGCCATTTATCATGCTAAAACAACAGGGCATCAGGTCAAACATCAGTATTTTTGCCAAACTGATTGGATCTGTCCTAAGACAGATCCTTTTTAAACTGTGATTGGTTTTATTCTCTGTGAGCCTCCCAGAGTCTTCGGAGTTGGCCGGCAATATAAATGAGAAAATAAATAAATAAGAAAGAAAGAAAGAAAGAAAGAAAGAAAGAAAGAAAGAAAGAAAGAAAGAAAGAAAGAAAGAAAGAAAGAAAGAACATAGGAGTCAGCTTTACTCCAGGTCAGACAATTGTTCTGTCAAGTCTCTTGTCTGCTTGAATACTGTTTCCTTTAATAGGCAGAAACTCCCCAGGGTTCCCAGCCGAGGGGTTCCACATCAGTGCCTTCCTGATCCCTTTCACAGTGGAGATAGCTCTCTTCTACACATAACGCATGTGCTCTTATTTCTGTGGTTTATAAATGTAAATGTTTTCTAGAAATATGTTTCTGTTGGGCGAGGGGGGGGGATATGACAAATGTCTTGTTGCTAATAGCTCCACTCCTACTAGACAAAAATACACCACTGTGTAGCTTGGATGGGCCACATCCCTCTGCCAACTGATCATTTATGGATAGAAGACTCAGGGTACAGCCACATTGATCCTTTTGGTACTGACTGTTGTAGTCTAAATAGGGTCGCTTGAGGTTGAGGGGAAGAATGATATTCTATTTGATGTGATGCTTGCATCCAAATGACTGTGGTGGCTCAAGAGGTTAAGACACTGAACTTGACAACTGGAAGGTCAGAGTTCGATTCCCGAGTATTGCACGATGGAATAAGCTCCCATCTCTGTCCCACTTCCTGCCAACCTAGCAGTTTGAAAGCAAGAAATTGCAAGTAGATAAATAGGGACCACTTTGGTGGGAAGGTAAACAGTGTTCTGTGCATTTCGGTATCTAGGCATGCCTGCCACACGTTCATGGAAATGTCTGCAAAGGCAGACAGCGCTGGCTCTTCAGCTATAAACAGAGATGAGCACTGAACCCTAGAGTTGGATATGACTGGCTTTCGAGCAAGAGCAACCTTTACCTTTATGTTGCATCCAAATGACCTCAAGCAGTCATATTCTTGATATCTCAATTGGCATTACACAAAAATAATAAAAAAATAAAATTAATCTAAGTGATTCAGCACATCAGAGGTGGTGGTGGTGTTCAGTCGCACAGTCGATTCCAACCCTTTGTGACCCCATGGACCATTGCCTGCCAGGCACCTCTGTCCTCCACCATCTTCCTTAACCCACTCAGCTCTCTGCACTTTTGGATTTTTAGATCCAAGGTGACAGATGAGCTTATTTCCACTATGAAAAGATTTATTGGAGGATTGTAGACTAAGGCAAATTAATTTAACAGGAAAAGATTCTCTTTGGGTGTGTGTCGTAGATGCAATTGAATGGACACTTGCTGTGGGGAAAGGGAAATTGGGAGGGTGCTTTGTGATGACCACTTTAGGGTTTAAAACAGGGATGCCCAAACTTTTTTGGCCATGGGCCAATCATGTGGTACAGGGAGCCGGTCACTAAGGCCCAGGGGTCAGGTGCGGCCCCCAACGCCAATTCATCCTGCCCCCGAAGCCCTTGTCGTGCCTGTATGGGTGCATTTTACTTCCGTTCTCAGGAGCGACGAGGGCTTCAAGGGCCGGATGAATTGGCGTCGGGGGCCACACCCGGCCCCCGGACCTTAGTTTGGGCACCACTGGTTTAAAACAACAACAACAACCCCATTCTGGCAAGCTTTCTCAAAGGACAAGAAAACTGGGACAAGGATCATGTGGCCTTCACCCAATTTAAAAATAAATTATTTGAAACCATGATTCTTTTAACAGTCAAGATGCAGCCCAAGACTGTCAAAAAGTAAGTGGAATTGCTAATACTAAGAATAAGGGTCGCTGCCAATACAAAATGTAACATGTCAATGCAAAGGCTTTGAGAATAGGTTTCTAATTTTAGAAACTTATTAACTTAAAAATGTGGTTTCCCCCCTTCCAGGTAAACTAATGACTTCATGTTGCCAAAAAGAAGCTCAGATTTTAAACAGATGTTGTCACCTGTGTAAACGTCTGCAGACAACTTACTTACTTACTTACTTACTTGCCTCCTCTTCTACCTTGCAGTATAAAGGATTCCACAAAGGATCTCCATTGGGATCTCTCCTTAGATAGCTCCATGGCTCACCTCTGGTCACTACCATGAACCTGAAGGGTCTCCTTGATGTTATCAATCCACTTGATGCGGGGCCTATCTCATGGTCTTGCACCCTGCACTCAGGCCTGCCATGGGATCCTGATTTTAGCCAGTCAGTTGACGTGGCCAAACCAGCATACCAGACAATGCTTGAATTTATTCTTGTTTTATGAGGCAAACTGTATGTTTCAGATAATAATAATTTTGTGTCAGAAATTATTCTGGGTTGAAAGGATTTTTTAGGGAGAAACTCCGCTCAGGGAATGCCCAAATGAGGCTCCTGTCCTGTCCCCAAGAGCTGGGACAGTGACGGGCGCTCAATCCGTCATGCAGTACCGGGGTCTTGAACTGTCGACTTGCCAATCTTCCAGCTAACAAGGTGAGCTTCTTAACTTCTTTCAGATAACCTGTTATTCGAGAAAAGATCATGTTGGTGTTCCAAAAATGTGACTGCGGGAGATGTTCACATTCAGGAAATCACACTTTCAAATGAAGTTTGGGTTAGGGTTACAAAGATCATTTGTAAAACAAAGCAAGCTAATTGGAAAATCACAGGTTGCACGAGATAGGAAAAGTTCCTACTATGACATGCAAATATTACACCAGGGAACAAAAAAAATTTTTTTTCTTGGTGCCTAAAATTTTTCAACTGATTTCGGGCATTTTTGTGCGGCTGATTCCGAAAATGCCATCCATTTTGTTCTAGCAGCTCTAGTTCATGAGATATCGATGATGTCATTATACATTGCTCTTATGACTACACTTGTATTTGCCTCACCATTCGTAAATTGATTGTTTTAATAATACTTATTTTGGGGGTGGGAAAATATTTCGGTGGGCCAAAAAAAAGTTTGGGTGGGCGGAAATTTTTTTTTTTTGGGGGGGGGGAGCAAAATTTAACTTCACCTTGGGTGGCTTACACCCTTGCTACGCCTCTGGTTATATATGCAACCAGTATGGTTAGATTGGCCTAATGTGAATAAGCCATATCTAAAAAACTAGAGCTGATGGGGCGTAACTGAAAGCATTTTTGGAATCAGTGACCCAAATATAGCCAGAAATAGGTGAAAATTGTGAGGAACCAAAATCACTGTTCCCCAGTGTTATCAACAGCTAAAGAATTCTATCTAATAATGATTGGTTATCTGCAGCACATACTATGGTCCTTTCTCATAATTGGTAATTGTGTGATGGGTGAAGCTCTCTCTCTCTCTCTCTCTCTCTCTCACACACACACACACACACAGACACACACACAGAGATAGAGAGATTCCTGAACCAGCTGTTTTTCATGGTCTGGGCTGCATCATTTAATCTATACTTGCAATGGATTTTCTGTAGGAATCAATCTACAATCTGTCAGTTTGACAGTGATACCAATGCCAACTCCATTAATCCCCTACTCTATTTTGTGTGGGTGTTTTTGGATTAACATAGGGGCTGGCACAGCCTTCCTATAGTTTTTTTTTAATGTAGCTAAGCCTCACAATTTGTATTCCAACAGAATACTAACACAACCCTGCCGGTCAGCCCAGAAGGCAGATCTCCCATTTATGCTATCTACCTGAGACTGTAACTATAGGAAGATTGTCAGGCTCTAGGATTGCCAAACAAAAGGGCTGTTATGTTGAATAGCTTAGTCTTAGTGGATCTGAATTGTATATTTTTACCTTAGATTTAGCACACATCACAACGGTATATTCTTGTGTTTGAATTCCTGCCAGCTACCTACATTACAGGGATTGCAGTGGCTTGGTGATTAAGACGCTGAACTTGATGACTGGAAGTTCAGTAGGTCAGCAGTTCAAGACCCAAGTGCTGCACGATGGAGTCAGCGCGCATCTCTCTCCCAGCTCCTGCCAACCTAGCAGTTCAAAAGCAAGAAATTGCAAGTAGATACATAGGTACCACTTCGGTGGGAAGGTAAACAGCGTTCTATGCACTCCGGTGTCTAGGTATGCCTGCCACATGTTCACAGAAATGTTTGCAGACACAGACAGCACCAGCTCTTTGGCTGTAAACAGAGATGAGCACTGAACCCTAGAGTCAAATAGGGTTTAGAGCAAAGGCGACCTTTACCTTTACCTACATTTTGCAGGATCTTAGCTCAATATATCATCACTTGCCAAAGTTACTTTTTTTGGAGAGCAATTGAAGGGCCATGCCTGCTGGATGAATCAAGGAGTTAAAATCCAGGAGGTAACATTTCTGAGTTGTGCATTATGTTCAGGCCAAAAATCAATGAAAAAAACATAACATACACAGTTCAGAATAATGCTAGATGGCTCTTTTGACCTTCAGTGCCTGGGTCCAAGCATTGTTGTCAAATGTGCCTTGAGGTTTTAAAACGCCTTCTCCACGGTTTCACTGATAGTGGGAAATAAATTCAACATCAGATGTTGTACGTATGTATAGAAGTTAACTTTTCACAGTTCAGTATTACATGAGTTAGATAACAGCCAATACCAGCCTTGCTCTTATATCATGTCTGCCTGAAAATAAGACACTGTCTTATATTTATTTTTCCTCAAGAAGACACACTATGGCTTATTTTCAGGGGATTACTACTACTACTACTACTACTACTACTACTACTACTACTACTACTACTACTACTACTACTACTACTACTACTACTACTTCCTGAGATTCTGAGATATGATACTACCACTACTACTACTACTACTTCCTGAGATTCTGAGATATGATACTACTACTACTACTACTACTACTACTACTACTACTACTACTACTACTACTACTACTACTACTACTACTTCCTGAGATTCTGAGATATGATACTACTACTACTACTACTACTACTACTACTACTACTACTACTACTACTACTACTACTACTACTACTACTACACTGGCTGCCCATCTTCTTTACTGCTCCACGCCAAGATGCTGCATAGCCACGCCTATCACTATGTCTTATTTTCGGGGTATGGTTTATATTGGGCAACTGCTGAGAAATCCTGCTATGGCTTATTTTATGGGTATGTCTTATTTTCGGGAAAACACAGTATCTAGGCTAAATAACAGTACATGTTATTCCAAACAGCACTAGGTTTACTATACTGTGGCAAGTCTCTTTAGTTGAGATGTACCTCTGTACATTTGACCTGGTCTTTTTGACAAGGCATAGAAATCATGATCTGAAGGTAATAAATTTCAAGTCCATTGTCTCATCATTGTCAGATCATTTTCTGCTTAAATTTAGATTGATGATAGCACCCCATCTCTTGGGGAGACTGGACTGGCTAAAGTGGTATGCCTTTAGAGCAGGGGTGCCCAAACCACAGCCTGGGGGCTGGATCCGGTCCCCACACCAATACATTTGATCCACGCCACCCTCGTCACTCCCAGAAGCAGAAGTAAAATGTGCCCGTATGGGCACTTCTGGAAGTGACAAGGGTGGTGTGGGCGGGATGAATTGGTGTTGGGGGCCAGATCTAGTCCCAGGCCATAGTTTGGGCACCCCTAAACCACGTGACTGCCCCATGGCCTGAAAGTTTGGGCACCCATGCTTTAGAGTTTACGGGATCCTGTTGATGTCCTTGAAGTGGATGGGTTTGGTGCTATATTAGCTTATTTCACTCGTTATTTGCTAGGACCCCTCAACATACTTCCAGAGGGACAATAAGTAAAGGTAAAGGTTTCTCTTGCTCAAAAGCCAGTCGTATCTGACTCTAGGGGTCAGTGCTCATCTCTGTTTCAGAACAGAAGAGCCAGTGCTGTCTGCTTCTGCAGACGTTTCCATGGTCATGTGGCAGCCATGACTAGACACCGGAGCGCACGGAACATTTTCAGTGGAGTAGGTTTCAAGAGTTTAGTAATAATTCTGCACGATTCATTAAGAGCTATAGCCACTTGTTTGCTGCTTGCTAATTTACATCAGAGGGTACTAGCATGTTTTGCTGTGGAGTAGTACAGACGTAAAACTGTTTTTCTTACTGTTTGTGGGTGTACACAACAGTCTAACCAGTCAATTTCCTAAGCATGTGATTTTTGGTGACCATGTCCAACTTGGTGTTTAGACAATGCTTTTTGTAGGTCAGGGTTTGATCCACAGTGACGCTTAGCTGACAGTTTTATGACTCTCATTACAACCATGGAGGAGGACTTTATGGAAACTGCTATGGCTGTGATGAAGCTAACTGATTCAACCCAGGTTTCCAGACAGTAAATAGTTACACAGCCACTGGATGGAAGGTGAATTCTGCAGTGCTGTCAAGCCAAATAGGATTACCATCCTGGCAGTAATAAAAAGTTGTGAAGGATCCTTAACTGTTGAACCAGTCATGACTGACCTAGATTATAATGATCTTCAGGATAAAACAGAAAACTAGTGAAGGGGGTCCTTGAAGAACATCAGGAGATAACAAGGGCATTGTTAGATCGGATCAAAGACCTATCGAGGCAGGCAAACAGTAGCCAGCCAGTTTAAAGGGTGGCAAGAATAATGTAATTTTAAGAGGTTAGGTCATGATACCGGGGGGGGGGGGGAGAGATAATATTAAATCTTTATTGCATTCTTTACTCCAAATTGTCTCAATAAAAGTAAATTAGATCTAAAATGCAGCTGCAATTACTGAAATACAGTAATTTCCTTTCAAAGAACTGGAAAAAAGTACTCCCGTGCCCTATTTAATGAGCAAAAATGCATAGCTTTCATTCTCTATTTCGCCCCCCTCCCTGTTCAAAGCCTTTTAGCTCTTACATGTTATCATTCAATTTAATACACCATCTGTTCATTTCAGGCATGGTATTTTCAGCTGAGGTGTCAAAAGAAAGTGCACATAAATCATACATTAGCATGTCTGAAGCAAGTATTATCTATAAGAAGAAAATATATCATGACACTTTTATTATTCCTTATATGTTTCTAGAATGCTAGGAAGAAGAGGGAGGGGTTGATCCTCATAAGCCATTTCTGTATCTTGATATTTAAGTGCCTATGTGGCATTGGGTAGGCAGGGAATTTTCCTCTAGTGACTTTGAAAACAAATGCTAGAATATTATTGATGATTTTTAGATAGCCCAAAAGAAAAGTAAAAAACAAAAAAGGAGAGACAGCAGAGTGAGGCTGGAAAAGGTCGGTAAAGTACTACAGAAAATTATACAAGGCAGCCTCAAAGGAATACAGAATGTTTAGGAAATGCAAAATGATTAGATAAGGAAGATATAAAAACATGTTTTAACTCTCACCAGTAGGATTTTTAAAACAATGGCATTGAATATCCTCTGGGCTATGGATGAAGTTTAGGATTCTGATTAGAGTTAGAATTTGAATTAAATGTAAATAAGTAGTTGAAGTTATAGTTAAAAATATTTTGACTCTATAATTAATAATTGTGTGCCATCAAGTTGATTCTGACTTATGGTGACCCTCCTCAGTCTTCTAGTTAAAAGGTGCTCAGACTGCAGTAATACCTCATATATTAGTATCGAATAACACTAAAATCGCATAACATTAAGGAATCTGGGGGGGAGAATTGCATCAGATAACATTAAGATCCTATGGGATGCTTCAGATAACAACCGCTAAAGCCTGTGTGGTTACAATGTATCTCTATGGATCCCATAGGATTTTAACATGCATCAGATAACACTAAAAATCATATAACACCAAGACTTGTGGAACCAGGTTTTAGTGTTATATGAGGTTTTACTGTACTGTATTTCCTTCTGGTGGTCCTCTGAGACCCCAAAGTTTCCCCAAGGCCACATAGGTGGCAAAGTCCTTTATATTTTTCATTCAATTTATGGTCACATGGAATATAAATCGATGTTAGCATCTATAGGTGAAGTCTTTAAAACTATTTTATTTTTGTAGCTGTATATTCATTCGTTCGTTCATTACATTTATTCACTGCCCATCTGGGATATTTCCCCACTCTACAATGATTACTCATACAGACACCCAGTTGCTGGAACATGAACTTGTTCCTAGGGGAAATTAATTTATAGATACAGTATACTGAAGGGAAATATTAACTAACTCACCGGGGCACACACATACAACATTGGCACAAGTTTACACAAGACAAATATTGCTTTAAAATAAACAACATGACCATTTCAGATAACCCATTTAGAGACATATAATGTGAGATTACATGTGTGTTGTGTAAAAGAGTAAATTTGAATTGATTACACAAATGTCAGCTTGAAGGCAAATGGGCTACTTTTTAAGAATGTAACCACACCATTAGTCATACATTCTCCTTAGCAGCTGACCCTTTTTCTGGGATGCACAGAAGAATTTAGAATTCCTATCCCATTGCTCCCATAGCTCCATAGCCAAGTGCTCCAACTGACTGAGCACTATCGGCTTATATATTATTTAGAGTCAAGTCCAATTGCACTTCATGAGACACAGCCCCTGCTAGATATAGTGGTTAAGATGCTGAACTTGATGACTAGAAAGTTAGCAGGTCTGCAGTTTGAGACCCGAGTGCCGCATGATGGAGTGAGCTCCTGTCTCTGTCCCAGCTCCTGCCAACCCAGCAGTTTGGAAGCAAGAAATTGCAAGTAGATAAATATGTACCACTTTGGTGGGAACGTAAATAGTATTCCGTGCACTCCAGTATCTAGTCATGCCTTACCACATATCAGCAGAATCATCTGCTGATGCAGACAATGCTGGCTCTTTGGCTTTAAACAGAGATGAGCAGTGAACCCTAGAGTCGGATATGACTGACTTTTGAGCAAAGGCGACCTTATAATCTGTAAGTGGCATTGTAGATGGAAAGCTGACAGAAATGGTGAGCCCGAAGCTAAGGGACAAAGTGAAGTGCAAAATCAAAGTGGGTAAAGTACAGCCCACAGGGAACTGAGATATTCACAAGTCCAAGCATGACCTACCCTTCTGGAAACTTTTTTTTTTAAAAAAAGACCACATGTACAGGGGCAATTTTGCCATTTTTGCCTCCCTCAATTGTTTTTACCTGTCATTTTTTTAAAAAGATCCATACTGGGCTTAAAACAGTTTTGCAAGCATGGCAACAGTTTAGTTCAGAAAGACAAATGGTCTTTTTGAGCTAAAAAGGCCCTTTTAAAATGTGGGTATCTGTGTCATGGAAGCTCCTGCAGGTTCTAAGGGTATGTTTGAAGCTCTAACCCAGGGGTGCCCAAACTTTTTGGGCCACTTGCCAGTCATGTGGTTCAGGGGGGCAGTCACTATGGCCTGTGGACCAGATCCAGCCCCCAATGTCAAAGCCTGCGTACAACCTCATTTTACTTCCACTTCCGGGAGCAACAAGGGTTTCGGGGGCCAGATGAATTGGCATCGGGGGCCAGATTCAGCCCACAGGGCATAGTTTGGACACCCCTGCTGTAACCTCTGGATATTTTCCAATCCTGATGTAAATGAACTGCAACAAACATCAAGCGAAGCAAACATCATTGCCTGGAATAATGTTCAGTTATTCTTGCATGCCTGGTACAAATGTCCCACTTTCTGTACTGTACTCCTGCATGGAATACCCTGTGGCTATGTGGCTCAACCACGTGCCATCAAAACTTGAAAATATAAAGTGTCACATTGCATTTACTAGGGAAAATCGTTTTACCTCTGTAATTTTCAGAGTGATTTATTTATGACCTGAAATAATGTAATATGACAGGTGTCGTTTAAGAGCGTAAGACAATCCTGGTGGTGTAAGGGATGCTATTAACCCTTCCTACCAAAATTCTTGAGGGTTATAAAAACCAGGTCCTGTGATAGACGGGCCCACCTTTCCTTTACATTTACTGACAAAATCAGGTCAGCATTTCCTAAAGCACAGATTCATGTCTGCCCCTACTGAGCGATTCTAAAAGACTGCTCAGTGTAACATACTTAAAAGAGTTAATTGCACATTGCCACACTCTTTCTAGTTGCTAGGTAACAGCGGTTTACCTTTAAGCTGCAACAACCAATGGGTTTGCTCTAACATAATCTTTCTGAAGTTGAAAGCATTGGTTGAAGTTGAAGGCAGGGTCAAGAGAACTATATCCGTTTTGAAATCCTTCAAAGGAGAACAAATGTTCTTAATGGGAGTTTATCCTCCTTTTAAAATATGATTACTGGCCTTTTTATTTAGGACAGTTTTTTAATCTACTCTTTCTGTGTACCTGATGTTCTTATTACTATATATGCAGAATATGTGTGTTGATTCTGAATCTTACAAATAATATGGTACTTTTTAAATTCCTGAGGGTTGAAAAATTCTAGGCATGCTACGCCTTTGGATTTTGTTTTCTTGGGGGTCACTGGAAATATTTTGATAATATTGGGTTTTAGTTCCAAGTATACAAACCGAACTTGGGTGGAAAGAGACAGCATAGGATGCCCAGTCATTGAAAAGAGCTCTTCATTTATTTTATGTTGTTAATGTAGTGATAGATGATAAAGTCTCATAATGGGATTGGCTGATTCAGATGTAGGCTTTCCAGAATAAACACCAGTGTCATTGGAAAATGGCACCCATCATGGTTAGTAACATGAAAGGCACATAAAATTTGATCATATCTTCCCGGCCTTGGCAGGGGTGCATTGGATACTAATTTCTTTTCATATCAGGTTCAAGGTGTTAGTTCTAACTTTTAAGCCCCTAAATGGTTTTGGACCTTCCTACTTGGTGGGATGTCTTCTGCTTAGTACATCAGCCCACATCAATCATTCCTTCCAGATGGTGCAGCTCCAGGTGCCAACCCCGAGATTGGTAAGAAAGGCTGTGACTCGGAGAAGAGCCTTCTCTGTGGTGGCACCAACTTTGTGGCACTCTCTTCCAGTTGAACTGTGCCAAGTTTCATCCCTGCCTATACTTAAAAAACAGTTAAAATCATTTCTTTTACAAGAGGCTTTTGGGAATATATTGCCAACGGCTGAGCACTAGGTGTTTTGTTTTATTTATTTTTGTCACTTAGAGAGTAACTCACTTAAAGAGCATAATTTTCTCTGAATGGTCACTTCGCTTAACAAATAAAACCAATCAAAAACTCGCTTAACAAATAAATCAGGGTTCACACACACCCGGCCAGAGGTCACAATTGGTCACTTACATTGGTGTTTCACCTAAAGAGCAAACTTGCTTAAACAGCAATCATGTGGAACACATTATGCTCTTTAAGCGAGGTACAACTGTATATGTATTTTTTTAAAGTGTGTTACTGTTTTTAATGTGTGAGTTTTCTGTTGTTAGCTGCCCAGAGTATGAAAATCTCCTAGCAGGGTAATAATAATAATAATAATAATAATAATAATAATAATAATAATAATAATAATAATAATAATAATAATAATAATAATAATAAGCAGCCACAGCAGCAGCAGCAGCCGCAGCTGCCGCAGCAGCCGCAGCGGCCGCAGCAGCCGCCGCCACCACCTCCAAGGCTGAACAGCAAAGCCAGTGCAAAAGTTATATTCATAAATACACAAAAGTATCCAAATGCACTCACACAGAGGCAATCTGAGTCATTAAGATACCCCCTCACTCCATCCCATTAATTCACTCCATAAACTGTCATAACATTAGAAATGTTCCTACTTGCTGCTGTCCCCCTCTATACCTGGTTTCCAGGCTGTGCAATTGGCTTAATCGCTCACAGTCATTCATTTCTCTCTGTGTCCCTATTGTATCTCATGGAGGAAAGAACAAGAAAGGTATCCTTTCTTTCCTGCTGAGAAACCAAAAGGAAAAGAACTATAGAGTATTCCACACTTCTGTGTAAAATTTTCACTGACTGTCAGAAAGGAATGTGCAGACAGAGATTAAAAGCATAACACACAACCAATACATTTTTCTGTTTCTCTGCAACAGAAAAATCAAACTAAAAGATGTAGAAGAAAAGAGACATCAAACACAAAATTTATCTGGGAAACCACATTTCTATACACATTTTCCTAGGAATGAACATCATACTGTTGGATATATTTTCATAGGCATAACAGTGGGGTACACAGAAAGATTGCAGTATTCTTGAACCACAATCGGGTGTACCCTGGTAACGGCAACCTTGAGTTGCTGGCTATTCTTTCTCACACTAGGTCAGGCGAAAGGAGCTGCAGAATGAACTCACCAAAAGGTGCCTTCATTTTGGCAGTTTCACATCTGGCCTAGACACAGAAGAAGAAAAATAGGCCTAACAATAAGTTTCAAGTACGTAATAATATTTTTGTCCTACTCCTGCCTGTCTAGATCAGTTCATGCTCATTTGCAAATGCAACCCAGCTCTCCAGTTCTAGCTCCAATTGTAGTTACCCTGCAGTTATAAAGTGAAAGGAACAAGGAGATTTGCCATTCAAGACCTGGCAGCAGACTTACAGCTGCTGAGTGTATGCCAGCTCCTCCCTCCCTCCTCTGCAGGATATATCAACAGAAAACAGACAAAGAGGTCTATTTTTATAGAGTCCCTTTCCAGAAAAAAGTCTCAAAACTATAGGCAGCAATACTAGAAAGAGTCACTGGTTAAAATAACCCATACTTACATATAGCAGAGCAGATTTACCATCAGCCCTCAATGGTTAAGATGCTGAGCTTGGAGAGTGGAAGGTTGGGTTTCGATACTCGAGGGCTGCACTTGGGGACATGAAAGGAGCCTCATTTGGCCATCCCCTGAGCAGAGTTTCTCCAGCAAAAATCCTTTCAACCTAGAGTAATCTCTGACACAAAATTAGTATTATCAGCCCTGAGATTTAAAATCCAAGAAACGTGACACAAAAAGAAAAGGTATTGGGAAAGATGATGGGAAAAGCAAACTAAGGGATTTAGTTAGAAAGTTATGTGGGAAATAAGCAGTTCAACAAATAGTATGTTTAATTATGGAGCTAGATTTGAGCAAAAGGGGGATACAGTACTCAATGGTTGTAGAAGATAAAACCAATAAAAGGGAAGCTTACACTAACTTTTTTTTATTATTGTTGTAGGGGTTACTTGACAGTTGCAATATTTCTCCTAAAACCTGAAGGTTTTCATAGAATCATAGAATAATTGAGTTGGAAGGGGCCTATGAGGCCATTGAATCCAACCCCCTGTTCAGCGCAGAAATCAAAATCAAAGAAGATATGACAGACGGATGTTCTCTTTAATGCCTCCAGTGTTGGAGTGCTCACCACCTCCCCCCCCAAAAAAAAAAAATCCTTCAGGTGATGGGTGGGAAAGAGTGCCTGATTATCTTCTGAATTCTGAACCAATACTCCTGAACTCTTACAGACAAGTGCTCTGCATAGACCCAACACTTTCAATAACGTGGAATTGTTTTTTTGAATAATAGCCATGTTAGTTTGTGTTTCAAGCATATCAGAGAGTAAGCAAAGCAAAACAAAAACAAAAACTTTGTAGCACTTTAAAGACTAACTGCTGTTTTTAATGTTAGTTTTTGTGAATCAAGTCCACTTCATCAGAAATATTTGTTACTCTTCTCCAATCTTCCCCAAACAAATAGGTTTGAGTACAAATGTCAATAACACTGATACCTGGCTAGCTAGGGATAATGGAAACTTCAATCCTAATATCCAGATATCAGACAAGGGTAGGTTACCTTTGAAATTTTTGTATAGAGATGTACTAGTAACAAATCGGATAGAGATGTACTATAGGAAAATCAGATAAAGTTGCTGGCCCTTGTAGCAATTATCTGGAATTGAAGGAGAAGAAAATAATACAGTACCTATTTTGTTAACTATTGCCCACATGGAGATAAGGAAGAGGTGGAAAACCAGGTTACTCTGGTGATCATACATAATGTTTCCTAGGTTGATGCACTCCTCTATATTGCATTCTGGCATTTAAATTACTGTTGCACATCTCACAGAAATATCCGCGGAAAATGCCCCAATTAGTGCAAGCATTACTCTGGGTGGCTAACACCAACTAATTAAGACTATCCTAAATATACCTGATCTTGCCAGGTTTTAGAAGGAAAGCAAGATTTGGCTTTTAATCCTTGGTTGATGGGAGAGATCTCAAATACCAAGGTTAGTAAAGAAGACTACCAAAGAAGGCAAGTAAAGAATACTGCTTAAAGAGAGCAGCCTCAGGTCAGAGTTAACAATACTGGAGTAGATGCAGCGATGGTCTGGCTCAGTATGGGATAACTTCATGTGATCATATCATCAAGCATACAACTAAGGTGAATTCATCAGTATTTGATTTCTATTTTTATCATTTATGAACATGGGGACTGTTGCCTTCAACTCCAGTTCAGAAAATATCATTCTAGAGCAGGGGTAGGCAACCTATGGCCAATAGGTCAGCCCCAACCCAAGGTGCCAAATCATCCGGCCCATGGCGGCACTGCTGCCAGCCACAGATATGTTTTATGGCAGTGTTTACAGCAGGGGGAACAACTAGTCCCAACTGTCTGAGGGAGCATGACCCAGCCCCCTACTTTAAAAGGTTGTTAAATCCTGTTCTAGAGAGATATAAGCTGAAATCTAGTTTTGGGGATCTATTGAGCAAACTTCTGCATGTCTTATTGATTCAAAGGGCCTACTCTAATTGATACTTAATACTGAATTTCAGCTATAATATCTCATATAGCTGCTATCAAAAACTAAGGGTGTATTTATAATCTTCTGTAAATCTGCTATTGAAATGGTTAATGAACTGATTAATGTAGATGTACATAATGGAAGAAAAACTCTAGAGATTTTCTATTATGCTAAAATAAATTAAAATGTATATTAAAAATCAACTGAATTCTTCCTGCACTTTTGTATTAATTAAGGAATATCTACCAGATGATCAAATCAAAGAGCAAAATAATAAATTGGAGCTATTAGGAGTATCTCTGAACCATATCAACAGCAAGCTGTTTCAAGGAAGTTTTCTTCATTATTAGGATCAACCACTCCTTATCTAGAATGCTGTCAAGTTTACTTACACAGAAAATATTGCCTGCCATGAAAGTAAATCCTGAAGCAAATTCTATAAAGGAAATGCTTGGAATAGATACAGAAGTTTAGTTTTGCCTCTAAGAGCATTGGTTTCTGAAGTTGTTTTCAGAGCATGTAACTAAAGTTTTAATTTGTGATATACATTTCAAGTTGGAAGTATCTATTTCATATTCTCTAGGGTCAGAAGAGTAGCATGCCTTGGCGGGGCCCCATATAAAAATTTGTTTGGGGGCCCTTAGGAAGGGTAAAGATTTGTTTTGCTTACGCACGTTGGGGGCCCCCGTGGCCCAGGACCCCCGTATAATTGATATGGCAGATACGGCGGTAGCTACGCCTCTGTCTAGGGTTCAACTGTTGACACTGTATGGGATGATGGTAAAGCCTTAGATCCTTTCCTGAAGTGGGACAATTAGGGTTCTTTTTTTTTTTAAATAAATTTTTTATTAGGTAAATAAAGAAAGAAGTACATAAAAAAACAAAAGAAAGAAAAGACAAAAATACAAATAAAAACATTATAATAATATAAAGGCTTATGAAGATCACGTAGCATATTTTACCCCTATTACCTTTACATTCTCTTCATTTCTTGATACATAATCTTCTTCCCATTCGCATCTATTACATCATCAAAAAGAAAAACACCCTAGTGCTATATACATAGTTCGGGGGGTTTTATACCTTTCACACTTTCCAGAAGTCATTATAATCTTTTGCAGGGGGTATGCCCTTTTTTTCTTTTAAAGTATAGTTAATGAAAGGCTCCCAGATCCTCCAGAATTTGTTGTTATTGACATTTCCTTTCCTACAGTAAATTTCCCAGGTAAGTTTTTCATTCAAGGCTATCTCCCACATCTGTGTATACCACTCCTGCAAACTTATTTGTTCATTACTTTTCCACCTCTTAGCAATAACCAATCTTGCAACAGTCAACATTATGGCTAATAACTCTTTATTGTCCTTACTTATATCCTGGTCTTCTATGTCTGTTAATAAAATTATTTCTGGTCCCAGCCTGATCTGTATATCAAATATGTTCTCTATTTCCTTTTTTATTCCTTCCCAGAAATTTTTAAGTACCTCACAGCTACACCACATATGTTCGTATGTTCCTTTTATTTTTCTACATCTCCAACATATCTCGCTCATGTTACTATACATTTTATGCAAGCTGACTGGGGTCCTATACCATCTCCACACCAACTTATAATTGTGCTCTTTAAGTCTGACAGACATAGTTCTCATTATCTTTCTTTTCCACATCTTCTGCCATTTTGTCACTGTTATCCTGGTCTCTAGTTGTTGTTCCCAGCTTTCTCTCAGCACCTCTTGTATGTGTTGTGTTTTATTCAAGATTTTGTAAACCTTGCTAACTACCCCTTTAATTCCCAATTCTCTATTTCTAATCTTAGTCAAAAGTATTTCAAATTCCGTACATTCTCTATTTAAGCCAATTTCTCGTAAAAATTTCCTATTCCAATTATTTATCTGGAGGATCTTGAACCAGTCCAATTGAAGTTGCGAGTACAGCTCATATCTTTTCTCTTGATCTTTGCAAGCATTGACCCAGTCTTTTAGTAATAGCACTCTATTTTCCACCAATATATCTCTGATCTTTGTATCTATTTTTATCGGAAAATCCTGAAAGTCCTCCACTTCTAGGATTGGTGAGATTCCCAAAGTAAGCTCTTTAGGGTTCAATTATGAATCTCTTTTGCCCAGGGCTTCTCAACCTTTTCAAGCCGAGGGCCAGGTCATGTTCCCTCAGACAGCTTCAGGGGCCGGATGGCCCTGTCTGCCACACATGGCACTTCCAGGTGTGGCGGAAGCAGTGGAAAACCACATGAAATGGTGTCGCAGGCCGCATCCAGCCCCCGAGCCGTAGGTTGAGAATCCCTGCTTTAGCTGATCTCGGTGTTCAAAACATGTTCTAGTTTGGCGTTTCCCGCTTCTTTCAGCTATTGCCAGAAGAAAATGCAGCAATCACGTCTTTGTGCTTACCAGGAAAAGGATGAGATATACTGTAAATGTGACGATTGACTAAAGACACTACTAACATCACAAGAAAACTCAAATAACTGGTGGTCAACCTTACTACTACTCAGATCACAAGCTGCCTCTTCTAAAATGGCAAACAGCAAAAGAGGCTTCAAGGCAGTCTGTAGTACAGATCCTGGATTTCACAGTTTTCTTGCAAACCTTTTGGCTGATTGGTTATTTTGCCTCAAGCAACTTAAAGAAAAGAGGTAAAAACAGATAAACAGTTAAATAAAATAAAAGAAGTAAAAACAGATTTCAAGGATTTAGTCTTGTTTGATATCCCTGATATAGTCTGATTAGCTACATTAGTTTTTCTGTCAAAGTTATTTGCCAAATTGTGCCAATCAGATAATTTGCATAGTTTGTTCACAATAGTATTAGTTATCTATGGTAGGTATATGCTGGGTTGGACAGTCAGGGAGGGTTGTTTTCTCTTGATAATGAGGCTAACAGAAAGACACAACAGATGTAATATTGTACTGAGTATGAAATGTTCATAACTAGGGCTAAATGTCATTTTTACAACTAAAGCAGACCCACAAAGTAGATTGGACTTACATAAGTGTTGATCTACCAAAGTCCTGTTCATTCTGTGGGCCTGCCATAGGAGAGACTAACAATCAGGTTTAGGCCTTAGCTAGACTGATGATGAAGCCATGTTTGCTCTGTAGAAGAGGCATTGCCTCTGATATGGCAATGATCATTGTGCTTCCATGCTTCCAGCAACTCAGAGTGTGTATACACTGGAATGCTGAATCAGAATATTTTAGCTTGGCTTTGATCTGATTCAAAGCCTGTAGTATGTTTTTAATTGGAATCAGTGCTTGCGCAGGGGCTGTGGCATGGTTCAGAAGTTCAGTGTTAGTACTGGACCTGTTTGAAGTAACATTCTAGCCTGTAGCCCTTCTTCTTTCCTCTAGTTCCTCTTCTGCCCATCCTTTCATCCTCTGTTTCTCTTCTGCCATACTTTTTTTGGTTCTCTGTCTCAACAGTTTTGTATCTGGAGAAAACAATTGAAACTACAAAAGGGAATGTCTTTAGTGATTTTACTAATATCAGCCCAAGAATATTACAGTTTGTCCCACTAAGAGAAAATAGTCAGGGCTTTGAAATACATGTGCATACGCACAACACAGTACAGTTGTACCTCACTTAAAGAGCATAATGCATTCCACAGGATTGCTCTTTAAGCAAGTTTGCTCTTTAAGTGAAACACCATTGTAAGTGACCAATTGTGACTTCTGGTGTGGGAGGGAGGAGATTGTGAACCCTGATTTATTTGTTAAGTGAGATTTTGGTTGGTTTTAGTTGTTAAGCAAGGCAACCATTCAGAAAAAATTCTGCTCTTTAAGTGAGTTACTCTCTTAGTGAGGCACTCTTTATGCAAGGTTTTACTGTATAAGATTCTCCTCTACTTCTTAATATTTGCTCATTTTTTAAACTTGCAATATGATGAAATGCTGGTCTAGCATTAATCTTTCTCTCTATCTGAAATTACTCAGAAGGTTAAACCCTGTTCCCCCTCCTCTCTTTTTGATTTGTACTCGGCTGGTAACTTTCGTTTAAGACCTTATCAAGGCAACTTTGTAGACCTTGTGTTTTGTCTCAATAGTTGTTTTATTTGTTTAAATACTAGAATGAAAGTCTTAATGTGTTTTATAGTGTTTGGTTTTATTGTATTAGTGGTTTTACATAAAAGTTGTTTTAGGGAACTTTTAGATACTGTTCTGGAACTTGTTAATTCTCCTAGCCCTAGCACAAAAAGGCATGGAAAAAATCAAATTAAACTGATCCATCAAGGTTTCTACTCTCCAATGAATCCATAAGAATGTCCTATATTTCAATGCAAATGCAGCTGCTTAAATTTCTTCAACTACAGTTAGCAGACATAGAATTCTCTAATATTCCCCTTTCAGCATTTTGACATTTATTTTAGACAAGAGAAGCCCAGTGCGCTTTATAACTACACTGGTTCCAAAATGAAGATCCCGGAACCTCTTTTTCAGCATTAGCTTCTTCCTACAAAATTTAAATACAATGATGTGATTTGCCAGGGTGGCAATTCATAGCTGAGTTTGTCCATTGAATTGGAAAGCTGTCACGTTACACTTTCCATTTTGTCTGTGAGAAATTACACTTGCTGTTTACAATCACAAATACCTTTCCAACTTAGCCAACAGTCAATCTACTTATTCTTGGCTATTAGCTTCCTATTGGATCTTCTGGTTTTCTTGTTTCTGTGGCCTGTGAGGTTTCCTTCTCAGAGACCTTGTTCAAACATATTAACGTGCAATATGCAATGCTGTGAGAATTGCTTGCATGAATAATTGTTCTCCCAACTCATTCTTAACCCATCTCCTGAGCAGCTTCTATCCTGTTTTTAAACAGCTTTAATCTCCCTTTAACACCAGGAATATATAAAATGGGCATGGGTAATAGAACCAACCTAATGACACAAATACAATGCAACATTAAGTAAAAATAAAGGCTGCCCTTGCTCAAAAGCCAGTCATATCCAACTCCAGTGTTCTGTACTCATCTCTGTTTACAGTCAAAACAGCCAGCGCTCTTTGCATCTCCAGACATTTCCATGGTCATGTGGCAGGCATGACTAGACATGTACAGAATGCCATTACCTTCCCACCTAAGCAGTACCTATTTTTCTACTTACAGTTTCTTGCTTTCAAAATGCTAGGTTGACAGGAGTTGGGACAGAGATGGGAGCTCATTCCTTCATGCAGCACTTGGGTCTCGATCTGCCAACCTTATAGTTGTCAAGTTCAGCATCTTAACAACTAAGCTACCGCAGTCCCTCAATGCAACATTACAAAAGCAAATAAGAGGCATACAAAAAAAGAAAGAAGAGGATAGGCTAAATATAAACCAGGTTTAAAATATTATAATGCATAAGCAAATAAAAAGTTCTAACTTGGCACCAGTAAGATAGTAATGTTGGGACCAGAGATAATTCTGTGGGGAAGTCATTCCAAACATGGCATATCACTACTATGCAAGTGTTCTGCTGTTCCTGGGTAATAAGCTTCCCCTTGATAGGGACTCCTCTCTGAAGGTCTTATGAAGACACAAGACAGTTGGGCAAGCAGAAAATGGAGGATATGGCATGTCAGCATTCACTTGGGCACTGCATCTGCCACCAAGGGAAGGACAGGTGCTATGTCAGATACAGTGATTCAGTCTGCTTCTCCAAGTAGGAAAATTGTTCCTAATAATGTCAGCCTCACAGAGGGCCAAAATGGGATTCACTTACAATCTATTGAGCTAAGATTTAGATAGTGTATAAGGCAGGGGTCAGTGCAACTGCTTGATCAGGAGCTTAGAAAAAACTCAAATACAGCTGCTGTTGTTTTATCTACTTATGGATTTTTAAGACTTCTTCTCCAATGCATGTGTGTTGTCTAGACAAATGTAAGGCTGTTCCTATAATTGTTTCACAGTTGTTGTCATTGTTTGTTTTTTAAACCAAAATGTAGAGGCAGGAGCAACAGATGTGTCTGCAGCTGTCCGTCTGGACTAAACATCTTTTTTATTGTCATTGATACTGTATACTGAGCACAGGCAGATGGTTCTAAAGAACTCTAGAAACATGAAATAATTGAACCACATAGACAGCATAAATGCAGGAGATCTACATTGGTCATGGTAGATGAGGATGATGAGACTTATACTCTAACCATCTGAACAAAACTGGCTTGGAGAAGGATAATATAGGTGATACTCAAAGCATATACACACAGAAAGAACTGATCTCTTTAAAAAAAGAAAGAATGCCCTAAGTTCTCTTTCTCCAAGGACAGCATTACTTCAAAAATGTTTTTCACCTGTAAAGCCTAGAACACCTTGGGTCCAACATACTTGAGATAATTTTCTCTTTGGTTATGTTAGTATGTTCATGGGGTTACACAGAAAGAGCCTCCTCGAAGATTGTGGTATTTTTGAACCACAATTGGGTGTACCCTGGTAACAGCAACCTTGTGTCGCTGGCTAATCTTTCTCACACTAGCTAAGGGAAAAGGAACTGCAGAATGAACTTGCCAAAATGTGCCTTCATTTTAGCAGTTTAATTTCTGGTACAGTACAGTATGTTCATGTAACTGTCTCAACAAAGAATTTCTTAAGGTTGCCCTCTGGAGTTTATTTCTAGTGTACCAAAATAGGAGAAACATCAGGAGAAATAGAATTTATGAACAATTGTCTCCAGCCCTACGCACTTATGCACATATACATAGGTGCATACATGCTCAGAATACATTAGTACCCCAGATAACGTTATGACTTGGTTCCACAAGTCCCGTCGTTATCCGGTTTTTAATGTTGTGCGATACATTGATCACACAATGTTAAAAAAGCCCTGTTTCCCTGGAGGCTGCAGCAAGCCAGAACGTCGGGATTTGAATCCTGACATTTTGGCTTGCTGCAGCCTCCAGGGAGGTGGGGGAACTTTGGAAACAGCTTGGATCGGGTCTCCCCACCTCCCTGGACCCAGCGGGGGGGGGGGTCAGAGACCCCAAAATTGGTTAAAAAAAACGGACTTTTTTAAAACCAATTTTGGGGTCTCTGACACACACCCCCGCCGGGTCGAGGGAGGTGTGGAGAGCCGATCCAAGCTGTTTCTGGGTTTTCCCAACGTCCTCAGCCAGTGCAGCAAGCCAGAATGTCAGGGTTCGAATCCCGACATTCTGGCTTGCTGCACTGGCTGAGGACGTCGGGGAAGCCCAGAAACAGCTTGGATCATGTCCCTTGCCTGCTCCAGAGAGATCAGAGGACCTGATCTACAGCTGCAGTGTGCCTGGGGAAGACTCCCTGTCGGCTTGCCTAGCCACCCGCCCTTGCCTCCGCAGCTGTGGGGTGGCTGGGGAAGCCAACAGGGGAGCCCCCCGTCAGCTTTCCAGCCTCCCCACCCCTGCCTCCATAGCTGCAGGGTGGCTGGGAAGCTGAATGGAGAACCCCGTTCAGCTTTCCAGCCACCCTGCTGCTAAGAACGACTGTATCAGATAACGTTAAAAATCGTGTTATTCGATACAAGATTTTTCCGAAAATCTTGTAACGTTATGCGGTTTTCACGCTATACGGTACTCGCGTTATCCGGGGTATTACTGTATATAAAACATATAGCATTCCGAGGCCTGTGAATTTCTCTGTCTATTGGTAATGCTCTAATTTTGGGTGCAATTAACTATCTTTGTCCAGTGGATAAATGAAATTTATTTCCTAACTTTTCTGATACAGAGTTTGCTATGGCTGTGGTCTTAGCTGAACTGAAGCTGTGGTCTTTGATACAAAGTACTGTACAGTACTGGGAAAGATGCTGAGTTACCGTCTTTCTCAAGTTTAGCAGATAAGAGTTATTAATGAAACCTGCATCTCTGTGAAGTGAAACCTTTTGCTATGTCAAAATGATCCAAAAATGGCTGTAGATTCCATTTTGGATTTAACTTTACATAAGAGAGCCTGATCTCAACTTCAAGCCGAGATTATTTGGGGGACTTTTCTTTTCCCTTCCCAAGCTCTGTAATGCCCAGCAAGTTTAGAACTTCTTCTTCTTCTTCTTCTTCTTCTTCTTCTTCTTCTTCTTCTTCTTCTTCTTCTTCTTCTTCTTCTTCTTCTTCTTCTTCTTCTTCTTCTTCTTCTTCTTCTTCTTCTTCTTCTTCTTCTTCTTCTTCTTCTTCTTCTTCTTCTTCTTCCAGTATAATTGTAAATATTATTGTTCTTTTGGTATTGTATATACTGTATATTTCCTTCCACAATCACTATATATGTAACTATGTTTACTGAGCTAAGTTTTTGAAAGTGATGACAAGTTTATGTAGTTCATCTCGACAGATGGTACTGTAGGAAGAATTTTATCAATAAAAAATTTCCTTCTTAAAAAAAAATCTTCTTCTTCTTCTTCTTCTTCTTCTTCTTCTTCTTCTTCTTCTTCTTCTTCTTCTTCTTCTTCTTCTTCTTCTTCTTCTTCTTCTTCTTCTTCTTCTTCTTCTTCTTCTTCTTCTTCTTCTTCTTCTTCTTCTTCCGTTCCCTATATTGGCTATCATCATAGCGATAATTTTCCTGTTCTTAACTCTTTGGAACAGTTCTTCTGAGAACATGCCACACCAGTCTCTCAGGTTCTTCAGCCATGAAGTCCGTCTACGTCCAGTACCTCTCTTCCCAAGGATCTTTCCTTGCAGAGCAAGTGGAAATATTCCATATGTTATGTTGTTCCTCATGATATGGCCAAGATATTGGAGCTTTCTTTGTTTAATGGTCTTAACCAGTTCTTGTTCTTTATCCATCTGGTGCAACACTTCTACGTTAGTCACATGGTCAATCCATGATATCCCTGGGAGCCGTCTGTAGAGCAACGTTTCAAAAGCTTCGATTCTCTTTTCAGATGCTTTAGTTAACGTCCAATTCCTTTTGTTGTTGTTGTTCAGTCGCACAGTCGATTCCGACCCTCTGCGACCCCATGGACCACTGTCCGCCAGGCACTCCTGCCCTCCACCATCCCCCTCAACTCGCTCAGCTCTGTGCCCATTGTCTCTACAATACCGTCTAGCCATCTCATTTTGGGCAGCACCCTTCTTCTTTTGCCCTCCACCTTTCCAAGCATCAAGGCTTTCTCAAGTGAATCCTCTCTTCTCATTTGATGTCCAAAGTACTTTAGCTTCATCTTTATTATTTGACCTTCTAAGGAGCAGTCAGGGTTTATTTCTTCTAAGATTGACCTATTTGTTCTCCTCGCTGTCCAGGGGACTCTCAAAACTCTCCTCCAACACCACATCTCAAATGCGTCTATTCTTCTACGCTCAGCTTTCCTAATGGTCCAGCTCTCACAACCATACATTGCCACCAGGAATACCATTGCTTTGACTAGACGAATCTTTGTTTGTAATTTGATGTCTCTACTTTTCACTATGCTCCCCAGGTTTCTCATAGCTTGCCTCCCAAGAATCAGTTGCCTTTTTATTTCATGGCTGCAATCACCATCTGCAGTGAGTTTTGATCCAAAGAAAGTAAAATCTGTCACTGCTTCTACTTCTTCCCCATCTATTTTCCATGGACTGATAGGGCCTGTTGCCATTATCTTGGTTTTCTTGATATTGAGTCTCAAGCCAGCTTTTTCACTTTCTTCTTTCAACCTAATCAGGAGCTTCTTTAGGTCCTGCTCACTTTCTGCCATTAGGGTGGTATCATCTGCATATCTCAAATTGTTGATGTTTCTCCCAGCAATTTTGATCCCAAATTCGGATTCCTCCATCCCTGCATTTCACATTATGTGTTCTGTGTAAGTTGAATAAGCAGGGTGACAAAATGCAGCCTTGTCTTACTCCTTTTCCTATTACAAACCACTCAGTCATTCCATTTTCTGTCCTAACCGTGGCTTCTTGATTCATGTACAGATTTCTCATGAGGCATATAAGGTGTTCCAGTATTCCCATCTCTTTAATTACTTGCCACATTTAGTTGTGGTCAACACAGTCAAAAGCCTTAGTGTAATCAATGAAACAGAAGTAGACTTGTTTCCAATTCCTACAGGACTTGAAAGCTATCCTTAAAAGATACCTAATAACTCTGTTGCCTCCAGTTGTTTCTGCATTTGGCATAAGTACCACAGGTGCCTTTCCTTTATTTTGTTTATACCAGGGGTTTGCAACCTATGGCCTGTGGCACCATTTCATGTGGCCCACTGTCCTCGCTCCCACTACTGCTGCTGCCAAAAATGGTGGAAGTGGCAAAAACAGCTGAAAGTGCACTGACCTTGCTCCCACTGCTGCCAGAAGTGGTGGAAGTGGCAAAAACAGCCAAGAACGCACCATAAATGCACCTGCGGCTGTTGTAAATGCATTTATGACAGCCATGGATGCGTTTTATGGTAGCATTTTGTGTCTGCCCCACAGCACAAAAATGTTGAGAACCCTGGTTTATACAGTCTTCCTCTACAAAACTAATTTCTTAATGGTCAGTTTCCCCACTTACATCTGATAATAGTTTGATCTTAATGGAACAATTTCCCACATAATAGAAGTTCCCTTAAATGCGAATTTCTTTTTCTACAGATATGTACCTTATTAGTTTTGTCTGCAGTAGGACTAATTTTTGTTGGTACAGTATCAGTGGAGTTTCATCTGACTGGATAGCTCAGTGAGTTAATAGAGGATGGGAGCCCAATCATGATGGGACTTTCTGAAGGGAGGGAGACCTCCCAGTCTTGCAATTCAGTTGTGGGTGGTTCCTGCAGAATTATAGGACTGGAGTTTGTTTTCATCTGAAAGTCCCACCCCTAGAGGTCAATTCTCCTCTGTCCTTTCAGGGAGAAGAATCAGCCTACATAAGACCTGTAAGGGCAGGCTATTTTTCGTCCTTGTTTCTGGCAGAAGTGTGGAATAATCTAATCTCTTAAAATGACAAGAGGCAGGTTTCCTGCTCTGGCTTCTTGCCAGCTCTAATTGACCTGCAGGGCAATATCAACTGTCCGGTAGCAAACTCTTGATTTTACATCAATGTTTCAAATATGCTGTAAGAAAAGAATATATGCGAGTTCATGTAAAGGATTCAACATAAGTAGAATAGATATTAATAAAATAATTTCAATGTCATCAAGTCAATTCCAATTTATGTCAACTCTTTATAGGGTTTTCTAGGTAGAGAATACACTCATAATATAATTCTTTTCCTCTGGGGGTACCTCTCTTACTCTGTGCAGCTTGACCATAACTACACAGGCTAGCTCTTCTCCTTGAAGGTACAGCAAGGAATCAAACAGTTTGCACTGTTTTTACTTCAAATAATTTTAGATAATCTTTTAAACTTCATGATTTTATATGTTTTTATCTTTTACCTCTGTTTTATGACGATGTAAGCCGCCCAGAGTCGGGTTCTCCCGAGTGGGGCGGGGTAATAAATTCAATAAATAATAATAATAATAATAATAATAATAATAATAATAATAATAATAATAATAATAATAATAATAATAATAATAATAATAAACTTCCAACTTTTGGCTCTACAACTAGAGACTTAAACCATTGAGCTATCCAGCCGTTACATACAAATGCTTCTGAAATATCCTCTGTTCTCCATTTGTGATTTACATTCAAGGAAATGTTCTTATTTTGTCCAGACTGACAAAATACCTGACTATAGAGTTAAGAAAATTAAACCGTTTCACCACACGCAACCCCAGTGTGGTACAGAGATATTTCTGCATATGGAAATCAATCAATCCTGTGCTCTTAACTCGAATATGAACTGGAACTTTAATATGCAATTAATTGCTGAGCCTAGATTATGCTAATGAAGACTGATGCAGAACCGGGGAGAATTTGCTGGGCTGGGTATGCAGAGCTTTAGGATTGTACTAATAATGTTTGCTTGTAAAGGTATGCAGCAGGTAGAATTAAAAAAATATGGTTAAGACAAATGAATATAATGGCATGGTGAAGACATATGTAATGAACTATGTCTGTTGAAATATGAACATCTTGAGCATTTTATTGTATCCACTTGTCTTATAAGTAATTTTCCAGGCTCTACATTTAGGTCAGAATCTTCCATGAAAAGAATATATAACTCCAGAAGATTTTGCAGATGAAGAACATTATCACTGAAGTAACTGAAGCAATGCAGGAAACATAACAACAGGTTCAAATTACAGGTAGCCAGATATAGGCTGAATATCAGGAAAAACATTTTTACTGTTAGAGCAGTACAATAATGGAACTAATTACTTTGAAATGTGGTGATTGCTCTAACTCTGGAGATATTAAAGATAAAATTTGACGTCCACATTTAATTGGATTCTTGGATTGAACAGAGGGTTGGGATTGATGGCCTTGTAAACCTGTTCCAGCTCAATTCTTCTTCTTTTTTCAGGTCAAACTTTAAACTGTCAAAATGAAGCCACATTCTTGGCTTTGTCATTGGCCAAACTTAAATCCTCATTGGTTCATTTTTCTGGTAGCAATTGGCAGACCAACAAATGAGCTGGATTCTGTATCTCTCCACATTCACAAAGTGTGTTGTTGTCTGTCAGCAACCCCACTTGAGCACGTTGGTCTTACAATTAGCTACTCTGACCTTCAGCCTATTCAGGATCCTCCAAGTGACACAGGGGAGGTTTAGTTCATCAGCCATATCCTCCTTTATTATTATTCCTAGTCCAGTGAGTTCCTTCCTCCATCTTCTAATTTGATTTTCTTCTTGCGTACCCTTAAGAATGTTTGTTCCAGCTCAATTATTTTATGATTTTAAAGGAGAGAGAGCATGGTTCATTTCGATCATTGACTTCTCACCCCCCAGAACAAATACAAGTTCTTGCAGTTTAGAAATGAAGGGATATTACTGAACATTATTTTTTAAACCTATAGTTGGTTACCTCAGAGACCTGTTATCTCAATATTTTAAGACAAAATGGCATCTTTTGAAATGTTTGAGATTGCAGATTTTCCTGGTAGACATGATTCAACCTTGATGTCACTTCAGCAGAAATGGGCAACTGTGGAGCTCTGTATTTTATTTGGCTACAACTTCCATGATTCATTGTCATTTAATATGTACTGGCTAGGTCTGATGGGGTCTGCAATAAAGCTGCTCACTCCTGCAATACAGCCTGAACAGACACTCTTTGAGGAGTTGCAAAACAATATAAGTGCAGTTCTGTTCTCTTTGTACCAATGGTAGGCAATTTTAAATCAGAGGTAAAGTGGTTTGCCTGCTCATATACTGAAGAATCCAATAAGAGACAGAAATTGCCTCAGTTACACTTAACAACATACCTCTTCCAGGCTAATATATTGATATAAAACTGTGGAATCAAAGGAGACAATTATATTCAACGTAAAATTCATTATGTACATCTAGATCACTGTCATTAGACATAATTTTAGAAGAATATGATTTCCAATATATTGTTCACTTTTCCCCAATCAAAGCTTGGAATCTGGTAGTGTGATGTTATAGCTGCATATGGAAAATATCTATCTACAGTGCTTGTGCAAGTGATGCCTGTTTCTTTGTTATGGTCTGTTAATGTGTCCATGAGAAACTAGGGCAACTGATTTACAGTACTTTGTAATTTGAGATGAGAGTGACATCTGGTGTTCAGAATAAATTGCACACTAGAAGCTACTCTCATTTCACATGTTTCCATCATGTAGACTGAACTAGCAGCTCCCCTTGCAGCTTAGTGGTTAAGATGCTGAGCTGGAGACTGGAAGGTCAGGTTTCAATACCTGGGAGCTGCACTTTGGGACATGAAAGGAGCCTCATTCGGGTGTCTCCTGAGCAAAGTTTCTCCAGCAAAAATCCTTACAACCCAGGTAATCTCGGACATGAAATTATTGTTATAACTGGATGAAAATTCATAACGTTAGATGAATCAGTGAAAATTGATTCCGGTTGAACTAATGTAATTTAGAGTTATTGGCATCTATTCAAAAGCCAGAAAACTTTAGAGTATATTCACGTGGGATTTTGTGCGTGTGTGTGTGTGTGTGTGCAGAATTTCAATGGTGCTCTGCAAGCAATAATCCTCTGGCAGAAGCAAACTGTCCTTCCCCTGTCAGCCTGCTGTTAGGAGTGAGACAGAGAATTTAAAAGAGGGTGAATGTACAAGGAGAGGGGAAAGAATATCCCACCCACCTATTTTGGGACATCAGTCCTTTCCAGTAATGATTTCATACCCTGTTCATCCGTGGTGCATTAGATAAGCCCTGAAGAAATATAACTGTTATTCTGTTAAAGAACCTCTGGACCAACATGGTAATTGTGGGATTTTGGAAGTTGTAGTTAAACGCACACACCCAGTTCTGGGGGAAATGGGTTCCCACTGCTGCTATGATTGAGCGTGCTTTATCAGCCTAATTGTTTAGATCCTTCTTAGTTCTGCTACTATCTCTTTCTTTCAACTAAACATATTAAGAACAGGACCTTTTGACTCCTCATAGCCACAATATAGTTTCCATTAAGGGGTAAAGGCTCTCTGCTGCTATTTTCTGGGGATGTTTGATACTGATGTGATGTGGGCATATTGATACCAACTAGGCATGTGCAAAATCCACAATCTGTCACCAAATAAAGGGAACACACACTGGGGCCAGCCAGCATTGTATGCTTTTAGAAAACATTTTAGCCTACTTCTTGACTGAGTTTGTAATTTTAGTTGAATGTTTCTAAATCTCAGTTTAAAAAAATCCTGTGCTAAGGCCAGCAGGCAGTGATATTTGTGGGGATGTGGCTTTGGATGTTGAAATGCTTGAACAAGCCACCATGTGGCTGTAGGGAGCAGGAAGGACAGAGACAAGTGCTGTAGTTGGGATTCCTTGGACAGTTCCCTCTTTATCTTATATGATATACTACTGCTTTATTTACTTCCTAGAATGATATTCTGAGTCCTAATTTCACTTGCCTCGCTCCTCCTCCGGCCTTTCTTAAGTTGTCATCACTATTTCCCAGCCATGTAGCTTCCTTCATACATATTTTCTCTTTGCTTAAGGTACTCATTACTGATTCAAAGCTATCACCTTCCATACAAATCTAACATAAGGTGTCTTCACTCGCCCCTCACCATTTGGGATATACAGTATTGTCACTTATTTCAAAATTATCAGTTCCATCTTTAATTCTGTCAATTCTGTCTCTCACCTTGTTCACATCTTCAGTCTAAGGGGGGGTGGGGGGATGAAGTACAGTATTGATGGCACGGTAATAAGAAGGAACATAGGAAGTGTCTAGCAAACACACAGAAATACCATCAAAGTACAGTGCAAGGTGGAGAAGGTATGCCTTTTCTTTGGAAAGTATTTTGCTAACTGATTGCAACACTTTTAGTTCCACCAACTCTTCCTGAGGGCACTACAGAGAAATACTGGGATACTACAGATAACATGAAGAGTCAGCACAGACTAGACATAAAGTTAGGTAAACTTAAAGGTCACTCTTGCTCAAAATTCAGTTGTGTCCAACTCTAGGGCGCGGTGCTCATTTCCATTTACAGCCAAAGAGCCAGTGCTGTCTGCGTCTGCAGATGTTTCCATGGTCACATGGCAGGCATGACTAGACGCTGGAGTGCACGGAATGTTGTTACCTTCCCACCAAAGCAGTACCAAGTCATCTACTTGAAATTTCTTGGGTTCAAACTGCTAGGTTATTTATTATTATTATTTATTAGTTCAAATTTATATTGCTGCCCACTCACCGTGGCGACTCAGGGTGGCTTACAAACAATACATTACATTAAATTACATTACAATATGTTGGTGTGGGCTCAGGGGGAGGGGTGGTGAAGTCCTCAACCTGCGCTGGCCTCTTCCTCCACAGCAGTTGGTGTGGTCACAGGGGAAGGGGCGGCAAAGTCCTCAACCTGCCCTGGCTTCTCCTTCCCCTGGCAGTTGGTATAGTAGGCACAGGGGGAGGGGCGGCAAGGTCCTCAACCTGCTCTGGCTTCTTCCCATGGCAGTTGGTGTAGGCACAGGAGCTGGGGCAGAGAGAGGAGCTCACTCCGTCTTGCAGTACTCGGGTCTCAAACTGCTAACCTGCCAACCTTTCAGTAGTCAAGTTCAGCGTCTTAGCCACTAAGCCACCGCAGTCCACTGGCATAAATGGATTTGGAGTTGAAATAATTGATTTTACTGAACTGGGAGCATTCCATTCCCCTTTTCAGAGGTTCTCTAGAATTCCCTTTCACCCTCTGAAGTCTTTAGTAGCATTGCAAGAGCAGGAAGCTTTAACAGTCAAAAATCATTTCATGGGTCTACTGCAGTATGTCAGATACCTGTACTTTGTTCTAATTTGTTAATAGCTAATGAAAAAATGTATACTTTAAATACGAGTGAACATTTCACCTTAGCATTTGGCAGTAGTTTCAAAGTGTGTCAATGTTCTCAATCACAAAGAGAAGGTAAGAATATATGATGTTAAAAACAAACAAAAAGCCACTGGCATTTATACAACTATTAAACTCCAAATTATTATGGCATGTCATTCTGTGATAAATGGTTTTATTGAAAAAGTCAGTATTGTACATAAATCATACTAACTGCATTAGTGAAACAAGCCTGTTAAGTGACTTACAAATGGTCCAGCCAAAATCTTGACCTGGTGGGAGACAGTCTTTGGCATTCATCCATATGGCAAGGTGTGTTGTTTTTCCTCTAAGTTTACCCTAGCCTAGCCTCTTCAAGGTTTCATATTTGGAGTTTGAGAAGTGTGCAAAATATATGTTCTTGATTTTATTTGTCATCTGAAGACTGGTGCCCACAAACTGGAAACCTCTGGAAAGGCAATTCTGTCCACATGGCATGTCTGGGTGTGGTTGATGCAGTGGTGGGCCACATGAAATGATGCTGTGGGCCAGTGATGGGATGACAAAAAATCTACTACCATGCCATGACGTCACGGACGTCACGGGCGTGGCCAATGGCATGACGTCATGACGTCACGGCCGACGTCATGACGTCATGACGTTGTGGGCGGGGCCAAAATAAAAATAAATAAAAAATAAAAATAAACATACACACACACCCCTCCCTCTCAGCCCACCCACCCAGACACAAATAAATAAATAAAATAAAAACAACCACCCACCCAAAACACAAATAAATTACCCACCCACCCCAAATAAAAACCCCTCGCTTACCTTTCTTGGGACCCGGCACCCCGATTGCTGTCCACAGCCGCCGCCGCCGCCGGAGCTGCCTGCACCCCTGTGGCGTCCTCCTTGGGCCGGTACCTTTTTAGCCCGGCTCCGGCCATTGCGAGGGGCGACGGGCAGCCGCGGCTGCCGCGCCTCCCTGGGCCGTCCCCATGCCGCACCGCCGCCGCCTACAGCTTCCTCCTCCGCAGCGCGCGGCAGCCGAGCTCAAAAGGGACCGACCCAAGAAGGAGTCCACAGGGATTCAGGCAGCGGCAGCTCCGGCGGCGGCGGGCGGCGGCTGTGGACGCCGGGTGCAGGCACCCGTCCCACAGGCGCCCGGCGGAGGCGGCGGCAGCGGTGTACCCCGCCGGGCGTCCCCAGGGCATGGGGCTTGTCAGCAGCGGACGGCCAAGGCAGCCCTCAACGTGCCGCGGGGAGGCGCCCCCCTCAGAGGGCTGCTGCCGCCGCCGCTGCCCTGAAAGTTCTAAATGTTTTGAAAATCGGAGCGAAAATGGCTCTAATTGACTGCGCATGCGCAGAAACTCAATCTGACGCATGTGCAATGCGTCAGATTGAGTTTCTGCGCATGCGCAGTCAATTAGAGCCATTTTCGCTCCGATTTTAATTTTTTTTTTTCTTTCGGTCAGGCGTCCGGAACCGGACGCCCAGTGATGGGATGACAAAAATTCTACTACCACGCCATGACGTCACGGACGTCATGGGCGTGGCCAATGGCATGACGTCATGACGTCACGGCCGACGTCATGACGTCATGATGTTGTGGGCGGGGCCAAAATAAAAATAAATAAAAAATAAAAATAAACATACACACACACCCCTCCCTCTCAGCCCACCCACACAGACACAAATAAATAAATAAAATAAAAACAACCACCCACCCAAAACACAAATAAATTACCCACCCACCCCAAATAAAAACCCCTCGCTTACCTTTCTTGGGACCCGGCACCCCGATTGCTGTCCACAGCCGCCGCCGCCGCCGGAGCTGACTGCACCCCTGTGGCGTCCTCCTTGGGCCGGTACCTTTTTAGCCCGGCTCCGGCCATGGCGAGGGGCGACGGGCAGCCGCAGCTGCCGCGCCTCCCTGGGCCGTCCCCATGCCGCACCGCCGCCGCCTACAGCTTCCTCCTCCGCAGCGCGCGGCAGCCGAGCTCAAAAGGGACCGACCCAAGAAGGAGTCCACAGGGATTCAGGCAGCGGAGCGGCAGCTCCGGCGGCGGCGGGCGGCGGCTGTGGACGGCGGGTGCAGGCACCCGGCCCACAGGCGCCCGGCGGAGGCGGCGGCAGCGGTGTACCCCGCCGGGCGTCCCCAGGGCATGGGGCTTGTCAGCAGCGGACGGCCGAGGCAGCCCTCAACGTGCCACGGGGAGGCGCCCCCCTCAGAGGGCTGCTGCCGCCGCCGCTGCCCTGAAAGTTCTAAATGTTTTGAAAATCGGAGCGAAAATGGCTCTAATTGACTGCGCATGCGCAGAAACTCAATCTGACGCATGTGCAATGCGTCAGATTGAGTTTCTGCGCATGCGCAGTCAATTAGAGCCATTTTCGCTCCGATTTTAAATTTTTTTTTCTTTCGGTCAGGCGTCTGGAACCGGACGCCCCAAAAGTGGACTTCCCCTCACGGAGAACCCTCCGGGATTGGTCTTACCGGTTCCAGAGATCCGTCTGGAACCGGTGACATCCCATCACTGCGGACGCCCCAAAAGTGGACTTCCCCTCACGGAGAACCCTCCGGGATTGGTCTTACCGGTTCCAGAGATCCGTCTGGAACCGGTGACATCCCATCACTGCTGTGGGCTGCCTTTGGCCCACAGGTTGAGAATCCCTGGCTTAAACCTAAGGGAGAGGGGAGGTTGTAATTTGTTAAAACAGAGTCGGGATTGAGGTATTGAAGATCCAAGGGCTTGTCTTGTGTTTAGAAAAATCCAGGCCAAACTTTGCAAGTTAAAGGTGCCCTGGCAGATATGGACCCAGACTATAAAACTTTCTTAGGAAAAACGTTTTGGCAATCATTTTTCTGCTTCTTGTAATATTAAGCCCTGTCAAAGTATTTATCCAGTGAAAGCTAACAATAAAAATATAGCAGTTAGTCTTTAAAGTGCTAGTTTTTTTATTTTATTTTTATTTTGTTTTGTTTGTTTTGTTTTCAGATATGCCTGAACCACAGACTAACATGGCTACTATTCCAAAAAAATCATTTATCCAGTGAGTTATTAATAAAATTTCTCCAAGCATTTATTGTATGTCCACTGAAAGACTCATCAGCAAGTTTGCAGTGCAATGTTTCTGGATAGGAAGGATTAACCAGCTGCATGGCCTTGCCCAGGGAACATCCCAGTGTACATGTTTTCCACTCTTCTGGGAGGCTCTTTCTGTGTTCCCTCAGAAAGGATCAGCAACACATACAGAATTTTTTCCTGTGTGGAAATGAATATATTTGGGCTGTAAAAGTCAGTACAGTAATACCTCGGATAACGCTAAGACTTGGTTCCACAAGTCTTGGGTGTTATCCGATTTTTAGTGTTATCCGATCCATGTTAAAATCCTATGGGATGGATCGGATAACGTTAAAGCTCCATAGAGATACATTGTAACCGCACAGGCTTTAGCGGTTGTTATCTGATCCATCCCATAGAACGTTATTCGATCCAATTCTCTACCCGATTGCTTAACGTTATGCGATTTTAGCATTATCCGAGGTAAACGTTATCCGAGGTATTACTGTACTTATCCACATGAATCTATGAAATACACCTAATTGCATTTTCCACCTTTTCTCCAGTCAGTACAAGCCCACCATAGTTCATTTAGTTTTCAGAGACCAGGAAGATGCAGATTCAGGTGAGAAGGTATACACTTTACCCAGAAATTTTTCCAAGAATCCCAGCACCTGCCCATTTCGGGGGGGGGGGGGGGAGTCAATTTCAGTAACTACTGTATTAGAATTAGGTAAAGGTAAAGGTCGCCCTTGCTCGAAAGCCAGTCGTATCCAACTCTAGGGTTCAGTGCTCATCTGTTTATAGCCAAAGAGCCACCGCTGTCTGCGTCTGTAGATGTTTCTGTAGACACGTGGCAGGCATGACTAAACACCAGAGTGCATGGAATGCTATTCACCTTCCCACTGAAGTGGTACCTATTTATCTACTGGCAATTTCTTGCTTTTGAACTGCTAGGTTGGCAGGAGCTAGGGCAGAGATGGGAGCTCACTCTGTCATGCAGTGCATGGGTCTCAAACTGCTGTCCTGTCGACCTTCCAGCCATCAAGTCAACTCTTAAGAACATGCAGAAAAACAGGCAGAGAAGTATAAAACGTACAAATTGCAGAATGAAAACTTACAACCCTTTAAAATAAAAAGGTTGTGTGGCCAATCAATACAGTTATATAGGTTTCATTGGGAGGGCTGCAGAGAGATGTTTATAATGCCTTTGTGTGATTGACACTTCAAAGGCTATAGCCGCGGGAAAACACTCTTTTCAAATATCATGGCATTTTTGTCTTTTTGTTTTGTTTACTCTCTGATTAGAAACACAGACTAACACATTTTCAGGAAAGGAGCAAAGTCCTTTAAATGAATTCAAAGCAACAACCGTGGAAAGGTATTTGTGCCCTCTCTGCAGGCTCACCGGAGAGTTCCTTTGCTTGTACAGTATTTTGCTTCCGGTGTAGCTTGGTGGAGGAAATAAAACAATTTGTCCTCAAGCCAGGATGAGGGAGAAGGATTTCAATCCATCAGTCTCTTGTGTCTGGGTTGTGCTTAATTTAACAGACAATGACACGAGGCATCATTGTCTATAAATCTTTTGTACTTCATTTTATACTTGTAGCTTCTCATATACACGCAAAAGAGATTGTATGTTGTTATGGTAAAAGTGTACTTTACCAAAGGAAGGCCTGGAACATTTTGTTATAAAAAATATAAAATATACAAAAATATAAGCAGCAAAGTAAAATATTAAAATGCTATAGGATAAGGTTAAATGTACAGTACTGTATATGTTCCTCACTGTATATGTAACATGACATTCCAGTTCTGACTTAAATATGTGAAAAACATCACTACAGTACTTACATATTATAGAGAGAGCTTCATATATCTTGACCTCATCTCACAAAATATGGCTGCAAACCAATACAATCACCTGTGATTAACTCGCTGAATATCGTGGTTTACTCTTAGGTGTTGAAAGTATAATGATGGGATATTTATACTTCAGTTGAGCCTTCACAGGTTGGCTCCCTCTGTTTCCATAGGGCCAAAGTAATATGACAAAGGGCATTATTTCTTTTGATTGCAAAATCTCAAAGTTGTTGGCACAGGCTAACACCAGAGCTTGGAAAAATTACTTTTTAAGGTATACCTCCCAAAAGCTGGAGAATTCTGGAAATGTAGTCCAAAAGAGTATTTTCCCCTCATTTTTGTTTGCATTCTTTTTATGTTATTTTTGCTTTTTGAGGTTTTGATATTTTCCTTTTTTTGTATTTTATTGCTTTTTTAAAATTCTGGTTCCACTGTGTTTTCTGGAAGCACTTTTGTAGATGCATCTGAAATTCTAAGGTATGGTACAAATACATACAGAAATAAAAAATGGACTTCTTTTGTGTCCCGATTATAACCTGCACTGCCAAAATGAAGCCACTTTCTTGGCTTCATCATAGGTCAAACTTAAGTCCTCATGAGTGCATGCTTCTGGCAGTAATCCGCAGACAAGTAAATGAGCCGGATTCTGTATCTCTCCACACTCACACAGCATATTGTTGTCCACTAGCAGTCCCCACTTGAGCATGTTGGTCTTGCATTTAGGCACTTCAACCCTTGGCCTCTTCAGGGTCCTTCAAGTGACGTAGGGGAAGTTGAGTTCCTCATCTATATCCTCCTTTAATATTCCTTGTCCAGTGAGCTCCTTCCTCTATCTTCTAATTTGGTTTTGCTCTTGCGTACCATCAATAATGTTTGTTCTTGCCATAAAGGTCTTCCTGGATCTGAATTTTTCAAAACAAAGGAACTGAAAAACAAACAGTGAATTGGTTAAGCAATTTAACCATCTCCCATACTATGAAACAACATGTGTCTGTTGGAACACCAGAAATAGAATATATTGCACATATTCTGTTTCCAATATCCAATATCGATTTGGTGTTGCTTATCTATTTAAGCGCAAATCAACCAAACTTCAAAATGCTCTATCCTTTGCCTTCTGTTTCCATCTCTGTTTAGTTGTCAATTATATGCCACAACAAGAGCCCAGTATTTACAGACATTGCTAGACAGAATGAAATATTGGGACCCTAATAAAAAATTAACTTCCTTCCTTCAGGGCACAAATAAATATGTAAATATTAGAACTGTCAAGTTTATAGTTGCGGCCATTAAAAAAAGAAGTTATTTTATTGATCAGATAGGGGTTGCATGCAAGGCGATGAATTTAATTGAGTAAATTTATCTCTCATTTCATTGTGATTATATCATTCTACTTTTAATCTGTTTTTATTCTGGCTTTGTAATCATATTTTATCTAATCTATTTTATCACATTCTAACCTGATATGTTCAGATACTATTCAGTTCATGAAGGATACTGGAATCTGTTAAGCCATATTTTTATGTAATACCTTTTAAAAATCTTGGTCGTTCTTTAAAGAAAAGATGGGATTGTTGGCTCCCCCCACCCCTGCTCTTGGCATTAAATACTGCACTGACAGATTATCATGACTTCACTCTGATTGTTGGCAGGAATGGCCAGTTTTAATCAAATTGAAAATAAAGCCTCTTTGTCTCCTAGATAGCAAATGGTTCAGTAGCTTGAAACATCACTCATCTGTCTAGCTTTGTTTTATGCTGTGGATGGCATATTATTCAATAAAACTCCATGTGCAAAGAAGTCTTAATGAAGTCAGTCATTCCATAATTCTGTGGACAAGAAACAGCTGCCTGCAAAGCTTAGACAAATGCCTGCTGTGTTCTAGTAGTGGGGATGCTATTAATGTTTTTGTTTTATGCTGTATATCAAGTGTCACAAAAAAGAAGAAGAACACATGTTTCAGTGACATGATCTAATCTTATCTAGTGTGCTTTAATCAACTAATACAAAATGGAGACATTTTCTTTTTGACAGAAATATGCCTTAATACACACGAAGATGTAAAATTCCAGAGAGTGCTCTTCCAATTGCTCATTCATATTGCAAATTATCATAGGCTTGCCAGATATGTAAACATAACTAGATATTGTATGTATTCTTAGTATACATTTATTCTGTGTTTAAAATCTTCAGCCACATACAAAATAAACAGAGTGTTAAAATGTACACACATTTTAAGAAATGGAAAAAGGGTATTAAAATTGTAATAACGTACTCGATAATCAACTCTCCTTCTTGATTCAGCTTACAAGGATGCAGTGAGAAGAATCCACCTCACCCCACCCACATTCTCTCTCTTATATGTTTAGTTGATGCAATGTAGCATATACATGCAATGTAGCAGTTTCAGCTTCCACACCATCTACTCTCCTTTTCCCCAGAGTCCTTCCAGACTTGCTCCTCATTGCATTGTGAAACTATTACTTGTTTAAAAAGGTAAAGAAGGAGTTTTGGAAAAATAGACATAACAACAGAAGGGTTAGTCCAATAATTTTCCTGCCGAAGAAAGAGTTGAACAGGACATTTATTTCCTCATATGTCAAGTCATGGTGCATAGTACCCAAAGCCAGTTATGTTATTTTGGCATACAGGGAAGAAATTTTCATGCGCAGGTCTATCTCTGACAGTAAAAATCCAACAATAACAAAAGAAAGGCTCATTGGGTGCCCTTTTGGGTAAAGATCGCCCCTGCTTGAAAGCCAGTCATAACCAACTCTAGGGTTCAGACAGTGCTCATCTCTGTTTATAGCCAAAGAGCGAGCACAGTCTGTGTCTGCAGACGTTTCCATGAACATGTGGCCAGCATGACTAAAGACCAGAGTGCATGGAATACTGTTTACCTTCCCACCAAAGTGGTACTTATTTATCTACTTGCAATGTTTTGCTTTCAAAATGCTAGGTTGGCAGGAACCGGAACAGAGATGGGAGCTTACTCTGTCATGCAGCACTTTGGGTCTTGAACTACTGATCTACTGACTTTCCAGTCTTCAAGTTCAGCATCTTAACCACTAAGCCACAGAAGTACCCCTTTTATGACACCTTAAATCTGAAGCCAGAGATACCTGCCTCTTCTGCCTAATATGGTCCTTTTTGACTCTTGGTCCATGTCTGCCCAAGCTGCATGCTAATACTATACAAGTAATACCTCATATAACATTAGTATCGAATAACACTAAAATCGCATAACATTAAGGAATCTGGGGGGAAGAATTGCATCAGATAACATTAAGATCCTATGGGATGCTTCAGATAACAACCGCTAAAGCCTGTGTGGTTACAATGTATCTCTATGGATCCCATAGGATTTTAACATGCATCAGATAACACTAAAAATCATATAACACCAAGACTTGTGGAACCAGGTTTTAGTGTTATATGAGGTTTTACTGTATTTGTCTTTGCCACTTCCTCCATCATTTACTATCTTCCCTCAATGGCAACACTCTGGATTTATACCTTGTTGTCTAGTTCTACTACAGCTATTAGAAATAAGAGTTTTTCTTCTGGTTTTCATATTTCTAACATGGTTTGCTTAAAATGTTATTAAATGAAAATGCTTACGGATATCAAAATCTGCTTCAAAGAATATTTTAAAATGTTCCACTTACTTTACCAGTTGCTGAGGTCTTGAGAGCCAGAAATGATTTACAGCACTTTGCAAGAGAACTATCTGCTGCTTAGGATATAGACATATGTCATAGAATTATGGAATCGTAGAATCATTGGGTTGGAAGGGGTCTTTTAGGCCATTGAGTCTAACGCCCTCCATCCGACCCTTCCAACATAAACTTCACCAGCCAAGCAAAGCCTTTCACATTTCACAAAGTAACAGACTAAGCAACATAGAAGCCATTTTATGGTAATGCGACAGCTTAAATATTACACCCTGGTCATTTGGTGGATGAATCAGGGATAATTGTGTGTCTTCAGCTTTGTTTTACTCCTATTCAAATAATTTCTGAGACAATTCTGGTAATTCCTGCCCACAGTACACACCCACACACACTAACTTTTCATTCACCTGGACCAGGGATTCTCAACATGTGGCCTGTGGGCTGGATATAGCCTACAGCACTGTTTCATGTGGGCCCCCACTGCATCCACACCAGGAAGTACCATGTGGTGGAGGAAGGGCAAATGGGCTGCCCGGTCCCTGAAAGTATTTGAGGGAGTGTGACCTGGCCCCTGGCTTTAAAAGGTTGAGAACTCCTGACCTGGACCAAGGCCTGTATTCCAGGCTGTCACATACGTACAAAAAGGAAACTGCCCAATGTTTCCTGGAAGGCCTTTATAAGAGGTGTAGTTCTTTTGGAGTGCCCAGTATGGAACTTAATTAACAGCAAGACTACGCTTCTCTGAGACAACCTGGAAGACAGGCCTTGGTCCAGGTGAAGGTATGCATCTGTAAGCAAGAACTTCCAAAATTCTGTTTGGAGAATTCCTAGAGTTAGAACAAAATAAAAACAAAAAAGAAAGGGAAATAAAACTAAACAATGAATGGTACATTCCTAATCATGAGTTTTCCTGAAGGAAAAATAAGAATCTGATAGAACCAGGTGACATTTACTTCACAATTATCTGTTGCACTCGTCACAAAATCAGCTGGGAAGGTATTATTGTTGAACAAGCCTGAGACTGATTTTTTGTATAGCCTACAAGAGTTACACTTTTGGACTACAACTCCCAGAATCCTACAATGTGTACGTGTCCCCTCCATGCAACTTTTTCAAGTTCAGATTTTTTTTATAGATTGAGGGAGGTATAGTCACTTGCTTCTTTCATCCTTTTAGTTAATAAATAACTTGATGGTAATCCAGCCATTTCATTCTACTACTTATGCGTGCTCTTGACAAACTATTTGAAGTAAACTTCATGGTTAGCACTAAGTTTGCAGGTCAATACTAAATTTTGAATTCTTGGCAGAAGACCTTTCAGAGTGTGTAGAGTTTCCAAAAGCATTCCACAGCAATAACTGCAGAGGTCAGGTAGGTGTGTGAAAATGAGATTCTTTATTTATTATGAAAGGTGTAGCCAGAAATGCTCTGAGACTATTCACAGGAGCTATTATTTAAATCACAGCAAGTACATGGGGAATAAGCTAGTTGTACTTGCCAGTAATAACTTTGTTCTTTGAGTATGTATTCTGTAAATTCACACTTTTGGGGTTCTACGCCTGTGCAGAGCCATTACCGGAGCTTTCAAACTGATTGGATAAAAGTTTGAATGTTAGGGCCACCCACCGCACCGCTCACCCTTTGGCGCCATTTTGTGCTCTTTCCTCAGTTAATACTTAAGCCAAGCACAGGATAAAAATAAGTTATCTTATCCGTGCAGCTCAAGCAGGGAGGAAGGGTGGGAAAGTGTGAATTCACAGAATACATACTTGAAGAATTAAAGTTATTACTGGTAAGTACAACTTAACTTTCTCCTTCGTGTATTCTGTGAGTATCCACTTTTGGGAGATTAGCAAGCTCACACTTAAATGGTAGGCAGGCAGACGGATGAGATGAATCCACAGTCACACAGACACGGTCACATCAGATAGGCAGGATGGACCCTCACAGGCGTGGAGCCTAGAGACTTCTGGCAAGGATGACACAACCAAGTCTGGCATCTGCAGTGGCTTTGGTGTCCATCCGGTAATGTTTGACAAATGTAGAATGTCTGCACCAGGTGGCAGCCTTAAAAATGTCTTCAATTGGCATGCCATCCAGAAAGGCAGTGGAGGTGGCAACAGCCCTGGTAGAATGTGATCTGACGTGAGGAGGAGGAGGCAAAGAAGCAATCTCGTAAGCGAGATGGATGACAGATGAGACCCATTTGGAGAACCTCTGTGATGTGATGGGTTCTCCCTTGGACTTTCCTCCATGCACCGCAAAAAGGCATTGTGTCTTTCTGAATTCCCTTGTTCTGCTGATGCAAAACAATAAAGTACCTTTTTTTTTTACATCAAGCGTGTACCATACCCTTTCTTGGTCTGAGGTTGGGTTTGGAAAGAAAGTTGGCAGGGAAATAGACTGTCCCAAATGGAACTCAGAGACAACCTTAGGGAGAAAGGTGATGTCTGGATGGAGAACCACCCTGTCATTAAAGAATTTGGTGAACAGTGAACCCGCACAAAGTGCAGTAAGTTCACATATTCTTCTGGCAGATGTGATGGCAACCAGAAAGGCAGCTTTCCATGTCAGAAGATGAAGGTTGGCAGTAGCCAGAGGCTCAAATGGAGCTTTGGTAAGTGCAGTCAGGACAGTGGATGACCACTGTGTGGCTGGAGACCTTACAGGTGGAAAAGCGTTACTTTTTACCATTTGGTCCCTGAATGCTGTGGAAGCTATGGAGCCCATTGGAGAGTTACCAAATGGACTCTGATGGATGCAAGTCCTAAGCCAGTCTCTGCCAAATGGAATACATACCCCATAATGTCCTGGAGGCAGTCACGGTTCAGGCTCACCAGTTTGGAGTTGAGGAAGGCATGAAACCATTTGTATTTAGATGCATAGGACCTCCTTGTGGAGGGCCTCCTACTCATGTTGAGTATTCTTGTCAATCTGGGGTTACCCTCCATGAGATGCAGGCTGGGCAGGTTGGAATGGAGGAGGCTTCTCGAGCTCAGTGGAGTGAAGCCAGGCATACTGACACAACAGAATGGATGTGGACATGTCCTTTGCCACTGCGTCATCCATGTGATGGGCCGTTGTCATCTGTTGCTCAGAGAAGTAATCACCCTTGTCACAGGGAGAGTTAAACTCCGTGTGCAGGTCAGCGGGCAACTTGACCACAAAAGACTTTGCCTGCTCCCAGAGATGGGAACTGTAAAGCCCCATCACTGTAGAACAGTTTGCTGCACGGAGTGACAATGACATGGTGGCGTAAAGCTTCCGCCCCATGCGTCAAGCTTCTTGCCCTCAGATGAAGATGGCATGGGGAAACTGCTGTCTTACTCTGCAAAGCCTGGACAACCATGGAGTTTAGCAGGGGATGGGCCTGCAGAAACTCCATGTTGTCATCCAGGAGTCTGTACAAACGGTCGATTCTCGTGAAAACCGTGCGGGACAAAATGGGCTCCTTCCACACAGCATAAGCGGAGCTGAGAAGAAATGGCAACATGGCGATATAGGAGGCTTAAGGCAGTCCCAAGATGTGTCAGCATGGCCGTAAAGGACTTTTAGTCATCACCACAGGGCTCCCAAGCACGCCAGGGGGCTCTCTTAGTGCCACAAATTTTAACTCACAGGAGGCTCCGAAAATTTCCCCGAAGCAGCGATCGGCTTCAGCACAGGCTGCTGAGGGGAAAGGATCGAGCAAGAGGCTGCTCGGAGCAGCCTGGAAAACGCGTAGTTGCTGCCTCCGTCGCTACAACTGCTGATGTCAAAACTGTCAGCAGTGGGAGCAGCCCGCCTCTGGGCCCCGCAGCTGTGTGTTGGGAACTGAAGGGAAATTGCAGATTCTGAAATATTGGCTGACCATGTGGAAGAATTATTGCTTATTCCCTCATTCTCTGTTTGCCTAAAAACAAATACGTCATACACGTATAAACATCCTTTCTCTGGCATCTGTTCCTGGCAGAGAGGATTAACTCAAAAGGAAGTTCTCACACTGGCAGAAGACAAAACAGGAAGGCATAAACGTCTTTGAGAAAAACACTACGTAATCAAAATGCTTGGGTAAGCTTTTGTATTCCTATATAGAAGGGTTTTTTGGGGGAGAATAAAATCAGAACGCTTGCATGAAGATCTTGGTGTCCTGTCCTTCTTCCCACATCTTTGGTGAGCCCGACGTGATTCGTGATAAAGAGAAGCGATCAGCCCTACGACCCTCGACTAGGAACAGTCCGTGCACACAGGTAAGCCTCCCTTTGGGTCAGTATGGGGTCCTATGCATCCCAAGAAGTAAAGGAACATGCAAAGGAATTAGCGAAGGTGACAGGGACATGGGGTGACCCAGTAGGGGTGCAGGAAGCTTGCGATCTTCTGCAGGAGATAGCGTCTTCTTGCCCCTGGTTCCCTCTTCATGGGACTTTAAGAATTGAGTCATGGCAGAAAGTAGCCAAAGAGTTACAACAAGAACCTCGTGCAGCCATTGGCCATATTCTGACCTGCACGAAGATCTTAAAAGCTCTCAGCAAGCTTACCATACCCGATAATGTTCTGTTCCAAGCTGTTGCTACGGCCGACATGGACACAGAACTCAAGAAAGGGCCATCATACAAATTGATTCCTCCCTCTGCCCCACCACCTAATGCTCCTCTGGGGCCCCCGCCAGCGCCACCACCAATTCACCCCACGCCTCCTCCTAAGGGAGGTGTGGTGGAAGATAGTCTACGCCGTGCCTGGATGGCCGGTGACATCAACATGACTGAGGAATGGGGCGGTGGTGTACCGAGTCTGTTTCCCTTAACACGCACGGAGACTGACCATTTTGATGGGCATGGAAACCCTATTGTAAATCTGGAGTATAAACCCCTTCCTTTCTCTGTCCTCCGTGAATGCAATAAATCAGCACGGGAGGACGGCGTTCAAAGTTCCTATTTCCAAGGAGTACTCGAAGGATTAATGCAGGCCTATACTATGCTGCCCTTAGATTGGAAAAACCTTTTCCGCATGGTCCTAACGCCCGCCCAGTACGTTGTTTTTGACAGCGAATTCCGGCAAGCTGCCCTTCGGGGCCAAACTGCCCAGATCACGGCTGAACAAGTGTATGGCTCTGGTCAATTCTCTGATGCTAGGGCACAAATGGAGCTTACAGATGACCACCTAAGGGCAACAGGCGTGTGTATTACACGCGCATTAAAGAGGGTCCCTGGTAGGTCAGCCTCTGGCAAATCTTTCACAGCAGTGAAACAAGGAGCTAATGAGCCATACACTGCCTTCGTGGATAAATTGAAACAAGCTATAGGTAGGCAGTTGGATAATCCAGAAGCACAGGAGGAGTTGCTACTGAAGTTAGCATATGAGAACGCCAGCACAGATTGTAGAAAGGCACTGGTTGGGATTATTAGTAGAGAAGGCTATACCTTAGCAGACATGTTACGGGCATGTGCTGATGTGGGTAGCAAGACACATGAAATGGCACTGCTGGCCGCTGCCCTTCACACAGGAATGGCCAAGAAAGGCAACTGCTTTAATTGTAACAAGCCTGGCCACTTTAAGTCTGAATGCCGGGCACCGGGCGGCGGAGCCTATAAGGGGTCTAATGGCCAACAGAAAAAGCCATCAAAGAAGTGCCCACGTTGCCAGAAAGGCTATCATTGGGCCAATCAGTGCCGTTCCAACCCCCCCTCTGGATCTCAGTCAGGAAACCCCACTGGATCTCAGTCGGGAAACTAGGAAAGGGGGTGTGGTCCGACCCCCACAATCAACAGGATCCACCTGACATGTCCATTCCATTGGCTGTGTATCTGCATGCTACACAAGAAGTCTCACAAATCACACCACATGAGGCTGTCTATGTGTCAGCCTTACCTAAAATTCCTGTCAAAGAAAGAACATCAGGTATTATAGTGCCCTCTTTGACTGCACAAAAGCAGAAGGTCAAGGTGCCCATAGGCATTGCACACCTTGAGCCTGGCATACCATTGACTTTGGAGTACCAAGCTGATAAGCCATGCAAGATAACCACTGAACAGTCTTATTGTCAGGTTTTGTTCATTACTCGTATAGCGGAAAAGAAGCCCACCCGCACACTCCGGGTGGAGAACAAGGTCCTCACTGGGGTGCTGGACTCCGGTGCAGACATTTCTTTGATTCGAGAGCAAAGTTGGGATCCGAGCTGGCCAAAGGTACCTGCTCCACCAGTATACGGGGTAGGTGGCATCACCCAGGCGGAGGTAAGTGCACGAAGGCTCCGGGTCTTCCACCCGGATTCAGGTAAATTGCTTGGTTCCATACAACCCACTGTTATTGATATTGGTGTGAATCTGTGGGGTCGGGACATCTTGCAGCAAGTAGGGACCACCATCCTTTGTGATGAGTGAGGTTGAGAAACCACGCGCCATCGCACTCTCCTGGCTGACGGAGACACCTGTTTGGGTGGAGCAATGGCCAATGACCAAAGAGAAGTTAGATGCCCTTGAAGAGATAATTGCAGTACAATTGCAACAAGGTCATTTAGAACCCTCTGTTAGTCCATATAATACACCTGTATTTGTAATTAAGAAGAAGTCAGGCAAATGGCGCATGCTCCATGACCCGAGGGGTCATTGCTTGGCAAGATCGTGATGGGGGCTGGCAGAGCAAGTATACTGAGATACAAACCACCACACAGCGCGCTGAACTAGCTGCTGTAGTCCTTGCTTTTGCCACCTTCCCTGATCGGCGCCTTAATCTCATTGTAGATAGTTTGTATGTTGTTAATTTGTTGTCTCAGATTGACTTTTCCTACATTTCCCCACATGCCACGCGAGAGATCTTGCATCTCCTGCAGGAGTTGCAGGGTCTTCTTCAGGCCCGCACGTCCCTTGTCTATGTTGCCCACATCCGAAGTCACCAGAATCTCCCTGGTGCACTCACGGCAGGAAATGAGTATGCCGATTCCCTGCTTCAGCCTATGCAGATGTATACAGCTGTGGAAAGTCATCAAGTGCATCATCAAAATGCACAGGCTTTGGTTAAAGAGTTTGGCCTGCCCCTCTCGGAGGCTCGTGCCATAGTTACCCAGTGTTCTCACTGTAGTTCAACTATGAATCATCCCAGGGAAGGGGTTAATCCACGTGGGCTACAGGCTAATGCCTTGTGGCAGATGGATGTCACCCAGTTCCCTCCCTTCTCGCCTTGGAAGTATCTTCATGTCTGCGTCGATACGTTCTCTGGGTTTGTTCATGCCACCCCACAGAGAGGGGAAAAGGCAAAGCATGTGGTTTCCCATTTGACGCGAGCTATCTCTGTCATGGGAAAGCCTGCAGCTCTAAAAACGGACAATGGTCCTGCCTATTGCTCTGAGCAGTTCGCTCTCTTCTGCAAGCGGTGGGACATCCATCATACATTTGACATTCCATACAATTCCACGGGTCAAGCCATCGTGGAACGCACAAACCGTACCGTAAAAACAACTCTCTCTCATTTAAAAGAAAAGGGGGACTACGCCCCCCAGGGGCCGAACACACTCACTGACCATGAAGCGTGTTGTGCTTCTGCTCTTTTCACCATCAACTACCTCAATTTAACTTATTTTTCTTCGCCTCCAGGTCTTCGCACCCGTGCTCAGCAGCATTTTGGCAGTACTGCTCCCCCACCAGCCCGGCCCTTGGTCTTGTATCGGAAGTTACCTGATTTGCAGTGGCGGGGTCCATGCCCTCTTCTGGTCTGGGGCCGTGGCTTTGCTGCTATATCTGAACCTTCTGGCCCAGTGTGGGTTCCTGCAAAGTGCGTCCGACCTTACCATGGCATGGCATCAAGGTCTGAGCAACCCGATACCGCAGTTCAACCAGACCCTACACCTCACAGCACCAACAGCAGTGACCAAGGATCGGAAGCGAGGGATGTCTCCAGCGAACAAGGTAACTTGGGGCGCAGCGAAAAACCTGAGCCGGGATGCGCAGAATCTGCTGGAGGGCCAGAAGACTGAACCAACACCGGAAGCTTTCTTTGCTGCCATCATTGCTTGCATTAACATGAACTCTATGATTATATTGTGTCTTTGCCTTTTATGTAGCCCTACTTTGGGGCAAGCTAAGTCACTTAATGACAGAATGCAATTTAACCTTTGGGCCCGCTTGGCTGAAGAAGTAAATGTCTCCACTTTCTGTATGGATCAGGCTCCGGATTTGCATGGCCTTCTGAGTACCTGCCTGGTGCCTGTCTGCAAATCCCCAGATCTGATCCACTATGAAAGTAGTCTTGTTGATTTTTTCACTGCTTCTGAAATGAGGTATGCTAAGATGCCCTCCTGGGGCCGGATTAGCAAGACCTTGGATCAGGGAGCCATCTCCCTTTATACGCCCAATGTAGTCAATGCTGTGAATAACACTTGTGCCTTAATAGTCAATGGCACTGCCACCAAGATAAAAAGGGGCTTGGTGGATTTTGGAACCCCTAAGTGGAAATGCTCTTCCTATGAGAAAGTCTCATTCAACTATGCCCATATTCGCTTGCCTATTGGATGGTTTTTTACCTGCGGTGTCCGTACCTTTAATTATATCCCTGCTAATATGACTAACGGCACCCAGTGTTGCCTCAGTCGACTGACCCCTATCTTCCTTACTAAGCAAATGCTGACTGCTAATGTTACTATCAGAAAGAGGCGCTCATTAGATGAGTCCTGTGACGGTAACGTCACTCTGTATTCTAAATCTGAATATTATGCTTTATCCCTCAGTATCGTAGGACTCCCAGCCATGGCAAAAATTAATCACAGAGAGCTTAGCCACTTGGCTTGCTTGCTTGCAAAAACCATTAATGCTACTTCTACAGCAATCAGCCTGCTTGCTGCAGAACAACATGAGTTAAGGCAGGCTATTCTAGATAATCGAGCTGCTATCGATTATCTTTTGTTATTACAACACCAAGGTTGTGAAGCTGTGGCAAATATGTGTTGCTTCAATTTGACGGATAACAGCCGTCAAATACATCAGCAATTATATCAGCTCTGGTCATATGCTTCTGCCATTAAAGAACACGTCCTGCCTCATTGGTGGGATGCCCTGTGGGGGTGGTTGCCTGTTGGATGGATCCGTACCATTGTACAATATTGCTTGATTGCCTTTATGGTACTCCTCTGTGCCTGTTGTTTCATGCAATGTCTTCCCTCTTTGTGCCAAGTGTGTCAGCATACCATTGATCAGGCCACATACAAAAGCGTTCGTGCTAAAGAGCGGCGCATATATTTTAAATATCAGGCATTAAAAGAACAGGGGGAGATGAAGGGAAATTGCAGATTCTGAAATATTGGCTGACCATGTGGAAGAATTATTGCTTATTCCCTCATTCTCTGTTTGCCTAAAAACAAATACGTCATACACGTATAAACATCCTTTCTCTGGCATCTGTTCCTGGCAGAGAGGATTAACTCAGAAGGAAGTTCTCACACTGGCAGAAGACAAAACAGGAAGGCATAAACGTCTTTGAGAAAAACACTACGTAATCAAAATGCTTGGGTAAGCTTTTGTATTCCTATATAGAAGGGTTTTTTGGGGGAGAATAAAATCAGAACGCTTGCATGAAGATCTTGGTGTCCTGTCCTTCTTCCCACAGGGAACAGGACTGGCCCACAAGAAAAAAAGTTTGGGCACCACTGGACTAAATCATCTTTTTGTTTTGCAGCACATGATGAGATCATAGCTTCTTATCAGGGTATGCTCTGGGCTTGGAGTCACTGAAAGTATCAAACTTCATAGCCTGTCCATACTGTTACAATTGTCTTCTAGCTAAACTGGAGCCTTGTTGCCACAGCAATCTCTCTTTTTGCTCATTTCATTGTGGAAAAGTCCAGGCTTGGTGGGAGAAATCCTCAGCTTTTTTCACCAACAGGAAACAGTCAATCATACTGTTTATGAAACAACCAAAGATCTCCTCAATGCCATTACATAGGCAGACCATTCCACATATCATAATCCAGTCCCTAGGCCATATATCTGTAGGCCAGGGCACATGTCGAGTTTATCCCTGTATCTTAAAGGCATGGACTGATTAACAGTGTAAAGTACAACAGTGGGAAAGCTTGTTTTTTTACAATCTGGGTTAGAATAGAACATCTCAGGAACATACAATACTGTAATAGTGTATAATATGAATCATAAAAGCACAGTTAAAGTTAGGAGCATGGGTGTTAGTTTGCTTCTTTAACTACTTAAGTATTAAATGATTTTTCAAAAACAACTCAATGTTGAGATAAGGTGACCCCTTTCCTTGATCATTAGTTGTCCATGGTGATTGAGTTATTTTTTAATCTTGTGTGTATGATTAAATTTGAAAGGCTTTACCAGTATAGTAGCAGCCTCTCTATGGAGTTCCAGAATTGAATCCTGATAGTTTAGGCTCATGTTATTATGCCTTGTGCTGACATCATCTGAATCCACCTTCCATGATCAGACACAAATGTAAGAAATACGCTATAATTAGAGCAGCAAACAAGTTAGTATCCAAAAGGCATGCATCAGAAATTATTTCATGTTTGAATTTTCTAGGGGTGTTTTTGAAGAATCAGATGTCAAAGGATTCAGTAAATCCTTAAATTCCAAAGACCACTAAGAACAAAGCAATCTAACCTGCAAATACACTATACACTCAGAAACTTTCAACACTTAAGGAGTCCCCTTTTGTAATGATAATCCAATCAAATATCCAATATCGATTTGTCATCTCTTTTAGCGCAAATCAATTGAACTGTAAAATATTCTGTCCTTTGCCTTCTGTTTTATCTCTGGACGGACAGCTTTACCATTGGCTCATCCCATCATTTTCGGGGCTTGCCTAGTGGTCTTTTGTAGTCCCTTGGTATCCAGTCTGTTAGCCTACAGGTCCATCTGTTATCTTCTAGGCCAGTGATTCCCAACAAGGGGTACACAGCCCACTAGTGGACTTCAATTCCCAGAAGCCTAAGTCAGTACATTGCTTTGGGGAAATGACTTAGGCTTCTGGGAATTGAAGTCCAAAAACCAGCATTTGGGAAACACTGGGCGGGTGATGTGGCCTGCCCATCTTCTTTTTTGCCACACATTCATCAACCATATCACGCAGTCCGGTCCTTTGGTGTAATTCCTTATTATTGACCTTATCTCTGATTTTTACTCCACACATTCATCTTTCCATTGCTCTTTGGGTTACCCCCAGTTTTTCTTCCGCTGATTTTGTTATTGCCCACATTTCAGATGCATACAACATCGCTGGCAACACTGTCATATTGAATACATTGTACATATTGATAAACTTGATTAAATCAGTTCTGCTCTAAGATTGTTTAATAAAAAATGTTTTGCTTATGGCAGGCCTTTCATGTTGTTTGACGTGAATGCAAACAATTTTGAAGAACATGGTTGAAAGCCAGCACACACCATTCTCCAAATACTTTTGAAAACAGCAAATCTTAATTCTTAGCAAACATGCATGCTTTAAACCCACAAAAATGCAGTCATATACATGTGCACTTAGAATGAAACACCACAGAGTTCAATAGGTAAGTGTCTATAGAAATGCAACCTTGTAGTTTTGTACAACTTGCTTTGTTTAACGTACTGTATCTGATGAGACTGCTAAGTTAACATTTTCAAGTTACTTCTTGTCAATAAAGTAATTTATCAAAATGTTTAGGAACAACCATTGAAACATTTAATGAGAAACCTGTACATTCCTGATGTAGAGCGAAATGAGCTTTATGATTAACAGTAAGGTTTTTATATTTCAAAGCCTTTTTTAGATTTCATCTATCTGTATCACAACATTTCTTGGTAGTTAATGGCATATATTCAGATGGAAGGAATTATTTTTTTAAAATGCTACCATTCATAATCCTTTGCAGTTATATTTAGAATTTCAATAATTACTGGATTATAAAATTCAGATCTCAGGAACCTTAATACAAAACTTATATATACAATATAAATAGATCCTACTGGGAGTTTCATAACAGAATGTGTATATGTTGAAGGTCATAAAAATGAAATGGCATTTTAGCAATGTGATTTTGGTGAGAAAATAACATACTAACATACTGTTCATAAACTGAGTGGACTACACAACATAAATTATTCATTGCAATGTTTGCCCGCAGCTAAAGTTACATATATATTTAAAGATCCATGCAAGTGGCAGGTCAAATTGGCATTTGTAAGGATATATGACAAGTAATGAGATGGTGTTTTACTTCCTGAAGGCTTTGTAAAATCTTAATACAGTACTGTATTTGGTAGATGATAAATTTGAAATAATAATAATAATAATAATAATAATAATAATAATAATAATAATAATAATAATAATAATAATAATAATAATAATAATTATTATTATTATAGGTTGCATGGAACTCCCTACCTTAACATTCTTTGAAATTAATCCACTGTAATTAGTTCGCTTTTAATATCTTAAATAGGTAACATAACATCTTATTTTACATCTACATAGTATGTATTAGGAGGAATAAATTGGGAGATTAGTGCTCTTAAAAACCTACAAATGTTTACATGGTAAACAATTATAATTTTAAAAATTACAAACTTGTCAGTAAACATGTATTGGCAGTACAGTGTACCCTCGGTTAACAAATGGCTCAACTAACATAAAAATCGCATAACAAAAGGAAATCCATAGAAAATAGTGGCTTGGTTTGCAGATTTTTTCCAGAACGGATTAAATAGTTTTCAATTTATTCCAATGGGAAACTGCATTTCGGGTAATGTATTTTGGTTTTCAATACATTCCTATAGGAAATTCAGATAAAGTAATTTTCACTGTAAGAAATGTCCCAAATAACATATTAATTACATTAACCGAGGTTCCACTGTATATGTATTGGTAGCAAATTGCTGCTTATTAAAGACGTGCTAGTTATGGTACTTAGCATGTGCTTAGAAATGTAACCAGCACCTCATTAATGAGCAGCAGTTTACCACCAAATCTGGTGGGGCAGGTATGGGGTATGGGATGCACAATGATCCCAACTCGCTAGATGGTTTAAGCCCCCTCTCTTCTCAACTTCTTAATCAGTAAGATGTAGCAATTTGGTGATCTTTTAAACTTTTTAGATTTTAAATTTTTACTCTTTAACAGTTTTAAATTTGAGATTTTATGAGATGTTTATGTTTTTATTGTGGTGTTTCTTATGACTTGTAAACTACCCTGAGTCACCTAGGTGAGGAGGGCGATGGATAAATATGAATAAATAAATAATAAACAAATGATTTCCTTACACAACCATCAACCACCCATACTGCCAGCATATTTTATGCAAAGCTTGAAAAGGTTAGGCTAACAGTGAATACATTACATTATCAAAAAGTAATTTGTTGCCTGTTATTTAAGAGTAAATCTATTTTTTAAAAAAATTACTTCCAAATATCCAAAGGCAAAAAATGCCATTTCTCTCTCCCGGATTTTCTAATTGCCTGCCTGCTGCAGCCCTTATAATGCTATTGCAATAAAAGTTTCACAGGCCTTTTGCCAGACAGGAAAAGCTCAACAAAAGAGGAAAACACCAAAGACACAAAATGCTGGTGTCCCCCTCTTTCTTTAATATAAATCCTATTTTAGAGGCTATCAGAATTAGATAGAAAGAACATGAAAATATGAGCCTCTTGCATGCTTTTGTGGGGATTCATGTTAACATGACAATTCTGTCCCTAATAATAAGTAAATGGTAACTTTCATATTGAACATTGACCATTTGCAAATGGTTTTTAAATATGTTGATACAAGTAGCTGTGTTACTAGTTACTGCTTTTAAATAACTTTTCTACTTTTAAGTTGCAGGGGTAGAAAGCTTGTGGCTTTTCAGGTCTTGATGGACTTCAGTTCCCACCATTTCTCAACACCAGTTTGTACTTGAGATGTTGTAGTCTAACAACATACAGAAGTTCATTGGTTATTTATATATGCTCAAGTCTAGGATAAAAGTGAAACTAGTCATATGAATTTATACTCTAGTATACTCTTGCCTTTATACACTTGCCTTTAATTTGTTCAACATACGCTTTTATCTACTAATTCTTGTTGTGACCTTCTCTCCACAAAACCTTTGAAATTTTTTATTTTGCCCTTGTAAATGTTTTTAGATATCCAAGATGCTAATTCTGTGAACCTGTGTGCTCTGTTCCGGCATTAGATTGATTAGCCACTTGAGGAAGTGCGCTGGTTTAAGTGACAAGAACATGTCCTGTGTCGCACACTACACTAACAGGATGATGCCAGTAGCACTTACCTTTTATCTGATGTGGAAGATCTAAATTGTGTAAAACCAATTGTTTACCATTTCCAGGATAGAAGAAGTGGTGAATCTTGACTGAAGTTTCAAAAGAACCTTTAAGACGCCACAATTATGAATGTTAACTCTGATGGCTGTTGTTGTTTCAATCCAGTATGCTAGTAAGTCAGTATTTGTTGTATGCACAATGTACCCATTCAAGGTATGACAAAACGTGTAGAGATGGTCTTCATTAAAAACCCTCTATATTCTTTTCAGTGCCTGCAAAAACAAAACAAAAGAGGTTCATTCTAAATCCATGCTGTTGAAGCTTTTCTGCTTCAGGGTAAGGTGAGGCAATAGTATATATCTCAGTATCCTATTTGGTACCATCTACAGTACATAGACACTCCCAAAATTAATACATGTATACTGGAACAGCTGCACAAGGCAGATTTTATCTGGGCAGGTGATGACATGTTGATGCAGGAAAACACAATTCTTACAGATATGCTTGATTAGTCATGTGTGGGCCAAACTTGGAGCTCCAATACATGTACTTGTGCTTTACTGCTTCTATATTCAGAAAAAACTCTACTTATTAAAGTAGGAAACAAAAAGAATAAAAACTTGATTTGTGAAACAGTGCTGGTATTTTTTATTTAGTCAAAACATTTCTATAACATTCTTCATTACAACATGTTCACATGCAAAATAAATACATTTTTTAAAAAGAAGTATCTGTAATACAATGTAAGAACATAACATCTACCAATGGTAACAGCAACCTGGAATATTATTTAAGGAAGCATTATTTCAATTGACATACTGGAATGTTGCACTGATTAAAATATGCAAGGAAGAAAAAAATTACATCTTAACAAGGTGCTTGAAAAATGATTAAAAAAGCAACTGGCACCTCTTCAAAGAAGATGTTGAATAGCCAGGGCACCACCTTCAGGAGCAGCAAGCCTTTATGATTCCATAGCTCATTTCTGACCAAAGAAGCCACTTGAAGTGAGGCTTCCATGAAAGGTCTTAATGCACAGGAAACTGGTATGGGGACAGGTGCCCTTTCTAATATTTGGTAAACTTGTATCCCCAGGTAAGCTTTTCAGAAGAATATTTTTTATTATTTTCTGTACATATTTTCATAATAATGTCCTCTTAACTCCACATCTTACCTTTTCAACTGAAGAGATTTCTCCTTATATTTATTCTTGCGCCTCCTTGCATTTATAATTGCACCATGAAAGAGACAGCAAAGGACTGGCCACTATTCACACTCACATTATTCATAATTGGGAAAGCATCTTCATTGATCCTCAAAGAAATGTGTCTGTCCTGCACAGTATAGAAATTAACAAACAATACATTGATTGAATAGACCTTTCATTTTAAACACAAGTTTTAACGATTCTACAAACCAAGCCAACTTCAGATCTAAAATTTAAGGACACCATTTGGAAAACTCTTAACAAAATAATGTCCTGTGAAGTCACATTGATTTCAACAATTAAGGACTTAATTTTCATGTGGAAACCAATGGAACTTGAACAGCATAAACTGTGAAAGGGCCACCTTAATTTTAATACACTGTATATAAGCACGCATGCTGGTTAGATAGTTCAATGTGTTGCTGTCTGGCTGCAGAGGCAGAGTTGAATTCTCCACTGTGGATCCCAGAAGAGCCAGCCTTTTGGCCTTGGGAAAGCTTCACAGTCCCAGGGCTCCCTAGAAAAAGGGAGTACTGAGTACTCACTACCTAGAAAACATTGAAAGGAATTGCCATAAGTCAGAAATGATTGGATGACACACAATTATATAAACATACAGCAAATTGTGCCCTTTGGGAGTAAAATCAAATTCTCCTCTCCAAATGTTATGCAGTCACCTAATGATTAATATTGAAATACACTGACATGTTGATGCTGAGTGATGAATTACAAATAACATTTAGAAGAGTACCTTAATCGCTGAACATTTGTGACTGCCACAGCAGAAACCTAAAGCAGTATGCAAACTGGTTTTCTTAGTTTTATAAGTGGAATTCTGAAAATAAACATATTCTTGTAGGTTTGTTTCTTGAAAATTTTACTTCATATAAACTTGCCCACAGTCATGTCTCTGCAACACTATGATTTCAGCTGTAATTATGGGTTATCTGCAATGTACAGGTACCTGCATATGGAAACAGACATTCTAGATAAGCCATGATTAAAAATGAAAGAATGCTCGTGTTGTAGAGCAAACATTCTTGTTTGAGAATGATTTCAAAAGAATCTGTACTTAACTTTTGAAACTTATGCAAGGAAGATAATTTGCAAATTGTATGCAGTGAGAAAAGCACCTCCTGTGTACTCAGACAATTCAATCAGCTAAGGAATGCCTTCTCCTAATTCACTATTCTGCTCAATTTGACCCTTGTGTAAATTCCCAGACACCATGTAAAGATTATATGTCTGGACAGTTTATCCTGCTATGGTAATAGAGGATACAATACTGCCAGCAACTTAACACTGCGATTTTCTAACCTGACAACCCTGAGGACTAACGGCCCTGGGTGGCGAAGTTCACAGGGAAGGATGATGGTCCTCAGTGGATTAAATCTCACTTGAATCCATCTTGATGGAGGGCAGCAGCTTCATCAATACTGGCCTGAGGTTAGATGAGGACCTTTGTGTGCCAAAAGGGCTCAGGACCAGAAAGTGACTTGTGGAACTGGATCAGTGGTACACTGTAATGTGAAAGGATAATAGAAGGGCCACTGCATTATATTCTTAGGAAAAAATGTCTGAACATCAGCACAGCATGACCACAGATTTGATGGACTTCCACTAGGTAACTAATTACCTAGGTAACTAATTCCACTAGGTAATTAACTCTGATTTGGCTACAATTGGCATACCTAGTAGGTAAAGTAAATTTGTGATTCATGATCTATTGTTACTGCTAGCTATAGGAAGCTGTTTTGATATACATTCTTGTCTGTCATTCTGCTTGATTACTCTTTACCTCATTGTTTTGTGATCCTTTTACCTTGTGACATCTTGACCCCTGCATCTGGTGTATATAAACCATGACTGCAAGTTTTACTCCTTGTCTGAAGAACTAGACTTGATCCACGAAAGCTAACAGTAAAAATATAGCAGTTAGTCTTTAAAGTGCTACAGTATTTTTGTTTTATTATTATTTTTTGTTTTCCGATATGCCTGAACCATAGACTAACATTGCTACTATTTCAGTAAAGTCAATTTTGGAGGGCATTGCTTTTCCCCGGCCACAAACAAAGCTCTTTAGCTTCAAAGAGGGCCATTTGGAAAATAATGTGCACATACTTGGCATCCTGATTTTGAATTGTAAAAGGATGCAAGTTGCTGTTTATTTCCCCATGGAACATCTAAGCCAGGGGTTCCCAACATATGTCCCACAGGCTGGACCCGGCCCGTGGCACCATTTCATGTGGCCCACTGCCATCACTGCACCCAGAAGCGGAAGTGGACGCTTTTACATCAGTCATAAAACACGCCCATGCATTCATAAACGCAGTTACGTCAGCTGTAAATGTGCCTGCAGCTGTCATAAATGTGGAAGGAGGCACATTTACTTCTGCTTCCAGGGTGTGTGGTCTACCCCACTCATCTGTCTGGGGTGTGTGCCCACGGTGTAAAAAGTTTGATCACCCCTGATCCTATACCAGCCTGGCTGAAACAACATGGCATGAATTCCCCTACCCTACATTATGAAGTGACTTTGAATCACGAAAGCTTGCAATGTTTGATTTTTTTAAGTGACCCTAGAAAAGGATTCACCTTCCTCTTACATTTATTTGATTGTATGTATAGGTGTGAGAGCTGGACCATAAAGAAAGCTGAGTGCAGAAGACTAGACACCTTTGAGATGTGGTGCTGGAGGAGAACTTTGAGAGTACCCTGGACAGCAAGGAGAACGAATAAGTTGATCTTAAAGGAAATCAACCCTGACTGCTCCTTGGAAGGTCAAATTGTTTAGATGAAGCTTAAACAGAGATGGGATGTAACAGGTTCTCACCATTTTGCCAGAACCGGTAGTAACTTTTCCCAGTGTCCTGGAGCACAGGTAGCAGCTTTTGGGGGGAACCACCTTCGGGGCTTACCTTTTCACTGGTCCCCCCCCCCGTGCATGTGCGCCAAGCACTTAGTGTGCAGGCATGCCTACAGTGCTTGGCGCGTATGCACGGCCTCTTTGCTGTCCTCCCAAGTGGGGAGGAGGAAGAGAAACTGCTAGCCTGAAACTCCCTATAGCCTGCTCCCCAGGGTAAGTGACTCAGCTTTGGATGTGTGTGTCTGTGTGTATTTTAATGTAATTTTTTATTTTATTTTATTTATGGGTTTTTGTTGTGGGTGGGTGGGTGGGATGAGGGGTATGTATGTGTGTGTGTGCTTATTTTTATTTTATGAGTATCATTTTATTTATTTAATTTTTTTCTTTGGCCCTGCCCATGACATCATGACATCATGATGTTAGCTCCGCCCACACTGTGATGACATCACGGTGGGGTAGTAAATTTTTTGACATCCCACCATTGAGCTTAAAGTAGGTTACTTTTGTCATCAAATAAGAAGAGAGGATTCGCTTGAGAAAGCCTTGATGTTGGAAAACTTTAAGGGCAAAAGAAGAAAGGGGTGGCAGAGAATGAGATGGCTAGATGGTATTGTAGATGCAATGGGCACAAAGCTGGGCAGGCTTGGTGGAAGACCGAGGTGCCTGCAGGGCAATGGTCCATAGGGTTGCAAAGGGTCGGGATCGACTGTGTGACTGAACAACAAAATGGATCACACGCCTTGTCTTTGCTTATTGATGAAACGATGTGTAAATGTCTCCAAATAGCTGTGGATGGCGATCTCTCTCTCTCTTTAATTGAAAAGAGCTGTTAATGTACAAGTAAAACCTCAGATAACACTAAAACCTTGTTCCACAAGTCTTGGTGTTATCCGATTTTTAGTGTTATCTGATGCATGTTAAAATCCTATGGGATCCATAGAGATACATTGTAACCACGCAGGCTTTAGCGGTTGTTATCTGATGCATCCCATAGGATCTTAATGTTATCCGATGCAATTCTTCCCCCCAGATTGCCTAATGTTATGTGATTTTAGTGTTATTCGATACTAATGTTATCTGAGGTATTACTGTATCTGCAACCCCCCCCCCCCTCTCAGGAACCGACGTCCAGTGCCCAGTTCTCGCCCAGCAGGGGTCACTCCTGCGCCATGGCACGCCCGACCCCTCACTCCCACTCCACCCGCGCCGGGCCGGTGGGTGGCAAACCAGGGCAGTGGAAGGTGAAAGGTTGGCAGGCGCCGCCGGGCGGGGAGGAAAGGAAGAGGACCACGCCGGCCGGCTGCTGGACTCGTTGGGCAGCCTGCGCCTTGGAGGGCAGGACGCGAAGCCTCCGAGGAGGGGAGGTGGTGGTTTGCCCTCGCAAAGCGTCCCCGAGGTCGGGCTGAGCGAGGGAAGCCAGGAAGAGCGCGGCCAGGGCGCCAGGCGCAGGCGGCGTCTCCCACCACCGCCTCAGGGCTCCGAGCGCCGCGGCGCGCCTGCTCACTCGACTCGGGAAGCAGCGCCTCGTCCTCGGAGCTGTCGGGGAGGGTCAGCCGAGCCCGCGTCCTTGGGGCAGGTGGCCCCCGAGAGGGCTCCTCCTCAGGTCCTCTTCCCCCTCCTCGTTGGCGGGGGGACCTGGTCGGGCGGGAAGCCCCGCATGCTTCGCCCTTCCTCCGACGGAGTCGGCGTGCCGGCGCGGAGTGGCCCACCGTCGGGGCTGGGTGGGGGGGAAAGACACCTCAAGCGGGGTTCGTCGTTTCTCTCTGCCTTTCCACCCCACTCAGTGCGACGGGAGAGGAGGAAGAAGGGGCTGCTGCTGAGGGGCGAAAGGCGGCTGCTTTTCCTGAGGGAAGCTCCGCGCAAACTGGGGGGCGCCCCGTCGCGCCCCGCCTTGGCGCGCTTTCATTTGGCTCGCCCACCTCAGGTAACCAGCGATTCTCTCCTCACAGTCTGGTGAGGGCGGGAAGGGGTGGGTGGGTGGGTGACCGGAGGCGTCCGTGACCGTCTGGGGGGGCTTAGGGCGGCTCCCCCCCTTTTTTTATTCATTACACGGCCCCTTCCTTCCTTCCCTCTCTCTCGGTGTGACACAAAAGAGCAGTCCCGGAGGGGAAGGGAGGAGGACCTAAGACGGGTAATCATTAATCCGAAGCGCACAGCTTGGGTGTGAGACCCGCCGGGCCAGACGGCGGGCGGGGCCGGCAGGGGAGAGGGAGGAGGCAGAGGAGCAACAACAAGCCGGGCGCCCTGGTTGGCACATGTCAGGCTCGCAAGTTCGTTTTGGCTTAGGAAGACTGAAAGACTGGTTCCCTTCCTAGGCCCCAGAGGCAGCCAGGGCTTGGCCCCAGCTCGGAGTCGAGGTGAGCCCGTGAGGTCGGTGGGCATCAGCCCTCCTCCACCTGCCCTTTCGCTAAACACCGGCAGATCCTCCTAGCTCAGGGATCTGCAAACTTGGCTCTCCAGGTGTCCTTGGACTTCAATTACCAGAAGCCCAAGTCAGTATGCCTGCTGATCAGGACTTCTGGGAATTGAAGTCCAAGAACATCTGGAGAGCCAAGTTTGCTGATCCCTGTCCTAGCTGAACAAAGAAGCCCCCCTGGCCTGAGAGATGCCTGCTAGGCAAACTTTATCGACAGACTTGTCTCTGCGCGTTTTCAGGTAGCTGTGGTGATGGCTTGTATTCTCTCTGGCAACCTCGTTTTTGTTTTTCTCCTCATCCACAGGGAAGAAAAAGAAGGCTGGCTTTTTTTGTGTGTAGGATGGCTAAAAAAGGATTTCCCTCCCTTGGACTGTGTAGTTGATCTGTCTTATTAAAAACTGGAGCCTAAACTTCACAAAGGCAAGGAATAATTTGCTCTCTTCTGCCTCTTTGGCCTGGACTGCTGAACCAAATAATTTATTACTCACCAGAGCTGAGGTTCTTTCTTTTCTCCCCCTCCCCGCATATAATTACCAGGCTCAGAGTTACCTTCATCTTCTTATTCTCATTTGCCCTCTTGACATCAAAAACGCTGGAACGGCCATGGGTTGCTTTTGTGCTGTCCCAGAGGAATTTTATTGTGAAGTTCTGCTTCTGGACGAATCCAAATTGACCCTAACCACCCAACAGCAGGGAATAAAGGTAAGCACAGCCAGTTCTGTTTTTACTAGGGTTACCCTGCCACTTGTCAGTAGGGCTTGAAAGGCTTTGTCTGGAGTTGAGCAATAGGAGGCAAAAGAAGAAGAAACTGCACGAGGGAGTGCCTTATAAGAACAAGCTTGGGTCTAATTACAGGAATTGGACATGTGAAAGGGTGTTTAACTTTGCATCACATTTCATTATACACACAAAAGTTACAAATAGCAAGAACCAAGAAGCTGATTTAAGACTTGAGTAGATGATAGGATTTTATGTGTAAGCCATTGTCTTGTAATGTGAATGATTTGCAGAATGTCATGTGATATTTCTAATGAAAGAAATGTTTTATTGTAAATGTTTGAGATACTTAGATTGCAGAAATTTAGACGTTAGTGGAAAAGGAGCTTTTGAAAGTTTTGATTTCTAGGCGACTGGTTTGCTTTACTTTGCACTAGAGGTTTTCAGAACCATAAACCACAGAATTACAAAGCTTCCCTGACTTCGATTTAAAACAACAACAACATACACATACAACACGTCTACATAGTCAGACAAGGTTTGCCTGGTTTTGGTTAATATAATTAAACTTGGGGCACAGACAAGAAGAATAGTCTTCAAATGCATTGAGATTTGTTGGGCAAAAGAGTCACAATCAAGCCCTGTTCAGTGTAATTTAATTTCTGAGTTAAAGAACTGCCTTAAACATGCCACCATGTGCTTCATCCCCACCCACTGTGATTAATAGATGTAAAATGTGTTTAACCTTTTTTATTATTCCCCAAATCACGCCCGTTTTATATTTGCTTAAAAGTACTACTGAGAGCCAACATGATGTAGTGGATAGAGTGATGAAGTAGAACTCGGGACACCTGATTCCCAGTGCTGGCTGAGCACTGGTAAAATTTCCTAAATATCTCACAAATACAACAAATAAATAAATACAATTTAGAAACCTCATGAAGATCACTAGAAACTGGATGAAACTTGATGGCATATAATGCATAACAAGTACTACTAAAAATCTTGAAAGACAGCTCATGATTATAAATGTAAGATTTACAATAACCATTTCTGTAAAACTTGTTTACAAGCTTTGCTTTACTATTATGTCATGGGATTGAACCTTTCTTATTTGAGGAGAAGAATGTGACCTACTTTTAAAAAATATAATCTTTCTTTAAATGCATTATTTTTTCAGACAGATAGAATTGAATGAATATAATTAGGTTTATTTCATAATGAATCTTTCTTCTGCTATACTGTGGATTTTTCATGTTTTTAATGTGAAAATTTCTTCAAGGAAATAGGAAGTCATACTCCAAACTTTGGCACCCACATTTTTGAGTAAGTTTTATTGAACTCCATAGGGCTCATTTTTATTTTTACGTCATCATATTTTGGATAACATACATGAGAAAGTACAGGAAGAGAATATAATAATATAAAATTATATTCCTTTCTCTTGTAGTCTTTTAATATATGTGTATAATTGCTACATTTAAGGATAAAAGAAAAATTACACATTCATAATGAGTGGAGTTATTTAGTGATAACTGTTTGTCTGTAGCAAACAGCATGTTATTATTTGCCTTACCAAATATATGGAAGATTGTCAAGTATGTTTCTGTTAAGTATTAACTTCATGATTTGTCTGAAAATGTATAGTCTTGGCTAAAGTCTGTGGTGCCTGGAAAAGTTTGCCATTCAGTAACTTGAGGAAGGGCTTATGCTTTAATCTAGTAAAAAGTTAATTTCAAATGGATTGTAGACTGCATGTACTTAGCATAAGAACCTAAGTCTTTGCTGAATAATCTGGGCTTTTTTTCCTGATTATGTTGGTATAGTGCAGGGGTTCCCAAGCTTTTTAAGCTGGGGGCCAGGTCATGTTCTCTAAGTCAGCTTCGATGGCCATTTTGCCTTGCCTGCACAATGGGGGGGGGGCATTTTGTCCCAATGCTTCAAAGGGGTATCCATTTTGTTTCTTGAATGTCCTTGGAGGGGTGGGGGACCACATGAAATGGAGCCACAGGCCGGATTTGGTTGGGAACCCCTGGTATAGTGCAGTAGAAGTTAGTTCTACTTAATCATTATTTCACACGTCTGATTGCTAGTCCCACCTAGAGTAGACTTATTCAACCACTTTTTGAATGGTAGGTCAATACTTATGTAAACCCCTTTGATTACCAGTAGGATTCTAGTGATTAACTTCTTAAATACACCTTTGAAGCAAGGGTGACCTTTACCTTTACTTAAATGCACACTTAAAACGTAATATATGGGTATGACCAAGCAAGTGAAATGCAAGTAGAATGCAAAGGTAATCTTGGTAGGAACCAGATTTAGCTGTACCTTCATCCTTGACTGTACACAGGGCTGGAAAACAGGGTTTGCTGCCTCATAATATGCAAGGCAGCCTGAAGCATGCTCAGGTAAAGGCAGCTAACATGTGCTGTTAGGCAAGCCACAATTCAACACAACAGGATCAGGATATTCCCTTGCATGATCATTCTGAAATAAATCCTTCTATTTTGAGAGGTGTTACTCAAAAATGGCACAAGATTTTAGCATATTTGCTTAGGCATGCTGATTACATTTTAATAGGTCAATACATTTTATGCTAGATTGTAGACTTTGTACTACTTTGGCTGCTTCGACTTCTAAAGCATAGAACTTTCTTTCCAAGTCTTGAATAGCTTAGTTTTTACTTATTTCTGATCAGTGATTACTTTGAATGAGTTTAGCCAGGTTATCTTGCTATGTTAATATAGTAGACCATACTGTCATTGACTAAACGCCAGTGTCATGCAGCGGTTAACTAACTTGACAACCCTGAGGACGAATGGTTTGGGTGGCAAAGTCCACAGAGAAAGGTGATGGTCCTGAGGTGGATTAAATCCCACTTGAATCCATCTTGATGGAGGGCAGCAGCTTCATCAATGGGGCCGATGAGGACTTTGCGTGCCAAAAGGGCTTAGGACCAGAAAGCAGATTTTAAAAGTTTGTGCTGTGTGAGTGTGTGAGAAAGGGAACAAAAGAGCAAAAAGGGAGAAAAAGTTTTGATAACCCTGAAACCATTTTTGTAATTCCTTATGTTGTCAGTTATATTCCTTGGCTTTTTGTGCTCAGTTCAAGTGTGTCACGTATAGCTTTCCCTTGGCCTGGAGAGGTATCAGAAAGTGCACCATTACTGGCAAATCCCTATAGGTTTCATCAGCTACTATCCCTAGATGGGAAAGTCAATAATTAAATACTTTCCCCTTCTGTTAAATACTTAAATTAAGTATTCAGTTAAATACAGTAATACCTCATATAACATTAGTATCGAATAACATGAAAATCGCATAACATCAAGGAATCTGGGGGGAAGAATTGCATCAGATAACATTAAGATCCTATGGGATGCTTCAGATAACAACCGCGAAAGCCTGTGTGGTTACAATGTATCTCTATGGATCCCATAGAGGATCAGATAACACGAAAAATCATATAACACGAAGACTTGTGGAACCAGGTTTTAGTGTTATATGAGGTTTTACTGTACTTAAATTAAATACTGTAGTTAAACACTTTCCCTTTCTCTTCCCCAGAATTTTGATGTAGCATGATACAAGCAATTAAATCACCTGTACTGTATTATTTTGTGTGACAGTGAAGGCATAATCATGGTCCTTTTCTGAGATAATAATGACTGGTAATATTTATGTTCATGTAACTAATATCGATCCATTACTTCATGATTTGTTTCTCGTGGGTCTTTCTTTCAATGTGGGTTTTTGAAAAGTAAAACAGAAAAAGCAATTAAAAATAACATAAATGGGTAGTAATTAGCTGTTACTTTGGGGCAGAAACAATAATACCGAGTCATTATTTATTTAAAACAATGTCTTAAGCCAGGGGTGGTGAACCTTTTTTTGCTGTGGGCCTGACCATGCTCCCCGGACAGCTGAGCAGGCTGGAACACGCCCCTCCCTGGGAAGTGGAAGCAGGTGCATTTACAGCTGATGTAAATGCGGCCACTTCTGCATTTGTGCCAGCCATGGGCATGTTTACGCATGTGGGCACATTTTATGGATGTCGTAAACACACCCGCTTCCACTTTCCATGTACAGCGGAGGCAGCGACGGGCCAGATGGGATGGCATCGGGGGCCAGGGCTGGCCCATAGGCTGTAGGTTGGGAGCCCTGCCTTAAGCTCTGTTGTTTCAGTCTGCAAGGGTTTGTTTGGAAGCCACAGCATGATCAAGATTGACATGATCAGGATTTGACATGACTACCTTAAGGGCTGGTATTCCTAGGACCAGAAATCATGAAACTACTAAGTACTGTATTGTTTGCATTAGGACAAGCTTTTTGAAATAGAAAAATATAGATTAAATTCCCCATGTACTCTAATGCAGTACACCAGGGGATGGAAAGGAGGTTTAAGAAGAAGTTTTATACTGTTGACATGTTGGTGATCTGGATTCTTAATTTATTTCAGTCTACAGTATTCAGAATATAACAGTGATTTGGTATTGGCGCTCTCTCTATATTTCTGGTAATTGTTTGCAAAGGACTAAAAGGAACAATAGATCTTGCACATCTGTTCATCAATTGGCTAGTCTTTAAAATGACTGTCCTTGTTTGAAATAGATTACTAATTTTTCCTGCATCTTTACAGATGAGGCCAGCAATTCTGAATTCCCCAGTGAGTAACTATGTAATGAATGAATATTGAGACACTTTATTTTCCCAGAGTAGATCTAACTGAATTAATGAAACTGGCATGACACCCGACAAACCCATTAATGTTTAAGTGAAGTTACCTCCTGCTCAGCTGGAGGTTTCAGTAATGATATGTTAGGTGAGGCTGTTATACTGTTTTTAATCCATTGCGATTTTCTAATGTAAGTCATAGGAGACGTCAAGCTATCTTTCTTTTACATCCATACTTTGGAATTCTTATTATGAAGCAGGACCTTTAGACTCGGTAGGATACAATATCCTCTTTAAAGTCCAATATATTCAGCTTTGTCTCATTGAGAAGTCCATCCTTTGTGAAGCTACCAACTTCTGATCTATAATGATTAGGAAATGGATTACTTAGGGGGATGGGAAAGGAGACTTTATTCTTGGCAGGACTTTTGGTCTGAAGAAATCATTCTGAAATGTTTACCTCTCCAGCTACTATGTTGGTTTGTAGCTGCTAACAGAACCTTTGTAGAGGCAGGGGCCAACAGTATGACAGCTTGCATACTACCACGTGCCTTTGTGGCAGATATATGGCTTATTGGGTATGCTGTAAATGCTGCTCGGGGGTACTGAAGTAAGCGCAGCTAAATAATGGGTGGGAGGCACTCAGTTGCTGACTCGTCATTTTAGGAAGCTGCACTCAGATTAATATTTTCTTCCAACACTTTGTTCATTTCTTTGTTATGCTATCAAATGAATTAATGGAGAGAAGGACAAGCAGCAAAAACAAAGGCCCCAAAGAGAAAACAAAACAAAAAGATGATCTAATCTCCGTCAGTCTAAAAGAATCTAAAAAATGCTGCTATATAACAAAGGTTATGTGTGATTACACATTGTGGTGTGAGAAAATTTCAACTAATTAAAACCATTTTTGTGTTGTCTGAAGATAATCGTTTTGTAGGAGTGTGGCCTTCCAGATGCCTTGTTTTAATACCAGAAATTAGGAGTGTTGCTGCACTGTTAAAGTTTGGTGGCATATGCTTTTGGGACCACAAAAAAGTCAGGTGAAGCAATGCTGTTAGCCAAGTGTCTGTTGTCTATGTGTGGTTTTGTGAAGAGTAAATCCTGTTCATTTTTATTTAGCTAGTACTGTAGTTTAAAAGTAGTCAGACACCTTTCTGAGTCTCATTTTTCTTATCAGAGAGTAAATAAAACAAAACAGAAAAAAAAGAACAAAAATGTTGTGGCAGTTAGTTTTTAAGGTGTCACAACATTTTTGTCTCTTTTTGCTGTTTTGTTTACTCTGCTATGCTTGCACAGACTAACACAGCTACCACCTCAATCATTTATCTTAGTAAAAAGTCCCAGTGTCAACATTTTGATAGGTTTGGCAGACTATGTCATTTAATGAGTACAGTAATCCAAATCCTTATAAAAATTATTCTGTTTTAATCCTACACAACAAAATACAAGCCTTAATTGCGCCCCTCCCCTCTTACACAGACCAAGAGAGTTACTGGTACTTTTGATCCCTGTGACTGCTAGATTGTCCAGTGCTAATACGTAGGAGAGAAGGTTGAGCTTTTCTAATGAAAATACTGTATACATGTTTGTCATAAAGTTGGAAGAATTAAAAGGAAGGAGAAAAAGGAAAGTGTTACTCAATGTGTAATTATTGATATTTACATTTCAAAAATGTAAATTTAGGTATACTGTACAAGTCAACCACGATTAAACAATGACTTACGCTTCTGGGAGTTGAAGTCCACCAATGTTCAGTGAAAGATAGTTTAGGAAATGCTGCTCTAAGACAGGGATGTCCAGACTACAGCCTGTGGGCCGGATCCAGGCTTCAATGCCAATTCATTCAGCCCACGCCGCCCTCTTTGATCCGGAAGCATTTAACTTCTGCTTCTGGGAGTGACAAAGGCAGTGTGGGCTGGGTCAATTGGTGTTGGGGGCTGGATCCAGCCCATGGGCCGTACTTTGGGCACCCCTGGTTTAAGCAGAGAAAATGGCAGCCTAAAAATCTATCTCTTCCTGTTGCAAAACATATCTCTTGCAAAACAGATTGCAAGGTGCATTTTACGTCCTGTGGGAGGAACCATGTGACTGGCCCACTAAACCACGTGACCGGCCCATGGCCCAAAAAGTTTGGGTGCCCTTGCTCTAAGAGCTTGTCCAGGCAAGCATTAAGTTTGTTGTCCATGCTAATCTGGAGGCAGGCTGATCTGTCTTTTTTTCCAATGGCATTCACACTTCTTGGATGCTTGAGCCATCCCAGTTGCACTTAATGCATGTACAGTAAGTTAAGGAAAAAGCTATGGAATGGACTTTTTATGTAAAATGAGGTTTTACTGTATTTTGCTCCCCAGTCAAAGGGATCAGCTTTTTCTGTGCACTTCCATATAGGATGTTCCCGGAACTGGATGCTGCTTATGGCATATATAGGGACCCTGTAACTATCAAAGGCTGCTTCTGGTGCAAATGTCTAGTATGCTGAAGAGTCTAACACAGGGATTCGCAACCTACGACCCTGATCTGGCCCATGGCACCAAATATCTGCCCCCCCAAACTCACTCCGGCCACTGCCGGAATTGGATGCAGACTCATTTATGGCTGCATAAATGTGTTTACTACAACGGTAAATGAGTCTGGCCATTGCAAACATGTTTACAACAGCTGCGGGTGCGTTTTACAACACCAGTCTGGCCCACTCAGCTGTCTGAGGTGACATGGCCCAGCCTGTGGCTGAAAAACATTGAGAACCCCTGGTTTAACCAACTCCTTCATCATATTGGATATTAAACACTTCCCCTGATAAGTAGGGAGAAGTGATTTTTTTAAACATCAGCTAGTCATTGCTGAAGCAACACATCATCTCTTTTGACTTGAAAAATATTATTTGTGTGTGTATATACTGCCAATTAAAACCCTGCCTACAAACATGGTTTTGATCAGTAACACACACATATACAAAGAAAAATTAATTGAAGTAATGCCTCAATTCAGCAATGATTAGCAAACATTTAAAAATTCACTTCCCTGACTGTTTACTTATGACTGGAGAAGTGTTTTATTAACATTCAAAAGATTTGTTCACAGTTGGACAGAAGGAGCACATTGAAAGACAGCATTACTCCTCCCTCTGGATGGAAACCAGCACTTTCTCAACAGATCCAGGCAAGCAGTCTGGACACAGGCCCTAACTTTAAAATTTCACTTGTCCCAGATGCTACTATCAGCTGGAGAAGAGATCTCTCTGAACTTCTCTGTAGTTAATACCTTCAAAGGAGATATTTTAAGTGGATAAATTGGTGTAAATATAAAATGTTAGATCATTCCCTTCCTACTTTGACCTCAATGCATATGCCAGCAATTCCAGTCACAAAACTACTATTTTGGGTGCTTTTTGATCTTCAGTGTGTAGTGAATTAATACCGATAATTTTTTTACAGTAAGAAGCACTTAACTTGGAAATGTTTTAATGGAATCCTTAGTGCATAACTGAAGACTCAACATTTTGCAGCCTGGGTTTATTTTGTAATGCTGCCAAGTCATATGTTGCTGTTTTAGTAAAATCTCTTGATCTGCACCATTTTGTGAATACATCCATTCTTTCCTAAATATTTTGAAATAGCAATTTATTTGGTTTTTTTCCTGACTGTTTGCTTTTTAACCTTGCTTCTGTTAACATGCACTGGAAAATAAAGCTTGTGCGCATGGTAAGAAGGTATCACTGGACATAGACCCATCAGAACTGCCACTCATTTTTTACAGTGGATGATCTTCTTCTTCTTCTTCTTCTTCTTCTTCTTCTTCTTCTTCTTCTTCTTCTTCTTCTTCTTCTTCTCCTTCTCCTTCTCCTTCTCCTTCTCCTTCTCCTTCTCCTTCTCCTTCTCCTCCTCCTCCTCCTCCTCCTCCTCCTCCTCCTCCTCCTCCTCCTCCTCCTCCTCCTCCTCCTCCTCCTCCTCCTCCTCCTCCTCCTCCTCCTCCTCCTCCTCCTCCTCCTCCTCCTCCTCCTCCTCTGATGTTCCAAAGGGGACAGGAAGGGAAGACGGGAAAGGTGGCAGATCCCAAACAAACGGTGGGCAGTTTGGTGGCAAGGCTCAGAGTATATGCTAAAAGAATGATGGTGAGACAGAAGGAACCCGACAGATACAAATGGTGGCAGTGGTTGACAGAAAGAAATTTGGGAATAACTTAGAATGTTAAAAGTTAAGTTTCATGTAAATGACAGTATAATTGTAAATATCGTTGTTCTTTTGGTATTGTATATAATGTATATTTCCTTCCACAATCACTATGTATGTAACTATGTTTACTGAGCTAAGTATTTGAAAGTGATGACAAGTTTATGTAGTTCACCTCGACAGATGGCTCTGTAGTAAGAATTTTATCAATAAAAAATTTCCTTCTAAAAAAAAAATTTCCTTCTTCTTCTTCTTCTTCTTCTTCTTCTTCTTCTTCTTCTTCTTCTTCTTCTTCTTCTTCTTCTTCTTCTTATTATTATTATTATTATTATTATTATTATTATTATTATTATTATTATTATTATTATTATTATTATTATTATTATTATTATATTTCAATGTCTATACCACCCTACTCGGTTGGACTGATTCAGGTCGGTTTACAACACAAATAAAGTTACAGATTCGAAAACACAACATGTAAATGTTACAAATAATCAGCATCAATACCACCAAACATCAAAAATCACAATATCATTACAGCATCGAAAATTCTATAGGCATCAATAACAAATAATAATCGAAAATTACAAATCATAATCAAGTTCACACAACAATTATAAAAATTACAAAGATTACAAAAAGGTGACAAGCCTCTCCGCACGACCACAGATGTTCCCACCGGTGGCGGAGCGAAAAGTCTTGCCGCTGCGCAGTTTTTAAAAACCCAGGCTTGGCGGGACCTCGGGGTAGGTGAACGGCATCTTGGCGTTGTGTGCAGCGGCGGCCTCTCCGGCCGACCGCAGATGTTCCCGGTGGCGGCAGAGCGAAAAGTCTTGCCGCCATGCAGTTTTTAATCTTATGAATTAAGCCAGTGCAAACTATTTCAAAACGAATGGGAAAAATACAGTACCATGAATTTGATGCATTGCTCCTGTTGACATTCAAGTGTGCCTATCCTAGAAGCATATTTAGGGGTGGGAAGATAAACATTCTAGAATATAAAAAGCTAACAAATAAAAAAGTGTAAAAAAATCATGGAAGGTATAACTTTTATTTTATCATTAGGTTGAGAAGTTAATGACAAATTCATTTCTGTATAGTTTTCACCTATGCCCATCATAGCAAGGACTATAAATGTAGGGTTAGACTGGTCGTCCTTCTGCCTAACTACTCTGGCATATGCACAAGATGCATAGAAGAAACATATGGTATGTTACTGGTAGGTGTAAAAAGAGATGCCAATTCTGGTTCTGCTGAGGTCAAGTCACTATGCAAGGAAAGTCAATCAGTGTGGATCTTTTATGATACTGGTTGTTACTGTGATAATAGTGGAACTACTGAGGCTGTTGGGTCCATCTAGGCCTGTGATGGTGAACCTTGGCACTCCAGCTGTTCTGGGATTTCAATTTCCAGAAGCCCAAGTTCCTGTGAATCCACACGAATGTGGATTCCCAACCTCCTTGGACATGGGGGCTGCATTGAAATGCCCTATGCCTAAAGAGGGCCACATTTTAAATCAAAAAGTAACAAAATTATTAATGATTATTAATGATTACTTTTAGATCAAAAGTAAACACTAGAGGTCAATGTAGAAATGTTTATTGTTACGGTTATCTGAGGTTTGCTGGCTAGCAGAGCAACCAGAATGCCAAAATCCTGGTATGGAAGATAAGACCAAGAGGGATCTGACAAGAAACCATGGAGACCAGAAGAAGCATGGTGTTTATTGTGTTTTTGTAAGAAAGACAGAAGAAGAACAGTACCAGATGGTGCTGCTTGAGGTAGGAAGAATGGTGTGAGTCCGAGGGAAGATGCTTTGGTTTTTGGGCTTCAGAAAGTGAAGAAGACCTAAAGAGCCTCGTGATGAGAGTGAAAGAGGAGAGTGCAAAAGCTGGCCTGAAACTCAACATTAAGAAAAACAAGATCATGGCATCTGGCCACATCACTCCCTGGCAAATCGAAGGGGAAGAAGTGAAAGCAGTGACAGACTTTACCTTCTTGATATCTAAGATCATTGCAAATAGTGACTGCAGCCATTAAATAAAAAGATGCTTACTCCTTGGGAGGCAAGTTATACCAATCCAAGGCAGAAAACTAAAAAGTAGAGACATCGCTCTGCCAACAAAAGTCCACATAGTTAAAGCAGTGGTCTTCCCAGTAGTAATAATTGACACAGTGGGCGTAGATCTGGGTAGACTGTTGAGGATGGAGGAAGGACAGAGGAGGATGGCGTGCGGTGGTTCATGGGGTCACAAAGGGTGAGACTAGACTGTGCAACTGATCAAAAAGAGATACAGTAATACCTCATATAACATTAGTATCGAATAACACTAAAATCGCATAACATTAAGGAATCTGGGGGGAAGAATTGCATCAGATAACATTAAGATCCTATGGGATGCTTCAGATAACAACCGCTAAAGCCAGTGTGGTTACAATGTATCTCTATGGATCCCATAGGATTTTAACATGCATCAGATAACACTAAAAATCATATAACACCAAGACTTGTGGAACCAGGTTTTAGTGTTATACGAGGTTTTACTGGTATAGGTATATTTTTAGAGGTAGTTCATTAAAAAGATGTGATCTGTATCGATTTGAAAGGCATTGTTGTTGTTGTTCAGTCGCAAAGTCGATTCCGACCCTTTGCGACCCCATGGACCACTGTCCGCCAGGCACTTCTGTCCTCCACCATCCTCAACTCACTCAGCTCTGTGCCCATTGTGTCTGCAATACCATCTAGCCATCTCATTTTGGGCCGCCCCCTTCTTTTGCCCTCCACCCTTCCGAGCATCAAGGCTTTCTTAATTGAATCCTCTCTTCTAATTTGATGTCCAAAGTACTTTAGCTTCATCTTCACTATTTGACCTAAGGAGCAGTCAGGGTTGATTTCTTCTAAGATTGAGGTATTTGTTCTCCTTGCTGTCCAGGGGACTCTCAAAACTCTCCTCCAACACCACATTTCAAAGGCATCTATTCTTCTGTGCTCAGCTTTCCTTATGGTCCAGCTCTCACAACCATACATTGCCACTGGGAATACCATTGCTTTGACTATACGAATTTTTGTTTGCAATGCGATGTCTCTACTTTTCACTATGTTCCCCAGATTTCTCATCACTTGCCTCCCAAGAATCAGTCGCCTTTTTATTTCATGGCTGCAATCACCATCTGCAGTGAGCTTTGATCCTAAGAAAGTAAAATCTGTCACTGCTTCTACTTCTTCCCCATCTATTTTCCAGGGACTGATAGGGCCTGTTGCCATTACAGTATCTTGGTTTTCTTTATATTGAGTCTCAAGCCAGCTTTTGCACTTTCTTCTTTCAATCTAATTAGCAGCTTTTTAAATTCCTTCTCTCTTTCTGCCATTAGGGTGGTATCATCTGCATATCTCAAATTGTTGATGTTTCTCCCAGCAATTTTGATCCCAAATTGTGATTCTTCCATCCCTGCATTGTGCATTATGTGCTCTGTGTATAAGTTGAATAAGCAGGGTGACAAAATGCAGCCTTGTCTGACTCCTTTTCCTATTCCAAACCACTCTGTCCTTCTGTATTCTATCCTAACTGTTGCTTCTTGATTCATGAGGTATATAAGGTGCTCTGGTATTCCCATCTCTTTAATTACTTGCAACATTTTGTTGTGGTCCACACAGTCAAAGGCCTTGGTGTAATCAATAAAACAGAAGTAGACTTGTTTCTGTTATTCCTTTGTTTTTTCCATGATCCAAAGTATGTTGGCAATGTGGTCTCTAGTCCCCCTGCTTCCTCTGAACCCCGCCTGCTCTTCTGGTAATTCTCTCTCCACATGCTGCTGCAGTCTACCCTGTATTATCTTGAGACTCACCTTGCTAGCATGAGGGATGAGCGCAATTGTTTGATAATTTGAACATTCTTTGGCATTACCTTTTTTGGTGATTGGAACGTATACTGATCTTTTCCAATCCTGTGACCATTGTTGTGTTTTCCAAATCTGCTGGCATATAGAATGCAATAATTTGATTCCATCATCTTTTAGGGCTTTGAAAAGTTCAACTTGGATACCATCATCTCCACTGGCTTTGTTGTTTGCAGTGCTTTTTAAGGCCTTTCTCACTTCATTCTCCAGGATGTCTAGCTCAAGTTCAATTTCCTCATCATTGTTATTATCAAGAGTGTTGAGGTCCTTTTTGTAGAGGTCCTCTGTGTACTCTTTCCATCTTTTCTTAATCTCTTCTGCATCAGCTAACTCCTTGCTGTCTTTGTCCCTTATCATGGTCATTTTTGCTTTAAACGTTCCCTTGATTTCCCCAATTTTTTTTGGAAAAGATCTCTAGTCCTGCCTCTTGTGTTGTTTTCTTCCATTTCTTTGCACTGTTCATTCAGGTAGGTTTCCTTATCTCTCCTTGCTTTTCTTTTGAAATTCTGTATTCAAATAGTTGTATTTTTTTCTTTCTCCTTTGCCTTTTGCATCCCTTCTTTCCTCTGCTATTTTAAGAACCTCATCGGACAACCACTTAGCTGTCTTACACTTCTTTTCTTTTGGTATGGTTTTTCTTGCTGGCTCCTGCATGATGTCCCGCATCTCTGCCCATGTGGTATTTATTTGATTTAATTAATATCAGCAAGGCTCAGGTCCAGCTGTAACATGAGACTGAGTGAAGTGGTTGCCTCAGACAGCAGATTCCTAGTGATAGCAGTTGTGCTGTTCTGTAATACTGGAGTCATCCCAGGAGGAGGCACTCTACACTGAAGGGCTCTCTAGAACTAGCTATTCTTAACGAAGAAGATGACAAAAAGGAAGAGGAGGAGGAGGAGAGGTGACCTCCTCTTCTTCTGGTGTCTCTTTGCTGTGATGTTGGAGATGAGAGCTAGCATCAGCATCATCATAATTTCTTCTTCTTCTCACTTATCCCACAGTGATTGCAGATATGTCTTGTTGCTTCATCTTGTGGGTGGGGAAGGCTCATTGACTCTGTGCATGCATGTGTGTGAACCTTGTGTTGTTGCCTGCGTGAGTGAGGCGGTGGGAAAAGCAAGAGGCATTCTGTTGACTTGTGCATAGTTCTATTTAGCACTGTGAAGCTAATGAAACAGTTCTCTAAGGGGGATGATGGTTTAGTGCTCTCTGATAATTTGTGATTAAATACAGTGTTAGCACCACAGAGTAAAGGGGGGAAATAATAGTTCCTTCATATTTAAGGAAGTGTATTCATGCTTGTGAATTGTCGCACAGGAACCACTTTTCCCACAATACAATGATGTGGGTCAGCAATGAAAGGAACAATATCTATTGTTGAAGGACAATGGCTGTCCATGGGTTTTGGCAGGTCAAGGTTTAGAAATGCTTTTCCTCCTGCAAGAAGACCAATCAGTAAGTTGATTGAAGCAATTGAATATGGTCACAGCTTGATTCCCTTATTTATAGGGTGCTCCTTAGCTTTGCAAAGATATAACATTGCCATTGCAAAAGAAGAAGGGGGCAGCCAAAAATGAGATGGGATCCACCTTAAATAAATTCACGCCAATGGCATTTTTCCTGAGAATGATTTTCAGGAGGGAAAAAGTATACTCCGATACAAGTACAGTAAAACCTCATATAACACTAAAACCTGGTTCCACAAGTCTTGGTGTTATATGATTTTTCGTGTTATCTGATCCTCTATGGGATCCATAGAGATACATTGTAACCACACAGGCTTTCGCGGTTGTTATCTGAAGCATCCCATAGGATCTTAATGTTATCTGATGCAATTCTTCCCCCCAGATTCCTTGATGTTATGCGATTTTCGTGTTATTCGATACTAATGTTATATGAGGTATTACTGTATCAGCTGCCACCACTGAGAATGCTTGCAGTAAAGAAAGTGCATGCACCCATCTGTAATTCAAGTAACCATAAGTAAATAGAAAATGGGCATAAAGTATCAACAGTATGATGTTTTACTTCTTATTGAGTTGCTATACAGAGAAACAGTTACATAGGTAGCAGTCTTCAATGAGATAATAACATAAGATTATCTGGGGACCTTCTGAACAAAGATGTTTTCTTTTATCTGAAGAAAAACAACAACAACAACAACCCTATTTGCTTAGCAAACTTCAGAAGAACTTTATCTAAAACTGATGAGATTACCTTTGAAGATATGCATAGACTCATTTGCACAATTGAAGTGGTTTTGACCATACCAGGGAGATAAAAAATTGACATGTTGTAGAAACTTCTTCAAAGACCAGATGGGAAATCAGGGCCACAGTAGACTCAGATCATTACCAATGAGTAAACCAAAAACAGAAAAACAGCCCCATCTTCTGAAAATCTATGACATTTTGAGTAAAGTGCGTAGTTTTACGTCTTTTATCTCCCTTTCTCTCACTCCTACCCTCAGAAAGTTCTTTCTCTTAATTTACTGCTGACTTTCCAGAAATCCCAGCTGAATTCAGGATCCTGTTATGCAAGTTTTCATGTTGACCAGACGAGATAGACAAGCAATGAATGAAAAAATAAAGCTGTTGTCTGTGTTTTACAATAGGGAATATTACAAAGGAGAAGGTATGCATTCATTGAAATCCAGTGTGGTTTGCCATTTACTTTTGATCTATGTGCAGTACTTCTAAGCCATTGGGGAAATTGGTAACAGCGGAAAACCTGTAATTGTGATGCTATCTATTACTTACACTGAAACCCAGTATACAGTCTATGAGTTTAAATATCCTGTCAGATCTTTTCTGTGTTCAGTTAAAAGTGATTCAGGACTCAAGGTGGACTCAGCCTTCCATTCTTCCAAGGTTGGTAAAAAGAGTACCCAGCATGTTGTGGGCAAAATGATAATTACTCTGTGAACCACCCAGAGAATGCACTAAACTTTATTGGGTGGTATACAAGCGTAATTTGTATTGCTATAGTGAAAGTTACTCTCACGTCAGTGTGCAAAAAAACAACAACAACACACACACACACACACACACACACACACACACACACACACACACACACACACACACACACACACACACACACACACACACACACACACAAACCCTTGCTGTAGCTTTAGTAGTGGTTCAGACCTCCCATTGTATTATTTAATGTATTACATATTATTTAATGTATTACAGTTTTTCATGGGTTGGAAACTCTTTAATTCTCCTTCACTCTGTTCTCTTTCTACCGTAGCATCTGTATTTGAGAGTTACTGGTTTCAAGACAGAAACATTAAAAAAATATTGTGGAATTATTGTTGCTCAGTTTGTTTTATTAAACATTCACTTGTGTACCTAGTACTTGCAGGCATTTTCAAGCAGTTGTATGCATGTGTGTTCTAAAATAATAAGTGGTTTTGGAACCCAAATCTGGACCAGTCTATTTATACCGCATCCCTTGGTACTAAAGTTTCATCTTTGGTTTATTAGGAAAGCTATCACTGATGCCATTGGGAACTTGTCTTCTGACTGTGACATGTCTGATCTGGATGGGGACTATTGTGGGAATAAAGACTTATCCCTGCTGTCTTTTGATTGGTGCTTCATTCAGAGTACCCCCTCCATCCTGTTTGTTCCTCATACACACTGATCTTTTAATGCTAATTGTCTGAATGATGTCTTGTCTACCTTGACTCTAAATGTGTGTGGAGGGAGTGAAGGTACAATAAGAATCGGGTAATAAGTGTGGGGAAATAGCCATAGTTTGGACACTAGTCCAGAATTCCAGGTCCCCTAGTCCAAAATGGTAGGAATCAGCACAGAGGTCCAGTTTCCTTTTGGCATATAGATGTGAGGCATGCTGAATTGACCTGCCAAATGTTCAGTCCAGTCCCTTTCCTGGTATGCATAGAAATTTTCAGTCAGTCAAATCTGAGGCCCATTATGCTGTTGTAATTGATTTTGATAAGGAGGGAGATTTCCCATTCTGGTACCTACAGATAGCAAATAACACAACAAAACACACAACAAATCAAAAACAGATCAACCAAATACATCGCTATAATAAAATAATTGGTGTCTAGGGGCACAGAGGATCAACTGAATGGCTAATTTATAGCTAAAGGGACAAAACCTTGAAAGGCCTCCTTGAATAAGAAAGTTTTAAATTGTTTTTTAAAGATAGTCTGTGATGAGGCCTGGAATCCCTTTGCCTTTTCATCAGCATTTGCTTGCAGGCAAGTGTGAATGAATTTAGTACTCTTCCACGCAAACAGTCTCTTTCTTTTTGCTTTTCATCATGAAAGAAAAACATTGTAATATATTTTTGGATAGCATCTTTATTCTTCATTACAGTAATACCCCAGTTAACGTTTGCACCGCATAATATTAAAACCGGATAACGAAGGGAAATCTGGGGGGAAATTTGCACTGCACAACGTTAAATTAACATTGTGCGGTGCATCCATCCCCCCCCCCCCAATTTCCTCCAGAGATCTATGTCCCAAAGTCGGCAGGGCTTCTCTCTGCCCTGCCGGCTTTGGGGCAGAGATCTCCGAGGTGCCCTCGCTGCTCCCCCCTTCCCTTCCAAGGTGACCCGGACTAAGCTCGCATGTCCACCCTGCACTCACCTTGGAAGTGCTTCCCCCCTTCCAAGATGAGAGGGGTTAAGACTGGGCATCCATCCTGCGCTCGCCTTTGAAGGGAAGGGGGGTGAACTGCTTTTTCTGCCCTTCCCCTTCCAAGGTGAGACGGGCTAAGCTTGCACGCCCACCCTGCTCTCCCCAGCCCTTCCCAAGTCAAAGCGGCCAGCGAAGGGCAAGCCCACGGTGGCCACTTTGACTCTGAGTGGTGTGTGTGCTTAGACACTGCCCTGGCTGGTGCTGGGTCCCCCCCCTTCCCAACTCAAAGCAGTTCCAATGGGCTTTGGTTTAACAGTGTGCAATAAATGTATCACACAACGTTAGAAACCGCATAACGTTAAAGCTTGTGGAACCAAGCCTTAACGTTATGCGGGGTATTACTGTACTTCTATACCAATGTTCCAGCCAGGCCTGCCATTGCCAGTGTTTCCTTTTTACACAGTGCTATTAAGAGGATGATAAACTTAATATAATTAATGTAAGAAATAGCCTGGATGTTTTCTCTTTAAAAACCTTTTCCAGCGTTACAATTTCAGTGATTCCTGATGGAATGATATGGAATTTGGTTACAGGTGTTTCCTTTCTAGTGCTGAGAAAAGTATGGCGAGATCTCTTGTGTTGTTGTTAAACTTTTACTTCATTTGGAAAGGTGGATATAGCATTGTAGCAAGTTTCTTACAGCTATAATACAAGCTTATTTGTCAAATTGGGAGGAAATGAATTGTTTTTGTGTACATTAATTGGAATTCTTCATGATTTCTGTTGGTTTGTTGTAGAGTGTTATGGTCAGTTCCCACACCATTAACTCCCTCATGTAATCCTTGATGTGTTTACTTTTTAAAATCCTATTTAATTCAGTGGAGCTTTCTTCTAAATAGTTGGAGTCCTAAAATGGGTGAGAACTAGTTGTGCTGACACCAAATGAACTGAATCTGTGCTGTCCAAACCCCTCCCAGCTTAGAGGTATTGAAAATTATTCAGGATTATCCTTCACTTTGGGCTTAGTTTGTGTTGGTCCTGTGATGTGTACCTGGGCTAGAGAAAGGTTGGCACTGATGTATATAATTCACCAGCTACCTTATCCTGTTTCGGCTCATCTGCTTGGTGATGTTAGCCAGCAAGGTGATTGTGCTAGAAGAACATTCTGTTGGCAGAGTTCTGTAGCCAACCAGCCCGAGGACAATTTTACCGGTACAAGTGGCTTCTGCATTATTTCTGACTTAGAATTGCACTGTAAGGCAGGAATCCTGTCTATGCTTGCCTTTTAGCAACTCAGTGGGACTGGCTCCTGAATATACACATACAGGATGTCTACTATTCTCCTAATTAGGTTCCAGGGACTTTAGTTGTGTGTGTAAAACCATACACGAAACCAGGGATTCTCAACCTGTGGCCAATGGGCCAGATGCAGCCTCCAGCACCATTTCATGTGCCCCCCCCACCTCCACCACACCAGGAAGTGCCATATGGTGGAGGAAGGGTAAAATGGCCATCTGCCCCCTGAAGCTGTCTGAGGGAGTGTGACCTGGACCCTGGCTTTAAAAGGTTGAGAACTCCACTAAACATTATGGAGGTAATATTTTTGAGGCTACAGTCAGTCTGCAGTCAGTCCATCGGTCTGACAGCCTTTTCCTCTGCTGTTTTTACTGGCAGAATGGACATTATGTCATTGAATCAGTTCTTGTGGAGAGGCTGTTGTCACAATCACTATGAATCATCTGCGTCTCTGGACAAGCAGTATCTATTATTCTCTTTCCTCTGCCTCCACTGGTGTATACTAAAAGAGACAAATGGGAAACATCCATTGTACTACATTGGAAATACATAGGAAAAAGGGGTCACTCAAAAGCACAATATCTGTTCTGTGACAGAGATACTATGTGGTGTCTTGTGTTTTCTTTGTTCAAGAGAAAATGAAGTAAGACTGTGGTAGAGGTGAATATCTACTCATGCTGCTACTTCTTTGTTCTGAAAGAAGGATTTGAGAATGGGTAAATATTTTAAAATAACTTCAAGCACAATCCTGTGCTGTGTTTATCTGTTTGTTTCTGAAAATATTTTCTATTCTTTAAAGCTGCCAATAAAACTGGACAAAAGGCAAGCCAGAGCATTCTGATCTGCATTTTATAAATAAGCTTCTGGCACCATGAAATGTAAAAGCTTGCTTATTTATTAATTTTTTAAAATCCTGCTTGGAAAACAAAACTCAGTGGAAGAAACTTACTACATTTTGTCCTTTGGAACTTTTAGGCTTATAAGTCTTTCCAAAGCAGATATGTCTGATTTGTTAAGCCTTGCTTGCATAAGGCAAATCATTTAAATTCTTGTTGTGAGGAATGCTTTGTATGTGTCTTTTTTTGCACTTGGAAAGATGTGCTCTAGACATGACAACTACAAAGCTTTTTGGTATACATGAAAAGCATCCATTGAAAGTGCAGCATCCCCCCATCTCCCCCTCCCCCCAAGCAAAGAGATAGTGGAAGGACTGGAGTCAAAATAACTTTATAATCTTTTGTTGTTCAGTCGTACAGTCGATTCCGACCCTTTCCGACCCTTTGCGATCTGTTCTGTTCCAAACCTCCACTGTGTATTCCTTAGGGATGTTGTCTAGGTCATACCTGTCTGGCCTAATTGTTTCCCCTATTTTCTTTAGTCAAAGCCTGAATTTTGCAATTAGTAGATTGCGATCTGGGCCACAGTCTTTGCTATGGCCATAATTGTCACTGAATAGTAGTGGGACTTATGGCTTCTATTACTATCATATGACATTCCCAGTTGTGCTCCAGCTAGATCAGACTGAGGAGCTTTCTATTCCAGTATTACATTCTCATTGTGGCCAACCAGATGCCCAAGAGAAGTCCACAACATAGACATGAATTCAGTAACATGGCCATTCAACAATTGTTTCTGATAATGGAGACTGGAACTAGTTATCATAACTCACTGGTAGCTTTATTCTCTGTTAACTTGTTTAATATTCTTTTAAAATTCTCCTAAGCAGTCCATGTCACCAACTAATCTACGTTATCTACTGACAGAATCAACATGTTTGCAGATTATATCCACATGGGTTCTCTCCATAAAATGAGATTAGGTGCTCAAATCATATACACAAAGTACATGCACTTGTGTTGCAACATGAGGATATATAGATTTTGTTAAGGAACGTACAGTGAATGCAGGAAAATCTAGAGCCACAGAGGCATTCAGTAGCTCCTTTGATCTTGAATGTACACCAATTTACAAGCAGTACTGAAAGGCCATAGGTCAATTATTGTTTTCCATGACAGAAGACAGAAGTTTAGCTCAAAGTTCTACCAGTTTAGTTTGAAGCCACATGAATATTACCTGTTTAATCTTCTGTGTAATTCAAGGAGTTCCTTGAAAAGCAATTGAAATGAAGCATGCCAAAATTAATTTTCTCAGCTTTGATTTGCTACTGTATACTTCCACAGTTTTATAACTGGATTGACATTTCTGGCTGCTTGGCGGTATGAACAAAAATAATACACTGTAATTATGCTGTTCATAAGGTTTTCATTTCTTCCCCCAATGAGAAAGTATATCATAAATGTAGAAACTCTCATAAACTTGCAAATTGTAGACCAGCATGTTTAAATAGTGTGTAATGAGTTCTTCCAAAGAACATGTGCAGTTCATATTTTGCTCTCTTGTTCCCACCCTTGTTTCCTCACAAATGACTTTCTAACCCTAATGTAAACTTACTCTTAGAGCAACTTCTTCTTTCCAATAAAATACGTATTAATAGATTGCCACTAGGCTAAAATTAAATTAAAAACTTTTAGAAAATCTATTAGAAGCTATGTGCATTGTGTAAACTAAATTAAAAGAATATATTTTCTTACACATTATTTGACTAAACTGTTCACCTGTGTCTGCTTTCGTTCATTGTTCAGTAGGTTATTTAACAGTCTGTTGGATAATTGTAATGCCATGCAGTTTACAGTACAGCAACAGTAGCTAAATATTTTGGCTCTCTATGATTAAATTTAGGACTAATGTAATCAGTTCAGTTCTTGTAGCTATTCTAATTCATGTATTTTACATGACATAGAATTATCATGCTCATGAAAAAGTTACTGTCTCTCTTAATCTGAAGATGAGAAATATTAGATGCAAAAGTTTTGATAAACAGATGGTTCAGTATACAGTATTGTTGATACAGAGTTTAAGAACTGTAATCTTGTTTTTCTAGATTACAGATATAAAAGCATGTTTTGTGGAAAAAAGCCCCACTTGTCCATTGTAGTAACATGCCACTGTGAACAATTAGAAATGATGCTTGAATTAAAAGTAAACATATGTTCTGCTCCATTTTTTTGCACAATAGAATAGAGCAAGCGTGACATACATGTGTTTCCATTTATTATTTTCTCTTAATATTTTTCTGTTCCATAAGACATTTTAGCTTAACTTTATTCAAAATTAGCATAAGTCTAAATTTAAAGAAAAGATACTTTTCAGGTATAAAATATAGCTCAACCACAGACCAGAAATTAAAATAAGAATGCTATCTCTATCCTAAATATTCTGGGTGCAGTTTACTCCTTGGAATAATTTTATATCGCTTTTAAAGTGTGAGAATGTTCTCATGTCTTGGATGCAGTATCTCATGGAAGGCTGATAATACTGTTACCAGATAATGTGGAAAACCCAGAAAATTAGTGAAGCACTTTATAAGGCTGTGATGGTGAACCTTGGCACTCCAGATGTTCTTAGACTTCAATTCCCATAAGCCAAAGCCCCCGTAAATCCACGTGAATGGTTTTGTTGTGATTCATCCAGCCTGCACTGCCCTTGTTGCTTCTGCAAGTGGAAGTAAAATGCGTACGGGCTTGGGCTTCTGGGAATTGAAGTCCAAGAACATCTGGAGTGCCAAGGTTTCCCATCATGGTTATAAGGTGATGCTTAGAGTTCATTGATACATGGTTGTTCAATTCTAGTACTAGCCAAGAACATTCCTAATTAAAATGAACAATTTCAAATTATATCTTTAGCAAAGTACTGTGTGTTTGTTTTGTCAGGTGGAATAGTAATTTAAAAAATGAATACACTAGTACCTCAGATAACGTTAAGACATGTTTCCACAAGTCTTAACGTTATCCAGTTTTTAATGTTGTGCAATGCATTGATCGCACAATGTTTAAAAAAAGCCCTGTTCTCTTTCTGAAGAGAAAAGGGAACAGGAGGTTGATCCGGTTTGCTTGGGGGGAGAAAGCACCCTCCCTCCCCAAGCAAACCGGTGGTCCCAGCGTGGGACTGCCACTTTGCTTGGGGAGGGAAAGTGTGTTCCCTTCTTGGTAGCAGTGGTGTGTTTGGGAAGCTGAATGGGGGCTTCCCGGTTGGCTTCCCTGCCACGCCACTGCTGCGCCCAGTGAGTGATCATCGCTATGCTTGCGGTGGGAACGCACATTCCTTCTTCAAGCAAAGCGGGTGATCCCGATCACTCCCTTTGCTTGCGGTGGGAACGCATGTTCCCACCGCAAGCAAAGCAAGCGATTGGGAACATTTTTCACCCCACCTTCTCTTTCTCTGCTTTTCCACTAAGGCTGCAAAAGCAGAGAAAGAGAAGGTGGTGGTGGGGAAGGAAACAGTTTTTTCAGCTGTGCAGGCAAGAAAACTGTTCCCTTTACATCCCCCTCTCTTTCTCTTTCTCTTTTCCACTAAGGGTGGAAAAGTAGAGAAAGAGAAGGTGGTGGTGGGGAAGGGAACAGTTTTCTTGCCTGCGCTGATGAATAAAGGCAGGAGAGGGCTTGCTTCAAAGACTGGAAAGCAAGCCCTCTCCTGCCCTTATTCGCCAGTACAGGCGAGAAAACTGTTCCTTTTTCACCCCCACCATAGATCGGCATCACCCGCTTTGCTTGCTGAGGGAACACATGTTCCCACCGCAAGCAAAGCGGCGATCGCTTGCTGGGCACAGCAGTGGTGTGGCTGGGAAGCCGACCGGGGAGCCCCTATTTGGCTTCTCAAACACACCGCTGCTACCAAGTTCACAGTAGCAGCATGCATGGGGAGCCCCCAATCAGCTTCCCAGCCACACCACTGCTGTGAGCTTCGTAGTGTCGGTTTGGCTGGAAGGAGAATGGGTGCGCCCGATCTCCCCCCAACCAAACCTGTGGTCTGAGCCTCAGTAAATCTCTGCCCCAAACGTAACGTTGTGTGATGCAAATGTTGGCCTCAAATTCCGCAACGTTATCCGATTTTAGCATTATCTGAGGCAATCGTTATCCGAAGTATTACTGTATTCTGTATCTTAGAAAAGGGTGATCCAAATCCATACTCCATCACTGTAGCTGTTTGTGTTCATGATTTAATAAGACAGAATTTTCTTTAGTCACTCAGTTTGTTACTACTTGTACTTTGGTAGGTTAGTTTGGCAAGATGAATTTTAGGCTAGAAAGCAGAAAGTTGCTCTGAATTTCTTTTTCTTGCACCCCTCTTTTAATGCTTCTTTTGTTTTTGAGACAGAGCCATTATACAAAATAAGAACTGTCAGAAAGTTAATAATAAAAACATGCTGTGTGTAAATGTGTTCTGCTGAGTGGAAATTGTTTGTGCATGCTTTTGTTAATATTAGCAAAATTGGAACCATTGCCTCCATGTATCTGCATGTTTTTAGTAAATGTGTATATGGTGAGAAGGAGAAGATGATTTAAAATGGGAACATAAAGTAAAAGCAATCTGCATTGTGGAAATAGCTTCTTTTCATTAGGACAAAGTAAGCCTGAAAGAAGCCTTTTGGGGATAACTGCGTAGGTTTAATGGCACAAATTTACCTTGTGCCAGATGGTACAGGAACCTTAAAGATGCTAAGCCGGTCTGGTTCTGATCAGTAGTGGTAGGAGATTTTTGGTGAATCCATGAAAGCAAATTAATATAACGATAGGACAGAATAAAATATTAAACACAGAAGGAGAAGATTATGATAGTAGAGGAGGGGCCTTTACTGCCTCTGTTTTTTCTTTTGTGATTTATGTGTCTGATACAGTTAAGTGGATTAGGAAGTTTATAGGCATCCTTGTGCCATCTTGAGCCACTGCAGGTTGGGAGGAGGTAGCTTTTTAAGAAGGAGAACTCCGCTTCTGATAGTTACTGTTCTTATCTGTATTAGGATCATTCAACAAAACCAAGGACCCCTCAATGAGTTTACTTTTGACAGTTTCTTCCTCCAAGGATTTCTTTGCACCATTACTTACAGCAAGGGTCCTCAACCTTTTTAAGCCAAGGGCCAGATCACACCGCTGGCAACAGGACCACCCCTGAGCCACTCCCCACCCCACCGCCACCAGTGCCAGTGACCACCCCAAACCACCCATACCACTTCCGTGCTTACTGGCCTGGATGAGCTGCATGGCACCAAATCATCTGGCCCACAACCTTGTCCATCTGTCGCTTCTGCTTCTGCCACCTCAGTCCTTTTCTCCTCAGCTTGGCTTGGCGTGTCCCTAATGGTGCTCTGTAGCAGGGTGGATGTTGTGGCTGCGGCGACGGAAGCAGTGGCTGGAGTGAGGTCACAGGCTGGATGAGTTGGTGCCACGGGCTGGATCCGGCCCACGGGCCACAGGTTGAGAACCCCTGATTTACAGCATGGATTCTTCACCCATTCTTACTTTTGGCCCTCTTAAGTACCACATTGTGTTTTGTCACTCTGGGTAGGTACATATATAGAAAAACCAAGTTCTTCTATTAACAATGGCATTTCAGTAAACTTTGTTATGACAGCGCCACTTCCAAAGTCATTATTCTTTGTAAAATCATTCTGAAACATTTTGGTCTGTGCTGAAAGCAACATTCTTAGTCATTGATTTTTGCAACTTATTTCAAGAAAAATATTTAAGGCATACAATATTTTCAAGGACATTCAAGTGCAAAACAAACATTTAATCACATTTTAAATTAAAAATAAGCATGGTTGCTTTTTAGTGTGTGTTTGTTTTCTTTTGCTGTTAACTTGCATTTTGGTGTCTTGGTATTTGTCAGTACACCTGTTAATAGCAAGTTATTACAATGCAGTTATGCCCATGTACCAAAGAAGCTGACAAACAGATTGCTTTGTAAATGTGTAATTTAATTAGTTTGAATTCTTAAGAAGGTTGCCAACTCTTAGTATTTATTGTCTGTTATTCATTGGCAAAAACTTTTTTTTTGAAGTCGCATCTGTAAGAAGAGGTAGATTTGACTTGAGTTTTCTAAATGTTTTACAAATTAAGAGATGTTGGCTGCCAAAAGAGAGAGGGAGATGGTGCCTGAGTTATATGTTTAAACAGAACTGGATGTGTGATTTTTTCTTGTTCTGGTTCCCCCCCTTGAATTTGCTTCTGTGAAGTCACAGATCTAACCTTCAAGTGCCACATTACCCCCTGCTCTATTTTTCAAATGTGCTCAGACAAAGGAGCCTTTTTAGATAAGTAAGTTAGGCTAGGAGTTACCCTTCATATTGTCTACACAGGAGTAGAGCTGTAACATCACCATGACAGTTCATACATGACTTCTGTGAAGCAGAGAGACAAAGATCTGAGTTAGCTTTCTTCTGTCAATTAAATAGAGTTTGGGAAGTGGTCTTTGGGATGCCTAGTATGCTGTTGTGGATAGAGTAATGGATGGATTAGCCTATTTATGTATATATATGCTCCATAGTTTTAAAATACAATATAAATATCATTCTTCTACTGTGTTTAGGTCAGATGTAAAACTGCCAAAATGAAGGCACCTTTTGCTGAGTTCATTCTGCAGTTATTTTTGCCTTACCTAATGTGAGAAAGATTAGCCAGCAATACAAGGTTGCCGTTACCAGGGTAAGCCTGATTGTGGTTAAAAAATACCACAATCTTCAAGGAGGCTCTTTCTGTGTACCACGGAATAATCATTAAAAACAATTAAACATCAAGGTTAACACCAAGAATAAAAATAATTTTAAAACATTTTTTAAAACATATTACAAATCTGTAAGTTAATAAGCAAAGCATTCCTTACTGCTTCCTGCCTAAAGAGGAAGACCTTTGCTGACAGCAGAGGAAAAACGGATGGGGGCAGACTGACTTCAAGAGGCAGTGAATTCCAAAGCCTGGAAGCAACCATTGAGAAGGCCTTCTCTCATGGCTTCTCCAAATGAGCTTGGAAAGGGGATGGAATCTAGAGAAGGCCTTCTCAAAAAATCTTAGAAGTCAAGAGGCTCATATGGGGGTGATACAATCCTTCAAACAGCCTGATTCCTGGGTTCAAATACCATGTCAGCCATGGAAACTCCGTGTGGGTATGGATCTGGTAAATTCATCACTTACCTCAAAAGTTCTTTTAGCATAACTATAAGTCAGTTCTGACTTGATAGCACATGTCAAGAACACCAATAGTCTTAGCATTGGACACTGTTTTTCAAGATACAGTAAAACCTCGGATAACACTAAAACCTGGTTCCACAAGTCTTGGTGTTATCTGATTTTTAGTGTTATCCGATGCATGTTAAAATCCTATGGGATCCATAGAGATACATTGTAACCACACAGGCTTTAGCGGTTGTTATCCGATGCATCCCATAGGATCTTAATGTTATCCGATGCAATTCTTCCCCCCAGATTGCTTAATGTTATGCGATTTTAGTGTTATTCGATACTAATGTTATCTGAGGTATTACTGTACTGCTAATCAACAACTGTAATTCAATATACAATCAAACCTTGCATAAAGAGCGCCTCGCTTAAAGAGTAACTTGCTTAAAAAGCAGAATTTTATCTGAATGTGCGCTTCGCTTAACAAATAAAACCAACCAAAAACTCGCTTAACAAATAAATTGGGGTTCACAACCCCCCGCCAGAAATCACAATTGGTCACTTAACAATGGTGTTTCGCTTAAGGAGCAAACTCGCTTAAAGAGCAATCCTGTGGAACACATTATGCTCTTTAAGCGAGGTACAACTGTATTTATTGAACAATTTAAGGGAAGAATGTAAGAGAAATCAGAAGCTGCATGGAAAGAAAAAATCCTTACTCCTGATAAATTTCCTAAGTTTGTTGTAGCAATTTACATAGTGAATAACATACTCGAATGTCTAAATGAAAAATGGAACTTGTGATTACTGGTAGCAAATAGAGAACTTGAAGATGAAAATAGGCAAAAAAAAATCACCCTAATTTTATTCCATTTTAAAATTGTGTTCACGCTGGAAGGGGAATAATTGAGAGGCAGAAAACAAACATCAGATTATAAGATGTTTAAGAGCAAGTGATGTTTGAAGTTCAACTGTTGTTTGAAGCTGAGTGTCTGAGATGTTGAATGCTTGCCATAAGAAATGAAAAGAGGATGAATGCCTGGGGCATCATTTGGGCTTTCCAAACCTACATTTTTTAAATCACTTTTTATCATTTTATGCTTGTGTTACTCCTAGTGCAAACGTGTTTGCTTATTTCTCTCTATTGGAACATACATTCTTGAAGTGACAAAAGACTTTGTTTCATAACATGCACTGTCCGTCCCTTCCTTTCCATTTTAAAACTTTGACATTTGGCACTTCAGAAAGAAGTAAACATGCACACATGCATTGGGGATGTGCACTGTCTTTGAATAATTGCGTAAATATAAATCAAATCAAAGGTGGAATTCCCCCCCCCCCCAAAAAAAAAATTTTTTTTCTGGGGTAATGGTGAGGTGAAGCAGAGAGTATAAAGACATTAATGGAGCAGAAAGACACTCCCCACAGATTTCTCTTGTTTAATACAACATTCATGAGTCACCATTAGAAGTGGGATAAGGGAAAGAAAATTGAAGAATGTACTTGTTTGGAAGCAATGGAGAAAAATAATGTGCTGTTTACCAGAGAAATGAACCTTTGCCTTTTCTGTGTCACAGTCATTGATTAAATCACTAAAAGCTATTTAGTGGGTTCAGCACCACTGATTTCCAATCCAGGGAAGAAGAGGGGAGAGGAGAGAAAGGCTGGAAAGTGTAAAAAAGAACAGGCTTCCTGCATTGCCCCTTTAAGGAAGCATGCTTATAGTCCCTTCAAAGCCCTGCACTCACTCACTCGCTTCCTTCTGATTTCCATAGGTTGCTGCTGTGCTCTTTCTACTGGTGGGGGGGGGGGGAGAAGGATAAAATACACACAAAGCAGGGCATCCCATGGAGCAATTTGTGTTGTGATGGTCAGAGGAGGCCTTTGTGTTCAGCCTGTACCATTCAGTCTATGAATTTGCATTTCAACACTTAAGGGAATATGGTTTTCACAGAGAACTAGCAGTGGACAGATATTGTCACAAACTTGGAGGAGTTGAGGTCTGAGTGTCTCCAAAAAGAAACAGATTGAATTGTGTTGTGGATTCGGGCCTTTATTCTCTCTCTCTATTATTATTTGATCATGACCTGGGTATGTGCATGTATGTGTAAAATATATAATTCAGTCACCTTTTTTCAGAAGAAGAGGCTTTAAAATATTCTGACACCAATATAAAATAAATAAAAGAAGTGGCAAATAACAGACATAGTGGGGAACATGATCCCCACCAGTATTATTTAAACAAGTTGCAAAGTGTGTCCAAAATATAGTGAATGTGCTTCTGCAAGAGAGAGATGTTTTCTCTTATTACCCTTCCGTGGTTCAAATAAGTAATTGTGATTATTTTCCTTTAATTATAGACAATATTTAACCATGAATTATGTGTGGCATTAGTTTTCCCCCAGTAGTTTTTCCCCTTTAAAAGATCTTAAGTGTGCCACTCTATTTTAGTGATTCAATTCAATTTAATTTATCTCTATGGAAAACTGAATCTTTTTGAAAGGTTGTAGCTGTCATGTTATGAAGCTGGTTAAAACCTGCCTTTCTGGTTTATAGTGTTGCTGATCTATAAAGCATGGTTTTATGACTCATTTTGAACAATTCTTTGTTCGTTCTTGAAAGCATAACATAGTATTTCAAATAAGCATGTTCCTTCCAAGAATGCAAGCAAGTTTGGTCTTAGTATGAAAGGCTGTGTAATTTTTAAAATACAGTATCCCAATCTAACATGCTGGTTTATGTTCTGTCTCTGTTTTTTCACTCACTGAATTGTTCTCTGTCTCTCTCTGATGAAGTTTTGTACCCTTTTTAAATCACAACTATTAGCATAACAAACCCATGATAAAATTATCTGTGTAGTTTCTCTATTAAAACAGACATAACTTGAGAGTCTTGTATTATGCATAAGAGGTGAGAGGAATATTGTAGCTAGCAGAGAAGCTCTACTTGATCTTGGTGGGTCATATGTCTTGCACAGTTATTAATAATGGAAGCATAACAGTTTGTCATAAGGCAGAAAGTACTCGGACATGGGGAACTGTAGTGGCTCAAGTGGTTAAGATGCTGAACTTGAAGACTGGAAGGTCAGAGTTCGATACCTGAGTACTGCATGACGGAGTGAGCACCTGTCTCTGTTCCACTTCCTGCCAACCTAGCAGTTCGAAAGCAAGAAATTGCAAGTAGATAAATAGGGATCACTTGGATGGGAAAGTATGGTAAACAGTGTTCCATGCACTGCGGTGTCTAGGCATGCCTGCCATATGTCCACAAGCGTCTGCATATGCAGACAGCACTGACTCTTTGGCTATAAACAGAGATTAGCACTGAACCCTAGAGTCGGATACAGCTGGCTTTCAAGCATGGGCAACCTTTACCTTACTCTGACATGCACTTGTTGTACCTTGTGCTTAGAAAGTTATTTTTTAAAAAAGAGATTGAATTCTGCTATGCATTTTAATGCATTTTAAGTGCTTTTGGCTGAGGCTTGGGACTCTAGGAATCTAGCTTTACATTGGTTCTCTGTATTGGGTAAGAAAGGTTGCTGGAAGCAACATTGAGAAATTAGCTCTATTCCTTACTAGCACCTTCCTTGAAACCTGCTGTCTTGGATTTTCTTTGCTTTTGACACTGTCTTTCCATTGATCCTGTTTTGGTTTGCCAACACCTAGGCTTATCGCTCTCTAGATGGACACTTATGGCTTATATTTTGGAATGAGTGGACCTCCCCCTTTAATTTCATCTTTTCTGGAGCAGGACACGAGTGGTTAAAATTGAGGCTGCTGTTGTGATACCTGCAATTAGCACAGGCTTATAGCCTTTCTGATAAACAGTGTTTCCTTGACTTCATATTTCAATCACCTGCATATATGTTTCTACCTAAAGTAGCCAATTGCAAATTTGTTGCAACCTTTATTGCAAAATTGTTTCTATTTCCAAATATTTAGTTATTTTGTAAGTTAGAACTGAGAATGATTACATAAACAGATTTTAGTTATAAATCTGGTTTGTTTTAAATGCTCCCCCCTCACTGCATGCATTGATTCTCTCCTGATAATTTTTAAAGTAATCAGACCAGTTGTTAAGTTTCATTGTATGTTAATTGTTGGTCTTGAGGCTTTGGGAAACTTACATAAGGATAACTTAGTGGCAGTTCTTTGTGCCTGAAAAAATTCATATTAAACATAATATAGTTTCCTATATCCAACCATATTGATCTGCATACTTGTTTCATTCTATACCTGTTTCCTCTCCTTCATTGTTTTTGAGGCTGAGAACACTACATGGAAGCTCTCTTTTATTTATTTATTTATATGTATTATCCCGCCCCAATCAGGCAAACCTGACCCTAGGCGGCTTCACATTCAGTGGAACCTCAGTTAACGTAATTAATGCATTCTCTGGGACGTTTCTTACAAAGAAAATTACTTTAACTGAATTCCCCATAGGAATGCATTGAATTCCATTTCCCATAGGAATGCATTAAAAACCAAAATACTTTAACCAAAATGCAGTTTCCCATAGGAATGCATTGAAAACCAATTAATCCATTCTGGAAAAAATTATGTAAACCGAGCCACTATTTTCTATGGATTTCCTTTTGTTATGCGATTTTTATGTTATTCGAGCCATTTGTTAACCCAGGTTCCACTGTACAGTATTTGTCTTTGCAATTCAGGTTTACCAGTCATTCATCATCCTTGCCCTGTCCTATAGAAAAACACATGGCTTCTTGTTGACCTAATGGTTTCTTGGAAGGAAAGGGGTGCTAAATGACTGACACTCCTTTGTCTAACAAGTTTGGAAGAGGCATTCGAAGCCATTCCATGAGATGTGGAATCTGAAACTTACAGGCCCTACCAGTGAATGTACAGTCATACCTCGCATAACAAATTTAATTCATTCTGCGAGGCTGTTCGCTATGCAAGTTTTTCGCTATGTGAAACAAACTCGCATAGCGAAAATTCCTATGGAAAAACTCACATAACGAGCTTTTTTAGGGGGAGAACTTGCATAGCGAATTTTTTTCGTTATGCAAGTTTCCCCCATAGAAACACTCGTTATGCGAGTTTTCCATAGGGAAAGTCCAACTTGCATAGCGAAAATTTTCAAAGTGTACAAAGTGTAAAAGTATATTTTATATATGCATATAAATAGTATGGTTAAGAGATTGATTGTATTGAAAACAATTGAATTAACTTGTTTTTTTGTTTTTTTGTATTGTTATATTTGTTTGTTTTTTTACTTTCTGTATAGTAAGATGTAATTTGTTTTGTTTTCTGTTTTCTCTTTTTAATATTTCTTATTGTAAAAACACCCTTAATAATAATAAAAAAAGAAACACTCATGCGAGTTTTCCATAGGGAAAGTCCAACTCACATAGCGAAAATTTTCCTTATGCAAGTCAGACCGGTTAGCAAAAACCCCACTCGTTATGTGAGTTTTTCGCTAAGTGAGTCACTTGTTAAGCGAGGTTTGACTATATTTTGAAACTTGCTTTAGATTAACTTTAGCAATATCTATTAGCAGTGTATATGTAACATGGCAACACTGTGTTCCTAAAGTCACTGTGACTTGGTGCTGGCAAAGCAGTTGATATCAGAGGCGTAGCTACCGCCGTATCTGCCGTATCAATTATACGGGGGCCCCGGGCCACGGGGGCCCCCAACGTGCGTAAGCAAAACAAATCTTTACCCTTCCTAAGGGCCCCCAAACAAATTTTTATACAGTGCCCCGCCAAGGCACGCTACTCTTCTGGTTGATATGTGGCCCTTCCTAAGCATTTCATTTTATACAACAGCCATTGACTAGTCCCCTACCCCTTCCTTTCTTGACCTGAAATGACAGAAATTTAAAGAAATCTATGTAAACAGGGAGTGAGATCTCAGAGTAGATGGTGCATAGACTCATGATGCTCAAGATATTAATGATTAATTACTAACACATAAGCATGTTTGCTCATTTTTTAAAACAAATTGGGTCAAGAGCTTGAGGAGTTTCTTTAAATTCTTGTTGTTGAGGTTTTTTGTCAAAGAGGAGTATGTCTGTTTCTAATAAAACAACCTCCCCAGTAGACAAAGCTATCTGAATGCAAGAATGCCATTGTGCACTTGACAAAAGAATGAACACTTGTGTGAATAGGCTCTGTACATTCTTTCCCACAGAAGTCAACGAAAGGGTCCGTTGTCCTAGGCTACGTATTCCATCATTTAAACCTTGTGGAGATAGATTACTTCGGACTCCGTTACTGTGACAGAAGTCACCAGACGGTGAGTATAAACAGGACAGATTAGATTTTTCCAGTGATAAACATAACCTGCTGCTAAAAAAAAAATCTCAATTGTATTTTAAGCTGTTTTGACAACAAGTCCATTTAAAAATCAACCTAAGTAATTGTCTTGTCATATTTATAGGGAAATAAATATTTCAGTCAGAAATTATTTTTCCCTCTATGGTTCTTTTTCTTTGTTTGGGGCAGATGTAAAACTGCCAAAATGAAGCATAAATTGTGTTGGAATGGCCTTTTCTGGAATGACCATGACATTCCAGTCACGTTAATGGGCATTGGCTTAGTATAACATTGGATTTAGGCCATTTATTAGTATGCTAAATCTATTTAGAAGCCTACTAGGAGTTGGATTTTTGGATTTTCTGAACTATACATACCATAACTCATCATTGTGGGAATTACTCTTACCTGACATGCACTTCACGAATGCATCGAACAACGCTAAAATAGAAAAAAAAAGCCCTGACGTCAGGGACAAACTTGCTTGACTTCGGGGGCAAACCTCTTCTCGCTAAGGCTCTTGTCGGGTGGTGAGCGAAGGTTCCCCCACACACGCCACAAGGGATAAACCCCGCGGGTTTTAGTTTATGAATTTTAAATTTTTATATTGATGTGTTTTATTTTGTGCTGTAAGCCGCCCAGAGTCGGGCTTGCCCGATTGGGGCGGGTTAGCAAGTGTGAGAAATAAATAAATAAAAATAAACTCTTCTCGCCACCCGACAAGAGCCTTAGCGCTTGCTAAGGCTCTTGTCGGGTGGCGAGAGAAGGTTCCCCCTCACACGCCACAAGGGATAAACTCCGCGGGTTGTCCCTTGTGGCGGGCGAGCGCGCAACTCTTCTCGCCACCCAACAAGAGCCTTAGCAAGCGCTAAGGCTCTTGTCGGGTGGCGAGAGAAGGTTCCTGATCGCACTCCTTGTCTCGCCACCCGACATGACCCTTAGCTGTTGCTAAGGGTTGTGTCGGGTGGCGAGAAGAGTTGCTGGGGGGGGGGGATTGTCACCCAAGCCGAACCGAGTTGCGGCTGGCGATCCCTAGCTGCAGCTCGGTTCAGCTTGGGTGAATCCTTTCCTCCAGACCCTACTCCGCTCGCAAGAATTGTTGCGAGCGCAGTATGGTTGGGAGGAAATGTGCGCTACCCAATCCACCCCCACCCCCCAGATGATTGGCTCAGATAACGCTAAAGGATTGTTATCCAGAATCGTTATCCTATGCAAGGTTTTCCCAAAAATCTTGCATCGCTATCCGATTCTAGCGTTATCCGGTCCAATCGTTATCTGGGGTATTACTGTACCTGAATGTGATCCACCTGAATCAGAAGGTTTTGATTAACTGGGAGAAAGGCCTAAATTGGTAGGTTCTGCTTTTTTTTTTTTTTTGGTAAATCTCCCAACTAGGATCATAGTAGGAACAAGTTAGCTGGGTGGAACTTGGCCTAGTTAAGCCTCAAAATCTTTCAGTTCAGGGCTTTCTTCCAAGGTTGTCATATTCGGGTATTTACAAGATGCCTTAAAGGCAAGTAGAACTCCCACAGAGGAAAATTATGGTATTTGTACTTCAGTAAATCCAACCCCCCATCGCCAATGACTACTTGTGGTTTCTGATGATCTTAGCTACTAGATGTGTGGCCCTAGGTATCTAGCTGTCATGGTTGTGGTGCTAGTGTTTTAGACTAGAAATTATCATAGGGAAGGGCAGTGGCCACTCTTAGTGCAATGATAGCGAATCTTGGCACTCCAGGTGTTCTTGGACTTCAGTTTCCACAAACCCAACTCTCTGTACATGCAGAAAACCCATTCGTGTGGATTCACAGAGACTTGGGCTTCTGGGAATTGAAGTGCAAGAACACCTGGAGTGCCAAGGTTTGCCATCACTGTCTTAATGGATAATTACATTATTTCAAATTTAACATTTGTCAGATGCTGATGTGCGATATTTTGCACATTAATCACAGGAAGACCTGGCTCTGTCAAACCACCTGGAATAACTTGGAAGTCAGAGGTTATTATGAAATAAAATATTCAAAAGACTGCTGGAGATGTAAAAAAGTAGTTGAAACATATTTTCATTTATGATCAGAATGTAAGAATGTATAGAAAATACTGTATATAAAAATAATGAAATACTGTATAAAATTGGAGATATGTACTAAAATAGCATTATTTTGAATTTTGGAAATTGCAGATAGAATGGGAAAATATGATCGTTATATTTGTAACAGCATTGAGACTGAATATTAAAAAATGAAAAGTAGATTGGGATTTTGAATTGGATGATTGGTGTAAAGAGATATGGACTATAACTTTAAATGATAAATTAACATGTGAAATAAAGGTTAAAAAGGAGACAATTTAGATTATGTATTGGTGAAAGGGAAAGGAGTAAAGCCAGAAAAAGATGTAATATCTTTTTGGAACAAGGGGAAAAATATAAAAATGTAATAATATTGAGAATATTTAATGGAGAAGGTTTACAAGTCCTACTGGTGGTAGGTGCCAATAGGTGTTGTTGAGTTTGTTTGTTTTTGTCTTTTATCCCTCTGCTTTAATTACTACTACTAAAATGAACTAAAATTTAGCTTTTGACAAAGCAGCGATAAACATTAGTGGCCATTAGAAGATGAGAAGATTTTGCCTAAGGCAGGCTGTAATAAAGGACTGTGGTGGCTTATTAGTTAAGATGCTGAACTTGATGACTGAAAGGTCAGCAGTTCGAGACTGCACAGCGCAGTGAGCTCCCATCTCTGTCCAAGCTCCTGCCAACCTAGCAGTTCGAAAGCAAGAAATTGCAAGTACAGTGGAACCCCAGGTTACGAATGATTCGACTTACAAAAATCTCAAGATATGAAAGGAAATCCCAGAAAAAATAATGCTTTGAGATATGAATGTTTTTCAAGATACAAAAAAGTTTCCCTATTGAATCACATTGGTATACAGTGGCCTCTAGTGGCCACTTCTGGTAATGCATTGTGTTTTGAATTTTTTTGTAACACAAAACAACCCAAGGTACAAATTAATTTTGTATCTCGAGATACCACTGTAGATAATTAGGTACCATTTTGATGGGACAGCATTCAGTGCACTCTGGTGTTTAATCACGTCTGCCACATGTCCACAGAAATGTCTGCAGACACAGACAGTGCTGGCTCTTTGACTATAAACGAGATGAGCACTGAACCCTAGAGTCAGATACAACTGGCTTTTGAGCAAGGGCGACCTTTACCTTTACTAATAAAGGGTAGTGAGAAGAAATGCAAGAGAGCTACAGAATTACATATTAAGGCATATGTTACTATTAATTATTGGCTGAGGTTGGTAATATCACATTAAGCACATATTAAGTTAGTTGTAGCATGGAAGAGGGTGTGTGCGGGTGGGATCAGATGGAAATTTGTCCCAACATTTAGAACACTTCAGGGATGGGCTGTTTTTCTCCTAAAACTGGCAGTTTTCAACCTAGAAAATGGTTTCTTTTAAACAAGTTCAGAATATTTGACATGAATTTAACTCAACACACCATCATGATAAAGTTCTTAAAAATAAAATAATCTATTAACACCTAAAGAACATTAATTGTAATATTACATCAGGAGAATATACAGTTTTAGTAGCTTTCTGTGGTACACAGAAAGAACTTCTTAATGTAAGGATGTAAATTAATGTCTCCTGGTTCAGCAGTGTGTTTGTGGGGAGTACACAGAAAAAACCTCCTCGAAGATTGTGGTTTTTCTGAACCACAATAGGACATACCCCGGACAATGGCCACCTTGTGCTGGCTAGTCTTTCACACAGTAGGTCAGGCAAAAGGAACATTTTGACAGTTTGATGTCTGGCCTAGACAGAGAAGAAGAAGAAGTAGCTTTCTATAGCTTAAATGATAGGGAAGTTTTAAACATATTTTTTTGATCATGTCGCGGTCAAATCCTTAACCTTATGCAACACATTAAGGATGGCTTAAAAAGAAAGCAAATTACAGGAGTGGCTTTCATTGGCCTAACTGCATCATATGATAATGTCAATCATAGGATTCTGCTCCATAAAATAAATAAGCTAACCAAAGAGAACAAGCTTACTAGGGTCATTGGCAGCTTCTTTCAGAACCAGATATTCTATGTGATGATGAATGGAAAAAACAGTTGATGGAGGATACAGAAGAATGGTCTACCTCAAGGAAGTGTATTGTCTCCCAACACTGTATAATATACAGTCAAACCTCGCATAATGAGTGCCTCGCTTAAAGAGTAACTCTCTTAAAGAGCAGAATTTTCTCTGAATGTTCGCTTCGCTTAACAAATAAAACCAACCAAAAACTCGCTTAACAAATAAATCGTGGTTCGCAATCCCCCTCACAATTGGACACTTACAATGTTGTTTCGCTTAAAGAGCAAACTCGCTTAAAGAGCAATCCTGTGGAATGCATTATGCTCTTTAAGCGAGGTATAACTGTACAGTTAAACCTCGCTTAACGAGTGTTTTGCTTTGCGAAAAACTCTCATAACGAGTGGGGTTTTCAAAAAGCAATCCGACTCGCATAATGAAAATTTTCGCTATGCGAGTCGGACTTTCCCTGTAGAAAACTCTCATAACGAGCGTTTCTATGGGGAAAACTCGCATAACGAAAAAAAATCGCTATGCGAATTTTTCCCCTAAAAAAGCTCGTTATGTGAGTTTCCCCATTGGAATTTTCACTATGCGAGTCTGACTCATATAGCGAAAAACTCGCATAACCAGCAGCCTCGCAGAATAAATTAAATTCGTTATGCGAGGTATTACTGTATATACAAATGATCAGCTAGTTCCTGACATTACAAAACTGTTCATCTATGACAATGATGGCAATCCTTGGCACTCCAGGTGTTCTTGGCCTTCAATTACTAAAAGCCCAAGTCAGCACTCCTGCTGATCAGGGCTTCTGGGAAATGAAGTTTAGGAACATCTGAAGTGCCAAGGTTAGCCATCACTGAGGACGACACAGCAATGGCCATTCAAGGGTCAAGTTTTGATGAGGTAGCTGGAAAATTTACTGGAGCACTTGAAAAATTAGGACAGTGTTAGAACATCAACCATTTGAAGCCCAATCCAAGCAAGACTCAAGTATGTGCTTTCCACCTTTGAAACTGAGAGGCAAGGGTTAAGTTTGTGTGTGTGTACACATGTGTGTATATTTTAAGATTAATACTCCACAATCTCTTAGAGGGATGCTGTTTATACTGGCTGCAGGTTACTTTAGATTAGAGTGAGGTTAGTCTTCCAAAACAAAACAGTCTTTGATCTTAAAGTGCCTTAAATTGTGAATTAATATATTAAAATTTTCTTCTAATATTTTAATAATTGTTTTAATGACAATTTCCACAGTACTGGCTGGATCCTACAAAGACACTTACAGAACATAAGGAGCTCATAAACAGTATGTATACAATTTATTCTTTTTTTAAAAAATTTTTTAGATGGGCTTAGAAAATATTTTATCCTCAGAGCTAACCCTTTGGAATGTATGATAGTTTTAAAGTCCTTTGATATTGTTGTGTAATAGAATAGTGGTTGGTGTGAAAAACAACACACATTGACTGCTGGAACTTGTTCTTTCCTTCTTTCTAGCCAGCTCCATATTTCTTCACAGTACTAGAAATGGTTGAAACCTATAAATGATAGTAGTATACATACTTTGAAATTACATTTAATTAGAATGTTTAAAATGATTTTTTTTAAAAAAAGAAGATTCTGGCAAGTAACTTTTGGAATTGTGACAAGCACAGTTCCCTCTATTCTGTCAATAACTGGACCATTTCAGCAGGGTTTGGGATTATCCATTAGGGGAGAAGGAGGATAAAAATTATAGGGATGCTAGGAACAAAGTAAAAAGATTTGGGTAGTATGCCTTTATGTATTGCTTTTATTAAAAGGCAATGGACTTGGGAGGTGTTACACTATATTCCTGCAGAATTCACTGTTACAGTGCAACCAATGCAGGTGCCAGTATGCTAATTCTGTGGATAACAGCCTTCCCTTACAATACAGAGTGGAGGAGAATACAAAACAAATGTCAGGCCTTTAATTTTGCTTCATGCCTGAGTCAGCAGGAAAATTTAAACAGGTTCATTCCCCTGCCCCCCTTTTAGCTAAAGTTGTTTTCCAGCCAAATACAGTTAAATCAAACCTTCACTTAACTTTCAGTGCCTGGTAGCTGCTAGAAAAACATTATGGGTATAGGCCAATGATGGCTAACCTTAGCATTGCAAGGTGTTCTTGAACTTCAATTCAGAAACCTAACGCAGTACATTGGCTGATCAGTTCTCTGGGGAATTGACTTAGGCTTCTGGGAATTGAAGTCCAAAAAACCAAAAATTGGGAAACACTGCTGTATATGATAGCTGTGTAAGACTGTTTAGGCAAGAAAATAGCAAACATTTATGCATCAACCTTACATTCTTTTAGCTAAACCAGTTATGAGACTCAAGTTTAAATAATAAAACAGTCAAACAAACAAAAAATAATAATTCAGCTTTCTTAATGCTTCAAAGCAAAACATAATCCAGAGCATGTGAACTCTTGTCTTTTAGAGATCTCAGAAGTAACAGGCTTCAAAAGACAATTTATGATCACATTCCAAATTATTAATTTGTATGAAAATTTTTGTATCCTTTGCATTTTGCCCCCAAAAGCAGATCTACATGGCAACTCAGAGGGAGTAATTTTAAAGCAACACAGATTTTTAAAATCCTCCACAGAATAAAACAATCTAAAAACAGTGTAGCATAAGGCTGGGTCAGCAAGACATGCTGACCAAAAATACTTCTGTCTTATCTCCGTTAAGCTGCATTTTGTGAGCCAGTTTGCATGTTGAAGGGAGAGGTGGGGAGCAGAACTGTTAATCAATGTGGTAATCTACAGGGGCAGCACCCATACAGGTTCAATCATGCTTGCAGAATATTTCACTGTATACATTAGGCAGAGGAATTCTAAGTGTCATTTTATATGCAGTGGGATTTAACCTGCCAGTTGTTGTTATGTGCTGTCACGTCATGACCGATTTATAGCAACCTTAATAGAGCTTTCAAGGTAAGCGCAGTATTAAAGAGTGGCTTTACTAGTTCTACACCTGCAGTGAGTTTCCATGGTTGAGCAGGGATTTGAACCCTGGTCTCTAGCATCCTAGTCCAGTGGTGGTGAACCTATGGCATGCATGCCAGAAGGGACATGCAGATCCCTCTCTGTCAGCACACACATCATTCTCCAGCACAGAGTTCTCCCTGCCTCTCTGCCCAGCAGCCCAATGGGAGCATGTCCTCCCTCATCCCAGCACATATTCTCCCTGCCTCTCTTCCCAGCAGCCCAATGGGAGCACTTTCTCCCAGCAGCCCAATGGGAGCACTTTTCCCCTTACCCCAGCACAGAGTTTGCCCCATCCCTCTGTCTGGGTACCCAGTCTCTAAAAGGTTCACCATTGCTGTCCTAGTCCATTGGATAGAGCACATTACACCACACTGAATATCTTAACTTGCAAGTACACATATATAAGATTGTGGTATTGATGTTGAGAATGAATATAATCTTGTGTATTTCACACAGGTCTGTATCATGTTAGGAGGTATAAACAGGAAGCACATTTTTCCCCTTGCTGTGGTAGCTATAGTGACTGCTGGTCTGTTTCTGGACATAAGTCAGAGTGTTGGCTATGATGTATAAAGCCTTACATGTGGAATGACTAAACAATTTGAAAGACACTCTTCTCCTTTATGGAGTGCCTGGATTTTGAAATTTTTGGGTCTGCCACCTGGCTGCTGGCATGCTTTGGAATGTCCTATCTTTGGCATTTAGATGCATTTTAACTGAAAGGATTTGTTTTTTCTCTGTTGATTTAGTTCAGTTGTGTTTTGTCTTTACATTTTAATGATATTTCCTTTTTTTGCTTGAAATTTATTGTTAGCTATATTGAGTGGCATTCCATAGCAGAAATGGAGGGAAGAAATTAAACATATAAACACACACACACACACATTTTGATACATATTTATAAACTATATATGAAAAACTTGATATAACAGTGTGTTTGGAGAGATGACACAACTAGTGATAAACTGGTAAGGCAGCTATTCCCAGATATCTTTCTTGATTGAGATAAGGTAGACATTATTAGCTAAATGCTTATTCTGTGCAATTCTATTTTGTTTCAGTGGGGTTGTATACTAGTAATTATAGTTGTCTTGAGTCCCTTGCCCAAACTAATCTTGGCATTGGTTGAAAGAACCACACAGCATATGCTTTCTAGACTGTCTTGCATGAAAAATAGGAATTTTTAAAGGAGGTATATAAACAAGGTTATATAGTTATATTTTGATAAGATAATAGAATTTATGTTCAAATAAAGATGTTCAGTATTGCAGTGATTTGTGTGTGTGTGGGTTTTTTAAAAAACCCACCAGGTTCCTTATTTCTAACAGCTGGTCCACCTTACACTCTTTACTTCGGTGTGAAGTTCTATGCAGAAGATCCATGCAAATTAAAGGAAGAAATTACCAGGTATGGTATGATTTTAAATACAGGTAACTATTAGTAATAAGACCTAATAGGTACTCTTAAAGTAGCCTATATTAAATACAGGTAACTATTAGTAATAAGACCTAATAGGTACTCTTAAAGTAGCCTATATGTTTATATGGGATTAGTCATTTTAGAAGGGGGAAAAGTGAACTCTTAAATTGGAAGTTCTATTTTTCTTATTATGAACAATTAAAAAATATATTTGGAAGATCTCAATTAAGTTTTACTAGCATCCCCGGGAGGTAGAGTTCTTTTCAATGGCTGAAATCCTGTTGCACTGTGGAATTGGTTTGAAAAAATAATAGTGTTGCAGAAGTGATGTTCATAAAGCATTTCTGCATGCTTGCTGTACACTGGTTATAACAGGTCAGATTGTAGAATTCTAATTTTTGTTGTTCAGTCACACAATTGATTCTGAGCCTTTGTGACCCCACTGCCTGCCAGGCACCTCTGTCCTCCACCTTCCTCCTCAACCCGCCCAGCTCTGTGCTCATTACATCTATAATACCATCTAACCATCTCATTTTCTGCCACCTCCTTCTTCTTTTGCCCCCTAAACCTTTCCCAGCACCGAAGTTTTCTCAAGCGAACCTTCTCTTCTCATATGATGTCCAAAGTACATTAGCTTCAGATTTACTATTAGACCTTCTAAGGAACAGTCAGGGTTGATTTCTTCTAAGATCGACCTATTTGTTCTCCTCGCTGTCCAGGGGACTCTCAAAACTGTCCTCCAACACCACATTTCAAAGGCATCTATTCTTCTGCACTCTGCTTTCCTTATGGTCCAGCTCTCACAACTATACATTGCCACCGGAAATACCATTGCTTTGATTATATGGATTTTTGTTTTCAAGGTGATGTCTCTGCTTTTAACTGTGTTCCCCAAGTTTCACATAGCTTGCCTCCCAATAATTAGAATTCTAATTACTTGGGTTTAAATTTACATTATGAAAAGAGAAACAGGATTTAAGCAAATGTATCTTAGCTAAGGGCTTTGCAGTGATTATAATAGGACTACATTTTTCTTGTGCAAATCATTTTCAGATTTATTTTACTGTGATGCATTTGCTTCCATGGAGATTGTTGCTCTCCCATAGCTTTTGTTTTTATTCAGTCCTAGTAGTTATAAATAGTTTTTGAGTACTGTTCCACCTTCAAAAGATATGAACTCATACGCCAGGGGGCCAAACTATGGCCTGGGGGCCAATTCATCCAGCCCACAAAGCTCACGGGCACATTTTACTTCCACTTCCAGGAGCGATGAGGGCTTTGTGGGCCGGATGAATTGGCGATGGGGACCACATCCAGCCCCTGGACCATAGTGACCAGCCCATGGCCTGAAAAGTTTGGGCACCCCGTCATACACAATACAACAGAGCTCTAAATTGGGGGGGGGGGGAATGTACCCTGTGTTGTATCAGATAATAATTTTTAATTCTTAACTTCAGGCTCATAGTAGAGATATGACAATCAGATGCTTATTGTGCTACATGTCAAGCAAACCAGTTATTTGTGTTGCTTTGTTCTGATCAAGCCAACACTGTCTGCATGTTGATCTGGGTGCACAGAAGCAGACTGCACAAGAGAAAGCAGGTCATAGCTAGTGAAGTAAAATTATGCATAGCTGCATGTGGAAAGAGAAGGATGCTATACACAGACTGTTAAGCCTGGTTGCAAATTATCATTTTAAAGTATGTGAGTGACCTTCCTCCTTTTCTAGTGATTATAGTGATGTCAAATTTATTTAAAGCATTAAATGTATCTTAGGGCTATTCATCATAATGTCAGTATTTTCTTTACCTCTTAATTTTGTCAAAAACTGATAGCTGTGCTTCCATGTCATCCATTATTACATCCATCCATGCATCAGCCACCTTTCTCCCAATAGGGAACTCAAGGTAGTCACAATGATTGAAAATATCAAATCAAAACAAAATATTATACATTAAAAACAATTAAACTGTAATAATAGCTTAAATACATTAAATGATTAAAAACAGGATTAAAACATTAAAAGCTCTTTAAAAATATACAATAGATAAACGCCAGCATCCAGAGGACTTAGTTATAATTATTAAAAGCCTGTCTGAAGAGATGGATCTTCAGCTGTTTGCAGAGGGATAAAAGGAAGGGGAGAACATTTTGTAATCTGGGGAGCAGCCACAGAGAATGTGGTGTGTCTCTATACAATTAATGTGCTGGAGAGATGCATAGTATGTTTTAAGACTTTTTTGTATGTAGAAGGACCGACTCCACATATTTGCATTACAGATTTAACTGAATCAGTTTGCAATGTGAGCTGTCTGCCTTTCTTCAAAGCTACTCTGCCTCTATTAAATAAAGTTGTGATGCTGAAATATTAGCAAGGTAGGACCTTTACAGTTGTCTAGTCATTTGTTGTTCTTGTTTTAGGTATCAGTTTTTTCTACAGGTGAAGCAAGATATCTTACAGGGGCGCTTACCCTGTCCAGTCAACGTTGCTGCTCAGCTGGGAGCTTATGCAGTACAAGGTATGTGCTTCGGGCCAATTGTTACTGTATTTCCTTTGTTAAATTCTTTATTGAAAACATTTTGGTACCCTACAGTACTCATTTGCACAAATCCCAAACATATTGTAATGTGGGCATAAAAGAATCTAGCTATACCCTTTCATGTACCATACAAGAGAATTGTGAACAGCTTATGGCGGGTGGGAAACCAGAATGAGAGAACACTTGAGCTATCCCAACAGTAAGACCTGATGAAGAAGATCATTGCATAGGGTAGTGATGGCAAACCATGGCACTCCAGGTGTTCTTGAACTACAATTCCCAGAAGCCCAAGTCTCTCTGAATCTGTACACGCAGTAAACCCATTCATGCAGATTCACAGAGATTTGGACTTCTGGGAATTCAAGTCCAAAAACACTTGAAGTGTCAGGGTTCGCCATCATGGGCATAGGTAGGGCAAAGGCCATCGCAGAGAAGGCCTGCCTCCATGTTACTGCCAAAAAGAAACCTGTAGGTCACATACATGTAACAGGGACTCCCCTGAAAGTCATAGGGGCCTGCCAGACTGGTATGGAGAGGTTATCAGCACCAGCCCTGTGTGTATATTTACAGTGAAGGGTTGATTATATTTAAGAAACTGAATGATTATGAACATTTAAAAACATATTTGGAATGCAAACAAAGTTGAATGTGGTTTCTAAATTGCTCATTCTGTAAAATAGATTCCATTGAGGTAGCCATATCAGATTGTTGTAGTAAATTTGCACCTTGTCCATAGACACAAACACAGACAGATATGCACATACATGTGTGTGCAACCTGGCTTGATAACTTAATGAATTAGATATGGGATGAGAGTTCAAAGCAGGGACTGGTAGTTTTTCCCTAATACCTTGCAGTTTTCATGGAGCTTGGAAAGGTAACTCATATCCTTCGCTGTGCATAGCAACCAGAGCAGGAAGAGATTATACTGAAACCCATATGACTGTGATGGTGAACCTTGGCACTCCAGATGTTCTTGGACTTCAATTCCCAGAAACCCAAGCCCCTGTGAATCCACACGAATGGGCTTGCTGTAATTCATCCGACCTGTGCCATGCTGCCCTCGTCGCTCCTGGAAGCAGAAGTAAAACATGCCCATATGGGCGCTCGTATGGTCACGTTTTTACTTCCACTTCCAGGAGCGAAGAGAGCAGTGCAGAGTGGGCCAGATGAATCACAGCAAGCCCATTCGTGTGGATTCACCGGGGCTTGGGCTTCTGGGAATTGAAGTCCAAGAACATCTGGAGTGCCAAGGTTCGCCATCACGGTCATATGAGAACCTGGGCTTTTTTTTTGCCAAAGCTGCTAGAATTCTAGTTAGGATAATTCCTGGTTAACTCTCTTAGATGTATAAAAGGGGGGGGGGGGAGAATCTCAGAATCCCATACCTGCTGGTAATCTCTCTGCCCATCAGGCTTTGTAAAGAGTGCCTGCTTAACTACCAGTACCACAATCCCTTGCATCACCCTGGACTTTAGCTGCTCCCAGCCCCACTTTCTTTCTCCCAGAGTGAAAAATTAAGGGATTTGAAAACCCCATCCCTATTTGTGGTACGTCCCATGTTCAGTCAAGGAGTGACCAATCTTGTATTCAGTAGTAGTGAGCTTAGTTTCCTTGTGTTGTTGTCAGCTAGGTAATGTGTCTCCTTTCTTTTGATCTCAGAATTTCATTACCATCCATATCATGAGTCTTTGGGCTATGAAATTAAATATTCCATGTGAACTATACACAAAAAAAGTGTGTGTAATAAAAACTTTTGTATGTGTGTATTGTGTAGCCGAGCTTGGAGACTATGACCCATACAAGCACACTGCAGGTTATGTTTCAGAGTACCGCTTTGTTCCAGACCAGAAAGAAGAACTAGAAGATGCTATAGAACGGATACACAAAACTCTCATGTAAGAATTCATGGTATATGTTACTGTGACTTCAGTTTTATTAACTAATGTTGCATAGGGAAAAGTGCAAGGAAAGTAGAATTAAGAAAGCAGTTCTTCTGCAAATAAGGAAACTGTTGAATTTTATTTTAAATCACGTGTGAGCTCTTCAAATTTATATATCTGGAAAAGATACAGATATAACATATGGACATATGTCTGATGCTGTATGGCCTCATGTACACAGAGCTTGAAAATGTTACTAAAAAGTTCAATATGTTGTTTGATAGTTAAATTCATCAGCAATGTGTCAGATATTTTTGGTGCTTATAATGCATGGGTTATGAAAACTAAACGTGTTGTGCTCTGTTTAGCTGCTTAAAGTTTAAAGAAAGAAATACAAGGTTAGTTTTCTGTAGTAATAGAGGTAAAATTGGGAGGGTAGGTACAACAAACAAGTGACAGTGAATTGGGGGAGGTGAATTTGGAATACAAAATATTCTGTTTCTTCACCTATATTTAAAAGAGAGAGAGAGAGAGTTATATACAGTCAAACCTCGCATAAAGAGCGAGTCGCTTAAAGAGTAACTCGCTTAAAGAGCAGAATTTTCTCTGAATGTTCGCTTCACTTAACAAATAAAACCAACCAAAAACTCACTTAACAAATAAATCAGGGTTTGCAATCCCCCCCCCCCCCCATGGGTCATTTACAATGGTGTTTCGCTTGAAGAGCAAACTCGCTTAAAGAGCAATCCTATGGAACGCATTATGCTCTTTAAGCGAGGTACCACTGTATAGAGTTACACACATTCTGGCCCAGATAATATTCACAGTGAACAGTAGTTCCTTTTTATGTTGACAATAGCAATATTTGTTTTTTTGCAGCGAAACTAATGATGTTAGTTTTCTCGTTAACAGTGAATGTGGGATGTTGTGAGAAAATGAATTTTTCTTAATTGTCAATTTGCCTTTTAAATGTTGTGTGAAACTGTCAATTTTACTTGCACACTTGACATGCACATTACAGAAACAATGCTGTTTGTTACTCTCTCTGTAATTTTCATGTAATATGTATACATATGAAAAGAGCTGGAAAAATCATATGCCATAGGAGCATAACACTTACCATCTGTAAGATTGCTAGGAATGAAGGGAGAAACTACAGCCACAAGACCTTTCTTTATGAAAGCCTGGCATTCTTGTAAAATTAATCAGTTTCTCAATCAGCATAGCTTGGCAGAATTTTGCACATCTTAATCAAGTGAGGTGTGAGAGAAGAGGGAATAAAAATACTGTACATAATTGAGAAATGAGTCAGATGATAATTTGTGGATTGTGGAGCCAAATAACTAGGGAGTAGAGTCAAATGATAAGAATAATTGCAGAACAGAATGCCAGTATCTGTAGAAGTTGGAAAATACTGGTGTGGTTACTCTTAAGCAAGAAGGAGTGTATGCACAGAATTTGTGAGCTGGTAAGGCAGATGTAAGTAATTCATGCATACATACAGATTGAACAAAGGAATGTGGCAGTTGAGAAACAGCATGAAAAAGCTGGTAATGAACTGTTGTGAAAAGGTTAATTTGCTAATTTTGCATTACATTTTGTATAATAGAATTAACAGGGCACAGATGCTTTACAGTAGGGGGATACATGATATGTTTGACTTGCTGTCAGCTGGGTGTGTGTGTGTATTGGGGTGGCATTTAGATTAGCATCCATATGTTGTTTCCCCCCAGACATTTCCCCCCTTATACAGTCTTCTGGGAGATAAATATTTCTAGAGAGTGAAATTGCTCACTAGAAGTTATAGCTTTTTAATGTTACATTTAGAAAACTTTCAAAATAGCAAGCCACATGCACATCATTGTCTCTTTTATTAAGAACACACTTCTTGAAAATTAAAACCTGCCATTCTGCACATCCTTAAAAATCTCTTAAAACTGTTGAGTCTACCTGTATGCACAAGAATGCAAACAAAGCCTTTTGCTGTTGAAGTGGTAAATAGTTTGGGTTATCAGAGCTGAGATAGAAGGTTTGGCCAGGATCCTCTAGTATGCTGATCAAGAGGAGTACTTGACCAGGGTAGTAATGCTGGATTCCTGCGCTTGCCATTGTGCCAGCATAATTTACTGCTGCAACCGCCTGACTTCTACTTGCACATGGAAGTGCCTCTTTGTCAAATTGCAAAAAACCATATTTTTAAAAACTGGTCTATCATGGAACAGGGTTGGTCATGGAAGTTCTTGGTCTGTAGCTTAAACTAAGAATCTTATGTTTATTTACAGAATGCAGGCTCAGACTTGCTGGAGAGATTTTATCTGTAACAAGCGTGCAGAAAATCCTTAGAAGAATTATTACTTAAGCCCTGTTGAAGTAGTTGCTTCTCCTTTATGCAAATAGTATTAACCATGAGCCTAGACATTTAAAAAATGCTCAGAGATCTTATTTGTGCAGTTTTACTTCTTCCCAGGAAAGCAGGAGGGTGGAATTGAGGTTGAACTAATTATGATCCTAGCTATTATATTACATCATATTACATTGTCTGCATGTCAGAAGGAATTTGTATGAACCAGAACTAGGTCAGTATTCCTCATCGTTGTCAGTTAGTCACATCAGTATGACTTTTAAAATATCTCCCTTCCTACCCTAACTGACTTCTAATATTGTTATATTAAACAGGGGCAAAGTTCCAGCTGAGGCTGAATTGAATTACCTAGGAGTGGCGAAGACTCTTGAAATGTATGGAGTTGATCTTCATCCTGTCTATGTAAGCATTAAAAATAAAAGTATGTGAATCTGTGTCAGGATTTAAATGCATAAAATATGAACCTAGTATGAGGGCTTGCAAATCGAGGAGCCAGCTATGTAGTTTGATGTACACAATGTGCAGAACTAGAACATGAGTTATTAAGACTCATAATCTCTGGTCCGGTGTGGCCATATTGGCCAGGGAGCTTTTTGGAGATATAATCCAAAAAGATAACTTCTTTAAACTCTGACATGGTCTAGATAGCAGAAACAGTTTAAAAATTGATGTCATAACGTAAAATAAAATAAAATTCAAGTTCTGGGTTTTAGGATGTGAGTAATAGATGGTGGGCTCTCTTTTATAGGAGGTTTGAAGTCTGGATGAGATGTTTTCACTGTGGATTTTCTTTCTCAGCAGGAGATTTTATTTGTTCCTTGTGGTCCTTTCCCAGCCGTACAGTTTATAAATGTACGATATTCTATTATGAGCAGGAATGCCCCTCTGTTGCCCACACTGGGGTGCCACCATGGGCAACCATGGCAGATCAAGTTCCTGAAGCACAAATTGGAGTCACCAACACATGAAGTTCATGTAGTCTAATATGGATCATTTTATATAATGCCTGCATATATTGGAAGTGGACACCTCCATCTCCTGCTCTACTGATAATAAGTGTTTTCAGGGCAATCCAATGTTTACATTCCCTATGGCATCTTTCAGTCACACTTAGCTACAGCTTCCATATTGGGAATTGCACAGGCACATTAGACATTTAAACCTCGCATAACGAAATATTTTCGTTATGCAAGGTTTAACTGTACTTTACTCTTTTGTCATGTCTGTATCTAAAAAAATTATGTTTCCCTTTTGTCGTATATCCTTCATCTCTATCTCCTCCCAAATTACTGCTTCCTTCATTAAAATCTTTACCACATTTTAAAACTGAAAAGCCCTATGATAGCTCTTAACATTTGGTAGTCCCAACCATCCTTTTTTCTTGGGTAAATACCACAAATTCTTTAATATTCTTGGTCATTTTCCTCCATTACGGTAATTATTTAACATATTTCAAAAAACAACTGTTTCCTTTTCCTTAAGATGGATTGGCAGGACATCAAACAAACAAAATTTTTTTGGTAACAGTTTCATTTTACACATTGCAGTCCTACCAAACCAAGTTCATGTTGTATCTTATCCTTAATTTCCAATTTTTGTTTTTCAGAATTCAATTTTTTAAGATCATCCATATTCTCTGGAATATTTATCCTCAGACATTCAAGTTATGTTTAATCTGTATATTATATTTATCCTTTATCTTCCTCTGTTCCTCTTTCCCTTTATTACAAAATATTGCTTCGGACTTTCCCCAATTTATTTTCATACCTGACACTTCCTCAAACTCTTTAAGGTGTGTTTTCATCTTTTCAAGAGATTTAATTGGATTTTTCATTATCATTCAAAGTATCATCCACATGCAAATTAATTTTTGTTACTTCTATTCCCTCAATATTCTTATCTTTCCTTATAGTTCTCGCTAATAGTTCCATGGCCATAATAAACAAAACTGGAGATAAGGGGCAGCCTTGTCTTGTCCCAGCTTTGAGTTTTATGTCGTTTGTCAGACCTCATTAGCATGTGATTTGTGGACTTGACTGGGCAAACTAGCCATTGCAAGCCAGATAGGCCTGAGAATGGAAGGCAAGAGTGGGGCTGAGCATTTATAATTCCTTCTTTTTCTTACTGTGTGGGTAGCTGAAGGTACACAATCACACAAAAGAGATTGTTATGTACCTGAACACTGTGTTAGCTTGTTTCATTTGATCAGCAGGCTCTAGTGCTATCTCACAAGCTAGTTTTGCATTTTTCTTTAGTTTCAAAATCAGCCTACCTCCTAGCACTGGAGGCTGAGATGATGTAGGGCAGGGGTGGCCATACTTTTCAGGCCATGGGCAGGTCACATGATTGAGTGGGCCGATCACATGGTTCTTCCCATCAGAAGCAGAAGTAAAATGTGCCCATGCATGTGCAAAACGCTGCCGTAAATGCACCCATGGCTGCCATAAATGCAATTATGACAGCCACTGGTGCTTTACGACAGCATTTTATGCATGCATGGGTGCATTTAACTTATGCTTATGATAGTGGCATGGGTGGTGCATGCCGGATCTGGCCTGTGTGCCATAGTTTGGGAACCCATTATATAGGGAGCTGGGGCCTGCTAGTGCAGTTTTTTGAATCCCGTACAACATTAGCAATTTTCTTGAACTGGCTAGGAAGACTGGTGTCACAAAGCATTTGCAACCCTGTGAATTTTTTCCTTTTAAAAAAAAATTTAAATTGAGAGATGTATGGATTAAGGAGACATCCTGTGAAAGAAAGTGGTACTACTTCCAAATGGTGCTGGAAGAATAATATGGATTATAAATCTGAGGGATTTATTTTTAAGTGTCATTACAAGATGAAAGGAGTTTATTACAAAGTGATGTTGAGGCAAGAAATATAAAGGAAAGCCAAGTTTCTGTGTAAGGCTTTTCAAAAGTTCAAAGTAGCAGGGACTCATGAATAATTAGTAGCCCAGTGTTACAAGGGAATTGAGTTTATTATTTGTGTTGAAAGTTCTTTATGTATACAGGACATTAAAACGAACTGAGGTGTCATTATGAGTGATGTTCTTTCTGTCTTATCCCTTTGGTAGTGCTAGGTTAGGAAATATTTTCCACCACATATTTCCTTAGTGGATTTAACATTTTTCTCAAAAAGACAGGCGCCTCTGTTAAAATGCATTGTACTTACATATATGAATTGAATATTATTTTCCAGGGGGAAAACCGGTCTGAATATTTTCTAGGATTAACCCCAGTAGGAGTGGTTGTGTACAAGAATAAAAAGCAAGAAGGAAAGTATTTTTGGTAAGTAATCAACAGTAACATGGTTTAACAAATAGCACCTAGTATATTAATATAAACTTTATAGCTTCACATTGTTCCACATAATTTTGTTCATGTAGCAAATGCATTTAAATATTTGTATCATCTACTAGGGGAGGGGGAGTATGTAGCTTTCTATAATTCCAATCTGCTGCAGCCAGAATTAAAAGACCAAAAGGATGTTGCATTTCTATGATTCCTGAAGGGCTCATGTTGTTTACCCGTGCAGTGTTCACCTAAGAGACGAGAAACTGTTTTACTAATCAAGCAACATTTTATTACAGGCCATTTCTGGCACTAATTTATTGGGAATAATAGATTTTATTTATTTATTTATTTATTTTTCTGATTTATATTGTTTCCCAACTCCCAAGGCTCTGGGTGGCTCACAGAAAATAAAACCAATATCACATTTTAAAACCAATAAAAACCCCATTACAACTGCAACCAAAAATTACCCCAACCTGTAGAGATTAAAAGAGGGAGATAATGTTCTTACTACATCAGCCAGCAGGCATGGGGCACCACATTGCTGGTGCTCTACACATGTTTTGCCAGCCAGGTTTTTAGCCCTTTCCTGAAGGGTAGCAACTCAGTCTAGAGACGCAGCTCAATTCTCAATTTTGCATACATACATGGCAAGCAGACTATTGATTTACATTTCTACTTGTATGGTAACGGCTTTTCACTGTTGTGTCATCAAGGTTAGACTGTCACTTTCTTTTCTAGTAAGCGTATTTTCTGCATAACCCCTCACTTATACTTGATTATTTAACCATTGATACTTTTGTCTCTTTCTATCTTCTAGGCCTAGAATTACAAAGATCCATTTCAAAGAAACTCAGTTTGAATTGAGAGTTCTGGGGAAAGATGTAAGTTTGTAATTTTGTAGCTTAAAAATAAAGCTGATTAAGCATATGCTTCTAAACATGTATCCAACAGCAAACTTTTTTTAAAGGTTAGATTATTGTAACACACTCTACCTGGGGCTGACCTTGATGACCATTCAGAGGCTGCAACTGGTGTAGAATATGGCAGCCCACATGGTGATGGGGTGTGGCCATTATGACCATGCTGCACGCTTGCTGCGGGAGCTGCATTGGTTACCAATGTGCTTCAGGGTGCAATTCAAGGTGCTGGTTATGACCTTTAAAGCCCTACATGGTAGTGGACTGGATTACTTAAGAGACCGCATTGCCCTGAGAACATCTGCTGATCCCACTAGGGTGGACCAGAGGGGCTCTCTACGAGTACCAATGGCTGGAGAGGCTCACCGTTCCAGCACTAGACGAGGGCCTTTTCGGTATCTGCCCAGGCCCTTTGGAACCTCCTGTCAATGGGTCTCCACCTCCAACCACAACTGCTGGCCTTTAGGAAAGATTTAAAGACATGGCTGGCCCAGCGGGTGTGGGGTGCTGCTGTTGGATCTACTCCACCCCACTGGCTTATATGACCATCTGACAATTTTATTATGAGGATTTTAGATTTTTAGATTTGAGATTTTGTTATTTTAAGATTTTTAGATTTCAGAGATTTTAGAGTTTTTATGATGTTTTATCTTTATGTATGGGTTGTCGGAGTGTGTTATGTTGGAGGTGTTTCTTGTGGTGTAAGCCGCCCAAAGTTGCCTTGGTGAGGGGGTGGCTAAACAAGTAAAATAAATAAATAAATAAATAAATAAAAATAAAGCAAGGATTTAGGAATAAATTATTTTGTCAGTCCCAATAAGGTAGACTGGTTAATCAATAAAATTTGGACAAACATTGACCTCATGAATTCCTATGGATTCATTGGGTCTACTTTAGTTTGGACTAACAGTTTGATTGAGGCAGAAATAATGTGTAAGTGATCTGTTTCATTTAGAAAAGGTTTAAAAATGAGATGGTAATGCTTTATCAGCTGGCTTGATAGTCCACTGACTTCAGAACCAGAGGTTGGGCATTTGATTCCTCACTGTGTCTTGTGGGAGAAGAGCTTTGGGCCAGCTGCACAGTCCTAGGGTACCTCCAAAAGAAGGGAATGGTGAGCCATTTATGTCTATTCTCTAACTTAAAAACCCTAGAAATGATTTCCATGTCAGAATTGTCTTGGCAGCTTGCAAATAGCATTAGTGCTTTATCATGACTCCACCTGGACCTTTTGGAACTACAGACTCAACTTAGATTGCAAGGAAATGTTGCCATGATCATGTATATTTTATCCTCACATTAAACCTGTCTATTAATGCCTTGAAAATATTTTCAGTGGTTAATGGGAAACATGAAAGCTTTAGAAAGGTGACACTTCTTTTTGTTGTGTGAATGCTGATAACTCATTTGTAGATTTTCAGCGGCTTTTGAATGAGATCTCACCATCATTCTTATTATATAAAAGATGTGTTAGCACTTCTTGATTTCAAGTCCTAACAGGAGTGGTTTAGAAAAGTACTTCAGAGAAAAAGGTTGCAAAATATTTGGTGTCCTTTTTCTGACTATAGTTTTAGAATGTCTTACGCACTGAACTAATGAACCTTGTTTAAAAAGTGCCAGTAGTCCCACCCTAAATTAGAGATCTATTCTTTGTAACCTAGTATTCTCATATTTATTTTTAGGCTTCATGTGCTAATGACACAGTTGAAAGCATTCTAACCCTGGTTAAGGCCTACTTTCCATGCCTTTAATGAAGATGGTGAAGTTCAAACATTAAAATGAACTGGAGATGGATAGTAGTGGGATAAAGAAGAATGTAATCTAGATTTTGTCTTTAAACTATGTTTCATCTATTATCTGTACTGATTCTAATTCAGAGCTAGTGATTATATTTCAATTAAGTCATTTAGTAATCTCTTCAGGTTTATATGTCACATCATTGAAGTCTTTAAATGTAACTGTAGTGATTTGTTTTTTAAATACAGTAATACCCCAGTTAGCGTTTGTACCGGACAACGTTAAAACTGGATAACATTCTGGAATTTGAGGCAAACATTTGCACCGCACAACGTTAACATAACGTTGTGCGGCGCAAATGTTTGCCTCAAATTCCACAACGTTATCCGGTTTTAATGTTGCCAGGAAAAAATGCTAACCGGGGTATTACTGTATTTTAAAAACAAATCACTACAGTTACATTTAAAGACTTCAATAATGTTACATGTAAATGTGAAGAGATTATTAAATGACTTAAATGAAATATAATAACTAATTCTAAATTAGGATCAGTACAGATAAATGGATGTTGTGCGATGCAAACCTTTGCCTCAAATTCCCCAACATTGATCTCTGCTCCAATGTCCACAGGGCTGGAGACCAGCCCTGCAGGCTTTGGGGCAGAGATCTCTGGTCAGAGTGGTGGTTTGGATGGGGGGAGGGCACTGGGGGGAGGGCACATGTGCCCATTCTCCCCCCAACCAAACCACCGCTCTGAGCTTGCAATCACTGGCTGGGTTGGGGAGAGAACCAGCGCATGTGCACATTCTTTCCCATACCCAACCAGCGGTAGCAGCGTGTGATCACTGGCTGGGTTGGGGAGAGAACCGGGGTGTGCACACGTTCTTTCCCCAACCCAACCGGCGGTTGCAGTGCGTGATCTCCAGCTGGGTTGGTGAGAGAACCTGTGTGTGCGCACATTCTTTCCCCAACCCAACTGGCAGTAGCAGCATGTGATCACTGGCTGGGTTGAGGAGAGAACTGGTGCATGCGCATGTTTTTTCCACTACCCAACCGGCACTTGTCTTGATCTGCCTGCCTCTTTGGAAAGAGCAGCGGGGATTGTACACATGAAATACCCGCTGTCCTTTCCAAAGAGACAGGTGGATCGCCCCCTGTTTCCTTTCCTCTTCAGAAAGGGAACAGGGCTTTTTTTAAACATTGTGCAATCAATGCATCGCACAATGTTAAAAACCAGATAACGCTAAGACTTGTGGAACCAAGTCTTAGCGTTACCTGGGGTTTTAGTGCATGTGTTTTCTACATAGATGAAGAATTTAGATCAGTGGCTCCTAACATGGGGCACATGCCCCACAGGGGGATTTCAATTCCCAGAAGCCTTAGTCAGTACATTGGCTAATCCATACTTTGGTGAATTGACTTAGGCTTCTGGAAATTGAAGTCCAAAAACCAAAGGTTGAGAAACACTGATTTAGATTATCATCTATATCATGGGTTCTCAATCTTTTTAAGCAGCAGGCCAGACCACACACCCTTCAGACCGTTGGCGGGCAGGACACCCCCCCCCCCGTAGGTTGAGAACCCCTGATCTATATAATATCAGATGAATAAAAGAACGTTTGCTGCAGTTAGGATTTTGTTTTTCTGCTAGAATAAAGTATAGTATTATGATTAATTTGAGTAAATCATACCAAATTGGAGTTTATCGTGCACATAAATTAATTTTAAAATGTGCAAATTTTAAAGCTTTTAAATAGCAATAATTATGTAGAGAAGCAGTTCTGTTTTTCAGTTTTAGAAATGCAAGCTTATATTATCAAATGTGGGACTTATTGTGAGGAAATCTGCAGCTAATGGTAGTTTTAGCCGTTTATGGAATGTTGTTTTCACAAGCTAAACAAGTAAAAATCTATGGGTAGAATGTAGCTTTGTACTAATTCAATGTGGTAGTGTAGCTATCCAGTGCAACCTGATTAAGTTTTCAGGTAAGACAGCCAATGGCCATATTGGTTGGAGAGTTCTTTGCTATATCTGCTCACATATTCTAACCATTTTCTTTTGCTGCAGTGAATCCTTAACACTTACTCAAGTGTTATGCCTTAAACCAAGGAGAGGGCTAAATAAGGGATGGGATGTCCATCACTGTTTATATAAGCTGCCTAACCTCCCCCATATGGTTGCTTGGATCATGTTTTTCAGCCAGAAGGTTTGCTTGTGAGCTTATAAGCATGTTAGCCTTAAAGTGCTTACTAAGCTTCCATGATCAGAAGGTCTCTCAAATGAATGTGCGTGTGTCCTATAAGCACTTTCAGCCATACACATTGAAAAGCTCTTCTTTAGGACTTCATGCTGAGCCTGTAGAGATCTGAGTGACTTGTAGGTAGTGGAGAGTCGGGTGGAGGGCTGGTCTTACATAGATACCACCACCCATTTAGCCCCTCTCTGTAGTGTCAAGCTTAATGTCTGAATGGGAGTATAAATAGTATAATAAGAAAACAGGGCCTCTGGGATATGATTACTGGCTATTATAGTACCTTATTAAGAGTGAAAAATGAAAGAGGAGAAATATGTATAAATAACTACCAAAACCAACAACAAGTAAGACCAAGAGCAAAGCTGCTCTGAAATTAGTAGCCTCCTTTGGACTCAGGATCTTATTCTTTCTTGATATGAAGCTTAGAAAACCTGCAGCTGTATCCTTTGCAGAACACAGCCCAGGTCAACAACAAGAAGCTCAGTTGCCGTTGGAGAACATATTGAGAACATTTTTTTGTGAATACCCATAATGACCTACTTCCTGAATCTCTGCCTAATTTATCTCACTATGAACAACTCTGTTCAGTGTCATGTTATCTCTTGTGCTGTCTCCTTGTTGGATTTCTGTCTGATTGATAATTTGGTAACCTGGCTGTGATGCTCCACTGATTGTCTCCTGGATACTCAGTGCTGAAACTGACAACTCTGTTGGACTCTGATTTATGGCTTAGTCTCATCTTGTATCCTGTCTTTTTCTGTTGTCTGCTTTCTTGAATTGCTTGTTACTGCTTCTTTATGTACTAGCCCAGCCTGCTTTATTAGTCTCCCTTTGCAACAAGAGATGGCATCCCTCTCCTGTATGGTTCTTACCTAGTTGAGCATTTACAGCTTGAGAACAACTCATCAGGCTATATCCAATTCTCGACTCAATTCCTGTGGTCCGTTGTAAGTCTAAAGAAATTATTTTTGGAATACATATTGTTAAAGCTTACCTATCCTATGATGATGACAGGCTTCATTTTATTTATTATATTGACAGTTTTAAGCAAGACAAGCAAATAAAGTCATCAGTCATATTGAAGGAGAGGCAGAAATAGTGAAGACTCATCCATTAATTTACTACAGATAGTGTTGGGCTCCCAACTCCCATTATTCCCAGCTTGCATAATATTGCATGGCCATTGCATTGTTACTATTGAGTCACTCGTTTGGTTTGTTGTAGCTTGAGCTTGGTTTACTGTTGAATCACTAAAAAAAGGTTCAGATAATGTGAGCTTTTACAGTTGGAAAACTTTTTATGAGATGAAGATATTTTAAAACTCCGGGTTAAACCAGTAAGGTCAAAAGTGAGTTAAAATACCTGTGGAGAGTCAAGCCAGGCCTTTATCTTCAGTGAAAGAGAATAGGCATCTTTGTTACCTCTCTCTCACATAGAATCTAAAATTCACATAGTATAAAGCTCTGTTTTGCCTTCATGGCAACTTGTGTAATGAATTTGAAGGGATAAAACCCATAAGAAGGTAGTACTGTGGTTTGATTAATCACGGCAAGTTCCGAGTCTGGGAATGAAGTCTTAAAGGAGCAGTGTAATATTGAAGGTTACCCTGTGAAACATTATGTCACAGGGATTAGTGCCCTGAGGCCTTCTTGGTCATCAAGGGGAACATTTTCCATAAACCAACACACCTGTTCACACTCTGAAGCTTCAAGTTCCCATGCTTTATGAGAAAAGGGGCAAAGTTCAACCATGGGCACTTTGCCAGGTAATCATGGCCTTGGGAGATCTTGAAGAGATAACGAAAATCTTATATCTCAGATATATCCTCAAGGACACCCCACAAATTCCTTAGGTGGGGGAGAGGGACCCTTTTTTTATTAAAGGACCCACTTTTGTTCAGAGAGTCCTTTTACTGGAGGCAGCGGGAGCTTTTGGAGGATTGGACCATCACCTGGAGAAGATTGGAGATGGGACTCTGAAAAATGCAGCTGAAGCCAGGCCGTTCCTTTGGGGATAAGAACAGGCTTGGTCATTGGACTTAGTCGTTTTACCATCAAAGCTACACTTTGCCAAATTTCCATCAATTTCAGACTTTGGGACATTTCTAGGATGGCTTAAGGTGGACTCTTAGACTTTACACGTTTTCTTGTTTTGTAATTTAAGTTTGTTAAATTTTGTGTGCTTAGGATTAGAAACTTTAGGGAGAATCTTTAGATGTTAGGAACCCAGGAATGGGATCTTTTTCTTTGAACTTGCTTATTAAGATTAGCATTTTAGAAATAGCTAAGCTTTGCATTTGGATACAATGTTTGGACTTATGGACATTGCTTTGCTTTTTATCGAAATAAAAGGAGGGAGGCCAAACAAGGTCTCTTTCTAAAAAGACAATTGGAGGCATTGTGTCTGTGGCTTTGCCTGGTTCTGCTAATGTCGATTTTATCACGCTACTCAATAAAACTCCCATGGTCTGTCCTTGAGGAAGAGCCCGGGAGGAGAGGAGATAAGAGGAGCCGACTCAGGTTGGAAATACAAGACTCAGGGTTTGTTATGGAAAAGTAACGGTGGGAATAAACCACTGCCCTGGAGCCTGAGGAGGGAAACTGGGTTTTGAAGCCTAGAGGTGCCAACTGGGTGTACCTGGTTTTCTAACCCCTTTGTCTGTAAATTTCTGTTTTAACTCCAGGAATGGGTGGAAAGTGGTGACAACTAGATTGCCCAGTTTTTGATCTTCTGCTTGATCCCCTAGTTGCATGCCATTCTTGCCTGATGGAGAATTATTCCGAACTTGAGGGGTGCCTTGTTTATTTTAATGATCAAGTGTATATATTGCCTAACCTAGGCCTTTGCTTTAGTAAAACCAAGGAATGTGGGGAGAGAGCTGTTTGTTCCAGAGTAGATCAATACTTCCTTGAACTTCTGACACTGCAGTTCTCTTCTAAAATAGTTAGGATGCCTGGAGCTGTTAAAACATCCTAAAGGTTTCCATGTGATTGATAGACCATGTATTGCTGAGCCCAACTTTACATAAACCAGCCTATCTATTAAGCAGACAAAAATATTAATCAGAAGACTTCCCAGGATTCACATCTGCATGGCAACTTCCTGAAAATCCTTGATTGATATTGTAGTTTATAGCCAGTGAAAGTGGCAGTAATCTGAGGGAAAGGTGGATACCATTTTTGGAGGAGGGGGGGGATCTCTGTATTTATCCTAAACTGGAAAGTTGATGCAACATGGAGGTTAGAGTGTCAGACTCTCAGCCATGAGATCCATGTTTTCATTGTTCCTTTCCATAGTACCCAATTGTGGACCCTAGAGAGAATATCATCTATTGTGAGTTCCATGGGCAGAGGCAAAGAATTTAATCTTATCACACTTGATTAGCTATGTATAATTATACATTAGGATGTAACATTAGGTGGGGCACTTTTCTTTGGACTTTATTCATGTTGGTAATTGTCAGTTAAAGACATTAAGTGGATTCATCACTGATGGCACTGTCTAGGGCAGGGGTACCCAAACTTTTTGGGCCAGGGGCCTGGCCACGCCCCCAGAACCATGCCCCTGGAACAGGGAGTGTTTGTGCATGCATATCCATTTTACTTCCTGTTTTGGCATGGATGTTTCTGCACATGTGCAAAAAGCGGCCATTTTACTTCCTGGTTTGGCTCGGACGCTTCTGCGCATGTGCAAAAGTGGCCATTTTACTTTACAGAAGTATCCGTGCCAAACCAGGAAGTAAAATGATTGCTTTTCGCAGATGTGTAGAAGCGTCTGTATTTGCTTCCTGGTTTGGCGAGGGCATTGTGGGCCTGATGGAATGACTTCAGGGGCTGTATCTGGTTTGTGGCCCGTAGATTGGGCATGTCTGGTCTAGGAGGCTGTCTAGTCTTTTGAAATGTTAAAACCACAGAGGAAGTAGTTAGATCCAGCAAATACTCTCAAGCTGATTACAAGGACTGTTTGTACACAGACAAGAACTACAAGGTTCATTGAAGGTAAGGAATTGAGTCCCAGAAGACAAAACCAGTCTGAGATGTGCTTTTCAGTACCCTGGACAGATCTCAGAGAGCAAATAAATGATACAATATGATTATCTCTGAGGCTGACGATCTCTTTTCCCCTCTTGCTTTCCCTATTTTCTTATAGAACCAGTATCTTTTAAAAGGAGTAGTCATCGGATATGAGTACCTAAATATTTAGAAAAATAGGCCCTTGGGAATCTGCCTTCTGGGTTATTGTTTTGGAAAGGCTTAGGTAAAGGTCTGCCTTGCTTGAAAGCCAGATGTGTCTGACTGTAAGGGGCAGTGCTCATCTCCATTTACTGCAAAAGAGCCAGTCTAGAGATTTTTCCATGGTGATGTGGTAGGCATGACTAGATGCTGAAGTGCAGAGAATATTGTTACCTTCTCCTCCAAAGTGGTACCTATTTATCTTCTTGCAGTTTCTTGCTTCTAAACTGCTCAATTGGCAGGAGCTACGACACAGATGATGGGTGCTCACTCTGTCGCACAGCACTTGGGTCTCAAATTGCTGACCTTCTGGTCATCAAGTTTAGCATCTTAACCACTAAGCCATTGTGGCCCTCTGGAAAGTTTTTGATTTAGGCAAATCTGACTTAAATATTGCCCTTGACTGCTGTGTTTGGGATTACTGTCAGAGCCTGTTGTTGGCCATTAGCTGGCTCCTCTACTTTTGTCTCTGTGACCAGGTTGTAGCTGAGCTGTGTTGGATCATTTTAAAGGAAAATTTTGAATTGCACTGTGGTGTGTGCCTGTAACTTCTTGCATGTTTTGAGCTGCTGAAACATATTTGCATATTTATTTTGTCTATATGCACACACATTGTTGCTTAGAATTACATTCAGGAACATTTAGAAACTTATGTACACCTCTTATGTGAGAGAATGTTTTGAGAACTGGGAGTTCAACAGCAATAATGTGGGAAATCGACAGCAATAATGTGGGAAATGTTTTTTATTCAAGCTTCACAGAATTTAGCCTGAAGTGATACATTTTTAAAAAGAAATAAAAGTATGCTTCTGGCAGGGAACAGATGCAAGGAAATGACACAAGCTATATCAGATCCTAAAATAATTGAAAACCAGTTTCTAATACACATTTATACCACAAAGAGAAGAGGGTAGTAACATCATACCAAGTTTTCATTCACCAACTTGTTAAATGTGTTCTGTCTAATGAGTAACTTCGTCTAATTTAGGATGCCTTTTCCAGGCATTCACTGAATTAAATTAACCATGACATGCCACTGGGAACCCAAGCATGTTTCTTTGGCATGTGTGCTTTCCTCTTAATTTTTCTTATCCTGTAAAATAATTATTTAAGTCCTCTGGCTAATGGATATGGTTTCCTTGAGAAGCTACAATAATTTGTCACTGTCACCATTGTTTGCTGCATATATACCACACCTTGCAGTTAATCCCTAGTATTTTAAAAGAAATGTATGTTTAGAAGGATTCATGCTTATATAAATATCTTGAAATTCTTCAGTGAATTCACTGATACTTATTTTGCTAAACTTTACTCCTTTGAGGTAGAAACTGACAACGTGGAGGCTATATTACCAGCATATCTCCAAGAAAATGTGCAGTTAGTATTTAGCCCCTTCATAGGACTAGTGACACCCCTTATGGAGAGGGGAGTGATCCACATACCTGAATTAATGATTACTGTGATGTGGAAGTTTAAACCAGGAGTTCTCAAGCTTTTTAAGTTGGGGGCTGGGTCACACTGCCTCAGACAGCTTTGGGGGCTGGATGGCCTTTTTGCCCTTCCTCCACCACATGGCACTTCATGGTGTGGTAGAGGCAGTGGGGGGGAGGCACGTGAAATGGTGCTGTGGGCTGTAGGTTGAGAATCCCTGGTTTAAACCATAGTATAAGACACAGTAGTGCTTGGAAACTAGAACAAAGTAGGACAAAAACTTAGAAAGCTTTTTTGCAAGCAGGAAGGACATCATATAATAGAAAGGCTCAATAGTGGTATATGTTGGAATACACAACTTCATCTGGTTTTCTTCACTGTCAGAAAAGCATTTGTCTCCTGTAGAATTTTGATAAATATGTAATGGGCTTATCAACCCAAGAAAACAGTGGCTCACCACCACTCATGATATGAGCACATTTTCTGGTATGATTGACTTTAATGCCAGAAAATATTATACAAAGTGACTGTTGAAGCATGTGTTTTACCAGCTAGTTAAAATGGTGTACATTTTTAGTAGCAAAATGTTCGGAAAATGATTTGCATCAAACCAATGGACGCAAAGTTGATTAAATTCTATTGTCTTGAGTGGCATTTTTTTGTTATGTACAAAAAGAAGTTAAGAATTGATATTCTTGTGTTCAAAACAGACTTTGAAATGCAAATCTTTTATAGCTAAATAATTTTTCATAGTACTGCACTTCCATTTTTGTATTTCAGTGTAATGAAACTTCCTTCTTTTTTGAAGCACACAGCAAAACTGCATGCAAACATTTGTGGAAATGCTGTGTAGAACAGCATACATTCTTCAGGTAGGTAAGCTACAACTCTGAAGAACTTACTGTTGAGTAATTGCAGAAGATAAACATACATTGGCAGGGTGATGATCAGTGGTGGGTATCAGCAGGTTCACACCAGTTCGCCAGAAACGGTAGCAGAAATTCTGGCTGGCCCTGCCTATCCAAGTTTTGAAATAAAGTAGTCCTAATTCAGGTGCAACACAGGGCTTTCCCCCTGGCCACACCCACCATACCACACCCACAGGGTGGTAGTAAATATTTTTGGAGCCCACCACTGGTGATGATCCATTTAAAACTTAATTATACCATTTATCCTGAAATTAAAAGGGCAGGTATATTCAGATCTCAACTACTTGCCTGGCTACCTTAAAGACAGAAGGCAGAATTCTGCACAATGGCCCAGCATTTTCTGAAATTGTGCAAAGAGGTACAGTAATACCTCGGATAACGTTTGCATCAGATAACGCTAAAATCACATAACGTTAAGCAATCTGGGGGCGGGGAGAATTGCATCGAATAACATTAAGATCCGATGGCATGCATCGGATAACAACCGCTAAAGCCTGTGCGGTTACAATCTATCTCTATGGATCTTTAACATTATCTGATGCATCCCATAGGATTTTAACATGCATCAGATAACACTAAAAATCGGATAACACCAAGACTTGTGGAACCAAGTCTTAGCGTTATCCGAGGTTTTACTGTACTCAGTTGTTCTTTACATAAGTGAAAGCCCTGTTCATTGCAATGGAGTGATTATCATTTGTGTCACAGGGCAGTCAACATGATTTAGCTGTATAAGCACTTAATCATGCTTATGTTCAATTGGAGTTCAGCTGGATTCTGGCTGTGTTCTCTTTTGCTTTTTGCATTGTTTTTTAAATTCAGATTTGTTACATGTAATTATGGGATTATTTTATTGTTAATTTAAACAGAATGCCAGAAAATGAGTCCAATTCATTAACGAGAAAGCTTGGCAAACTTGGATCTCTAAGTTATAAACATCGGTATAGGTAAGTCAACCTTATTGTTAAGACTTACTTTTTATTAATTATTTGATTGCTTGTTTTAAAATAGCAATAATAATTTACGCAGCCATAAATGAGTCTGCGGCTGATTCCAACGGCAGGTGCAGCTGGAGTGAGGTCGGGGGCGGATTATTTGGCACTGCGGGCTGGATCTGGCCCAAAGACCATAGGTTGCAAACCCCTGATCTAGTTTGACCAATGGCTAGGGAATACAGTGCTTGTAATCCAAAATGTCTGGAGGGCCAAAGGTTTCCCACCTTTTTTATAAAGCTCTTGACACTGATACATTCCAGGGCCAAAAGGCATTCTTAGAGCTTTTTGAAGTTAACCTGTTAATTTTGGAGTGCTTTGCTGTATTTTAAAAGAAATGTATGTCAGAGTCAACCCTTAATATTGCTTCTGAAATTTTGTAGGGTGGTGGGTAAACTGTTATGACAGTAGATGAAAATACAAAATTATATAATTTCTGGAGGAATTCTTGGATGTTTTCTCAGTTTTAGTCTATCTCTCACACTTATTTGCCTTTATTTATTTGCTTAGCTTGGGCAAATATTTAATGCACTTATTAGTGAGAATAAATATTCTAGAAAACATCCAGATTAGTAGCTGTGTTGGGTTTCATCAGCTGCAGCAAAGCCAAGAAAGTGTCTTGTGGCTCCTTAAAGACTGACAGATAACATTTTGCCAATATATTTCTTCAAATATATTGGATTTGGACTATTGTCCATTAAGGTTTCTGCCAAATAAAACTCACTATTCTTGAAGTTTTTACAAGACTGTTGGCTTTTTTATTTAAGGAAACTAATTCAAGATATGTACATACTTTGTTGTATAACCTATTAAAAGTTGTGCTGCCTTAGGTATATTCATTTCTTCTCAGCTAAGGAAGCCTTTTGTGTTAAATCTTAAATATTATGTCATGGAAAACTGCTTAAACAAGGGAGAAAATGGCAGATATGTTTGCTAGCTATGCCAGATTCTGCTTCAAAACAAATTGGTCAGAATCCTACTGAAGCTTACATAAGATTTTGTGTAAATTGAGATGGCTAATTGATAGGATGCTGATGTGTGCCTGGTCACATGCATAGCTGCACATCTGAGATGTTCCTCAGTACTTTGTCAATTAGCTGTGGTTAACCATGGCAGTCACGTAATAAAAATCTTGCATGAATTGCACTATGAATAATATTGAACAGTCAGTTTTGGAAACAGAAATATATCTGGCAGCCTAATATTCTCCAGCTCTAGAGAGAACTCCTAAGGAATCAAGCCCATGACCTGCTAGAACATTTCTCTAGTGGACCACCTGCCACTTCAAGTAGATTCCTTAGGAGATAGGACACAATGGAAGAGAGGTCTCATAATTCTTTGATAGATATAAAAGGTAATAGTTACCGTATATGCTGGCGTATAAGACGACTGGGCATATAAGACGACCCCCCAACATTTCCACTCAAAATATAGAGTTTGTTATATACTCGCCATCTAAGACTATCCCCTCTTCCACACACCTTCCACACACCAAATAAAACATAAAAGAACATCAGATTTGATTTCAACATCTCCCTGTGGCCGGCACTAGTGCGCAAGTGTGCATGTGCAAGCTCTGCGTAGACAAGGGGTGGGGCGGAGCACCGTTGCTTCCCACCGAGTAGAACGGGCCAGTCACGCCGAAAAGGCTGGCACCCCTGTCTCGCTGCTGATGCTCGCCGCAGCCACGCTGGATACCGCGCGATACTGGATGATACGTAGAATGAGGTGGGTGGGCATCGGGAGGCCACTATGGGCACCAGGCGGGCATCGGGAGACCACTATGGGCAGCTATGTCTATCCCAACTGAAGTGCACCCGGCGTATAAGACGACCCCCCCACTTGGAGGCATGTTTTTCAGGGGGGGAAAGTAGTCTTATATGCCAGCATATACAGTAATTAGGTTCCTTTAGAACTGGGAAAACATAGCATCTGCAGCTTCTTCTTTCAAGAGAAGGAAAGCCAAACTTGTTGATTTTCCCTTTGGATCTGGTTAGCCTACTTGATTCTCCAGATGTTCTTGGACTTCACTTCTCAGAAGCCCTGATCAGCAGGTGTACTGGCTTGAGCTTCTGGGAATTGAAGTCTAAGAACAACTGGAGAGTCAAGTTTGTTGACCCCTGGCCAAGAGGGTTTGATCCTACTAGAAATTGAAATTGTTTAGATAAAGAATAATAAGGAAGTGCACTTGAAGTGTTTTCACTATGGCAGTGCAGTCAATTGGACGTGAATGACTGGACTGTGTGGCAAATATTTCATTTTAGAAAGGTACTGGACACAACCTATTTCCCAGATTATGCAATGGTTCAGCTTTCTGTGTTTGCTAGCAGAATGCTTTCAGATGATGTATGATTCCATCCTTCTTCACTTCTAGTGAGATGGTTTCACTATCAGTTTGTGGCCCTGTATGTTGTTGAGCCATGGCCAAGCTCCTAGATAGGCCACAGCTGGGAGACTGTGTATAGGAAGTAGTCTGGTCTTAGCAGAGATGGATGAACTGATGGCCAGCTGCTATATCAAGCATGTGAAACAGGGAAAATTTGGTGAAATGAATTGATTGGGCTGAAGATCTTATTCAGGTATAAGGGATTTGCACGGGCTGGTGTGTTTCAAATGGCTTGAGTGAAGTCAAGTGATAACATTCAGAGTGGAACTTTAGCTTTTAAAATATCTTTGGTCTTCACTTCTTGGTCTTCTGTTTTGCCAAGGGAACATAACAGTAGAGGCATGTTGGCAGAGACCTTGTGTTACACTTAACCACTCAGAGTTCAGTAGCATATTGCATACTTTGCATTCTTTAACTTCTCCAGGTAATACAGGAAGATGGAGAGGAAAATATAGTCAATCCAATGCCTTTATATTTGATTTAATTCTTTCAGATTATTTGTTATTGTTGGGAAAATAAAGAATTGACCTTGGAAAAGTTACTCTTTTGACTGCATCTTCCAACCCCTGGCCAGCAAAGCCAGTAGCCATTTTGTTTGGAGGATTCACAAGTAATAGTGTAAAAAGATAACTTTTCCACAGTCTGGGAAAGAGAGTTTCAATTACCTAGTCTTACATGTTTACTGGCCAAGAGATAGGTAAGTGAAAATGCAGGATGTGGTACAATTACGAGTACATTAAGTTATAATTTCCTTTTACTATTGAATTATATAAAGAGCTGCTTAAGTTATGAGTGAGGGCTCAGAAATAGAGTAACCTTGAAGCTGAACTAAAATTATTCCTCAACCCCTCAACCTATAGTCTGCATTTTGATTTTTACTCATTACATTTATTTGTTTATAATTCATAGTGGGAGAACAGCTCTGCAAATGAACAGAGACATTGCTATCCAGCTTCCTCGACCTGGCCAAACTGTTGAAAGAAGTCGTAGTAAGACTTATCCAAAAAGAACGTCAAAAACACAACAGATGGGTAAGTCGTGCTAAAGTGAAACAGACTCTGTTTATACTGATATTTAAGCAAAAGAGAAATTATTAGGCAGTACAGAATATGTTGTAAAAATCTTACTAGAATCAATTGCAAAATTAAAGATTATTACTTAATTCTAAACTGCATTCTAATATCCCCTCCCTCCAGAAATCATGCTGGATAGTTTCTGTCATTCATATTGTATCTGTTCTTTATGTATTTAAGTTTTACTTTATTTAACTCCATCACTTGCCTGTTTAAACTTATTAATATCACTTAAGCATTATTCATCTACTTAGCTAGCCCCAGCCTAGAACATGCAGCCAATGAAGATGAAAATCCCACATCTGTTTTCCTGCTGTAACTCCACCTCGCCCCATTAAAAAAACAGTTACTGAGGATCTGAATTGGGATCCATGACTGCTTTTCCTCCAAATTAAAAGTAGCTGTGTTAATTATTTGAATTGTGTCATGTAGTTTGGCAAGAAGCTAAAATGAAACAAGCCATTCAGCTTTGCAACTGAAATGGAGGTGGTTAACAGTTTTCTTCCCTAAATCAGGTGTCTACTTTAATGTTAATAGCTTCTGTACAGATTTCTGTGGACAGTTTTGTAAAGAACAGAGGTGTGATCAAAATTATTAAAAATAAAAACACTGGGAGAGAAAATTTGGATAGAAAATGTTCTCCTCCTAGAAATTTTCAAAAACTGCCTTTACCAGGGACTACCAAAACAGAAGTGCTCTGTGCCTGTTTGAACTAGGAATATTCTGTGCTATTCACACCCAGTCTGTGATCCAGATGGGGTCATTTTTATCACATTTGAGGTTCAGAAGTATTCTAGGGAGGTGCTGGTTTTTCCTTTTTCTCCTCATTAAAACACAAGTAATTTACATTATGTAACTTTGTCAGGAAGGCACTCCTTTCCTTGCTCATTGTTAGATATTTTCTGGTTTAATCAAGAGAGAAACTTCCTCTGGAAATACTTCATTGTTTGGGTTAAGACATTTAACATTACTGAACTTTGTATGTAGGTGTGTGATTTGATATGCTATGGTGTATTCTTGATGGGTTTTTTTTTTGCTTATAGTTTTAAGATCTTTCACTTTTTATCTTTTCTCTGGGATTATTTGTGAGTTTTACCAAGATTTTTTTTAGTATAAGAATAGGCTTATTTAGCATTTGCCTGAATGTACAAAATAATGTTCCCATTGTGACTAGAACATGAAGGTCACTCGTGTGGCCTGGCCCCAATTTTTCCTAGCTGCAGATCATTCAGAGCTTTCCATGTTTACTACAAAGGTTTGAAGACACTGTTTGGCTGAACATGACTTGGATCCTTGTCTTATTATTGTTTCTGATATGCACCTCCAATAGCCTCAACATATTCAGAGTTATGTTCATGCAAACAAAATACATAAAATATAAGGGAGGATGAGTTAGCATTTTATGTTAATGGGAGTGTGTCTTAAGTCAGAGGTGGGTACTGAGTTGGTACTTGATGGTTTTGCCACTACAGTCTGGAGAATAGTAGCTAGTTGTTTCCTTTATTAAGCAGAAACACTGTAAGCTTTTCAGTCAAGAAAAATAGGAAGCAGAAGATGCAATATTGTACCTCTATCTCCTCCTGAAAGAACTGCTGCTGCTTGGCATTCCAGCCAGTCATCCCTGCCACACAAATCATTCTGCCATTTATCCACTCCTCATTCCCTGGCTCCATACCATGTTAAGTTCTTCAGATCATCGTATCTCTTGAAAACAAGCAGATTTGCAAATGAAGTCCATGTTTAGTTACCATCAACCAATCACAGCACAAAAGAAAAATATGAAATGAGGCAAGCTCCTCCTATAACAATCAGCAATATTATATCACTTCAGGAACATCTGCTTCTAATGAAATGCTTACTGAATTATCTAATTGAATCCCAATTAAGCTTTGTTTCTGTTGTCTCATCATGTGCTTGAATTCAGTTTTTGGTGGAACTGTTGGTATCTAATCATGTGGGAGTGGCAATTTGTTGATTTGATGGTCAAGTTACATATCAGATAAATGCTTTACAGTGCAGAATTTAATATTTCATCTAGTTTCTGGAAAGTGGTGTGAGTAACAAATTCCCATATAACTTCTTCAGATGATTGCTTTCATGAGATGATTTTCTGAAGGTTTTGATGTAGTAGATCCAATGATGGAGCATATGCTGTTCTTCAGTGGCAACCACTTTGGGTTTTTTATATTTGTCAGAGAGAGATGGAATTTTTGCTTATACTGTAGTTGTGGTTCTGCTAGAGCAGATTTAATTTTGTTTCATACGGTGGTGTGAACTATTTCATACAGCATCCCATGGAACAGTAACTAGCTCTAAAAGATCACCAAGTACAATAGTTTAAAGAACAATTGACATGATTATGCACATATCTTTATTCTGCATAATGCATTACATTGCCACCTTCAAAGCCTTTCTTTTATGTCTTCTTGAAAATTTCTTCTTTTTTATCATGCTGGCTTATACTTCTAAAGAGGGTATTGTTCTCCCTTCCTCCAAACATCTTTTGCCTTCAGTTCCGTTAGTTATGATACTGTTGGCTTGTCCTACTTCCTGTTATTTAGATTAATAAATTATTCTGTAAAATATTCACAATAAAGGTTTTATTTATAGATAGTGCTTTTCAATGTAAGGCTGTAAACTAATGTCAACTGGTTCAGCAGTGTGTGTGTCTGTGTCTGTGTGTCTGTGTCTGTCTGTCTGTGTGAACTGTACAGATACCTTAATGCATAGGTACATTATAGAAGAATATTATTTCTCCTTTGCATTGAAGCTTTGCAACAGTAGAGGATGAAGCCAGTAAAGACACTGTTCTGCAAATTACTTCCATTTCTTGTAACAGCAATATTTTTGTTTGAAAATTAGTAAGCTTGCCATTTTAGATCATTCACATTAAAAGACACAACCATCATTGTGTGACTGAAGAGGTGTTAAAATGAATGTCTTGTAAACATGACATGCCCCAATATATAAAAGAGATACCAATATCTTTAAAATAAACTAAAATTATTTTTTCTTACAGGATCACATTGTACAAACCAGGAAGGTACCCACAGAGAAACCAGGGATAATGAAGGAACTACCAAAATTATTGCTCCCTCACCAATAAAAAGGTAACAGCAAAAGAGATGGGAAGTGTTACTCTTACAATGCTAGTGTATCTAAAGAAGCATATTTGAATTCCAGGTAGATTTTTCTTAAATTGAGAACAAAAGATTGGACTTCTTAGACTTCAAAAATCTGTGTTTTTCAGTGGACTTACTGGATGTAATCGGAGGACAGTAGTTCCAAAGACAAAGATGGTGAAATATGGTTGTGTGAGAGCCCTTTAGAACACTAAAAAAGAACTGGAGAATTGGTAGAACAAAATAATTTCTGTCATCTCCTTTGTAGTATAAGAAAAATGGTTCAGAATGTTGTATAATCTTGCCATGTCAGGGGACCAAAGACAGAAACTGATTTGAGGAATGATAGGAGCCCAGAGATCAGTCTACTAGAACATTTTAAATAGGTTGTTTAGATGAAAGAGCAGGTGAACTTACCTGGGTTCAATGATTTGCCAAACTCATTTTGCTGTCTGAAATGGAATACCAAATCTACCCACCCCAAGTGCAGTAGTTCTTGAGTTGTTTGGGACCAAGGCAGATAATTCACCAAATATCTCTCCAACTTCCCTGCTAATTTAATTGCAAATGTTTGATGCCCTTTCATGGCAGTCAGACTGCTACTTGAGGTGCTACCTTACCCTGTCTAATGATAGGGCCAGCTATTTCCATAGGCCCTGAATCAGCTCATGGGACTTGTAACACCACTTAGACAGTACCTCTGGGTAACTGACTTTAGCTCCATTTCCATTCATGGATCTGTCACCATGGGGGTACAAAAGAAAAGGTACTCAAGCTTTGCTGCTTGGTTTGTGAGATTTTCTGCCTTAGCATTTTCAGCTACAGTGATTATGAAGCTCTAACCATCTCTTCTAGTTTTGAAAAACCACATACTATTTTAAAGTGTGGATGCTCAACATGTTGTCCATCTGTGTTTGGTAGAATGCAGCTCCCATCAGTCCTTGTTCTGGCATGTGCAACAGGGAGAAGTGATGGAAGTTGTGGTTCAGCAACCTCTGAAGGCACAACCCCCTCCCCGCCTGCTCCACCAAGTGCTTTTTTAAAAAACTGTCCTCCCTTGCTTAAAAAGGTGATTAACAACAAACCCTTTCAGTCCTAACTGTGAAAGCTTAAACTCTTGTTAATGGCTAAAAGTCATCTGTACAATGGAATTAGTGAACTGAAATAACTCATGAAATTCACCTCCCACCCTAAATCTGAAACGATTCATTCCTCCTCAAACTTTCTGGAGGTAATCCTAGTATTTAGAGAGCTGCTGTGATGGAGTACTTGGCTGTGAATTGCCTGTCAGGCTGCCAGCTATAAATGACAAATGGCTTAGGAATCTAATGCATACGGTTTACCACCCAGCATTACTTAAGTCTGTTATAAATCCAAACTGAGCACAGACACACAGATACGTGCATGCACATCTGCATGTGTGCACCCATAATTTGTTTAGATCAGGGGTGCCCAAACTATGGTCCAGGGGAGAGATCTGGCCCCCAATGCCAATTCATCTGGCCCACAAAGCCCTCGTCGCTCCTGGAAGCAGAAGTAAAACGAGCCCGTATGGGCACAATTTACTTCTGCTTTCAGGAGCAACGAGGGCTTTGTGGGCCGGATGAATTGGCATCAGGCACTGGATCTGAGCCCTGGGGCATAGTGACCGGCTCCCTGAGCTATGTGACCAGCCCGTGGCCCAAAACGTTTGGGCACCCCTGGCTTAAATGTTTAAAAATATTAATCCGCAGAAGTGTCCGTGGAGAAATTTGGTTCATAAGTTTCTTTTAGTTGGATGTAGTGGATGCATTTGTGTCCACAGAGACAAAACCATCTGAAATGTAATTGCCATGGAAGTGGCAATTCATCTGGTTCAAAGTGATTTTACACATTTTGTGGCTATGTTACTACGAGTTCTGTGAGCTTTTCACTGTGTGAGAATGGTTTTTAAAATGCAAAGTTATGAATGAGAAGTCTGAGGTTTCTGATTGAACCTGTTTTGCTGACCTACCCAGTACACCACCAGCTGTCCCCAGGCTCCTGGGTAGTCCCAAAAAAATCCTGTATGATCCATGTCAGGGATGAACACAATGGAATCCATGACCCACATGCAGTACCCAATATGGTGGTTGCTCTCTGTTTCTCAAAAGGGCTATTGGTGGTCCATGTCAGGCCTAATCTCTCCCCTCCCCTCTCCTGAATATCCATCAGATGACAAATTATGGGGGCATGATTTCATTTTTTTTAAAGCTACCACTGTGTTTTGAATATGGATATAAGTCCAAAGCCAATAGACCTCAGAAGTGGCCCAGTCGTTGTCTGTTGCTCTTAAGAATCTAGTAAATCACTTATTCACTTTTTATGGGTATAGAGCAGTGATGGCCAAACTTGGCACTCCAGGTGTTCTTGAACTTCAATTCCCAGAAGGAGCAGCAGGAGTGCTGACTTGGGTTTCTGGTAATTGCAGTGCCAAGGTTGGCCGTCACGGGTATAGAGAAACTGGATAATCTATGTCATAGTTTTGGCCTGCATGTGTAGGCTGTACAGTTTGATGGTCTGCGCTTGTGCAGAAATATGGGAATAATGGCATTATTATTATTATTATTATTATTATTATTATTATTATTATTATTATTATTATTATTATTATTATTATTATTATTATTATTATTATTATTAATGTAATTGTGAGGAGTGTAATAACAAGCAAATTTATCAGAAATATTTTCAGCTGATTAGGAATATAAAAATATTTTGATGTACAGCTGTTAATAACTGCTCAAAGGTTTAGTTATTTGACTGCAGAGCCAGAGGTTGGAAGTTTAGTCCCCCTCTTTACCTCCTTGAGAGGGGTTGAACTTGGTGATACATAGGGTCCCTTCCAGCTCTGCAGTTCTAATATTATTATTAATATACAAAGAAGATATTTTAAAGACATATTCATTTTTCTGTATTTATCAGTTGTAAAAAGTCAAGAAATGAAAGCAGCCCTGAAACCCAAAGAAGCAAAACCAGTGCACCATGGGAAGAAAACTGTCCACAGAGGTAAACATGTATGAAATCATGATGAGATAGTCCATACTTATTAAGTATGATGGTATGCACAGTAAACCCATTCATGTGGATTCCCAGAGACTTGAGCTTCTGGGAATTGAAGTTCAAGAACACCTGGAGTGCGTTTGCCATCACTGTCTTAGGATGTGTGTGGCTGATAGGGTCCTATGCTCTTCCAACAGTGCAGCTTTGAGCACCAGAAGGAGGGATTAGTAAAAACAACAACAACAACCCTCTTCTTAGTATTTAACACCTAGAAAACCCTGGCAGAGTTGCTGTTAGTCAAAATAAACTTGACAGCATGCAAGTATTTTTCATTCTGTGTAGCTATGATTCTTTAATTCAGGGATTCTCCACCTATGGTCCATGGGCCGGATCCAGCCCACAACACCAAATCATCTGGCCTGTGTCTTCACTCCAGCTGCTGCTTCTGCCACCGCTGGAAGCGGTGATAGGCAAGTTCCTGGCGGCTGCAGACACATTCCTGGTGGCTGCTGGGGGGTTTCTGGTGGCCGCTGACACGTTTCCAGGGGCTGCTGAGGTGTTTCCGGGGGTGGCTGATGCATTTCCAGCAGCTGCAGATGTCTTCCTGGCAGCTGTGGAGGTGTTCCCGGTGGCTGCAGGGTTTTTCCTGGTGGCCACAGAGACATTCCCAGTGGCTGTGGAGGTGTTCCTGCCATCTCTGTGTGTGTGGGGGTTTCATTCATCCATGCCATGCAGCTCCTCCAGGCCAGTAAGGAAGGTTGTGGTGTGTGGGGCTTTTTTGGTGTGTGGTGGGCTTGGGGTGGTCCTGCTGCCGCTGCTGCCAAAGGCTTAAAAAGGGTGAGAACCCCTGCTTTAATCCATTAGGGAGTCAAACTCTTGTTTTACTCAATTACTACAAGGAATCACATTGTTGAAGGACTAAGTATTGAATTCAGCAAGAGGTCATTCTAAGAAAAATATTCTTATGAAGAAATGGTGGATGTCCTGTTCTGTTCTTTAAATTCCTAAAGCAAGCAAATGCACTGGTAGAAATAGCATTAATTTTAATTTAATTTAATTTTTAGACTTATACCCTGCCCCACTTGCGACAGCGACTCTGGGCGGCTTACAGAAATGCAAAATACACAGTTACACAATCATAATAACATCATACACAGATCACGGATCATCACAATTTAAGCAACCATATACCACAAATGCACAGTTATAGAATACATACAGTTCAATACATCTAAATCTTCTGTTGCCCCGCCGGGCTGAAGTCCAAGGCGGCAGGGACAAATCCTGTCATGGCGGCCTCTAAGCCTGGTGTGGGGGCGGGGCCCAGGAGCGCCAACAGGTGGAGTAGTCCTGGTGCTCCCGGCCAAGGGTCTCCTCTAGCCCCACTGGGCTGAAGTCCAAGGCGGCAGGGACGAGTCCTGCCACTGCCGCCTCTTAAGCCTGGCATGGGGGCGGGCCCCAGGAGTGCCAACAAGAGGTGGTCTCGGGGCAGCAGCAAAGACAAGGTCCTTTTGACGCCAGCCACCCGGATGGCACAGCTGGTCCTCGTCCTCCCCGCCTGCCCAATTTCTGTAACATCCTTCTTTGCATTAATAGTTTAGTGTAATACAGTGGTACCTTGCTTAAAGAGCACAATGCGTTCCACAGGATTGCTTTTTAAGCAAGTGTGCTCTTTAAGCAAAACACCATCGTAAGTCACCAATTGTAACTTCTGGCGGGGGGGGGGATTGCGAACTTCGATTTAGTTGTTAGACGAGTTTTGGGTTGGTTTTGTTAAGCGAGGCAATCATTCAGAGAAAATTCTGCTCTTTAAGCGAGTTAGTCTCGAGGCACACTTTATGTGAGGTTTTACTGTATGTTTGTGATACCTTCAATCATAGTTGACCAGATCCTACCACTTTTGAAATGGCTTATTTGTCAGTACAATTTTTTTTAGTGTTTTCTTCTAAGCAAGCAATATTGAGAAAAATAATGGCATATGCCCTTAGCAGTACCTGATGTAAAATGATGAATTGTTTGTTTGCTTTTTCTATTCCTCGACCCTAGTGGACTTTATAATTCTCCTAATGATCGCAACCAATCACCAAACTTCCCTTATTCACGAAGGAAACACCCTTCGGGTGGAAGCGAGAACGAACCTGGGCAGCCACATAGAAGAAGGTGAGAGTTTGATTACAATGCAAATGGCTGTTATGCTTCTTATCTCCTTGCAAGAAGGTTTGGGTTTAAAGTTCCTGCCATCCAAGTGTGACATTGTAACCCACCCACCCCACTTCTCAGTTCCCATTCCACCCCTTGGCTTAGTCATATTCTATGATTACACTGTACAACAACAATTTTGCTACTGGGAATAGCACATGTGATTTATATGATATTGATTGTGCTGATTCCAAATCTAAACTCAGAATTTGCCTATCATGTACAGATTTATAGGTGTGCTGTAGCTGTTCAAATGGTTGGTGATTGGGTAATGTATTTTTACATGGGGACATTATAACAGTTGCAGCTACTACTGTGCCTGCTGCTGCCTCAGCTGAATCACATCCCATGGTGGCATGTATGTTCTAGCAGTGGTAGGGCATGTCTGGGCTGACATAAGGAATAGGTATATAAGGTGAGATGGACCAAGGGTTTGTCTTTAGTGTGAAACCATCTTATTTGACAATATTTATTTTTTTGTGATGCAATGTTATCGAGCCAGATCAATTCTTATTGCGTATCTTTGATCCTGAAAACTCCCTCTTGTCTCTCAATATTTTCATTTTTGCCTTGGCATTTATTGTCTTGAGTTCTCTTTTAGGGGGATTGATAAAAGAACTATGTTAAAAGTTCTGAAGATTGTGTGACCTGCTCATTTTTTGTTAATACTGTGCTGTTTTTCCCCCCTTTCTAGATCCCGATCCCGTTGCAATACCAGCAGTGGCAGTGAATCAGAAAATTCCAACAGAGAACATCGGAAAAAGAGACACAGGTGATTAAGAAATCCTGCAAGTATGCAAAACAGAGTGCATTGCTTGCTTACCTTACAAAATGTCTAGTTTAAATGATATTCTGATGTATAGATTATATTTGGATTACAAGCTCCCGTGGTGGTTTAGTGGTTAAGATACTGAGCTTGGAGACAGGAAGGTCAGGTTTCGATACCTGAGGGCTGCACTTGGGAACATGAAAGGAACATCATTCAGGTGTTCCCTGAGTGGAGTTTCTCCAGCAAAAATGTTTTCAAACCAGAGTAATCTCTGACACGAAATTATTATACAACTGTTAATAGGATTGTTTTCTTTTCTATGTCTATAGAATTATTTATTTATTTAGATTTATATTTATTTATAAATAGTTTTTTTCTTCTGATCTGGCTAAGAATTACAGTAATACCTCGGATAACGCTAAGACTTGGTTCCACAAGTCTTGGTGTTATCTGATTTTTAGAGTTATCCGATGCATGTTAAAATACTATGGGATGTATCGGATAACGTTAAAGCTCCATAGAGATACATTGTAACCGCACAGGCTTTAGCGGTTGTTATCTGCTACATCCCATAGGACCTTAACGTTATTCGATCCAATTCTCCTCCCCAGATTACTTAACGTTATGCGATTTTAGCGTTATCCAAGGTAAACATTATCCGAGGTATTATTGTAATGTCTTTTTAAAATATACATAATTTTCCTTATCTTATAAACAAATATTTTTAATTAAACATTAATTATTAGGGCAAACATAAATTTTTGTGGCCTTTGGAGATGTTATTGAAAGAATACACTCAGTCATACAGAGATGGCAATGTATTTCAGCTCCAGTGATAATGAGTGGAACAGGATGAACAAGACTGTATGTGGATGCATATTTGAGACAGATCATTTAGATCAGGGTTGGCAATTTCCTGAGGTCTGGGAGGACATAAGCATTCATTTGTGAAACTTTGAGAGCTGTACCTGTTCCTGCAATACCCATCCCATAGGTCTTGTTGTTTGATGATTATTATTTTTTGCCTTACAAAAATGTGGTGTGTGTGTGTGTCCTATTGGTATGTACATAAGATTTGCGTCGCTTGCTGTGGCGAACTTAGGAAAAGCCAAAGAGTATCTCAGTTGTTCTTCTGAGTGTTCAACAAGACATGCACACAAGACATACCCTAGTAAATGCCAATAAATCCTAGCTGATCCCTTCCCCTCCGAAAATGCTTTGAATTCTGCTGTTCTTGACAAAAGCATTTAGCACAGTGATGGCGAACCTTTTAGAGACCAAGTGCCCAAACTCAACAGGCTGCTGTCTGTGCCGCAGAGGGACGGGGTGAACTCTGTGCTGGGGGGAGAGAGAAAGTGCTCCCATTGGGCTGCTGGGCAGAGGGCCAGGGTGAACGCTGTGCTGGGGTGACAACGCACATGCCCACAGAGTATCCCCTGAGTATCCCCTCTGGCACATGTGCCATAGGTTTGGCACGACTGATTTAGCATCTGAAAAATGTCACCAAAACAAGAGTGAGATCATCTAGTCTTAATTTCTTTCTTTGCTTCTTTTATAAGTAGAGTTTGTGAACAATTAAAAATGCCAGGAACATGCCATTTCTCTGAGAAGTATCAAATAAATGTGTGTGTGTGGAATAAAACTCTGGCACTCACTCCAAGGAATCTTGTTGTCATCAGTATAGAGATTTTCAGTCTACCGTTAATTTTTTTCTTTTGCAAAGCTGCATATTATTTGTTTAGCTTAGTATTCATTATTGTAGAGTGTATTGTCACTTACTAACAGAGCATATGTTTTTCAGGCTGAAGTCATTTTGTTACATAGAAGGGGTGTCTCTGACTCTGGCAAGCTACTGCCAACTGTGCTGGACAGTTGCCGATATTGAAAGGTGTGAAAGTGTAACAAAGGCTCCCCCCTTGCAGGACTCCATGTCATTTAAAAAACAACAACACCTGTCTTAAGGTGTCCTACCCCTCTGAACCAGGTATCATGGGTACAGAGGGGAGAATTGGCATCTCCAACTAATAACAGTAGCTCTGTCAATAGAATAACATGGTTGAATCTTGCCCAGTTCTGGGTTAGGTGATCAAACAGTCTAACTCTGAAGTACACTGTCTAGAGAAGCAGTTCCCAACGTGGGACCCACACCCCACAGGGGGACCTCAATTCCCAGAAGCCTAAGTCAGTACTTTGGGGAATTGACTTAGGCTTCTGGGAATTTAAGTTCAAAACCAAAAGTTGGAAAACACGGATCCAGAAGATTGTGGGAGTTGTAGTTCACAGGACATTACCAAATTTTAATCTAACTGCATAGCCCTATGCTTAAATGTCTCCCACTGAAATCTGTGGGATTTAAAAAGTGCAAAAGCTTTGCTAGCACAGGCCCCAAATGTTCTTCTCTCTTGTCTTGCTGCCATTACCTATGTAAAAAATGAATGGCATTTTAGACAGGTTCCACATGAGGTCAAAATGAGCATTTTTCCTCAGAAGCTGATGATCATGAACTCAATATTGGTCTATCGGACATTCACTCTTAGTATGTTAATCTTTTCTTAGGCTACGGCAGGAGAATGACATGGTTGATTCAGCTCCTCAGTGGGAAGCTGTACTAAGGCGGCAAAAGGAGAAGAACCAATCTGATCCCAACCACCGACGGTCCAGGCATAGATCTCGATCGTATGTTAATTAACATTTTATAAAACATTGGACTCTTAACGATTATTCTCTTTTAGTATCCACTGTAACCAAATCTTCCTTTCATCTGTGCTATAGTTAAGAGAAGCATATTGCCCAAACCCATTCCTGTCTTAAAGTTCACTCCAGCATTTCCCACCGGGTGACAAATATCATTTTCCAAATTCAGAAGGGAATGTCCAAAGTGGACAGAGAGAGACTCAGTAGCGGAAATTATGTTGAACATAGTCAGGTGTGTTGGTTCAACCTCCAGCACATATATGAGGAGCCTGTGGTTCGAACATGCTTCTTAGAGGTCTTCTGCATTACTGTTCTTCGTGCTGAGGCCTTTCCTCCTTCCCACATAGTTGTTTCTGAGCCTGCCATTTACTTGTTTGTATTGCTAAAAGCAAATGAATTGTTTTCTCGGAGTGCCATATGAGTCCCCGACACAACTGTGTCTCTTACAAACATGCCAAGAAGCTATTTAATGAGCTGCCAGGAGTGTGATTTAAATGGGAAGTATGACAAAACTCATCCTTGCTGGTGGCTTGCTGGCTTTTGGGTTGTGGGAGGTGTAATTAGAAAATACAACTCTTCTAAGCTCTGTCCTTCTCTGCACAATCACATGCCTCCCATCCCACCCAAAGGTTGTCTCGCACAATCCACTGGGTTTTGATGTCCAACATCTACTGCCCATTTATTCCTGTTATATGTACCCCTCCCTTCCCTCAATTAATCAAATCACAGAGGCTTATCAAATACTTTACAGATAGGTGCAGCTAAAGAAATGATAATTTACAATATTTTAAAAAAATATGTAAATGAATTGACCAGAATCTTGTTGAGGGATAATGGGGGAGGAAAGGCACGTATGTAAACCACCACCACCACCACCCCCATGTTCCAGTAGGTCTTGTGCCTGATCTCCCACTAATTTCAAGATCAGTCATCCAGTGAGGGAGACACTTACTGAAGGAGAAAACCTGCATGATTCACCTTTACACATCTTTTTCTTTAAATCAGATTAAAATAAAATAACTACTGGTTGTTTTAAAATGAAAATTACTTAGAAGCACATTAGAAAGAAAATGAAAGGAACAACATCTCAAAAACCCTTTCTTTGATAGCAAGCCAGTTGCCAGAACCTAACCAGCCTGTCTGTTATCTGTGCAAGCAACCAGACTTTTGTTGCTGTTTCTCACATTCTGTACTCCATACTTAATGGATAGCTTATTTTGTGTGGTTGTGGTTCATGGGTGTGTGCATGTGTGCTGCTCTTTCTAAAATAATTTTATTTATTTTATTTTATGATGTATTTACTCGGTTGTTTTATTATTATTATTTTGGTTTTTATTATTATGTTGTTTTATTATTTGTATGTGCACTGCCCAGAGTGGGAAATATCCCAAATGGGTGGTATAAAAATGCAAGCAAGCAAGCGATAAATGAATGAATGAATACATGAATGCATGAATAAGAATTGTTGGTGGTTTTGGGGGAGGGAGCTTTAATCTCTGAAAAACCATTGTAAAATGAATTACCTTACTTAGTGAAGAAGTGATCTTCAAATATATATAGTGATCTATATATATTTTAATTGAATATATTTTTTAATGGGGAAAGAGTTCTGTAGTATGATGTGGTTGCAAAAAAGGGCAATGCTACTTTAAGGTCCATTAACAAAAGTTTAGTCTCCAGATCCTGTGAGATACTAGTTCTCACCTCATCTGGAGTACTGTGCACAGTTCTGGACACCATGCTTTAAGAAGGATGATAACAAACTGAAACAAGTTCAGGGAAGGGCAACGAGGATTATCAAGGGACTGGAAACTTAAGCCCTATGAGGAAAGAACTGGGCATGCTTAGCCTTGAGAAAAGGAGACTAAGCAGGGATATGATTGCACTCTTTAAATAATTGAAAAATAGTCAGAAAGAGGAGGGGCAGAATCTGTTCTCTCATTCCAGAGTGCAGGACATGTAATACGTGCTCCAGGTTACAGGAAGCCAGATATAAGCTGAATATCAGGAAAAACTTCAACAACAATGGAACCAATTACCTTGGGAGGTGACGAGAATGCCCAACACTGGGAGGCATTCAAGAGAAAATTGGACAGACACCTGCCAGATCAGCTTTGATTTGGCCCCTTCCTATTCTATGATTCTATGTGGATTTTTCCTGTTGGTGTCATGCTTTCCCTATGTAATAGGTTAGACATAAACCTTTAGTTTTTGACAATGTTCGGTATCTGTTGGGTGGGGAAATGACTGATTAGCCTCAGGGTCATAGATGGGAGGACAGCTCTAAAGATTTAATGCTTTTTAGTTCAGAAAGGCCTTGAGATGTCAGTGTTTCACTCTGATATATTTCTGAAATACACTTCTTGCCTATTCCAAGGGTTGTATCCATGGCTATATGTAATTGAATGAGGATGAAAAGAACGCATGGTTTTCGGTAGATTTGCTGCAGAATGGTCTGTTCCACTGTGAAATAGTTCCATGGGGGAAATGTGTACCTTGAGTATCAGAAACCTACATTTGGATAGTATAAACAGAATGTGCAGAGATCCATTCATAGAACTCCCTGGGGACATCTTTGTGGAGGCTCATGGACACACATAACAGACTCTGAATGTTAAAGAATTAGAAATCCTCATCTTGTTTGTATTTATGGGTAGAAAAAAAATCTTGCCTGAATAAGAAAGGGTGGATGTTACTTTTTTAAAATTTTTAATTTAATTTTCAAGTTAAACATTGTAAAATAAAATAAAAAAGAAAGAATATATAAAGCATATAACATCAATACACAATTATATTGGTTCTTTCTTAATATCAATTTTGCATATATTATGACCGATGTCTTAATTCATTCTAATATTAATTAAATCTCTTTACTTGATAGGGTGGATGTTACTTATACCAGAGGACCAAACAGCCAAAATCAAAATCCTTTATCTGACGCACAAAATCTGACATGTTCAGAGCAAACTGAAGGAAATTAAAGAAAAGTTTAACGTTAGCTCAACTTCATTTTGTTCCTTAAATCTAATACAGTACAGTTGTACCTTGCTTAAAGAGCATAATGTGTTCCACAGGATTGCTCTTTAAGCGAGTTTGCTCTTTAAGTGAAACACCATTGAAAATGACCAATTGTGGGGGGGATTGTGAACCCAATTTATTTGTTAAGTGAGTTTTTGGTATGTTTTATTTGTTAAGCGAAGCGAACATTCAGAAAAAAGTCTGCTCTTTAAGCGAGTTACTCTTTAAGCGAGGCGCTCTTTATGTGAGGTTTGACTGTACTTGAATGAGACTACAAGCTCCCTCTTGTGGTCAGCTTGATCATTTTAAATTAGCTTTTGATAGCCAGATATCCAATGGTTTTTCCATCATCAAGTCAATGCCTCTCTTTATTTCCCTTATCTCTCTTCACCCAGCTTGCTTTTTCAAACACTTTGTCTATATAAGTTTGTGACATTTTAGTTCAACTAATAATATATGCTGCATTAATATGATACCTTTATCTATCTATCTATCTATCTATCTATCTATCTATCTATCTATCTATCTATCTATCTATCTATCTATCTATCTATCTATCTATCTATCTATCTATCTATCTATCTATCTATCTATCTATCTATCTATCTATCAGTGGGGAGCATATGTCTGAAGAGAAGTTGTAAAGTTCATAAGGGCTATGGAGCTCTGAAAGACCTTACCTTACCCTGGATACCTTGGAATCATTATTCAACGAGGAGTTAGTGCACTGGTAGAAGTCTCTGCTATGACATTCTGCACATACAAATAGACTTGAGAAATCAGGTCTATTTGCATGTGGGTTTTTTAGACATTTGGATATCCATCACCTGCTGGCTAGATGGACGATGACATGTGCCCTCTGCTTTTACTTGGCCCCAGGGATCTGATGGAGGATGCTTTGGTGAATTTTAGTCCTGGCCTAACATTATTGACAAGAGATGGGCAACACTGCCTAGTTAGAACGCTCGAGCCCCCGTGCCCTGACAAGGCTCTCGCCTAGCGGAGGACTCTGAAAGATCTGTAGCAAAAACTACTCTTTAGCCCAGTGGTGCCCAAACTAAGGCCCAGGGGCCGGGTGCGGCCCCCAATGCAAATTCATCCAGTCCACGAAGCCCTCGTCGCTCCTGGAAGCGAAAATAAAATGCGCCCCTATGGGCACGTTTTACTTCCGCTTCCAGGAGCGACTAGGGTTTAGTGGGCCGGATGAATTGGCATTGGGGGCCGCACCTGGCCCCTGGGCCTTAGTGACCACATGATTGGCCCATGGCCCAAAAAGTTTGGGCACGTCTGCTTTAGCCTGACACTCTTTGTACATGGATAATTTTAACACAGCTGGTAAAGCTACTATCTCCTTCTTTCTAAAACCTTTGTTTTCATCCTTCTCTGAATGGCTGAATAGTTTTATATATGAAGGGATGTAAGAAACAGTTTTATAGGCATGGGGTGTTCTTTTCCATCACTTGTTACATGAGTACCTTTGAATGGCCAGGCCATGGATTGAATGTGGGACCTTCTTTATGCAGATTGCTCAGTTAATCAGCTGCTAGTGTAAGTGTGGGAAATGATATGGCCCCAATTCTAAACTCCTTTAGAGAAAAGAAACATCATCTGATTATCAACATGTTCACAGTCTCCTCTGTCTCTCTCTGTGTGGTATTTTGGCTGGGAATAAGGTGAAAGCAGAAATTTATTTTGTGGTAAGAGCAGTGGTAGGCAGCAAAAAATTTCGCTACTACACAGTGGGCGGAGCCTACGTCATGGGCGGAGCCTACGTTGTGGGCGATCTAGTCATGCCTGCCATATGGCCATGTATACATCTCCAAACACAGGCAGCACTGGCTCTTTGGCTGTAAATGGAGATGAGCACTGCACCCTAGAGTCAGATAAGACTGTCTTTTGAGCAAGGAAGACTTGAACCACTTGCAGGGACAATACCTGATGGGGCAGGGCAGGGAGGTGGCTGTGGCCACCCAATTTCACTAACCTCCCCCCCCACCTGCCTGAAGGCCACCCAATTTCGCCACCCCCCTGCCCAGAGGCCACCCATTTTTGCTATCCCCCCTTCCTGGTTGTGTGTGCATGAACTTGTTGCTGCCCACCTCTGGGTAAGAGTGAACATTAAAGAGTTACATGTTTTAGTGCTGCAGGGTTCATAAAAGTTCAAGTCAACCATCTGTGTAGTCAAAGGGCTTTATAGAATGAAGGATGGCCATACAAATTCCACAGTTAGCTGAAAGTTCAAAATAGTATTTAGTTGCAAATCATGGGATCCTTGTGAATTGGTAATGAGGATACCAATATAAATACAAAAGTAATGTGGCAATGACTCATGTATGAGGCTGGTTAAAGTGTATTTTTTTAAAGTGAGAATTAAAATAAACAAGACTGCCCATTTCTGACAGAATATTAATTTAGTGAATATTTTCTTTAGAGGCCAGCTCAGTTACTGACTCCCAACATTGGCCACCAATGATGTGTTTAAGACTGCTAAGTGTGTTTGTTCTCTACGCCAATTTCTGTGCTTGAAAGCAGGCAGGGAAAATAGTGATTTATTTAGTGCCTTTTGGGCTCCGAACCTATTTCACGTTACCAGGCAAAAATGTGTTTCTAGTAGGATCTTTAGTGGCTCCACAGTTGCAGATTGAAGGGCAAGAGCGTATGGGACAGTCTTCCAGTCCTAGAATTGCTGTGCTTATTAGGTGGAATGGGGGTACACAGAAAGAGCCTCATTGAAGATTGTGGTATTTTTGAACCACAATTGGGTGTACTCTGGTAACGGCAACCTTGTGTTGCCAGCTAATCTTTCTCACACTAGGTCAGGTAAAAGGAACTGCAGAATGAACTCACTAACAGGTACAGCTGTGCCAGTGATGGAGACTGGGATTGGATTTTTGCCCAAGATAGAGAAAAGCAGGGCTTCCAGATGCTGCCTTTATTGTGGATTTGTGTTGTTTGTTGCATGGCATTATATGGGGAATCCGGACAATGTTCTATTGTAGAGCATGGGTGCCCAAACTTTTTGGGCCATGGGCCAGTCACGTGGTTCAGGGGGCCGGTCACCATGGCCCGGAGGCCGGATCTGGCCCTGATGCCAATTCATCCAACCTGTGGAGCCCTCGTCGCTCCTAGAAGCAGAAGTAAAATGTGCCCGTAAAACACGCTTCATTCATCATTCTCTTTTATGACAGCAGATCAGTTCAGGTGGGAAAGATGGAGTCAGGGGCACATTGTGTTTCTTTGTGTAATGCCAAATGCTTGTCTGTCTGGAAGCATCCTTAGTGCATCTTGCCTATTCCTCTTGACAGAACAGCTCATGACAATTAGGTTGAAATGTATAGCAGCTATTAGTAATTGCACTTCTACACTGCCCCATAGCGCTTAGTGCATTCTCTGGCTGGTTCACAAGGCAATTAGCATTTTGCCCCAACCATCTTGGGTACTCATTTTCCTGACCTTGGAAGGATAGAAGGCTGAGTCAGCTTTGAACCCATCAGGATCAAACTCACAACATTTTGGCTGCAATACAGCAATTTAACCTCTGTGCCACCAGGACTCAAACAGCTATGTGGCCGTTTCACAGTATAGGTTTAAGGATGTGCAATCTGCCTTTAATAGGCAGGCCATAACTATATGAACCTTTTCCTCTCATCTGTCTAACCTTAAAGGATGTATTTCTGTAGCCTTACCCATGCTGGAAGATGTTAATCTTTAGTAAAGCCCAACTCTTTCAAAGCATAAACAAGAGATTAAGCATATGCTGCCTCAAGTGACCAATTTGTTTCTTTCATGAGAAGCAAAGGGTAGCTTAAAAGGAGGAATGGGAATCAGCACAGACACAATGGATACTCTATTTTGCTTGCTACTATTCATTTCCCTCCACCAGTGAATGGAGACATGGGTTTAAAAATCTGGTTTGCTATAAAACAAACAGAATTAAGCAGCATATTTAATTTAATAGAAGACTTCTGTGCCTTTTCTTCATATTCAGTGAACAGTGCTGTGCATTGTATCGTGGGTGGGATGTTGAAAAAGGACTTGGGGAAACCGAAGCTATGTAACTCACTGGGTGACCTTGAGTCAGCTATATTCTCCCAACCTGATCTACCTCACAGGGTTGTTGTAAATATAAGTGAGGAGGAACAGAGTGGATGAAAGCATTAGGTCGCCCTTGCTTGAAAGCCATTCATTTCTGACTCTAGGGTACAATGCTCATTTCTGTTTATAGCCAAAGAGCCTGTACTGTCTGTGTTTGCAGACGTTTCCATGGACATGTGGCAGGCATGCCTAGACACCGGAGTGCACGGAACGCTGTTTACCTTCCCACCAGGGTGTACATATTTATCTGCTTGCAATGGCCACCAAATGAGAAGCCTCACTGGAGAAGGCCCTGATACTAGGAAAGATCAATGGCAAAAGGAGAAGGAGGCGGCAGAGGATGAGATGGCTAGATGGCACCATTGATGCGATGGGTAGGGATCTGGACGGACTACGGAAGATGGCAGGTGACAGAGGAGCTCAGTGTGCAGTGGCCCATGGGATCGCAAAGGGTTGGACTCAACTGTGCGACTGAACAACAAAAAATTCTTGCTTTCAAACTGCTAGGTTGGCAGGAGCTGGGACAGAGATGGGAGCTCACTCTGTCGTGCAGCACTCGGGTCTTGAACTCTGACCTTTCAGTCTTCAAGTTCAGTCTCTTAACCACTAAACCACCACAATCCCTGGATGAAAGCATTAGGATTGCTTTAAAATAGTAAAAGTTGAAGAGCCTTTTGATATATTCCTTTACAGCTACTCTGTCCCTGTGACTGTTGCCAATAAAAGGGGGCATGAATCATAACTCTATTTTTCAAAAAAAGACCAATCTAGCTTAATCTAATAAATGCCTCTGGTACAAGAGCACAAGACTGAACTACTCACTTACTGTAGAGCTCTGCTTTTACATAGTAGCTGAGACATCAGCATTACAAAAACATTTCATTCATTCATTCATTCATTCATTCATTCATTCATTCATTCATTCGACTTTTATGCCGTCCAACTCGCACAGCAACTCTGGGCGGCTAACAAAGAGAAAAATAATTACAACTACAAACCATCAAATCACAAAAACATTTCAAAAACATTTCAAAAACAAAAAAATGAAAAAGTATACATCCTAACCACTGTCACAAGAAATGTCTGCTGCCACTGGTGGTTTTATGGCCGGGCCCGCCGCTCAGCTGCTCCTTCTTGCTGCTCCTGACTCCAGGCCGGGGCCAGCTGTGGGTGGTGGTGGAGAGTTCAGTGGCCGTGTTTTATGGCCGGGCCCACCACAGAGCTGTCCTCCTCACCACTCCTCCCTCCAGGCTGGGGCTGGACAAGAGTGTTCGGTGGTGGCAGCGACGATCTTATGGCCGGGCCCACCGCATAGCTGTTGCTCATCGCTGCTCCTCCCTCCAGGCCGGGGCTGGCTGAGGGCATCTGGTGGTGGCGGGGCGTCCAGCGGTGGCTTTATGACCGAGCCTGCCACACAGCTGCTGCTCCTCACTGCTCCTCCCTCCAGGAAGGGGTTGGCCGAGGGTGTCTGGTGGCGGCGGGGTGCCCTTTACCTCAATCTTCCTGAAAACACATACTGTACATTGCTTTTTTCTACCCTAGTGCCTGATTATTAGTGGTTCAGAAAAGGATGCCAGTCCCTTGGGATAAGCGTGTTCACAGCTGGTGCTTTGCCTGAATTGAGGCTTAATGAAAGAAGAAAACAGCTCAGCATTAAGAGCTGAAAGATACTGTGATGTCTCCCACCCCCCCAGCCCCCTTGCCACTGATAACTAATACATCAGCTTTCTGCCTTAGGAGAGCTGGAGGCACTTAAAAGGCAGTGTGGGGTGTGGGAAGAATGAACACAGAGACACCGGGAGGAGAAAGGTGAAAGACAACACAAACCAACAGGAGCTGTTGGCCTTGATAGCCTTTGAGGAAAATGAGAAGAAAAGATTGGGTAATGGGTTTCTTATATCGGGTTATCTTTCTGTGAAGGAAGTAGTAATGCTTTTATGGAAGTACATTCTTTTTTAAAAACTGTGATTTGTTAGGTGACTAAATATGAACTCCAATTATGCTTTATCCCTGCGCCCTCAACACAGCACCTGAACAACACTAAGAAGAGAACATTGCTTTTATAAAATCCACTAGGAGGAAACTGAAATGGCTTGTTTTTATCTGAAGGTTATCCAAATATGTCAAGTGCCTTTTTTAATGTGTACTTTCATTGATGACTGAGAAAGATGCAAATTGTTATTCAGCTCAGAACTATTTAGTCAAAAGGTGACATTCCTGTGTCATGATGATTTGAAATTGCATCTCTGCTGAAATGTTAACCAGTTAAATCAGTGTTTGGTGCAATACCTGAAACATGTGTTAGTCCAATGAAATAGGGTGACAGCGATGTTTTCTTCCTTGCATTTATGTAGGAGAAGTCCTGATGTACAAGCAAAAGAAGAACTATGGAAACACATTCAGTAAGTATTTCTGCAGAGACGGGAAGCTACCATTTTAAAAATACAGCTGTTTTTTAACACATGTGATTCTTTATATTCCCCCTCAGAAAGGAACTTGTGGATCCATCTGGCTTATCGGAAGAACAATTAAGAGAGATACCATATACTAAAGTAGCGTAAGTTTTTGTCACTACAAAATAAGTCTGCCCCTTTTCCTAAATAGATTCAATGGAAGGAGAAGTGTATTGAAGATAATTATGTGCCATTACGTTGATGCGGTCTCTTAAGTACCCTGGTCCACTACCATGTAGGGCTTTAAAGGTAATCACCAGCACCTTGAATTGCACCTGGAGGCACACTAGCAACCAGTGCAGCTACCAAAGCAGTGGCAAAGCACAGGCGTAGCGCCCGCACCCCATTGCCACCTGAGCAGCCACATTCTGGACCAGCTATAGCCTCTGAATGGTCATCAAGGGCAACCCCATGTAGAACGCATTGCAATAGTAAAGTCTGGAGGTGACCAGAACATGCGTGACCATGAACAAGGTGTCCCTGTCCAGGAGTGGGCGTAACTTGCGAATCTGTTTGATTTTGTGCATGGTCATACGGCTCATTTTTGCTTAACTTCACCACTCATAGTTTCTCACAGTCTGATCAAAATGGTCCTAGTTTCTCTGGCAAGTCTCTCTCACATTTGAAATTAGTGTTGTTTTTGAGAACATCAGTTTATGGAGTAGATTGTGGCAAAAAGACAAAAACAAAAAACAAATCTGGAGGAGGATGTTTTACATTCTTTACTCAGGAGTGTATTTTTCTGTTTGTATCGTAATCACATTCCATTTTCCATTTCATTTAAAACACTTTGGATTGATACAGTGCTCTATCACCATACAGTAATTTCTCTTCTGGTTCAGTGACATCAGGTGTATTTGCCAATCCGTTTGCTGAATAGCGTATAGAATAATGTTGAAAATCTAGAGAAGACTTTAGGGAAATGCAGTCAAGCCACTTTCTCTCTTAAATGCTTTAAAACTTTCTTTTGCTCTGATCATTTAAAAAGATTGGTTGACACTCACTTGACCCCATTCCCTCAGCATATTGCTATGAGTTGCCAAAGCACATCGTTGATCCTCTGAGATCAGGCTTCCGTTTCATTCTGATAATTGGCCATCTGGGACTTAACATGTAGGGATGTGATCAAGTGATTTTGACAGGCATGGAATCCCATTTTGCATTACAATTGATTTTTCTGCATCATTGAGTAGGAAGAAACAAAAGTGGTACCCCTCTGAAGGATAGATGTGGAACATAAATTTTATCAAATTTTTCATAATACTCTCTCTTTTGCATCAGCAAAGTCAGTTATTAATATTTTCCCATGACATTGTTAAAAGAATGACTGTCTTGTCTGCTCTCTGCAGACAACCTATGCTGATTTTACCTAAATTTTATGAAAGGCCTAAAACACAGGCACAGTATTAAAACCTCCACATTGCAAGAGGCAGCTAGTAGAAACTTGACCAAAGCTACCTAGTAACCTGTTTTTTCTTTACTTCCCGGATTGAAAAAAACAGGGAAGGGGGAAATACAGAGATGTGATTGGTTCTCTAGAGACTGCCAGCTGATCTAGAGAACAAATCACATCTCTGTATTTCCCCCTTCCCTGTTTTTTTCAATCCGGGAAGTAAAGGAAAAACAGTATGCTCAGCCTGACATTGCAGCTCAAAAAGATTAGGTAAGCAGAGCTGGGGTGGATTCTCTGTGGCCGAGCAGGCAGTGGGGTGGCTGTGGGGAGTCCCCAAACTGCTGGGGGTGGGAGTAGGGAAGGAGGGAAGTGACAGGGAGAGCAGCTTTGGCCTCCTTCTCTATAGAACCAATCACATTTCCCCCCTTCCCCGCAGTTAAAAAAAAAAAGCCTCCACGATCAGCTGGCAGTCGGAAAAGGGAAGCAGAGCGAAGCCTGCAGTAGCGTCGGGGGAAAGACATTTTCCCTGACCCTACTGCAGTCGCATGGGGGTACCTTTAAAGACAGGGAGGTCTCTTTCTTTCCCTGCCTGCCTTTAAAGCAGTTTGTCCCTGAAGTCAGGGCTTTTTTTTAGCATTGTTCGATGCATGTATCGGACAACACTAAAAACCGGATAACGTCATGACTTGTGGAACCAAGTCATAACGTTATCCGGGGTATTACTGTATCTTGGTTTTCTTGATGTTGAGTCTCAAGCCAGCTTTTGAACACTCTTCTTTCAACCTAAGTAGGCGCTTCTTTAGTCTTCTTCACTTTCTGCCATTAGGGTAGTATCATCTGCATATCTCAAATTGTTGATGTTTCTCCCAACAATTTTAATTCCAACTTGTGATATGATTTATAATAAAAAGATAAGTTTATTAAATAAAACATAAAATGTTCAATATTATAAACCAGGGGTTCTCAACTTTACCACACCATGGGTCGGACAACTCTCCCTCTGACAGCTGAGAGGGCCAGACACATGATTCCCCCCACTGCAAACGCTGCTGTAAACCACGACAGACACATTTGTGCATGCACAGGCATGTTTACAGCTGCCGTAAATGCATCTGCTTACGGTGTTATTACTGTGGGCCAGAGAAAATGGTGTTAGGCCCAGGGCTGGCCAATGGGCCATAGGTTACAAACCCCTGTTGTAAGCTGTTGAGTTTTTATCGTCCATCTGTTTTCTCTCTCTTATTGCTTAAGCAGAATGTTTGTGTGCGCGCGCATACACACATGCATGTTCACAAGTTCCAATAAAACATATATTTTCCAATTTCTTTACAAAATCAGAAACCACTTGATACAGCTCTTCCAACTTCACTCCGACACAATACAAGTCTGTCTCTCATCAGACTGACTGCCTCCAACAAAATCAGTCCAATTGCTTGTTCATTCACATACATACTTTATATAATAGCAACTCTGCTGTAAGGCATCCCAGCTAATCAGAATACACTTCAGTCCAAAAACTTTCTATCCCCGAACCCACTACTTTTAACAGACTTTCCTGGCACACATTCAATTAATCACTGCCAATCAAAAAACCAGACATTCCCCATGTATTAACTAGCACATACAAGATACAGTACTGTGCAAAGTATAGTTTGGCTTGGCGAAAATTCAGTGTGTGATTTGTGGACCATGTATTTATTTATTTATTTATTTTATTGCATTTATACCCCGCCCTTATCCGAGGACTCAGGGCGGCTTACAATTTAAAAAAATTAAAAATGCATTATCTACAATAAGAGTTTAAAAATTAAAAGTTAAAAAGACACCTGACCTCCAAACTTCATCAAACCTGGAGATGGTTGAGAGGAGAGTCAGAGGAAGATTCTTTCCAGTTTTGGTGTGTCTAGGTGGCACAGAGGGTGAGTTATGCCCCTCCTCCTGAACACTCATTGAATTTCCCCCAAACCACCTGGTGGTGGGCTAAGACTTTTGTGCAATAATGCATATGCAAGGTGGATTCTCCCCAGGCTCTCAGCCATCCCAGCACCACATTCTTACAGAGTTCTCACTTCAGGATAGGGGGAAGATTTGAAGATGGGAGAAAAACCTTTGTCCAAATCCTGCCAAGTATGTGAGAGCTTCCCCTCCCCTCCTACAACTCTCTTCCCACTTTTGTTGTAATGGAAGGAGACAGGTGCCATCTCAAGGGCTGGTACTGATTTTTCTCAATTTCTAAAGGTGAGTTGGGGCAGTGGCAAGGATATGGATGGTCTGGATCCAGGCTTTCCTTTGGCTCTCGTCTGCAACAATGTTAGTTTCATTCTTCACCATGAACAAACAGGAAGAATCAAAACAACCTATAATTTCTATGTTTCTTGAGAGAATTTTTACTATGATTTTATTCTAACATTACAATTAACCAGAACTTGGATATTCCACTTAAAAATTACTTACTTACCTAGCCTGTATATCACCCATCTGGGAGCTCTTCCCACTGTGGGCAGTTTGCATACTTCAAAGAACATCAAAATGAAAAATAATAATTTCCTTTTAAATTGTCTCAGACAGGCAGTCCAGGAGAGAGTTATATGGTCTTGGAAATTTTATCTTCCCTTTAGGACTCAAGGTGACCCTGTTCGTATTAGACACTCGCACTCCCCTCGAAGCTATCGCCAGTACCGACGCTCCCAGTGCTCTGATGGAGAAAGATCTGTTCTGTCAGAAGTGAAGTAAGCAAAGTTTTGAAGTAACTGCTAGCTTCAAAACAAGGAAATTCCATTCCCTCCATCAGATTCTGTACAACCTATTTAACATGATTCTTATGCAACATCTAAGGCAGTGGTTCCCAACAAGGGGTACACAGCCCACAGGTGGACTTCAAATCCCAGAAGCCTAAGTCAGTACATTGGCTGATCAGTGCTTTGGGGAAATGACTTAGGCTTCTGGGAATTGAAGTCCAAACACCAGCATTTGGGAAACACTGAATTCTAAGGGAATGTGTCACCTTCCAGATATTGCCAGCTTTTTTCATGTCTTGTCATTTTCCTTGCTGGGTGGTGACTAATGGGAGTTGGAATCCATAAACATTTGAATCCGCGTGAGTTTCTGATCTCTCTTTTAAGATACAGTACTTGGTGTTCCCTAGCTGTCTTCTCAGGGAAAATGTAGGGTGGGAAAAGTCAGGATTTGCCATTCTGGCTTGATACTTTTGTTAATTTTTCATTGCAGTTTGTGATGCCCAAAAGAAAAGCTATAGCATTACTAACACGACAATCTGTACAATTACCAACAAGAAAAGAAAACTCATTGTATTTTCAGAAATACAAATCTTCTTTACCAGACAGTGTGATCCTGATGAAGGAAAAGGCAGAGCTACATATGAAAACAATACTCTTCTTCCTCTTCAGGAATTTTTGTGGCATTCCCTGGAATAAGTTGCCTGACTTTTAGCACACACTATGAGAAGCAACTACTGACTTTATAACTAGTCAAAGTAATACAGTCAAACCTCGCTTAGCGAGCGTTTTGCTTTGCAAAAAACTCGCATAACGAGCTAGTTTTTAAAAAAGCAATCCGACTCGCATAACGAATATTTTAGCTATGCGAGTCGGACTTCCCCTAAGGAAACGCTTGCATAGCGAGCGTTTCTATGGGGGAAAACTGACATAACGAAAAAAAATTTGCTATGTGAGTCCGACTCACATAGTGAATATTTTTGCTATGCAAGTCGGACTTTCTCTATAGAAAACTCGCATAATGAGCATTTCTATGGGGAAAACTCGCATAACGAAAAAAAATTCGCTATACAAGTTTTTTCCCTAAAAAAGCTCGTTATGCGAGTTTTTCCATTGGAATTTTCATTATGCGAGTCTGACTCACATAGCAAAAACCTCGCATAGCGAGCAGCCTCGCAAAACAAATTTAATTTGTTATGCGAGGTATTACTGTAGTCAATTTGGAAGTGCAGGTGCTCATTCAGAAATTCTCCATAACCAAGACCTCTTATAAATAGAGTCCAAACATGCAGGAAGGTAGATTGGGATGCCCGAATGTGGCTCCTTTCATGTCCCTGTGCAGCTCTCAGGTATCGAAACCTGACCTTCTAGTCTCCGTGCTCAGCGTCTTAACCACTAAGCCACCAAGGGGGGGGGGGGGAGCTGCTAGCTTCCAATAATAAACTGCATTTAACAAAAAATAATTATCTCCCAGCTACTGTAAAGACTGCAGTGAAGCTGATGGAACAAATAATCCAGGCAGGTGGTTGATAACTTCATTCTCCCTGCTACTGAAGAAAATCCCAGGGTTGTGATCCTCAGTTCTACTACCCAACAGTTCAAAACACAAAGTAATAAAGTTAAAACTAAATGCTGTAGCAGCATCTATTTAGAACTTGGAGAGCATCTGTTGTTGTTCAGTTGCACAGTCAATTCCGACCCATTGCATCTAGTTGCGTCCATTGGCCAACAGCATATTACAGATGTGCAGAGGTCCCAGTCCAGGCCCTGTCTGAAGAAGAGCACATAAATTGATACAACTCACCTTATCCCCTTTTGTCTTTGGCTGTGACACCACCATGCTGAGAAAACATTTTTTAAAAACCAAGGGCAGGGAGAGAGAAAGACTAATGACTAACGTTCTGAGCTAATGTCAACGATGCAGGGATTTATCTGCATGCACGTGCACATTACAGTTCTTAATCACAACGATATAACCAACAGACATTTTAAAAAAAAGATTTAGAGAATACAAAGCCTAGCCAATGTGTTACATGGAAGTTTGCCTCACTTTGCCCCGCAGCTTCAGAAATGTTTAGATGGCAGCCGTTACAGGCTGGTGCCTCGGAGATCCTCAGCTATTGGATTCTGCAGAGGCCTTGGGCTTTATTGAGCTGCAAAGAAGTCAGTCTTATTTTTACTGACACCAGCTCAGAATGTTCTGCAAAAGGTATTCATACTTTTTTTCTCCATTTTTAATAACATGGTCTTTTGATAATTTAGCTTTTTAAAATTTTTTAATCTTTTAATCTTGATTTTATGCTTTTAAGTGTTTTAGGTGTTGAGAGTTGTATTAGCTGCCCTGGGTCTTTTTGAGGAGGGTGGCATAAAATTTGCTTAAATAAATAAATTTTAAACACCACATATGCAAGTTTAAACACTAGGAAATTGCAGGTTGCTTTATCCCTTGCCCATCTTGATCCCAGACATACATAGTCCTGATCTGGTCTATATTTCCATTTTTGCCCAAGGACATCACTAACAGATAATTCTGGCAGAATAGATCTCTACTACCCCTGCCCTGTAGTGTTGGAGAAGACTCTGGAATTGATTTATGAAAGCAGGTGTGGGTAGAGGTTTATGTCGTGATGTTGCCCATTAGAAGAAAAACTGCAATGTACTCTCGCGCTTCAGCCGAGATGGATAAACGGAGTTAAATTTGTTTTTCAGCTTCAAAACAGACCTGGTACCTGCATTACCTGTAACCCGTTCCTCAGATTCTCAGTGTGCCAGTATTACCGTATCTCATCAGGTAGGCAATGGAGTGCTCCAATTGTGTTATTCCAGTTATTCATGATTCAACAGGGATTTCAGTACAGGCATTTAGATTTCCCCCCTCAAGTGGTGTTTAAAACATGAAACTGTATTAAGATTGTGCAGCTTGCCCAATGGCACACAGGCTGGCTCTTCTTCTGGGAGGCAGTGGGGAATTGAACTCCTAAGCTCTGGTTCCACAGCTAGATACCTATACCGCACACCTATCTAGCCAGCAATTCTGCTTTACTTGTGTTAATTATTTAATAATTTCTTTTCTTTAGAGGCGTAATGGATCCAAGGACAATCTCATAGAGGAAAAGGCGCAGCCACCTGTCAACAACTTGGATGGAAGACATAACACTAAGACTGTAAAAACTGTACAAGCATCACTGGTCAAAACAGAGAGCTGACTACAACAGGACTGTGACCATGATGGCAAACCTTGGCACTCCAGGTGCTCTTGGACTTCAATTCCCAGAAGCCCAAGTCTCACAGACATGGGCCTCTGGGAACTGAAGTCCAAGAACACCTGGAGTGCCAAGGTTTGCCATCACTGGACTATGAGGTTGTCTCTTGAAATTCCAACTACGTCAATCAGAAAGTGGATGGCCTAAAGAAGAACAAAGGTTGGTCCGGATGATGAGATGACCAGCTATTTGAACAATCAAAAGCAATGCACCCGCAGATCTATGGGGAATACTTGTGGCAGTGCTTTCCTAGGATGCCGTAGTTAGCCAGCTATTCCTTTTCTAGACCAGTTACAACTAATTGCAAGAATGGATATACAGTATCCTGAGATGTATTCAGTGCCGGGAGAAGTATTAATAAAAAGGTCAATGTACTTGCCAATTGTGCAATAGCTGCTGTTCTTCACTATGAGGGCTATAATTCATGGGTTTTATACTTGCCTATCATTTCATACATCTTTTTTGTTGGTAACAATGTTTAATATTAGAATATGATCAAATATACATTAAATTCATCATAGAATGTTTGTGAAAAAAACTTCCTTTCCATGGTTTTACATAGCATTTTCTAGCTCTTTGTAAGAGGCTTTTTATTGTAACAGGACAAGATGCTTGCATGGAGGCCCATTTCTTACAGCCCTCAATCCTCTCTACCAAAAGAAACTGGGAGTGGGAAAGTAAATTGCTACTCATGGTTTACTGCCTTTTACAAATAGCATTTCTTTTTGTGTACTGGATCATTAATGAGAGTCATCAAGCAAAGTGTTCTGGCTTCCAATCACATTTATTCCAAAATATGTGAACATTATTACATACACTCTTGTTGTATATAGGCAACAATGGCTTATCACTGTCCATTTCTCCACGTCAGGATCATCTTGCAGTTGCTTTCTGCCTAAGCCCTACTACGCAGCATAGCAAGTGGAATGATACGATTCCCATATAGTTCCAGCATCTTTTGAAATCCTGCCATTCATCCTGTATAGCAGGGGTACCCAAACTATGGCTTGGGGCTGTATCCGGCCCCCAGGCCATAGTGACCAGCCCCCTGAACCATGTGACCAGCCCGTGGCCCAAAATGTTTGGGCCCTTGGCTATATAGTTTATTTTCCAAGTATATAGATGGTCTTCTGTCTTCCAGATATTCTACTAAACATTCTCACTTTCAAAACTTTGATAACTTGTTCTCACATTTTCACACGTCTACTGCCCTCTTCAAATGTAGATCAGATTCTTGTTCATGTTCCTGTATTAAATTCAATAATTCTTTCTAATAAATTTTTAAAAAACCCTGATGTACTTAAACTGAAGCTTTTCTAGTACAGCAGGTGCTCTGTACATTTTTCTGCTTTTCACAGCACAGATGTCTGCAAATGTGTTAGAGGTTCTTTCACAAGACACATCAGTGAATTCTGCCATATTCATACTGTGTATTCCTATGAGAGAAGGAAATATGTCAATGTTAACTACAGTTTTGCTAGAAACCATCAAAATAAATGGCCTCTTCTGAAACAGTGGGACAGATAGATATGGAGCCTATTTATATTCTCCTCACCCCCCCTTCCACACTTCCCCTCCCCTTTTGGGAAATTATTGATTCCACCCCTAAGAAATTACAAGGGATGAGCGCTTGGCAGGCTGTGGCAAAAGGGGTAAGAACGTGACAGCCATAATTTGCTTTCTTTTCCAACATGAATGTGTATCTCGTTTGGAAAAATACAGGCCTACCAGTACTTTATTCAGGACCTCTTACGCGTGTTAAAAAAAATGGAGCCTAAGTAAGGAAATATTTTGTACACTTGTGGCATATTTAAACTAAACTAAGCTCCTTATGTTGCCATGATTTAAAATAAAATCAGAAAGTTTCAACTTTCCTCCAATGGGCTGATACACCAACAGTGGTGACATATTACGTGACAGATCCCATTTAATATTTCTAGAGGCTAGATTTTGAAAGTGTAAAATATACCCTCACCTCTTTCTCCTTTCAGAGTTGAAACAGCTTTCCTTTCATAGAACTGCTAAATAACATTTTCACAATGACTTCTGGCTGGAAAATGTTTGCTGGAGATCCAACATTTTGCTGTGAAAACTGATGCATAAAATCTCCTTGGATTTGCTGTTTCAAGTCACTTCAAAGGAATCTGGTTTTGCTATCCTTCTGGAATTTTGTAATGTTTGATCACTCTTAATTTTCTTTTTATTGGAAGAATCTTCCCAAATGGAGTCACGTACAGTCAAAAATGCTTCTTTCAGGAACCACCCATTCTCAAAAGACTCTTTTCTTTCAGTAAGCAAACCTGCAGCTTTAAAAGATGAAATCATTGTATTCTTGGGCTGCACCACAGAGCTCCTGAATAGCCAATGCTGTGGTGCCATCAAATCCTTTGCTTCCTGCAGTTTGTAGAAAGTGTTCTCTCTCTTCATTACACACACTCGCTTGTTCATTTTGACAACTGCAGAGAATAGGGAAGGAAATAGTTCAACTTCTATTCAGATACTTCCAAAAGTACCAACTAATTCTCCTTGGTAAGGAAATACATTATTGCAGCACTAGAATTGAGATAAGCTCAGAAAATCTATTTATTTCATTTATAACCACCCAGCTGATATAATTATCAGCCAAGACCCAAGTACTGCACAACAGTGAGCTCCCGTCTGTCCCAGCTCTTGCCGACCTAGCAGTTCGAAAGCAAGAAATTGCAAGTAGTTAAATAGGTACCATTTCGGTGGGAAGGCAACAGCATTCCATGCACTCTGGGTGTCTAGTCATACCTACCACATGTCCACGGAAACGTTTGCAGTCAGTGCTGGTTCTTTGGGTACAAACAGATGAGCACTGAACCCTAGAGTCGGATATGACTGGTTTTTGAGCAAGGGTGACCTTTATCTATATACAACAAAATATTCCTTCAAAACCTTGAACAGAATGCAACTCTCAGCAGGCCCCACTGGAGTGCGCTGGTGAGATAACGGAAAGAACACTGTTAAAAGCATACAGGTCCACCATCTTCCAGGATGTGGCGTTCTATGTGGATGTAGTTTGAGCCAGGTTTGTGCTGAAGCACAATTATTACTCCTGAGCAAACAACTGAACTGTGTTTAGTGATTCCTGCCTTCACTTATCTTCCCATTTCTTTTCTATTAAGGCTCCAACTCCAGTAACTAGCTGAGCAAAACACTGAAAGTCATTCTCTTGGGAGAGCTTTAGGTTCAGTTAAAGACAGCATCAATAAATGGATGAACTGTGGCTGCGGGGATTTTATTGTTTCTGGCCTTTTACCTACAAAAGTTGGAACAGGGCCATTTCTAAGTCTGCACAAAGATACATTTCTTATCCTGAAATTGTAATTTCTTGCACATTTCAATTTCAAAGAAATGCAGGGAGTAGAACTGGGGCTGCATTCCACTTGTAGGTGTGGTCAAAAATCTGCCATTAACTAAGTCATAGAGATATTTCAGTTTTTAAGAGGAAATCTCATAGGATGTCATGAAGCAAAGGATGTCATGGTGAAAGAGGTGCAGACTTTTGCGGAATCCTTGCATGCTGGATTTTACTCCAAGGCCCGAGATTTCCCTCGTCTGCTTTAGCAGAAAAACGCATTCTGGAAAATCACAATCTCTCAGCCTAATGCCTCTTGGAAAGCCAAATGAGCAATTCTAAAAATTATATTATCCTATTTTTTCTACCACTGAAAGTTAGCCATTATCATCTGCCATATCTAAATCCAAATATTGACGATCCTCACGGTGATCAGCCATGAAGACTGTCCTGAGACTACAATGCCATCGCCTTTCATCTGCCTTCCACATCGCAGCATGACCCCTGTACCACTGATCCAGTTCCATTACTCACTTTCTGGTCCCGAGCCCTTTTGGCACACAAAGTCCTCATCAGCCACAGGCCAGTATTGATGAAGCTGCTGCCTTCCATCAAGATAGATTCAAGTGGGAGTTAATCCACTTGGGGACCATCACCCTTCCCTGTGGGACTTCGGCACCCAAATCTGTTAGTTCTCAGAGTTGCCAGGTTAGTTATCCACTGCCTGAAACTTGGCGTTGAGTTGCTGGCAGTATGGTCTACTCCCAAGATGGCAAACCTGGGCACTCCAGGTGTTCTTGGACTTCAATTCCCAGAAGCCCAAGTCTCTGAATCCACATAAATGGGTTTGTTGTGCATATGTAGTATTTACAAAAGTTCTACAATTCACGACATTATAAGCTTGAAATTTATGATGAGTACTGTAACTGAACTGTCAGTCCTCTCACACAAGAATCCATTCCACATTATCCCAGTTTCTTCATTCCAGCAGTAAAATGGAGGGCACAAATTGGGCGATGACACTGTTGACAATTTGAGGTCAATAAACACACATAACCGTTAGAACTATATTACACTATCAACAAGACCTATTAGATGCACATCTCTCCTTGACTCAGTACCTCTTTAATGCAGACCAGTCATATCTTTCTAAGGCAGAGGTTCTCAAACTACCTCCCACGGGCCAGATCTGGCCCACAGCTCCAAATGATCCCGCCCTTGCTGCCACCGCTGGAATAAGCCGCAGACTAATTTATGGCTGTTGTAAGCAGATTTAAAACAGCCACAAATGAGTCCGCAGCATTCATAACTGTGTTTAAGACAGCTGCAAATGAGTCTGCAATGATCACAAACATGTTTATAACAGTCATAAATGGCGGGGGACGGGAACCAGTCCAGCCCCCTCAACTGTTTGAGGTAACGTGACCCGGCCCCCATCTTGAAAAGGTTGAGAACCCTTGCTTTAAAAGAAATTGCAGTATTAATCAATGTGCCACAAAACACCTTGAGTACACAAAGATTAAAGGCAAATTGTTCACACGATTCATTGGTAAAATTGAGTAAGGAGTGTTCTAATAAAAAAATTACCAAATCCCTTGAAACTTTGAATTCTATATAGTTAATAAAGCATGCAGATAGTAAAGAATACTATATCTCCTATGGATTGCTATGTTTTAGCTGAAATGCAGAGAAGATAACACGACCTGCTCTTTAGCATGACAGCTACAGTTAATGTATGCCTTTTCTGACACCACATTCACTGGAGAAAAGAATGAATGGGCAACACAAAGGCAAAATTACACACAACTGACAAATCAAAGTAGGACTGAGCACATTAAACAATTGATGAAAGAAAAGTACTTTTAGGTACCATACCTATGTCTTGGAGTGTAAGTATTTCATTCACAACAGGGTAGACTTTACCTAGACCTGAAATAAATAGTTACAATAAATTAATCACTTTAGTATGATTATATAGACTATAAAGTATAGATAAGATTCTCTGGAACAAACAATAATGTTGGGAAAGTTATGAAGGCAGAAAGAAGAAAACCAAATGCAAGATAGATTGACTCCTTAAGGAAGCCACAGGCAAGCAAGAGTTTACAAGAGCTGAGCAGGGCATTTAGGAGAGCTCTCATTCAAATGGCTGCCATAAGTCAGAGGCAACCCTTGTTAGGAGCAAAGGAGAAAATATCATAAGTGTGTGAACTTTTAATTACAAATCATGGCTGCAGAAGACATCTTATCTAGATTAAAACACTGCAACTGTGCTATAAAAAAAGGATAGGTATTTGCAGTTTGTGTGGAAAATATGTAATGTGCCTTTTGAGTGAGCATGTTCTGTTGCTTTACAACAAAGCACTGCCAATTGTATTAGGTAAATCAGTTTCTTACCTGTCTGGTAAGCTTTTAGATTATTATATCCAGCTATACATATTAATACAAGTATGGTTATCTCGTGACCCTTTAGCAAGAGGAGGAATAACTGTTACTTAGGCTAGTACAGTAATACCTCGTATAACGAGTGCATCAGACAATGTTAAAATCGGGTAACAATGCAAATTTTTTTTTTAAAAAAATTGCATCGGATAACGATCTGTTAGCATTATCCAAAGCAATCTTTCTAAGGCAACTGTGGGCGCAGGGTGGCTGGGAATCCCCCGTTGGCTTCTCAGCCACCCCGCCCCTGCAGCTGCGGGGTGGCTGGGAAGCCGAACGCAAGTTTTTTTCCACCTATTTCGGGCTCTCCGGCACCCCTGCTCCCTATGGGAAGGTCGGGGGACCAAATGTGCATTGTTTCCGAAGTCCCCCAACCTAACTATCTGGTGCTGTAAGGCAACACGCAGAGATTCTAGTCCCAGCGTTTTGCCTTAAAACACCAGCCAGGTAGGTCAGGGGACTGCGGGAACAGCGTGGATCAGATCCCCCGAACTTCCCAAGGTGGCCGGGAGCCCGAAATGGGTGAAAAAAAACCCTCCCACTTCTGCCGCTTCTGGGGAAGTCAGGGGACCCGATCCGCGCTCTTCCCAACCTCCCCAGGCGCTGCAATTGCCGCGTGTGATCAGCACTTGGGTGGGTTGAATGGGTGCACGCCTGGTTCAACCCCCATCCCAAGCAGCTGATCCCACGCTGTGATCCACCTGCCTCTTTGGAAAGGGCAGTGGGGATTCCACCTTCCCTTTCGGAAGGGCTTAAAGACCTGGCTGGCGGGGCAAGTGTGGGGTCCCAGGATCGCAGGTTCCCACGTAGAATGGTTGATTTAAGGGCAGCCCCCCCTTGTATCTGTTTTTATCTGCTTTGCTGTTTTATGAACTTTTAAGGTTTTAGATATTGATATGATTATAGTTTATCCATGATGGTAATTTACGCTGTAAGCCGACCAGAGTCGGGTCTACCCGATTGGGGCGGGATACCAAATGTGAGCAATAAATAAATAAATAAATTCCCACTGCCCTTTCCCAAGAGGCAGGCAGATCGCTCCCCTGTTCCCTTTCCTCTTCCGAAAGGGAACAGGGTTTTTTTTCTCCATTGTGTGATCAATGCATCAATAAGACTTGTGGAATCAAGTCTCATTATTATCCGAGGTACTAGTGTATTTGTACCAGAAATCCCCACTAACAGATTGGTCTTCTTCCAATGCATACAACAAAGTGTTCGATTCAATTTAAGGTTGCACAATAGAACAAAAATTTAAAGCTCTCATTCAACAGCTCAAACACAAAGTGTATTTTTTCCTTTCTTTAAAAAACTAATTATTACTTTTAGTTGTATGCACTCCTGTCCGTAACTGAGAGGTGTAAGGTAATAAGGACTGAAATGAAACCTTCAAATCAAAAGGAATGATGCTCTGAACAAAATAAGACAAACAATAACAATTCAAGAATGTTCATGGCTACAAGCAGGCACTTCTTGCTGTTGTCCCACAGCTGCAAAACCAGTGCAAATAAATCCTAGGGTAGCAAGAGGAAAACTTGCTTTATGCCTTGAGACCGCTTTCAAGTGAATGGACCATATCCGAGGCAAGGAGACGTGACTTGAACTGTGCAAAGAATGGCATCTGTACATTCACTTCATATCCCATAGATATATTATGCAGTAGAAATATTTCTGGGCAGTTACAACACTTGAATTTAGCTGAAAACCAGGCCCACCTGGCAGTTTGAAAGCAAAAAATTGCAAGTAGATAAAGAGGGACCACTTTGGTGGCAAGGTAAACACAGTTCCATGCACTCCGGTGTTGAGACATGCCTGCCACATGTTGATGAGAGGGCAGCCAGCAGCTTCATCAATACTGGCCTGGGGCTGAGGAAAACTGTGTGCCAAAAGGGCTCAGGACCAAAAAGTGGCTCATGGAACTGGATCAGTGGCACGGGGGTCGTGCTGCCACGCGGAAGGCAGATGGAAGGCCTTGGGCATTATAGTCTGCCCAGGACTGATTGCCATGAAAATCGCCAATACTCAGAATCTTTACTGGGCCTTTACTGCCGCAAGTATATCCATAGGGAACAGTGGTGGGATGTCAAAAAATTTTACTACCCCACCGTGATGTCATCACAGTGTGGGCGGAGCTAACATCATGATGTCATATCATGGGCGAGGCCAAAGGAAAAAAAAATACAAAATAATAAAAATAGGGAGCTTCAGGCTAGCAGCTTCTCTTCCTCCTCCCACTTTGGGAGGACAGCAAGGAGGCCGTGCATATGTGCCAAGCACTAGGCGTGCATGCACACCATGAAAAGGTAAGCCCCGAAGGTGGTTCCTCCCAAAAGGTGCTACAGGTTCTCTGGGACAAGTTACTACCGGTTCTGGAGAACTGGTGAGAACCTGTTACATCCCATCACTGATTAGGGACCCCCTTCGGTGTCTAGTTATGCCTGCCACATGACCAACTCCGAAAGAACCAGCCACAACTTGCCAAGTCTAAACCCGCTTCCAGGCCCGTCCCATTCCTAAGCAAAAGCTCCGCTTCACAGCCACGCCTCTCTCGCTCTCCCTCTGCTCCTTTTCCCCTCATTAGTACCACTTGCCTCCATTACAGCCTCCGCAGCTCCATATACAAACCACCAGCCCACGTGCGAGCTAGCGAAAAGGAAGCCGCTTCCGCCTTTCGGTCCTTATATAGTCCACTTCGGGATTTTCCATTACTACCAGAGTGGAGGGGGGGAGGGAAAGGCGTGAGGGGGTTGTTTTGTATGTTTTCGATGCTTTGACGCAAGGAGAGTTTACATATATATATATAAAACCAGTTGATAAATTCTAAACAACACACATATATAGGCACAAGAGCGCGAAAAATTTGCTCGCCTCTCTCTAGCAAATTGATAAATACCTGTTATTTGGAATGTACCAACTGGGCTTGCTCCTCCCTCTCTAACGGTTGCTGAGCCATAGAGCTAGGTTTTTTTTAGAGGTGACACGTTTTCAGAGCTAGGTTTTAGAGGTGACACATTTTCTGCCCCATAAATAAAGGAGGGGATGAGATGGTCACATGTGTTGTTTAGGTCTAAACCCACGTTGTCCTTTATCTTTATCCCGTTTACAACTGTTTCGATGCTTGTAGCTCAAGTCACTAAGATAATGACTGGGAAGCGGAAGGTCAGCAGTTCGATCCCCGAGTACTGCAGGACGGAATGAGCTCCCGTCTCTGTCCCAGCTCCTGCCAACCTAGCAGTTCGAAAGCAAGAAATTGCAAGTAGATAAATAGGGACCACTTCGGTGGGAAGGTAACAGCGTTCCATGCGCTCCGGTGTCTAGTCATGCTCATGCCTGCCACATGACCATGGAAACCTCTGCAGAAGCAGACAGCGCTGGCTCTTCGGCTTAGAAACGGAGATGAGCACTGACCCCTAGAGTTGGATACGACTGGCTTTCGAGCAAGGGAAACCTTTACCTTTACTAGTATGTTAGAAAGATCTAGCACAGCACAAATCTGCGTAGCAAAAACAACCACAAAAAGCCCACCTTGCTTTAAAAAGAACAAATGAACCATCGGAGATTTGCATTTTAAACTCGCTTCATTTAGCACCAATGTGACCTCTCTCAGTGGCGTCGCGTGGGGGGGGCGGGGGGGGCGGATGCCCCGGGCAGCGGATTTCAGGGGGCGGCAAAATGTTCCCACCAGTTTGGCCTCCCTCTGCCTGGGGCCGGGCTTAGGAAGCAGGACTTCCCAAGCAGAGGGCGGCCGTTTTGCTGGCGAGCGCTGCTCGCCTCCGTCCACCTGGCTGGCCGTCGGGGGCGAGGAGGAGAAAAAGGGTTTTTTTTTTAGGCGGACAATTCAAGGAGGGGGCCCGCCCGCCCGGCTAGCCGTCGGGGGCTCTCCTGGAGGGCGGCCCGCGTGCGCGCGCACGCTGCTCGCCTCCGCCCGCCCAGCCACCCACCCAGCTTGCCGTCAGACGGGGCGCTCGTCGGGGGTGGGTGGCGCCGTGGCGGGGAGCCCCTGGCGGCTGGCTGGGCAGGAGGAGGTGGGTAGCGTGCGCGCACACGCGGGCCGCCCGCCAGGAGAGCCCCTGACGGCCAGCCGGGCGAGCGAGTTGCCGGAGGTGGAGGTGCGCTCGTTGGGGGTGGGTGACGGAGGGGCCCTGGCCTGGAGGGCGCCGGCCAGGTCCTCGCGAGGCGGCCCCCCGTCGGCCCCGAGCAGGGCGAAGGGGGGTGGGTGGGAGCGCCGGGCGAATGCCTTACCTGGCCAGGTGAGCGAGGCGGGCGCGGGCTCTCTCGCTCTCAGGCTGTGGCGCCGCCTGTACCTGCCTCCCTCGTCAGCTGGCGGCGGGAACCTGGAGCGGCTCCGAGGGAAGCTCCTCCCCGGACAGAGCAGGCAGCCCGGCGTGGAGGGGCGGTCCGAGGGAGCAGGAGCCGCCGAGGGTCCGACTCTGCCGAAGCCTCTTGCCGCCGTTTCGGGGCGGCCCACGAGCCCTCCGGGAAGGTCCCTTAGGGCGGCAGAGACCCGGTCCAGGAGGGGAGGGCAGAGCGCCCTTCCCCACTAGTCCGAGGGTTGGTCCTCGGGGGCAGGAGGAGGCAGAAGGGGCCCCTGCCCCTCGGATCTCCCTCTCCCACCTCCAGCACTACTCGCGGGCGGGCGGGCGTCCATCGGAGCACGGGAGGGGGAGGGGGGAGAGGACCAGCAAGACCCAGAGCCGCGCGCAGGAGGGACTCCGCCCCGAGGGATCGTCCGTGCCTCCACTCAGTTCCCCCCCCTTCCGGGGCCAACGTAGGTGGGCGCGCGTAGTAGGGAGACTCGCTTCCCTCCCGGGGCCTGTTGGGATTTTTAGGCGCCCCCGTCACCACCACCGCCTGAGGACTCAATTCCCCGGGGTGGGTTGGATGACCTCGCGGGACCCCGAGAGTCCCAAGCGAGGCGACAGCTGCGCCAGGAGAGGAAGCCGCGCGGGGGGTGCCTTCTGCCTGGGTCCGGGGGGGCGGCAGCGGGGAGCTGGGGGGGCGGCGATTTTCTTCTTCGCCCCAGGCGGCTGAACACTGCGCGACGCCACTGACCTCTCTACATTCACTTGGAAGGCAGTGACATCAAGGGGCTGATTGGTTCAACTTGGGGATTCTCAACCTTTGGGCCAGATACGGCCCATGGCACCATTTTATGTGGTCTCCTACCGCCTCCACCACACCAGGAAGTGTCATGGTGGAGGACAAAAGCAAAATGGTTGTCCTGCTCCAAAAGCTGTCTGAGGGAGCATGACCCTGCCCCCAACTTTAAAAGGTTGAGAACTCCAGGGTTCAACTAGACTGAATATTAAGCTTTTCAGCAACCTGAGGTGCATTTTAGTTTTATGGTGGGGCGTGATATACGAGAGCTGTAAAGCCAAGATGACCCCTGTAATATATTCATATTTTATGCATCCATAATTTTAAAAGGCATACATGACAGTAAAATGGGATACACATCTTTCTCCCAGCTCCTGCCAACCTAGCAGTTTGAAAGCAAGAAATTGCAAATAGATAAATAGGGACCACTTTGATGGGAAGGTAACAGCATTCTGTGATCTCCGGTGTCTAGTCATGCCTGCCACATGACCATGGAAACGTCTGCAGAAGCAGACAGTGCTGGCTCTTTGGCTTTGAAACAGATGAGCACTGAACCCTAGAGTCGGAAACGACTGGCTTTCAAGCAAGGGAAACCTTTACCTTTACAGAAAGAGCCTCCTTGAAGCTTATGGTATTTTTGAACCACAATCGGGTGTATCCTGGGCAATGGCAACTTTGTATGGCTGGCTAATCTTTCTTACACTGGGTCAGGCAAAAGGAACTGCAGAATGAACTCGCCAAAAGGTGCTTTCATTTTGGCAAGTTCACATATGGCTTAGACACAGAAGAAGAAGATTCCAATTAAATGAGCATTACACATTTTAAAATTATGAATGTACAGGTATATGAAATATAGGTAGATTTCAAAACAAATTAAAATGTTAAAATAAACAAGCAGGCATTTCACTGGTTTTTTCTCAGCCATTTACATGACATGGCATAAATTGCATTCAAATAAATGCTGCATTGATTTTTTTTCTCCACCTTCACAGAAATTTTTTTCTATGTTCAAATAGCAACATTTTATTTCTTTGACCTTCCTACTTTACCTCAGAGTCTATTAATTGATCTCCAGATGGTCTCTAGCCAAAATCTTGTCTTGGTGGGAGACACTCTTTGGCATCCATCCATTCAACAAGATGTGTACACTTGGGCATCCCTTGGGAAATGGCATAGTGCCAGCCAATCCTGCCAATCCAGAAGCATTGCACTGCAAACAGAAGGGTGGACCCAGACAGAAATTGATTGGGAAAGGCGAAGTATATAATCACTGAAGCATAAAGAATTTATGTCATATTCCTGATATTCCTGATTAGTGTATTAGAACATAAAGACTTCCAATGTCACCATGTAATCCCATCATCAACTAAGGGAATTAATTCCTGTTATATCCTGTGACCATAACAAGGGTGTTTCAATTTGGTATATAGGGTCATTTGTTTCAACACAGAGTTCTAGTACTTTGCAGGTCAAAACCAAGGACTCACATTGAGGTTTTCAAGGAAATGTGGCTTAGCTTGTCCTGTCAGCCACATCATCAATGGTTCATTTACTTGCTTTTCCTCCAATGTGATACTGTATATGCCATTTTATCCCTGAAAAACCTTTCACTGTGCCAAGTCACCTCCTTCACCAGACATTCAATATTGTTGATATGCCTGACTATCTACATTTTTTTTAAAAAAAGCTACATTGATATGACTTAAGAACCCAAAAGTAGTACCATCTCAGCCCAATAAGTAAGGAATGGCACATCCAACAAATTCCCATAATGCCTGTCTGTGTTCTGAGGTTTTAATGTCTTGAAAGAAGGCAAAGGGTAGTGCTGAAAGTCTCAGGTGTTCTGTTTTGAATTCTGTTCTGTTAAAGAATAGCAAAAGGGCACTCAGAAAGGAGAAAGAAAAAGGATGCTGTCCTTTGATTCCTTAAACTGTGTAGTACCCAAGATTTTGTCTTGACATTGTACATGTTGGTTGAAATCTTGTTGCTTAATTAGTAAGTCACTATTAGAGTAGGCCCTTTGAAACTGTGGGGATTTGATGAGTCAGCTCATCCATAAATTCCAGTAATTCATTTGGGCCTGTAGAAAAACAATTAGGGCACACAGGAATGACCTAGACAGCATTGCTAAAGAATACATGGTGGAGGTGTGGAACAGATTTCATGGTTTAGACTTGATAGACAGAGTGCCAGAAGAATTATGGATGGAGCTTCTGGACATCATGCAGGAGGCAGCATGTAAAACCATACCAAAAGAAAAGAAATGTAAGAAAGCAAAGTGGTTGTCTGATGAGGCTCCTAAAATAGCAGAGGAAAGAACATAAAAGGCAAAGGCAAAAGAAAAATTCAATCAATTGAACACAGAATTTCAAAGAAAAGCAAGGAGAGATAAGGAAACCTACCTAAATGAAAAGTGCAAAGAAATAGAGGGGGAAAACATAAGGGGTAGGACTAGAGAGCTTTTTAAAAAATGGGGAAATCAAGGGAACATTTCAAGCAGAAATGACCATGATAAGGGACAAAAATTGCAAGAAGTTAGCTGATGCAGAAGAGATAAAGAAAAGATGGAAAGAGTACACAGAGGAACTTTACAAAAAGGACCTCAACACCCTTGGTAATCACAATGATGAGAACATTGAACTTGAGTCAGACATCCTAAAGCAGTGATGGTGAACCTATGACGCATGTGCCAGAGGTGGCACTCAGAGTCCTCTCTGTGGGCACCTGAGCAGGCACCCCAGCACAGGCCAGGGCCTGCGGGCAGCGGTGGCTCCAGCCCCTGGCCGCGGCTGGAGCCGCCACCAGACCCACCGCTGCCTGCAGGCCCTGGCCACCCATGGTCGCAGCCAGAGCCGGGCCGAAAAGGCACCGGCCTGAGGAAGCTGCAGGCGCCCGGCAGAGGAGGATGCGGCAGTGGCGAGCCCCACCGGGCTTACCCAGGGCATGGGGGTTTGTCGGGCCCAAGTCCCTAGGAGGGCACGGCGGCGGCGGATGGCCCGGGCAGGCACCAACGTGCCCGCGGGAGCTCGGTGGCCGGCTAGGGGAGGTGCCCTTCTCTGAGGGCTGCCGCTGCTGCTGCTGGAGCCACTCTAAAAAGGGGCGGCTCCAGCTTTGGAAGAATTTTTTTTAAAAATTGGAGCCATTTGGCTCCAATTTAGTGCGCATGACCAGAAACTCAATTTGACGCATGCGCAATGTGTCAGATTGAGTTTCTGCGCATGCGCAGTCAATTGGAGCCATTTTTGCTCCAATTAAAAAAAAATTTCTTTCTTTCGGTGAGGCGTCCGGAACCGGACGCCTTAAAAATGGGTTACCCTCTCGGAGAACCCTCCGAGATTGTTCCTAATGGTTCCGGGGAACCGGATGGAACCGGGGTAATCCCATCACTGATGGCATCCAAGTTGAACTTTTCAAAGCCCTAAAAGATGATGGAATTAAATTATTGCATTCTATATGTCAGCAGATTTGGAAAACAAAACAATGGCCACAGGATTGGAAAAGATCAGTATATGTTCCAATCCCAAAAAAGGGCAATGCCAAAGAATGTTCAAATTATCGAACAATTGTGCTCATCCCACATGCTAGGAAGGTGATGCTCAAGATAATACAGGATAGACTTCAGCAGCATGTGGAGAAAGAACTACCAGACGTGCAGGTTGGGTTCCGAAGAGGCAGGAGGACTAGAGACCACATTGCCAACATATGTTGGATCGTGGAGAAAACAAAGGAATATTAGAAACAAGTCTACTTCTGTTTCATTGACTACACCAAGACCTTTGACTGTGTGGACCACAACAAAATGTGACAAGTAATTAAAGAGATGGGAATACCAGAACACCTTATATGCCTCATGGGAAATCTATACATGAGTGAAGAAGCAACAGTTAGGACAAGATACGGAATGATGGAGTGGTTTGGAATAGGAAAAGGAGTAAAAGAAGGATGCATTTTGTCACCCTGCTTATTTAATTTATATTCAGAGCACATAATGTGAAATGTAGGGCTGGATGAATCACAAGTTGGAATTAAAATTACTGGGAGAAACATCAACAATTTGAGATATGCAGATGATACTTCCCTAATAGCAGAATGTGAAGAAGACTTAAAGAAGTTATTGCTTAGGTTGAAAGAAGAGAGTGTAATAGCTGGCTTGAGACTCAACATCAAGAAAACCAAGATAATGGCAACAGGCCCTATCACTCCCTGGAAAATAGATGGGGAAGAAGTAAAAGCAGTGACAGACTTTACATTCCTAGGATCCAAGATCACTGCAGATGGTGATTTCAGTCATGAAATAAAAAGGCAACTGATGCTTGGGAGACAAGCTATGAGAAACCTGGGGAACATACGGTAGTTAAAAGTAGTTATTTCACTGCCTCCATGCCTTTCTTTCAGTTATCTCACTTGCAAGTGTCTCCCCCCCCCCCGGTGGGCTTCTCAAGGTGCTGTTTTGCCTTCGCTGCTTTCAAGCAGGATAACTGAAAGAAAGGCGGGGAGACAGTGAATTAACTCTTTGCAAAAATCCCTTGGTGAGGGGCGATCTTGCTTTCTTTGTTCAAATTTAAAAACCTGGGACTTTTACATGTTTCTTTTTGAAACTGCCGGGACAGCTTGAATCTGGGAAAATCCTGGAAAACCGGGACATATGGCAACCCTAATCGTTGGAGTCCCTAAATGCAAAACAAACATGCTCAAGTGGGGACTGCTGGTGGACAACAACACATGGTGTGAATGTGGAGAGACACAGAGTCTGGCCCATTCATCCAGTTGCTGCCAGAGACATGATGCACTGATGAGGACTTGTGTTTGGGAACAACAAAACAAAGAAAATGGTTTCATTTTGGCATTCCAGGGTTTGATCAGGACACGAAAGAAGAAGAAGGTGCATTTAGTATATCTTTGATTTGGACTGTCTGCTTATGAAACCAACTCCCCTTTAGCTCTATACCTATATCTGTGTCAAAACAGCTCAATAAAACATTGGCTAGCTGTTTAATTATGGGCCATATGACTTATTTTTTCTTTATTTTTGATGGAGAATGCCAACATCCTGTTTATTTAACTAAGGAAGTTAGCTTGCTTTCAAAATACAGACTATTGTTTCTATATATAACTTTTGTTTAGTTTGGTCCTATGTGTTTATATCAATATGGTTTCCATTCAGTTCAGTGGAACTTGCTGCCATGCACCGATGAGACCTTAAGTTTGGCCAATGACAAAGCCAAGAAAGTGGCTTCATTTTCGCAGTCCAGAAGAAGAAGTGGAACTTGCTATAAAATAAATATGTATCAGAATGCAGCCTTACAATTACAGTCTGAAACTTTTCTTCTTTTATAATTATAATAATTATGATTATCTTAACCTAGTAATAGCTCAAATGAATAGAGATCAAGAACCAAAAGAGATCTAGGTTTGTATATACTGAAGGATTTGCTGAGACACCACTAGGTGTCTCTATAAGTCCAATAATTTTCAGACATTTAACAGAAAAAACTGAGCATTTTTAAGATAGCATGATAGTAAATTAACAACAATTTGTCTGTCATTTCTTTGGTTTTTACTCTTATCGATGCTTGACTTCAGTCCTTTTGAACCTGGGACTGAATTTGGCTGCAATTCACTGTGATTTGAATATTGTATTAGGAGCTCTCCCCTTTGCCTCTCTGCCAATTCTTTTTATCTGAAGAATTTAGAGAACTTGAAACCTTGCGTGTTTTGTTCAGTTACAGTTAATCCTAATGAAAGTATTGCCACATGAGGATTTTAGATTTTGTTTTACTGACATTCAAATTGCCAATGTAAAATGAAGTTCAGTAAAAATGTGGCTGTAAAAAGACTAATGCTATGTTACGCCGCATTAACAGAAGTATAGATTCCAAAGCCCATGGGGTACTAGTCCCCCTCTATTTGGCACTATTTAGGCCTCATCTAGAGTATTGTGTCCATTTCTGGACAAATTCAGAGGAGAGCAACAAGTCCTAAAACAAAAGACCAAAGGAACTGGATGTATTTAGCCTTGAGAAAAGAAAGCTGGGTGGGTGGGGGGAGGACATGACAGTACCTTTCAAATACTTGGAAGAAAACCATGAAGATGATCAGCAGCATCTGTGCTTGATCATTCCAGAGTGCAAGGCCCATAATTAATGGGCTGAAGTTATAGGAAGCCAGATTTAGGCTAAATATCAAGGAAAACTTCTTAACTATTAGAGCAGTATGCCAGTGAACCCATTTCCCATGGTGGTGAGCACCCCAGCACTGAAGGCATTCTAGAGAAAATTGGACAATCATCTGTCAGATCTGCTTTAATTTGGATTACAACATTGAGTAGTGGGTTGGATTCAATGCACCTTCCAACTCAGTTAGTCGATGATTCTATGTACTGTAGTTCAATCATTATAATAATAATACAGTAATACCTCATATAACATTAGTATCGAATAACACTAAAATCGCATAACATTAAGCAATCTGGGGGGAAGAATTGCATCGGATAACATTAAGATCCTATGGGATGCATCAGATAACAACCACTAAAGCCTGTGTGGTTACAATGTATCTCTATGGCTCCCATAGGATTTTAACATGCATCAGATAACACTAAAAATCGTATAACATCAAGACTTGTGGAACCAGGTTTTAGTGTTATATGAGGTTTGACTGTAATTTTGTGTCAGAAATTATTCTGGGTTGAAAGGATTTTTGCTGGAGAAACTCTGCTCAGGGGACTTCCGAATGAGGCTCCTTTCATGTCCTCGAGATCTTTTTTCCACTGAAGTGATCCCTGTTTATCTACTTGCAATTTCTTGCTTTCAAACTGCTAGGTTGGCAGGAGCTCAAACCAGTGGTGGGCAGCAACAGCTTCGCACACACACACACCGTGGGGGGGGGGGAATAGCAAACCTGGGTGGCCTCTGGGCAGGGTGGTGGTGCCTGATGAAGTGGATTTGGTCCACAAAAGCTCACATTTAAATACTGTACAAGAGTTAGAATTTAAGGTCCCACAACATTTTTGTCTTTTTTTTTGCTGTTTTGTTTACTCTCTGATATAATGTTATTTTTTTTTATGCCAAATAGCATCTTACTCAGTGTCTTAGGTTCCTGTTGGCTTGCCCATCTGCTCTTTTGGCATCTTCCTTACCTGTGGATGTGTAACTTTGTGTCAAGAGGTTCCCTTCACAAACAAACAAATAAATGAACATATGGTGTTCTTGGGATGGAGGAAACAAGCTTGGAAGGAAAGTGAGAGCTTTCGAGCTTCTTTATTAATTACCTGTTGCTGAAACTGACATATCTGCTTGCAACTGGGAAGAATACTGGTGCTTCAACAGATGGACATGCTGTAAATAGAAAAGGTGATTAGTACTTTGTGAGAATCAATGTGTAAGTGAGGTATACAATTCCCAGGAGGGGGAATGTGACAGTTGCTATCATTACAAGGTCCTTTATGGCCACATGGCATCTTCAATGTTTTTGAAAGATTATTTCCCATGAAACAGTATCTAAGTGCTTCCAGGCTAATTTGCAGTACAGTGGAATCTCGGTTAACAAACGGCTCGGTTAACATAAAAATCACATAACAAAAAGAAATCCATAGAAAATAGTGGCTCGGTTTATGGATTTTCTCCCGGAATGGATTAATGTGTTTTCAATGCATTCCTATGGGAAACCACATTTTGGTTAATGTATTTTGGTTTTCAATGCATTCCTATGAGAAATTTGGTTAAAGTAATTTTCACCGTAAGAAATGTCCCAGAGAATGCATTAATTACATTAACTGAGGTTCCACTGTACAATATATTCAGAATTATTGGATGAAAGGGTCGTTCTCTGTAGGAAATCCTATAGCTATAGGAAAATATACATACAGTATCTCTTAATAAATTCAAAAGGAGCTATATGATGTCTTGAAGACTGGCACATTTTATTTGACAAAAGCTTTTGGTGGACTGCAGCTTTACTTCTTGGTGCATCTGAAGTAGCAGGCTTTAGCCCATGAAAGAGTATACCAATTAAAACCTATTAGGTATTAAAAGCTGTGAGATTCCTTGTTTTTGCTACAACAGACTGCACAGCTGTCCCCTGGCTTATTAAATTAGAGGTCTTACACAGCTTCACTTGCCTAATGGGTGGAAGACGTTGATTGCACCCGGGTTATATGGCCTGTTTCCCCCCAGAGAGGCTTGCTTGACTGCTATAGTAAAGGTAAAGGTTAGCCTTGCTCGAAAGCCAGTTGTATCTGACTCTAGAGTTCAGTGCTCATCTCTGTTTCAAAGCCAAAGAGCCAGTTGTTGTTCAGTCGCACAGTCGATTCCGACCCTCTGCGACCCCATGGACCACTGTCCGCCAGGCACTCCTGTCCTCCACCATCCCCCTCAACTCGCTCAGCTCTGTGCCCATTATCTCCACAATACCATCTAGCCATCTCATCTTGGGCCGGCCCCTTCCTCTTTTGCCCTCGACCATTCCAAGCATCAAGGCTTTCTCAAGAGAATCCTCTCTTCTCATCTGATGTCCAAAGTACTTTAGCTTCATCTTTATTATTTGACCTTCTAATGAGCAGTGCTGTCTGCTTTTGCAGATGTTTCTGTGGTCATGTGGCAGGCATGACTAGACACTGGAGCACATGGAATGCTGTTGACCTTCCCACCGATGTGGTCCCTATTTATCTATTTGCAATTTCTTGTTTTCAAACTGCTAGGTTGGCAGGAGCTGGGACAAAGACAGGAGCTTATTCTATGCCCTGGTCTTATCTCCAGCGTTTCCTAGAACTGGGAAATATTTATCTTTTGAACTACAGTTCCAGAATACCCCAGCCAAGATGGCCAGTAGCCATGCTGGTAATCCAGAAAATAAACATTTCCCATCCTTGACGTTCCCCCTTAATCCTATGAATTTTATTAGTCCCTATTTTTAGTATATTTCAGAACTTTGACACTTCTCCTTTACTAGTTTTAGATTGGTTTGTACTGAATTTCTGTTTTCTTGTACTGGTTTTTAATGCTAAATTTGTGCCGAATGTATGCTGAGTCTTGTAGCTTTTAACGCTAGTTGCAGAATTACTGCTTCAAGACTGCCCGTATGGTATTTTATTTTATGTTGTATTTCACTGATTTATAGAGTTTGAAAGTCATCCAGAGGTCTTGATTGATGAGGGGATGTTATAGTTTTGCAAATATAAATTTAAAAAATATTCACTATATGTCTTTTTCTGTGGAAAGTGTCGTGGTGGTTATAATAATAAGTGTGTGCCATCAAATCAATTCTGACTTATGGTGACCCTTTCCAGGGTTTTCTAGCAAGAGAACACACAGAAATGGTTTACCATTCCCTTTCGGACATGCCCTGGGACTGTGCACCTTGCCCTTGACGACACAAGCTATTTCTTTTTCCCAGGAGACACAGCGAGGAATCAAATTCCAAACATTTGGCTCTGTAGCCAGATAACTAAATCATTGAGCTATCCAGCCAGTTGGTTACACATTCTCCATATTCCACCTAAAGATAAAAGGACACTCTATTAGATGGAGCAGCTGTGTTTTCCTCAGCCAGTTAATTGAAAAGATTTCCTCTTATTAAGTCTCACTCTTCACATTTGAAGACCTGATTCGTTCTGCAGATATGTCCACCTTTGGAGTGAAATCCAAATTTAGTCTCACTTGAATATACTCACTGAAATCTGTCAGATCTGTAACAAGCTCCATCCATTTCAGTGGGTCTGTTCTAGATGGGACTTGGATTTATTTGTTTGTCATCTTATGTATAATATCTACAGCCAATAATGTTGTTTAAAAATCTGAAGCTGCTTTTTATAGTGCCAGACACAAAACTGCTGCTTGATATGCTGCATAACAAAGGAGGATCTAAGTCTAAGGCACAAAATCAGTTTCTGTGCATGAAACAGTACTCTAGGTACAGCTCATCCTTCATTTTTTCTGTTTTAAACAAAGTACAGTATGCATGATCTGTCAAAAGCAATTATTTCTTACACTGAGATGCGGTTAACTATGTACACCTAAATTTAGCATTCTTTCAGCCTAGCCTATTTCTCTTGCTCAGAAGGTCAAGCGGATATAATTGTTTAAATATTTGCTACAAATACATAATTGGATTCTTCTTAATCTAAGTTTTATTATAATATAGTGTTCCATTATTCCTACCAATTAATTTGTGTGCTTCTCTGTGCATGGCTCTTCTTTGCTGCCAAGCTATTCTCCCATACAGAGCTGTTGCCATAGCCTAATAATCTTAATGATAATATGTTGCTGAGTTGATTCCAATTTATGGTGACCCTTTCCAGGGATGATTGATAATTCAGAAATGGTTTACTTTCCCCTTCTTCTGTAAGTGCCCTGGCATTGTGTGACTTGACCAAGGAACACCTAAGGATAGTTCTTCTCCTGCAGGTCCTAACCAGGTGCTCCATCTCAAGCAGAACACCACTCATAACAATCCTTTTGGATCGGGTCTTAATCATGTTGATTGTACATAATATTGTAGTGGTCTTTGAATTTTAATACATTTCATCAATTGGTTGGTGGAATAATTATGACTTGCTCTTTTTGTACATTTGTTACAATGTTTCAGAGTACGGTAGATCAATGTCACATGTACTTATGGTGACCATTGAGATAAGTGTTGGTGGATTTCTTATTGCTTTTAAACCCTGTTAACATCTCGTTTGAAACAATTGCATTACAGAAAGAGTTCTCAAACTGCTGAACCAAATTCAATTTCTGCATATTTAGTTACATTGCATTTTGAATACTCTAATGTGCTCTATGTAGGACTAGGGTATACAGAAAGAGCCTCCTTGAAGATTGTTTTATTTTTGAACCACAATTGGGCGCCCCCTGGTAATGGTAACCTTGTGTTGCCAGCTAATCTTTCTCAGACTAAGTCAGGCCAAAGGAACTGAAGAATGGACCCATTAAAAGGTGGCTTCATGTTGACAGTTTCACATCTGGCCTAGACACGGAAGAAGAATATGTAGGACTGTCCTATGGGTGCAGGATCCTTCATTGGTGTAATACATGGCAGCTAAGCTGCTGAGTGGTACATGTTGTTAAAATCATATGGCCTTTAACCTGAAAGATTAGCGTTGGTGCCCACTTGCTTACTTCCCAATTCAAGATGCTAATTTTAATGTACAAAGCCCTCAAAGACTTGTCGCTTGCTACCTGAGGAACCATCTTTCTTGTTATAAACCCATCTGAGTGTTAAGATCTTCAGGAGAGTTCCTTTTGAGAATACAAACAGCTGTAGAAGCCTGCTTGATAGCCATGTGGGAGAGGACTTTCTTCTGTGTGGTCCCGATTGTGAAAGACACTGTCCTCAAAGTTGCAATCAATTTTCACCCTTCTGCTTTTAGGAAGAGTATGAATATACAACACTCTTACTGTGCCAGGGGCACCAGTTCCTAGAGAGGCCTCATTTGGCTACATGATGAATCATGCCTTAGTTGCATCCCAGTTGGATTACTATAACATACCCAACACGGGGCTGCATTTAGAAACTCCAGCAGATCCAAAATGCTGCAGCCAGATTGTTAATGAGGAAACTACGTTAGCAAACCTCCCAGTTTGACCCTCAGTGACGACAGAAGAAATTCTAATTGGGACTGGTTACAGCAGGAGTTCTCAACCTTTTAAAACCAGGGGCCGGGTCACACTCCCTCAGACCGCTCCGGGGGCTGGATGGCCATTTTGCCCTTCCTTCACCACATGGCACTTCCTGGTGTGCTGGAGGCGGTGGGACCCCCACATGATATGGTGCCGAGGGCCACACCTGGCCCATGGGCCACAGGTTGAGAATCCCTGGTTTACAGGGATGACATAACCCTCTGGTTATAGGAGCTTCACTGGCTACTGATTCGTTTCTGTGTTTAAATCAAAGTGCTGGCTCTAATATATAAAGCTGTAAACAGCTTGGGTCAAAGTTATCTAAAAGACCACATCTCCCTTTCTGAGCCTGCCCAGGCCTGCCTTCAAGGGAGGCCTTCCTTTCCTTCCCACCACCCTCATAGGTGTGCTTCTTCTTTCTTCTGAGGCAAAGTTGGTGAGGACCTAGAAATAGCAATTACATTTATATGCTGCCCTATAGTGCTTAAGCACTCTCTGGGCAGTTTACAGGAAATTAGCATTTAGCCCCAGAAATGCTGGGTACTCATTTTACCAACCTTAGAAGGATGGAAGGCTGAATCAACCTTGAACTTCATCAGGAGTGAACTCACAATGTTTTGGCTGCAGTACAGCAGTATAACCACTGTGTCACCATATAATTTTTTCCTGCAGTCAGGTTATCCTTTTGACCGTGTTTTGCCACTTTTTGAAAACGTTTTCTTCAGCATGCTTTTCAAGTTGTTCAGATGCTTTGCCATTTTTTAACTAACTTGCTGCTAAGCATTGGCTTTTATTGATTTTTCTTTTAATATAATTTTGGTATATTTTAGGGTTGACTAATATCAACAACAAGTAACCTCATTTATCCGCTTTGGAATCCTCTAGGTTTTATAACTGACATCTGGAAAACACCATACCTGTTCCTAAGCAATTGAAGAAACTGAAACATTTTGCTTAAATACTTCTGCAATGGTAGATTTTTTTCCCCCTCCTGCCTTTGGGCAGTTTCTTGTAGAGCACAGAACACTATTGTAATGATTGAATAATAAATTGTCTTGACACTGTAGTTATTTTAAGCATTTGTGTCTGGAATCATGAAGCAAAGAAAAGAAACATAACTGTTAAATGCTAAACATTTCACATGTGTAGGCTGTATTGCAAATCTCTGTGTAGGAGTGTGTTGTTTCCTTGCTTCATATATTTACTAATGACTTAAAACAATTTTAACATTTTCATGATTGGATGTATTTAATTAATGTCCTCATAATTTATATTCTTATACAACCACCTGAGCCAATTTACAACAGCCTAAACAGAACCGTTTGGTGTTGAGCAGATCTCTGTTTCCTAGGAGTAAGTAGATTTCTTGAATAAACAAAATGAGTAAACAGAGGAGTTTTATTGTCAGTGGTCAGAGGCAAAGAATGGGTAGATTCCACTCTGGTTCCACTACCACAACATGTGTTAGTTATGATATGTGTCATCCAGTTAGAACTGTCTAATACCGACTCTGGTAGGGTTTTCAAGGTAAGTGAGACGTTTAAGGAGTGAATAGTCAGAGCCTTCCAGAGGAATGGCATATTGTTATAGAAAAGTGCAATTCCCAGAGACAGGAGATATCTTCATGTCTATTGACAGAAGAAGATGGAGATCCAAGATTGCTGTCCTATGGAAGATTAGGTCATCTTCTTAAGAATCTAAAGGGGTTTACAGAAGAAGAAGTATAAAAGATAAGAGATAGATTTTGTTACGTTCCATCTGTGCTTCGTGTGTATTTTCCCATCTGTGTGTGTTGTAGAAATGTTGGAACCTTTTATCCATGTTTATAAACTTTTTAAGTTTTTTATTACTTTCTTTTAAACAAAACTTACAAAATCCATTCTAGTGTTTGGAACTGGATTTGGTTAAGGGAAATCTTGTACTAATTCTAGTCCTTGACCATTTAGGCTACAATATTGGATAGCTCAGTGTTTCTTTCTTTTTGCTACAGTATTATGTTTATGTATTTTTGTATCGTTTTTCATTACTAGTATTATTTATTCTTTCTCTTTTAAAATACTGAATAAAATATATATATTTAAAAAGAACAGGGGTTCCCAACCATTGGGCTGTGGACCAGTACTGGTCCACGGGGGTAGGCGGCACTGGGAGCCCCAAAGGCAGACTTCTGCTCTCAATGTGCTCAGCTGGGTCTGCCTGGCAAATGGAGAGAGAGCATAGGCTTCAGACACAGCAGATAAGCAGGTGGCTAGGCCCCTCCTCCACATTGTTTAACTACAGCAGGACTCCACCCCCAACCTGTGTGCAGTTTGATACCTCACTGCTCACGTCAAATGGTGTGGCTGGCAGACAGCTGGGCCCCTTCTCCTTGTTTTTTTAACAACAGTGGGGCACCGTCCAATCCCACCACCCTCACTTACTGGTCTGTGGAAAAATTGTTTAACATGGTGCAAAAAAGGTTGGGGACCCCTGTTCTAAAAGAAGATGCTGTCATTCAGGCATGTGCTGGTATATTGGGCAATCCGGGTTTGTCTCACCCTGCTCTCACCTCTGGGGCCCTGGGGCAGCAATAGCAATATTTGGGACTCCTCCCCCCAAATCCCCCAATAGGTGCCCCCACCACTCCCTGTCCAGTGCCTTCCGATGGTGCCCTGCACACCCCTGCTGTCTCTACTTATGTCTCTTCAGCAGTTATTAATGGCAAACCATCTTAACCTTTATGGATCTAATTGGGTTCTAGGCATGCAATCAATTCTGATTTTGATCTACACGGACAGTATCAAAAGGTTAAATGATGTGATGATGGAAGATGAGCTCCTCAGGTCAGAAGGTGTCCAAAATGCTACTATAAGTAGCCCCAGAAAGAGTGAAGCGGCAGAAAGGACACCCAGCTGTGGATGGATCTGATGGTGAAAGGAAAGTCCGATGCTGTAAGGAACAATACTGCATAGAACCTGGAATGTAATCTCTATGAATCAAGGCAAGCTGGACAGGGTCAGAAATGAGATGGAAAGAATGAGTATTGATATCTTGGGAATCAGTGAACTAAAAGTAGACAGGGATAGGCGAATTTAACTCAGGGACCATTATATCTATTACTGTGGGCGAGAATCCCTTAGAAGAAATATAGTGGCCCTTATAGTCAATAAAAGAGTGAGGAAAGTAGTACAGTAATGGGATACAATCTCAAAAATGACAGAATGATCTCAGTCTGAATTCAAGGAAAACCATTCAACATCACAGTACAGTTGTACCTCGCTTAAAGAGCATAATGTGTTCCACAGGATTGCTCTTTAAGCGAGTTTGCTGTTTAAGTGAAACACCATTGTAAGTGACCAATTGTGACTTCTGGTGGTGGGGATTGCGAACCCCGATTTATTTGTCAAGCGAGTTTTTGGTTGGTTTTATTTGTTAAGTGAAGCGAACTTTCAGAGAAAATTCTGCTCTTTAAGCAAGTTACTCTTTAAGCAAGGTGCTCTTTATGCGAGGGTTGACTGTAATCCAAGTCTATACCCCCAACCACTGGTGCAGAAGAGCCAACCAGTTCTATGAAGACCTACAGCATCTTCCAGATCTGACACCAAAAAATGATGTCCTTATCATCATAGGAGATTGGAATGCCAAAGTATGAAGTCAAAAAAATAACTGGAATAATAGGCATGTTTGGCCTTGGAGTACAAAATGAAGCAGAGCAAAGGCTAATAGAGTTTTGCAAAGAGAAGTGGTGGGATTCAGCAGGTTTGCACCAGTTCACCAGAACCAGTAGCAGAAATTCTGGCTGGCCCTGTCCATCCAAGTTTTGAAATAAAGTAGTCCTAATTTGGGTGCAACACAGGGCTTTCCCCCTAGCCACGCCCACCATACCATGCCCACAGAGTAGGTAGTAATATTTTTTTTGAATCCCATCACTGAAGAGAATGCACTGGTCATAGCAAACACCCTCTTTCAACAACCTAAGAGGTGACTCTACACATGGACATCACCAGATGGCCAACATCGAAATCAGATTGATTACATACTCTGCAGCCAAAGATGGAGAAGCTCTATACAGTCAGCAAAGAGGAGACCTGGAGTGGACTGTGGTTGAGCTTATGAGCTACTGATTGCAAAATTCAGGCTTAGAATGAAGAAAGAATTCCAAAGAAAAGCAAGGAGAGATAAGGAGGCCTTCTTAAATGAACAGTACAAAGTAACAGAGGAAAATAACAGAAGGAGAAGGACTGTAGACCTCTTCAAGAAATTTGGGGGAATTAAGGGAATGTATCAAGCAAAAATGGTCATGACTATGGACAAAAATTGTAGGGACAGATCAGATGCAGAAGAGATGGCAAGAATACACAGAAGAACTCTACAAAAGGCTCTTAATGTCCCGGACAACCACAATGGTGCTATCATTTTATTCTGTTTTATTTCAACTAAAGTAGATATGTTTATAGTGGTACATGCTGATTGTATCTCGTGTACTTAAACCCTTTTTATCATGCTGGTCAATTACCATAATAATAAAGTGATTTGATTTGATTTGAACATGAGTAGGCTGACGAGGCAGTGAAGCAGGTACTGGCAAGTGATACAAACCTGCCAAAGTCTTAACGCTAATGGAGCTTCTCTATCCAGCTGTCACTCAAGCAAGAGGCAGCTGCATGAATACCATCAAATCTTTCTGGAAGCCAATGATGTGCTTGTTGGGACAAAAGTCTCAGAAAAGCTTAATATATGATGAGCTCAGAATGATTTAAAACTACCTGCTCTGTTTCTGGACAAATTTATGGCCATGTCCCAGAGAAACAAGGTTTCATTTTGGCTGTCCAGGGTTTGATTGGGACATGAAAGAAGATTACTAAGATTAACAATAGTGATGGTGTCAGTTGACCATTGCAACCAACAATCTATTGCAGTTTAAAAGCACTCAAAGTGTAATACCTAATGCAGCTTCCTTACTTTGTTTAATAAAGGGACAGGTCCTTGTGCGACCTGCACATATGATCCAAAAGCAAGTACAGTATGGGTGATTCTTTTATTATACCACTAAGCATGTCAGACAGAAACCAGCTTTCAACTCCATAAAGCAGGGATCGACAAATTACGGCCCATGGGTCAGACCTGGTGCCAACTCATTGAGCCCATGCCACTCCTGGAAGCAGCACATGTGCAAAATGCAGAAGTAAATGTGTTTACAACAGCCATGGATGCGTTTTATGGTGAGGGGAACGATGTGACTGGGCTGCTCAACCATGTGATGAGCCTGTGGCCTGAAAGGTTTAGCCACCCATGCCATAAAGCACCTTCATCAGACAGGGCACCATACAGCTGTGGGTGGTGAAGGAAAGCCCTCCATAAAACTTCCAAAAAATTATGGCCAGATATGTGTGTCCGGTTTCTTTGTTCAAAATTAGTTTCAGACTGGGGGCTGCAGACTCAAGTTAGAGATGAAGATGTTAGTTTCCCTCTTTGGTGGTAGTGACTGGAATTACTCTACCAATCTTGTTGGATAAAGAATTGCCAGTCATTCAGCATTTCATTCCTCCCTTGCCTTGTATTGAAGCACAAGGTTACTTTTGGTCTGGTGAATGAATCACTAAGCAAACAATGATTTGTATTACCTCACTTCACCTCAAAACAAAACAGCTGTTCTATGGAGACAAGTTCACCTTCAGCTGTGAGTCATCAGATGTTGTACAGGCATATATGAACTAGCTGACAATTAACACATTATTAACACAATGAACGCTTGAACTGTCTCACTGTTTATGACTGGAGATTTTTGCTCTGTTTTGAGTATTGATCACATGATCACTGGCATGACTCAAAAGTGCAGCCATCATTGCTAAATGGAAGAGATATGGTGCTTCTGCAGATTGCAAAGTGCAGTGCAAAAATCTTTATGTCTTTGAAGCAAGGGATTTGTGATGTTGAAATTGAAATGTGTGTGGTGTCATCATCATCATCATCATCGTGATCTACTGTCAAGTAATTCTGATTTATGGCAAATCTTTTCAGGGTATTTTAAAGGTAGAGAGTACCTGTACTCTGAAGTGGTTTACCCTGTTCATCTTCTGGGAGTGCCTTGAGATTATGTAGCTTGTCCAGTGCATACAGGCTGCCATTTCTGGGATACACAGAGCAGAACTGAACTCCCAACCTCAGGTTCTGCAGCCACATACCTAAACCACTGGCCTATTAAGCCAATACACATAACCTGGATTAGGTACTCAGAAAGAGCCTCCTTGAAGACTGTGGTGCTGTATTTTAAAACCACAATCGTGCATACCCAAGGCAACAGCCACCTTGTGCTGGCTAATCTTTCTCACACCAGGTCAGGCTAAAGGAACTGCAGAATGAACTCCCCAAAGACAGCTTCATTTTGGCAGTTTCACATCTGGTCTAAGCATTAGAAGAAGAAGAAGAAGAAGAAGAAGAAGAAGAAGAAGAAGAAGAAGAAGAAGAAGAAGAAGAAGAAGAAGAAGAAGAAGAAGAAGAAGTAGTAGTAGTAGTAGTAGTAGTAGTAGTAGTAGTAGTAGTAGTAGTAGTAGTAGTAGTAGTAGTCCAATTTGTATATGGATGTAAAAGTGTAAATTCCTCTTTTTGTCTGACATGAAGATAAGTATTTTACTTACTAAGGATCATGGACTAACAGAAATGGTTGAAGATGAAAGTAAACTTAAATTGCACACCATAGCTAGCATTCTGCAGGCAGAGCCAAAGTAAAAAAAAATACACATTGAAATACAAATTAAAATAAATACATATAAATTAAAAAAATATATACACATAATACATAAATACATTAAATACACATTAAAACAAACTACATAAAACGCACACACCTCAACCCACCCACCCACCCAAAACACAAACCCATCACTTACCTTACCCTGGGGTTGGGGAGCAGCAGGCAGGCAGGCAGGCACAGTGGTGGCGCAGCAGCACGGTGGCAAAGTGGTGCGGCGGCCTGGCAGTGCAGCAGCATGATGGCACGGCCTAGCCTGGCATGGCCTGACTGGGCCTGGCAGTGCAGCACAGCCTAGCCTGGCAGCGTGGCCTGCCCCTTCCTAGCCTGGCAGTGTGCTGGGGAAAGGCTGCCGCCACCGCTCCTCCAGGCGCTGCGCTTTTTGGGGCAGCCCAGACTGTCTGCTCGGAAGTGCGCATGCATCAAAACTCCATTTGACGCATGCTCACTTCTGTTTTTCAGTGCGCATGCATCAAATAGAGTTTTGACGCATGTGCACTTCCAAGCAGCCATTTTGAGCTGCCCGGAAGAAACATCTGGAGGGCAGCTGGAGAGGTGACCGAACCGGTCGCCCGGGGGTTTACTACCCGCCCCCCCCAGTGATCCCCTCCGGATGGCTGCTACAGGTTCAGGCGAACCGGTCCGAACCAGGCGCAGCCCATCACTGGTTGTGCCACAATTTGGACTGTCTCTTGTCAAATTCTGTGAATTAAAGTTTCATGTAGATTCATCACTATCTCACACATGCAATTAATAATACTGCAATACCCATTTTATAGATAACTCATCCAGGAGAAAACAATGTACAGTAATACCTCATATAACATTAGTATCGAATAACACTAAAATCGCATAACATCAAGGAATCTGGGGGGAAGAATTGCATCAGATAACATTAAGATCCTATGGGATGCTTCAGATAACAACCGCGAAAGCCTGTGTGGTTACAATGTATCTCTATGGATCCCATAGAGGATCAGATAACACTAAAAATCATATAACACCAAGACTTGTGGAACCAGGTTTTAGTGTTATATGAGGTTTTACTGTACTCCATATGTCCTGGGAAATCAGGATAATACTGTGTTTCCCAATTTAATTTGGTAGAAAATATCAATGCAATGTGCAAAGGAGGCAGATTTTTTTCCTTCCCTTCTTTGATTTCTAAGTAGGTAGGAAAAGAAACATCCTCCAGTACTATAGTGATGCTATTTAATTTTCTGCATTCTCAAAAATAAATTGTTGCATTCTTACCCAAGGAATTAGGCTAATTCTTGAGTGTACATAGGTGAAGAATGAACAAATCCAAGTGAATAGCGGAATTACATTGCTGCAGACCAGACAATTAAGATGAGGAGCTTGAATTAAATTTAAATTGCTTCCTAGCACAAATTATGAAATAACCATCCAGTGCAAATGAAAAGGAGTTATATATTATACTTATATCGTTTGAGCAAGTTTTGTTTGTTTGAAAGAGAGTTTCTTAGCTGACCCTGTTGAATGTTTCATAAAGTTTTTTCTCATCATGGCCTAAAATACCTCATTTTCATGGAATTATTCTTGTGTTTTTGCTGTAGTTTGCACTGATTAATCTATGACAACTACCATCCCATAATTCTATATCCATTGTTATTAATCTTATGTCATCAGAGCAACACATATTAGAATCCCATCTTTGCCTACACAGTAAAACTCCTACTTACAAAAAAAGTCTGTTCCGTAGGCTTTTGCTTAAATCAGTTTTTTACATAACTCGAAGCAAACCCATAGGGAAATGAATTATTATGTAACTCAAAGCAAACCCATAGGAAAAAGAATCTTTATGTAACTTGAAGGAAACCCATAGGAAATTGTGTAAATTGGGACATGGTTTTTGCACAAAATCATAATGTAAGTCAAATTTTATGTAATTTGAGGTATATGTAAGTCAGAGTTTTACTGTAAATAGGTTTTGGAAAGTGTTTCGGGTTGGTAGCTCCTTTTTCAAAATGATGGTGAATCTCCTTCAGTTTTAAGTCTGAACGTTGCAGGAACTATTCAGTGTGCTGAATTTTGTCCTCCAAAATAGGTTCAACACCTTGGATAACTCTTCCAAAGCTTGGACTAAAACCTGGAGTAAATTCACCATCCTGCAGATATGACAACAATCAGCCTTCACTGTTGGAATGATAGGCACAATATACCTGTTAACAAGAAAATGAGATGGCTAGATAGTATTGCTGATGCAATGGGCACAGAGTTAAGCAGGTTGAAAGGGATGGTGGAGGATAGAGGTGCCTGGCGTGCGATGGGGTCGCAAAGGGTCAGAACCGACAGTGTGACTGAACAACAACAACCTGTTAACCAAGGTGACAGTGATATATCATAGTAGTGACAGGTCAAGTAATCTCATTATCATTGAATGTCTAGTGGCAATACAGTATGGTGACCAAAGGCTTTAAAAGTCAAATAACCTAACTGGTGATCATGGGTGTTTTGTCTTGTCAGTACAGTAATACCTCGGATAACGCTAAGACTTGGTTCCACAAATCTTGGTGTTATCCGATTTTTAGTGTTATCCGATGCATGTTAAAATCCTATGGGGTGTATCGGATAACGTTAAAGCTCCATAGAGATACATTGTAACCGCACAGGCTTTAGCGGTTGTTATCCGATCCATCCCATAGGACCTTAACGTTATTCGATCCAATTCTCCTCCCCAGATTACTTAACATTATGCGATTTTAGCGTTATCCAAGGTAAACGTTATCTGAGGTATTACTGTACTGACTAAATGATGGGGGATATTCGCTGGATTGCACTATAAGTGAATACAACTTTACAAAGTCAAGAAGGTAAGGGACCTTTACCATTTGACAGGTGCCTTCCAAACCAAACAAATCGAATATGGGGCAGAAAGCACATCATAACATGCAATAGGCTGTTTGCTTCCATGCACACAGCGCTAGCACAACAAGCAAAGTCAGAGCTCTAAGAATGACGAAAGTGCCAAGTGCTTCCACATAGAATGTTGAAAGGTAGCCACAGAAGTTTCTCTGCCTTTAGCATTTTCTTGGCAACAAAAATAATCAACTTGGCCTTTTCCTGCCAATATAGTTCCAGATTTTTTAAAAGAAAAAAAAAAAACACCCTGTTCTTGTTGCTAGGAAGTAGAGGCCCGATTACAATTTAAAAGCCAGTGTATGTACTCCTGTAGCAGGAGATATGTTGTATGTAAGACAATGAAAAAAAGTTTCATGTCATTGCTAATTTCTGTTGGTAAGATGGTTTCGTCTGCATATCTTAAATTATTTGTTTCCCCCACCAGTTTTCATTCCTCCTTCATCTGAATCTAGTCCCACGTTTCATATTATATGTTTCATGTGCAGAATGAACAGATCAGGGGATAAAATTCACCTTTGCCTGTGGAAAACCATTCTCTTGCTCCCTATTCTGACCTTACAGTTGCTTCTTGACTACAATATAGGTTAAGGATCAGGACAATCAAATGTTGAGGCACCTCCATTTCCTTCAAAACAACTTACATTGTTGAGTTTCATCCAATGTTTATAATGTAATCCTTTGACCATTCAAAGGCCAGGTTCAGACACTGAGGCTCAAAGGCTAATACTGTATATTGAATCTCAACAATTTATAAGAATATCAGGTCTTCCAAGGTTTTGCTCTGTGATGTACATGCCATTGGGTCCCATTCCTTTTATAGTATTGGACTTACTTGACTGTTGCATGTTTCCTTTATTTAATCAATGCTCAAATACACTGTGTGAGACTGAAAATGTTGACACTACTTACTATATGAGGATCAGCTATGGTTTCAACAGCTGTCTGAAAATAAACAGTGTTTGTTATTTGTTTGAAGTGCACCAATCATCTTGATTAACATATTGAAGAGTTTTCTTGATGGCAGCCTGCTTGCTGACAGCCCCTCATTTACCTTGTAGATTTAAATTACAGAGAGAGGAGAAAGAGCGAGTGAAATTGTCATTTTATTCTAGTTATGATGTTCTGGTTTATACCAGTTTTAAAAATGCCATTATAATGTGTATGTTGTGCCCCTTTTCTGGTTCTATATTTTAAATATTTTGTGTTATGTTAAAAAAACAGATTTATGCAAACAATCTCACTAAGGAATCCCTGAGAAATGAAAATGTTCTTTTATTTCTCGAAAAGAAAGAAAGAAAAAGTGTCAGGATAAATTGAAACAACAATGTATGATTAATCTGCAGAATTTAAATGGCTCTAAATAGGGATGAGATAAATTATGGAGTAATTGGTTTGTCAGTAATTTAAGAGCAAATTTAAGTGCCAGGTATTCATAAGGTTAGTACCTCACTCAGAAAAAAGAAGTTCTAGCAAATTCATAGGAATCTTGAGGTTTGTCAAAATACCAAAATTCTCATATGAAGACCTCAGAATATTTGCTGGAATGTTGGTCTACTTTTTTTTAAAGAAAGTTAGAGGCATAGAAAAAGAGTGAAATAGAATTAAGAGTGTGCATGTGAACATATGAGATTGTACAAATAAGATTATTTGAATGCATGATGTTATGGGGAAATAAAAAATTCTTATTAAAAAATTAAACACACAAAGAACAGTGATGATCAATAACAGTAGCATTTGGAGTATCATTATGAGATAAGAAATGAAAATCATGGGCTGGAGTGTGGAAGGGGAGGTCTGGCTGAAGAAGGCATCAAAAGGTATGGCCAAATAGCTGAAGGCCAACCTGAACATTTGTAATCAGATGGAATTTGTTTCCTAGGAGCATCTTACAGGTCATTGTCAAAGGTAGGAACTGCATTATGTTGATCTTCATTGGATACAGGGAGACTTGAGTTGGATTCTTCCCCTCTGTGCCTTTTACTTCCTTATTCATATCCCAACCTCTCCCACTGGAGGAAAAGCTCAAGCTGTCCCCACCTTTGCCAAGTGCTTCTTAGCACGACAGTAACTGATGCTTTCCAAATATCTTTGCCAGGCTTGTCACAGCTCGGAGCTTGGCTGTCTCCCATCATTTCTTGAAGAGAAGGAGAGGCACAGAAGATGCCTCAGATAACCTCCTGCAAGCTTCTCCTTTTTTATTCCTTTTTTAATATACAAAGCAAATTGAAGGATCTGATTCAACAATAGAGCATATGCTTTCATCAATATCTAAAAACTATGGCTAGCTTGCCTTACTGCTGTCCTCTACTGCATATAATGGTCTCCTGTGCATGAAAGCTACTCATAGCAAAGCAAAGCAAAGCAAAGCAAAGCAATTACACTTATATACTGCCCCATAGCGCTTAGTGTACTCTCTGGGCGGGTCATATGTTAATTAGCATTTTGTCCCCTACATGCTGGATACTCATTTTACCAACCTTGGAAGGATGGAAGGCTGAGTCAACCTTGGTCCCTTGTCAGGATCAAACCTTTTGTTTGCAGTACAGCAGTTTAACCACTGCACCACTGGGACTCCTCATGTCCATTGCATTAGGGAAGAGGATATCTGTGTACAGCGTAGATCTGGGTCAGCTCATGGAATGGGACAGGGCAATATCCTTTAGCCCAGTCAGGAGCTGCCCAGGATCTGGACATTGTATAGACACAGATTTCTACTCGCATTACATTTATTATAAAATTATTTTTGGACTAAAGTTTCTAAAATTCCTCATCCTTGATGTCTCTGGGAAAAGGATGTGGCTATTTGTACCCCTGAACATGAATGCTACAAGACTGCAACTTCCTCCTCCTCCTCCTCCTCCTCCTCAGATTTGAGCAATCAACCATGGGTTGTTTCCTGAATTACACAACTTCATAGTTCATTTTGCCTCTTTTTTACAGAACAAAGGAGTTTTGTAAAATCATTCCAGGAAGGACTGGCCTTACATTAACCTGTTGCTCTTTTTTTGTCATGAAGAATCACATGCCGTTGCTCGTGTCAGCTTCCAGGTCAATTTCTGTACACAGAATTGCAGAGTGTTCAGGACACCCTATAATCTTCATACGAAGACATTTGAAAATTTGGGTTTCCCCCTCTGTTTTTTCAACCCCCCCACCCCAGGAGAAGCCATTTTTGCATTAGGGAACTTAAGGAGATCCCCTACAGCCCCACACACAGTTAGACACCTCTGCCCAAGCACTTCAGCTATTTCCAGGCATAGTGCAGCCCATGGAAGGGGTGTAGGGAAAAGCCCACCAAAATGCCTACCCCTAATGGCTATTAACAAACCAGTTTTAGCAAAAATAACATCTAGCAGAACTTTTAAACAAATAACCAGTTTTATTTGGCATAGACCTTTATGGTGGGCAGCACATTTCTTCAGAAGCACTGGGAATTCTAGCAGCTCTCTTCTTACAACTGGTGCCAGTCTTTTCTAAAGCTAATATGTCCTAGTTACCCATTCATGTAAAAATAATTATTATTACATGCCATCAGGTTGATTCTGACCTATGGCAACGTTTCCCATGGTTTTCTGGGTACTGAGTACTCAGAGGTGGTGTAGCAGCTGTTTCTTCTGGGGGCAGGTGGGGGCCCGTAATCACACAGGCCGATTCTTTCCTTCCAAGCACCCACCCCGTGGCTGCACAGCCAAACTCTTCAACTCCCAGACACTTTGGATTACAGGGATGATTACTCATAACAATACACTGTCGCTGTGCCAACCCATTTCCCTTCAACTGCTGTGAAGCTTGCAGCTAGCCTCAAGGATGGGTGGAAAGTTTGGAAAGAGGTGGATCTCAGGCAATGTCATCATTCCTGCTCATAAAAAGTTCTTGGTGCCTCAGCTCTGAAAGCCTGGACTCTTCCGTACTGAATCTACAGGAGACAGTAAGACTTGGTTCAAACTAAATGTACCTAGAATCGTGCACATTTTTCATCAAAAAATTCTATAACAAACATTTCAAAAGAAAAGCACAGCCCCCCCCCCCCTGGAATGTTATGTTTGCAGATTCTTTTCTCCACAGTTGTTATGTATAAACTCTGTTGTCTGGCTGGAGTCAGACAGAGTACCCAGGGCAAATAATCCTGAGAGTAATATATTCCATCTGTCTGGAAGATGGAGGCGAGCATTTGGTGCCCAGGCCTGGCCTGCCAAAGGAGATTCTGTTTGCAGCCAAAATGTAATGAGTTCAAAAGGAGGAAACAAGGTTGCATTTCATGGTTCCTTGGTTGCCTCAGGATATGGCTAACAGGAAGAAACTATTATTTTGAACAATTCTTCAATATTTCCTTTCCTTTCTTCCAAATTCAAGTTGCCAGTGCTTCTAGGAACAGCCTCAAGATGTTAGTATGCTTGAGACAGAAAATGAAAAATGTAGATTTTATGGCTGCAGTGTTTTGAACTTGGTGAAGTTTCAGAACAATCTTGAAAGGCAGTCTGACACAAAGTATGTTACAGTCATCTAACAGGTATAAAACTAAGGCCTGTGTTACCATAGGAAAGTTAGACACTTCCAGCTTTAATTGTACAAATGGGATCCTGACTATCACACCTCACCGAGTTCAAGGAATCCAGTGGTGTCGCGCGGGCTTCTGCCGCTCGGGGCGAAGACCAAACTTGCCGCCCCCTCCATCTAGGCTCGCTGCTGCCGCCCCCACCCAGTTAACCCGTTGCTACCTTTTCCAAGGCCCCCGGGGCTAGACCTCTCGTAGAGCCCTGGCTGCCTGCCGTTCCTCTGGGCGGCGACTGAGAAGGAGGGTGTTTTGGGGTCTTGCCAAGGCCGGGAGACGAATCCGGAGCGACTCCAGAGCCAAAGTGATGGGCCGGAGGAACGAGAGGGAGGGAAGCCGAGGGGGTGGGATGGGGGAAGTGGGCAGGCAGGCAGGCAGCTAGCCCCCGGCAGGGAGAGCCCCCGACGGCTAGCTGGGTGGGTGGGCGGGCAGGTGGAGGTGAGCAGCGTACGTGCACAGGGTGCCTATCAGGGAGGCGGCAGAGGAGGCAGAGTAAGGGCAGCCACAACCGGCAGGAGGTAAAGAGGGGGCGGCCTGGCCAACGGCGCAGCAAAAGGGCCACCTTCTGCCTGGGAAGTCCTGCTCCCTAAGCCCAGGCAGAGGGAGACCAAAGCGGTGGGGACATTTTGCTGCCCCCTGAAAGCCGCTGCCCGGGGCATCTGCTCCCGGTGCCCCCACGCTACGCCACTGAAGGAATCTTACTCTAACTGTTCAGCCTGAAGTGGTTAAGGCCAGGAGAGTCAAATGTGGTTATAGCTAGGGAATCTATCTGGCTCTAATGCAGGGGTTCCCAACCTATGGCTGCGGGCCTAATCCAGCCTGGGGTGCTAATTAATTTGGCCTGCAGTGGGAACCAAGGCACTGCTGGAAGCTCCCCTGGCCACCAGAAGTGCCCAAATGCTGCATTTTCACTGTGAAAATGCAGTGAAAATGCAGGAAAAATTCAGCATTTTTTTAAAATAAAGAGCAAAAATGCCATGGGGAATGGTGCCAAAAAACTCACCACGATTGCTGCTGTCACCACAGTTTTTGGCTGCTTTTGCATCTTCTGCCACTTCCCATGATGGCGGGAGGATGTGTGAGCATTTTCGCTCTGTTTTTGTAATTTTTTGCCATGTTTTCGGCATGTCCAGGTTGGCAAAAAATTACAAGAATGGAGAGAAAATGCTCCGCATATCCTCCCACCAACATGGGAAGTGACAGAAGATGCCAAAGCAGCCAGAAAATGCGTGCCACCATCAATGTGAGCACCAGAAGCGGTGGGAGGAACCATGCCTCTGGCCCGCACAGCTGTGAGTTGGGGGCGGGTCCGGTTCATGGCAGGAAAAGTTTGGGACCCCCTGGTCTAGTGCCTCCCAACCCCCCTAGTCCATTCTGACTGAGCAGTGCTACAGTGAGTTCCAAAAATTTGTTATGTCAGACAATTAAGTCCAATATGCCAATCCTACAAGGTTGAACTGTGACCATACACAGAAATATCAAGACTCCCAGTAGCTTGTCAAGGCAAGACCTGGTTTTAGTACCATAAACCATCTGAGCCAATAAGCCAAACAATTGGATAGAAAAAAATTATATTAAATATGGCAAAAAATACAAAAAAATCAATTAAAAAAGCAAACTTCACAAACCATGTAGTGCAAACAGTCAATTTCAGGCAAAGGCTATAGAAATTAAGAGAAACAAACTAGAAATTTAAAAAGCTAGCTACCCTACCAAATATTTACACATAAGTGTAGCATCAGCATAGTTGTGGAGCATGCACAAAGTGAATATTTCCTGGCTCAACAGGATAGCAACTGAGTAGAGCATCTACTAAGAGGTTAGGTTCACACCTAACCAACTAGCATAATTTCTGAACCCTCTTTTATACATTAAGCTTTAAATTCCAGATGGTCTACCAATCAGGCTTCAAGTTCTGTTGAACATTCATGAAGACAAGAGCACTGTCTGCCCCGCCCTTCACACAACTGAAATCATCTTCCCAATTAACATAATAGCTGACTTGTCAAAGGCTTCTCTCCAGAAGACAACCAGGTCCCATGTTCTCCAATTTCTCAATTTCTTAAAACTGACCATTATTGAAACCTGAGCATCCACTTGTTGTCATGTTCCATCAAGTTGTCTCTGATTTATGGACTCTATGAATGAGAGCTCTCCAAAATGTCCTGTCCTCAATAACTGTGCTCGGCTCTTACAAACACAAGCCCATGGCTTCCTAATGTAGTCAATCCATCTCACGTTTGCTCTTCCTCTTTTCCTGATGCTTTCTACCTTTCCCAGCATTATTGTCTTTTCCAGAGAGTCTTGCCATCTCATGTCATGGCCAAAGCAGGACAGCCTCAGCCTCAGAGAGTTTGGATTTGATTTGCTCAAGGACCCACTTGCTTGTTTTTCTGGCAGTCCAGAATATCTGCAGAGTTGTCTCCCCCCACCCCTTATCATATTTCAATTGAATAATCCACACACTGGTTGGCTTCCTTTAATGTCTAGCCCAGGGGTTCTCAATCTACGGCCCACAGGCTGGACTCCGCCCATGGGTCCATTTGCTCCTTTGCTCCAGTCACTGCCACTGCTGTCTCAATCCTTTCCCTCTCCACTTTCAACATCTGCCCTGCTATGGATCACCATTAGGGACATGCCAAGCCAAGTAGAGGGGGAAAGGGCTGAGGTGGCTGTAGAAGTGGCTGGTGTGCACAGCTGCCTGTATCTTTCCTGAGGGCCTGGAGCAGGTGAGAAGGACAGCCTAGACTCCTCCATGCAGTTCCTCCAGGTTGGTAAACAGGTAAACAGTGTGTGTGGGAGTGGTGGGGGCTCAAGGTAGTCCCACTACACTTGTGGCATTGACAGCATTGGTAGCATTGGCGGCGTTGGCAGTATTGGCGGCATTGGTGGTGGGAGTCTAGCTCACAGCTTTAAAAGTTTGAGAACCCCCGTCTAGCCTTTGCATCTATATATGGTGATTGGGAACTCAATAGTGTGAATTATTGATTTCCAATGAATCTTGGTGATTTCCCCCCTAATTCCTTTATTGCAATTCTTCTAAATCTCAGTCTTCTTCTGATTTCTTGGCGGCAGTCCCCATTTGGGTTAATTAATGAACCAATTTATACAAAATCTTTCGTTATCTCAATTTCTTCATTGTCAACTTCAAAGTTGTATAGTTCTGTAGTCATAATTTTTGTTATCTTAATACAGTATTTAGCTGCAATTCAGCATTGCCACTTTCTTCTTTCACTTTCATTAAAAGCAATTTCAAATTATTGCTGTTTTCTGCCAATAAGATGGTATCATCTGCGTATCTTAAATTATTGCATATGCCATTCCACCAATATTCACTCCCCAGGATGAATTCTGGTGTACATCCAAACTATGAACCTGAGTTTTCAGGAGAAGTGTAACCCCAGGCAAAAAAACAAAACAAAAAACAATTGTTTCTAGGTTATTCCCTAAACTGATTTCAGATGACAGGAGCATTCTGTCTTAACTGGGATTTAGCTTCAATTCCTTTGCCGTTCTCCATTCTGTTACTGACATCAAGTGCTGATTTGGACTGAAACAGCTTTCTTGGTCTTCTTCTTTTGTGTCCTGATCAGACCTTGGACTGCCAAAATTAAGCCACTTTCTTCGCTTTGTTATTGCCAAACGCAAGTCCTCATTGGTGCATGTCTATGGTGGCAATTGGCAGAAGCTTTCTTGCCGTTAGCTGGAAAGAAGAGACAGAATTATGTGGCATCAGCATATTGCTGGTGCTAAAGCCCACAGACAGGAACAACTTTCCCCATTCATTTTATGTATACGTTAAATAGCATGAGTGATAGAAGAGAGACCTCACAGGCCAAAGCCCACAAGTCTCCCAACACTACCTGAGTTTGCCTATGTAAGAAGGACTGCAGCAATTCTAAGTCCCTTCTAGGTCCATGATGGCACACAGGCTTTTGTTTCTTGCTCCATATTTCAGAGCTTGATTATAGTCATTCTTTTCATTATTATTTTTACTCATCAGATGTAGACAAATCCTGGAATTGGAGCCATTGGGCAATCCAGAAGGGGACCATAATTGTTGAGTGGCAGTAATCATTTTAAATGTTGCTCTTTTAAAAAAAAATTAAATTAAGTTTTAGAGAATAAAATGCAAAAAAAAAAAAATCAAACAAGAAAAAACAGAAACAAAACATCAATACAGAACATAGCATAATTACATCACATTTTTAAAATCCTTTCTTCCTTACATTATCTATACATTAAATGACTCTTATTTTGTTTTGTTTTGTTTATTTAAACCCATTATCCTAATGTATACTCTCTTGTTATATCAAACCTGTAAATGTTCCTTCTGCCAGTTTTGTCCAAGGTGGGTGAGTGGTTCCTGGATCTAGTTGCCTTTGTTTGGAAGTGTCTAGTAATTGATGCCCCATTTTGTTTTGTTCATTTGTTAACTGTCCAGAATAATTCTATTGTTAGGTGGATGGTATACCAATTGAAAAACAAGTAAATAAATCTCAGAGAGGCAGCTCTGAAGAATACCAGGGCAAACAGTATCAAAAGCCACTGACCAAGAATGTGCCAAAGCAGGACTGCATTTGGACATTGAGAAGATAAAATCATGCCTGCAGAAGATCTCCTCAAGTTTCATGTTATAACACTGCATCACCAAAAAATAGATATTGCCTGCTACTTGGTCTAATCCATATGTTTTATACTAAATAAAGTGTGCGGAATCCAAATCTGAAGTCTGATTCTGCCTAGGACACCATGATGTTGAGTAAGAAAATCTCACCCTCTTGTTAGGTTTTTGCGTTGATCACGTGGGTTATTTTTGCCACAAATGTAGCAAAAGCTGTCCAGTTTATTAACACAGCTGCACGTATTTATCTTTAGCTCAAAACAGACTCACTATGGCCTAGCTGTACTATCCATTAAGATGGTTTCACCCTAGAGACAATCCTTTGGTCCATCTTGCCTTATATACCTATTTCTAACTGTCAGCTCACTGACTTGCCCAGACATGCCCCGCCACTGCTGGAACATGCATGCTACCAGGGGACATGATTCAGCTGCGGTGGAAGCAGGCATAGTGGTAGCTTCAACTATTACAATATTCCCATGTAAAAATACATTACCCATTTATCAACCATTTGAACAGCTATAGCGCACCTATAACTTACAATCTGTACGTGATAGGCAAATTCTGAGTTCCGATTTGGAATCAGCACACTCAATATCATGTAAATTACTTGTGTTATTCCCAGTAGCAAAATCGTTGTTGTGCAGTATGATAAAGAAACTGAACTTGTGAACAAGTTTGAATTAATGGGGATTTGGTGAATCAATTCCTCCATAAGTTCCATTGATTAAAATATGCATATTTTAGTTGTGACTCATTTTAATTTAGTAAGTCATAATCAGAGCAGCTGCATTTAAATCAATGGGGCTTACAGAGGAACAGATTCATTAAATCCCCACTGATTCAGGGGGTTTACTTTAGTGCGACTTACTATGCTAAGCAAAGGATTTTAGCCAACAAGTAAATATGTTTAGTGTTGCACAGCAAATATAGGTAGTGCTAACACACCATGGGTGCAGAATTTGGGTTGGACTATAATACTTAATGCAGTTTGTTCATTACACTTCATCAGAATACTAGAGGAAATCATGGCTAGACTTTCAAATGCAAAAACCCCTCTCACTTTTGAATAAGAGCCAAAAATGGTAGCTGCCAGTTCTTAATAAGCAGAGTAGGAACGGCACATTTTATTCTTTTAAAATAATCTGTCATGATTGAGATGATCTGCCCAGGGACATGTATCTGATCTTGCAGATGTTGCAATTATTCATGAAAATAATTCAAAAGCCTACTATGTTATGTTCTCAGCAATAATTAATTTTTGCATTTAGCATGTGTGCAGCTCAAACTATGGTAAATAGCATGAATTATGTTGAATAAATATTGTAGGACAATGATATTTGATCCCCAAGTGGCTATAGCAGCAGAACATATTAACAGTACTTTGCTTCTTGTTTAGAGAAGGCCAGATCTAAACATGCTAATAGGATGAGACAAAAGTTTCGTCTATAATGAGCCTAATTGCTCCAGCAAATGCACAAGTATAAGATGTACTATTAACCCAGTACAATGAGAAAAAGCATTGTATTATGTTTCTCTTGCAGAAATGTTACTGTGATATAAGAGGCAGATATTCCAACAGAAATGTTTGGGATAAAGATACAGTACTTGCTTTTAACTGGCAGGAATAAAAAGTCAGCTTTCATCAAGGCATGGTTACAAAGATTGCAGCTTCTTTCAGTTCTAGTAAGTTAACGTTAAAAATACACCCCAAAACATATGTAAATGTTAAATTCTCCATTCTATAATGGAGAAAATATGAGGCTATTTGTTCATGTCAGAAACAGATAGCTGGTATATTTGAAAGAAAATGTTGTATAGTTTAGCTGAAGAACAATGGAATTGATGGTATGAATGTACCATCAAATTACTTTTGACTCTGATGATTCTAACAAGGTTTTCAAGGTGCATGAGATGTTCAAGAAGTGGTTTACCCAGAGATGGGATGTAACAGGTTCTCACTAATTCGCCAGAACTGGTAATAACTTTTCCCAGTGTGTCAGAGAACTGGTAGCAGCTTTTGGGGGGAACCACCTTCGGCAGTTCCTAACAAGGCCTGGCGGCTGGCATGCCTGGCAGCCTGGCTTGGGGTTTTAAAGCAAAGTCTTGGAGTTACCTCGTCAATAAGCTACACCTGTGCTGTTCCAATTGCTGTTCCAATTGGAGAACCCTTAAGGAGGTACAGCTGTTTTACATTTCCATTAAGGCATATTATCCTAGAGAACCGGTATGATGACCATATCTATTTTGCAACATGGTGCTGCCCAGGCACTTATACTAACAGGTAAGTGACAGATTTGTGTTTGGGGTGTATTTTAATGTAATACTTATTTATTTATTTTATTTATTTATGGGTTTGTGTCGTGGGTGGGTGGGTGGGTTGAGGGGTGTGTGTGTGTGTGTGCTTATTTTTATTTTATTTTTATTATTTTTATTTTTTCTTTGGCCCCGCCCATGACATCATGATGTCATGACATTAGCTCCGCCCACACTGTGATGATGTCATGGTGGGGTAGTAAAATTGTTGACATCCCACCACTGGGTTTACCATTGCCAACCCCAATGACTTTCCATAGCCAAAACAGTGATTTGAACCTATATCTCCTGAGTCCTAACTTGACATTTGATTTGCAGTACCCACTTGGCTTTCAATGAATTCAAGGAGGGTTATAAATTACTGCCTTCTAAAGATAACCAAACAGAAGGGCTTTACACAATTCTTAGCCCAACAGTTTCCAGGAGCCATCAGAATACCATGCTGAACACTAAAAGGAAGTGCATCTTTATATTAAGTGTGTATTTGAAAGATAATACAACACTGTGAAGACTAATAGATTTATTTCAGTGTGAGCTTTTGTGAATTATAACCCACTTCCTCACACTCATGGGATATATGTGTTTGTGGAAGTGGATTTGTAAAGTATGAAAGCTCACAATGAAATGCAGCTACCTATTTGAAAACGTTAAACTGACGCTCTAACATCTTGTAGTATATGTATGGTATAATTTTTGTGCATATTGTTACTATATATTGGATATGGGTTGTGTATTATTATTGTTATGTACTGTTTTTGTAGGACGTGTATTGTATAATTTTTTGTGTGTATATTGTATTATTGTACAGTATTTTGGATAATTACCATGTGAGCCGCCCTGAGTCAGGTTTCTGATTGGGTGGGATATAAGTGTGAAATTAAATTAAAATTAAATTATAATCTTAGGGTGTGTCTACATTTGTAAAAAGTACATTTGTGTCAGATTTGCCATATCTGAAATTGATTTAAGGAGCTATGACTATACGGCACAAAGCTTAGTGAATAGTATTTTGGCCACCAATTTGGTGATTTCAAACCTTCCTTTGGTGGTCATTTATTTTGAACCAATTCAGTGTTTTTTGAATCCATTTGTGATATATGAATGTGTGTGTTGGAATTTCAAGTGGTAGCGGGAGTAGACCTGCCCACACTGTCAGGAACACCTCGAGACCAGCTGCCAACTTTTAAAATTTTTTTTGCCTCCAATATAGCAATATGCCACCTTAAAAACATATACAGTATAACAAAGACACACTAGTACCTCGGTTAACAATGAAACTTGATTCCACAAGTCTCGTCATTATCAGGTTTTTAATGTTGTGTGATGCACTGATCGCACAACGTTTTAAAAAAGCCCTGTTTCCCTAGAGGCTGCAGCAAGCCAAAATGTCGGGATTTGAATCCCGACGTTTTGGCTTGCTGCAGCCTCCAGGGAGGTGGGAAAACTTTGGAGACAGTGCGGATCAGGTTCCCTGCCCCCCCGAGCCAGCAGGGGGGGGGTCAAAGAGCCCGAAATGGGTGGAAAAAACATCCATTTTTTCACCCATTTCGGGCTCCCTGACCCCCCTGGCGGCTCCAGGGAGGTCGGGGGACCCGATCCAAGCTATTTTTGGAGTTCCCCCACCTTCCTGGCCAGTGCAGCAAGCCAAAACATTGGGATTCTAATCCCAACGTTTTGGCTTGCTGCAGTCTCCAGGGAGGTGGGGAAAGTTCGGAAATAGCTTGGATCGGGTCCCCTGACCTCCCTGGAATGGGCAGGGGAGACAGAGAGCCTGAAATGGGTTTAAAAAGTCCATTTTTCACCAATTTTGGGCTTTTTGACCCCCCCTGCCGGCTCCGGGGAGGTTGGGGGACCCGATCCATGCTGTTTCTGGAGTTCCCCAACCTCCCCGGCCAGTGCAGCAAGCCAAAATGTCAGGATTCAAATCCTGCCTCCGCAGCTGTGGAGTGGCTGGGGAAGTCAACAGGGGAGCCCCCTGTCAGCTTTCCAGCGACCTCACCCCTGCCACCGCAGCTGCAGGGTGGCTGGGAAGCCGAACGGAGAACCTCGTTCAGCTTTCCAGCCACCCTGCTGCTATGAACGACTGCATTGGATAACGCTAACAGATTTTAACGTTATACGATGCAGTCGTTATCCGAAGTATTACTGTATCAAAATTTGCTGCAATCTTCTCTTAGTGTCTGACCAAAATCACCAAATGGGACAGCCATCAAGCAATGGACTTTCCTCCCCTCTTCTGTTCTTTTCTTTCTGCCCCTTTCCCTCTAGTTCTATGGCCCAATCCTGCAATATAAAGTGTGACATTGGTGCCATATTTCTGTTGCTGAACTCTCTGAGTGGAAGGTTGGAGTTCAATTCCTGGGTACTGCATGATGGCGTGAGCGCCCATCTCTGTCCCAGCTCCTGCCAACCTAGCAGTTGTAAAGCAAGAAATTGCAAGTAGATATATAGGGACCACTTCTGTGGGAAGGTAAACAGCGTTCTGTGCCTGCCATGTGTCCACAGAATCATCTGCAGAATCATCTTTGGCTATAAACAGAAATGAACACTGAACCCTAGAGTCGGATACAACTGGCTTTCAAGCAAGGGCAACCTTTACCTTTACTATATATAGAATGAGACATGGGGAGGGAAATGGAGAAGTATTACCTGAAGGATCCTTAGAGCAAACACCTGAGAAAAACAGTGGTGGGATTCAACAGGTTTGCCCCAGTTTGCCAGAACAGGTAGCAGAATTTCTGGCTGGCCCCGGCCATCCAAGTTTTGAAATAAAGTAGTCCTAACTCAGGTGCAATGCACAGCTACCCCCTACCCCTACCACGCCCACCATACCACACCCACAGAGTAGGTAGTAAAAAAAATGAACCCCACCACTGGAGAAAACCAACAGTTTAAGGATTAACTGCAATTTGTGATTATCTCAGACATTTTGGTGGCAATACTTCATCTTAACTGCTGTGTCAATGGGGCTCTGAATGTAACCTCCTCTTCTCTCCTTCCTTCCCTCCAGATGAAACCAGTTTCTTCTAATTAGAAATTAGCAAGTACTGTAGCTTGGTGCTTTGACATTGAGTTAGGGTTTTTCTGAAGAGATAACTTGCAACTGTGAGCCTTCTAAAACTGTTCTCCCCGTCCCGCATCAGTACCACCTAATTGAATCCAGCCCTTTCTCAGAGGCTTCAGAATCAATGTTCCTCCATTTCCCCCATTTTTCTTCAGAGTACAGATCAAACCACATTGGGCTGAAGGTCCACTGTGGACACTGGCACAAAAAAACAAATATGCAGTCTTTGATTGTTCACCTAATTCAAATAGAAGTGTAAAATAGGTTGTGAATGAAGCCTTTGCCAGCGTAGTTACAGCCTGACTTTCATTTCTCATTTCAGTTTCAATGTCCCTTCTGTGACTGTGTCATCTTGAAGTACACTTGTACCACAATGTCAAGTTCTCCCCTTTGTTCCTGTGCCCTTGAATTATACTATCTTGGCTATGAACCAATAATAATCTGAGCACATCCAAATGACATCAGTGTACAATTTAAGTAGACAATATGTACAATTTGTTCTTTAAGGTTAGACCCCTCCTGTGAGTTCCTCTTGTACATCCAAATTGTTAAGCTCTAACACCCGCCTAGCTATACAGTATTGCGTTATCTCTTGACATGCTTACAATAAATCCTGAACTTCCTTGATGAATATTTTTTCCTTAGAGCCTCTCTCCCCTTCCCCATTTCAATGTTTACAGGTGTAAATCCTATGCTAGTCTAAATTGTATCTGGGAAATTTTATTCATTTTATTTGCCAGTTATAGTTAATTTCAATTTTGGAAGGTCGTGGTTGAAATAAGAACCCGTAGTTCCAGATAACATTAAGCACACATATTGGCCAAATAAATCTTATTCCATCATGGTGCTTGTTTTGCTCAGTGACAGAATAATGTTTGTCTCTTCGATGACAGAGAGCTGATAGTCAATATGGAAAAAAAAGTTGCAGCATGCCATGCTGAAAAATATTGAGTGGGTAGCTAGTATTAGCTTAAGTGATGGAATCATATGGGTGGCTTTCTAAATACAGAAACCCTTCGGAAGCTTCAGTTATTTTAGATTGGGGGGGGTACAGTACTTAGATATAAACACCTCTAATAAAATATTAAGGGACTGCAGTAGCTCAAGTGCTGAAGATGCTGACTGGAAGTCTGGCAGATCAGCAGTTCAAGACCTGAATACTGCATGACAGAGTGAGCTCCTGTCTCTGTCCCAGCTCCTACCAACCTAGAAGTTCAAAAGCAAGAAATTGCAAGTAGATAAACAGGTACCACTTCGGTGGAAAGGTAAACACTGGGAAGGTAAACGTCTTCAGATGCAGAAAGGGCTGGCTCTATTGGTGTAAACAGAGATGAGCACTAAACCCTAAAGTCGGATATGACTGGCTTTTGAGCAAGGGTGACCTTTACCTAATAAAACATTTCAAGAAATATGGCTGCTTGTTTAATGTAAAGAATATCCAGGAATTATTCTTTAACCTTTAAAAGTACACATATATACAGTCAAACCTCGCATAAAGAGCGTTTCGCTTAAAGAGTAATTCGCTTAAAGAGCAGAATTTTCTCTGAATGTTCGCTCCACTTAACAAACAAAACCAATCAAAAACTCTCTTAACAAATAAATCGGGGTTTGCAATCCCCCCCACAATGGGTCACTTACAATGGTGTTTCGCTTAAAGAGCAAACTCGTTTAAAGAGCAATCCTGTGGAACGCATTATGCTCTTTAAGCAAGGTACAACTGTATATACAAACAAAAATGTCACATGAACTACCTATTCCTTCCTCTCCCAATTTCACCCATTTCACTTTGAGACAAAAAGATTGCTGTGACAGCTTCTTTTGCAACCTCTTGCTAGAACACATTTTGTTTTCTTCTCACTTTTGTTATTTTTTTTGTAATTGTAAAAAGTCATTCTGTGTGCCTCAATTGTCTGATGTTTTGCTTTTTTGTTCTTTGCTTTTATTGACTTATAATATGTTGTTTCCTTATACCAGATGTTCTTGGACTTCAGTTCCCAGATGCCCTGATGAGCAGAAGTGCTGACTTCAGCTTCTGGTAACTGAAGTCCAAGAACATCTGGAGAGCAAGTTTGCAGACTCCTGCCTTATACCGCCATTCCTTTATGAGAAAGTTAGGAAGATTCCAGGAAAAGGGAGCATCCAGAGCAGTTAGTTTTGATTTTGCAGTTAACTGGGGTAGCGTTGGTGGCTTTGGATCAATAAAGTTGACTTTGTTTCAGTCTTCCTGGGCTGGAGTGTTAGCATTTGGTGAGTCAGGTAGGAAACGAAAGGATCTTGCTGACCAATAAATGAACCTATCAAGTACTGGAGTAAATGGAAGAGAGCTCTTATTCTCAAAGCTCTCATGTACAATTTGACCTTATACAAGCCAGTGTTTTGAACACACCTAGAAAGGAGTGCCTTGAGTCACACCCATTACTTGTTCTCAGTTTCAGTGCTTAGGGACATCTGCTCATGTATAGCCTCTATACTTCAGCAAGAACCATGGAAAAATCTTGCTTTTGTGTACATCCTGATATGGGCAGCACCTCTTTCCTTGCCAGACCCCACACTAAAGCCATGAGCAAATGAAAGGCAGACAGGGCAGGCCTAGGCACTCCATGCTAACAGCGTTCAGTTTGCTGAAGCATGTAGTGCAGTGTTTGAATAGTATGAAGCAAACAACAACAACATAGAAAACCAGGGCTTGTCAGCATTGCTAAAAGTGGAATACCAGGTTGCAGAATGTGGAGGCAAGTAGAACAGTAAAGCTAAATTACTGGAGTTTCGGGAACAAATTGTAAAAGATAAATGAGACACTTTTGTTGAAGAGAACACAATCAACAGGAGTGGAATGAATCCACAAGGGAGACTTTAAGCCAACACGACAGATAGGCAAGCTCAGCAAAAAGGCAGGCTTAGTTTGAGCAGCCTGGTTTTTCAGATGTGGAATCAAAAAATGGAATCAAAAAATGAGTACTGTATGTGCAGGGAAAGGTAATAGAAGCTATAATCAATGAAATGTAATGAAATCAATGAAATAAACAAATTGAAGCTTAACAAAAGTAAGACACGTTGTAAGAGTGAGAAAGTTTTATCAAGGTCACAAATAGACCTGGACAGGAAAGATGCCCCCTATGCAAAGTGCACAGCAGACTGTGTTCTCCACCCCTCAGAAGCTCAGCTCTTTTGACAATCCAAAGTCCCCAAACAAAATTAAAAACTCCGAGATATTTGAGCACAGTAAGAGAGTACACAGTACAAGCTTTTGCTTGAAAAGTGAAAGCATAACATTCCCTTTTCTTTTTTAACGTCTTTAACACTTTAAGACAAACGTACAGTTCTAATACAAAGAAGTTACAATACAAGTAAAAGAACAAATTGCAAAGAAATAAAAGATGGCTGTTTCATCTAGCTGTTCTCTATTCAAAGTACTGTAAAATACCTTTACAGTATCAAGTAAGATTATATAAAAAGGAATCAATACAATAAGGCCTTGATACATTATCATGTATACATACCACCTCATTAGTGAATACTGTATTGTATTTCATGTACTGTACATGAATTAAAAGGGGGGTTGCAATGGCTTGTGGTTAAGATGCTGAACTTGATGACTGGGAGGAAGGCAGGTCAGCAGTTTGTGTCCTGAGTACTGTACAATGGAGTGAGCTCCCATCTCTGTCCCAGCTCCCGCCAAGCTAGCAGTTCGAAAGCAAGAAATTATAAGTAGATAAATAGGGACCACTTTGGTGGGAACACCAAACAGCGTTTCATGCACTCCAGTGTCTAGGCATGTCTGTCACATGTCCACGGAAATGTCTGCAGACACAGACAGCGCTAGCTCTTTGCCTATAAACAGAGATGAGCACTGGACCCTAGAATGAGATACAATTGGCTTTCAAGCAAGGGTGGCCTTTACCATTACCATTACCTTACATGAAATGAATGGGCTGTAATGCCAAAAAGTCTTTTAAGATGCAGATATTTATTTTTAATGTTTGCTAAATTACTAATATTCAACTAGCCATTCTGGAGCAGAAGAAAATTCAGCAGTAGATGAAAGACAGAAAGAGAATGAATGCCAAACCACACCTGGTTTATTTATTTATTTATTTATTTATTTATTGTTCGTATTTAGTATCCCGCCCCAATCGGGAAGACCCAACTCTGGGCGGCTTACAACATACATTACCGCCATAGGTAATGGTCATAACAATATATAAAAACCTTAAAAGTTCATAGAAAAATTTAAAACATTAAAGCAATAAAACCGATAAAACAGCTAAAAACAGATACAGATGCCAGGTGGGGGGAGGGATGTTGTTGTTGTTGTTGATGATGATGATGAGTCACAAGTCGAGTCCTGTCCTTTGCGACCCCATGGACCACTGCACGCCAGACTCCTCCGTCATCTCCCATTCTCCGCAGCCCTGTTTAGGAGTTTTATCACCATATGTTCAATTCAGTAATGGTTTCTTATCATACTACATGTATTAATGGTCTTACCTAGTGCCAGGAAGGGAAGTGTGTGTCATCAGCAATAGTTTGCGGATAGCTGGTATTGTTATACAGTTTTCACTGACAGTACTTACCAAATTTGTCCCCCATCCCAAAGACCTTACCATCGCACTGAACTGAATGGGACATGTAAGGTAGATTATAGTACTGATAGTTATAATACTGACAGAATTGTCTTTTGATCTTAATTACTATAAGAAAAAAACTTACTTTGAACTCTTGGGCGTATGGTTACTAACTTTATTCTTAAAAAGTCCCTTTGAAAAATAAGATAGATGAGAGGTCTCAAACTTTATAGCGGGGGTAAGTTTAAGGACATCTGCCTTTGATGGCAGATTGATTTCATACCAAAGTACCCACTGCAAAGTGGTGGGCTCATCCTTTCAGCTGTGCTCACCTTGTCGTTTTCACTTCACTGCAATGAACAATTCAACAGATGAGGGATAAGTATACTGTCAACAAGGCTATCTACATTCAGCATTGAGAGCCTCTTGTGTTTTTGAATTACGGTAAGTAGTTTCTAAAGGAAAAGTATACTATGATGCTTTCTGTATATACAGTTGTACCTTGCTTAAAGAGCATAATTTGTTCCACAGGATTGCTCTTTAAGTGAGTTTGCTCTTTCACTGGACCAAGTTTGAGGTTTATATTGCTGATCTCCTACTGGCTTTTCCTACTGCGTACCTGCTGATTGGGGGGGACTTTAATGCCAGAATGGGCCCAGACGACACAACGCTATATGCACGTCACCGCACTTGTCCTCCTTCCCCTGAACTATCCATGCCTAGCTATCATTGGATGTTCAAAGACCAGAAGTCGAACCATGCAGGTTTCTGCCTGGCTCAGATGACACATGCATTAAATCTCCAGGTCCTTAATGGGGTAACCCCAGGGGACTCCCCAGCAGAGTTTACATACTGGGCCAGAGCCGGACAGAGTACCATTGACTATATGATAGTGTCTAATAATCTGCTCAAGTGGATAGATCAGCTTGAGGTTACTCCATGCGTGGACAGCGATCATTTTCCACTCCGTCTACTTCTGAGGTCATTTGGCTACCTTCTGCATTTAAGAGAGAGGCATAACTTGGAACTAACTCAGAGGGCACAGGGCTGTGGTGTGAAATGGTCTCAAGCCCTGGATGGCAGGATGAAGACACTCCTGGACTCTGAACAGTACCAGCAAAGGGCCACTGCTATTATTTCGGAGGCGGACCCAAAAGGGCTTTTAGCTCATTACGATGAACTTGTTGCAGACCTGAATAAACATCTCACCTTTAAATCTGATAGAAGGTCACAGCGAAATAACCCTCGGTCTAAGCCCTGGTTTGACAACGAATGCATTTTAGCCAAACAAAGACTGATCACCCAATTTAAAGCTTACAAGGAAAGTCCCAATCCTCTCTTGCCACAAGCTCTTTTGGAAGCAAAAAAGAGTTATAAGAAGCTGATAGCCAAGAAAAAAAATGAGGACACCAAGTTAACATGGAAGCGTCTCATACAAGCAGTCAAAGGAGGCCACTCTACAATATTTTGGCATATCACGGCAGGCCTCTCGGCAGTAAGATCACCATATATTGAATGCAGCATTCCACCTGAGACATGGGAAAATCATTTTCGGTCTTTATACAGTGAGACTGAACCCCTTGCTCCCATAGAGGTTAAGTGGGAGGAATTGCCCCCCTGGCCACCAGTATCAGAGAAAGAAATCAAGGATCTGATTGCCCAACTCAAGCCTGGTAAGGCAGCAGGTATTGACTGTATCCCCCCAGAATTAATTAAAAACAACGCTAGTTGGTGGGCACCCATTCTAGCATCTCTATTTACTTTTATAGATAGGATGGGTTGTGTACCCCAGAATTGGGGGATGACAGTTATTGTCCCTATTTTTAAGAAAGGACAAAGAAATGATCCATCTAACTACAGACCTATAAGTCTTCTTAGTGTGGTCAGCAAACTCTACACTAGACATCTTTACTGGAAGCTAAAAGACTGGGTCGACCAGGAAGCTATTTTGGCCGAGGAACAGGCTGGGTTCAGGACAGGAAGATCAGTCATGGACAATTGCCTGATCCTACAACACCTTCGTGAGAAGTATCCGAGTTCACTGTATGCCGCCTTTATAGACTTAAGATTTGCTTATGATTCCATTTCACGGACCAAACTGTGGGAGAAACTAAAAGCCACCTCAATTGATCACCGCCTTTTGGCCTTGATCTCTGTGGTGCATGAGAACTCAGCTTTGAAGGTGCACTGCTCCCCATGGGGTCACTTGTCCTCTGCAGTTGCCACCCAGAAAGGTGTGAGACAAGGATGTATATTGGCCCCACTTCTGTTTAATTTCTATATTAATGACTTGGTCAATCATTTGGCAAATCCAGACTTCCATCCTCCAAAGTTAGCAGAGAGGCATATTAATTCACTGTTTTATGCTGATGATACCCTCATTATGGCAAGATCACTGGTAGGCCTCAGACGGGCACTCAGAGCATTAGTTGCACAGAAAACCATCTAGTTATCAATTATGCCAAAACCAAGATCATGGTCTTTGGCAGGAAACCCAAACTTTACAATTGGGAAATCGAGGGGCATCCTATTCAGCAGGTCCCCAGCTTTAATTATTTGGGGGTTCTTTTCCATGCCTCAGGCTCTAGGAAAACCCATATTGACCATGTAGTTCAGAATGCGCAGAGGAGTGCATCAGCAATCCTTAGGTTCTACTGGAGCAGGGGAGGGCGTTATGTACCAGCAGCCATTAAACTGTATGAAGCTAAATCACTTGCCCAGCTCACATATGGTGCGCAGCTAGGACCCTTAGCCAGTTATCAGCAGGTGGAGAGAGTTCAGTCAAAGTTTCTTAGAGCCGCTCTCTCGACCCCCCGCTGCGTTTCCAATGCCAGATTAAGACTGGAGACGGGCTTAGTGAAGGTAGAGGCGAGGTGCTGGATGCTGATGATTTCATATTGGCTTAAAATACACAATTCCCAGGGCACCTTGGTGTTTCTTACACTTCAAGATTCATTTCGCTCTTCCTGGAAATGTTTTATACTTAATAAATTGGCTTCTTTGGGCTTGTGTCCAGCTACCCTGCTTGCAATGGAAGCACAACAAGCCAGGGAGCTAGTGAAACAGAGAATAAGGGACACTGAACGGCAGGAAGATGTGGCCAAGTCTCCTGGTTTCTTCTCCAATGTTTCCATCAGGTACCAGCTTGTCCCCGCAGCTTATCTGCAGGAATTAGATCTCCCAAAACATAGGCTGGCATTCACCCAGGCCCGCTGTGGATGCCTGCCTTCAGCTGTCCTTGAGGGCAGATATAACGGGATACCCTATTCAGAACGATTATGTCCATGTGGAGATGGGGATGTTGAATCGATTGAGCATGTTCTCCTTTTCTGCTCATTCTATAGGGATGCCCGTGCAGAATTAATAATTCCCTTGCTGCGCCAATGCCCAGGAAAATTGCCGGCCCAACAAGCTTCCTTCCTACTCCAGGACAGTAGTATTGCTATCACGCGCAAAGTGGTGGGTTTCTGTGCACAGGCTAGTAGGATACGTCGGCTGCTGACTAGGAAGTCTAGTGTGGCTCTATAGTTTACTGAGATTGCTCCCGCACTGAGCAGCTGACCTACACTACTTATTATGTTATCTCTTCACCCTTATCATTATCGGTCTGGCCATAAATTACTGAGTTTTAGTAAACTACAACTCTATTAGAGAGTATTTTATATCCTTGTAATGAGGCTATCCCTCTTTTTCTTGTAAATATTAGTATTGCATTTTATTTTCATGACACTAGGTTTTAGTAATTATTGAGGGATTTTAGTAATATTGTTTTTAGATAGGCACCTGCTGTTTTATGTCGATTCCCAGTAGGTTTTTAGCATTATAGTACCATAGTTTCCTTTTATTACCCGTGTCCAGACTAGTTAGGATGTGGTATTATGTTTTTGTGTGTTATGCTGGTCATGGACTGTAAACAACTTGAACTTGAATTTGAATGTAAGTCACTAAATATTTCTACTTTTATTGATAGTACAATTTTTTATTAACATTGTCTTAGCATTTTTACACATTGTAATTTTAGTAGATATTACATTTTACATCACATCCTTCTATATCATATTTTTAATATAATTGCATATACTGTAATGTGATTTCAGCTGAATCCTACTGCTTGAGTCTGATTAGAGCATTCAAAAGTCTCCTTTGTAGTCCTGCTATAGTTTGGTCAACCATGTTTTGGATGCTTTGTTTTTTTATGCTGGTCTTTGACTGTAACAATAAATTGAATTGAATTGAGTTTGCTCTTTAAGCGAAACACCATTATAAGTGACCAATGGGGGGGGGGGGGTTACAAACCCCGATTTATTTGTTACGCCAGTTTTTGGTTAGTTTTATTTGTTAAGCGAAGCGAACATTCAGAGAAAATTCTGCTCTTTAAGCGAGTTACTCTTATTTATTTATTTATTATTTATGCAGATTTATATTGCCACCCACTCCCAATATACTCTTTAAGCAAGGCGCTCTTTATGTGAAGTTTGACTGTAATGGTAGATCGGGGGCCTTCTGAATTTGATTGATATGGTGTGCTTCTTTTATAGGAAGCAGTCTGTATAATAAGTCATACTTTAGGATTAATTTCTCAGGAATTGCTGATGCCACACTCTTAAAACTAATGGTAATGCCTGATGTATAACTCAAAATGAAGATAACCATGACATTTTAATCTTCTTTATTGCTTGGCTTATGTACCAAAAGCAAGGTCTTCTCTGAATTCTTATAAGCACTGTGATAATTTATGTGTGCTATACCATTCTTATTAATTAAAAACTGTGTTTAAAATTCATAATTAGTCTAAGATGATGTAAGATGATGATTTCTATGATGTATTTTAACCATTTATGCAGGTGTATTGTTTGAGTGTTTACATGCTAACTCATTTATTATGGCATAGACTTTTGTGGGCTCAGAACCTGTTGCCAAACATACACATTGTTATTGTCACTTGGCAGGAATATGATCACCAATATTTGGAATTGGATATGGCACAAGAAGAAGAAAAAGTTGAAGTTATGGTTGAGGAGGGAGGGAATTATAAATAGTTACATCAAAGGACGCTATCCTGAGGTGTGCTAATATGAAGCTCCAGCATCTATGTCAGTAACAAATGTGGCCCTACAGGCAAAATAATCTCTTATCCTGAAAATAAGAGCCCAGTATTTATTTACTTGTTGGATTTATATAACCACCCTTTTTGCCTAAGAAACCCAGGGCGACTCACAACATCAGTTAAAACCTATTCCCAATGCTAATTAAAATTGAATACTGTACTATAGAACTATCTAAAAACATTTATAAAACCATCCCAATCCCCTTAAAAAGAAGGATACAGTGATAGGATGTAACAGGTTCGCACCAGTTTGCCAGAACCGGTAGTAACTTTTCCCAGTGTCCCGGAAAACCGGTAGCAGCTTTTGGGGGGAACCTCCTTCGGGGTTTACCTTTTCACTGGTTCCCCCACTGCACATGCGCACTAAGCACTTGGTATGCATGCACGCCTACAGTGCTTGGTGCGTATACACGGCCTCCTTGCTGTCCTCCCAAGTGGGGAGGAGGAAGAGAAGCTGCTAGCCTGAAGCACCCTATAGCCTGCTCCCCAGGGTAAGTGATTCACCTTTGGATGTGGTGTGTCTGTGTGTATTTTAATGTGTATTTAATACCTTTACCTATATTGACGTACTACCACAGTTCCTAAAAAGGCCTGACGGCCGGCAGGCTTGGCATGGGGTTTTTAAGCAAAGTCTTGGAGTTACCTCATCAATAAGCTACACCTCTGCTGTTCCAATTGCTGTTCCAATTGGAGAACCCTTAAGGAGGTACAGCTGTTTTACATTTACATTAAGGCATATTATCCTAGAGAACCCATACTTATACTAACAGGTAAGTGATGGGTTTATGTTTGGGGTGGATGAGTGGGTGGGTTGATTTATGTTTGGGGTGGGTGGGTGGGTGTATTTTAATGTAATTTATATTTTATTTATTTATTTATTTATTTAACTTATTTACGGGTTTGTGTTGTGGGTGGGTGGGTGGGTTGAGGGGTGTGTGTGTGTGTTTATTTTTATTTTATTATTTTTATTTATTTATTTGACACCACCCACGATGTCATGACACATCAGCTCCACCCACACTGTGATGACATCACGGTGGGGTAGTAAATTTTTTGACATCCCACCATTGGAAGGACACCCGGGCAGGAGTAAATAAGGGCCTCGGGCAAGGTTAAATAAGTCAGCTGGGCTGAGTTGTGGTACCAGTTGTACCCCACACCTGCTAGCATAGCTACGTTTATAAGAGTTGAATCTAAGGTCTCAGTATATTAGTTTCTTTCAAATACATTTCAGGGTTCAACTAGATTCTAATGGTGTGTTTCTCCTGCTACTAGCAAGTTTTTCAGAAACATAACAAAGTAAAAGATATGGAGATGAAGAAAATCACTTGTTGCAACAAACACATGAATTTTAGCACTTGAAGAATCTCTGGTTCTAAATAAATGCCAAGCACATAATATAGTGTCATACTCATTTTTGTAAGTCTGGAGGATGTATGGACTGTGTCTTGGTAACCTACATGGAGACTTTAGAAACATTCTATTTTTGGACTATAGCTCATGGAATCCCAAGTTAACATAGTGAGGATAACTCTTTCAAAATATCCTGCTATTAATTGTCACGACCATGTAATCAGATATGCTAGTCAGGGCTCTTGTAAAATATAGGTGTTATTAGAATATTCTATCTCTCTTCCTCCCTGAAGTCCTGCTTCACACGTTGGTAGCAACCAAAGCAACCTTTTCATAGGGCACTGCAGCCAAACACATCATTCTGTTTTAACTCCTGTTGTTGTTGTTTTAAATTGGGTTTTGGGCTTCATTTTTACTAAATTTCAAGCAAGCTGGCTCAGTGTTCACTGCTTTTAATAATATATTTATTATTTTACTACATTAATTTATTTAAGTTGAATGGTGCCAAGAGAAGGTGCTTTATAGGCTTCTTAACACAAATTAATAGGAAATATTTTCTGAGGTCCTGGCAGTGGAAAGAACATGGAAAGGAATGCTTCATAGCATTAGGGTAGGAAATTTGGATTTGAGTAAGGTGTATTTCCAAGTGTGCCAGTCCTGGTGGCAAGACCTTGGCAGTCCAAAGTCAATATGGACAATGGCACATATAATAAGAAAAGAAAACAGACACAGGGAATCCAAAAACAAAGTCATAAGACAAAGCACAAGTCAAGCAAACAGAGCCCTAATGGTCATGTCAGATGAACCAAGATCCAGGCCATGGTCAAATAGCAAATCAGGATCTAGCTAATCTAATGAGCAGGCAAGGATATCCAAAGAGCTAAAGACACACTGTAAGGATAAGGCTCACGCTCTTATCCCACCCTCCATAGGACTCATGCCACCTTCCAGAGACCTGTACCCCTTCCAGAAGCCCACACCAACCTTTGTGTTGCTTTAGAGTACCTGTGGTCCTGCTCCAGGCTAAAGAAATCTATGATAGGTTTCAATCACTGACTGTTTATGGCAGGAGTGACCTACCTTTCCCCACCATAGGCCACACCACGCCTCCTCAGATAGATGTGTGAGCTGGAGGTGTAGTTCCCCTCACCACTTCTGCCACTTCCCGTGGTGGTGGCAGCAGTGAGAAAAATCATGGGCATGTTTTCTACTGCTTTTCCTGCTTCCCGTGGTGGTGGAAGTAAAGGCAGCATGTTTTTGCTGCATTTTCGGTTGTTTTTGCCACATTTCCAGCAATTCTGGTGCATTTTTGCTGTATTTTCAGTGCTTCCAGTGTGTTTTTGCTGCATTTTCGCTGCTTCTGGTGTGCTATCAGTGCTTCTGGCAGTGGCGACTGGGTCCTCACCATGGGCGGGTCCAGCCCATGGGCCATAGGTTGGGAACCCATATTTTATGCTAACAAACCAGCCAGATCAGGTAAGACCTGCAGTGTGAATTAACTTAATGGTAGCATTACCAATAAAGGAACTGGACTTTCTCCCACCAGCTTAGCCCTATGAGAAAAAAATACAACTTTTCTCAATGCAATCAGGTTTATTTATAAGTTCAATTATAAAGATTCAGAAGAATAGAAGAAAGGAACATATTTGCTGATCCCTTTCCCAACATAAAACAAGAAAAACATAACTATAATTAACTATTTCATCTGGCCTAACCCAACCTATTAACACAGTTGATTACATTTTGCTGTTTAACTTATCATAGCAAGCGATCTTAAAGCAAGGCAAAATAATGGTGTTTTTCCTCCATGTTCCCCTATAACCAAAACACATCTTTTTCTTCATCCCCCCCTCTTCCAGGGTTTTAACCAATTAAGGCACAGCACACAATGTTCATCAACTTAGTTCCATTCTCACATTTTGCAGCCTGTTATGACTAAATTCAAAGTAAACTACCCAGCACCTGCCTTGAATTTAATTTCCCAGGCTTCTCTAGCTCTGCCCAGGGAGTTAAGAATTTAAAAAAATACTTTGCTCATTAAAAGGAAACCCCCTATATCAGTGGTGGGCAGCCAAAATTTATACTACCACACTGTGGGCAGAGCCAACATCAATGGCGGAGCCAACATCATGATGTCATGGGCAGAGCCAACATCATGATGTCATGGACAGAGCCAACATTGTGGATGGAGCCAAAGGGGGAAAAAACCATTAAAATAAGTACACATAAAAATACAAATTAAATACACATAAAAGACATAAAAATACACCTTAAAAATAAATACACATTAAATGTACATTAAAATATACCCACCCACCCCACACCCAAAGGCGAGTCACTTACCCTGGGGAGCAGGCTGTAGGGAGCTTCAGGCTAGCAGCTGCTCTTCTTCCTCCCCGCTTGGGAGGACAGCAAGGAGACCACCAAGGACCTCAGTAGCAGCCACCAGTTCCTCCATGGCTGTGCATGGCCCAATGCTCTGTACTGCCACACTCCAAGCAGCAAATGGCAGCTTGGCTCAGCAGGCAGAGCGCTGTAGGCGCGCATATGTGCCGAGCGCTGTAGGCGGAATGCACACCAAGCACTGTAGACACGCACGCACAGTGGGGAAACCGGCGAAAAGGAAAGCCCCCGAGATGGTTTCCCCAAAAGCTGCTACCGGTTCTCCGGGACACTGGGAAAAGCTACTACCGGTTCTGGCAAACTGGTATGAACTGGCTGCTGCCCATTACTGATTAAATATACATAAAATACATAAAAACACACATTAAAAATAAATACACATTACATACACATTAAAATATACCCCCCCCACCCCACACCCAAAGGCGAGTCACTTACCCTGGGGAGCAGGCTGTAGCGAGCTTCAGGCTAGCAGCTGCTCCTCCTCTACCTCCGCTGGGGAGGACAACAAGGAGGCCACTGAGGCCCTCAGCAGCAGCCACTGGTTCCTCTATGGCTGCATGTGGCTGCCCGATGCTCTGCGCTGCCACACTCCAAGCAGTAAATGGCTACTTGGCTTGGCAGGCAGAGTGCTGTAGACACAAATGCATGCCAAGTGCTGTAGGTGTGCCAAGCGCTATACCGTAGGCACAAATGTGTGCCAAGCGCTACACTGTAGGCGCGCATGCGTAGTGGGGGAAACCGGCAAAAAGGTAACCCCCCAAGGTGGTTTTCCCCAAAAGCCGCTACCGGTTCGCGCAGGTACCAGGAAAAACTGCTACTGGTTCTGGCGAACCGGTGCAAACCAGCTCCTGCCCATCACTGCCCTATATGAATTCATTACACACATATAGTTTGGGCTCAGGCATGAAGAAAAAGGAGACAAAGTGAGGCAACAATTCAGCAGCCTGGCTCTCTGGGTGGAGGACCCTCCCTTAGAGGCAGTTCGCAACTTCTGGGGAAAACTTTGCTCTTGCAGAATCCTCTCTAGCAGGTAGTCTCAAATAGAGTCTATGTTTCACTAAGCATTGCTACTGGACTATATAGGGATGCATCTAAAGGGCTTGTCCAGAGAGATATTAAGTCCACTCAACTGGGCTTCCAAGCACTCCGGTGTCTAGTCATGCCTGCCACATGACACAGAGTCAGATATGACTGGCTTCCAAGCAAGGGTAACCTTTACCTTTACTTTATTGGGCTTTTTAGGGGTGGGCTGGTCCATCTTTTTAAAATGTTATCCATTTTTTTTTTGACATGAGTCCAAAGTGACCTTTTTTGAGACCCTGTCAGGGAGTTCTACTTTTTGGGAGTGTTCCCTTTCCCTTCACTACCATCAAATCCAGATGCTGGGAATAGGAGGGAGGCTTATGGCTTTGGCAGCTGCTTTTGTTGTCAACATCCATATCAGTGAAGTATCAAATCAACTGCTTCCAATAGTGGTAACTGACAATGGGCACAATTTTTTTTTTGCCTTTGTATGTGTGTATTGCAATACAGACACACAGTCAAAGAGGCAAAGGCTGATTCCTTTTTGCACTGCTGGCAACACAATGTGTGTGTGTGTGTGTGTGTGTGTGTGTGAGTGTGTGTGTGTAAGTGCAATTTTTAAAAATGGTTTTACAATTGATCTTGCACTGCATTGCTCTGATCTGCAATAGGGGAAATTATTTTATTATCTAAGCCAGTGATGGTGAACCTTGGCACTCCAGGTGTTCTTGGACTTCAGTGCCCAGAAGCCCAAGTCAATACACCTGCTGATCAGGGCTTCTGGGAACTGAAGTTCAAGAACTTCTGAATTTTTTTTTAAAAAGACACACTTATCCTGACCATCCAGAGACATTCAGGAGAAGTATTCAATCCCATTTGGATATGAACAGCAAAACTAACGACACCTGGCTCTGACCCTTCTCAATGTTTTTCAGAGTGATTAAGCCTCCAGTGAATTGGGCAGTCTCTTCTCTGCAAGAATCTGCCAGTCAGCAGGGGCCTGACATGAAACAAGAAAGTGCCAAACCTTTGCATACATTTTTGAGCCATTAACAGAAGTCATTTCCATAAGCTTGTTAGCAGCAAAAATGTCTAAAAACTTGGAAACAAAAATGATTCTGAATAAATTACCAGATTTCGGACAGGAAGTCACATTGTGTAAAGCCAGCTAATAGCATGAGTGGGAGATGGGTCCTATTCAAAAATTGCTTGGCGTGTAGCCTGCCTATGGCACTGTTTGGGCCTCCAACAAAATAATCACTCATACAGCAAACAGTCATCCATTCTCAATAGAGTGATATGGTATAGACAAGCAGACAATCATGCAGCATAACTTTCATTAATGAATCTATTAAGCTCATTTACAATCCTGACGGTTTTAATTAAAAGCTGGTATCATCAATGGGAATTTAAACATTCATCAACCCAGCTGTTGCTATAACTCTTCATAAATAGGCATGCATAGTTCCTGATTGTTCCATCTATCCTTATGAAATCTTAATCTGCAATTAAAATCTATTCTGGTATCAACAGTAATTGATGATCTTAACTCATGTTATCAATGTGATGGCAGTGTTTGCATTCCATAAATATGAGACGACTAATAAGTCTAATCCATAAATAAGCTAGTAGTTTTGCACATGCTGATTTGGCTCTCTTCTCTTATCACCTAAGCCTGTGTTTCTGAGTCCACTGTGGAATTGTGGTGACGGCACCAGGCAAGAGGCCAAACAGTAACCATAGACCAGTGATGGCGCACCTTTTAGAGACTGAGTGCCCAATAGCTCACCTTCGTCAGACTCAACAGGCTGCTGTCCATGCTGCACCCTTGTGCCACATGCGAGCCTCCCACCTTGCCCCAGATAGGGGAAGGAGGAAGCACTCCCATTGGGCTGCTGGGCAGACAGGCAGGGTGAACTCTGGGCTAGGAGGAGAGAGGAAGTGCTCCCATTGACTGCAGGGCAGAGGAGCGGGGTGAACGCCGTGCTGGGGCAACAGCACATGTACTCACAGAAAGGACTCTGACTATCTCCTCTGGCACGCATGCCAAAGCTTCATCACCACTGGTTTAGACAGAGTATGAGTCCAAAGCAAACCCGAGATAGACAGGGATACAGGGTTGGTGCAGACAGCAGGGCATAATTTAAGCAAGCCATAAATTAGACTAGGAGAGCAGGCCAGACAGAGTACTTTCAGGGCTGAAGCAGGGCAAGGGCTGAGGATCCTGGTGAGACAGTCCACAGTAACCAGGCAGGAAATCTCCAGAGACAGGACCAAGAGCAAGGCAAGAAGTCTTCAGAGGCAGGACCCAATGATAATTCAGGGGCTAATCAACTGCTGAGACCGCTTCTAGGGAGAAGAGTTGATTCCTCTATAGTTCAGCCTCCCAGGCCCCCCAGGTGGAACTTATGATGGTTCAGAACCTTCCCTAGGGCTCTCAGGTGGGGCCTAGCAGCTGCAGTAGAATGTGGGTCTAACCTTGCAAGTGCTAGAGATGCCTTCTAAGCTTGGGATCTAATCCTGCTAGAATCAAAGTTACCTCTGGGGAACCCAACATGCTAATACTGGAGCTGCCTCAGATTTTTGACACTTGGGTGCACCCATTTCAATAACAATAAATAAATAAATAAATAAATAAATAAATAAATAAATAAATAAATGTAGGACACTCAGGTAGTGATGTACATACAGTACTTGTCCCTGATGAGCTTGAACTGTTTTGTAAAACTCTTGTGTATCTGTGCAGTCACACACATGCTTCCCTACTAAGTGTTTATTTTGGGATAGCCTTATTTTGCTCACTCATGTTTTAACAGCTGCCTATATAATTTCATGAAGTTATTGCACTGCATTTTCCCCCTCTTCTTTTCTAACCCAACATCCCTTCCTAAATGTGATTTTAGATGAAAAAAATCTAAAAGTTGTTCAATTGTTACCTGTGTAGACCACATGATGATTACTTTTCAGTTTCCTTTGTGTCTTTGTGTCCTGAAGGAAATTAACCCTGACTGCTTCTTGGAAGGACAAATATTGAAGACGAAGCTAAAGTACTTTGGACACCAAATGAGAAGAGAGGACTCACTCAAGAAGGCCTTGATGCTGGCAAAAGGAGAAGGAGGCAGCAGAGGATTAGATGGCTAGATGGTACTATTGACACAATGGGTGCAGAGCTGAGTGGGCTACAGAGGATGGCGGAGAATAGAGGTGCCTGGCAGAGGATAGGGATGCCTGGTCCATGGGGTCGCAAAGGGTCAGATTTGACTATGTGCCTGAACACCAACAACAACATGGTGGAACAGAAATTAATCAAACAAACAAATCTAACTAGAAGCATTACAAGTATGGTTGTGAACGACAACCTTTTCTAACCCAATATCCCTCCCTAAACTACAACCTTCAGTCTTGATAGATGAAATGTTAATTCAGGATCTAGTACAGTGATGCCTAACCTTGGCACTCCTGCTAATCAGGGCTTCTAGCAATTGAATTTCAAGAACCCCTGGAGTGCTGAGGTTAGCCATCACTGATCTAGTAGATATGCACAGTACTGTACTCTTAAAGGAGAAGACTGAGTATTCCAACAGGAGTGTCCCTCAATTTGCACATGGCAAATTAGCTTACTTTTGTTTTGTAATTGGTCAACTAGGTCATAGCATGGTTTTGTTTGGCTGTTTGATATCTCAGGCATATTAATACAGAAAAATTGTTCGTTCACAACGGATCTATATTGTAAATCAAGAGAAGGAAATATGCTTTTGCTTAATAAATGATCTGACTCTTTGCCTGTACAGTATACACTGGAGACTTTGCTGCCCTCTTGTGACCAATCAAAAAGTAGGTTAAAAGGTCACAAGGAAACTTTCTGCCGAAATAGGATATATGCAGTGATGGGATGTCAAAAATTCTACTACCACGCCATGATGTCATGGATGTCATGGGTGTGGCCAATGTCATGACGTCATGACGTCATGGGCGGAGCCAACGTCATGACGTCATGACGTTGTGGGCAAGGCCAAAAATAAAAAAATAATAAAAAAATAAACATGCACACAGACCCGTAAATAACTTAAAGAAATAAAATAAATAAATAAATAAAATAAAAATTAAATAAAAGTACAACCACCCACCCAAAACACAAATAAATCACCCACCCACCCTAAATATAAAAGCCTCACTTACCTTCCTTGGCGCCGACGAACCTCCATGTGGCCCGGGGCCACCCGGCAAGGCACGCTGCCCCCGACTGTGGCCGTTTCCTCCTATGAAGGCCGCGGCCGGCCCTGCATCCGCCAGCCACGGCCGCCACAGCCCTTGCCTGACCACCGAACTCCCACGGGCACGTTGGTGCCTGGCCGCGCCGTCCGTCCGCCCGCCCGCGCCGCGCCCTCCTAGGGACTTGGGCCCGACAAACCCCCGTGCCCTGGGTAAGCCCGGTGGGGCTCGCCACCGCCGCATCGTCTTCTGCCGGGCGCCTGCTGCTTCCTCGGGCCGTTGCCTTTTCGGCCCCGCCGGGCTTACCCAGGGCATGGGGGTTTGTCGGGCCCAAGTCCCTAGGAGGGCGCGGTGCGGGCGGACAGCGCGGCCAGGCACCAACGTGCCCGTGGGAGCCAGGTGGCCGGCTAGGGGAGGTGCCCTTCTCTTAGGGCTGCCACCGCTGCTGCCGGAGCCACTCTGAAAAAGGGGCGGCTCCAGCTTCGGAAGATTTTTTTTTAAAAAAAATTGGAGCTAAAATGGCTCCAATTGACTGCGCATGTCCAGAAACTCAATCTGACGCATGCGCAATGTGTCAGATTGAGTTTCTGCACATGCGCAGTCAATTGGAGCCATTTTAGCTCCAATTTTTTTAAAAAAAAATTCTTTCGGTGAGGCGTCCGGAACCGGACGCCTCAAAAGTGGACTCCCCTCCCAGAGAACTCTCCGGGATTGATCCTACCGGTTCCAGGGATCCGTCTGGAACCGGGGACATCCCATCACTGGATATATGGGGGAGAAGTGTGTGAAAGAGGTAGTAGTTTATGCTTCTTAATCCACTTAGTCTACTCATGAGCCATTTTCAAGAGTTTGGCCTCAGCTGTGTAGAACTCAAAGGGTGGTACATACAGGGGCATGCATGTAAACCCCAGCCTCTGTTGAATGTATTGATTTGGAATTTGGTTATTCCTCTCACAATTAGTAGAGCATAAAGCAGGAAAATGCAACAGCAGCAGGGGGGAAATATGAGAGAAGAGTAACACATGTTCCCTTTAAACCTTCCCCTTCACTAGCCAGCACTTAGAATAGTAAAAAGCAGTCTAAAACCAGTTGAAGTAAAAAAAAGTATTTTATTTTACAGTTTTATTGTTCAGTTACAATTACAAGTTTAATTTTAAAAAGGGAGGAATCTACTTCTATGTAAAGCAGACATGTTTCATGCAGCCATATGGCTGAAGATTAGAAGAGAGAGAATCATATTGCCTACTTCTCTGGTGCATGCTAGCAAGCAACTAACTAACAAACAAAGAGCAATGTAGGATGCAAACAGGAAGAGGAGCAGCAATTCACCAGCTTGACTGAATAGCTGGGTGGGTGGGGGACTCTGTTAATTGGTGAGTGGCAAAAAGACAAGTAACTTTAGGCCACAGTAATCCCTCCTAAATATTAGCAGCATGTGAGATTGTTCCTTATCCCAAGACATCACCCTAAAAGTTCCTGTAGGCCTTTTCAATAGTCAGCATAAACGTCTATAATACATTGGTGCATGTAGCTTGGGAATACTGCATTTTGACACAACAGAATCCAGAGTCCTAACTGCCAGATTCTGGGAATTCTAGTACTAAAAGTTAACTTCCAAGCTGTCAGGTGGACATAATTTCATTAGTGATACTATTTCTGCTGTATTTGTATTACAATTACCTCTCTTTCCAGACTTTCTTTTCCCTCTGTCACAGTAGCCCGTATAGTGTAGGCCCGTTTCTCACATACTGTATAGTTCATGAGTACCATATTCTGGGAGAAGGGGGTTGTTGCTACACAGTTGTGTCTGATTACAGATTACTTTTGAGTTTGACTCACTAACCATTTGGATTATCTTGAGGAGATTGATTTGGAAAATTAGTAGCTCTTTCGTTCTAGCTTTTCTCAACCTGGTAGCCTATATTTTGAAGCATGGCTCTCAACTACTGACCATGCTGACTATGATTGGTGGGAACTTTAGCCCAAGCTGGAGAACATCAGGTATAGCATGACTGTGTGTGAATATAACACAATGAACAATGAAGATGTCTTTGTGTTTGAAAGCTCTTAAATCTCTTCTAAACCTCTTCAGAGTCGTATAGGTTATAATCATTCACAGCTTCCTTGAGATCAGTTAATGTTCCTTGTTTTTCCTCTTGACATGCCCAATACACAGTAAAGAATGAAACAAAATCACACTGGCTTATAGGTTCAGCACATCACAGAATTGCTCTTTCGGCTTCTGTGTGCTCTCTGTAATGTGCTCTCTGTCGGCTTCTGTGCTCTTAAGAGAAGAGAAGCAATCACACTTAAATAGCACCCCATAGTGCTTAGTGCACTCTCTGGGTGGGTCACAAGTTAATTAGCATTTCCCCCCCAACATGCTGGATACTCATTTTACCATCCTCGGGAGGATGGAAGGCAGAGTCAACCATGAGTCCTGGTCAGGATCGAACTCACAACCTTTTGGTTGCAGTACAGCAGTTTTTAACTACTGCACCACCAGACAAAAGGCAATGTCTCTTAGTTGACACTGAATAGCCTGTCTCAGATTACATACCAATATTTGCACACGTACCCTGATTCCCAGTTTCTTTCCAGGACTGTTGTGGCCATGTGAGTTTGTAATCCTATGGGGTTTAGGTTCTTTATGCTGTGAGAGAACATCATACGGCTACATGTGCTATATGCAGCTCATTTGCCCCACCCCCAAGTGCCCTTGTCCCTGCTTAATTGTTTGGCAGAAGAGTTTAGCACCCCTTTACAGTTTCTCAATGAAATACTTGAACTGGAGTTTCCTGGAGCATAATTCTACTGTAAAACACACCGTGTTCCCTATATTTTCTCAATAAAACATGACCTGACAAGAAAGTCATAGCTATAAAGTAATTTCTTTAAGCTCATCCTAGTCCTTTCATAATGCAGCTTTTTGCTGTTATATCCTGTCAAGTCACTTTGGATTTATGGTGACACTAATAGGGTTTTCAAAGTTGGTAAGTCATTCAAAGACATGACCAAGGCTATACCCTCCATGCATTTTCATGGGAGGTGAGGATATGAATCTAGATCTGAGCCCTAGTTTGACATTGTATTTACTACACCACTATAGATCTCAGTGCAGGTTCTAGTCTTGTTTTTTTTTTTTTTCAGTTTAAGCTCCCCTCATTTCTTTCAGCTTTGGTTCTCTGAATCACTCTCACTCCTGGCATCTTTCTTTTAAGTCCTAACTCTTGGAATTATTTCCACTGCTTGCTATCTTCACCAATACTGTATATGCTATTTCAGTTCCCCCTTTGCTCCAGTCTCCCAGCAAATCAGAACAGAGCTAGTTTCCCCCATAAGTTTCTTTTCAGGTTATTAACAATAACTCTATTCAAGCATTACTATCAGAGAGTAAAGGTAAAGGTCTCCCTTGCTTGAAAGCCAGTCATGTCCAATTCTAGGATGCAGTGGCTCCAGCACTGTCTGCGTCCTCAGACATTTCCATGGTCATGTGGAAGTCATGACTAAATGCTAGAGCACATGGAATGCTGTTACCTTTCCTGACAAAGCAGTACCTATTTATCTACTTGTAATTTCATGCTTTTGAACTGCTAGGTTGGCAGGAGCTGGCAGAGAGATGGGAGCTCACTCCATCATGCAGCACTCGGGTCTTGATCTGTTGACCTGCTGTCCTTCAAGTTCAGTGTCTTAACTCCTTAGCCACTGCTGTCTCCTTTTAGTATGAGATACCTACCATGAAAAATGAGCAGGCTAGTTTTGCCCTTATTGCCTTTAACATGTGGAGGACAAAAAGCATGAACAGGAAAGTTTATGCTTTTGTGGAATCTCTATATATAAAGGGAATACTGTACTGACTTCTCCATCCTCCATAGCAGAGGCTCTTCCTATTGGAGACATCACCCTCCCTTTGTTCAGGAAAAATTCCAAAAAACAAAGGAGGGCAGGGCTGAAGTTTTCTTCCTGCAGTAGCTTAAATATTAACCGCTAAATAAGGTTTATTTCCTTCATCCCTCTTCCATGTTTCATTTTCATCAGCTAGCATGTTTAATCCTCATGACATTTGGAAGATCCTGGAAAGAATAACATTTATGTCTAAACAGATCCTTTTATAACTAAGAAATTGCACCCCAAAAAATATCAATCCACAAAATGAAACACAAAAATATTGACAAAGCACTATCAAAAAATCTTAATTTCCATTTGCACATAAAATGTATTTCTTGTCCTTGTTTATAAATTGTGGACTCTTTTGCTCCCTATATGATGTTGTATTACTTCAGTTGTGAAAAATATAGCCAACATTTCTCTTCTCTCTTCACACTCACTGCCTTGAAAGCTACATTCTACTAGGTTCTTCTTGTTGTTGTTTTGCCGTATCTGAATTCAAAAATTGGCGATCCTCATCATGGCGATCAGCCATGAAGACTGTCCTGGGAATATAATGCAGTGGCCTTTCATCTGCCTTCCGCAACACAGCATGACCCCGTATCACTGATTCAGTCCCACAAGCCCCTTTCTGGTCCTGAGCCCTTTTGGCACACAAAGTCCTCCTCAGCCCTACGCCAGTATTGATAAAGCTGCTGCCCTCCATCAAGATGGATTCAAGTGGGATTTAATCCACTTGGGGCCATCACCCTTCCCTATGGACTTTAGCACCCAAGACCATTAGTCCTCAGGGTGGTCAGGTTAGTTAACCGCCACCTGATACTTGACATAGAGTCACTGGCAGTATGGTCTACTCCAGTAGGTTAGAGAGAGAAAACTGTTTGCCAATTCTGCAAAATGACTGGATTGTTGTTAATGGTGGAATCAACCATGTACAGTTTGATATTCTAAACTTTCTTATTGCTTCTAGTATGCATGGGATGGAAATTTTATGGATGCATAAATAGTATTTGTCACTCATTAAAATATGAGTAATATTAGAGAATGTAAATCAGATTTTTTGACATTAAAATGAGAAATTATTTCAATAAAATCCTGAAGCACTACAGGTGTTATTTTTTCAAGACTGCATGTATTTTTATTTGCATGAGTTGCTAAGGAAACTGCTGGATGCATCCAAAACATTTTCTAAAACATCTATCATTATTTAGTCTTTTTTTTTTGGGTACTATTCTGCTTTACCTGTGGACTCTCCTCCCCCCCCCCCCCACCCCCCGATTTGTTTTGGATATGTTTAATACATGTTTGTCTTTCCTTCGGGACAAAAAAAGACAGTATTTCAATAATACATTTTTGCAGCTTTCCTCATGGAAAAGGGGAGGCTAGAGATAATTTAGATGCAACACAGAAAGCATATAAGTTTTAAGATATTCTTGTTCTGGAAAGATGCTGGGTTGCTTCTGTTCAAGCCATGGAAGTCTAAAACAAGAGTCAATTCTTCAAGATTTCATCTCTAGAGGGAGCAATTGCAAAAAGAGGTTGACTGGACTGAGAGAGTTGTATGATACAGTACTGCTTGCAAAAAGTTACAATGGAATGTGTTGCTGGGAAAACACCAATAAAATGTGGGCCAATGCATGTCCCAAGCCACGGAGGCCTGAGCAATTGGAAACGAGACTAGAGCTGGCAGTGTTTGCCTTGGGAAGCGAAGAAAGAGTGACTACTCAGGCAGCTGGCTTCTGCACAAGTTGGAACTAATTGTTGATTTGAGGTAAATTAGGGTCACAGAAGCAATAACACTGCTTACTTACACAGAGATTAACAGATGAAGTCCTAGAATAAATTTAACCTCAGAGACAAGCAGAGAGAAAGAGAGAGAGAGCTTGAAAGTTTCATTTTAAATATAGTTTGCCATTTAAATAAATATGTTGGTACTTTCGTTAGAAATACTGCTTTTGGCTCTTGAAGTACATGTTAGGAAGGGATAGTGGGAACCTAACAGGATCCATGTTAGGCCAGATTAGAGACCAAAATCGGGAGCATTATGATAAACAGCACTGTAAGCTCTTGCAGAAATTACTCTGGGTTAACATGAAATTTATTTTGCAGCTCCCCTCGTGGCTTAGTGGTTAAGACACTGAGCTGGAGATTATAAGGTCAGGTTTCAATATCCAAGGTTTGCACTTGGGGACATGAAAGGAGCCTCATCCTATAAGTGGAGTTTTGCTAGCAAAAATCCTTTCAACCCAGAATAATTTCTGACATGAAATTACAGTAATACCTCGGATAACGCTAAGATTTGGTTCCACAAGTCTTGGTATTATCCGATTTTTAGTTATATCCGATGCATGTTAAAATCCTATGGGATCGATCGGATAACGTTAAAGCTCCATAGAGATACATTGTAACCGCACAGGCTTTAGCGGTTGTTATCTGATCCATCCCATAGGACCTTAATGTTATTCGATCCAATTCTCCTCCCCAGATTACTTAACGTTATGTGATTTTAGCGTTATCCGAGGTAAATGTTATCCAAGGTATTACTGTATTATTATAGCTCTTGCATCTTTCCTCGATTTGTCCCTCTCTTTCAATTTGTGCTAACTTTGCTATGACTCCAAAACTCAAATGTAACGAATGAGTTCTGCATCTTCCAAGTGTTGTAAATCTTGTAATATTAGCTGAAGTCCTAAAGTTCCAATAAAGTTCCCAGGGCTCCTTTGTACTTGTGGGGTGGGACTCAACAGCTTACCATGAACATACACAGTCACCTGTGGGAAAAGGGGAAATGATAATTGGAAGAAAGGAATAAATTGTAGAAGGTTCAAAATATTCACCTAGGTCATACTGGTCTGAACACATTTTGGAATAAGTGTTATAAACACAAGCTTCTAATTTTTCCTTGGAGGGCTGTAAATTTCTGTAGGAGTCTTGGGAAGATGTTCAGGCATCAGAATCTCTGACCCGACCTATTGTAACCCAAGAAAATGTTTAGTGAAGCAACAGCATGATCTCAGAAATTTTTAGAAGTCATCCAGTGCAGTGGCAGAATGGCACTTCTCCACCTTTGTCTGGCAGTGAATTTTCCCTTCCTGACTTTTGACAAAAGAGGCACTGTTGGAAAGAAGCCTCACTATTGGGATAACCACATATCCTTGTTCAGAGAGACTAGTCATCTGTTTGAAGTGATGGCAATCAACAACCCTCCTTTCAGAAGATTCTTCCATTTGAAGAACTGTCCAATCTATGTCTGATTGACTGAAAGAAAGAGAAAGAACTATTAGAAAAGAGACTAGAGACCTTGAAGTTGCCCAGCCACTGTGATCAGCTGGATGACAGACTCAGTAATCATGACATGAGATCTGTGGAAAGAGGAGTGACATCTCCCTAGCATAGAACTTTCTGTAGACCAGCATTTCCCAAACAATGTTCTGTGGAATACTGGTGGACTTCAAGTCCCAGAAGCCTCAGTTAGTACATTGGCTGATCTGAGCCTTGGGGAATTGATTAGGCTTCTGGGAATTAAAGCCCAAAAACCAAAGATTGGGAAACACTGCTGTGGGTCAACAACACAGACTGAGCAAGCTGTGTGCTGATGCTCTTGATACAGCTTCCAAAATGGAGAAAATTGCCTGGTGCAGGTAACAAAGACTTCTTCTAAAATAACCTCACATAGAACAAACTGCAATAATCCATGTGAGATACTGAATTATGAAAGCAAGTGACACTGTAGCCAAGGGGTACACAGAAAGAGCCTCCTTGAAGAGTGTGGTATTTTTGAACCATAATCAGGGATATCCTGGGCAATGGCAACCTTGTGTCAGCTAATCTTTTTCACACTAGGTCAGGTGAAGGAAGTATGGAATGAATTCATCAAAAGGTGGGTTCATTTTGGCAATTTCACATCTGGCCTAGACATGGGAGAAGAACTGTAGCCAAACCAGGTATCTTGAGTAATGGGTGCAACTGGCATACCAGCTTTAATTTGCCAATGTATTCCTGGATATTGTCAAGGCCTGAGCATCTAGGCTGAGATATGAGTCAAGGAAGACTCCTACATTGCAAGCCTGTTTTTTAAAGGTGCAGTATAATCCTTTTGATTGACCCAGAGAATCTTTGTTTTGTCTAGATTCAGCTCCAGGCTATTTGTCCTCCTCCATTACAGATTACAGATACCAGTTTAAAACAGGAATGGCTTCCCTGAAGTTAAGCAGAAAAGGGATATAAAACTAGGTTTCATCTGCACGCTCATGATATCAAACTCCAAAACTCCAGGTAAGCTTTCATGCATGTGTTAAATAGCATGGGGGAATAAAACAACCTTACAGGATACCAATGGCCAGGGTATCAAACAGGAGCCCCCCAGAATCACATTCTGAGACTGCATCTCCAGGATGGACTGAAGCCACTGAAAACTAGTGCCTTCACATCTTGTCCCAGAGAGAAGGCCTAGAAGGATACTGCAGTGGAACAGTGATCATCTAGTGAACTTAAGAAAATAAATCATACTTTGCCTGATCATCCTGAGCAAGCAGGGGAAGAGTTTGTTTTGTTGTGATTGTAGACAATAGCTGCTAAGTGAACAGTTCACATTGTTGCTGCAGCTATACAGAGGACATATAATTTGGTGGAGCAAAATGCCCCTGGGATGCAGGAATCATGTCAAATTACACTTTGTCCCTCCCCTGTACCCTTTCATCCCATACCACACTGCCCTAAAACCAGGCAGTGTATCCAGGATCTAAATTTGGTTAGAGAAAACTTGCAACAGTTAAAATGGTATTACTGTACTATGAAAATTAACTTACCTGTTCCAGGTATTACTAATCTCTGTCAGAAACTAATATAAAAAGAAATGGCAAAGCACATTTTCAGCTTTCATTCACTGCATTAACAAGCTAAGACTGAGTGCAAAGATACTGTAAACAAGCTGTAAGAGTGGGGGTGTGGGTAAAGCAAATTTATCACTTTAGTAAGATGCTTATCAATTAAAACAACTTATAGCAGTTATAAATAATTTTAAAGAATGACCATGGCTTTATTTTGAAATACCAGTTCATTGTGCAATGCTTTGACACCCCTACCCCCAAAGGATCAGTGTCCAGACACTTCTGATTATGATGATCTACTGCTTGACCAATGTTGACCAAAGTGTCCACTTGTATCACTGTTTATGACATTTCAATTCCTTCTTGAAGTACCACCAGTGTAGCCAGTTTTCTATTATACCCCACATCCTTTAAGATCCCCCACAGGTAGAAATCAAGGGGCACTAAGGAATACATTGTACTTCCACAACGTTCTTGAATTTCCAATACCACTTCAAAATGGTCTTGTGGTCCTCAAACGACAACCGTGCTTCCGCCATTTTCTTTGACTGTCTTGCCTGTTCCACAATGATGCTAGCATTCATTCTTTTGAGCAAAGGTCATACTACACATTGCTACCATAATCCAATTCTGCTTCATAAGGTAAGACATAGATAACATTTCTTAAAATGTGCATACTTTTTGGTACCCTCTTCTTCTTCTTCTTCTTCTTCTTCTTCTTCTTCTTCTTCTTCTTCTTCTTCTTCTTCTTCTTCTTCTTCTTCTTCTTCTTCTTCTTTTTCTTTTTCTTTTTCTTTTTCTTTTTCTTTTTCTTCTTCTTCTTCTTCTTCTTCTTCTTCTTCTTCTTCTTCTTATTATTATTATTATTATTATTATTATTATTATTATTATTATTATTATTATTATTATTATTATTATTATTATTATTATTATTATTATTATTCGATTTATATGCCACCCCAATTGCTTATAGCAACTCTGGGCGGCTCACAATGAACAATACATCAATATTAAATATCAAATAACAAAATATCAAATAACAGAAACAAGAACATTTCAAGGAATCCCCAATCAAAGTTACAAAATAAGCGAGAGTCCCAACGAAACAAGTTACAGGTACAAACAAGTTACAGCTACAAATATCAGATAACAAAATATCAGATAAAAAGACAATATTAAAATAATTTAGTCTCTTCATAACATTCTGAGACACATTCTGAGACATTTCTGCATAAACCAGAAGTGCCCTATTTTACACCCTCCTTCCTGTCCCATTAGATCAAGCTACACAGGTCATGCATACAGTAACGAATATGCCTTGCGATGCTTGTCTTCTATGCAGATCTTTTAAGGGTTGTGATGCCTTTTAAAAAACTTTTCTCTCAAACCTGTTTTTAGTGTTCTTTCAAAGTTTCACGCTGGTTACAGGTCACCTTGACACATCAGTGCATCTAGAATTTACTCTTGACCACATGTTGCAAAATCCTTGATTCAATGGGAGCCACGATTAAGATGCTCTTTGTCAAGGAGCTACAGACGTGTTCTATTGCGATGGGAAATGGGAGGCAGGAGAAGTGAAACCCATCTTTTTGGTAGGCTCTACTCGACAAGAATACTGAGGATCGAAAAAAACCATCAGAAGCTCTTTGCAGCTGCAGTGTTCAACTCGGGAATGTTGCTGAAGAAGGTCATAATGGTATCTCATATTTGCCCTTCTTCAAAGGATTCTTCGTTCTTTCATTCTCTCTGACTTTGTGGAATCATGATCCACAACTTCTGCTAATTCCAGACTATATGATTGAAGATTAAAAAGGAAACTTTACAATGTGCTGTGATATACTATGCAGAGATAGTACTGGAAGTGTCTCTGTGTTGGGCATGAATGCAGAGCGCTAAAATAATTTCTAATGTTACTTGGCATTTTATATAACCCTGGACAAATTCCTGTTCACGATGGCATAACATAAATTATAGTTGTGTAAGTGTGCAGGGCATTATGCCCAGCAACAGGGAACTTCGCAGTTTGACTGTACATTCAATCATATGATTGGCATCTTTACACATCTTTATGATTGGTGGAAGTGCTCCATGGGTAACATTTCCTCCCTGATGCTTTTGCTTCCTGTTTCCTTGACAGGAAGAATAAAAGAACAGCAACTCTTGTTCAATTGTCTCCAATAATACCATTTAAAAATAACAAGAATGTGTTACTCATCACACCTAATATATTTTCATTTCCACATTTTAGTTACTTTCCCAATGTAATTTCATTCTGCTTTCATTAAGAAGTTCTTTAAACTCTGCATAACATTCCTATTAATAAACTGTCGGGTGACAATTGTAACTCAATTGTGCCTTCCTAGAGTATTTGGTAATTTGTCATCCAGATACATTGTTTGAATAAACCATTCTGTGTTTTGTTTTTAAACATACACCCCAAACTCAAAATGTCTTTTAGAACCACTGTTTCTGATATGTTTGAAATGCACCATTTACAGGTGTAAAGAAAACAAATGACCCCTCTCTGAAAGGAATTCAGATTCCTATTAAAGTAAGAGTGTGTTTAATCTTCAAGGGTCCTCAAAATAGCATTTAAAACAAGGGCAGAGGTTTGCCATGGCTTAGCAGTTAAGATGTTGGACTTGACGACTGGAAGGTTGGTGGGTCAGCAGTTCAAGACCCGAGTGCTGCATGACGGAGTCAGCTTCCATCTCTGTCCCAGCTCCTTCCAACCTAGCAGTCTGAAAGCAAGAAATCGCAAGTAGATAAATAGGTACCCCTTCGGTGGGAAGGTAAACAGCATTCCATGTAGTCTGGTGTCTAGTCATGCCTGCCACATGTCCACGGAAACGTCTGCAGAGGTGGACAACGCTGGCTCTTTGGCTATGAAACAGAAATGAGCACTGAACCCTAGAGTTAGATACGACTGGCTTTTGAGCAATGGAGACCTTTACTTTCACTAGACAAACTATGGTGCATAGTCCCCTACTACTTATTTCCCAGAACCCTCAATTATTATTATTTTTTTACAAAAAAAAGTATTTGTTCTTTAAAAGTCCCTTGTGCCTGCTGGGGGCATGAAGGGGCAATTTTGCCATGTTCTGGGTGCAACCAGCATGTCTCTCTCCCTCCCTCAATTTTTTAAAATACTGTACTATATTTTTTTTCAGTACAAGCCACAAGAAAGTCTCCCACCCCTGGGAAAGCATTATAGTGTTTGTGCCCAGGGCCATAGCCAGGAGGCGCCAGGGTGGGGATCACCCACCCTGAGTTAGCAGTTTGCCCACCCTCAAACTCCCGACTGCCTTTCTATCAATCAATCAATCAATCAATCAATCAATCAATCAATCAATCAATCTATCTATCTATCTATCTATCTATCTATCTATCTATCTATCTATCTATCTATCTATCTATCTATCTATCTATCTATCTATCTATCTATGAGAGACATTGTTGCCCATCCTGGGGGAAAATTCACCCATCCACATCTAGAATCCTGGCTACGGTCCTGGTTGTGGCCTCCTATATAGAGGGGAGGAGATGTCTCATTCCTAAGCTTCTAGAAATTGCCCCTGGTGTAAATTTAAAGCCAAGATGCAAATCATTCTCTTGACATTGAACTTTGCATGAGTCCTGGAATCCATGACTCATGTCAAGTAGGAATATGTATCTTATTTATTATTATTATTATTATTTAGGTATATAAGACATTACAAAAAAAAAACATAATACAAGAACAATACATAACTCTAGAATATATATAAAGAAAAATAAAAAAAAGAAGATAGAAATTCACATAAGTAACAATTCTACATTGGTATCATCAATCAAGTATTATTTCCTCATTATAAACCAAGATTTGAAGCTTCAAATTATAAACTATATCTCCATATGTCTCCTTATAACCAATATATGTTGTTCTCTAGCTCTACTATCCTTTAAAACTTTAAAACCACCCTTGTGATATATACATTGTCCGGGGATTTATGTTTCCTTATGTTTTCCAGAAGTCATTTTGCTCAGATGCAGGGGGTATGCCTTTATTCTTAACCATTGCATATTCAATGAAAGGTTTCCAAATCCTCCAAAAATTATTGCCAGATACTTTACCCTTTTTAGAATTTATCTCCCATGTGAGCTTTTCATTGAGTGCCAAATCCCACATTTCCTTATACCAATCCCTTCTTTTTAACTTTTCATTATTTTTCCAATTTCTCGCTATACATTGTCTGGCCGCCGATAACATTATTGCCATCAGTTCCTTGTTTTCATTACTCATTTTATATTTGTCCACCTCAGTTAACAAGACTGTATTTGACCCCAGTTCAAGCTGCAAATCCAATATATCCTTGATATCGTCCTCAATTTCCCCCAAAAAATCTTTCAAAACATCACAAGACCACCACATATGCTCATATGTACCTCTACCTTTTTTTACATCTCCAGCATTTCTCACTCACATCTTTGTACATTTGATGCAGTCTTACCGGGGTTCTATACCATCTCCATATTAGTTTATAATTATGTTCCTTCACTCTTACTGACATAGATCTCATAATACGTCTTCTCCACATTTTTCCCCATGTGTTCTCAGTGATTGTTGTGTTCAATTCCTGTTCCCAACTTTCTTTCAATACTTGTTGAGTCTCCCCCCCCTTTATTTAAAATCTTGTATATTTGACTAACTATCCCTTTTAAACCTATGTCTCCTTTTCTTAATTTGACCAGCAATGTTTCAAATTCTGTAAGCTCCCTGTCTAATCCCATTTCCAAAAAAAATTCCTTATTCCAATTATTCATCTGGAGGACTTTGAACCAATCCAACTCCAATTGCCGATAAAGCTCCTTTCTCCTCTCTAGATCCCTACAAATATTGATCCAATCTTTCAACAAAGAGACCCCATTTTCTAATAAGATATCCTTAATCCTACCTTCTATTTTCATCGGTAAATTATTAAAATCTTCTAATTCTGTAACCATTGAGATCCCTGGAATAAGATCCTTTCTTGCTTTGTTCCATTCCTCTATTGTTGCTCTTATCATCTTACCCTGTATTCTCATTTTTTTATCCTTATCCCCACATTAAAAAAATGCCTTCCCTTTCCTAGAAAACTCTTTTGATTCTAATTTCCCCCATATTGGCTCTTCTCTAATTAATAATTTAATGACATTTCATAATTGAAAGGCTCTATAATACTTGCTAACATTCGGGATACGCAGTCCCCCTTCTTTTTGCGATACATACCACAGCATCTTAGGTATTCTAGCTCTTCGTTTCCCATTACAAAATCTATTTATAGTATTTTGATACTTTTTCAATTCTCTATCTGTATGTTTTATTGGCAGGGCATCGAATAAGAAATTTAATTTAGGTAACAACACCATTTTACACATTGCAACCCTGCCAAACCACGATAAATTCAACTTGTTATACTGTGATATTTTTTTATCTATCTCTTTCATTTGTTTACCATAATTCAATTCTTTAAGTTCCCCAGTTTTTCTAGCAAGTATTACCCCTAAATATCTTAATTTGTTCGGAATTTGAATATTAAATTTTTGCTTTATTTCTTCTTCATCCTTCTTACTCCCATTGACTAAAATCAACTCAGATTTATCCCAGTTCACCCTTAATCCTGTTATTTCCTCAAAGGTTTTCAAATGTTTATTAATCTTTGGAATTGCTTGTATTAGTTTTTTTATTGTAATTAATGTATCGTCGGCGTATAAACTTATTTTATTCCCTTCGATTCCGAATATATCTTTGTCTTGCCGAATTAAGTTCGCCAATAGTTCCATAGCCAGTACAAATAGTGAGGGTGACAAAGGACATCCCTGCCGAGTTCCAGCCTCCAATTTTATTTCTCCTGTGTAACTATCATTAAATTTCACTATCGCTATCCCCTGTTTATATAAATTCTTAATAACTTTTTGAAATTTGTCCCCAAATCCATATAATCTGATAACCTCATGTATTGTATCCCATTGCAGGGAGTCAAATGCTTTAAATATGTCCAGGGCTAAAAAACCTACTTTATCCTTTTGCTTTTCAGCTATATCCAATAAGTCCACTATCCTCCTTGTAAGGTCTGACATATACCTACCCTTTACAAACCCTGCTTGATCATCTCTTATATATTTGGCTATGAAACTATTTAGCCTAGTCACCATTACTGAAGAAAATTTTTTGGCATCTTGGTTAATTAAGGATATCAGCCTATATGATTCTATTTTCTGTAAATCCTTTCCCGGCTTAGGGATTAATGCAATGATAGATCTATTCCAAGATTCCGGTGTTGCTTCTCCCTCTAGTATCCCATTAAATAACTTATGTAGTCTCGGAACAATCCAAGGCTTAAAATCCTTATAGAATTCCGCAGGAAGCCCATCTTCTCCTGGTGCTTTATCCAATTTTAATTTCCTAATTACATCCTCAATTTCTTTTACCGATATTTGTTCCTCCATCCTATTTCTATGTTCTTCTGTTAATAATGTTATATTGTACTTTTGAAAGTATTCCTCCAATTTGCCCAAATTTACCTGCTTCTTTGAATATAAATCTTTATAAAAACCCTCTATTATTTCTGCTTTCTCTTTCCTTTTATTACACCTCTTTCCCTTCCCATCTAGCAGAACTCCTACCTGGCCTTTATTCTTTTTATCCCTCGCTGCCTTTGCCAGTAACTTAGAATTTTTATTACTATACTCAAAGTATTCTCTTTTTTAAAATATCAAATCTTTTTTTTTACCTTTTCCATATCCTGGGCTTCTAGTTCTTTCTTTATTTTCTGTATCTGTTGTAATACCCTCTTATCTTTACCCCTTATATATTTCCGATGAAGTTGTTTCAATTGTGTTTCCAATTCCTGGGTTCTATTAATGTTCCATTTCTTTTTCCAACTACTTAATTTTATGGATTCTCCTCTAAAAATCGCTTTCATTGTGTCCCATACCACTCCAGAGCTGACCTCTTTATTATCATTCCATATCCAATATTCATCCCATTTCTCCATTATTATTTTTTTTTGTGTTCTCCTCTTTATATAATTTTGAATCATATCTCCAGATATATTTTTTCCTATCGCTTTCATCCAGTTTTATATCCATACTTATTTTAGCATGATCTGATTCTCTAAATGTACCTATTTTAATATCCTCTATTGTTTTCAATAAACCTTGTGTAACAAATATATAATCAATCCTTGAATACATGTCATAAACTTGAGAATAATAAGTGTAATCCCTTTCCTGTCCTTTAAGTTCCCTCCATACATCTTTTATATTCATTGATTTTACCCAATCACTCAGAATATACTTTTTATTTCTCTTTTTAATACTTGTGGTATCAATTTCAGAGCTTAACAAATTGAAATCCCCCCCCCAATAATCATATTCCTCGTTCCTTCATTATTTAAAATTATTCTCATTTTTTCTAAAAATTCTTCCTGATTAGTGTTTGGAGCGTATATATTTGCCAAGGTTATCTCTTCATCTTCAATCTTTCCCTTAATTATCAAATATCTCCCCTCTGGGTCAGCTATAGACTTTATCACACTAAAACCCAATTTTTCCGAAATAAGGGTTGCAACCCCTCTCGCTTTTGATGTCCCATAAGCCATTTCATAAATATCAATTCCTCTCACAACTAATTTATTGGTGTCTGCCGATTTTTGGTGGGTCTCCTGTAGAAAGATGACATCAGGTCTAGATTTATTGAACGCTATCTGCAACCTCCTCCTCTTCAAGGCATTCCCTGTTCCTTTCACATTCCAAGTTAACAGTCTTAGATTCTTAACCATCTATATTTGCTAAACTCTCCCCTCCTTTGCATTTCTCCCCGGACGTGCTATCTCCATCCCCTAATAAAAACCCAAGAAAAAGAACAGATAAATAAAAACAATGTGAAACCAGAAAAAAAGATTGTGAGTTCTTACTGCTGAAGAACTCAATAAAATGAAATACTTGGGAAAAAATTACATAATACTACAACTACAAAAAAGAAAAAAAACTTACCTACTCTTCCATTTTCTGTTACCCTCCCCACACCTTGTTCCAAGGTGTCACCTCTGTCACTCAAAGAGGGGAGGGGGGGACCGGGAAAAAAAAGCATTATGTTCTTCTAAGGGCCCCCTCCTTCCACCATTATAATTTTATTTCTGCAAAATACTTATTCAAAAAGCTCAGCACTCGATGTTCCTGACACATCCACTCCTCCCACTGCACCCTCCACCTCCCCCTCTTTATTCAGAACCGGGCCCATCGCCCCAACTGCGTACAAATCAGTTCTCATAGTAATCCATTCTGGACTAGCCACCTTCATGAACCCAAGTTGAGTCAAGTACTCCAAGACATCTGTTCTATCATCCAAAATATGCCATCTTTTTTCATAAAAAAATCTCAACTGTTGTGGAAATCTCCAATTATACTTAATCTCTTTTGAAGTCAAAAATTTCGTCACGGGTTTCATCATGTATTTTCATTTTCTTTCCTCTGGCGCTATGTCATTGTAGATTTCCACATCAGCCCCCTCAATCTTTAGAATGCCAGACCCCGCTTGTTTGATGTAAGCCATCACTTTTAACTTATCCGCCCAGTTTGCAAACTTAACCAAAACATTCCTTGGTGATCTCCTATCTTGCCTTCTCCCCACTCTGTACACAGCTCCGATGTCTTCTGCCACAAAATCTTTTCCCATTTTCAAAGAGTTCAGCCAATCCAATACTCTATCTCTAAGCTTGTCTGGCGTTCGTTCGGCCTTTTTGCGTATCACAATGTTCTGTTTTCTCTGCCCCTCCTCCACCATCATCATCCTTTTCTCTTGAACAGATACTCTTGAGGCAATCACATGTTCTTGAATCAACAACTAATTCATAGAAATCTTTGCCTGCTCTAAGTCCTTTTGCATTGTATCAGTGATCACTTTGATTTTTTTTTGTATTCTCTGCAACCTCTTTCTGCATATCAGTCAGAGTCCTGGCCAGGCTCTCATGTTGTAACCTGGCCAGTTCTCTGTCCTTTTTCATTTCTTCACAATTATTTTCCACCATTTTATTCAATTTTTGCATTGCAACCTGATTATCATTCCCATTTTTAACCAATTGTTGTAAAATAGCACACATATTGTCCATTCTTTCCGGTAAGTCCACTAATCGTCCTCCAGCACCTGCTTGAGGATCCGTTGCTGCTGTTGTAGTCTCCATCGTTGGTGACGGTGTGTGCCTTTCCTTGTCTTTTTGATCTTTCTCTTTTTTCTCTCTCCTCCCCTTTGGCTTGACTGTCTCCTCCCCTTCCTGCATAGCCTATCTGTATGATTTACAACTCAAATTTAAAGTCACCTTAATGCCACTCCACCAAGCTTAGCTCTGTCCCAGTTATGTCTGCATTCAATTATATTCACAATTCTAATACCTAAATGCTTCTGTCAGACTTTATATAAAACAAAAACTTAATTCCAAAATTGTCCAAAGTTGTCAAAATTGCAATTATCCAATATCATGTTATGTCAGCAAAGTCAGTAGAGTAACGCTTATTATCTATTGTGTGCAAGCCAAAGAAACAAGGAGGGGGAAAAGTGGATGGGGGAGGGAGGAGCAAACAAACTGTAATACTACTGAGACCGCTGCTGTTTTCTTCTTCAAATAAGCAAGTTAATTAACTCCTCATTAATGGGATCTGTCCGGAGGACATAAAGCCATAAATCGACCATCAAGAACCAACAAGAAGAAGAAAAAAGAGGATTGACAACGTCCTTCTTCTTTTCTTCACTCCGTTGCCCTCTTAGTTTCGTTTCCGCTCTCTCTTTTAAGTTTCGATTCACTCCGCCATTTTATTACCTCCTTTCTTGCTCTCCCCTCTGTCCCCTTCCAACAACCATCGACAGTTCTCATCCACTCCCTCAAAATCGCAGTTCAAAGAGTTTTATTTAGAATACTGTTGTCAATAAATCGCCACAGTGAAAAGTTCTTGGGGCTCCACCTACTACGTCTGCGACACTATCCAGCCTCCGATCTTCTTCCTTTGCCTTTTCTTCTCCTCTCCAAACCCCCGCCTCTCAGCTCCCCGACCAACTCTCTACAATGAGTCCTCTTCTTTTCTTTTTTCGCGTCCCCCTGTCTCCCCCTCTCGCTAAGGCTCTGTCTCAAAGTTCCACTCACAGCCTTCGAAGTCACGGGACAAACTCCAGGGACGCGCTCTCCACACAGGTGCTGGCAAGACTTTCTTCTTTGCATCGATCTCCCGCCTCAATTTCACCTCTCCTCTTGCGGCACTTTTACTCTCCACGGCGCAGTCAGGATCCTATTCTGGCCCCGGAGGTGGCTCAACGGGCGTCAAGGGGAGCCGAGACTCTCTTCCGAGATCTAGGCCCCCCCGCCCACCGACTGGAGCGCAGCCTCTCCAGGCCCCGTTCACCCGCTCTCGCCGATCCGCCGTTCCGATCCGCCGATCCGCCGCTTTTATTTATTTTTATTTTTTTCGCCTCTGGTCGGGAGCCCTTTCACCCAACGGCAGCAGTCCTATTTCCACCAAAATCTGTCTTATTTAATTAAAAAAATCCCATTGATACCACATTCAATGGCGGAGGAAGGACAAGCCGGTGCTTCTCCTACTCCATCCAAGCCACGCCCCGGAATATGTATCTTACTGTTAGTTTATCTTTTTAAAAAAATTTCAGTGTGTGATATTTGCATTTTTCTTACTTCTCAGTATCTTTTTATTTATTTATAGACATTTGGTTGTGCTCTTTCAGAAGGAGGAGTTCCTCACCAACGAACACAGACAAAAAGTACTATTTGTGTCTACAGGACTTGGACAAAGATTTTGTTAACATTTGCTTCTTGACTTTGGGCAATAAGACCCAAATTGCCCTTCTTTTCATTGTGTCCTAAAGATGGACTGAATTGGCACAGGTGTTGTTAGGAGTTCATCCCAACAAGTAGCAAACTATCAGTAGCTCTTCTGGTGGTGGGAAATCGCCTGTAGAAGAGGTCTACCAGCTGTGGGAGAAATAATCTGCTTTCTAAATCCAGAGAATTTCTCAGTGTGATTCTTTTCAGTTTGTCCCATTTTCCTTCTGTTGGCTGGAAATTGCTCAGATGACAATCTCAACATGAAGTATCCTTTTGTCTGCAAGTTCTCAAGTTTCAGTCTGCTAACCTTCTGTGCAAAAGAAAGGGTGTCTGTGGAAACTGCTTGTTATTGTGTGTCATTTTCATTCAAACTTCAACGAACTTTGGTTTTGAAAGGTTCATTTGGGAAGTCTGAGCTTTATTTTTCTTTATGACAACTGTAGAAAAAGTGAAAGTTATATAGCAGGACTCCCCCTTTCCCTCCTACAAGCCCTCCTCATATCACTGATTTTTGATGAATTGAATTTCAGTGGCAAATGGGGAGAAGTATTAAAATGTATAAGAGATGCTTGATTTAATTGTGTGTTGTCAGTATATTTCTGAATTACCTCTCTAACCTGAGGAAACCCCTAAATTAAGAATTTTATCCTTTTTTAAATGGCTTTTAAAAGAGATTAACATTAATGCATCACAATAAATCAACTTAGTTACTTAGATCCTGCCATGCGATGTAGCAAATTGGACAGCAAGGGATCTCCAACAATTTATGTCTTGGATGAGTTCTTTAGGTAATGGTAAAGGTCACCCTTGTTCAAAAGCCAGTTGTATCTGACTCTAGGGTTCAGTGCTCATCTCTGTTCACAGCAAAAGAACCAGTGCTGTCTGCGTCTGCAGACATTTCCATGGACATGTGCAGTGGTGGGCTCCAAAAAAATTACTACCACACTGTGGGCGTGGTATGGTGGGCATGGCCAAGAGGAAAGCCCTGTGTTGCACCTGAATTAGCACTACTTTATTTCAAAACTTGGATGGGTGGGGGGAGCCAGAATTTCTGCGATTGGTTCTAGCGTACTGGTGCAAACCTGCTGCTGCCCACCACTGGACATGTGGCAGGCATGCCTCAACACTGTAGAGCATGAAATGCTGTTTATCTTCCCACTGAAGTGGTACCTATTTATCTACTTGCAAATTCTCGCTTCCAAACTGCTAGGTTGGCAAGAGATGGGACACAGATAGGAGCTCATTCCGTCATGCAATATTCGGGTCTTGAACTGCTGACCTGCTGACCTTCCAGTCGTCAAGTTCAGCGCCTTAATCACTTGAGCCATGGCCTTAGATGTTTGCTAAAATAAGTGAGCAATTTGATTCAATGTATCTTTTAACCACATCTCCTCCCCTTCGGCCACACCAATGCCGGAGGGGGTAAAGGGGCTGCTGGAGTATCCAGGATGGCTGAAAGGGGCTGCTGGAGTATCCAGGATGGCTGAAGACGCCGAGCCCATGTCTCCTCCCCTTCGGCCATACCAATGCCGGAGGGGGATAAATGGCTGCCAAGACCTAGAGGCGGCTGAAGATACCATCGAGGACATTGAGCCCCAGCTCCATCATGGACATTGAGCTCCGGGCTCCATCATAGATGGCAAGTCTGATTGTGGACATTAAGCCCTGGGCTCCACCGAGTATGTTGAGCCCAGGCTTTGGCCACACTAATGTCCAGTTGTGGTGCTGATAGAGGATAATGTGTTTACTGGATTGTTCATTGTTTTATTGTTTGAATTTATTTATTGGGATTTATTGTGCATTTGATATTTTGTGATGTTCTGCGATACTATGTTAGCATTTGGGTATTGGACTGGGATTTGAGAGATCCAGATTCAAGACTCCACAGAACCATAAAACATACTTGGTAATCTTAGGCCAGAGCCTAGCCTGTCCTGTCCTGACATTCCTCACAGGGAAATAGAAAGGAAAACACTGAAGGTCTATAAACGACATTTATATGGGGATCTGTCAGGTGTCTACTTCAGCTAAGGATTTCCTGCATTGTCCAGAGTTGGATGTGATGACTCCTAGTGTTCCTTCTACAATTCTAAGATTAAATGAAAATGCATATGTATATTGCCAAATCTCAATTTTTAATTTTTTAAAAAAGAAATACTGAATGATAAATTTTATTATTACTACAAAGAACAACAACTATGCAGTAAAATAAACAATAAAACAACAAAAACACAAATACAACAATATACAATAATACTGTGTGTAACCTTCACCCAGCTGGACATTATATGTACTTGTTTAATTTGTACAATCTACAGTCCCTTAAATTTATAATTTATCCTGCTTTCCAAAATGATGTATACTCTTGACCTGGCTTTGTTCCTTTCCCTTTTATGAATGCATAGCCCAAAAACTTTCCCCATATTTCACTAAAATTCATTTTTAATGCATTTTTAAACTCTTAATTCTGATGTTAATTGATTTTTTATTGCTATATTCCAAATTTCTCCACACCACTCTTTTAGTTCAATTTTGCTATCAGTTTTCAATTTCTTAGCTATAGTTTCATAGCAGTTTCCATGATACTGATCATTTCTTTTTTCTCTCTCTCTGTTTGTCAAATCTTAATTTTTTAATTTTCATTGATTGCCTGCTATGTTATTCTGGTACAAGAGGATAAATTTCTAAAAGTATCTCTCTCCGTCTCTGGCAGTAAAATAATAATAATAACAATATGTTGTTGTTGTTGTTGTTAAAAATGCTGCCCTTTCATGACATGCAGCATTTGCTGCCTCACACTGCCGGGGAAGAAGAAGCCAGGGCAGGTTGAGCACTTCGCCACCCATCCCCCTGTGCCCACACCAACGGCCAGGGAAAAAGAAGCCAGGGCTGGTTGAGGACTTCACTTCCCCTCCCTCTGTGCCCACACCAATGGCCAGGAAAGAAGAAGCCAGGGCTTGTTGAGAACTTTGCCACCCCTCTCCCTGAGCCCATACCAACCATCGGGGGGGGGGGAGAGAAGAAGCCAAGGCAGGTTGAGGACTTAGCCACTCCTCTCCCTGTGCCCATACCAATGTCCAGGGAAGAAGAAGCCAGGGCTGGTTGAGGACTTCGCCACTCCTCTCCCTGTGCCCACACCAACGGCCAGGGAAGAAGAAGCCAGGGCTGGTTGAGGACTTCGCCGCCCCTCCCCCTGAGCCCAAACCAACAGTTGGGTGGGAGAAGAAGCCTGGGCAGGTTAAGGACTTTGCTGCTCCTCCCCCTGAGCCCATATCAACAATCGGGGGGGGGAGAGAGAAGAAGCCTGGGCAGGTTGAGGACTTCACCACTCCTCTCCCTGTGCCCACACCAATGGTTGGGAGGGAGAAGAAGCCAGGGCTGGTTGAGGACTTTGTCGTCCCTCCCCCTGACCCCATACCAACAGTTGGGGAAGGGAGAAGAAGCTAGGGCAGGTTGAGAACGCTGCTCCTCCCCCTGTTCCCACACCAATGGCCAGGGAAGAAGCCAGGGCTCGTTGAGGACTTTTCCGCCCCTTCACCTGAGCCCATACCAACGGGGTGGGGGGAGGGAGAAGAAGCCAAGGCAGGTTGAGGACTTTGCCACCCCTCCCCCTGAGCCCCCATCAACATATTGTATTGTAATGTATTGTTTGTAAGCTGCCCTGAGTCGCTACGGCGAGTGGGCGGCAATATAAATTTGAACTAATAAATAAATACATGAATAATGGTAGAACTGGTCCTGACAATGTGACAGCCTAGTGTGCCTTTATATTGTAAAGTCCCAAATGACTTTGGACAGCTGGTCATTTCTCCCTACATGTACTCTCTAGCTACTTCTTAGAAGCAGAAGCTATTTCTGGGCTGAACTCTGGCCTTCTCTCTCAACTTCCAACCTTCTGATCACATTTATCAGCAGGACAATAATGCAACAAAGTCTTTAAAAACTGTATGACAGCAGTGGAAGCTGTGACAATGAGAAACAATGCTTTTTTGTCTATCCACTGTAATATAAAATTTGCAGCTGGTTGTTTCATGCATTATTGACATAGAAAACTCTAAATAATTAACATACAAATTTTGTCATTCTATCTTTGGTTTTCATCTGAGCACATCATGCTAGAGTTGGTCCTAAAACAGAACTTATTGAGAATGTTGCATTTTAGACACATCGTGAAAAATTACACATGTAAACTACTTTCAAGCTGGTTGGTTGGATAGTTTGGTTGGCGGTTTGGTTGAGAGTTCAATTCTCCACTGTGCCTCCAGGAAGAAGAGTCAGTCAATCACATGTCAAACCAATCACACCTCAAAGCAATCACACTTATATACCACCTCATAGTGCTTACTGCACTCTCTGGGCGGTGCACAAGTTAATTAGCATTTCACCCCAACATGCTGAGTACTCATTTTACTGACCTCAGAAGGATGGAAGGCTGAATCAACCTTGAGCCCTGTTCAGGATCGAACTCACAAACTTTTGGTTGCAGGACAGCAGTTTAACTGTGCCACCAGAACTCCATGTGTGGGTAAGGTTAATGGATTCTATTCCATATGGACACTGCTCTAGATATCTATGGCTTAAAACCATCCCTTTGAGACAGTGGTGCCCAATCTAAGGCCTGGGGGCCGGGGCCGGCCCCCGATGCCATTTCATCCAGCCCGCAAAGCCCTCATCGCTCCTGGAAGCGGAAGTAAAATGTGCCCATACAATTTTAAAGAGAACGTAAGGGGGCAAACAAGGTTCAGACATATATTGCAAGGGTTGAGTTGGGTGTTATGTGACAAGGGAACCAATTACAGCACTGTTCAGCACCAAAATACCTCGGTGTGACAGTTGACAGGACACTTTCTTTTAAGCAGCACTGCCTGAATACCAAAGCCAAAGTAAGTATGAGGAACAACATCATCAGGAAACTCAAAACTATACATGAGGAGTTCAATCATCCATGCTGTGTACATCAGCTTTGGCCTTGAACTGCTCCAGAATGGAGCACATCCATACGTGCAAAACATGTTGACCTTGCTGTTAATGAAGCAACACGTATAGTGACAGGATACCTCCAACCTACACCAGTTGAGAATTATACTCTCTTTTTGGTATCACTCCACCTAAGACCAGGAGAGAAGTAGCATTGGACGCCAAGACAACTAAGTAAGAGAATGACCCTTGACATCCTCCAAATGGATATGTGCCTCAAGTCTGTCACCTCACATCAAGGAAGAGCATTATGGCAAGAACAAAAGTTCTTGAGGGCACACAAGAGCTAAACTAAATTAGAAGATGGAAGAAGAAGCTCACTGGGCAAAGAATAACATTAAATGAGGCTGTAGATGAAGAACTCAACCTCCCCTATGTCACTTGGAAGGACTATGAACAGGCTGAGGGTCAGAGTGACTTAATGTCAGACCAACATGGTCAAGTGGGGACTGCTGGTGGATAACAACATGCTCTGTGAATGTGGAGAGATACAGAACCTGGCTCATTTACTGGTCCACTGGTTACTACCAGAAACATGCAGCAATGAAGACTTAATTTGGTCAACAACAAAGTCAAGAAAGTGGCTTCATTTTGGCAATCAAAAGTTTGATCTGGACATGAAAGAAGAAGAATCTGTTGCTTTCAACTATGAAATATTTAAAAGAAGCATGCATAAAGTATTTATTTTTGACTGTTAGCTTTTATGGAAATACCATAGAGCCCTTCTAAAATTCTTCAACCATGTTCCAAAGTATGAAGAGAGTTCTTCGACAGTCACTGCATGCACGTGTGAGTGCATTCTTGGAGCCAACAGAAAGAGGGAGGAAAAGGGAGTGCCTGTTATTACATCCTGTACATCTGGTTTATTCCTTCTCAGCAGCTGCACTGTCTTGAATGTCAATGCATTCTTACATTATTTCTTTTGATTTGGGACATATAAAATATACAGAAAAGGCTCTTCTTTGGCATGTTTCCCAACATTTGTCCCAGAACTCTTCCTTAGCACATCTGATTCAAGCAAGCAAGCAACCAAACAAACTATATGGATGCCTGTGCAGATATAAACATTTCCACTAAAATCTGCAATTATTGTGCTATTTGGATGCTCTTTTACAGACACAGACACACACACACGCGCACACGCGTGCACACACCCACCCACCATTATTAGCTGCTGAATATGCAGATAAAAGGCAAAGTGAAAATGATGTGTAATATGAATGGGACTATTGTTGTCACTGATTACCTGAATTGGCAGGTCATAGTCAGGGTGAGAAACTAGTAGAGTTAGAGTTGGCTATTACAGGAATGTTAAGAATTGTTTCTGGATCAGAAGTTTAGAATCTGTGTGTATGTTGCAGATATAAGTATATAACTAGCTGTGTTATAAGTATAAAACTTTCTGTCTTTTCTCCTCCTGCTCTTTAGTTTTGTCCATGTGCTGAGACAGACTTAACACAGCCACATTTTTAGAAATTGTTTCAGAGTTTAATTGTGAATATTCATATGATCTTGGAAAGAAAAGATAAATCCTTTTAATTGTCTACAAAATATCCCTGACATAGAATTTAACATACATTGGCTTTGTCCTCAGGCTGTTTTGTTTGTTTTTAACCATGTATATCAACTGTGGAAATCTAAATGCCTCGTGATCAAGCAAGGAACTGAAAGGTGTGGTTACATTAGCAATCTAGCCTGTCATTCCTGTGTGTACAGAAGACTAGGATTACATATTTCTAATCAAGCCCTGTCATTCCAAAACCAACATTGAAAATTGACTTATTAACCAAGCCACTTCCAAACACTAGCAAATTAATCATTTCCCTTGCTCAGCAGAGGGCATGAAAAGTAAAGGTTTCCATTGCTCCAAAGCCAGTCATATCTGACTCTAGGGTTCAGTGCTCATCTGTTTCAAAGCTGAAGAGCCAGTGCTGTCTGCTTCTGCAGACGTTTCTGTGATCATGTGGCAGGCATGACTAGACACAGGAAATGCTGTTTACCTTCCCACTGACGTGGTCCCTATTTATCTACTTGCAATTACTTGCTTTTGAACTGCTTGGTTGGCAGGAGCTGGGACAAAGACGGGAGCTCATTCCATCCTGCAATACTCGGGAATCGAACTGCTGACCTCCTGCCTTCCAGTCAGCATCTTAGCCACTTGAGCCACTGCAGTCCTGAGGGCATGAAAGGTGAGGGGGGATATTTTTCTGATTACCCTATTGCTGATGTGATATGTAAGTTACATATAATTTTTTTCTTTGCCAGTGAGGCAAAGAATATGATACCTGAAGAGGTAAGAGAAAGAGTTGGGAGGGAAAATAAGAGGGGAGGGGAGAAGGAGGCAGGCTGTGAGGTGAACAAAGGAAGGAAGGAAGGAAGGGGAAAACAAGCAAAGAAGAAAACAGCTCAACCAAGCAGTGCTGAAAGCAATGGCCAGAAGGGGAAGAGTGGTAAGACAAAGAAAAGATTTTTTTTATACTGTATATCATATTAGTCATAGTCTTAAATAGAAAAAAAATCACTTTATTATCTTCTATCTAGGGCACCATACCACAGTGGTTAAACTTTAGTACTGCAGCCAAAATGTTGTGAGTTCAGTCCTGATGGTACCAAGGTTGGCTCAGCCTTCCACCCTTAAGAGGCTGGTATCCAGCATGTTGGGGGCAAAAATATTAGCACAGTATATAGGCGTAATTGTTAATTGCTATTCAGTACCGGAAGTGATTAATTTGCCATCTTCCAGAAGTAGCTTGCTCATTAAGCCACTTATTGATATTGTCAAATTGACATTGAGATGTGATTAAGGCAATCACACATCAAGAAAATGCATTTTGTGGGAGAAAGCCATCAAAGAGTCATTTCACACCTTTGCAACATAATGAAGCTGGTTATATGCTGATAATATCTGATGGCGCCCAGGTGCAATCAACTGGTCAGTAGAAACAGGAAAGCATCCTGAGGACACCCTCGAAACACATGAAGAACTTTCACGACAGGTTTAAAGACCCTGAAAATGACATGGGAGGATGCTGAAGTACTCGCTCAAGAACGAAATCATTGGAGACCCCTTGCTGCCCAATATGCTACACGCCGTTGGAGGATCTAAATCTAAGTAAGTGTGTCTAAGGACACATCTTCAGGCAAAGCCTCATTGTCAGTGGTAAAATTAATCTGCCCATCCAATTTCGCTCTGCCCTGGAATTTGGGCAGGCAGGAGGGGTTGTTTTCATCAAGTAGGTAACAGCACAACCGCATTTGTGGAGCTAGTAGCATAAGCAATTCGTGATAAGGTTCTTTAACCAGTGATGGGATGTAACAGGTTCTCACCAGTTCTCCAGAACCGGTAGTAACTTTTCCCAGTGTCCCAGAGAACTGGTTGCAGCTTTTGGGGGGAACCACCTTCGGGGCTTACCTTTTCACTGGTTCCCCCACTGCTCATGCGCGCCAAGCACTTGGTGTGCATGCATGCCTACAGTGCTTGGCGCATATGGATGGCCTCCTTGCTGTCCTCCCAAATAGGGAGGAAGAAGAGAAGCTGCTAGCCTGAAGCTCCCTATAGCCTGATCCCGTAGATATCCTAGAGAACTGGTTAGGCAAAGACTTAGTACCTAACTTCTTTAACTGTTGAAAAGTTGAAAAGTGCCAAAATGAAGCCATCTTGTGGTGAGTTCATTCTGTAGTTCCTTCCGTCTGACCTAGTGTGAGAAAGATTATCCAGAATAAGCTCTGGTTTAAAAGCTCTGGTTGATTTGTGTTGTGGGTGGGTGTTTGGGTGGGTGCATTTTAATGTATTTTTATTTTATTTATTTATTTATTTACAGGTTTGTGTTGTGGGTGGGTGGGTTGAGGTGTGTGTGTGTGTGTGTGTGTGTGTGAGCGTGCAGTTATTTTTATTTTATTTTTTATTACTTTTTTAATTTTTTCTTTGTCCCTGCCCACAACGTCATGATGTTGGCTCCGCCCATGACATCATGATGTTAGCTCCACCCACACTGTGATGATGTCATGGTGGGGTAGTAAATTTTTTGACATCCCACCACTGTCTTTAACTTAACCGCTCCCCAATGCTATGACAGAAGCTGGTACTGTGTCAGAAGGCTAGCCTTCTTAAAATATGCAGTTGCAACTGTTTTTCCTCTTTGGGATTCCATTAATCTGCTTAAAAGTCCTTTAAAAGTTGAATAAGGTCTGGCTTATATATGAAGCACACTGAGGTAAAGGCAGTCTGCGGCCGAGGAGCTGACCGTACCACTTCAGGCTGTCAGGAGGAGACCGTGTATTTCAGTATTTCTCTGTGTAAAAATATTCCTCGGAATGAATACAAGAAAGAGAACTTTTTAAAAGTTTTCCTTCTGAGAAAAGAAAAGGCTCGTAGGAAAAGTTTTGTTTGTTTGTTTTAAAAATGTTCAAAAGTGCCACCCCCATTTTCCGGTTAGAGTGACCTCGTCCACCCTTCCCCCTCGGTCTATTCCAGGACAGAGCAGACTCTTAACAGCAGAGAGAGAGAGAGAGTGTGTGTGTGTTGCCTCACTAAACTGATTTCTGGTGTCATGAAAGGGCAGGACATTGACCTTGAATGCATATAATTTATTCAATGCAATATTAATATGCTTATTAATAAATGGATGGGAGGAGTGCTTGTGGGATTTTCTCTCTCAGATGCCAAAATATCTTGGAAAAATCTAGAGCAACATGCATTGTGACTCATGTGGAAAATGTCATTTGCTCTTCTTCTGAGGCAGCAAAATGGATTGAGCTAACCCTACCTAAGATTCAACATCTGTGCAGTGCTTTGCAATTTAAATCCCAAAAGAATATTGTCACAAGTGCAGTGCTGGATTCAAAAGTCACGTGCTGCATTTAAGCGGTTACCCATATCTCTGGCTCTCTTCCCACAGCTAAATGGGACCCATTCCATACAAACGATTTCCCACAATCGCACCATATCAGCTTAGTGCTGGAGACAACAATAGAAATTGGCAGTGGAGTTTCATAATTGATTTCCCCATTCCTCTATTTTAAAAAATCTGAACAATAACCTTTGGAAATATTCCAAATCATTAGATACACACTGACTTGGCCAGCCACTTTTGAGTTGTGCACAGTATGCAACAAAAATAGCTGTTTGGAATGTGATTCCCAGCTTGATTTTTGCAACTTCATGTGTAGTGTTTGAAGTTCAGGAAACTCATGTTCAGTGGGGGAACCAAGTGTATGCATTAAATTCAGCTGCATAGCAATAAAGGCCCTAAGGTCCTCAAACTTATTACAGTATGTTAAAAAAAGAGACTGTATACATAGGATTGCATACACTCACAGGTGTCTGGGATAAGATAGTTAAATCAATTGGTTTTTAATTTCCTACCCTTGAAACTGTTAAGGATATCATGGGTTGACCATTTGACTAATGTAGAAGTGTTGCGTCGAATGGATAAAAAATAAGAACTTGTTAAGACCATTAAGCAAGAAAGCTCCAATACCTTGGCCATATCATGAGGACCAACATAAAGTATAGAATCCTTCCACTTGCTATGCAAAGAAAGATCCCTGGGAAGAGAGGTCTGGACGTAGACGGACTTCATGGCTGAAGAACTTGAGAGACTGGTGGAGAATGTCCTCAGAAGAACTGTTCTGACGAGTTAAGAACAGGAAGACTATTGCCATGATGATACACAATATCCAGACAAGATATGGCACCTGAAGAAGAAGAAGACCTTTGGACAATGTACTTTTTCGACAATAAGTGGTTGAGGGATTCTGGACGTTGTAGTCCCCCAAAGTAACCTTTCTAGCTTTATCCCAAGCATGCAACTGCAAATGTATTTTGAATGATCAGGCTCTGGTATTCATCATAGAAGAATTTATCTACTGACTGCAATTATAAATTCTACCTCTTTCTGAAATCTCAGCTTGACATATTCAATCTTGTGTTTATCAAGTTTCAGTTCCCATGCTCTTTGATGTTACTGAGATAATGAAGTCTCTGAATGTTGTTGGCTACACTGGAGATGGTTAGATACCATAATTACATTCAAACAGCAGGAGTCTTTCTCTTGATTAAGAAGGAAGGAGAGAGAGAGAAGAAAACAGAAAAATTCAAAATTGAACTACTTTCACTTGTACATTGTATTGCCGATGTCACAGTGTACATCAATGGATTCTTGCCACCATAGTTTTCCATTATTCAGCACCTACCATATATATGAAATTTTAGGAGAGCATGAGGAAAAGAAAAACCTGTGCTGAAGGACCGAGTCATTCTTAAGAAGCACAATTTATTAAGCTTACATTTTGCAGCATTTTTAACCTAATGATTAAACTGAATTGGCTGCTTTTAGACTCACAAAATGCAAACAGTAATATTTGCATTAGTAATAAAATTTCAAGTTTGTAGGCTGTGTCTGATTTCTGCTATGTGTAGATACTTAAAAGATGTAAACTTTTGTGATTCTGGGATTTTTAAGTGAACAAATGTCTACATTTTTCAGCTTTTTCTTTGAACTGTATAAGGTAGGAGATGTCATTTCAAACAGATTTATATCAGAAAATAAATTGAACTTAATGTTCCAGTCTTTTGTATATTCATATCTCAGTGAAACAACAATTTTACAATGCTTACCTGGAAGTAAGCTCTGCTGAACACAGTAGGGGTTACATCTGACTAAACTGACAAATGTATAATTTTTGCCAAAATGTATTCTAGCATTTTAAGAAGTGGGCATACTAAGTGAATGTTCCAGAAAGCATCAGGACAGCTTCCTTTTTAAACAAGAAGCCAGACCATGAAAATTTTCAGCTAGGCCTTTCTCCAGGCAAGCCACAATTAGGTGTCTGTAGCTGTGGGTCGCTCAGGTAGAGCTGCCAGAATAGCCAATTCTGGGACATGAATAAATTTAAAAATCTGAAAGGTACATCCTTACTGATCATGGCTTCTGAAAGCTGGGACAGTTCTTTCTCCTTCTGTAAGCAAGCATCATCGTAACTAGAACTTTTTGCTCCCTAGGTCATGGGTACCCAAACTTTTCAGGCCACGAGCCGGTCACATGGTTCAGGGAGCTGGTCACTATGGCCCAAAGTTGCCAGATCTGGCCCCCAACACCACTTCATCCAGCCCACGAACCCCTAGTTGCTCCTGGTAGCGATGATGGCTGTTTCCATGAGCGATGATGGCTTCGTGGGCCAGATGAAGTGGTGTTGGGGGCCAGATATGGCCCCTGGGCCATAGTTTGGGTACCCCTGCCCTAGGATATGGATTGACACCATACCAAGAAAAAGCAAGCAGAGTATGATGATCTCCAACTGAAAGAAAAAGAAAAGTGAATGGGGTGGATGGCACTGTCATTTATTTCCTTAACTCATTAGAAGATTCACCTTTAGATTTCAGTATCCTCTTAATGTTGATACCTGGTGGCAAAACCTCAGTTGTTCTGCCCTAGTCATGAGTTCCTCATGGTCTGCAACATAACTTTTCCCAGTAAATTTAGAAACTACATTTGCTTCATTTGTGGCTATGTACAGAGCAGAAAGATTTGTCCTGAGTAGGGGTTGGAGGGCAGGAAGGAAATCATTAAATTCTCTTTGTCTTGCAACAAGATGCTGCCAAATTTTCCTTTCCCACTGCAGAAATGGGGGTGGGGGTGGTTAATTCTGCATGCTAAAGAATAACATGGTTTGGCTCTTGTATTGTCCCATTGCTCATTATCCTCCTCATCCACATCTAGAATCTTGGCTACGGCCCTATCTCTGATTTAGGTTACTTGCCTCTGGCTCTACTAGCTGGTGGTTTACAGACCTTGGTGAAAAGCTCTGGCAAGTTGGCCCAGTATGCGTCAGGTTTTGGTCAGAAGAATGTTTTACCTTTCTGTGCTGCATATCTGCTTAATAGTGGCAAACATACCCAGCATGGCAGAAAAGTTTGGATTATGTTGGATTCTTTCATATTTATGTCTTTAGTTTTCCACCTCCTCCTCCTCCTCTTCTTCTGTATCCAAATCCAAATATTGGCGATCATCATGGCAATTAGCCATGAAGACTATCATGAGAATATAATACAATGACCTTTCATCTGCCTTCTGCATCGCAGCCTGACACCTGTACCACTGATCCCATTCCACGAGTCACTTTCTGGTCCTGAGGCCTTTTGGCATGCAAAATTCTCATCAGCTCCATGCCAGTATTGATGAAGCTGCTGCCTTCCGTCAAGATGGATTCAAGTGGGATTTAATCCACTTGCGGATCATCACTCTTCGTGTAGACTTCTGCACCGAAGGCGGTTAGTCCTCAGGGTTGTCAGGTTAGTTAACCACCATCTGACACTCAGCGTTGAGTCACTGGCAGTATGGTCTACTGTATTACCATTGCATGATAACCTGGACAGACTCCTAAACTCCTCACCCTCATGTCTCAGTAATTCCTTACCTTCAACACATACAGGGCCAGCTGTGCAACAGTTTTGCAGCTCAGATTTATACCACAACTTGTGTCAACATTACAACACAAAACTTTAAAGACAGAAACATTCTTCACATTTTATTTGTAATAAGCCTTACGTCTTTGCATGGATTGGTTGTCTTGTACAGAACATGAACTGGACCACCCCAAACTGATACACTCCAGCTGTTTTGAACTGCAACTTCCCTCAGCCACAGCTGACATGGCTAATATTGATCATGACAGGAGCTGGAATCAAAAACATCTGGATTTCTGCAGAAACATTTCCGCTTAGGCTTGGTACATTGCAAGTTCATTGTACTGCAGATTTGTTGGATTCCAGTTCCTGTGTTAGTTGTGGGATTATGGCAGTTGTAGTTCAATACATTTCTAGGGTACCACTTTGGAAAAAATCTTATCTAGGCCTTTTTTTTATAAACAGTTCTTGCTTTTCCCAAGATAGTTTATTTTAAAATATGAGCATAATATGAATCCAATTATTAATTGAGACTACAACAATTGAATGACTGTCCTATCCTACTTCAAACCAATATAATCATATACTCTGATGGCAAACAATACTATTCACAATGTAATTAGGCCGATATTTGAGTAAGCTGTCTCCAAATGTTAGATTCCTATACAAGTTAAGACATTTACTATCATAAGAATTTTATTCTAGAACTGGGGTGCCCAAATTATGGCCCGGGGGACAGATCCGGTCCTCAACTCCAATTCATCCGGCCCACAAAGCTCTTGTCGCTCCTGGAAACAGAAGTAAAATGCGACCATATGGGCTCATTTTACTTCTGCTTCCAGGACCAAAGAGTGCTTCACGGGATGGATGAATTGGAGCCAGAGGACGAATCTGGTCCTCAGGCCGTAGTTTGGGCACCCTTGTTCTAGAACTTTGATTGCAAGAATTGTTATTTAAAGTTCAGGCTCGCCATCCATTGGATGTTAGTGCCTGCTGTGATTTTATTCATAGATTTATTGCTGCTGTATGATAAGTGGATGACAACTTCATGCTTAATGGAAATATGTGACTTAGACTGTGACTACACACAAAATAGCCTGCAGTTTGTGTTGGAGTTGGCATGGTTATTTCTCCAGTGACTAAAGAATATAAATCAAATTGTGTGGAAGCCCATACTATTTTCGCTGGTATTCATGTCTTTTTGTCCAGCTGTCATGGGTTGCTTCTTTTGTACTGATTCTGCTGGCATTGCTTTCTTTCTGTTTTCTGGCATATTTTACCACCTATCTTGGTTGAGAAAGGAAGTTATGAGTGGTATTGTTAGTGATGATCCAGTGGGCATTGAACAACCATCTCTCACATCTGCTTTGATTTGAATTACAGCCTTGAGTGGGGGATTGGACGCAATGGCCTAAAAGGCACCTTCCAACTCAGTTATTCTATAATTCTAAGGCCTGCCATTACAGTGAGATAATCCACCTTGTGAGCACTTATTGTCTCTTTTCCAGTGTTGGGTGGCAGAAATTTTTGCTACCACACCATGAGCGGAGCCTACATAGTGGGTGGAGCCAACGCTGTGGGTGATCTAGTCATGCCTGTCATATGGCCATGTATACATCTGCAAACACAGGCAGCACTGGCTCTTTGGCTATAAATGGAGATGAGCACTGTACCCTAGAGTCAGATATGACTGGCTTTTGAGCAAGGGACACCTTGAACCACTTTTTATGTGTAAATGGGTCTTTCAACTCAACGAGTCTTAATCCTCTTGATGTCCCTTTTCCAGATTACATGTTGTGAAGGAATAAACAAAGATACCTGATCTATCAGGTCATTCCCCCCCCCCTTTTCAGTCTCATTGACCATTTGATTGCACCTGCGTGCCATAAGATATTATCTATGCAACATTTGTGTGCATGTATGCCCTACTATGTATGTCAAGGGGGGGGGGGATCACCGTCCAGCTAAGCAAGCAAATTCTGGGGGAAAGTGGTTAGAGTCCATGCTAGGAGTGGTTATCGGTCACATGTACCCTTAGGACTGCACATTGTGCATGTTTATTCACAGGCTTTCAAACTAGTGAGAAAAGCTCGGAACAGTAGAAGTAATTGCATAACGTACTTCTTTTTTAAAGGAAAAAAAATCCTCTTATTTTCATGTTTGTCCAATGTTGCTGCTGTCATTGTTGCTGTTATCGTTTGCCATCATCATTATTGTCCATTCTTCTTTCATATTTCCATCCTGCTTTCTAGGAGTGTGCATGCGTGTGTATATTATTATCTTATCAAGTTGGTACCAATTTATAGAGACCCTAATAGGACTCTTTGAGGGAAAGAGAGATATTTAAGGAGTGGTTATACCAGTCACCCTTCCTCACCATGAGTTTCCATGGCTAAGCACAGATTCAAATCTAGATCTCCCGAATCCTAGTCTATCACTCTATCCTCTACATCACATTGGGTATTTTGTTGTTGTTGTTTGAAAAATCTCACAATTCTTTGTACTTTCTAACATAGGGCCCATCCAGGCTGCCTTCTAAAGGGTGTCTGGATTAGCCAGAAAAGCTTTGATTTCTTTTCAGGGGGAGGAACTGCGTGCCATTTGAATTTTTCTCCCATCTGAATGATAAATGACACTTTTGAGTCTAGCTGAAATAGTTTTTAGGGAAAGTTAAACTTTGTTTTAACAAATTCTATATTAAATGCATCAGTTCCTTTTTTATATAAAAAAACCCCTCTTTGTCAGTGTGTATTGCCAATTGAAACTGTGTCCCAGCCATTGTTTTGATTGGCAACACACACAGACACACAACGTTTTTATTTATATGAACTGATGTATCACATCATAGAAAATCTAGAATACAGAACAGTTTTTTCACTTCCCCTGATTACAGTATTTGCAAATGATCTGGGGAAGTTTTCAATATGTGACATACTGAAGAGTCTCATTAGCTCCTTCGGCATACCAGATGCGTATGGCAGAAGCAGCCTGTGACAGGTGCAAGGCTGTGATATATGTCATTCCCTACATCCACTGACACTGGTAATAATGGCATAGATGGAAGAGTGCTGGAAAAGTTATACTCCCTGCTAGGAGCTCAAAAGACACATCTTTTGAGGATCATTCTGGCATCCAACAAGGGTGAACACCATAAATAAAAGTGAACCAGCATATCCTTAGATCACCCCAGAGAGTGGATTTAAATTCTGTCTGGATAGGATCGTACTTCCTGAATCACCTTAGATAAACCACTGTTCTTTTCATTTCATGTACCATCTATAGAATGAGAAATGTAACAAATCTATCTGTTGTGGTGATAAAAACATGATCAAGATTACAACACAACACATTATGAATTGTTGAAACTGCTTATTGTGCTGCCTTTGAATTGTTAAGTTACACTGCAGTAGCATTGAGCTGATATAAAGTCTAGACTTGATGAGAATCTAAAACATTTTAGAGCTTTAAATACTTTGATAGCAGTGAAATAGAAAGTCCCCTAGAAAAATAGAAAGAGCCAAGCAAACCCCTTTTCCAGCTTTTGAAATTTTAATCTGTCTGTGAACTTTTGACACCCCTTCAATAAAGACATAGTGAAAATAACTCTTTCCATTCTAGAATCTTCTGCCCAATAAATATAGAACTTCATCTAAATGATTTGTTCTACAGCTGTTGTCTTTTGTTGTTTCCATGAAAAATATCCACAAATCACCAAGAGGAATCTTGCTAAATAGAAATTCCCTTTTATTTTAAATGTGTTTACAAAGGTTTGTATAACTGTGATGTTACAGAAAGAAATCTTCATGGACCCTGTTAGTTTTGCAAAACAACAGATGCTCGTAGACAAGGAAATGTGTTTTAAATGGAATCTTTGCAATAACAAGTTTATATTACAGAACCTACGAACTGAGACGGATTGTATATTTCAAGATTCTGCCCCTTTCACCTCTCTCATCTTGCCTGTCAGTCAGTTTGTGGTAATGGCATTAAACCCAGCACTCAGCTTGGCTTCCCAATGTCTGTCCCACCTGCTTGTGTTCCTTCCATCCTTTCCCTCAAGAGATATGAATGAATGGAATCTATTTTTCTGCCAGATGGCACCTTGGTGAAACATTAACAGTTTTACAGTTCCTCTGAGCATTTGCATAGTGCTTTTTCACCCAATCAACATATTAACCATTTAATGTCTTGACAGGGAACTATGAAGGTTCATCTTGAGCACCTTGGTTGCATATGAGAGTGGCAAAAATCTACAGCAGGATAGGGAATGTGTAGCAGCTCTCCAGATGTTAATGGATTACAATTTTTATCTTTCAGCACCGTTGGCCATACTGGTTATGGATAATAAGAACTACAGGTCAAAACATCTGGAAATCCTCTTGTTGTATCGTCTTATAAGGTACCCTGATGATAACTGTAGAGAAGCAGTGTGATTTGGCAGGCAAGATATCTAAAAATGAAGACTCTAGAGCAGTGGTTCCCAACTTTTTTTTTTGGCCATGTCCCACCTAAGCATCTCTAAAATTCTGACATATCATCCTTATTATTCAAGATGTGAACTCCTATTCATGCGGAGGAAGCCTAAAAGGCCATTAACTTGGTCTAACTGATTCTCAGATTGCCTCCCTTAAAAATCAACACCACCACCCTTTTGTGGGGCATGTTGGGAACCATTGCTCTACCGTGCTGCTTTTTCCCTTTCTAGTTCACATAACTTTTGAGAGAGGGGTAGCAGTACTGAAAACGGGCATTTTCTAATGGAATAGAGGATTCCTTACTTCAGATGGCATGGTGCAGCTCATCCATCTTTAAGTGACTGGAAAGTGATAACTTTTATTGACCGCGATTAAAAAGCACTGCACAACTATTCAGTATTTTCTCCAGTACAGTAAAACCCCAACTTACATATGCCTCGAGTTACAAAAAATTCAACGTACATAATGATTTTTGCGCTAAAACCATGTCCCAATTGACATAAATGTCCCGATTTACACATCACAATTTCATATGGGTTTGCTTCAAGTTAAGTAAAAAAAAATAGTTTTTCCTATGGGGTTGCTTTGATTTACATAAATATCATTTTCCTATGGGTTTGCTTCGAGTTAAGTAAAAAAACCTGATTTACATAAAAGCCTATGGAACAGACCTTTTACATAAGTAGGGGTTTTACTGTAATAAAAAGATAGGAGAAGCATAGGAAAATTATGGGAAGGCTGCAAGCTACAGTGAATGAGGCATTCCAAGATCATCTTGAAAATAAAGTCTGACACACCCTTTCCCTCTGTAGTAGATTTTCCTAGTAAGAAAGTACTGTATACAGAAGAATCGTGGAAAAACAAGATACAGTGCCATGATTTTACATTTCAACACCTTGTGTTTTTCTACTGTTTCCTTTGTCTTCTTCATCCTTTACCCTCCAAGTAAATACCTACAAACTTGTCAAAGAAAGAATTACTGCATATTGTGTTTTGCCTGGCTAGGAGCTGTCCATTGGGAAGTATCTTGAGATTCTTTTTTCTGCTCCCTCCTCAATTCATACAACAGCAATCTATGTTAGTACAAAATTTTTATCTTTGCATTGTCCAAATAGCTTCTGCTCATAAGCATAGGGGCACAGTAGAAGGCAGAATTACCAGTGTTTTCCTTAGCTGGAAAATGCTAAGCTAGGGTAGTTATTTTCCCTTTTGTTTAGTTCCTCTTCTGTTCAAGAAGGGAAATACTTCCAAATAACCACCTATGAATTTCCATTCTCCTCCCATAGGTGTGGGATGGTGAAGGAGAACTGTGAGGCATATTGTTCTCTACCTAGGTGCTGTGATTGTGAACCTTGGCACTCCAGCTGTTCTTGGACTTCAATTCCCAGAAGTCCTGATCAGCAGGTGTACTGACTTGGGCTTCTGGTAATTGAAGTCCAAGAACAACTGGAATGCCAAGGTTCACCACCACTAGGAGTGTAGCTAAACAGTAGAAAAACACCCATGTCAAAATGTTGTTGGGGTGGTGGTGGTTTGATCTTATTTTCATGTCATGTGGTGTTTGAGTCAGTGTGTTCATTCCTAAATCTTTGCTATTTAGCTGTGGCCTATCTCTGCTTTTGTCAACGATCGCTGCTGTTAGTCAACAGAGTCGGACTTCAGCTGATCAGCATAGACTGGCACCAGCTGATCAATAATCTCTGCTACCACTGCAGATCAGCAGAAATGGGCTTCAGCTGATCAGTGGAGACTTGTGACATGCCACTTTATTTTAGAAAATGATCCACAACAGAAATGGAAAACCCAGTTAAACACCAATGCATGCGAGCACATAGCCCGAATTGATGCAAACTACAACCAATTCCCAGTAGGTGACTTGAAATAACTCACTCGGCAGTAAGAATAATGCACACTTAGACTTATGTTGTATAATCATTGATATTTAAATCAATGTTGATCCTGGGAAATCCAATACAGTAATACCTTGGATAACGCTAAGACTTGGTTCCACAAGTCTTGGTGTTACCCAAATTTTAGCGTTATCCGATGCATGTTAAAATCCTATGGGATGGATCGGATAACGTTAAAGCTCCATAGAGATACACTGTAACCACACAGGCTTTAGCGGTTGTTATCCGATACATCCCATAGGACCTTAACATTATTTGATCCAATTCTCCTCCCCAGACTACTTAACGTTATGCGATTTCAGCGTTATCCGAGGTAAACGTTATCCGAGGTATTACTATACAAATGAGTGAATGAGTGTGGGTTTTTTTTATTACAAATGTAGACAGGTCCTTAACCTGTCTTTCTTTTAATGGAGGGGTTCTCAACCTACGGCCCATGACACCAAATAATCCGGCCTCTGGCCTCGCTCCAGAACCCCTGGTTTAATGGGACTTAACTCTCTACTTCCATTTCCCTCTCCTCATTCCTTCCTGGCTTGAAGAATGGAAGTAGGGGCATATGTTTATTTGCCACCTCCCTTTCTGTTTGTACAGTTAGTATGGTTTTATATTCTTAGTTACAGTTACATAGGTGTATAAACGTTATAGTGATGAGATGTTTTTACTAAGAAATCAGTTTCATCAAGCAGATTTTTTTCAGTCTCCTGCTATAGTTCTAAGACTTTAGTATCTATGACAGGGGTTCCCAATGTTTTTCCACCAGGAACCAGTTTCCACCACCACACTCAGCGGTGGAGGCCGGAGGCATGGCTGAACCAGCAACGTACGTTTTTGGCGTCATTGATGTCATCAGTGGCAGCAGGAATCGGTTGGTTTTTTCTGGTTCGTGCACAGCCTCCACCGCTTCCCAGGATGACTGGAGGCTTTCTGGAGCATGTTCACTCCAGTTTGGTAATTTCCCAACACTCCGACGCTGCGCTTCAGCAGCTAGAGTGGAACTGTGAGCTACTTCCTGGTTCTGCGCTGGGATTGCAGGTCCAATGTAAGCTCCACCTGGTCCTGGAAGTAACTCACAGCCCCGCTTCAGCTGCCAAAGCATAGCAGAGAAGCATTGGAAAATTACCAAACCGGAATGAACATGATCTGAAAATCCTCTCCCCACCCTGGGAAGCTGTGTAGTCTGTGCACAAAGCAGCAAAAACCGTGCAATTCCTGCCACCGCCGCCATGGTAAGTGAAGTTTTTGACTTCCACTGGCGGAGGAGTGGGTCACCAAGGGCTGCATTAATGATATGCATGGGTCGGATTAGGCCCATGGGCCAGGGGTTGGCCACCCCTGATCTATGAGATAGTAAATTAACCTTCATAAATTAGACTGTTTTACTTTAGAGTCATGGTGGTGTAGTAGTTAAACTGCTATATTGAAGCCGAAATTGCTGAAATTATAAATTCAATCCTGCTGGAGCTCAAGGTTGACTAAGCCTTCTATCCTTCTGAGGTCAATAAAATGAATACCCAACATGTTGGGGGGCAAAATGCTAATTGCCTTGTGAACCGCCCAGAGAGTGCATTAAGTGCTTTGGGGAAGTATATAAGTGTAATTGCTATTGCTATAGTACATTCTAAATTAATATAAACAGTAAAGGTAAAATGGATACAAACATCATTTGTGTACCATTCTTTCTCCCTTGTGCCCCATCAGCTCCAGAGTGCTACTTCTTTAATTTATCAGTAAATACTAATTCGTTGCTGTTTCAAAATTTTCATTCCCAAAATCCTTTTTAAAAGATCATGTTTCAGAGGGGGAAATGAATATGAAAAATGAGAATGCTGCACATCATATTGCTTAAAAATTTAGCATTTCTTCTGAGTATTCTTATCATTTGCCTCCTTATGAAATATTTAATGTTGAAAGTGATAGTTCTTCTTGAGCAAGTGCTTAGAGAAAATATAGAATACCAGTGGAAGCAATTTTATGCATAGAAAATAGGGAAAGTGGCTTATGTTCTCCCAGAAGATGATGCTTAGGTTAAATAGCCTTTTTTTTACCTTTTACTGTGCTTTGATTCAGATACAGTTTTGAAAAATGCTCATAAGCCTACCTTTTGTGGCTTAGTTTTGTCATTATTCTTTGAAAGATGGCAATGCTCAGTTTTACTCCTCTCTGAAATACTAAAGAGATCGATGTCCCACATTTTCTTGTATGTTTGTGCTTTTGAAATAAGATGAGAATTCTTCTTCAGAGGGGGAAACCAATAAGATATAAAGTAATATCCAAAGGTTAGAGGAACTGTTTAGAACTTCCACTGGACTTTATACCTCTTTGCAAATACTGTAAGAATAATAATTTAAAAGTAAGCAAAGCTACTGTACTTAAAAATCTGGTGAATTGTTTAAAGAGTTGCATGGCACTAGGGAATAGGGCTGGTTTTCCAAAGTTCTCCATAATGTACAAACATATATGTAAATACTGTGGAATATAGTAGCCTGCTATAGTTCATAAGAGTTGTCACCATTCCATATAAATGTTTATCTTTCTCTCTCTGAAGAGTAAAGCAAGGGAAAGCAATCACACTTCCAAGCCCCGTAGCGCTTAGTGTCCTTTCTGGGCAGTTCACAAGTTAATTAGCATTTTGCCCCAAACATGCAGGGTATTCATTTTACCAACCTTGGAAGGATGGGAGGCTGAGTTAACCTTGAGGCCTGGTCAGGATCGAACTTCCAGTTCAGTAGGGTGTTTTTTTTTAAATACTTCAGGGTATCCAGGAAGAAAGATAATGGGCATAGATCAGTGGTGCCCAAACTAAGGCCCGGGGCCCGAGTGCGGCCCCCACTGCCAATTCATCCGGCCCGCAAAGCCCTTGTCGCTCTTGGAAGTGGAAGTAAAATGCGCCCGTATGGGCTTCGTGGGCCGGATGAATTGCCATTGGGGGCCGCACCCAGCTCCCAGGCCTTAGTGACCAGCTTCCTGAACCACATGATCGGCCCACGGCCCAAAAAGTTTGGGCACCCCTGGCATAGATGTTCTCATTGTCTGAAACATCACACCCAGCTTTGTATATCATCAGAATACCATCCACAGCCATGCCTCTCCTATCTTCTTGGGGAACAAAACAACTGATCATACTGAGTAAAATCTTTTAGAATTGTTCTGGATTGGGGAAATAATAACAATAATGTTGTGTCAGAAATTATTCTGGGTTGAAAGGATTTTTGCGGCAGAAACTTCACTCAGGGAATGCCCAAATGAGGCTCCTTTCATGTCCTCAAAAGCTGGGACAAAGACAGACACACAATAAATCATGTAGTCCCCGGGTCTTGAACTGCCAACTTGCCAGCCTTACAGCTAACAATGCGAGCTTCTTAACCACGGAGCCACTGCTGAAACCCCCAGATGAAAACTCTGTGTCAGGATCAAAAAGGGCCAGACTGATTCAAATTGCTCTTTGTATCATGTGATCAGTTTTAAAAAGTGAATTCGTTTGTTTTATTCCTGCAGCAAATCTGCAGAATTTAACTGTGTAGTCATAGGTGGAGAGAATTTATTACCCAAAGACTGAAACAAGAAATGCAGAGTATTTTAAAAAAACTCTTGGCACTTTCTATGCACTACAGCTGTATTTAGTATTGATATAATAATTAATAACCCTGAACATTTCTTATGAAACCTGCACTGCATTTGTTCCATTTCTAAGGTCTAGTTTGGCCCTTAGTGACAATTACCCAGTTCTTCTTCTGTGTCTAGCCCAGATGTGAAACTGCCAAAAGGGTGAATTCATTTTGGTGAATTCATTCTGTAGTTCCTTTCGCCTGACCTAGTGTGAGAAAGATTAGCCAGCACAAGGTTGCCGTTGCCTGATTGTGGATCAAAAGTACCACAAAATTTGAAGAGGCTCTTCCTGTGTACCCCATTTCCCCACTGGGAAACTAAAAGCAAATGAAATAAATGGAGAGGTGGGGGAGTGAAGTTATAGGGAAAATGTTAACCCATTGGCTTACAAAGCACAGGGTGACCCGTAAGTCCCTATCTGGCCCGTAAGTCCCTATCATCCTCTCCATGGGCAAACACCCCGCCCCTCTGCCCAGCAGTCCAATGGGAGTGCTTCCTCCCTCCACCCAGCACAAAGTTTGCCCTACCCCTCTGCCCGGCAACCCAATGGAAGTGCTTCCTCTCTCACCCAGCAGAGCCCTACTCTCTTTGTGGCTGGGTAGGGACTTATGGGCCACCCTGTAGATCAAATTACCGGTATATAAAGATTTAACATGTGCAACCTGAATTGCAAGTGTGTGTATAGCAATCCTTCCATCAGTAAGAATAACCAAGTAGAGAGTATTAGTATACTCTATACAACATTATTATTATTATTATTATTATTATTATTATTATTATTATTATTATTATTATTATTATTATTATTATTATTATTATTATCATCATCATCATCATCATCATCATCATCATCATCATCATCATCATCATCATCATCATCATCATCATCATCATTAAACTTATATGCCGCCCTAATCAGCGAAAACTGACTCAGGGCGGCTCACAACACACAATCAAACACAATGCAACAATTCAATAGAACAATACAATGTCACAACACAATGAAATATCATACATCAATAATTCAAACAATAGAATATCATAAAATACAGTACAGTAAGATAAAACCCAAATATACGTCATAAAGTTACAAAAATATTACAAAAACCATAGGAACATTACACAATCTTACAAATCAAAAAAAGTGACAAAAAGGCATCCCCACCCCACTCACCCTGGATCCTACCCATTAAGCCGGTGGCCACCAACTGACTACTCCCCTTCCTTCTGTCCAAGGGAAAGGAGAAGGGCAATGTGTCCATCTGACATGTAGGTGCTGCCACAAAACCCCAGCCTAGAAAAAGTCTAGCAAACATAACAGTCAGAGTGGCCGGAGGAGGATGGTGCTGAAATCAGCTGGTGTTTTTTTTCTCCTAGAACTGCACCCAGCTTTTTCACTCCTGGCCTCAGAGTGTGAGGAAGAAATCAGCTGGGCCCTGATGTTTCTCTGAGAAGTGCACCCGGCTTTTTCACTCCTGGCCAACAGTGGTGGTGAACCTATGGCTCGTGTGCCGGATGGAGAATCACAGCTCTCTCTGTGTTTACGCATGCCCTCTGCCCAGCAGCCCAATGGGACTGCTTCCTCCCTCCCACAGCACAGTTCACCCCTTTCTTCTGCCCAGGGGAGTGCTTTTTCCCTCATCCCAGCACAGAGTTCACACTGCCCCTCCATTTGGGCATTCCGTCTTTAAAAGGTTCGCCATCACTGATCTACAATAATAATGTTTGCAGGCTCTAAATGAGATAGGTGCCTACTAAGAACAGGGCCTTAGCACTGGTGGCATCCTATTTTTGTTTTCTTACTCTGCATGTTATTACAGCATCTCTATGGCAGTTAGGTAATGTTCTACTGAGTGGTAAAGTTCTACTGAGGATGAATGAGTAGCTCAATGCACAGTGGATCTGTGTGAATGTAGGCTAACTGGCCCCCTCACACACTTACAAATTAATTGTGTATTCGTTTCATTTCTACTCTTCCTAAAGAAACATAGCCATGTGTTTATGCTATGAAACTACAGTATACAACTTTTCTGCAGAAATAAGTACATGGGGAATTGAGCAGATCTCAATTTCCTGGCATGCAGAAAATTCCTGGAATGTTTTTGGCAGCCAAACTGTAAAAAGTAAAGCACTTTATCAGCTTTATGGAGAGTGCCTTCTCAAAGCCAAAGTTAGAGTTTAGTGCTTAGTTATGTGGCTCTTAATCACTTAAATGATTATTGACCTCCTTTCTCTCTTTTTAAAGCAAGAGTTCTCAACCTTTTAAAGCCATGCGCCAGGTCACACTCCCTCAGACAGCTTCAGGGGACAGACGGCCATTTTGCCCTTCCTCTGCCACATTGCACTTCCAGGCGTGGTGGAGGCAGTGGGGGCCACATGAAATGGTGGCATGGGCTGCATCCAGCCCACAGGCCTCAGGTTGAGAATCCCTGTTTTAAAGTATGATTTGTAATGGCAGTGACTTAAATGATTGCAATAATGAACTGTAGTTTTATGTGATAACAGGAAGAGCTGTAAAGTCCAAAGTCCAATTCTTCAGGCCACATTAGAAGTTCTCAGGGAGGCAGCCAACTTTATAATAATTGAATGCGGGACAGTGGAGCGGGGCCAATGTCATGACGTCATGATGTCGTGGGCGGGGCCAATGTCATGACATCGTGGGCGGTGCCAATGTCATGGGCATGGCCGACGTCATGACGTCATGACGTTGTGGGCGGGGCCAAAAATAAAAATAAAATAAATAAAAATAAAATAAATAAAATAAAATAGAATTAAAATAAACAAACAAACACACACACACACCTCTCAACCCACCCACCCAAACAACCACAACACAAACCCGTAAATAATTGAAATAAATAAAATAAAATAAATAAAGTAATAAAATAAAAATTAAATAAAAATACACCCACCAACCAACACACAAATAATCCACCCACCCACCCACCTGAAACACAAAACCCTCACTTACCTTCCTGGTGCCTTAGAGGATTTCCGGGAGTATTTTATTAAATATGGCAACGCGGGATTTCCCCTCCCTTTATGGGACTGTCCCGCAGAATGCGGGACGGTTGGCCGCCCTTTGATTACATATTTTCCTTGCAGTGCTTTTAATAGTTGCTGAGAGTGGGAGATTTACTTGGGAGCAGTAGAGGAGGAGGAGGAAGGTGTCGAATCATTTTTCTGTTAATTGTTCTCTGCAATCTTCTCTATGGAGAAATATATACATGAGGAAGGAGCTCAAGGGGCAAGAAATAACATTAAAGGAAGATATAGTTGAGGATAAGGGTTGGAGTCCCTCAATGCAAGACCAACATGCTCAAGTGGGGGCTGCTGGCAGACAACAGCATGCTGTGTGAATGTGGAGAGATACAGAATCTGGCTCATTTACTAGTATGCTGATTACTGCCAGAAACATGCACCAATTAATTTATTATTTATTTATTTATTCAAATTTCTTAAGTTTGCCTAATGACAAAGCCAAGAAAGTGACTTCATTTTGGCAAGCCAGGGTTTGATCAGGACACAAACAGAATGGGAAAATAGGGAGGTATATTGCTGCCTCCCAATTGCTGATCCTAACTTCAAATGCCTCCCACTCAACTCCTCTGTTCACTTGCCCCAGAAAATGAGCAGTTGGGATCCAGCACTTGGCAATACGACATCTACACTGGCTCTTCTTGCCAAGTAATGGCACGGAAACAACTTGAAAAATCAAATTTTGAACCTAATGTGAGAGCATTCAGACCCCCAAATCTGGTGATAAATGGTTTATGTCCTGACCCACTGGAAAAACATAGGGTGGACAGCCAGTTCTCATATTTTTCCATAACTATCTGATCACCAAGCCATCCAAGGAACACATTTCAGCCGTGTGAGTGTGTGGCAGTAGTGTTTCAGGAACAACCCTGCAAGTGCCTTGCATCATACTGAAGCCACTGTTGATATAAACCTGTTTCTGTTTGGACTTGGCCTGTCAACTGCCTCCCTGGTATCTTCTGCATCACTCAGGTTGCTGTCAAGGTAGAATGACTCCCCCACTCCCCAGAACTATTTTCACCTTATATTGCATGAGATATTAAGCATCAATAGAAACAACTGAGGAATGGAAGAAGGGTAAGAGCAATGGAAGCTATAATGGGTGTAAATAGTATCATTTGTAATGTTCCTCTGAGTTTCCTCCCCTTTCAGCTCTACAAATATGTAGCCACCACGTGTTCATTTTTAAACATTGCTAGGACACCAATGTTTCACCTTCGGATAGACTCTGAAGAGATACATAGTCTGAGCTGTAAAGCTATGGGAGAAATACACTCACCACATTTTTGATTATAGCATGATTTGTCTCCGTAGGACTGAACCCAGGAAGACACAGTCTATAGCTTCGTGTTTGAGATTAGCAGCCATTGTGCTGTTTGGTTAAGGACAAGGATTTGGAAATATTGCATTTTTGGATCACAACTCAGAAATGTCCCAGCAGCGTAACCAGTAATATATTCTACTAGTACAAAACAAATTCTCGATCTCCGGTTAGGGACTTGTGATGTCTAGACATTGTAATACTCCTGTAATTGTGTCAGGCTTTCTAAGAAGGATTTGTTTCAAAGATTGGGAACTACATGACATACAGTTAAGCATATTTTTTTTGCCAGAAAGAGTTTTATTTTAAACATTTCAGCAGTTTATTTTGAATTAATTCTGGCCACGGATTATTTTGAATCATTTATGCATGTGCAATTACCTGTGTCAGAATGGGAGGGAGGGAGTGAATGTGTGAGCAAACGAACCACGGATGAGGGTCAAAGATTCTGCTGGCAGAGAAGTTTGAAGAAGCTAATGAGACCAGAGAGATGGAAGTTTCCTTATACTTCAGTGCCACAAAATGGAGGGGGTGGAAGGGTGGGTTAAAATGTGTGGAAGGGTGGGTTAAAGTGTGTGTGTGTGTGTGTGTGTGTGTGTGTGTGTGTGTGTGTGTGTGTGTGTGTGTGTGGATAGAGATAGATAGATAGATAGAGATATAGATAGATAGAGATAGAGATAGATAGATAGATAGAGATAGATAGATATATCTCTATCTCTATCTCTCTATCTCTATCTCTCTATCTATATCTACGGTATATCTATCTCTATATCTCTATCTCTATCTATCTATATCTCTATATCTATGGTATATCTATCTCTCTATCTCTATCTATCTATCTATCTATCTATCTATCTATCTATCTATCTATCTATATCTATATCTATATCTATATCTATATCTATATCTATATCTATATCTATATCTCTATATCTCTATCTATCTATCTATCTATCTATCTATCTATATCTATATCTATCTCTATCTCTATCTCTATATCTCTATCTATCTATATCTATATCTATATCTATATCTATATCTATATCTATATCTATATATATCTATATAGCTATATATATCTATATACAGTAATACCTCATATAACATTAGTATCGAATAACACTAAAATCGCATAACATTAAGGAATCTGGAGGGAAGAATTGCATCAGATAACATTAAGATCCTATGGGATGCTTCAGATAACAACCGCTAAAGCCTGTGTGGTTACAATGTATCTCTATGGATCCCATAGAGGATCAGATAACACTAAAAGTCATATAACACCAAGACTTGTGGAACCAGGTTTTAATGTTATATGAGGTTTTACTGTATATCTATATATCTATATCTATATCTATATCTATATCTAATCTATATCTATATCTATATCTATATCTATATCTATATCTATATCTATATCTATCTATCTATCTATCTATCTATCTATCTATCTATCTATCTATCTATATATATATATATATACAGTAAAACCTCAGATAACACTAAAACCTGGTTCCACAAGTCTTGGTGTTATACGATTTTTAGTGTTATCCAATGCATGTTAAAATCCTATGGGATCCATAGAGATACATTGTAACCACACAGGCTTTAGCGGTTGTTATCTGATGCATCCCATAGGATCTTAATGTTATCCGATGCAATTCTTCCCCCCAGATTGCTTAATGTTATACGATTGAAACTGTGTTTTCTCTGCTCCTTGATCAGCTAATTGCCTCTGTAATAGCAAGTAAGCTACTCTCGCTATTTTTTTATCTTCGGTCCCTCGCCCTCCCTATATATCATGGTAGCAACAGAACCTCCTCTCAGGGTGGGGGCAGGGCAGAGTGCTTCAAATCATCCCTCCCCCCCTTTTTTAATTTTAAAATGTGCAAAAAAGGGAAAAAAGAAACATACAAATACTACAGGAAACAAATAGGATTCATTGTTATGGTGGGGAGAAGAGAAGTGGGATTATTTTTCACAATTTTTGTTTGATGTATGTTGCGGGTTGATATGGGGGAGGGGGTACTTTACACAAAGCGTGACACTGATGATATTTGAAAATGATAAACTGTTTAAATATGGAGTAGAAAGTTAATCTGGTGACATGGAATCTTAGGGGCTTGGGCTCATGTCTGAAGCATTGTAGGGTTGAAATGGTCCTTAAAAAAGAAAAACCAGATACAGTGGTACCCCGTATAACGAACACTTTGTATAATGAAAAATTTATATAATGAAGCATTTTTGAGCTATTGGTTATACCCTGCATAACAAAAAAAAAGTTGTTGTACAGGGTATACCCCATATAACAACATTTTTTCGTTATACGGGGTATACCTTGCATAATGATTTTTTTTTCATAATGTGGGGTATCGCCAATAGTGATTCATATAACAAAAAAAAAATCGTATAACAAGTGCTCCATGGAATGGAGCTTTTTTGCTATATGGGGTTCTACTGTATTATATTATTTTTCTGCAAGAGACCCACCAGAAAAATGATGGTATCATTGAAATCAGATTGAAGTCAATGGGAATTTATGAGAAATCTTTAAGGACATCAAAATTAAGGAGAGTGGCTATGTTAATTTCAGAAAGATGTGGGTTTAGAATACAGAAGGTCTTTAAGGATCATGAAGGATGCTACTTAATAATACAAGGATGGTTAAAGGGTGAAGAAATGTTATTGGTGAATAGTTATGCACCTAATGATAAATTGGCTAATTTTATTGACAACTTAACTAAGCTGTTAAAAGGAATAAATGTAACCAAAATGATAATTGTAGGTTATTGAAACTCAGTCTGCTTTGAATATTTGGAAAGATCAGGGATTATTAAAAAGAAAAAAGAACCTGTATCAAAAGCCCTAAATAGGTTTATCAAAGAATTTAATTTGAAGGATGTCTGGAGGGAACTGAAGGGGAATGAAAGAGAATACAGTACAGTAAAACCTTGTACAACGAAGGGATCTTACAATGAAAAACTTGTACAATGAAAGGAAATCATGGGGGAATTGTGCCCCATACACTGATTTTTTTCATTAGCTTAGTGAAAACGTTTTCCTAGGCTGGCCATTTTTTCGGCTGCCTGGCCAGCCACTGCTGCTTCCCATGGTGGAGTGTGGTTGCAGTGAATTCGTGCAAAGGCAATAGGAGCTTCTGAAGCAGTTTCCCTGTCTTTCCCATGAAGCAGCTTCCCTGTCTTTCCCACTCTTCCATCTTTCCACGCACCTCCCCCCTCCCTACAAAGCTCCTGATCTTCCTCCATGGAAGCCTTCATCAATTTGAGAGAGAAAGCAACGGGGCATACTGTGGACTTCACCCTTGGCAGTGGCTGCTTTTCCACATTGAGGGGGCTGAGGGGGCCCCTGCCTAGGATCCAGCTTGCAGAGAGATCAACCGCCGCTTCTACCATCTCCCACACTCCCCCCTCAAGTTCAGGCTTCCTTGGGCTTGCCTTTCACACCAGCTTCTGGAGGGGGGGGGGAGACCAGGGCTCATCACTCTCCTTCCCTCCTCCTCTGCCTCCCCAGATGTGCTCCTCACTAACTAGTGCACACACACTTTCCTCCCCAATGGAAGAAAAAGGTAGCCTAGGAAGATGACATGGAGGGGGGGGGGGAAATCATCCAATCATTAGGGAGCCGGCAGCCCTACTTTGGTTTCTTCTTCAGCCAGGGCTCTGGGGGTTGCCAAGGGCAAAGGCAGGAGAGCAGAACCAGCAGCTGAGTGTGGGTTGTGGGAGACACCCGGGCACCGACTTATCCCCACTCGTGCCCCCTGGCTGGGCTAGCGCCTTCCGCACCTCCTCCACAGGGAGGCCCCTTTGCCCTGGCGATGAGGAGGCATGAATGGGTGGGCAACCGGCTGAGGGAAAGATGCAGGAGGGCACCACTTGAAGCCCAGTTCAACCCGAGTATGTGGCCGGGTTGGACAGGGTGATCGAGACATGCCAACCAATACCTTGGCGGGAGAAGTGACTGTGAGCAGTTTCAAAGACAGTACCTTTCCCTGCCCTGGTACTGGTAAATATATGGGGTACCACTGTACACCTACTATTCACAAGTTTGTGACACATACTCCAGAACAGATTATATATTTGTAACCAGCAATATGAGTAGGATAGTGGAAACTAACATTAAAAACATCCAAATTTCAGATAATGCCCTGATGTGTATGCAATTGAACAGTTCAAATAGGTTACAAGCTACTGTATTAAGAAAATGGAAAATAGACCAAACTTGCCAGCTAATGAATGTATTAGGAAAGCTATAGAAACAGAATGGGAACAAATATGGGAATTAAATAATAGTGGACAGGTAACAGAAGATATACTATGGGATACAACAAAGGCTGTGATAAGGGGATTAAGTATAAAACAAACACAGATAAATAAGAGAAGTAAAGAAAGAATAAAAGAATGAGAAGCTAAAATTAATATTTTAGAAAAAGAATATGCTGTGACTTAAAAAAAGGAAGACATGAACAAGATAATCACATGGAAAAAAGAGTTGGGGGAAAACGAGATAGAAAGAGTCCAAATGACTTAATATGTTTTTAAAAAGAGAATATTTTGAGTATAATAATAGAAATTCTAAAATGCTAGCTAGGGCAGCGATCAGGGGAAAAGTTTTAAAAGATATAGAGGTACAGTATTAGAGGATGATCAGGGAATTAAATGTAATCAGATGAAGGATAAAATAAAAATTGTACAGGAATTTTATAGGGTATTATACAGATCCAAAAAGAATGAAGGAAGCCAAATGGATGAATATATAACTAAAAATAATGAAATTAAGATACAGGTTAAACATAAATTAAGAATGGAGCAAGAAATTACAGGAGAGGAAATAGAAGGAGCAATTAAAAAATTAAAGTGGGGAAAGTCCCTTGGATTAGTTGGGATGGGACCTGAAGTTTATAAAAAAATTCAAAGTACAGTAAAACCTTGCATAAAGAGCGCCTCGCTTAGAGTGTAACTCACTTAAATAGCAGAATTTTCTCTGAATGGTCACCTCGCTTAACAAATAAAACCAAACAAACACTCACTTAACAACTATATCGAGGTCGCAATCCCCCCTCCAGGAGTCACAATTGTTCGCTTACAATGGTGTTTCACTTAAAGAGCAAACTCGCTTAAAGAGCAATCCCGTGGAAGACATAGTAAAACCCCAACTTATGAATGCCCCTACTTACGAAAAATTCGACTTACAAAATGGTTCTGCACTGAAATCAATCCCCCGAGTTATGAAAATGCCCTGAGTTACAAAAATTCATCCTTTTTCCTGTTCGTTAAATTAAGCAATAATAATAATAATCCCATTTTCCCTTATGGGTTTGCTTCAGGTAATATAATCTGATTTCCCAGAGTGCATTGCACCCTGGGAGGTGTCTAAAAAACACATACAGCCTTTCTGAGCTCTATAGGTGGCAGTAGAGTGGTTGGAGAGGAGTTGGGAGTGATTTCTTTGTTTGGATTTTCAGCGCCAAGAAGGCTGCCTGTTGCTATTTGTTGCTGGATTTTCTGAGTTTTCTGTCCATTTTCAAAGCTTCTTTAAGGTAAGGAACAGTGATTTTTGCTTTTGCATGCTTTCCTTTTAATGTTGCTGTTGTTTTTGGGTGGTTTGATTGATTTTTGGACGGGGGGGACTTGGAGGGGGGACTTTTTCTTTATCCCTATGGTAATACCACGAGTTACGAAAAATACAAGTTACGAAAAAGGCCATGGAACCTATTTTTTCATAACTCGGGGTATTACTGTATGCTCTTTAAGCAAGGTACCACTGTATATTAGTTCCCAAGTTTAAAAAGTTATTTAATTACATATTAGAAGGCGCAGAGTACCACATTTGTGGGCCCAATCATTGATAGTTTTGATCACCAAGCCAAAGAAGGACAAAACGAGCGTTGATTCGTATTGTCCTATCTCCTTAATTAACCAGGATGCCAAAATATTTACATCTATTATAGCAAAAAGATTAAATGAATTTATTGAGGAATACATAAAAAAAGGACCAAATAGGTTTTGTGAAAGGAAGGTTAATGAGTGATTTAAGCAGAAGATTACACAGGTCTGAAAAAAATAAAAATAAATCAACTGCATAGGATATTTTTGATAAATTTTATGTTTTCTAGTGTGCTGAATCAAAAAATGACCTCAATTCCCCCCATCACGTACAGTTTTTTCACAAAATATTAGGGTTTTGCATTAAAAAAAGCATGAGTGATGAGAAAATCACTATTTTTATTACAACAAACTAAACATATTATTTCTTATAATTAAACAAACAATTTCTTCATAAAATAAACTTAACATTCCATGTTCACTCTTTTTGTCTGTGAAACCTTTTCTTCTTCTCCTTTATGCTTTCAAAAACGCTTTCACTTTCCATTTTATTTCCTGTTTGAGCATCCAACAGTAGTCAGCTATCATATTGATGTTCCATCTTCCTTGGTAGCATCTCTCAATATCACAGACATCCTGGTGAAATCTTTTACCCTGTTCTTCACTGTAGGCTCCCATGTTTTCAGGAAAATAGTCGAAATGGGAGTGTAAGAAATTAACTTTCAAGCTCATCTTGGATCCTTGAGCTTTATACACATTCAACATGCATTGTATAATGGTTTTTGTATTGAAGGTTTTTAGTATTCCCTAAAAACTTGTGAACTACATCTTTGAAAGAGTCCCAAGCTTCCTTTTCTTTTTCTCCCATTGTTTTTAAAAAGAGGGGATCAGATAAGTTTTTGTATGTAGGGGCCAGTAAAAACTCTCTCTTTCAACTTGGCTTCAGATAATTTTGGGAACTTGGAACACAGATACAGTGGTACCTCAGATAACGTATGCATCGGATAAAGCTAAAATCGGACAACGTTGGAGAATTTGAGGCAAACATTTGCATCGCACAATGTAATGTTGTGTGATGCAAATGGTTGCCTCAAATTCCCCATCATTGATCTCTGCTCCAAAGCCTGCAGGGCTGGACCCTGTGGGCTTTGGGGCAGAGATCACCGCAAAGGCGAGATTTTCTGTGCCTCCCCAGCTGAAACAACAGGGATGGCAAGACAAATCGCTCACTGTTAGACGAATCCCACACTGAAAGGCTTGCAAACCTAACAGTGAGGGATCCCGCACTGCATTGCACAACATTAAAAACCAGATAATGTTAAGATTTGTGGAACCAAGTCTTAACGTTATCCGAGGTACTAGTGTATCAGAAACACTCCCCATCTTTTGGCAGTGGTTTAACAAACTGTTTCATAATCCCTAATTTAATATGAAGAGGTGGCAATAAAACCTTTTTTGTTGGAACCAAGGTTGTATCAATGACGTCTTTTTCACTGGGGATTAAGGCATCTTAAAGTGGCCAGTCAGTTTTTGTCCAATGGATGTCTCTGGCTTGACTGTACCACAAACATAGGAAGCAGGGACATTTTGTATATCTGCTTGCTGGCCTAACAACATGGTTAGTATTTTAAAGTCTCCACAAACCATCCAGCGATGTTCTTGATACAGTAATACCTTGGATAACGATTGGATACAGTAATACCTTGGATAACGATAATACATCGGATAACGCTAGAATTGGATAACGATGCAAGTTTTTTGGAAAAAACTTACATCGGATAACGATTCTGGATAATCATACTTTAGCGTCATCAAAGGCAATCGTCTGGGTGTGTGTGTGTGGATTGGGTAGAACATCTACCCAATCCACCACCACCCCGCGATCCATTGCTGTGTGTGTGTGTGGATTGGGTCCAATCCACCACCCCTTGCAGCAATCCATCGCTGCGGTTGGGGGGTGGATTGCCCAATCCAACCCCCAACCATAGCAATGGCTAAGAGTTCAGGAGGGTCGGGGAGAAAGGTGCTCACTCACCCGTGAAAAGGCGCAAGAGCGAGCGCCTTTCCCCCCCAACCCTCCTGCATTCTTAGCTATGGCTAAGAGCGCAGGAGGGGGGGAAGGCGCTTGCTTGCACACCTTTTCACGGGTGAGTGAGCGAGCGCCTTTTCCCCAACCCTCCTGCACTCTTAGCCATCACTAAGAATACAGGAGGATCGGTGGGGAAAGACGCTCACTCGCACGCCTTTTCGCGGGCGAGCAAGCACCTTTCCCCTGACCCTCCTGCACTCTTAGCCATCTCAGTGTCTGTACCATGAAAATGATGTTCCAGGTGACAGCAGGTTTTTATTTGTTAGCCTTGACCCTAGCAATTTGGCTGAATCTTTGGAAAGGCCTAAATCTCTAACTAGGTCATTGAGCTTACTCTGAGAAAAAAGTTGAGGTATCTCATCAACAAAAAATCTGAGCTAGATTCGTCGTGGGAAGGCAATGCGTCTCCGTCCTCCGAATTGCTCAGGATATTATCCAAACCGGAAGGTGGGTATTTCAGAGCTATGAAGCACTGGACAAATAGCTGAATTAAGGTTTGGGTAAAATATCTTCTTCTTTTTTCTTTTGTATTAAAGCCTTTCAGATCTACCAAATAGAAATAGCAGTCGGTAGTATGTTTTTGCTGTTCACACCACATCATAGGAATGCCAAAACGGAATGAGGTTTTCTTACCTTTAAACCACAAAGATCTTCTTCGCACCTTCTACATACCTTACTAGGAGACCATTCTTTGTCTTGATCCCCAAGTTTCAACATGAAGTAAGTAAAATACACTTTCTTCATAAAATCACTTACGTTTCTTTGTTGACTTTTAATAGTGTATTCACCACAAACAAAACAAAAATTGTCTAGAGAAATAACAGAACCTCTTGGAGCCATAATACAGAACTAAAAAACAGCACAGTCACGTGTGAATGCAGGATGTAAACTGAGTGTGGCTCATACAACAACCAAGATCATGAACTTATTTAGCATGTTGAAACATTATCAAATCTGACAGTAGGCATGTTTATACTCATTTATAATACCCCAGAGAACTTGTCAAAACATGCTCAACCCAGCCAGTATGGATATGTTCAACTTTCACTACAAACAAAACAAACCTGTTGGGACATGATCATCTGAGCTTCGTCACACTACTAAACCTACACTACGCCCAGTGGTGGGCTCCAAAAATTTTACTACCGCACTGTGAATGGGGTATGGTGGGTGTAAAAAAATCCTAAGCAGGTTTTGGATTGTAGACCCAATCAAAATAAAACAAGAATGGGGCTAATCTCACTGGATATTTTTTAAAGCATTTGACTCGGTGGAATGGGTACCTTTGAAGAAGCTAATACAACAAATGGGCTTTGGATCCAAATTTCAGTACTGTATGTAATTGGAAAAGTATATGATAACAACCATGCATTAGTATCTTGATGGGGTTACAGAAGAGATAAAGTTAGAGAGAGGAATGAGACAATGATGCCCTTCGTGCTCCATGATTTTCATTATGCTGGTGGAATTGCTTGCCAACATTATAAAACAAGATCGTGAGCTATTTGCGATTGAAAACATTAAAGTCAGCTTATTTGCAGAAGACACCCTACTTACAGTGGTAGACCCAGTTGCAGCATTAGAAAAGATTAAAGAACATTTATATAAATTTGAACAGGCAACTGGGCTTAAAATTAATTGGAACAAAACAGAGATGATAATTTGTAACAAGAGAGAAGATATAGAGGTAATAAGAGAATAATACAACATAAAAGTTAAAACAGATTTTAAATATTTGGGTATTGTTATAGGTGATACAGGATTTAAAGAAATTGAACTATGATAAGAAAAAAGTTGAGACAGGGAGCTTAATGGATAAATACACTAAGTTAAATTTGTCATGGTTCGGTAGGGTAGCAATTTGAAAAATAAAAATACTACCTTTAATAAACTACTTAATTACTATAATTTTTTTGGAGTAGTAGCCGTGTTAGTCTGTGGTTCAGGGATATCAGAAAACAAAACAAAATAAACAAAATAAAAAACACTGTAGCACTTTAAAGACTAACTGCTGTTTGTTTTATTTTATTTTCTGATACAGTATACTTAATTATTATTATCCCAATAAACATCACGGACAAAGACCTAAAGACATGGCAAAATATGAGACAAGTTCTGCAATGGGAACAAAAGCGCGAGAATAAACAAAAACTTGTGGTATACTGCCCAGAAAGGGGGAGGTTTGGGAATACTGTACCAAATATCAAATCATGGGGACAGACCTGGTGGTGACATATGACTGATGTTCTCACTCTCCAGACCTGGAGGAAGCCGGCAACAGAGCTGGCCAGAATGGTGTCGGGAAAGATGTCTGAGTTCAAGATGAGTACTGAAAGAAGTCCCTGTTGTCAGGACTAGGACTCTGGAATTGTTCTCACATTGCAGCAGAGGCTGATTTGGCACTTCCAGTGATCACTGCTTGGCTCCTGCATGCATCTTGTCATGTTAATCAATATGGCACACTGAAGTACCACTGTCAGACTTGGGTAGAGCAGACTTTCTTGCTGTTAGAATAGTTGAGACTTAGGAGGTTGGCCTGGCCCTAGACCAGGGGCGTAGCTACCGCCGTATCTGCCGTATCAATTATACGGGGCCCCCGGGCCACGGGGGCCCCCAACGTGCGTAAGCAAAAGGCAAGGAGAGTGTATATTTAATTTGAATTGTTTGTAAAAATTTTGGAAAAAGTGACAGATAGATAATTATGATGAATAAATATTTCTTTTAATTTTATGCAATTTTTTTTCTTTTGTGAGAAATCTTTACCCTTCCTAAGGGCCCCCAAACAAATTTGTATACGGGGCCCCACCAAGGCACGCTACGCTATGCTTCTGCCCTAGACCCATGATGGTGAACCTTGGCACTCCAGTTGTTCTTGTACTTCATTTCTCAGAAGCCCAAGTCCCTGTGAATCCACAAGAATAAACAGCTACCAGCAAAGGGCATTCTACAGCTATTATTTTGCTTATTTACATTTATACCCTGCTCTTTGGGTGCAGGCACTACTCAGGGTGGCTTATAATAAATAACATCTCACTTAACAGATTTTCTGTGGTAAGAAAAAAGACAGAAGAAACTGTGGAAAATGTGAGATTTAAAAATAGAGAGCAGTGATACCTGGACCATCACCACCACCTCCATAAACTTCTGTGACTGAAAAACTGGTTTATCAGAACACACTCTTTGTCAGTTTCAGAGTGTTGCTTGGCATCTCCCAAGAGGTACAGTACTGTACTTTGGTAAAGGTCTCCCTTGCTTGAAAGCCAGTCATGTCATACTCTGGCGGTCTTATCTCAGTTTTCAGCTAAAGAGTCAGTGCTGTATATGTCTGCAGATGTTTCCATGGTCATGTGGCAGGCATGACAAGGCACCCGAGCGGTAAGAATGCAGTTACCTTTAGGCAGTACAGTACCAGGCATGGGCCGGGCCACCAGGGCAGGGGGATTCCTCCTGGTGCGCCCTCACCTCTGGCAACCTGAAGCACAAATAATTTTATTATTTTATCAGCCCAACACACTGAACTTTAGATTAAGCCATTGCTCCAAGCTCCCTCCTTCAGCTTCAAGCAATGGCTTATTCTAAAGTGCCGTGCACCATGAGGACCGAGCAAGGGGCGCATGACCAAGCGGTTCCCGGGGGGGCCACCCCTCGCCCCAGTCCAGAGCCCTCCTGTACGGTACATATTTATCAGTTTGCAATTTCTTGCTTTCAAACTGCTAAGTTGGCAGGAGTTGGGCCAGACGACTGGAGCCACTGGCCTTAAGTTACTTAAAGGTAAAGGTTTCCCTTGCTCGAAAGCCAGTCGTATCCGACTCTAGGGGTCAGTGCTCATCTCTGTTTCTAAGCCGAAGAGCCAGCGCTGTCTGCTTCTGCAGACGTTTCCATGGTCATGTGGAATGCTGTTACCTTCCCACCGAAGTGGTCCCTATTTATCTACTTGCAATTTCTTGCTTTCGAACTACATCATCTCAAAACAGAAGTTTGAAACAAGATGCTACTATTGTCACAAACGTGTCTTTGACTATAGGTGACAATGTAACAAAACAAAAAGCAGAGTGCCCTCATCAACGCCCCCTGAACAAAGGCACCTGGTGTGTGTGTGTGTGTGTGTGTGTGTGTGTGTGTGTGTGTGTGTGTGTGTGTGTGTGTGTGTGTGTGTGTGTGTGTGTGTGTGTGTGTGTGTGTGTGTGTGTGTGTGTGTGTGTGTGTGTGTGTGTGTGTGTGTGTGTGTGGTGTCATAAAGGTGAGTGTAACAGTTGGCCAGGTTTGGGTACTTTGCGCATTAACTTGAATATTGTGGTGAGTAGGATAAGTTGTCCCATTTTCGGCCCCTGGAGGACCCCGCTCGTCCTAGGTACTTCCTGTCCGCTATGCAGACACCTCACAAGGCTGGCTTATCCTTCTGAGCGCCTTGCGTAGCGTTCAGTGGTGGGATGTCAAAAATTTTAACTACCCCACCGTGATGTCATCACAGTGTGGGTGGAGCTAACATCATGATGTCATGTCATGGGTGGGGCCAAAGGAAAAAAAATACAAAATACAAGTAATACCTCAGATAACATTAGTATCGAATAACACTAAAATCACATAACATTAAGCAATCTGGGGGGAAGAATTGCATCGGATAACATTAAGATCCTATGGGATGCATCAGATAACAACCGCTAAAGCCTGTGTGGTTACAATGTATCTCTATGGCTCTCATAGGATTTTAACATGCATCGGATAACACTAAAAATCGTATAACACCAAGACTTGTGGAACCAGGTTTTAGTGTTATCTGAGGTTTTACTGTAATAAAAATAGGGAGCTTCAGGCTATAGGGAGCTTCAGGCTAGCAGCTTCTCTTCCTCCTCCCCGTTTGGGAGGACAGCAAGGAGGCCGTGCATATGTGCCAAGCACTAGGCGTGCATGCACACCAAGTGAAAAAGTAAGCCCCGAAGGTGGTTCCCCCCCAAAAGTTGCTACAGGTTCTCTGGGACACTGGGAAAAGTTACTACCGGTTCTGGAGAACTGGTGAGAACCTGTTACATCCCATCACTGGGTGTCCTTATGTGTGTCAGCCCCGAGCGAGTCCGCCTGCCACAGCCTTCAAGGGAAGCTTTTGTCTCGCTCGGTTGGCGGCTGTGTGGGCGCCTCCCGCCCGTCCCCCTTCTTCCCCGACCCGAGTGCGTTTCTGTGTCACTGCGCGCTTATCTCCTCCTCCTCCTCCCTCACCGTCCGTCTGGTGCACCATTTCCCTCTCCCGCTTCATGCTGAGAGAAACAGGCACAGCGGGGGGGACGACGACAGCCCGCCATTCCCTCCCCCCACTCCCGCCCAGTCTCCTCAGATGCCCTTTGCCGCCGGAGGTTTATTCTTACAGTATGTGGCGGCGGCGGCTCTCCACCGCCTCCCCCCCCCCCTTCTGCCTGGCCATCCCTCCCGCCACTTCTGCTCTTTTATTATTTGACTGGAAAGCAGCGGCGGCCACGGGTAAGGGTGGGGAGGGGAGGGAGGAGAGCTGACCGCCCCGCCGAGAGTTCACCCCTGGGGCGCCCTCCACTAGCCCAGACTCTAGCGAGGGCAGGGGTGCGCCCTGGTCACGTGGTTCAGGGGTGCCCAAACTACGGCCCCCGGGGGCCGGATACGGCCCCCGGGGGCCGTAGTTTGGGCGCCCCTGAACTAGGGCAAAGCGAGGCAAAGGTAGAGGGGTGGGTGTTGGTAGTAGAAGGAGCGCTCCAAGCAGCCCTCAGCCACCCACCCTGCCTGCCCCGCCATTCCTCCTGCTGCTGTTGTTGGGTTTCCTGCCTCCCCTGTTCGCGTCCAGGGATTGCCCGGGTGCTTCTCCGGTTTGCAATTAAAAAAAAAAAAAAAGGGAGTGGTGCTGGAGGGTTAAATGCAAACTCCAGATAATTGCAGACTAAGCAGTCTGGCTCTGCAATGGCAGCAGCAAAAGGGACAGAGGGAGGTGTGTGTGTGTGAGTGCATGAGCTTGGCACCTTGCCAACTATCTTCAGAATTAGCTCATTGTTCCAATATAACCCTCGCAGAGGCAACCGAAGCCTTGAGAAAAAGAGAGAGATTTCCCCACCGCTACCCAAAAAAGCCCCCCCCTTTTCCTTTCTCTCTCTCCCCCCCCTTTTCCGCTTTGCAAGGCTTGCGCTGTGAAAGAGGTGCAGTCATTTCTCCCCCCCCACACCCGATTCCCAGCCCCCACTCTTTTGTCCCTCCCTCCCCCTTCTATAAATCCCCTTCTGTAGCATGCTGCCCTTTTTAAAACCGACATCTGGGTCTCGGATCATGTAGAAAAGGCAGAAAGTAAGAAGGGAGCATTGGTCTGTAAGTATATAGATATACTGTACTGTATTCTTCTCTCCATGCAGAAGCTTTTAAAAAACATTTCTCCTTGCCTTGCTCTTTCTTTGTTTCCTTCCCATTGCCAGTTATTTCTCGATTCCTCTCTGTTTCTCCCCTCTGCTTTATTGGGGCGTTGGGATTCCCCCCCCCCCAGGTTCATTTTTCTCTTTTGCTTCCATGTTTCCAAAGTAGGTTTAGATCTAGAAGAATGTGCAACATATGCACTTAGCTCTTTGTCTTTCCGTGCAAAAAGGAGGATTTTGAAGCTCGGGATATTCATGGTTGCCTTGCCTAGGGTGTATTTTTAGAAACAGGCATTTTTTTTCCTCCAAGAGCCTTGTACAAGTTTGCATGTGTAGCAGTGAAGCCGCAATTTTTTTAATAATGCAATTTATATGCTGATGCTAATATATGTATTAAGAGGAAATATTGATCCCCACTGAACAGTCATTTTTGAAACCTTTTTCTCATTTTTTTTTAAAATAAGATTTTACATTCCTTTGCTCACACAGTACACAGTAAAACCTCAGATAACACTAAAACCTGGTTCCACAAGTCTTGGTGTTATACGATTTTTAGTGTTATCCGATGCATGTTAAAATCCTATGGGATCCATAGAGATACATTGTAACCACACAGGCTTTAGCGGTTGTTATCTGATGCATCCCATAGGATCTTAATATTATCCGATGCAATTCTTCCCCCCAGATTGCTTAATGTTATGCTATTTTAGTGTTATTCGATACTAATGTTACCTGAGGTATTACTTGTACTAGGTTTATCAACATTGTAACCTTTGACAAGGAGACTACAATAAAATCTGCAAAGGGCTGGTTTATTTTAAGAGGGAAAAAGGAGAATCACTTTGGAATAATGCAGTTGTCTTTGCGAATTATAAGCTGCTTGTGTTTATACAGCAAATGAAATTCAATTCTTGGGCAATTTTTTAAAGTGAATATTTTTAAAGAATTTGTGCTAGCTTGTGCATAGTACAGTACTTGAAAAAGAGCTAGGGGTTATGTAATGCAGTGCCATTTCCAAAAATATCCCACTCTGGGCTATTACGTTGTGAAAGTATGACTGTAATTCTGCTGTCTTCAGTAAGGGTGAGAACAGCTGGTAGTATACCGAAAACAATGGGCAAGGTATATAGTTGGCACAGAATGCACTATTTTTATCTTGTCTGATTTTTAAAAGTGGGTTAAACATTAGTTACAGTGCTCTTCAAAGAGGTGTGGTGTGCTAAGAATAGCATGGAGGTTTTGCACACCCAGATACAGTATCAGGGAATCCTTTGTCTTACATTTAAGGCTATAGACTGCTGAAGTGTGGAGGACGGTAATGGATGAAGGAGACAAGGGTGGGTTTATTTGCAAATCTTTTGTCTGAGCCATAAATGCATTTGTCTTAATTGGAATTTGTCAGATCTTTTGGATTTTGTGGTATGATTTGAGTTTTCCCCTTTTTCTTTTTACATTTTAATCTTTTGCAGAGAATTATCTTTGAGCTGCAGACAAGTAGTTCCAAAGTCTTAGCAGAATCTAAGAATGGTAAGAATTGATTTTTCTAGCAAGTGTTTTAATCTGCTTTTGTTAAAAAGAATAATTTAACATGCTTTACCCAATATGTTTCTCAACATGCCTTTTAAAATGCAGCTGTTCTGATTCAAAAAATTCTGTTCTGATTTTGTGCATCTGGCATGCAATGGATAATGCACTTGGAAAGTCCTTGTGAGTTGGATTTTCTGTTTGCATGCATTTTGAAGAAAACCTTAAGTAAATGCATTTTAGACACAGCTTTCCCAAAAATCTAACGGGTTGAGTCTTGATATAGCCATGCTTGCAATAAACTCACTGACATCAGTGGGACATACTATTTATGACTGACAGGTTCCATTGGTGTCTATAAGACTACTCTGACTAAAACTGGATCCCATTAATTGCAATAAATTTCCTCTAAATATTACTATATCAATGATTAGTACTTTTAAAATAATTCTTGTATACACTTTTTTTTAGAATCTATTATCTCTGGAATATTATCTTTTATTTAATCATTGTTCAGTAGAATTATAAGCAGAATGATAAATGATAATATATGAAATTATGATTTTAAAAGGTTAATGCAATTTGTACATATGGAAGATGTTCATTTGATCACTTCTGACTTGATTCTGAGTTTATTGAAATCAGAATCAGTTGTAAATTAACTACACATGTAACAAACCTAACCACAGCTATTTATCTGTCATCCCTTCTGAGGGTATAGAAAAGGGGTATTGGCTGATACTATGCAACTTTCCTCAACCTGCAGTTTCCCATAATGCATCTTACTCTTATGTTCTAATATTCAGTTTGAAGTAGGGCTTATTGTACCCAGTGAAATTTTCTTCCAAATAAGGTACTGTACAGTCAAACTTCGCATAACGAGCATTTCGCTTAGCAAAAAACTTGCATAACGAGTGAGTTTTTTGCTAAGCGGTCCAACTCGCATAACGAAAATTTTCACTATGCAAGTTGTACTTTCCCTATGGAAAAACTCACACAATGAGCGGTTCTATGGAGAAAACTTGAATAGCGAAAATTTTTCGCTATGCTAGTTTTCCCCTTGAAATGTTCGTTATGTGAGTTTCCCCATAGGAATTTTCGCTATGCGAGTTTGTTTCGCATAGCGAAAAACTCACACAGGAAGCAGCCTCGCAGAATGAATTAAATTCATTATGCGAGGTATGACTATATAGTACAATTCAGTGGCTGAAATCCTGTTCCTTAATATAAGTTGCACAAGAGTAGCCCATTGAGTTAATTGATATTTGGTGAGTCAACTCCTTTATAAGAGTTCATTGATTGAAATGGAACTACTCTATTTGCAGTTTACTTTTGCTAAAGTAAGTTGCAATAGAGTAGGTCCATATGAATCAATGGAACTTAACATAAGAATTGACTCTAGATCCCCACTGATTCAGTTGGCCTACTCTAGTGCAACTTACTACACTAAGCAATAAGATTGCAGCCAATACATTTCTAATTCATTGAGATATAAAGTCTGTTGAGTCTTAGTGGCATTTATTCTCAGGTAAATTTGAATAAAGTGCAGAGTAAGTGTTCTTAGACATATTAAATCTGTATAATCACAGATACACAGTATTGTATTTAACTGCTAAATATATGCTTAACACTATTCTTTTTATGTATTACAAACATATTGCAACTGCTTATTACTTCATCTTGACAGAGTGGGATCCAGATGATTGTCCAGGCATTGGACCACTTGGGTTTTACTTCCAGTAGTAGCTTTTCATGCAGTGTGACACCATACATGAATTCCGAGACAAAGTCCTCTATAGTGTGAGAAGCTATGTTTCCTCTCTCTGCACATAGCCCACATGTATTGGTGGAACTGGCTATATATGCTCAATGTTTAATGAAAGACATTAACCTAAAATACTGTACTAACTCTTCTATTGGCCAGAGTTGGAACAGCAGGTATGCATGCATCTTTACATCATACTACCTCTTATACATCGCCTTTGATCTACATCACACCTTTAGACTTCATGCTGTGTTAATCCCAGCTTTTAACACCTGGCTTTGACCCTTTTCTCTAATTACTCAGTTCTGTATTGCCCTTTGCTTGGATCTGTCCCTAGCATCTCACCCTTTGGCATTGATAGTTGTCTATCTGATTTTATCTTTCACTCTAACTCTCATTTTAATAACCCTTGAGCCATGGAGCCTGACTAATTTTTGTGCAGCCTGGTCATTCTTCTGGCTTTTTGTCCTCCACAGGGATTCTTGGGGTTGATCTTGGTGGCACACATCATCACTGAACATACTGAAATGATCTAATATAAGGGAAGCAATATATGTCACACCACTCTGCCGTCATTCTGCTGCTATACTTCTTCAGCTTCCTTTTTACCCTGCTGTGGAACTAAAACTAAATGCAGTGGATTGTTAAATATTGAAATGAGCCAAAAACCCATTCAGATCATTTTTTTATTTCTTATTGGCTGTGGGTCAGGGTAATGTGATTTGCTAATTCAGCCCATCCCTCTTATGGAAGCCATGTGGCTTTGCAAGTAGTTTGTGCTAGGGGTGGGTGGGTGTCGCAGTGATTAAACTGCTGTACTACAACCAAAAATTGTGAGTTCGGTCCTGACCAGGGCTCAGGGTTGACTCAGCCTTCCATCCTTCCAAGGTTGGTAAAATGAGTACTCAGGATGTTGGGGGCAAAATGTTTATTAACTTGTGAACTGCCCAGAGTGCACTAAGTACTATGGCGTGGTATAGAAGTGTGATTGCTTTTGCTTTGCTTTTGAGTTCAAGAAACCACAGGTAAGAACAGTCACAGAAATCTCCCTGAGGTGATGATAGAAGAGTGCAAAACTCTACAGAATGTAGTATCCTCTTTTAAGAGTTGTTGCTTCTCATACTGTGGGTAGTCCTGTAGCAGCATTGTTCTGCATGACTGCAGAATGAAACTCCAGCTTGCACTGCAGCTCTCTGCCTGATGATTATTCCTACAGTGACCATGGATAAAACGGCAAATATTCTGCAAGCTTTATGTGAAATAAAGTTTAAGATGCCAGTTTGATAGCAGATTGAAAAATGTATTCATCTTGATCCTGCAAGAATGAATGTGGGAAAGTTTTTGTGATTAAGTTCTCAGTATCCACCACACTGCATTTCCTTATACAGTAAAACACCGGATAACGATTGGATCGGATAACACTAAAATCGCATAACGTTAAGTAATCTGGGGAGGAGAATTGGATCGAATAACATTAAGGTCCTATGGGATGAATCGCATAACAACCGCTAAAGCCTGTGCAGTTACAATGTATCTGTATGGAGCTTTAATGTTATCCGATCCATCCCATAGAATTTTAACATGGATCGGATAACACTAAAAATTGGATAACACCAAGACTTGTGGAACCAAGTTTTAGCGTTATCCGGTGTTTTACTGTACTGTCGTTTGTGTGGTTAAAATGTATTTCCCTGTTTGGATGTTGGATGAAGCTTATGCCTCCTCTCAGGTTAGTATGAGAGGTTTCCCTATTTACTCATGAACCCACTCACCACATGACATTTTTTATTATGTTTCATTTACACTTGGCAGTGGATGAAAACATGTGGGTACTTTGAAGCTGTTGCTGTGAGATCATCAGTGTAGCGGCCAGATGAAATATGTGTCACTAGAACTGGAGAACTGATTACCAGTTGCATAACAAGGGATTGGCATACAGTGTGATTCCTGAGGTTTCCTACAGCATTGTTTGATTTTGTCATATACAAGTACTTAATTTTTTCAGGTAAACAAAAATATCTTTGGTTCAGAACTGTTGTATACCTATCCCTGTGTGTATAAATTTGTATATAAAGTCAGATATAGTGGTACCTCGCATAACAAATGCATCATATAGCGAAAAATTCACACAACAAAGCATTCGTTATGCAATGGTGATACCCCGTATAATGAATTTCCCCCTGTTATGCAGGCTTTTTTGGTAATGGGTATACCCGTTTAATGGGATCCCCGGTTAATGAACTCCCCTCCCCCGTTATGTGGGGCATCTCCCATAGGGGACAGCATAGCGAAAAGCGCATAGTGAAGAGCTCTGTGGAATGGAGTTCTTTTGTTATGCAGGGTTCTACTGTACAGCGCTCCATCAGCTCCGGTGTCTAGTCATGCCTGCCACATGACCATGGAAACGTCTGCAGAAGCAGACAGCGCTGGCTCTTCGGCTTAGAAACAGAGATGAGCACTGACCCCTAGAGTCGGATACGACTGGCTTTCGAGCAAGGGAAACCTTTACCTTTACTGTACAGTCAAACTTCGCATAAAGAGCGCCTCGCTTGAAGAGTAACTCGCTTAAAGAGCAGCATTTTCTCTGAATGTTCGCTTCGCTTAACAAATAAAACCAACCAAAAACTCGCTTAACAAATAAATCAGGGTTTGCAATCCCCCCCACAATTGGTCATTTACAATGGTGTTTCACTTAAAGAGCAAACTCTGCTTAAAGAGCAATCCTGTGGAACGCATTATGCTCTTTAAGTGAGGTACAACTGTATATACAAATGTTATGAATAGTACAGTACTTTGTATTACATGCTATAAAACAAAATGTGGAGAAATTAACACTTTTAAGATATCCGAATGTTAATTCAGTAGTCAGATTCAGTTCAAGAACTAGTCTTATACACAGCTCAGTTCAATAGTCTATCTGACCCAATATTGTTTGCTCTTACTAGCTCTTGGTGATCAGATAATTATTTTTGAATTCCTGAGATATCAAGGATTTAAAATGGGACTTTTGCTCACAAAGTATATGTTTATTAATTGGGCTACGGTACCTCCATTGTCAAACACAAGTGTCTGAATGGATAGATAGATAGCAAAACATTACAGTATTTTGTATATACTGTACTGTAGTTTTGATAGATATCTGCAGCACGATTTTTCAAGACCACTCTTACAAGCAGAACGTTTAAAATGCAGAGGAACACAGTACAGTATGTATTTCTTTACCCATGTTGGAAGAGTCTCACTGAAGGAAAGCCCAAACAAATGTCTATAACCTGAGTGTTTAAGGCTGCTATAAGATGGGGCTTATTTCTAAATAGGAATGTAGAATATTGCAGTGCATGGGTGCAACCCATAATTGACATGGGACTACAACAAAAAAAGTGCTGCCAACTCAATCTTGATTCATTCAGCAAAGAAGAAGTTTGTTATCAGTATCTTTGGAAGATGGTATATTCCCAAATCTGTTGCACTTTAATAATCTCATCTTTGCAAAAATGCAACTGTCAAGATTTAAAATGTGACCAGTGCTTGGAATATGATGTAAAATAAGATCAGTGCATGGGAAAAATACATTATGGACTGTAAGTCTCAGAATCCTTTAGCCAGTGCAGTTTGTGGACATGGGAGTTGCAGTGCAAGAAAGAAAAAAGCAACTACAGTAAAACCCCAATTTACGAATGCCCCTACTTATGAATAATTCAATTTACGAATTGGTTCTGCACTGAAATCCATGCCTTGAGTTTTGTACATGCCCCGATTTACAAATTAATTCTTTTTTCTCTGGGTTGCCTCCAGTGAAGCAAAAAAATGGCATTTCCCCAGTGGGTTTGCTTCAGGTTACATAATCTGATTCCCCAGAGTGCATTGCGCACATGTAGCCTTTCTGAACCCTGTAGGTGGCAGTAGAGTGTTTGGAGTGATTTCTTTGTGTGGAGTGTTGGCGCCAAAATGGCTGCCTGTTGCTATTTCTTGCTAGATTTTTTTGAGTTTTCTGTCCATTTTCAAAGCTTCTTTAAGGTAAGGAACAGCATATTTGTTTATGCATGCTTTCCTTTCAAAGCTGCTGTTCTTTTTGCGTGGTTTAATTGATTTTTGGAGGGTGGGGAGGGACTGTTTCGATTTTTGGAGGGGGAACTTTTTCTTTATCCAAATGAGGATGCCTTGACTTATGAACAAATTTGAGTTACAAACAATGCCATGGAACTGATATTATTCATAACTCGAGGTTTTACTGTACAGTCATACCTCGCATAACGATTTAATTCGTTCTGCAAGGTTGCTCGCTATGCGAAAAATTCGCTATGCGAGTCGGACTTTTCCCTATGGAAAAACTCGCATAACGAGCGTTTCTATGGGAAAACTCGCATAACGAAAAAAATTCGCTATGTGAGTTTTCCCCATAGAAATGCTCGTTAATGAGAGTTTTTCCATAGGGAAAAGTCTGACTCACATAGCGAAAAATTCGTTATGCGAGTCAGACTGCTTAGCGAAAAACTTGCTCGTTATGCAAGTTTTTCGCTAAGCGAAACACTCATTATGCGAGGTTTGACTGTATTTAAAATCTGATTGTAATAGGACTTTCTAAGCCAGTATTTCCCAACCTTTGGTTTTGGGACTTCAGTTTCCAGAAGCTTAAGTCAGATCCCCAAAGCACTGATCAGACTTAGGCTTCAGGGAATTGTAGTCCCCCTGTGGGACATAGGCCCCACATTGGGAACCACTGCTCTAAGCCTTTGGTGTGTGTCTTCACAGATAATATAGCAGTTTTCCTTTCTTTTAAGTAGTTTGTAGTGTTTCAAGCTATATGTTCCTTCATTTTGTACTATGACTATATTATTCCCGTTATGCTTAAAACAGGAGTGTATTTTCAAAGTTTACATTCTCCCTTAGTTGACCACTTTCACAGAGAATAGAACAAAATACTGGGAACAAAGATTGTTCCTGAAGCCCAAAATAGCCATGGTCTGAATCTGGAGGGGGAAGAGCTAAAGAGCACTGAAAAGCATGGAGATTACCCCACTGCTGTTTTACTGAAATAAATTAAATTTGAATATTTTTTTAAATTAGTAGATTTTTAAATTGTCTTTCAGGACAAGGCTGCCTACCTACAATGAATGGACCGTATATAATAATAGGAATATAAAAACACAGTTTTCTTAGAAGCATCTTGAAAAATAGACATGGGGTGTGGTGAATTCCACGTATGCACTGACAAGCTGCACCCTAGTCTCCTTCAAAATTGTGAATTTTCTAACACCAAGAGGAATTCATCGGGAGCTTTTAGGAATGGCATTCACATTTACTGGCTCTCAGTACAAAATTTTCCAGCCACACACTGCTGGGCATTGATTACTACTATAAAGTAGTCAGACATAAGCCAAAAAGCACTGTGGCTTAATTCCAGTAAGGAAACCTACAGAAAAGCAGGGTTCTCAACAGCCAGCTATCAAATCATAAACTACATATAATCATGCTGAAGTTTTAAAACCATCTTCTAACTTCTTGCTTTGCTCTCCAGTGATTCTGGTCATCTCCAATTGCTTAAAATTGATCTCCAGATGGGAATAGGTTGCTCAGAGATCAGATCATCTAATAGTTGGGTGGCCGTGCATTTCTAGGCAGTTTAAAATGCTAATGATTATTTTGAAAACCCTTAAACAGTTGTGATCAGGTTACTTTAAAAATGCTTTACCCATATCAGCTAGCCTAGCCCTCAAGGCTGACTACAGAGGCCTGGCAACACTCTTGGTAAGCACAAGAGATGCATATTTTTGTACCTATTCCATCACTTCCATGAATGGCTCATACTGTATCTGCTGCACTTTGAATAGGTATTAATAACCTGGCTGTTGCAATCTGCCTTTAAATGATATCTTACTCATTTTGCATTTCATGGTTTAACCCAGTGGTTCTCAATGTGGGGCCCACACTCCAAAGGGGGACTTCAATTCCCAGAAGCCTTAAGTCAATACACTGGCTGATCAGTGCTTTGGGGGATTGACTTTGGCTTCTGGGAACTGAAGTCCAAAAAGCAAAAGTTAGAAAACACTGGTTTAATCCTATTGACTTTTGATTTGTTGCAAAGATATTTCAATGCTGTTCTTTCAATTAATCAAATTTGTATATAAACCTTTGTTTTTTATTTATTATAAATTGCAGATGAGACTTTTATCTGTAGAGGTGGCTTAAAGCTCTTTCAAATACCACGTGACCTAAAATAGGTGACTTTTTGACCCTCTCCCCCTCTGTGACTTACCGTGACCTTTGACGGGTCCCCCCCCCCAAAATCACATGATTTGAAGATAGATCTATGGCCAGCTGGATGCAAAAAGCAAATGATAATTTTGCAGTCACATGACTTCATGCTAGCCAGCCACCCCCACCCCCACCCCCCGTGACTTTCCGTGACTTTTGGTCGACCCCCTCCCCCCTTAAAATGGTCATGTGGCATTTGAACGATCCCTTATGTGCATTTTAGATTTCAGTAATCCAAATATATGCGAAACTTTAAGTAGGTGAATACGTCAACAAATTAATGGTGTGTATCCATACTGTGAACTAAGTGATTGGCTATATTACTAGCTTAATAGTGCAATCAAACAATATCTGTAAATGCACAGTGGATCGTTTGAATTGGCCTTCAGGAAGCCATGCAGGTGTCAAGTAACAACAGCTGTTGCAGGATATCTCTGACTAAATGATTTGCTCCTCCCTTCCAATTAAGTATTGCATGCCCTTTCGTCTTGCTCTCTGTCAGAACCTGTCTTTGTAACTCTCTGCCTTCTTGAGTATCTACCTCTAAAGCTCTGCTGAGAGGTTATGGAGTCCTCCATAGGCTGATGTCTAGTTCTGTTTATATGTTCAGTGTGTCACTAGCAATGCACTGAGGCGCTGGAACAACAAAGCCATTTTTCTCATTAAAGATAAGTAGCTTAAACCTTGCTGTATCTGCAGAGTTCTATACATTTAAGGGATGTATAGCTGACCAAGAATTTATATTTACATGCCTGTTGCCCTTACATTGTGTCTCATTTTATTATTTATGTCATAGGAAAACTGAGGAAATCTTTCATGTTCTTATTCATTTTATATTTATTTATTTATTTGTATTTATTTTATTGGAAACTACTGAATCTCATATTTAGACAATGGAAAAATATACATTCTTTGATGAGTGTTTTGGATTTTGCAACTATGGGCTACCCTTCCAGGAAGATGGACTGCTGGGAAGTGTTGGATTGTACCTCAGAAAAAGAACAGAAGAAGACAATCTAATGGGACCAAATAAATAGTCTTCATTAAAATGTTATATGGAATCCAGGCCACAAATCACACCATCTCTTGTATCTATATGAATGCCAAGAGTGTAAGAAAAAAGAATTAGAAACCTTAAGTTCAGGAAGGTACATATTTATTGATAAGGATAACCAAAACTTGGCGGAATTACTTCTTTGACTTAGAATACAGCAATTGAAAATATCTCTGAAATAACTTTCTGTATGAGAAGGTTCTGCAAGTAGAAAGGGATTTCTGCCAGAAGGATATGTTTGTGCCTTGTCCTAAAGCTCTTAACATTTTAAATTAAGATTACACTACTGAGAGCCTGGGAATGGTCCACTGTTTGATTTTCAGCAGTGTCAACTTTCTGGTAATTGAGTTGCTCTGTTACTATTACCAAAGCTGCTTTCTTGAAAGTACCAAGATGGTGATGGACTGTGATTTGGCTAGGGCAGGGGTCTGCAATCTGGGCTCTCCAGATGTTCTTGGACTTCAGTTCCCAGAAGCCCCGATCGGCAGGTGTGCTGAATTGGGCTTCTGGGAACTGAAGTCCAGGAACACCTGGAGAGCCAAGTTTGCAGAAGCCTGGGCTAGGGAAATGGCAGCAGAATTCCAAATTCTTAAATAGTAGCTGGCTGGATAGTGTAATGGTTTAAGCATTTGGCTAAAAAACCAGAAGCTGGGAGTTCAGTTCCTTGTTGTGTTTTTTGAGAAAAGCTTGTGTGGCTGAGGGCAAGCTTCCCAAAGTGCTCTCAGAAGAAGGGAGTAGTAAACCGCTTCTGTGTAGTCCCTGTCTAGAAAATCTTGGAATGGATAACCATATGCCAGAGTTAACTTGACCGCAATGAAATTCTTGCTTTTTCTTTCTTCTCGAAACTGCCAAAATGAAGGCACCTTTTGGTGAGTTCATCCTGCAGTTCCTTTTGCCCGAGCTAGTGCGAGAAAGATTAGCTACAACACAAGGTTGCTGCTACCAGGGTACACTTGATTATGGTTCTAAAATACCACAATATCCAAGGAGGCCCTTTCAGTAGCAGCAGTATAATTTTATTAATGAGAAAAAATGATTGAAAGACAACAGGCTTTTAATAAGAGAAGATGCCATAAGGTTAATTTGTTGTTGAGGATGCTGACAACTTATGAGATTGTTGGCAACCCGTGGCCCATGGGCTGGATCCGGCCTGCTGCGTCAAATCATCTGGCCCACCATCTGCTCCTGCCACCACCAGAAGCAGCAGAAACAGCCATAAATGCATCCGCAACTGTCATAAACGTGTCTGTAGCTGTCATAAATGCATCCACGGCTGTTGTAAATGCATTTACGAAAGTCGCAGATGCATTTTACAGCAGCATTTACAGCGGGCAGACCACCAGTCTGGCCCCCTCAACTGTGACCTGGTCCCCGACTTAAAAAGGTTGCTAACCCTTGTCGTAGAGCATGGACAGAACTTACTGTTTTGGTATGTAGTTTTAAAAAATTATATGTTCAGAATATGGAAAGAATACTATTATCTGTTTCTCTTACGATGGCATTCTGCAAATAGCAAATAATAACATTGGTAGCATATTTTTACTTGCATATACTGATAAAGATTGAGGGGTCCTTTGTACTGTACTTCTGTCCTACTTCTGTAGCTGCAAGGAGAAAGATACAATCCTAGTGATTCCACATAATCTTCTGACTTCTCACGGTGGAGCTGGCCATTGATCTTGGTGGCTGAACCTTCATATTTTTATTTTAAAAAGTTAAATGTATTATAATCGTTTTTATTGTAGTTTTTAATGTTATATGTTTAATTGTTTTTGGCACTGTTTCTTATGATATTTCTAACAGTGATTGTTGCATAACTGCATGGTGCAGTGGTTAAGCTGCAGCATTGCAGTCAAAACTCTGCTCATGATTTCAGTTCAGTCCTGAGGGGACTCAAGGTTGACCCATCCTTCCTAGGTCAGTAAAATGAGAACCCAACATGTTGGGTGCAAAATTGCGAATTACATTGTAAACTGCCCAGGGAGTGGACTAAGTGCTATGGGGCGGTATAAAAGTATAATTTCTATTGCTATTGTGTAGTTTTAATTGACTTTGAGCCATCTTGAGTTCCCATGGGGAGAAAGGTGGCATATTGAACGAACAAACTCATTTAATGGTATACTTGGTAGAATAATGCCCCACCTGTTTTTCATTTTACTCTAGCGATCACCCTCATTATAGCATGTTGTCCATGCTCAAGCTTTTTGACTATGGGACTAATTCCACTTACTGTCCCAAAATAAAGACGAATGAGCTCAGTCCAATACTAAATGGTAGCTATTTTCTGTAGTGTAGATGGTGGTGATGTGTTTTTTTAAGAGAAGTCTTACCCATCTCAGCTGACAGTAAGTTCTATTAGTGCTAGACTGCAGTATAAGTTTCATAAAGTATATAAATTAGTAATTGTTATCTAATAAAATTGGTTGAAACTTACTTTAAAACTTGGTTCAGTATTTAAAGAAGTGTTAAAAGTGATCAAGGCAATTGATAGACATGGGATAGGAGGCATTAATCTTTGCTATGTTAAATCTAAAGAACATGAACCTGCTTTGTACTGAGTCAGGATGTAGAATAGTTCCATGTACATAGCATTGCCTATTTGAACTTGTAGTATCTCTCCAGGGTTTAAAATCTGGACTAAAGTATCTTGGGAGTCCTGAAAGAATAGGAAAAAAAACCATTATTGCTGCACAATCAACATGGAGTGTGTTGTCTCTAATCAAAACCAAGATATTCAGCAACTTCCAAAGTTGTGAAAAATAATAAAAAATAAGCACTAATTGTGGAGCTCCTTATTTGAGCTGAAGTCCTTTTCAAAACTGAAGATAAGACTAGCAGTAGTGACAAATGGAAAGTAGGAGAAAACTGTTTTATAAAAAACCCTTGAAACTTCAGGATTCTGGTAGATACACTGGGCAGCAGGTGGATAATATATGGAATTCTAATTCCTGCTATGCATTACATTCCTGCAAACAATCACAATCTCATGATGAACATTTCTGTTATTATGTTAATATTTTTATAGGTTTATCATCCAAGGCTCAAAGCAGACCAGAAATATATTCCAGTCAGTCATGGGCATGGAGGATCCCACAAGGTATATTTATTTATTTAAGTAACTTTTAAAATTCCATCACTAGCTTGAAGTGCTTTTTAGTGTTATGCACATGAGAAATACTTTTTGAATGTGCAGCTAAAGTAAGCCATAATTTAAATTTGCTATTGTATTTGGTTGAGCACTTGTACGTACAGTAATACCTCGGATAACGCTAAGACTTGGTTCCACAAGTCTTGGTGTTATCTGATTTTCAGTGTTATCTGATGCATGTTAAAATCCTATGGGATGGATCGGATAATGTTAAAGCTCCATAGAGAAACATTGTAACCGCACAGGCTTTAGCGGTTGTTATCCGATCCATCCCATAGGACCTTAACGTTATTCGATCCAATTCTCCTCTCCAGATTACTTAACGTTATGTGATTTTAGCATTATCCAAGGTAAACGTTATCTGAGGTATTACTGTATTGAATATTATGAGTTAAGTACTATTACATGCAAACATGTAAAATAACTCTGAAACCATTTTTTAAAATTCAAACAGTCTTGGAGGAATGAAAATCAGCATTAATGTGTAATTGATCTCTTAGGTAATACATTTATCTGTTAAGCTTTCAAAGGAATTAATATATATCTGGATGTATTGTACAGAAACAATAAAGATTGTGTTAAATCAACTACAGAAACATTTAACTTCCTGACAAATGTAAAAGTTTTATTTCTGCTTTAGTATGTCTGGTGATGGATATAAATTTGCTTAGAAAGAAAAAAACTCAAAAGCCAAAGAACATATAGGTTTTATTTATTTTCCCTTGTTTACTAATGACTCAGATTTGGCAGCAAAATTGGTAATTAGGCAAAATACTTGATGAATAAATAACAGTGTCTTCAGCTATTCCTAGAGCTAACGTGTGAGGATTCCTATGGAAAACTTGTGGCACATTTTCAATGCACTTTATTAAGAAGAATTTTGAATTACACAAGAAATACCAGTTTATTTTACAACATTTCAGGTGCTTACATTTTTACTGTAACATGACATTAGGATTCTTGCTGATAATACTCAGCTAAGCCAAAGTCAATTCCCCAAAGCACTGCTCAGCCAATGTACTGACTTAGGCTTCTGGGAATTGAAGTTCACCATTGTTCCGCGGAACATAGTTTGGGAAATGCTATATTCTAATGTATCAGGCTCTAGTCCAAATGATAATTGTAGTATACAGTCAAACCTCGCACAACGAGCGTTTCGCTTAGCGAAAAACTCGCATAGTGAGCAAGCTTTTTGTTAAGCAGTCCGACTCGCATAACGAATTTTTCGCTATGCGATTCGGACTTTTCCCTATGGAAAAACTCGCATAACGAGTGTTTCTATGGGGAAAAATTTTCGCTATTCAAGTTTTCCCCATAGAAACGTTCGTTATGCGAGGTTTTCCATAGGGAAAAGTCCGAATCGCATAGTGAAACATTCGTTATGTGAGTCTGACTCGCATAGCAAATTTTTCACATAGCGAGCAGCATCGCAGAACACATTAAATTCGTTATGCGAGGTATGACTGTATAATTATAAAATGTATAATGATTATCAGTATTATGGTCCTTATTTTTGGAGCCAGATTACCCAGCTGTATAGTTTACATGAAGCCCTGCTTGTGGCCTAACACCCTTGTGTCTGGGAAAGCTATGCAAAGAACTAGTAATCTGGGATGGCTAGCAGCATGGCAGGAAGAGGGAGCTGCTTGCCTGAAGGACTAGTGGAAAGCAGTTTTCAATCTAGTTCACCAAAGGAGGATATGAAGAGGGCTTTTAAGTTCCTCTGGCAGTCTTCAGGACCTCATATATGCTATTTGTATAACTCTGAGGAGGAGGTTGCATTGCACGTTGTTACATTACAATGATTGCTAATTTTCTTGTTTGTGCTTTATTGGTGTAGGGGAGGTGGGATTTTATGCATAGGAGCTGAATATTTCCTCTGCCCCTTGATGGAGAGGCAAGGGGGAGTGAATTTTTAAAAGATGGTTGCAGATGTGCCCGCATCATTTATAGAAAAGTAAAAAAGAATTCTTTGCTTGGTCTGAAGAGCAAGTTGAAGACAAAGCAAAAAATAAGTGTTTGTTTTATACAAAAGATACAGCACATCAGCAATGGTCTACCAAAGTCATTAAAAAGTCACTCTTTCTGGCCCTTCACGAAGGAGCAGATAAGCGTTCAGTTTGCCAATATCTTGGAATGGCTTGCTTATTTAGCCACTTCATGATACTGAAAATTCAAAACAGAAGGAGCCTTGACAGCCAGAGAGCTTACTTTTGGTTCACTGCCAATGATCTCATGTCCCAGAAATGGCCCAAGCTAGAGTGATTCTACCCATATAAAAAAAGTAAAAGCCCTAGACCAAGAGTGCCCAAACTCCCCCTGGACAACTGATTGGGCTGGTCATGTGGTTCCTCCCACTGGAAGTGGAAGTAAAATGTGCACCTGCATGCCCAAGAATGCATTTACGACAGCATTCTGCGCATGAGCATTTTACTTCTGCTTCTGGGAGCGGCAAAGGTGGCACAGGCTGAATGAATTGGCATTGGGGTCCAGATCCGCCTTGCAGGCTGTAGTATGGGCACCCCTGCCCTAGACAGAGCTCAAAAAGGTATGAGTATGAGTGATCTGGAGATTAATTGATTTGGTCCAGTGGTTACATTATGTGGTTATCAGAAAAAGGAGTGAACTAATCCATCCCCACAGTGGGCTTTATTCCTGTCTGATTACATCCTAAGTATGGTTAGGAGTGCTGCAGTGAGGCACTTCATTAAAGTCTTAGCTTAGTTTAAACCTGCCTTTCTTTATTACAAGATTATATAGAAATGAAATTCAAGCAGAAAGTCACTTTATTTTTCACATAGACTAAGTAAATGTTAACAGCTGCATGCAGCAGAATACTGTATTTGCAGATACACATCCTAAATGATCACATGGGGTTTTTATCTTATGATTAGATGGCAGACTTTCAAGGTTGAGATTGTTTTTACAGCTGAAAAGAAATTGTACAACACAATGCCCAGAGATCCGTCTGTGTTGATTGCATAGTTTTATTTTCAGTTTTCTTTCAGTATCCTCTTAAGAGTTAGGAGAGTGAATGGTGGGGATGGAGAAGAAAAAGGCAGTAAAGAAATAATTGTCATGAAATCATTGATGCCTTCTAAATATAATGCATACAGATTTCAGATCCCAGGTTTTTAAACCAAATTTTTATAAACCATGTTTTGGTTACATCCAAACTAAAGTCTTCACATGCATTCTTTCTGTTTTGAAATTGCTCAGTCTCAGGATCCTTATCTCTGGACTAAAATATGAAGCAAAGTCATAATATGTTGCCTTGTGTTTGTATGCATGATCTTAACCATAGGACCTCTTTGGGCTGTTACTTTTGGCAGTCATAAAATTAAACTTCCATCTGAAAGAGTGCATTGGCTTTTTGAATTCATTGTCCAATTCATTTCCCAAATGACAGTTTTATTTGTCAATAAGACCTTGGCCCTCAAACAAGAGTCATTGGTATAATAATTAAAGCCAAACCCTAATTGCCAAAATAGAAAACCAATACTATTCTTTTTAAAATGCTCCTCAGGAGAACTTGGTGACCCCTGCCATCTTATATGAGGAGTGAAAGGAAAAAATAATTTTCTTCCTGTTCTTTCTTGCTGAAAATGTTCTGAAAGTATTTTTATTACTGAAAATATGGTTTGAATTTATTGTGACAGTTGAATTTTAGATTGTAACTGTCTTTCTATAAGACTAGGGTTCTTAACCTATGGTCCGTGGGCCAGCCCCGGCCTGCAGCAACGTTTCATGTCGCCCACTGCCCTTGCTCCCACCACCACTGCCACCAGAAGAGCAAAAACAGCCAAAAATGTGCCAGCCTTGCTGCTGCCAGAAGTGGTGGAAACAGCCAGAAATGCACCCCTGGCTGTCGTAAACACGTTTACAACAGCCATGGATGTGTTTTACGGCAGTGTTTACAGCGGGGGGGGGGGGACCACGTGTCTGGGCTGCTCAGCTGTCTGAAGGTGTGTGGTCTGGCTCATGGTGCAAAAACATTGAGAACGCCTAGTATAAGATTAGTAATAGAACCACAGACTAACTGGATTCTTCACACTGTTGAAATTGCTGAATATGGAAAATCTTGACTATATAAAATATAATTCACTTTTAAAAATCAAAAATTTGCAAGCTTTTGCTACTCATGGTTACCTCATCAGGCACTAGGCACCCTCATGGCATGGTCTCCAATGGAGGCTCCATTCTTAGATGTTAAATGGGAGGATAAGCAGCAGATTGTATCCTTGTACAGACTGTAAAATGATACAGTCTGCTGTTTATCTTCCTATGAAACATCTAAGAATGAAGCCTGGCTTGGAGACCATGCCATGAGAGTGCCTAGTGCCTGATGAGGTAACCATGAGTTGCAAAAGCTTGCAGATTTTTAAAAGTGATCTATAAGAAGTATCACCTTTCCCCTACTATTGTTTGGTTTTATGCATGGTCACACAGCTTATTTTTGCTTAATAAAATATAATTGTTGGCTTTTTTGTTTTTCATAGAAGCAAGTAAAGTATTTTGCAATAAATACAGTCACATATTTTTCTAATCAGGAAACTGTCATTCCTGTCCTAATTCATGATCTTGCACTATCCCCACAAAAATATGGCAGACATGTTTGTATATGGGCAGATGACTTAAGTCTTTATTTCAACAAGATAGAAATGCTGTTCTCTGGAATTCTACTGATCTACATGGATGTATGGTCTCCACAATGATTTAGAGGACATTTTCAAGAACTAAATGTTTAGATTGGAGTCTGTCTATTATCAGCTTAGATCAGGGGTGCCCAAACTACAGCCTCTGGGCCAGATCTGGCCCCCAACACCAATTCATCTGGCCCACGCCGCCCTCATCGCTCCCATAAGGGCATGTTTTACTTCTGCTTCTGGGAGCGATGAGGGTGGTGCAGGTGGGATGAATTGGTGTCAGGGGCTGGATCTGGCCCATAGGCCATAGTTTGGACACCCCTGGCTTAGATGGATTGCCCTGCTGTGCCCATTCCTAGATGGGATCACTCACAACAGACAGGGGATCACTCATGCTTTGGTAATCTCAAAAATTGATTACCATAATGCTCTCTCATGCCCTTGGGGGTGATACAGAAGTTGGAACAGATTCAGAGCACAGCTGCCAGACTAATTACAGAGACAAACTGGTTTCCAAATGTGCACATAAAAAGCACTATACAGTAGATATGGTCTTACTCTTAACTGCTTCTCCTTTACAAGCAGCTATGAAAATTGTAGGAATTCCCTTAAGGCCGTAAGTTTCAAAAACCTGTAAATTGAGAACTCTTCATGTACTTTGCTGTAGACTCCTTGGAATGAAAGGTTTTGTTTGCATGCAATAAATAAGTAAAACTGACCACACCTCCATCCTGTCTTCCAGCAGCCAGAAATTAAAAACAATGTGGTGCACTGTCATTTCTTTATGCTAGTTAAGGTGGCTTCTGGACACATAGTGCCACCAACCAAAGAGCATCAAACATGGAAAGGTAGAAGACCTTTTACAGTGCTGTTGTTTTGGTAATCTCAGTTGAAAAAGCTGATTTTTCCAACACCATCTCCCATCCTCTTACATGGATGGCAGCTGTGATATCTTGATTCTTCATGACAAATAACAGCTACTGTTTTGGTCATCAGGTTGCAGTCCTCTGCATTTGGCAGCTTGCCTTGCTGGATTTTTGAGTTAGTCACCATTTGCTTAAAGCTTAGCTCAGCCTAAACAAGAAAAGTATGCCTGGCATAAGAATCAATGCTTTGAAGTCTCATGATTTACAAGTATATATGGGGGAAACCTAGGAGAACCATTGCTGAGAAGATGTCAGGGAAGACAATGTTTTCAGATTCCACTATATGTCTGTCACTGTATATTTGAGGATGTGTTTAATATTTGAATTTCATCTAGAAGTCTGCAATAAGCAAGAACATGCTGTGTCCAGGAAGGAAGGGATACATATTTCTAGAATGTAGAATATTTTAGAAATGCAACTAACCCCCGCCCCTTTTTTTTTGTACAGGACAATCTTCCTATCCCAAAGGAAGTCAATCGCAAAAAGAACAAGACATCTGAAGTTTTGTTCCTGACACTAGCAAATGGCTACGGACACCATTTCGCCAAAATCAATTACCTCTCCTTTTTTTAAGCATAACTCCTCATTTGTATTATATATGGTGTATGGGTATTGATGAGGTGATCATGGTGTCATATATTGGGATGTGTTTTTGTGTATATCATAAGAAAATTAAGGGACTCTGAGCCTTGCTTTAGAGAATTTCAGTGAAAAAATATGTACCATAAAACTGGTTTTTAACCATTCAAGTAAAAACTCAGAATTTCTCACTGTGAACTCAAGTTTACAAACATAACAGGTGGGCCTTCAGGCCTTGTTCTACCACAGCAATGTCTTCCACTACTCAAACTCAACTGATCACATGCAACTGGTCAACTACTGCCTCTCCATTTCCATTATTCCAAACTGCTTCTTGCAGAGGCTGAGAGTCCCCCTTTTATTTCATTTTAGATGTAACAAACCTAGTAGTTTATTTTCATCAATTGTCTGTATATCTCTATATTTTATCCATGTACTCTTTTGATGTATAGAAGTAGTATGAAACTCATGGTTTCCTTGTGGTAAGTGACTGAGATGCTGCCACGGGATTTGAGACACTGATGAATGGTGCTATTTTGGACTTTAAACATGCTCCTTGGCAAGGTAGCTCTGATGGAGTTATTTTTAATTTCCATGTTCTAAGAAGGTGTTGGTACTTTGTTCTTGTTCTTTAGACTGGACTGACTTGTTTCCTTGTGTCTTCAGTGTGGCTTTCTTATTCCGTGTTGTAGGGTGAGTTATTACTAATACAGCAAGTGAGGAACTCGTTCCCACCGGGGTATGCTCACAAACTTGCAAAGGGTGGTGGGAGCAATCACAAAACTGTAGTTATAACTACAATTTCCTTTTTCTGCCATTCTGCTCATTTAATTTGGATAAAGTACAACAATTTTTCCTCTCTGTGGTCTTTAGGGGTCTGCTTTTGTCCCTTCTGTCTTGATTCATTGAGAAGGCTTTTTAAAAAGGGGGGAAGTTAGCATGTTTTTTTAAAGAATTGGAAACATGGGTTACATTCTTTTTACAAAGCAGAGCTGATGTTTCTTTAAATGTGTAGAAAGAGGAACACTTCAAGACAATGAATATAACCCCACAGACTTTTCAACAAGTGGAGTTTACATTTTTGTTCTTGCTCCCAGGGAATTAGGAACAAAAACATGAAACAAAACAGCACCATCTATTCATGGAATGTTGTTGTGTTAGACACAGTCTGGAAGCCCACCTTAATTTTTTAATATAACTCTGTCTTTCAGCTCTTCCTTTTACTGGGCAGGCTTTGTCCTGAACTGCTTAGCTTCTGACTGTTAAATACAAATGCATGCATTGCACTTCTTAATTTTCTCCCCCATCCTAATTCTTGTGCACTTTCTTTCTAGTAGATTAGATAAATCAATTATGCTGTAAATATATGTATATATATATAGCAAGAAACAGTATTCAGCAATTGTGGCATATATGTATAGTTGCAGTTGTGTACTGCTGGAAATGCAGGCTTTTGTAACGGTGTGATCTTTATTGTACTACAAGTACTCTATATATTTTATCTCTTTTAGTAGGATCTGTTCAATAAATATGCAAGCTCTAAGAGTAACTGAAGAGTAATCTATTGTCTCTTTTTCTTGTTCGGTATGAAATCCCGTGTTTATTTATTGCACATATTCTGGGTCTTTTCTAAATAAGCCCAAAGTGGTTAACAAACACATAAAATCAAGCAATAAGATAACAGCAAAAACTCACAGAAATTGTGCCCCTGAGTTGCTAGTAATTGAACACTCAAAGACAAGCAAAGAGCAGGTGAGAAGGAGCAACAATTTACACTGGGATTCTTCTTTCATGTCTAGGATCCGGATTATTCAACAAGAAGACTCCCTGTTTTATTTTAAATGGCATTATGGGCTCAGGTGTCTGCATCCTGCATCTCTGCCCCTAATCTCTGGTTTGTGATTTTCGGATGCACTGATGTTTCACAAGTACTATGTGCATAGAAATAGTAATACCTTGGCTAACACTAAGACTTGGTTCCATAAGTCTTGGTGTTAATCGATTTTTAGTGTTATCCGATCGATGTTAAAATCCTATGGGATGGATTGGATAACGTTAAAGCTCCATAGAGATACATTGTAACCGCACAGGCTTTAGCAATTGTTATCCGATCCATCCCTTAGGACCTTAACGTTATTCGATCCAATTCTCCTCCCCAGATTACTTAACGTTATGCGATTTTAGCGTTATCCGAGGTATTACTGTACAGTAAAACACCGAATAACAATTGGATCATTTTAAATCTGTCTAAAGGTTTGCTTTCTGTCAAAATACAGGGAAAGTGCAAAGCATGGGGCCATGTACACTGGCATAGCAACATTTTAACAAAGCATGGCAAATCAAAAAGCCTTCAACAAGAAGAATCTGAGGAGATGTCATTAAGTTTACAAAGGAATTGATTTGAGCAAAACACTTAGCAAACATCACTGGATCAATTCAATATGGTTGGACCAAGTTCACATGGGTACATTAGCGGTGAATAAACAATTCTTTCCCTGCTCCACAGCAAGCACCAAAAGGCACTCTTGCCTGGGCTCATTGGTACTCGACCCATTTTTTTCTGTTGCCTAAGTTCTAGTTGTTAGTTTTGCTTCTTTGCCCTCCTGTTTCCAGCATTTGGGGGGCTCAGGTTTCAATCATTGGAGGATTTTTAAAAATCTTGTTAACATTTCATCTTTATATTTTACAAGTAGGCTAGGGATATGATAAAATGACTACCATATTATGTTCAAGAATCCTTCGAACCTCTAGCGCAGGGGTTCTCAACCTACAGTGCGGTGCCAAATAATCCGGCCTCGCTCCAGCTGCCACTGGAATCAGCAGCAGACTAATTTAGGGCCATCATAGAAACATTTACAACAGCTGCAGACTCATTTACGGCTGTTGTAAATGCGTAAATGAGTCCATGGCTGATTCCAGCGCCAGCTGGATCACCAGTCCAGCCCACAAACTGTTTGAGGAGCATGACTGCCCCCAACTTGAAAAGGTTGAGAACCTCTCGGGACAGGTTAAGCCAACTGATATACTTTATCCTTTATAAGAATCAGTGAAAGGACATCCCACTTGCTGGTTATATTGCACTACCTTAATTTATGTTATATACACTCAAAGGATACCAAAATCTTCTTAGATAAAGAACTGTATTTCCAGGAATGTGACATACAGGATCCTCAAGGATTATGCAGACCGTAGTGGTAAACGAGCCCTTGTGTACAAGACTCAAGATTACACGTGAAAAGGACTATCCTAGTTAGTGTGCTGGTTAGATAGTTCAATGGTTTATCTGACTGCAGAGCCAGAGGTTGGGAGCGAAATTCCCCATTGCCTTCCAGGAGAAGAGCCAGCCCTGCTAGTCATGAACAAGCTGCACAATCCAAGGGCACCCCCAAAAGAGGGGAGTGGTAAACCACCTCTGAGGATTCAGTGCCTTACAAAAAAAGGAAAGGATCACCATAAATCAGAATCAAATTGATGGCACGCGTTGTTTATAGTGTTCAGCTCTTGCAAATGTGTCAGCTAATTATCTCAAAAACTTAATGTCTATTGCTATCTGAAAGCCTATGCCTTAATCCATTTTAATAATATTTAAGTAGATATGCATTAATAAAAACGTGATCTTGTGCACAAAAAGCACTTCCATGTTTGCATGGAACATTTGATGTGTCCTTCTGGTTTCAGCCCCTAATGCTACATCAGCTGTTGCTTTGTAGTCTCTAACTTCAGCAGGGGAAGATAGCTCTCCAAATGTTTAACTCTGCAGTTCCACAATCCCTGACTACTAGTTAGTTGACTGGGAGTGATAGAAGTTGTAACTCCAAACAGCTAGTGTTCCAGGTTGCATTCCGCTGCATAGGTGAAATGCCAAATGTAATCCATTCACTGGGTTTCTGCTTACTGATTCCTAACCAGCATATATTAGGTAAAAGTCGTCCTTACTTGAAAGCCAGTCATATCCAACTCTAGGGTTCAGTGCTCATCCCTGTTTATAGCAAAAGAGCCAGTGCTGTCTGTCTGCAGATGTTTCTGTGGACATGTGGCAGGCATGACTAGACACCGGAGTTCACTGAACACATCTTTCCCACTGAAGTGGTACCTATTTATCTATTTGCAATTTCTTGCTTTCAAACTGCTAGGTTGGCAGGAGCTGGGAGAGAGATGGGAGCTCACTACGTCTTGCAGCACTCTGGTCTCAAACTGCTGACCTGCCAACTTTCTGGTTTTATTTTATTTATTTATTTATATTTCATACTTGCTAACCCGCCCCAATCGGGCAAGCCCGACTCTGGGCGGCTGGTTGTCAAGTTCAGCATCTTAACCACTAAGCCACCGCAGTCCAGCTCGCATATATTAGCTAGCTGGATAACTCGTGGTTTAGGTACAGTCAAACCTCGCATAAAGAGCACCTTGCTTAAAGAGTAACTCACTTAAAGACTAGAATTTTCTCTGAATGGTCGCTTCACTTTACAACTAAAACCAACCAAAAACTTGCTTAACAAATAAATCAGGGTTCACAATTCCCCCCAGAAGTCACAATTGGTCACTTACAATGGTGTTTCACTTAAAGAGCAAACTTGCTTAAAGAGCAATCCTGTGGAACACATTATGCTCTTTAAGCATGGTACAACTGTATCTTGCTGCAGAGGGTGTTGGAAGTTTGATCCCCCACTGTGCCCCCTAGGAGCTGAGCTAGCCTTGTGTAGCCTTGGGCAATCTGCGCAGTCCCATGTCATTCCCCAGAAAAATTGAATAGTAAGCCACTTCTGTGTATTCTTTACCTAGAAATCCTTGGAATGGGTCGTATAATTCAGAATTGGCTTGATGTTGTTGTTCAGCTGCACAGTCTGAGTCCAGCCCCTTGTGATCCCATGGACCACTGCACGCCAGGCTCCTCTGTCCTCTCCCATCCTCCGTAGCTGGCCCAGATCTACATCCACTGCATCAACAATGACATCTAGCCATCTCATTCTCTGTGTCCCCTTCTCCTTTTGTCTTCAATCTTTTCCAGCATCAAGGCTTTCTCAAGTGAGTCCTCTCTTCTCATTTGGTGGCCAAAGTACTTCAGTTACAGCTTCAGCTTCAGTGTCTGTCCTTCCAAGGAGCAGTCAGATTTGATTTCCTTCAGGATTGACTGATTTGATCTCCTTGCAGTCCTGAGGACTCTCAAGAGTCTCATCTAGTACTACAGTTCAAAGGCATCTATTCTGTGCTCAGTCTTCCTTATGGTCCAGCTCTCACACCCATACATTACTACTGGGAAGACCATTGCCTTAACTATGTGGCCTTTTGTTGGTAGGTTGATGTTTCTTCTTTTTATTATGCTGCCTAGGTTTGTCATAGCTTGCCTCCCAAGAAGTAAGCGTCTTTTTATTTCAAGGCTGCAGTCACTGTCTGCAATTATCTTAGATCCGAAGAAGGTAAAGTCTGTCACTGCTTCCATTTCTTTCCCTTCTACTTGTCAGGGAGTGTTGGGGCCAGATGCCATAATCTTGGGGCTTTTTTATGTTGAGTTTCAGGCCAGCTTTTGAACTCTCCTCTTTCACCTTCATCAAGAAGCTCTTTAGGTCTTCTTCACTTTCTGCCATTAGGGTAGTATCATCTGTGTATCTCAGGTTGTTGATGTTTCTCCCAGCAATCTTAATTCCAGTTTGTGCTTCATCCAGCCCTGAATTACGCATGATGTACTCTGCATATAAATTAAATAAGCAGAGTGACAAGATGCAGCCTTGTCACACTCCTTATCCTATTCTAAACCTGTATCCTGTCCTAACTGTTGCTTCTTGAATCACATACAGATTTTTCATAAGACAGATGAGGTGGTCTGGTATTCCCATCTCTTTAAGGACTTGCCACAGTTTATTGTGATCCACACAGTCAAAGGCTTTGGTGTAGTCAATGAAACAGAAGTAGATGTTTTTTTCTGGTGCTCCCTTGCTTTCTCCATGATCCAGTGAATGTTGGCAATTTGGTCTCTAGTTCTGCCTTTTCAGAACCCAGCCTGTACTTCTGGAAATTCTTGATCCACATAAGGCTGAAGCCTAGCTTGTAAGATTTTGCGCATGACCTTGCTAGCATGTGAGATGAGCGCAATTGTATGGTAATTTGAACATTCTTTGGCATTGCCCTTCTTTGGAATTGGAACATAGACTGACCTTTTCCAATCCTGTGGCCACTGTTGCGTTTTCCAAATCTGCTGATATATTGAGTGCAACACTTTAATTGCATCTTCTTTTAGGGCTCTAAATAGCTCATTTGGGATACCATCATCTCCACTAGCTTTGTTGTTTCTAGACCCCACTTGACTTCACACTCCAGGATGTCGGGTTTGAGGTCAATTATCACACCATTGTGGTTGTCAGGAACTTTAAGGTCCTTTTTGTAGAGTTTTCTGTGTATTCTTGCTATCCTTTTCTAATCTCTTCTGCATCTGTTAGGTCCCTACCTTTTTTGTCCTTTATCATGGCCATTTTTGCTTGATATGTTCCCTTGATTTCCCCAGTTTTCTTGAAGAGATCACTAGTCCTTCCTCTTCTGTTTTTTTCTCTCTATTACTTTGCACTGTTCATTTAAGAAGGCCTCCTTCTCTCTCCTTGCTGTTCTTTGGAATTCTGCATTTAGTTGAGTGAGTCTTTCTCTTTTACCTTGGCTTTTCACTTTCCTTCTTTCTTCAGCTATTTGAAGAGCCACATCAGGCAACCACTTTGCTTTCTTGCATTTCTTTTTCTTTGGGATGGTTCTAATTGCTGCCTCCCTTATGATGTTATGAACCTCAGTCCATAATTCTTCAGGCACTCTGTCTGTCAAGTTTAATCCCTTGAATCGATTCTTCACCTCCACTGTATGTTCGTGAGGGATGTTATCTAGGTCATATCTGTGTGGCCTAATTGTTTCCCCTAATTTATTTCATTCTAAGCCTGAATTTGGCAACCAGTAGCTCATGATCTGAACCACAGTCTGCTCCAGGTCTCATCTTTGCTTACTGTATAGTGCTTCTTCATCTTTGACTGCAGAGTATGTAATCAATCTGATTTCGATGTTGGCCATCTGGTGATGTCCATGTGTAAAGTCATCTCTTAGGCTGTTGGAAGAGGGTGTTTACTATGACCAGTGCATTCTCTTGACAAAACTCTATTAGCCTTTGACCTGCTTCATTTTGTGCTCCAACGCCAAACTTGCCTGTTATTCTAGTTACCTTTTGACTTCCTACTTTGGCATTCCAATCTCCTATGATGATAAGGACATCATTTTTTGATGTCAGTTCTAGAAGGTGCTGTAGGTCTTCGTAGAACTGGTTGACTATTATTATTATTATGTTCAACTTATATGCCACCCCACTCACAAAGTGCGACTCTGGGCGGCTTACAACATGTCTTCACATAATATACATCTACAAAGTGATACAATTTACAAAGTAAAACACCATTTAACACTTTAAAAACATAGTAATTAAATAACATAGCAATTAGGTAACAAAAGAGCTTTCCACTCACAGCCCTCAAACCCTCCAATACATTATACAATATATAATGCAATAACATATATCATCAAGACATAAGTCCAGAGCTATCAAGCCCCAGCAGCTGCATCCACTTCACTCTCTGGTCCGTTGGGCTGGACAGGATGCTAAAGACTATGGCCTCTTCTGCATTAGTGGTTGGGGCGTAGGTGTGAATTACCGTAATGTTGAATGGTTTCCCTTGAATTTGAACTGAGATCATTCTGTCATTTTTAAGATTGTACCTCATTATTGCTTTCCTCTCCCTTTTATTGACTATAGGGGCCACTCTATTTCTTCAAAGGGATCCTTGCTGATTCTCAAGATATCCATGCTCATTCTTTCTATCTCATTTTTACCACATCCAGTTTGCCTTGAGTCATAGATCTTATATTTCAGGTTCCTATACAATATTGTTTCTTACAGCATCGGACTTTCCTTTCACCGTCAGAACCATCCACAGCTGAGCGGCTTTGGCCCAGCTGCTTCACTCTTTCTGGGGCTACTTGTAATTGTCCTTCACTTGTCCACAGTAGCGTGTTAGACACCTTCCAACCTGAGGGGCTCATCTTCCAGCATCACATCATTTAGCCTTTTGATACTGTCCATGGTGTATTCTTGGCAATGGTACTGGTGTGGGTTGCCAGTTTCTTCACAAGTGGACTGTATTTAGTCTGAGTTCTCTGCTTTCCGCTATGGCCTGTCCATCTTGGGTGACCCTACACAGCATAGCCCATAACCTCATCGAACCATGCATCCCCCTTGCCATAGCAAAGCAACAATCCTTGACTTGATAACATGCAATTATTATTATTATTATTAATACACTTCATTTTGTAGCTGGTATACACTGGACCATTTGTAATGAGCATTTTTGAGATGCTAAGGCAAATTCTATATGCTAGGGTTGAAACTTTGCCATATTATATTTCTAAGCAAAATAAAGCTACATTGGGCAGCTGGAAAATGGGGTATTTCTTTGCAACTAGGATGAGAGTTGTACATTATATTTGCATGAGTGCTGGTCAGTGATATTTAGTGTTAGTTCATGATGTTGTTTTTGCAATATGTAGCACAATACCTCATAATCTCTTCAAGCATATATGGTTTCAACTTTCTGACAGATCATTTGGGTCATTTTTTTCTTTGTCCCATATGCTGATAGTGAATTGATTAGAAAACTGTGGATCCTTATGTAGTCAAAACAACCGCTAGCTCCACTTGAGGTGTTGACAGGCTTGAAGGAATTCCAAGGCTTGCAGAAATGCAAATAAATATTTGGCAGGGGAGAATCCAAGAGAGCAAGAAAAGTCAAAGCATGTCAGTGAGAGCTGAGCATGAAGAGTGAGAATCAAACTGAAATGGTTGTTGGGAGTAGGGTGGCTGGCTGGGACACAGAACTGATGAGGAAGAATGGGATAGCATGCAGAGGAGTGCAGAAGGCTCCATGGCTCTTTGCCACCTTGAAAAGTGACATTTTGTTGAAGTCCCATTTGTGGAACACATTACCTAACTGTCATAAAGATGCTGTAATAACATGCAGAGTAGGAAAACAAAAATAGGATGCCACCAGTGTTAAGTCCCTGTTCTTAGTAGCCACCTACCTCAGTTAGAGCCTGCAAACATTATTATTACAGAGCAATGAGGGGGAACCTTTTAAAGACAGAGTGCCCAAACACGAGGCGAACTCTGTGCTGGGGGGAGGGAGGAAGTGCTCCCATTGGACTGCTAGGCAGAGGGATGTGGTGAATTCTGTGCTGGGGCAATGGCACGCGTACCCACAGAGGGCAGTGAGTGCCCCGCCTGGCACACATGCCATAGGTTCGCTACCACTGTTGTAGAGTATACCAATACCCTCTACTTGGTTATTCTTACATAAACTTGCAATTAAGATTGCACATGTTAATTCTTTATATAATTCAATCTACTTTGTAAGCCAATGGGTTAATATTTTCCCTATAATTTCACTCCCCTACTTCATTCTTCAACCATCTCCCTTTATCTCAGTAGGTTTTAGTTTCCCAATGGGGAAATGAGGTACACAGGAAAAGCTTCCTCAAAGATTGTGGTATTTTTCATCTACAATCAGGCAACAGCAACCTTGTGCTGACTCAGAGGCGTAGCTACCGCCGTATCAGCCGTATCAATTATACGGGCCCCCCGGGCTACGGGGGCCCCCCAACGGCAAAAAAAAAAGGAAAAAAAGAAAAGAAAAAATAGCAAAAATTTACTGCGCATGCGCAGAAACTCAATCTGACGCATTGCGCATGCGTCAGATTGAGTTTCTGCGCATGCGCACTTTATTGGAGCCATTTTTGGCTCCAATTTAAAAAAATAAAATTTCGGAGTCGGAGCCGCAGCTTCTCAGAGCGGCTCCGATGGTGGCCCTCAGAGGAGGGCACCTCCCCTGGGGCCGCCCAGCTCCCACGGGCAGGTTGAGGCCTGCCCGGGCTGTCCGCTGCTGCCGAACCCCCATGGCCTGGGGACGCCTGGCAGAGTGCGCCACCGCCTCCTCCGGGTCCGGCGGTGGCGACAGTTGCGCCTGCCTGCCTGCCCCCGCCCCCGCCAGGCTGACGTCTGAGACTTGCAGGAGTGCGCTGTGGAGGGCGCGCGCGCGGGGAGGCGCGGGGCAAGCGGCTCCGGAAGAGAAGGAGGAGGAGGCTGCAGTCGGGGGCAGCGCGCCTTGCCATGCAGCCCCAGGAGGGTAAGTGAGGGTTTTGTGTTTCGGGTGGGTGGGTGGTTTATGTGTGTGTTGGGTGGGTGGGTGGATTTTTATTAAATTTTTGTTTTATTTCTTTATTTATTTTAATTATTAAAGTTATTTACGGGTTTGTGTTGTGGTTGTTTGGGTGGGTGGGTGGGTTGAGGTGTGTGTGTGTTTGTTTGTTTGTTTTAATTCTATTCTATTTTATTTATTTATTTTTATTTTTGGCCCCGCCCACGACGTCATGACGTCATGACGTTGGCTCCCCCCACGACGTCATGATGTCATGACGTTAGCTCCGCCCCGCATATAAAGGGCCCCCAAACAATTTTTATACTGGGCCCCGCCAAGGTAAGCTACGCTTCTGTGCTGACTAATCTTTCTCACACTAGGTCAGGCGAAAGGAACGACAGAATGAATTCACCAAAAGGTGGCTTCATTTTGGCAGTTTCATGTTTGGCCTAGACACGAAAGAAGTGGGGAGATAGATAGATAGATAGATAGATAGATAGATAGATAGATAGATAGATAGATAGATAGATTGATTGATTGATTGATTGATTGATTGATTAACTGATTGACTGATTGACTGATTGATTGATTACAGGTCTGTTTCTTTTTTTGTTGCAGGTCAGATAGGCAGGTGGGAATCATTGTGAAAACACTGTGTAGCTGCCATCAATCTGCTCTCTTATTGCAAGTCAAAGTCTTCTGGGCTTGTGTTTAAAGATTGATGGTCCCCTCTAATATAATCCTGCCAGCTCTCAACACCATGTTCATAGGTTCTTCTTCATGCGGGGCCCCTGCCAGAGAAGAGAAAAGTATTTTCTTTCTTTCTTTATGGGACCACAGTTCATAGATTTCTGCAGGTATCTTGGCCCTTAATTTTCCAGGATTCTAACTCACCCTGAAACTGTAGATAGTAAGGCTCTCTGCTGCCAACATGGTTGCATTCACACAAAGGCGGGTGCCAGATGGGAGTGGGGCAGGGATAGAGACATCCAAATGAGCAAATGTGTGTTCAGTGAAAACACATGTTTAAAATAAAACTTTATTTAAATAAGAATACATTATACAAAAAAATCCCAATGAAATGGGCAATCCTCCAAAATAAAATATACAAGAACATCAGATGGTATTACAGTGGTACCTCACTTAAAGAACATAATGCATTCCACAGGAATGCTCTTTAAGTGAGTTTGCTCTTTAAGTGAAACACCATTGTAAGTGACCAATTGTGACTTCTGGCAGGGGCCGGGTGGGTTTGCAAACCCTGATTTAGTTGTTAAGCGAGTTTTTGGTTGGTTTTAGTTGTTAAGCAAGGTGACCATTCAGAGAAAATTGTACTCTTTAAGTGAGTTAGTCTCTAAGCAAGGCACTCTTTATGTGAGGTTTTACTGTACTAAATTAACATGTCTTTTCATAAGTCAACATGAGAGGCTGGTGTGTGTGTGTGTGTGTGTGTGTGTGTGTGTGTGTGTGTGTGTGTGTGTGTGTGTGTGTTCACTAAAAGAATCAGTAAAATTGTTAAAATACTGAATAAAAGAGAGCAAGGTTTTATGAAATGAGGCTGTGCTGGCAATGCGGCATGCTAATTGTGAATATGCAATATTTAGTGTAATGTATGAATACCCCTACTCATCTGCCTACCTACCTACATCTGTCAGGCTTTAACACTTCAAGCCTTCCATTTTGAAAAGCCAGTTTTAAGATGGTATTTCATAATATTATGCCCTTTGATTGAGTTGTCCTCTGTGGACATTATTTTATGTTGGTCACCATCTATGGGTATGTTTTTATGTGATGTTAATTCTAAAAAGTTTTTAGTTTTATATGTAATTTTCATATTGTATTTCTATGCATATCTTTTGTTTATGATTGCTTATTGCGAATCGTTAGAGTGACCATCTAGTTAAATGAGCAGTATAAAAATGGAATGAATGAATGAATGAGTTGTATGTACTACAGAGTATAGCAGAATGGTGGTTTATATATTTGGCTGGGGAGTTTGATTCCACACTGTACTTGTGGATGAAAAGACAGCCTGTGTAGCCACTGGCAAGCTGAATGGACACCTCTAGAAGAAAGGAATGGTAAACCAGATGTGTATTCACTACCTAGAAAACCCTAGAAAGGGTTGCCATAAGTTGGAATCAACTTGATGGGAATCAACTTTGATAGCACACAATTGAAGTGTTGCACTCAATATGCCAGCAGATTTGGAAAACACAGCAGTGGCCACAAGACTGGAAAAGGTCAGTATATGTTTCAATCCCAAAGAAGGGCAATGCTAAAGAATGTTCAGTTTCGCTCATTTCACACACTAGCAAGGTCATGCTCAAGATAATACAGGCTAAGCTTCGGCAGCACACAGAACTTCCAGATGTGCAGGCTGGGTTCCAAAAAGGTAGCGGAACTAGAGACCAAATTGCCAATATTCGCTGCATCATGGAGAAAACAAAGGAGTGCCAGAAAAAAATCGACTTCTGTTTAATTGACTACATCAAGGCCTTTAATTGTGTGGACCACGATAGACTGTGGCAAGTCCTTAAAGAGATGGGAGTACCAGACCACCTCATCTGTCTAATGAGAAATTTGTACATGAGTCAAGGAGTGACAGTTAGGACAGGATACGGAACTACTGATTGGTTTAGAATAGGAAAAGGAGTATGACAAGGTTGCATATTGTCACCCTGCTTATTTAACTTATATGCAGAGTATATAATGCGCAATGCAGGCCTGAATGAATCATAAGCTGGATTTAAAAATGCTGGGAGGAACATCAACAACCTGAGATATTCAGATGACACTACCGTAATGGCAGAAAGTGAAGAAGACCTAAAGAGCCTGTTGATGAAGGTGAAAGAAGAAAGTGTAAAATCTGGCCTGAGACTCAACATAAAAAAAAAAAACCCAAGATAATGGCAACTGGCCCTATTACGCCCTAGCAAAAAGAAAGGGAAGAAACTGAAGCAGTGACTTACTTTACCTTCTTAGGATCTAAGATCACTGCAGATGGTAACTGCAGCCATGAAATAAAAAGAAGATTAATTCTTGGGAGGCGAGCTATGAGACACCTAGGGAACATAATAAAAAGTAGAGACATCAACCTGCAAACAAAAGTCCACATAGTTAAAGCAATGGTATTCCCAGCAGTAATGTATGGGTGTAAGAGCTGGACCATAAGGTAGGCTGAGAGCAGAAGAATAGATGCCTTTGAGATGTGGTGCTGGAGGCGAATTTTGAGAGTACAGTAATACCTCGGATAACGACTGCATTGGATAACGCTAACATCGGATAACGATGCAAAATTTCTAAAGAAATTTTGCATCGGACAACGATCTGTCAGCGTTATCCGATGCAGTCGTTCTTAGCAGCAGGGTAGCTGGGAAGCTGAACAGGGTTCTCTGTTGAGCTTCCCAGCCGCCTTGCAGCTGTGGGGGCAGGGGTGGGGTGGCTAGAAAGCTGACGGGGGGCTCCCTCATCAGCTTCCCCAGCCACCCCACAGCTGCGGAGGCATGGGAGGGTGGCTAGGGAAGCCGACGGGGAGTCTCCGTCGGCTTCCCCAGCCACCCTTCAGCTGTGGGTCGGGTCTTCCAACCTCCCTGAAGCCGGCAGGGGAGTCAGAGAGCCTGAAATGGGTTTAAAAAATTGACTTTTTTACCCATTTTGGGCTCCCTGACCCTCCTGCTGGCTTCAGGGAGGTTGGGGGACCCAATGTATACTATTTTTGAAGTTCCCCCATCCTCCTGGAGGCTGTAGCAAGCCAAAATGCGGGATTCGAATCCCGACATTTTGGCTTGTTGCAGCCTCCAGGAGGGTGGGGGAACTTCAAAAATAGTACGCATTGGCTCCAGGGAGGTCAGGAGACCAGATCTGATCTATTTTTGAAGTTTCCCCACCTCCCTGGAGGCTGCAGCAAGCCAAAACGTCAGGATTCAAATCCTGACGTTCTGGCTTGCTGCAGCCTCCAGGGAAACAGGCCTTTTTTAAACATTGTGCGATCAATGCATCGCACAACGTTAAAAACCGGATAACAGCGAGACTTGTGGAACCAAGTCTCATCGTTATCCGAGGTACTAGTGTACTCTGGACAGCAAAGAGAACAAATAAGTTGATCCTGAAGGAAATCAACCCTGACTGCTCCTTGGAGGGACAAATATTGAAGATGAAGCTAAAATACTTTGGACACCAAATGAGAAGAGAGGACTCACTTGAGAAGGCCTTGATGCTGGGAAAGATTGAGGAACAAAGGAGAAGGTGGTGGCAGAGGATGATATGGCTAGATGGAATTGTTAATGCAGTGGGCATAGAGCTGAGCAAGCTGCAGAGGATGGCGGAGGATAGGGGTGTGTGGTGTGCAGTAGTCTGTGGGGTCGCAAAGGGTCAGAATCAACTGTGTGACTGAACAACAACTGCTACTACTACTATTTGTTGTCATAATTGTCATTGTCATCGTCGTTATTGTTGTTGTTGTTGTTGTTACATGTGACAACCAATTGTGGTGTAGTGGGTAGAATGATGGACTATGATCTAGGACACCTGGGTCTGGATTCCTATTCATCCATGGAACTTACTGGGAGAGTGGAACTGGTAAAAACCGTCCTTAAACTCTGCATCTTACTTATCTTGAAAACCCTAATAGGGTTGCTGTAAATCAGTTCCAAGTTGACTCCACATGACAAGAGCAATTACAGTATTTGGATATTTATGAACACATCCCTGAGTATGGGAGATTAAATATTGCTGCCCACATTGACAAAGACAGACTTCAGTTGCTCATGGAAGTTTGTTAGATATTCTCACAGCAGTGTTTTATACAGTCCAGTTTCCCTCCCCTCTGAGTCATTTTGGCTCCTTCATAGCAATCCTTCCTGTTTGTTTAAAGGCAATGCTTCTGCCTATGACTCAGTAGCTCCATTTGTAAAGTATGCTTGCTCTGTTAAAGTCTACCAGTAGCCTCAATAGCCACATACATTTCCTACACAGTTCTAATTTCCCTATCCAAAGTCACCTGGATCTTCTGGACACTTTACAGCCACTTTATTTACCTTTTTAAAAATCCAGCATAGATTCTCAATTCACACACAGCTGTATCCAGAGCTGCTTACACAAAAATATACTGGAGAGGAAAAGTTTTTAAGGAAAATACAGTGTGGGGTAGATCTCCCTGTCTCTGAATAAACTTCTTCTGGACAAACAGCAGCTATCTGGAACTGAAGGCTACTGTAGGAGCAGTAAAATTTTCCATTGGGTTCTGGAATGTTAATTTAGCCACAGCAGGAAATTAATACACGCCCTGCAATGTTGTTAGTATGTAAGATATTAGCCAGCAAAGTAAGGGGTCGTTTTAGGTGAATTGATGTTGACCTGTCCACTGAATTTTTGTGACTCCAGCAGTTTGGAAGAGACCTTTTTATTAGGCCTTCAACGTATCTTATGCGCTAACACAGCAATGTCTCCAGCTTTCTCATAGTTCTGCTGTCCCACCATGCAGGCAGAACAATGATTTGCCCAGAAGGAAAACAAAAGTAAATAAATCAAGTGAATACTTGGAGACACCCAATTGTAAAGTATGCAATGATGCATACTTTACAAATGGAGCATGGCATTACCAAAAATGTTATGCTAAAGCTGTTATCACCCATAGCATTTCTTACTTTTGCCCTCAAGTTATCTATGATCAAACATACATTGTAGGCTGAAACACTATAAAAACGTGTGAAACCTTTTTGTTAGAGACAAGAGGCAGGAGAGACAAACTACAGACCACAGGCGATGATGCTACCTCTACAGTTCACACACCCATACCCTCTGTATTACATAATTCAAAAACAAGTCAGTAGAGTTACTAGTGAATAATTGTTACAGGATTTTAGCCCAGACCTTATTTTATAATTAACTATCCCTATAGGTGGACTTGGGACTGCGGTGACTTAGAGCAGAGGTGCCCAAACCTTTTGGGCTGTGGGCCGGTCACATGGTTCCTCCCACTGGAAGCAGAAGTAAAACACACACGTGCATGTGCAGAATGCTGCAATAAATGCACCTGTGGCTGTCGTAAACACATTTATGACAGCTGCGAGTGCATTGACAGCAGTGTTGCATTTTACTTCTGTTTCCTGGAGTGGTATGGGCAGTGCAGGCTGGATGAATTGGTGTCAGGGCTGAATCTGGCCCACGGGCTGTAGTTTGGGCATCCCTGGCTTAGAGACTAAGATGCTGAACTTGACAACTGGGAGGTCAACAGGTCAGCAGTTCAAAACCCAAGTGCCTCATGATGGAGTGAGCTTCTGTCTCTGTCCCAGCTCCTGCCAGCCTAGAGTGAGCTTCCATCTCTGTCCCACCTCCTGCCAAACTAGCAGTTTGAAAGCAAGAAATTGCAAGGAGATAAATAGGTACCACTTCAGTGGGAAGGTAAACAGCATTCCATGCACTACGGGGTCTGGCCATGCCTGCCAGATGTCCACAGAAACATCTGCAAACGCAGACAGCACTGGCTCTTTGGCTATAAAAGGGGATGGGCACCAAACTCTAGGGTCACAAAGAGGATGGTAAGCCATGCACTCTTTTCATGTATTATTTCCACTCTGTCCTTTGCCCTTTCTTTTGACAGGTTCTTCACTGGAAGGAATTTAGGATTAGTGTTTGTCACGTACATTTTTTAGCTCCCTCCTAACTACCTATTATTGGGGAAGATTCCGTTCAAATGGGGCAGGTCTTCAAAACGTTTCAATTCTTCTAACTTAGAACTGTAGAGCTAAACAAAATCCTAAAGGATTTTGTCCATGGACTGGAATCCCAAACATCTCTCTGGAATACAGTGCATTGATGATAAAAGAGAGTAAATAAAACAAAACAAAAATACAAAAACGTTATGGCACTATAAAGACTAACCGCTGTATTCTAATGTTAGCTTTCGTAGATCAAGTCCACTGCATCAGACAGAAGAGAGAGTCTTCATGACATCAATTTATGCACATCAGGTACAGGGGTACAGAATGATTTGCATAAAAAAATTAGCTCTATTCTAATAAGCCCTTAAGCTCTATGGATAGAGGACTCCTACTCGCTAGTTCAAGGACTTATGTTTAATAAATAACAAAAGGTCTTGTGGCAATTTAACTAGCAAAATAACAAAATAAAGGAGTCAGCTACTGTGCAGCCATAAAGCTTTAGCTGCATTTTTGTACTTTTAAATACAAGGAGCCCCATGTCCTTGACCTAGTGCAGTGATGGTGAACCTTGGCACTCTAGCTGTTCTTGAATTTCAATTCCCAGAAGCCCAAGTCCCTGTGAATCCACCCGGAAATGGAAGTAAACCGCGTACACGCAATAAACCCATTTCTGTGGATTCACAGGGACTTGGGCGTCTGGGAATTGAAGTCCAAGAATAGCTGGAGTGCCAAGGTTCCCCATCATGGATCTAGTGCAACAAACATGCAGCTTCTGGAGTTACATGGCCATAGCTTCCACCAAACACCTGCGGCAATGCTATTCAGAGATTCAGTTGCTAGAAGGAGAATGGATGCCGCACCTCCTGCTGATAGTTTTGGCTGGGGAACTGAGTGTGTAACATGCACTGCATCTGTGATTGCATCTCTTCATACAGGGAGTCTATTTTGTTCCTCTTCTCCCTTTTCTGCCCTAGGAGAGGAGGAGTAGTAAAGCATTCTCAGCCACAGCTTGAACATGTGAATCCTGAAATGGGGAGGGTGGAGAGTACTTACTGAGAGCATATCCTGAGGATCTCCTCAACATATGACAATTTTTCTTTCCATACCTCCAGAAGGCACATAGGAATGTTTTAAGTGAAACTTTTAAAAACTCAAATTTTATGTGTGTAGAAGGTTCTGGGAGGTCCCAAGGATCTTGGAGGGTCACATTTGGGCCCTTGAGGTCTGCACGCAGCAGGCCTCTTTACAGAGAGTGGCTAAAATAAATTTTGTGTCTGAAGTTATTCTGGGTTGAAAGGATTTTTGCTGGAGAAACTCCTCTCAGGGGATACCCGAATGAGGCTCCTTTCATGTCCCTAAGATTTCATGTCCCACCAAAGTGGTCCCTATTGATCTCCTTGCAATGTCTTGCTTTCAAACTATTTGGTTGGCAGGAGCTGGGAGAGAGATGGGTGCTCAAACTTTCATGCAGTACCTGGGTCTTGAACTGCCAACTTGCCGGCCTCCCAGCTAACAAGGCGAGCTTCTTAACCACTGAGCCGCCGCCACAGCTCCATAGAGAGTGGCTGCCAAGATTTTATTTGCATCAACAGCTTCACATATTGCTTCACTAGCTTCATATTAAACTCAGGCGAGATCTTTTTAAGGCTTTAGTACTTTTAAAAACATTTCCCTATTTTGAAAAGTTACATTTAACAATATCAGTGTAATTTGCATTTAGCTATTTGCCTGGTTAGTTGATACATTTTATCCAGCTTTCCCACCAAATAGTGTTCAAGGCAGCTAGCAACATTAACAAAGTCAAATAAAAAAACCACAATCAAAACATGACATTCCTTAGTTAATAAAAACCATGAGAAAAGTGTTCTTTTTCTCCATAAGCAGAAAAAGGAAGGGAAGGATTAAGAGTTTAAAATTCTTTCTTTGATTTTGAAGCTCGTTATAGTTTGGATGCAAACAAAAAATGAATGCACAATAAGCAGTATTAATTAATCTTATATGTGTGAACAGCAACAATTTGAACTATCCTTTCTTTTTGGCACCAGGTTTCCAAAATAATAACTTTTACTTTAACATAAAATCATAGATTTTTCAAAACAAAAGAATAATCATTTGGCTAGATGGGATTCTCAGTGTCCTAGTATGGTGTGTTTCACCAAGTGACTTGTGCTGTTGTTTGTTTTGGTGAATGTTGAAGAAACTCAGACCTTGTTTGGAAAGAAATGATCTCAAGCCTACAGATGGTCGAATTATAACCTGTGAGAAGTTCCCCACTGTTTTCCTTCAGGGAGAAGTGTGGCCTGTATTTTTTTGTGGCAGATGGTCAGGAAAGGACAGGAAATGTGACATGGCTCCCTTCACAATGTTATGTATATTTATTCAAAAGTAAGTCTCCTGCATTTCCAGAAGTTGTGTGCCTCTGAGTCAGAGCATGGAAAAGTTAGTTTATTAGATGATGTATCCAGTGATGGGCTGTAACAGGTTCTCACCAGTTCTCCAGAACCGGTAGTAACTTTTCCCAGTGTCCCAGAGAACCGGTAGCAGCTTTTGGGGGGAACCACCTTCAGGGCTTACCTTTTCACTGGTGGGTGGGTGTATTTTTTATTTAATTTATTTACATGTTTGTGTTGTGGGTGGGTGGGTGGGTTGAGGGATGTGTGTGTGTTTATTTTTAATTTCATTTTATAATTATTATTTTTTTCTTTGGCCCCGCCCATGACATCATGATGTCATGACATTAGCTCCGCCCACACTGTGATGACATCATGGTGGGGTAGTAAAAATTTTGACATCCCACCACTGGATGTATCCCAGAATCCTTCAGCCCTCAAGGCCACTGTCCATGTTCACTATTAAACTATGGTAGCTATATTTAAGGAGGAGGGAAAGATAACTTTTCCAAAACCTACTCTGATTGCTAGTTGCTAGGACACAAAAGCAAGACAGCTCTCATCAATGGGTTCTGCTTCCAAACTAATCCATCCGTTTCAAGCACCCTCACATAAAACCAGACTATTGATTCATATTACTTACACTGACTGACAGTCAGATTCCTGGAGTCTCTCCAAGCTCTGGCTGTCTGTATCAATGACTGAAGCATTCACAGAAGAAAGTTTTCCATCAAGCCACAACTTCTCTTTGAAATGATTGGCCAGTCTTGGAGACAGCATAATGGGCTAAACCTCAGGCTGAACCTTCTAGGCATTTACTTTGTTCTTTCATGCATATGAATGCAAAATTATGCAGAATGATTCACTTAGGACAGCAATATGTTACCTAGAGAGGATTTCTTCCCTGTCAGGACAAGTACGTTTCACGAACCAGGACAGTTTGGCTGTACTTCGTTAAGGCAATTACCCATTTTGTTATGTGTTTCTTATGCAACAATAAATACTGTAAACCCCAGAATAAACACTGTCTGCTGCCCTCTGACCATTTTTCCAAGAATTAGTTGAAGTGCTTTCCAAAAAGGCAACAGTAATGCAGGAAGTTTTCCAATTTGGCATTGTTAGCAGGATAGAGATGCCAAAGGTTTAGCCCGATTTGCTCGAGGGTCATGAATGCGCACAGTATGCAGGCACGTTATCATTCCTCCAGCAAAGCTTATATAAGTCCTGTTTTTCACAGATGAAAATCCATAAAGGTAAAGATTGTAGCTTGTCTGACCTTGTTGTCAGAAACAATCTGTTTTCATTGACTGCAAATCGAATTTCCATGTTTCTCTTCCTTCTTCTCATCTGTCTGAACAACTCTTTTATGCTGGCACCACACTCCTACTTTCTCAGGAGTCAGCTTCCAGACTCTATACGTGTCTGAGTAGACACATATAACATAAGACTGTTAAGAAAATACCACAGAGTTCCACAATACAGATTTCAGCTTGTTCTCTCTCTTCAAAGCTATGACAAACACAGGTTATCCGGGATAGGAAAAATGGATGAAGTCAAGCAGAGCCCCCCCTTTCCCCTCCTCCAGTACAGGATGTGTGCTGTTACCGGTTATCTGAACATACAGCCAGTGTTTCATACAGGAAAGGACTCTGTGCCTCATACCCAAGACTCTACATGAGGGGTTCCCAACCTTTTCAAGCTGGGGGCCGGGTAACGCCTCTCAGTCAGCTTTGAGGGCTGGATGGCCATTTTGCCCTGCCTGCATGATGGGGTGGCCTAATTGTCCCATCAGCTTCAAATGGGTGGCCATTTTGTTCCTCAGATACCCTTGGAGGGGTGGGGGGGCTACATGAAATGGTGCTGTGGGCCAGATCCAGCCCACCGGTCTTAGGTTGGGAACCCTTACTCTACACAGTAGAAAGAACTGCAGGGTACTCTGGTATGATAGGGAGTTCTAAGCATGTTTTGGAATAGCATTATTTATTTATTTAAAATACAAGAAACAATGCACCTACCTTTTTAATTTGACAGCACTATCCAGTGGTGGGGTTCAAATTTCTTTACTACCTACTCTGTGGGAATGGCATGGTGGGCATGGCCAGAGGAAAAGACCTGTGTTGTACCTAAATTAGGACTACTTTATTTCAAAACTTGGATGGGTAGAGGGGCCAGCCAGAATTTCTGCTGCCGGTTCTGACAAACTGGTGCGAACCTGCTGAATCCCACCACTGGTACTATCTACAGTCCTCTATGGGAATGAAACATTGTCATTAATGTAGGCGGAGAAAAAAGAACTATCAAGAGCCATAAGAGCCATGGAAAGATCAATGCTAAAGATACCCCTTTTGCGGTCACATCCCCAACGCCCAGATAAGAGAACAAAGCAGAATCAAGGAAGCTGTTGCTGAATATCAGAAATGGAAATTGCACTGGCTTAGACATCTCTCTTGAATGACAGACTGGTATTGGACAGCAGCAGTCACCGAGTGGTATCTCAGAGGAATAAAGAGACCCCCTGGCAGGCCCCCCAAAAGATGGGAATACCCAATCGTGAAAAGATTTGGTCGAACCTGGAGAAGAAGAGCGTGGCAATGAAATGAATGGGAAACGAGTTGCGACCAGGAACTTATCCCTCAATAGTCTGGTCAATCAAGGAATCAAGGAATTTACAATATTTCTGCAGTACTTTTCAGGACCAACTTTTTCCAAAAGTGGCTGCTGCTGCTTCTTCTTGAGTATTTTAGAGCAATTCCAGAATTCAATGGATTATTAATGCTAATTCTATCTGATTAACCAAAATAAAAGTCTTCTATCTTTCCACCTCTAGGGTCACCTGACATGATTTTTTATGTATTAAGCCTTGTTGACCAGGTTTCTTCACTTTCTGCTCTGTTTGTCTGCTCGCTCTCTCTCTCTCTCCTATTCACAGGTCTGGGGGGGAAAACCCAGCTGCATAGGATATTTTTGGTAAATTTTATGTTTTCTAGTGTGTTGAATCAAAAAATGACCTCGATTTCCACCATCATGTACAGTTTATTCACAAAATATGAGGATTTTGCATTAAGAAAAGCATAAGTGGTGAGAAAATTAAACAAACAATTGCTTCATAATATATACTTAACATTCCATATTCACTCTTTTTGTCTGTGAAACCTTTTCTTCTTCTCTTTTATGCTCTTCCGAACCCACTTTCACTTTCCATTTCCTGTTTCCTGTTTGAGCATCCAACAGTAGTCAACTAGCATATTGACATTCCATCTTCCTTGGTAGCGTCTCTCAATATCACGGACATCCTGGTGAAATCTTTCACCCTGCTCTTCACTGTAGGCTCCCAAGTTTTCAGAAAACTAGTCGACATGGGAGTGTAAGAAATGAACTTTTAAGCTCATCTTGCATCCTTGAGCTTTATACGCATTCAACATCTGTTGTACAATGGTTTTGTAGTGAGGGTCCTTAGTATCCCCTAAAAAGTTGTGAACAACATCTTTGAAAGAGTCCCATGCTTCCTTTTCTTTTTCTCCCATTGTTTCTAAAAAGAGGGGATCGGATAACAGTTTTTGTATGTTGGGGCCAGTAAAAACTCCCTCTTTCAAATTGGCTTCAGACAGTTTTGGGAACTTGGCTCAGATATCTAAAAACATTCCCTATCTTTTGGCAGTGATTTAACAAACTGCTTCATAAGCCCTAATTTAATATGAAGAGGTGGCAATAAAACCTTTTTTTTGTTGGAACCAAGGTCATATTATTGACGTCATTTTCACCAGGGATTAAGGCGTCTTGAACTGGCCAGTCAGTTTTTGTCCAACAGAGGTCTCTGGCTCAACTGTCCCACAAACATAGGAAGCAGGGATATTTTGTATAACCTGCCTGCTGGCCTAACAACATAGCTAGTATTTTAAAGTCTCCACAAACCATCCAGCGATGTTCTTGATATTTGATTTTGTCAAAAATCACAGTTAACTGTGGCTGGTTACAAGGATTGCATAACATCCCTTCTTCTTCTTCTTCTTCTTCTTCTTCTTCTTCTTCTTCTTCTTCTTCTTCTTCTTCTTCTTCTTCTTCTTCTTCTTCTTCTTCTTCTTCTTCTTCTTCTTCTTCTTCTTCTTCTTCTTCTTCTTCTTCTTCTTCTTCTTCTTCTTCTTCTTCTTCTTCTTCTTCTTCTTCTTCTTCTTCTTCTTCTTCTTCTTCTTCTTCTTCTTCTTCTTCTTCTTCTTCTTCTTCTTCTTCTTCTTCTTCTTCTTCTTCTTCTTCTTCTTCTTCTTTTGTGTTTAGGCCAATTGTGAAACTCCCAAAATGAAGGCACCTTTTAGTAAGTTCATTCTGGAGTTCCTTTCACCTGACATAGAGTGAAAAAGATTAGCTAGCAACACAAGACTGCCTTTTCCAGGGTATGCTCTGAGTGCACCCTTTGGCATGCGTGCCATAGGTTCATTTCCACTATTCTGGAGCCTCTCTTTTGGAAATAAACAAAATAATATGAAAGTAAAAAAATATTCTCTGTTGTGGTTTCTTGTAGGGAACTACTGTATTTCCTGTGGTTTCCTGTTGTAGGGAATTATTGGATAATGTTGTTAATATCACTCACTGTGTGGGCAGTTAAAATCCAGCACCCCAGGTTAGAAGTAACAACGGCAGGTAAATCATAGAGCCAATCTGATATGTAACTACGCAGTACAGAGAAAATAAATTAATGCAATGCAATCAGCCTATCTGCTTGAACCAAAGTACTGTATCCAGTTACAGTGTCTTGCCTTTTGTGTATCAGAAATTACAGATGACTGTAAGAATTTTAATTTCTATAAAGTAGGTCTGACTAACTGAGATATAACAAATAAAGTTACTGTCTTATTTTTTCCATGAAAAATTGTGTCTAGAACGAACACTGAGGTGCCAGCGCCTACATAATGTTAAAAACACAGTAATAGCCGAGTACATGTCCTTTATGCTTTGTTGAGAGGTTTCTGTTCAGAGTCCAGCCAGATGCAAAGGCATGGCATATGGCATGAAAATTAAAATGATTCTACCACAGAAAGTCAATGTTTTAAGTACAGTCAAACCTCGCATAAAGAGCCCTTCGCTTAAAGAGTAATTCGCTTAAAGAGCAGAATTTTCTCTGAATGTTCGCTTCGCTTAACAAATAAAACCAATCAAAAACTCACTTAACAAGTAAATTGGGGTTCGCAATCCCCCCACCAGAAGTCACAATTGGTCACTTACAATGGTGTTTCGCTTAAAGAGCAAACTCGCTTAAAGAGCAATTCTGTGGAACACATTACACTCTTTAAGTGAGGTACAACTGTATTTCAGAAACTTCATTCACATTATTTTAGGGATGTTATTTAAAACACTGATTTAGTCTTGGCTATATTAGTCTGTATGAGAATAAATTTTTAATAGACAATAAGACCTTTTGAAGATAATATGCAATAAAGTTATAGGCCAGCCCAGTCATAAAAGACCTTGCTGCTGCTGCTGCTGCTGCCCCTATGACCACCCCAGTAACATCACAAAACTCACCCTGCTGGTCGGACAGGGGGAATGAGGGCCAGCTGTGTGGACCAGCCAGCCCAGCCATAAAAGACCTTGCTGCTGCTGCTGTTGCTGCCTCCACGACCACCCCAGGAACATCTCAGAACTCTTCCTGCTTATTGGACAGGGGGAATGAGGGCCAGCTGTGTGAACTGACTAGCTTGCCAAAGACTGCAATTTCTCTTGACTGTACTGTATTTTTTACACTGTATTTTATTGTATTGTTTTACTGGTTTTTTTATGTAAAATTTATTGATTGCATTATCTGTGCTGCATCTGTTGTTATACTTTTATATTATGCTGTATTTATATTTGAGATTGTGATACTGTATATGTTGCTTATGTTATGTGAGCCACTCTGAGTCGCCTCAGCGAGGTGAGTAGAGCAGCATAAGTCTAATTTAATAATAATAATAATAATAATAATAATAATAATAATAATAATAATAATAATAATAATAATAATAATAATAATAATAATAATAATAATAATAATAATAATAATAATAATAATAATAATAATAATAGGTAAAGGAAGGATTCCTTCACCTTCAATGCTGCCTTCAGTTTTTGTACCTCAAGGGTTTGCTGAATTGCTTTCTCTATGCTTAAAATGTCTTGAGAATTGGCCCTTTGTTACCATCAATTCATCTATTCAGCTGTATCAAACAAAGGTAAGGATAGAGCAGAAACAACTGAGAATGAAAATTGAGGAATGGCAAGAACTGAGAATTCTTTTCTACCCCTTTTTGCTTGCTAGCTTGTAATTGTTGGTACTCTGGATATTTTGTGGTTATTCATGAACCAAATTATACTGCCACAAGCTGCACATGCTTGTTGGCTATCAAAAATCACAGCAGTTTACATTGTTCTTTAGAATCATCTGTATTATGGTGTTTGCTTTCCATAAAATGCCCAGTGCTCATTGCTTTGTGTGGAACTGATATCTCCTAATTTCTCCAGAGGATACGAAATGGCAAGATGCGCAGCCAATAGAATTGAGGAAAAAGCACAGTCAGTGATATTACTTCATCAGAACACATTTTCATTGGCTGATATTCTTGCTGTTACCTAGCAACACCCAAAAGATGCAGGCTATGATGAGATGCTATTTAAACATTTTTGGTTGTTTGGATAGAGTGACCCAGATTTGTTTTATAAACCATTATAAGATCTTCAATTCAAGTTCAAATGGGACTTTTTGTCTTTACATATGCATGGTATATACTGTACTTGAGCAGCATTCAAAAATTATCTCTAGGTTAGGTTGATTCCCCCCCCCCCCAGTAGACTGAGACATACAGTTTGATCCTGTGGTTCTCTGAATATTGCTGGACACCAAATCATCTGACTCAGCATGGTCAATTGTCTGATGCTTTGCAATGACATCTGGAGATCCATGGGTTCCCCATCTTTAATGCTGAATGCCTTTTATTTTACCTACCTAAAGTCCTGTCTGAGGTAATAATTAATCAACATTTCATCAGGAGGGCTATAGCACGTGGTACTCAACTTTCCGCAAATGCTCCTGAAATATAAATTCCATAATCTCATTTACACTTGTAGTACAAATTATATGTTCATAACACACATGGTGGACCTAGACATTATTGTCTTTCATCTGAACTCCTAGGCTAGAGGGCTTCTACTATTTAGCATTGTACAGAAATGGAAATTTCACCAGAAGCTATTATTCTCCAGACACCTTAGTGACAGAAGACAGCAGACCTGGTGAAGTTCTCTCTTTAATAGAACTTCTAAAGATAACCTAAACAAGCCAATGTTAAACAAGAAAAACATGGTTTGGTTGCTTTCAGCATTGGTCACTTTTCGATTCTAGAAAAGGCCTTCTCTAAAATTGTTTATGAAGAGTCAGATTTAAATGGTAAATTTGGTCTCATTGAGGCTTCTCATAACTATTTGCCATTTGGAGGATTAATTTTTTTAAATGTACAATGTTCCAGAGAGACCCTCAAAAGTTGCCCACCTCTGTTGTAAAGGACGATTCCAACAATTTACCTAGTTATCATTGTCTTGAGTGAAATCTTTTACTTACGTTCACAGGAAGCAAAAACATATACAAAATGGAATTTCAATTTATTTTTAAACTTTATTTTCAATCAACACTCTCAGATCCACCCAGAAAATGCCCCATATTATCTTTTCTTGTATGGCTGCTTGGCTTTTCTCCTGGTCTGAGTGCTTAACATTCAGGGATAGCTGGTGGAAACTTACCTTCTTATTGAACTAATGTTTAACTGCATGCTGGGCAAAATCCTGTTGATTTAGTTATGCTGGCATAAACCAGATCCAAGAACTGGGAATAATTATGTTAAATTAATTGAAAGCTTCTGAGGCTCCTTTTATTGCAGGTAAGCCTCAATAAATAAAATGCCTTTGGTTTACAGTTGGTGGTTCAAATTCTGGCAGTGATGATCCACCAAGAGTTTTTGGCTATTAACGACTCCTCCCCTGTCTCAAGACTCCAAATGCTTCCACAAGACAAAAGGGATCTCTAAGGAGCCTCCAAACCTGAAAAGGCAGAATATGAAGGTTTCAATTACAGTAATCTAAATTAATTATTTTTGGCACTTGGATCTGGTTTATGCCAGTATAAATACACAAACTGAATTTTGCACACTGTGTCCTCAAATCATAGCCATTTATGGAAGACTTTAGCCAGATGAGGTCAGTGGGTTGTATTTGAATTATGGGGTGTTTGCGTATCTCATGCACGGAGCATTTGCCCCCACTGTTCAGTCTAAGAGTTTGCTACTAATGGAACAAAGATAAGTAAGAACCTTAGTGAGATCTGCAAAACCCAACTCCTGATTTTTCAGTTTAAGCCAAATCATATTCTACTGGTAGTGGCATCATCCAAGAAAATGGATGTGGGTTGGCTGTCTTCAGCCACTAATTCAAACACTACAAAGGACACAGTCCTGCCCTTACAACCACAAGATAATTGTACCTGTCTCCTTTACAGCTATCTAGCCCAGGGTTCCTCAAACTTCCCTCTCCAGGTGTTTCTGGACTTCAGTTACCAGAAGCCCAAGTCAGCACACCTGCTGATCAGGGCTTCTGGGAATTGAGGTCCAAGAACATCTGGAAAGCCAAGTTTGAGGAACCCTGGTCTAGATAGTTCAGTGGTTTAGGTATCTGGTCATGGAGTCAAAGGTTGCAAGTTTGAGTCCATACTGTGCCTCTTGGGAGATGAGTCAGCATGTGCAGTCATGGGCATGATGCATCTTGCATTTATGTATACACTCAGAAAGACAGATAAGCGGGGGGCGTGGCTTGGATGGCTTAGGAAGAGCAGCAGCTTCTCCTTGCTCCGCCGATTCAATGGGGAATTAATGGGTATTTTTCACTTATTTTTTTGTTAAAAAAGAGTAAACTCGGGACGGAAATTGAGAACTATAGAAAGAGTGCAGGGATCTGCTGTCTGGAAGTAAATTGACTGGAAAACAACGGAGAAAAGTCAACAGAGGCGGAACAGGCTTGGAGGTTTGGACTCCGGGCGGCGGGGCAAGCCGGCGGCTCGGAAGAGTCGCTGGATCCAAGCCAGCCACCTGTTGAGCGGACCCAAGCCTTCCTAAAAGTGGATTGAGCAACGGAAAGGTTGTGTGAACACATTTTAAAGGAGGACTTGCCTGTGGAGTTGCGCAGGAAACTTGATTTGCTGACTCGTTGTGGCGCCGGAGTCTGCCCAAGGACTAAAACTGTGGACGTGGTGAGTTCGAACCCAAAGCCTGGGGGGGCAGACGGGGCGCCGCGAAGAGGAGGCTGACAGCAGTCCCAATTTTGAGAATATAGGGGAAGGAGAGGGGATTGCGAGGAGAACGAAAGAGGAAAGTGCGGTGTTGGTTCCCTGGCGCTTGTATCGGAACGGAGAGAATAATGGAGAATATGCGGTTTTAAAGTGCTATTCCCGGAGATCTGTGGGTTGTGCTTTGCGGAACGAAGAATAGCTGTTTGGACCCTTTTTATTCTATTTTTGAAGAGGGAGTTTTCAACAAGAAGTAAAGACATTAAAGGGTCCGTTGAGAGCGGTAAGAAGATGGCGGAGTAAAGCGAAACTTACACAGACACAAAACGAAACTTAGCAAGCTAGAAGAAAGAAGAGGCGGAACAGCGCCATTTTTTTTCTCTCTCACTTTCTTTTTATGTGTTTTAAATGTTTGTTGGTCTGTGTTGTTCTCTTGTTAGTAGAGTTTTGTCTGTCTTTACCCCCTTTCCATCCCCCCTCCTTGAGTTCGTCATGGAAGGAGGTCTATTTTTTGTTATATAACTTCTTATTACTCCTACTGTCTTCGTAATTTTTGTTTGATCCTCACTCCCTCCCCTACCCCCCTCCTCTTTCTCTTCCTATCGTTACTGTAACTTTGTTTTTTCTCCCTTTCTTTTTTTTTCTTTTTTTTTTTTCCTCCCCTTCCCCTTTCTAGTATATTATAGATTCTATAGTTTAAGGGTTATATTAGGACTGTACATTTCTTCTTCTTTCTTGGATTCCTATCACTAATCTTAAATAATAAAAATCTTCCCTTTTCTCCCCCTCTTTCCTTTAACACTCTTATTAAAATTATTAAAATTATTAAAATATATATACACAAGGAAATCATCACAAGATTAACACTAGAGGATTAACTAGATACATGTGTGTGTGTGTATAGATATATATATAGATATGTATATGTATGTGTGTGTGTGGATATGAGCATACACATAGGTGTCTCATATTGATTTCTCTGCATCATAGTAAATTATTTTATATTGAGGGTGCTGATTGAATCAAGTGCTTAAGCCATATATAAACTAATATTATATTCTAAAATCAATAAGTATATTAAAAATTGGATTTGACAGGTAATCAATCAAATTAATGAATTTTTAATTGGTCTAACTGACTTCAAATTTAATTGGAAATTGAATATAAACGAAATTTGACTTTGGATATTGTTCATATTGATACAAGATCTGATTGTTAGCTTAGTTAATTGACCTTATTGAAACTGATTGACTGATGATCAAAGAAAATAATTGATTCTAAATTAGGATTTACACAAATTGTCTTAAAGAGATTGAATAACTGATTGAGTGGTTGACTATTGAACTTTATTGAAACTATAATGGAGGGTGGAAGGGGGAGAGAGGAGGAGGAGGTAGTTAGGCCTAAAACCAGGAGAGAAAGGAAAGAGCAACAGAAAGACCAAAAGGAGAAGGAGAGACGCACCCCATCGCCGACTTTGGAGACTTTAGATGTTGCGGAAACTCCTAAGGTTGAATCTTCTGATATGGAGAGAATGTTTAAATTGTTGCAGCAGTTGTCATCACAGATAAATCACAACAATGAAGAAATGAAGAAGGATAGAGAAATCGCCAGACTTCAACACGAGAGTCTGGCGAGATCCCTTTCCGATTTACAGAAAGAAGTTACGGAGAACACAAAAAAGATTAAGATGATTACAGATACAATTCAAGAAGATGTTAAAAAAGTGACAATAACAGTGAATGAACTTTATCTCCATGAACATCACACCTCACAAAGAGTGACTGTACAAGAGAGAAGAATACAGTTGGTGGAAGAAGGGCAGAGGAAACAGAATATTGTGATAAGAAAATTGGCTGAACGAACGCCAGACAGGCTTAAAGAAAGGATAGTGGATTGGCTTAACTCTTTACAAATGGGGAAAAATTTTGTTCCGGAGGATTTGGGTGGGGTTTTTAGGATTGGGGGAAGAAGGGGTAGGAATACATCTAGAAACGTTTTGGTCAAATTCGCAAATTGGGCGGATAAGCTTAAAGTAATGGCTCATATTAAACAAGCGGGGTCTGGCGTTCTAAAAATAGAAAATGACGATGTGGAAATTTACAATGATATTGCCCCAGAAGAGAGAAAATGGAAGTACAGGATGAAACCCGTCACAAGACTACTGACATCTAAGGGTATTAAATACAACTGGAGGTTTCCGCAACAATTAAGCTTCTTTTATGATAAAAAAATGCATATTATTGATTCTAAGATGGATGTTCTGGGTTATTTGACACATATTGGTTTGATTAAGGTGGCATCAAGTGAATGGATTGAGTTAAGAACAGATTTACACATGTCTGGGGAAAGGGTTTCAGTTCTGAGAATGGAGGGGGAGGAGGGGGGAGCAGCGAGAGGGATGGATACATCAGACCCGAGTCTTGAAATTGCAGAGTGAAAATGTTAATACTAAAGAAAGATCGGCGGAGGGAAAAGGGGGGCTTCAGAGAAGTAATGGCATCTCGCACTGACCCCCCCCTCCCTTCTTCGATATACGAAGGCGACATTCTTGGAAAAGAAGTGGGGAGGGTAAAAGACTGTAGAAGATTAGGTAAGTTTTTCTTTCTTTTTTTCTCATATTATTATTATGTTTTGCAACTTAGTTATTATATGTTGTTAGCTTATTCTTATATAATATTTAGATCTTATGGTTTTTGTAATATAGGGGATAGGTGGTACACGTCCAGGGAGCAATGTAAAAAATTAAGGAGAGTAATAAAATTCGATGGTTAAGAACTTAAAAATATTAACTTGGAATGTGAAGGGTACAGGCACAGTGTTAAAGAGGAAAAGACTACAAATAGCTATTAACAAAGAAAAGGCAGATGTCGTCTTTCTGCAAGAGACCCACCAAAAGTCCGTAGACACAAACAAAATGGTCCTGAGAGGTATGCAAATATACGAGAAAGCCTATGGCTCATCAAAATCAAGAGGAGTTGCAACACTAATATCAGAAAAGGCAGGCTTTAATATGACACAAAGCATAGCTGACCCAGAAGGTAGATATCTTATAGTCAAAGGGAATATAGATGAAGAAGAAATAACATTGGTTAATATATACGCACCAAATGATAACCAGGAAGAATTTTTGAACAAGATGGGAAAAATTTTAGAGAAAGAGGGGACAAAAAATATGATAATTGCAGGGGATTTCAATTTAATAAGATCAGGAATAGACAGTACAGGTACTCAGAGAAAGTGTAAAAAATATATACTAGATGATTGGATTAAGACATTGGGGATACAAGACACATGGAGGGAGATTAAAGGGAATGAAAGGGAATACACGTTCTGTTCCCAAGTACATAATATGCAATCTAGAATTGATTATATATTTGTTACAAAACTACTAATCAGTAATATTGAAGATATAAAAATAGGAACATTTAAAGAGTCGGACCATGCAAAAATAGTGATGGAGATGAAATTACATAGTGAGAGGGGGAAGGTATATAATTGGAGATACGATACAAATTTGTTTAGGGAAGATGCTGATAAGAAAAAAATAATGGAGAATTGGGAAGAATATTGGAATTGGAATGATAATGGGGAGGTCAGCTATAGCACGGTATGGGATACAATGAAAGCAATATTTAGAGGGGAATCTATAAAATTAAAGAGTGTCAAAAATAAGCTCTATAAAAGTAGATATCAGGAGTTGGAAGTAAAATTAAAACATCTCTATATGGAACAAGCAAGAACTAAAAGTAAAAAGATTTATGAGGAAATACAAAAAATTAAGAAGGAATTGGAGGGGAAAGACATGGAAAGGGTTAAAAGGGATATGATATATTTGAAAAGAGAATATTTTGAGTATAGTAACAGGAACTCCAAATTGTTAGCAAAAGCAGCAAGAGAGAAGAAAATAAAAAGTCAGATCGGGGTGTTGATTGATAAAAGTGGAAGGAGATGTAATAAAAAAAGAGAAAAAATGAAGATAATAGAAAATTTTTATAATGAACTATACTCAAAGAAGGAAATTAATTTGGATAAACTTAGAAAGTGTTTTGAAAATCAAAAATTGTCACAAATAACAGTAGAACATAGAAATATAATGGAGGAAAAGATTACAGAAAAAGAAATTGAGCAAACGATAAAGAAATTAAAAACAGAGAAAGCACCAGGAGAAGATGGATTACCAGGTGAGTTTTATAAAGATTTTAAAATTTGGATTGTTCCGAGGCTGAGTAAATTGTTTAATAAAATTTTAGAAGGCGAGACAACTCCAGACTCATGGAACAGGTCAATAATTACGTTAATTCCGAAGCCAGGCAAAGATTTAGAAAAGGTGGAATCATATAGACCGATTTCACTAATTAATCAGGATGCAAAAATATTCACATCAATTATGTCAAATAGATTAAATAGTTTTATATCCGACTATATAAAGGAAGACCAGGCAGGGTTTGTTAAGAATAGATATATGTCAGACTTAACGCGAAGAGTAATAGATCTGATGGACTTAACGGAGCAAAAGAAAGAGAAAGTGGGATTTCTGTCTCTGGATATTTTCAAAGCCTTTGACTCTTTACAATGGTTAACAATACAAGAAATGATTAAGTTATATGGATTTGGGGCAAAATTTCAGGGAGTTATTAAAAATTTATATCAAATGGGAGTAGCCCGGGTTAGAGTCAATGGTGAATATTCAGGTAATATAAGGTTAGAGGCAGGCACAAGGCAGGGTTGTCCACTTTCACCAACATTGTTCATACTGGCTATGGAGTTCTTGGCAAACCTAATACGTCAGGACGAAGATATAGTAGGAATAAAAGGCAATAAGATAAATTTGTACGCAGACGACACGTTAATTATTGCAAAATGCCCAATGAAGGCTTTAGAAAAAATCCATAAACACTTAAGCAATTTTGAGGACTTAACAGGCTTGAGAGTTAACTGGGACAAGACTGAAATGATATTTTGTAATGCGACCAAGGAGGAAGAGGAAAAAATAAAAGAAAAATATAAGATTCAGATTGGAAATAAAATTAAATATTTGGGGATAATAATCTCGCAGAAGTATGGGGAACTTAAAGGGTTAAATTATGGTAAACAGAGGATGGAAATTGAACAAAAAATAATCCGATATAATAAGCTAAATTTATCATGGTTTGGAAGGGTGGCACTAAGTAAGATGACGCTGTTACCCAAATTAAATTTTTTATTTGATGTATTACCAATTAAGTTTACCGATAGGGAATTAAAGGAATACCAAAATATAATAAATAAGTTCTGCAATGGAAAACATGGGGCTAGAATAGTCAAAAAATTATGGTATGTATCTCAGAAAGAGGGGGGCTTAGGGATACCCAACATTCGTGACTATTATAGGGCCTTTCAAGTTAGAAATGTTATCAGAATATTGAACCGGGAAGAAATAATATGGGAAAAAATTGAGAGAGGGGAATGTCAGAAAATTGATAAGTCCATATTTTTAAGTGGAAGGAAAGAAAATCATAAACAAAACTATAGATGTAAATTGACAAAAACAACAGTAGAAGAATGGAGTAGAATAAAAAAGGAATTCGTCCCAGGTACCTCGCCTGTTTTAGAACTAGAAGATATAAGTACTTTTCCAATACCAATTGACAGTAGGATTAGAAATATTTTGGTAGAAAAGGAGGTTCTCTTGCTGAAAGACTGGATTAGCATTTGCAAGGATAAAGAAAGAAGAAGAGAGTTATTTTCTTATATGCAGCTAGATTGGTTCAAGACTCTCCGAATAAATAATTGGAACAAGAAATATATGCTAGACAACAGTTTAGAACGAGAATTAACTTCATTTGAAATATTGTTGACCAAAGTAAGGAGAGGGGACATGGGCATTAAAGGGATAGTAAGCAAGATTTATAAAATTTTGAATAAAAGCGGAAGTATACAGGATGCACTGAGAAGCAAATGGGAATATGAATTAAATGAGACGATCTCACCAGAAAACTGGAAGAGAAAATGGAAAAGAAGGGTTATGAGAACCATGTCCGTGAGAATGAAGGAACATAATTACAAACTACTTTGGTGGTGGTATAGGACCCCAGTTGGGCTGCACCGTATGAATAGTAGGATCAGTGATAAATGTTGGCGATGTAAACATGAGATGGGAACGTATGTACACATGTGGTGGAACTGTAAAAGTTTAAAAAATTTTTGGGGAAACGTGAAAAATGAAGTGAATAATATATTAGATAAACAGCTCACATGGGGTCCAGACACAGGGTTGTTAACAGAGGTTGACAAGTTCAATATAAGTAATGATAATAAAGAATTGATGTCTGTGATGTTGTCAGCGGCAAGAATTTGTATTGCAAAAAATTGGAAAAACGAGGTCTCGATCAAGATTCATGACTGGTATAAAGAAATGTGGGAGCTGGCGCTTAATGATAAACTTACTTGTGAATTAAAAGTAAAAAAAGGTAGAGCTAAAGTTAATAATTTTTGGAGAGTTTGGAAACCTTTCGTGGAATATGTGACGGTTAAGAAAAAAGGGGTTACTCCTGTACCAGAACAAAATGATTTTTGGAAATTATGAGGTTTTTTTTTTTTACAAGCCCTTGGACTTTGTAAATACCACAGGGGTGATATTAATGAGTGATTTAAAATAGTGAAGGAAACTAAATGTATTAGAAAATGGCTAAGATGAGTTATTAAGATAGAACTGTGATACCTTTATAATGATCATTAGAGATATTATATTTCTTTTCTCTTTTTCTTGGAGGTTCATATTTGGTTTATGAGAAGCGTATACATAGACTTAAATGTGGAGTTTGTGTTTCCTTTTTTATGATTGTTTTTTTAATTTAGTTATAATTGTCATTTTTGTATTTCTCTTTGTTTTTACCTTTGTATGTTTCATTATAATTGCTTTTTGTATGTTTATCTTTTAAATACCTATATAAAAATAAAGTTTAAAAAAAAAAAAAGAAAGACAGATAAGCATCTCTAACAGTCTTATAGATATTTTGCTTGTCTTGAGGAAAGCTCTCGTTTGCATTCATTTCATTCATTTGGGAATACAACACATTTTCCCAGGAAAGAAAATTGGCAATGGATTTGTACCAGCAATTTTGATTTCAAAAGTTGACCACTTATGCATCAATTGACCTTAATCCCAGATCTTTCCTTAAAAAACAACTGTTTCTCAAGAAAAAGATAGGGCAATTTGGTTTGTGGTGTAGATAAGCAGCTGGCTGGTATACATTTTACCCTGAAGGAAATAAATGAATGCATGGGGAAATTCGTTCAGAAAGATACACAGAATAACATAAAAAAATCATAATAGGATTAATAAAATTTAACATTAATGTAAACTTGTCTTCTTCTCTGACAGCTGCTCTCCATTATGTCAGCAAAACGAAATAAATTTGAAATGCTGACACATTGTTTACATTAAGTCCCAAACTGTCACAGTGAAGAGGAAAACAGACAGGAAACATGCACTCAGGACTATATGCTTTGAATCTTTGGCTCAAAATAGCAGATGTTTATTTCATGCACAGCATAGTTAAACATTAAGAATACAGTAGCTCTGGTTTGGGGAAGACATTTTCTAAAGATTTCCTACAGCTCATCAAAATGGACACGCCTGGTCTTGGAGGCCGGCTGGCTCTGGGCCATCTTTGCACTCCAAAAGAAGAAGGAAAAATGCCACTGGACCCCAGCTTGCCATGCAATGACTCACACACTGTGATCACGGAGCCCTCTCTATTGGCACATGTGAAATGAAACATGCAGGATTCAACACTGCGACTGCAATGGACTGCCACAGCCTTGAGGATATTATCAAGGTGCACCTTCACAGCCAGTCCATCTGGCATAGCCTCTTCTGCCTCCATGACTGTTGGGAATGAGAAAGTGGTTCCTCCTCCACTCATTTTGACGTTCAATATGACGGTTTCCAGTAGCATTTTCTCCACTGAGGGGACCATCACCCCACCTAAACAGGCTCATCCAAACAGTCGTGAGTTATTTCTTTAGTACAAGAGAAGTCAGGGAAATCCTGGTTCTCATAGTTCTGGAAAATATTGCCACAGTGAAAAATCGGATATAGAAAGTCTGTTGTCACAGCCATCTTGTAACATGGGCTCCCCAAACAGTTGCTACTCTCTTTCATAGCCACATAGGTAAGAAAACATTTACATGCTGTACATACACACCGATGCAGGCAGGTAGGCATCATTCACATACACCATCATCCCATCCCCTTTGTTCATTCTACAATTCAACAAAGAAGCAGAAAAATACATCCTGCCCAGTCAAATTAGGAAAGCCTTACCTGATGCTGCTTTCCTTTCTGCCTGATTTCCAAAATGCATAATTAAAACCATTCACACTCATTCCTGGTTCCATTCATGACTCTCTCTTTCTTTCTGTGGGTGCTCTTGGTGTGGGCCTGGCAGTTTAGCCAGAGGAAAGTGCAGCTACTCCTTTGATCCTTTGTTTCAGACAAGAAGGGCAACAAGATTGGGCTGGTTTAGGGTAACCTGAGCCAGCAAGAAGAGAGCCTCTATTTGTCCTAAGGGACTAGCCATCCAGATCATCCTGTGCCTTAACATATGTACTGAATATATTTACATGTAAATGATATATAATAAATGAAAATGTTACCTCTTCAGGTTGCAACTTCCAGACTTTCCAGCCACCGTAGGCTGTGCTGGCTGGCAATTCAATATGCTCTAAAGGTAGAAGTCACCTTGGTCAAAAGCCAGTTGTATCAAACTCTAGGATTCAGTACTGTTTATAGCCAAAAAGCTAGTGATGTCTCTGTCTGCAGACGTTTCCATGGACATGTGGCAGGCATGACTAGACACTGGAGTGCACAGAATGCTGTTTATCTTCCCACCGAAGTGGTACCTATTTCTTGCTACCAAACTGCTAAGTTGGCAGGAGCTGGGACAGAGATGAGAACTCACTCCATCATGCAGCACTCAGGTCTCGAACTGCTGACCTGCCAGTCTTCCAGTCATCAAGTTTCATGCCTTAACCACTAAGCCACTGCAGTCCTCCTTCTACAAGCTTTGGTTCCCCCCAAAAAAATGCTATTTCCAACTTCTGCTCAAGAACCACACAAAGTTCACCTTCCCAAATGCTTGGAAACAACTGGGGTGGGGGTGGGGGGAGCTGCTTGCAAAATTGCCTGCAGAATGGAAAGAACACATTTGCTGTTATCAGGCACCCACCAATTTGAACTAAAGGCCTGACTGCAATTAATGGGGTTTGCTTTGGCAAGCTGCTGGATGATTACAGCCTCAGTCTTCCCCAGGCAATGCTTTAATAAAATGTTGAGAATCTCATTTATTCCAACTGATAATACTTCTCAAGCATTGCATTGCGCTGCACATTCAGCCAAGCAGGCAGCCAGATCTGAGCGCGCATAAGCCCCGTCTCAGGAAACCCAGCAATAATTTGGCCAGAACCCCTCTTAACATGTGGGAAATCTTTTCAACTGAAACAGACAAGTAAGTTCTGTTTCAGCTTGTACACATTCTTTTTTGGCTTGAAATACCTGTTACAAGTGAAAGACACAATTGTACCTGAAGAAGACAACGTACATTATACTTTAAAAGGGGCAAATATTTGTTAATAGCCGTAGATCTAACTCCTGCTTTCTAGCTTCTTTGTATCTTTCCAGAATTCCTTGGTCTAACCATGTTGTAGTCCAACAGTAAGAGGAGGTAGACAGTGTAAGTGAGAAAACACAAGCACACTTGAATGAAGCATGACCACCATATTTTTGGCTACACAGGTTTCTCAATGCTGGGCCACCAGATATTCTTGGACTTCAATTCCCAGAAGTCCTGATCAACAGGTGTGCTGACTTGGGCTTCTGGTAATTGAAGCCCAAGAACACCTGGGGCTCAAAGTCTGAGAAACCCTGGGTTACAGCTTAAGTACTGGGGTACACAGACTGAGCCTCCTAGAAGATTGTGATATTTTTGAACTACAATCAGGCAATGGCCACCTTGTGTTGGCTAATCAATCTCACCCTAGGTCAGTGGAAAAGAAGTACAGAATGAACTCTCCAGAGGTGGCTTCATTTTTAGAGTTTAAATGTCTGGCCTAGACATAAAGGAGTAGTACTAGTACTAGTACTAGTACTAGTACCTTGGTGAAACTAAGGGCAGTAGATTGAGACATTGGACAACCTATCTGCTGACCATTGAATGGGATATGGGATCCATAGGGATGCAAGCAAATGTGTGGTTTCCTTGACTGTAGGGTGTGTGTGTGAAGGAACACAACCGCTCCCCAAATGGATATATTCACTATATCTTCACCCCCAAGATTCCCTAAGAGGATTGCCAAAATAGAAGGTAATGGAATATAGGCCAATTGCAGGATAAAATAAGATGAGGAGCATGCTGGGAGAATGCCTTAATGTAGGGGGTTGGATGATGGAAAAGGGTGGAAAGATATGTGGGTTTCCCAAAAGTCCAAAAGGATGGAAGAATGATGTTCAAGATTTTGGAAACAGTTTCACAGAAGGAAAAAATGGCTTCCTTACAATGAAACTGGGTCTTTAGAGACATGTTTCTGGCAGGTCTGGTCTGGGGAGTGGATGGTTCAATTTCCCCAGCCAGTTGGATGGTTTGACCCCCCGTACGTCCAAGTTATAATACCTAGCTTTTTAAGTTTTTAAGCTTTTTAAAGTTTTTAATTTTTTAAGTGTTTTTAAAATTGTTGGAAATCATCCTGGGTCCCTTCGGGGAGGAGGGCGATAAACAAATATAAATAAATAAATAAATCCAACAAGAATCCATGTTAGAAGCTTCTTTGCACACATTATGAATAATTACACTGGCCACATTCAGTATGGATATCATTTTGAAGTTAACTCATGTGTCAAAGTCCAATTCTTTTTTTCTGAGGACATCCACCACTGTTGGTAAAGCATTCTGTCCAGCGGTGGGCTCCAAAAAAATTTACTACCATGCTGTGGGTGTGGTATGGTAGGCGTGGCCAGGGGGAAAAAGCTCTGTGTTGCACCTGAATTAGGACTACTTTATTTCAAAACTTGGATGGGCGGGACCATTCAGAATTTCTGCTCCCGGTTCTGGCGAACTGGTGCGAACCTGCTGATGCCCACCACTGATTCTGTCACAGTTTGGAAGTAATATGTCATTCCTATTGTAAAATCCAAACAAAATGTTACAGTTACAAGCAGAACACAGAACTCATCACCATACATTCAATTAGAAAGCTGTTTTATAGTGCCCTATATATGCCTTATATGCCTCATGAGAAATCTGTACATGAATCAAGAAGCAACAGTTAGGACAGAATACGGAATGACAGAGTGGTTTGGAATAGGAAAAGGAGTAAGACAAGGCTGCATTTTGTCACCCTGCTTATTCAACTTATACACAGAGCACATAATGCGCAATGCAGGGATGGAGGAATCACAATTTCGGATCAAAATTGCTGGGAGAAACATCAACAATTTGAGATATGCAGATGATACCACCCTAATGGCAGAAAGTGAGGAAGACCTAAAGAAGCTCCTGATTAGATTGAAAGAAGAAAGTGAAAAAGCTGGCTTGAGACTCAATATCAAGAAAACCAAGATCATGGCAACAGGCCCTATCAGTCCCTAGAAAATAGATAGGGAAGAAGTAGAAGCAGTGACAGATTTTACTTTCTTAGGATCAAAACTCACTGCAGATGGTGATTGCAGCCATGAAATAAAAAGGCGACTGATTCTTGGGAGGCAAGCGATGAGAAACCTGGGGAGCATAGTGAAAAGTAAAGACATCACGTTGCAAACAAAAATTCGTATAGTCAAAGCAATGGTATTCCCTGTGGCAATGTATGGTTGTGAGAGCTGGACCATTAGGAAAGCTGAGCGCAGAAGAATAGATGCCTTTGAGATGTGGCATTGGAGGAGAGTTTTGAGAGTCCCCTGGACAGCGAGGAGAACAAATAGGTCAATCTTGGAAGAAATCAACCCAGAATGCTCCTTAGAAAGTCAAATTGTAAAGATGATGCTAAGGTAATTTGGACATCAAATGAGAAGAGAGGATTCACTTGAGAAAGCCTTGATGCTGGGAAAGGTGGAGGGCAAAAGAAAAAGGGGGCGGCCAAAAATGAGATGGTTAGATGGTATTGTAGAGACAATGGGCACAGAACTGAGCGAGTTGAGGAGGATGGTGGAGGACAGAAGTGCCTGGCGGGCAGTGGTCCATGGGGTCGCAGAGGGTCGGAGTCAACTGTGCGACTGAACAACAACAAAAAAAGTACCCTAAATATACATTTTTCCTACAATCAAGTGACATTCCTTTCAGAATGAGTACAGATGGAGTGGGAAGTTTTAAGGCAGAAAGACTTTTCTCTGCCACTGCTTTGCTTTCTTTGTCCCTGTACAAATATGTTCCCATTCATCCTTTACACAATACAGTATGTACTTTAGCTGTCAATGCCAGTCGTTTTTGCAAAAGTATCTAGATAAATGCTGTTTATCATTTAACTGTTTTCTAAGTCAAAGAAATGTACAGTACTTAGTTCCTAGCAATTTTATACAACTGTTGAGTGTTTAATCAATGGTAATAGCTTTTATAGTACAGTAGAACCTCATATAATGAAAAAACTCTCTTCCACGGGGCTCTTCATTATACAAGGTTTTTCATTCTACAGTACAAAGCGCTATTGGCAATAGTAAAATGCACCATGCAATCTGTTTTGCAACAGGATGAAATAGATTTTTTAGGCTGCCATTTTCTCTGCTTAAACCAGGGGTGCCCAAATTACGGCACACAGGCTGAATCCGGCCCCCAGTGCCAATTTATCCAGCCCATGCCACCCTCATTGTTGCCAGAAGCAGGCACATTTTATTTCTGCTTCCAGAGGGCGGTGTGGGCTGGATGAATTGGCGTCAGAGTCTCGATCCAGCCCACAAGCCATAGTTTGGGGGCCCCTGCTACAATGCATTACCTCAGGACTGCAGTGGCTTAGTGGTTAAGATGCTGAACTTGACAACTGGAAGGTTGGCAGGTCAGCAGTTCAGGACCCAGGTGCTGCACAATGGAATGAACTCCCGTCTCTGTCCCAGTTCCTGCTAACCTAGCAGTTTGAAATCAAGAAATTGCAAGTAGATAAATAGGTACCACTTTGGTGGGAAGGTAACAGTGTTCCATGCATTCTGGTCTCTAGTCATGCCTGCCACATGTCCATTAAAACATGTGCAGATGCAGACAGTGCAGGCTCTTCAGCTGTAAATGGAGATGAGCACCGAACCCTAGAGTCAGACACGACTGGCTTTTGAGCAAGGGAAACCATTAGCTACTTAGTTATATTAACTGCCCATCTTCCAGAGAACTGACTGTTGTTCTCTAGAAGATTTTGTGTCATGTATTTGGGGCATAAGGGAGACCACAGACATCAACTGGCATTAATCTGTCATTAAGCAATCTTTAGCTTCCAAAATGAAACAAGATCATATATGGTCATGGTGGCATGGAACCACAAAATCTGCAAAGATGGAAAAAATAGTACAAATTAATTTGTTCAGTTAACTGAAAAACCCAATTCCATTAAGGTTAATTTGGGAGCGGTAATTAACAGTTACTATATTTGCTGGCATATGATGCATTGGAGTATAAGATGCACCCCGTTATTACCAAATTAGCTTACTATAGGCCATTATATACATGCAAGTCATACTCCATTTCTCCAGTGTATTTTAAGAGGGGGGAAGTAGGTCTTATACGCCAGCAAATACAGTAAGTTGATATTAAACTGCTGTTTAAATTTAAATTAGATTCCTATAAAAATTACCAGAAAGATGTAGAAAAATCCCATCCCCTACAGTTCAGGTAGAGAGGCTACACCTGATGCAGCCTGCAGCACCATTTCATATGGCTCTCCACCACACCAAGAAGTGCCATGTGGTAGAGAAAGGACAAAATGGCTGCCTGGCCTACAAAGCTGTCTGAGGGAGTTTGACCCAGCCCCTGGCTTTAAAAAGTTGAGAACTCCTGGGCTGCACAGATATTGCCGCCTATCTTCAAGTGTTGAAAGGAAAAGAGGAGAAGCTAGTACAGTAATACCTCGGATAACGCTAAGACTTGGTTCCACAAGTCTTGGTGTTATCCGATTTTCAGTGTTATCCGATCCATGTTAAAATTCTATGGGATGGATCGGATAACGTTAAAGCTCCATAGAGATACGTTGTAACCACACAGGCTTTAGCGGTTGTTATCCGATCCATCCCATAGGACCATAACGTTATTCGATCCAATTCTCCTCCCCAGATTACTTAACGTTATGCAATTTTAGCGTTATCCGAGGTAAACGTTATCCGAGGTATTACTGTACTGTCAAACCTCGCATACTGAAATTAATTGATTTTGCGAGGCTGTTCGTTATGCGAGTTTTTCCCTATGCGAGTTTTTTTTCGCATAGCGAAAATTCCTATGGAAAAACTCACATAATGAAAATTTATATGGAAAAGCTCGCATAGCGAAAATTTTTCTTTATGCGAGTTTTCCCCATAGAAATGTTTGTTATGCGAGTTTTTCCATAGGGAAAGTCTGACTTGCATAGCGAAAATTTCGTTGTGCGAGTCGGATCACTTTTTGAAAATCCCGCTCGTTGTGCGAGTTTTTCGCTACATCCCTTTTCAGGTTTTATGCTCTCTACATGGTTACCAAATGACTGGATAGGGCACTCTTTTAGACACAATGGGACTTAATTAAATGTGCTTTGTTGTATTACGTTTTGTCTTGTTTTGGTGGTAGCAGTTTACATATCCTCAAGGATTATGTCACATAATCAGGAACTAAGTCACAGAAGTGCATGAAGAGCTAAAATGTATTCTCAGTAACTAATTTGGAGGGGAAATTCTGAAGTAAATCATCTTAGATAAAATCAGTAGTTTGACACCTTAACTCTTGATGCTTAATACAAGGCCTAAAGCATTATATCAAAAAATTCCTCACAAACGGAGTTGCATTTTTAAATTAAATTAACTATATTTTGCTCTTGTTTGTGGAAGTTATAATTGACATTTGTAACACCTTTAAATTACTGCTTTCCTCTGGAAAACATTACTGCTTTTCTATGGAAAATGTGACTAGAGTAAAACAAAGCAAAATAAAAACAGTGACACCTTAAAGATTGTGAGCTTTCATGGATAAATCCACTTTGTCAGACACCTAACAAAAATGTCACTCTTTCAGACCCCCGTTCCCCAGGAATCAGTGCCTATCCAACTGTCTGTTCTCTAAGTGCTATGCAAACAACTTATGGTTTCTCTGTGAAAATAAATTCCTAGGAGCAATATTACAAATTCCTATCCCATGATCTATAAGAGTGTCCTTTGATTATATTTGAAATCTTACAATTACATTTTAGGGCTTCCCAATAGAAGGTGATTCCAGATATGGCTATCTTTGCACTATCACCTTGCACAGATATTTACAGTAGTTATCTTCTGTTCTTTCCTTTTATCCTATTTGCTTTCCTTAAATGTTTAAACTAAACTTGAATGGGTTTAATCACATTTTTAAACAGGAAATGACTTTTGGTAGTCCATCAGATAGAGAACTGTCCTCTGTAAATCAGGACACATGACCACTCTAGTGGTGATATGCCCCAGCCCTGTATATGTTGCAAACGATGCAAAATATTTTTTGTTTCAAGAGCGACTCCCAATCAGGCTAAAGATAAAATTGACTGTTCCACAAACCTGCAGTGTTGGAAGAACAAAGACCAAGGGTGGACCATTACTAGAAAGCAAAAATAAAAATAAAATTGAACTGTGTAGTCACAGTAAGTTTACAAATGTTCATAATTATTCTGGTTCTTTGATCTGATACGTGTGTTTAACAAGGAACCCCTTGCTACTGTATTCATGTGTTTTAACTTTATTGACCCTGACTTCTTTCTTTCTTTCTTTGTATATAGCAGAGTTTTTGGACACTATACAACATTCTTTGTACTCGTGTGCCACCTTGTGACGCTCAATTAGATTTGCACCATACACCAGAAATTAGACATTTTTTAAAAAGACAAAGAAAGAAGAGAAAGCAAACATCTTGTGTGGGCAAGAGTTGGGTAGTGTCTTCATTGGACCACTATCATTTCTCTCAGAGCTCTGAAGTTCTTCAGGATTGCTCATCAAGCTGGATATTACAGAACTTGAGAAGGGTGGATGAGAAGAAGAAGAAAAACCCGCAAAACCGAAATCATATTAGTTGCATGATGAGTCCACAGGATCTGACATTTCAAGATGGAAAATATGATCATGAAAAAACAGCTTGAGGTGTGATGATGTTCATTTTGACTACACAGGGATGTAAAATCATTCTCAATCTCTAGCAGCGACTTCCAATCTGTTTATAAGGTAGGGCAGGGAATCATGGCCATTATACATATCAATGATGAATTTCACCTACAGTGAATCCTCACTTAGCAAATTGAATGTGTTCTCTTGGACCTTTTGTACTACAAAAAAATTGTAAAGCCAATTTCGCATAGGAATGCATTGAATGCCATTTCCCATGGGAATGCATTGAAAACCATTGAAAAAATTGTTAACTGAGCCACTATTTTTTATGGATTTCCTTTTATTATGCAAATTTTGTGTTACGTGAGCCTCTTGTTAAACAAGGGTCAACTGTATTTGCATTTTCTGCAGTGAAACACTTTCTAGCAATAAAACATTGTTACATTGCACAGTTGAGTCTGACCCTTTGCGACCCCAACTGACCACAGCAGGCCAGGCTCCTCTGTTATCTGCCATCCTCCAGAGTCTGCCCAGATCCACGCCAACTGCATCTACAATGCTGTCTAAACATCTCATCCACTGCTGTCCTCTTCTCCTTTTCCCTTTGATCTTTTCAAGCAACATTAAGTTCCTGTTTATTTCCTCGAGGCTTCTGGGAGCTTAGCAACACAGCTTAGCTAGATTCTGCCCTGAGAAAACGGACATTTGGGAAAGAAAGAAAAGGAAGAGGATGGGTGAGTGTGCAATTAAACTGTGAATTGCTATGAACTTTAAGCTCAGGAAAAATTAGACATTGAGAAGGAACTAATTCTACAGGTATTTGCCTTGGGATAGCTGTTTCAATTGCTTACATGGATATATGTTATTAAATAAAATGAGTTTTACACTTAGAAAATAAACAGAAGTAATGGATGCATCTGTAATTGTCGTTATGGAACAGGCGGTGACGCCCTTGTTCATTTTAGCTGTTGGGGTAATTTTTGTTTTATTTTTAATTGTGGGTTTTATGGGTTTTAAGTTTTTAGATTGTGGTATTGATTTTAATGTTGTAAGCCACCGGGAGTTGTTTCGAGTTGGGCAGCTATATAAATAGGAAAAATAAATAAATAAATTATGAAACAGAATTTAGCAGAGATGAATTTGAGGACTACAGTTCCAACTTCCAGCTTCCCGGCTGACACGGTCAGTGACTGTTACAGCTTATAGGTTCTAGACAGGGTGATTTAGTTTATTGAAAAGCTATTAAAGCTCCGTTATTAATCTTATTCCCACTGTATAGCATAGGAGCAGGTTTAGGAGCAGGTGATGCTTGTGCATCTGAAAAGTCAAAATTGACAAGGACAGTTAAGATAAGGTATTTTCTAGTTATAATAAAATATTCAATTTGCATCTGTGAAAGATATGTAGGAGATAGAAAATATTTTGTTTCTAAAAAAAAGCTTGAGGAAAACTTGAAGGGAAAAAATGTAAAGAAAACCTCCCTTTTGTTTCATTATTATCTATTCTTCAGGGGTGGAAATACTCTTCAATATTGCATTTTACTAATGTAAATGTTCTAGGAAAAAACTCTTCTTGTTCTCACTCATTAGCATCCCACTCCAAGTAAAACTTTTAAGCAGAAAGTCAACAGCAAATACTCATTGTTTCATAACTATTTGACCGATGTCCATTGATATGATTCTTATTTACTCTAGAGCTGTGAGGGTGGAAAAGTTAAATTAATGTGTTCTCAGAATTGCAAATGGCAATGTGCAATTAACATTATTATTATTATTATTATTATTATTATTATTATTATTATTATTATTATTATTATTATTATTATTATTATTATTATTATTATTATTATTATTATTATTATTATTATTTGCTTTTAGGCCTTTTAGCATCTGCATAACAAAACAGCTGAAATAGAAACAAAATACAGTAATACCTCGGATAACGTTTACCTCGGATAACACTAAAATCGCATAACGTTAAGTAATCTGGGGAGGAGAATTGGATCAAATAACGTTAAGGTCCTATGGGATGAATCGCATAACAACCGCTAAAGCCTGTGCGGTTACAATGTATCTCTATGGTGCTTTAACATTATCCGATCCATCCCATAGGATTTTAACATGCATCGGATAACACTAAAAATCGGATAACACCAAGACTTGTGGAACCAAGTCTTAGCGTTATCCGAGGTATTACTGTACTACAATATTAGGCATTAAAAGAAACTGAGTCCTAAAACCTCAAGAGCTAAGTAGACGAGAAAGTTTCTCGTCTGGGTATTACCATCCAGCCTTATCTCAAACACTACACTTTGTGGACTGTCGAAAAGACTGATACAATCAAACTTTGCATAAAGAGCGCCTCGCTTAGAGACTAACTCACTTAAAGAGCAGAATTTTCTCTGCATGTTCGCTTAGCTTAACAAATAAAACCAACCAAAAACTCGCTTAACAAATAAGTTGGGGTTCTCAATCCCCCCCCCCGCCAGAAGTCACAATTGGTCACTTACAATGGTGTTTCGCTTAAAGAGTAAACTCGCTTAAAGAGCAATCCTATGGAACACATTATGCTCTTTTAGCGAGGTGCAACTGTAGATGTAGTTATTTATTGATCAAGAAAAAACTGGATTGGACAGAAAAAGATGTACAGTACTGTCTTTCCAGGCAAATATATATATAAACCATATACAGTATAAAAAAATAGACTGGAGACCAAACTTGTACACAATACAGGCAAAGCATCTATTCACAATGACTAAAAAATGAAGTAGGTTTCAATGTAATTATAAATGTACTTTACTACTTGGCCACTGATAATTTTATGATCTTATCTTTCCAAGTAGTTACCTCCTCCTCTTACACAATGCATGTTTAGAGGTTTAAATTTCTGATGTTCAAGACTGATAAAACCATGTTGACTTTTATATGATGGCAAAAGTTTGCTTAATACTACCAAAAATTGCAGGATGCAGAAAGAAAAAAAGTTTGCAGTCTTCAAGATGTTCATCATTATTGATCTGTTTGTAATGCAGAAAGCTTTAGAAACTGTTAGATATTCAAAGGTTTTGAGGCGGGAAAACCGCTAAATTTCATTGGTTAGTAGGCTGGGCCAGACCAGGTATAAAACCCAGTCTCCCCAGCCGTTTGTAGTTGGTTGTGTGTTGTGCTCACTGTGAATAAACATGACACTTGTCTTGGCTACCTCTGGCTACTGAGTCCTCACTCCCACGCATGGGTCTCCGGATCTAGCACTGGCAACGAAGGTGGGATCCTGAGGAGCGAGCCACTCTTTCGTCGGAGCCAACGAGCCATCTCAAGACGGCACAAACGCCATGGCTACCTACACCGCTCCGCCACCTTTCCAACCGAAGGAGGAGAAATGGGACAACTACATGGACCGTTTCGAGTTCTCCCTGCTGGCCGCCGAATTGGGTAACATTTCGGACGATAGGAAGAAGGCGTTCTTCCTCACACACTGCGGCGCGAAGGTGTACGAAGTGGCCCAGGCGCTGGTGGCTCTGACACCGATCATGACGGCATCGTGGCAGACGCTTCAAGCCGCCCTTAAGAAGCACTTTTCGCCGGCCCCCTCAAAGTACGTCCATCGGATCAGTTTCCGAAGCCGTTTCCAGAAGGAGGGAGAAACCGTGAGTGACTTCGTAGCCGCCCTGCGCGCAGTCGCCATCCCCACAGAATTCGGACCCGGGCTAGAGGAGGCTATCATTGAGCAGATCATACGAGGGGTCATGGACACGCGGCTCAGAAGACGCCTCTTAGCTCGCCAAGAGTTATCCCTGTCCATCGTCATGGACGAGGTGAGGGCACATGAAGTCTCATCATCTGCCGCCGTCTCCCTCCAGAGAGCTCAGGCAGCGCCAAGGCCAGCCTCGGTACACTACGAAGACACCATCCCTGAAGCAGAGGATGAGGAAGGGGAAGACGTGTGTGCGACTGACAGGTGCAACCCAGAGAGAAGCAGCCGCCGTTGCGCCAGTTGTGGTGGGCCCCATCAGAGGGCACATTGCCATTTCAAGGACGCCATTTGCCGCCATTGCGATAAAAGGGGTCACATCGCAAGAGCCTGCAGCGCAAAGCAAGCTGCGAACCGAGCTGACCGGCAATTTCAAAATTTCCCACCGAACAAAATGGCCACCGACCAACGGGCAAATCAGAGGCGCCAGTCTAACAGCGGCACGAAATTTGAAAATGCGGAGGCACACACAGTCATCATCAGTTACACGGACACCGATAGAGGGACGAAAATCTTCACCACGGTCCAGCTCAACGGGCAAGACTGCAAGATGGAGATTGATTCGGGCTCCCCTGTCTCACTTGTATCCTGGAATTGGATGAAACAAGCATTCCCAAACCTCAAGGAGACAGATTTGGACGCCCAACAGCTCCGACTAAGGGACTGCCAGGGCAGATTCCTTCCGATCGCCGGCCAGAGACGAGTCCGCGTAAAGTACAGCAGCAAAGAATCTACCCTACCGATCACTGTGGTCTTCGGAAAGTTCCCGAGTCTCCTGGGAACAAATTGGTTCCCGGCATTGGGACTGAGCATTGCCGGCGTCCATAGCACCTGTGGTGACCTGACCAGTGTGACCACCTTGCGGGACGACCTGATCGCCGAATTCCAGGACGTGTTTGGAGAGGAGCTGGGCAAGTATGTGGGGTCCCCTATTTCGTTCGCACTGAACCCCAACGTTGCCCCAATCCGTCTTAAGGCTCGGAGGGTCCCCTAGCCCTCAAACCCAGGGTGGAAAAGGAACTGGACAAACTGGTGGCCCAAGGGATACTTGTCCCTGTGGATCACGCTAGGTGGGAGACCCCCATAGTTACCCCCATTAAGCCGGATGGGTCGGTGCGAATCTGTGCGGACTACAAGTGCACCATCAACAAGGCTTTGCAGCCGAGCGCCTATCCGGTTCCCGTAATTGACCACCTATTACATTCCCTAGGACCAGGAAAAATCTTTGCCAAATTAGACCTGGCCCAGGCGTATCAGCAGTTACCTGTGGACGAGGCCACAGCCGAAGCACAAACCATAGTCACCCACAAGGGAGCTTTCAAATGCACCTGCCTACAATTTGGGGTCAGCATAGCACCGGGGCTTTTCCAGAGCACCATGGAAAGACTCCTCCATGGCCTCCCAGGGGTGGTGCCCTATTTTGATGACGTCCTGGTCATTGCTGAGAACCCTGGGCAACTCAAGGATCGAGTGATGGCCGTCCTGGTGAAATTTAGGGCCGCTGGGCTAAGAGTAAAAAGGGACAAATGTCTCCTGGGGGTGCCTTCAGTGGAGTTTTTGGGGTTCAGGATAGATTGTGAGGGAATACACCCGACCGAGAACAAGGTACGGGCCATTCGGAATGCCCCAGCCCCAAAGAATAAACAGGAGTTACAAGCCTTCCTGGGACTCTTGAATTTTTATGCGGCTTTCTTAAAAGGAAAAGCCACAGCCGCCGAACCTCTCCATAGACTCCTAGCGGCCAAGGCAACTTGGAAGTGGGGCCCAGAACAAGAATCATCTTTTAATGCGGTAAAAAATCTCCTGTCTCAGGACAGTTTCCTGATCCAGTACAACGCTACCCTACCGCTCGTCCTAGCCTGTGACGCCTCCCCATACGGCATGGGCGCTGTCCTCGCCCACAGGCTGCCCAACGGACTAGAGGCCCCCATTGCATACTATTCAAGGACAATGTCACCGACAGAGCGGAACTACGGGCAAATTGACAAGGAGGCGCTGGCAGCCGTGGCTGGGGTAAGGAAATTCCACGATTATCTTTACGGAAGGGATTTTGAACTCGTCACTGACCACAAGCCCCTGCTGGGGCTCTTAGCAGGGGACCGCCAGACACCATCCGCACTTTCCCCCCGCATGCAGCGTTGGGCCCTGTTCTTGTCGGGCTACTCATACACACTGACTTATCGCCCCGGAAAATACATGGGCAACGCGGATGTCCTCAGCAGGTGCCCCATCCCCGACCAGGACGCCTGCAGAACAAGTGGAGGCATCAGTCCTTTTGCTGGATGTTTTGGACTCTGCACCAATCACCTCGGTGGAGGTTGCCAGAGCCACGACGAAAGATGCCGAGCTCCGGACTGTCACTGGTTGAGTCATGCGGGGCTGGCCGGTTAAGGGGGAAGGGGAGTTTAAGACATTTTTCGACAAGCGGGACGACTTAAGTTGTGTGGGGGATGTTTATTGTGGGGAGATTGGGTAGTAATCCCAAAGGGGTTGCGAAAAGCGGTTATGGAAACATTACATACCAGTCACCCGGGGGTGGTCAAAATGAAAGGCTTGGCGAGGAGCTATGTGTGGTGGCCACAAATTGATAAGGACATAGAGGATTGGGTTGGTAAGTGTGATCCATGCCAGCTGTCCAGACCCAATCCCCCGGCGGCACCAGTCAGAGAGTGGGAGCAACCCTCAGGCCCGTGGCAAAGACTCCACATTGACCTGGCAGGCCCTTTCCACGGCCAAACATTTCTAATTATAGTTGATGCTTATTCGAAATGGCTAGAGGTGAGGCTCATGAAGAGCACCACAGCCAGGGCTGTCATTCTGGAACTCAGGCAGCTGTTCGCGACGCATAGCATTCCGGACACCCTGGTTTCGGACAACAGGCCCCAATTCACAGCCATGGAATTCAAGCAGAACCTGGCGTCCTTAGGAACCAGACATGCACTCACCTCCCCATTTAGAGCCCAAGGGAATGGGCAAGCCGAAAGATTTGTCCGGAGCACAAAAGAGGCTTTGGGTAGATTGGGCCCGGGGGACTGGCAGGAGAGGATTGACACATTCCTATTAGCCCAACACAACCTCCCCTGTGCCGCCACGGGCAAGGCTCCAGCGGAACTCCTGATGGGCAGGAGACTCCATTGCCAACTGGACCGCCTACACCCCCAGTATTCCCCTGACCAACTCCAAGAGGAGTCCAAAAAATCTCATGCATTTTCCACTGGCACCCCCATCTATGCCAATAACTTTGCAGCCGGGCCAACATGGGAAGAGGGAACCATCCTAGACACCTTGGGCCCGTACACTTATAGGGTCGGTCTCGCTGATGGTCGAATATGGAAACGCCATATCGACCAGCTCAGGAGACGAACACAGCCCGACAAGCCAGAAGAGATAGTCCCGGAAGGATGGCCGGCCTCCAGCACGGCCACACCAAGCCTATACGAACAAAACAATGCCCCGGTCCCTATCTGCAGCACCCCCTCTAGCTCAAACCCGGTACCGGCGTACTTACCTGAAGAACCAGAGCCACCTCCGCTGGCCGCCGAATCCACCGCCGCTAATTCCGGACTGGAACCCTCCAGGGCAGAGCAGAGCGACAGCAACAGGTCCGCTCCGCTCGATGCCCCGGCACAGACTGAACTGTGCAGGTCCAGTAGGGTCCATACACGCCCTCATCACCTGGACGATTTTGTATGCAAATAGGGCAAGGTGCATTCTGGGGGGAAGGGGTGTTAGATATTCAAAGGTTTTGAGGCGGGAAAACTGCCAAATTTCATTGGTTAGTAGGCTGGGCCAGACCGGGTATAAAACCCAGTCTCCCCAGCCATTTGTAGTTGGTTGTGTGTTGTGCTCACTGTGAATAAACATGACACTTGTCTTGGCTACCTCTGGCTACTGAGTCCTCACTCCCATGCATGGGTCTCCGGATCTAGCAGAAACCTTATTGTCAACAATATTTCTATGCTCATAAAATGGTCTAGATTTAGAAAGCTATTCTTAAAGCCATCCTGAAAAAAGTCATTGCCATGCTTATTGTGTTGTTCAGTCGCACAGTAGATTCCGACCCTTTGCGACCCCATGGACCACTGTCCGCCAGGCACTTCTGTCCTCCACCATCGTCCTCAACTCACTCAGCTTTGTGCCCATTGTGTCTACAATACCATCTAGCCATCTCATTTTTGGCCGCCCCCTTCTTCTTTTGCCCTCCACTTTCCCCAGCATCAAGGCTTTCTCAAGCAAATCCTTTCTTCTCATTTGATGTCCAAAGTACTTTAGCTTCATCTTCACTATTTGACCTTCTAAGGAGCAGTCAGCTTTGATTTCTTCTAAGATTGACCTATTTGTTCTCCTCGCTGTCCAGGGGACTCTCAAAACTCTCCTCCAACACCACATCTTATTAATCCGATACTATTCATCGTTGTTGGCTGCAATGCGTATCCAAGAATACATTTCCCCCCTGAAACAGGAAAAATCCCATTGGCGTGAATTTGTTTAAGGTGGATCTCATCCCAGTTTGCTGTGAAATGACCCACACACTATGGTCACGGAGCCATCTCCTGTGGCATGTATGAAATGAGACATGCAGGATTTAACTCTGGGACTGCAATGGACTGCCACAGCCTTAAGGATATTATAAAGGTATGCCTTCACAGCCAGTCCATCTGGCACGGTCTCTTCCACCTCCATAGCAGTTGGGAATCAGAAAGTGGTTCCTCCTCCACTCATTTTGCCGTTGGGCCCAATATGATGGTTTCTAGTGGCATTTCCTCCACCGAGGGGATCATCACCCCACCAAAAGGGGCTCATCTACCCATAGGTGATAGCCCCTTTCAGAAGTCAGGTTATTTACCACTGCCCAACCCTCGGTGTTGAGTCCCTGGCTGTCTGGTCTCCTCCATTATCATAGCGGGATGTCTGAACAGACATTCCTGATGCTATTAAAAGCCACATTAATAATCATTATTCAATATATGAATCTTTTATCATTTTAAATGGTTGGACCATGGAATAGTCAAACCAAGGCACTATCTACACCCAGGCATGGAATTTAATGTCTTGAAAGCATGATTGGAAACTGAGGAAACTGTCAATTACCAGATAATTGTTTTAATTTGGCTGGAATTAGTTTACCTAGTGTGTAGACTACATTTTATTCCCAATGTCCTGATATTGCATTAACCACATTGCTGTATGCCTCTGTTCTCAGCCAAAACATTCTACTCCAGAGATGTGTCAAGATATATTATTATTAATTGGGCTTGCCATGTCTATTTTTCAAAAAAAGCAAAAGATTCAGCTGAAAATAAGGGTCCTTTGTCTGTAAATTGCTTCTTTTTCATGGCTTCTGAGACCTCAACTAAGGCGAAGCTTCCATCCTTCTTGTTTATAAAAATAAGAGGTGTGCATAAGACTGTAATATGAAATGCACAGCAATGCACTTTGTTTATCACAGCACAGGTGTAATGACATAAGTGTTTTAGAAGCTATTTAAGGCAGGCCTCTAGATCACAATCTTTCGGGCTCTCTTCCTAGGCTTCCTGTTGGCTAGGTCATTTCTTCCTTAATGTTATAATTCATTTGCAAGTGTTACATTTATATTTACTCTGTTATAGATGCATTAAGTCTTTTGACTATACAGTACTCATCTAAGCACTATAGGTGTCTAACTATTATAAAGCTTGTTAAGTTATCATATTACATTTAATTGCTTTGCATAAAGCTAAGATACAGTTAATCTTATTGAGGGTTTGAGATTTTTGGCAACAAATCTAAAATCACGATTTCACAGAAACACAGGTGTCAGCTGTGCCTTCAGCCTAGGTGGTGCTGTTCTTATCAGGTTGTAGAAAACAGAAATATTGTAAATTTGACAGATGAAACTTGAGACTTCCCAGCTCCAAATAGTTTCTGTAGTCCTTAGTTTGGAACTTTCTTCAAACAAGAAAATTTTGCTGCCCATCTGGCCATGGATTTCGGAACTTCTGCATTACTTTTGCATTACTCCTAGCTGGCATGCACAGTCTGATGAAGATTTCTGCAGAGTTGAAAACTAGCTTATATTTCTGATTTTTTTTTAAATTGGTCTAATTCACAATTGTCTTTGGATTGTACAGAAAGATGTGGGGGAGGGAGGAAGAGTTCCCATTGGGCTGCCTGGCAGGGGGATGGGTTGAACTCTGTGCTGGAAGGAGGGTGGAAGTGCTCCCATTGGACTGCTGGGCAGAGGGGCAGGGTGAGTCCTGGAGAGATGACCCATGTGCCCACAGAGAAGATGGGTAGGGACTTATGGGCCACCCTGTACATTTGGGCCTGTACCCCAGCTGGTCAATTAGAGGGGATACTTGGTTGGCTGGTGGGCAGGGCTTCTAGGCAGGCAGACCAAAACCAATGTCTTCTCTCTAGTCCACCTGGGAGATATTGGCTGGCCTTTCTGACTCTCTCAAAGTCAGGCACCTTGACTCTCCATCAGGGCCATAGCCAGGATTCTAGATTGTGGGGGGGATTTCAGGAGGGGCAACAATGTCACACCCACATATATAATATTGGCACCTTGGGGTAGGGTGGGATGGATGGACTGTTAGCTCAGGAGGGTTGTCTCCCCCGGGCCCCTCTGGCTACGGCCCTGGTCTCCCTACCTACTCTCCCTACTCATTCACACTTTCAAGCTGTGAATTTGTGGTGAAGGTGAGAAGGGATATGAGAGAGGGATATGATGTAGAATTCAGATTTTAGCTGTTACCTGCTTTTGTCACAGCTGTGGTTTGTAACAGTCAGTTGTGCAGATACAATCTGATCCAATGTCCTGGACTGGGGCAGGCAGATCTTTTATACCAAACTGAGTATCAGCAGCACAGGGGAGTGAGATCTTCAGGAAAAAGCTAAAAAGGAAATGTCAAGATTAGAAAAGTGTGCTGCACTTCATAGCAGATGGTGGAGGCCCATTCACTGGTCTTGTGTTCAAAGGTGTCCTAATTTTTTGTCATACCACAGCCTACCCTGCTAGAGAGTTGGGAGGAGGCATCAGGTAAAATGAGGTTATCTTATGTTTGGATCAAGATGCTTTATGTTGTGCCAATTCAAAATTTTTGAAAATGCAATTTATTTCCAAGACAATTTAAAGCAGTCTTCCTTAGTTTGGTGATCTCCCAATGTACTGGGCTATTCACCATCACCCTTGAGATAATAGGTGTTGCAGTTCAGAACACCTGAAGGTTTTCAAGTTGAGGACTGGTTTAACATTTGAGTTGATTTTAGATCACTCCTTCTGCTTGTACACCTGATATGTAACAGTTTGCTACTCTTGAAATGCCTATTACTTACACAAAATAGAAGCTTTGTTAAAAGTTATACTCAGTGCTCCACAAGATTACAAAATTTGAAAAATTATAGACTGCTTATTAAATTAAACAAATTATATTAGACTGCCAAACCACATTTCATGCTTTGGCTTCAAGCAATCAGTGACTCAGTTAGCAAAACAGAGGAGATTCCCTCCTCCTCTTGCTGTGTCAGATATTGTCATCTACCACTACATGTCTTCAAATGTAAGAGTCCTTCTGCCTCATGCTATATATAGTCTACTCTCACATCCTGTTTCTCACAGCAGCCAACTATTAGAGGTTTTAGGGAAGTTTGTAACAAGCATACAATAAACTTACTGTAACAACTGTTCAGGTTTTTAACCATACCATTCATTCTCCTGTCTCCTAATTTAATATACAGTGCCCCTTATTTCTTGATCCATCATCATCTTGCTGTTCTGGGATTCCCGCATCATTTTATTGATGCATGGATGGATAGATTGATGTATTGGAAGGGCAGATTGTGCGCACTTATGTCCATAAACATTTCTCACTTTTATTCTTGAGGAAATTTTGATTATTCTTTTATTTATTTAGTTAGCAGAACATAAAACAAAAGGCAAAACAACAGCAGCAGTAAAGAAAGCATGAAACAATAGTCAAATCTCAGACCTCCTGACCCTTTCTCAAAGTGACTAGCCCTTTGTATAATAAAAACCACTCTGGAAAATATTTAAGTAGGGGGGAAAGGTATATTTACCCACAGTGTCCATTTATAGTTACCATCAATAGAAAAATAGGGGAAATGGAGACTCCATCATGTGCAGGGCCTTCTTCCACGCCTGCTGCATGGTGGTTGGAGTCAAGAAAAAGAAAGGACAACAGAGAAAACAAGCAAACAAATAGGAAGATTGGGAGGCAGAAGTCAGTGTTGGGGAAAATAACTTCACCAATGGGTTGTTGATAAAGGACAATTACTTTAGCTTGTAAAAGCCTCCTCTCACTTATACCCAGTGTTAGTGTGTGCAAGATTGTTGCCATGTCAACTTCCCTCCCCCCTATGAATATACAGGTATTCACCATGAATGAAAAAATGATCTGTTGAGAGACAATGGGATTATTCATGCTGCTCTTTTTATATTTGTGCCTCTTCTTCTCTCATCTCTTTTCAGCCACTGACTTTCATTTTGCCTTTTACCTGTGCATCAATTTTTTCCCCATATTCATTATGCAACAGATTGATTGAGCTGATCTCAATATGTGGTACTGTGCCCACACTGACATATTGTATTGTAATGTAATGTATTGTTCGTAAGCCACCCTGAGTCGCCAATCTCACTCATTGCCCACTCCTCTGGTTTCTTTGCAATAGAAACTAGCACTTTGCATGATAAAAGTACTCTAGAAGCATTCAGACTAGAAAAAGATAACTTTACTTACAGTTACTATATATAATTACAGTCACTAGAATAAAAAAGGGAGGAGGGGAATGGAGTCTCATCCACACCAACAAGACCTCCCATTTTTCCTGGGAGAAAGATGACTATCATCATTATCATCAACAACAAAATGGAAGTTAAAAAGCAAACAGGAAGTGGAAGTGGGAGGCATGCCTCAAATGTCAGAGGCATAAACTTTACCAATCATATTAATGGGTAAGGAGGACAAGCACGTTAAACTATAAAGCACCCTCCCACTGATACCCAGAATTAGTGTATGCAAGATTGCTATTATCCCAACAAAAAATTGGGGTTATCCAGAATCGCCTGAGACCTCTATCTTGAATGTGAAGAAATATTATATTGGCTAGAGCTATATGAGCATGAAAATACTTGAAACAGAAGGAATCATGATATTACTTCCAAGCCTTGAGATTCTATATAGCCATTTATCATTAATTTTATTTATCATTTACAATACTTATATTCATTCTCACAATGTACTGTATGTGAAGAAATCAAGGTTGAGTAGAGTAAAGAGCAGAACTAAAAATAACTTTGAAAAGCTTAACACAGTAATACAGTCAAACCTCACATAAAGAGTGTTTCGCTTAAAGAGTAACTCGCTTAAAGAGCAGAATTTTCCCTGAATGTTTGCTTCGCTTAACAAATAAATCCAACCAAAAACTCGTTTAACAAATAAATCTGGGTTCACAATCCCCCCCCCCACAATTGGTCATTTACAATGGTGTTTCGCTTAAAGAGCAAACTCGCTTAAAGAGCAATCTTGTGGAACGCATTATGCTCTTTAAGCGAGGTACAACTGTAGATGTTTCTTGACCCATAGATGTCTGATTCCATACTAAAGCCATTAAGCTCTTGACTGTTACCAGGCCAATATATGTAGCAATTGTGAGCAGTGTGAAGAACTTTGGCAGCAGAAATGGCTGAAAAACGACAGATTCATTTGATAATGAAGGATGCATAATGTGATTGCTGGAGCAAGAGGAAACAAAAATTCGTAACACCTTTCAGCTACAAAGCGCAGTGATCGCATAAGAAGACAGGTATTCTATTTTTCAGCTCAAATTATTTTATTGTTGTATGGCTTTTCTGGACCTCTTTGGGGTTGGGATGGGATGCATATAGAACAAGCACCCACAGGATAGTAGCAATTGTGAGGAATGCACATAGACTCAGTACAGAAACCTGATACACAGATATCAAGCTATTCCTCAGTAAAGTAAATTTCCGTCTATGGTCAGTACTTCTATCTCCAAACTGGCTTACTAATAGAAAATCTGAGAAATTATCATTTTCCACTAATACGGTATATTTGAGCTAAAAAATTCCAAGACAGAAGAGGTGGTTCATATCAGCAAGAAAAAAAATTGAGTACTTTATACGTACATACTTGGATATAATTACTAAGCTAAGCCATGTAGAAACAATATCAGGTTTCACAAAAGCTTCCTTGCAACTAAACTGTATTGTCACTTTTTCTCCCAAGGCTGAAATTAAGTACAGTACAGTACTTGCGGATACCCCAAGACTCATTTTTGTCCTTCTAAGCTTTCATTGTTTGATATTGTGAAACCTGATATTGTTTCAACATGGCTTAGCTTGGTAATTATATCCAAGCATACTGTCAATTTTTTTCTTGCTGATATGAGCAAAGCAACATTCTACGAGGCATTTCTAAAAATGGGGGGAACCTCAAATATATTTTAAAAATGTGATTTTAAAACCAGCTTCAGATCAGTACCAAAATTGGTACAGTTGAAGGAAACAGTCTGTGCCAAATTTGGAGAAGTTGGAGGAAAGGGTTTTCAATTAATGATTTTTTTTAAAAAAGTAAATCAATTTTACCCGTGTAGGAATAAGCCCATTGCATCTACAATACCATCTAGCCATCTCATTTTTGGCTGCCCATGGTGGAAGACAGAGGTGCCTGGTGGGCAATGGTCCATAGGGTCACAAAGGATCGGAATCGACTGTACTACTGAACAAGAAATAAACAAACTTTTATATTCCCAGATTTAAAATAGATCAAATAAGCTGCAAAGGCCAGCCATGCTTACCACGTAGGAGAATGGTTGGCCCTAACCATTTTTTTTATTATTTAGAAGAAATCCTGGCAAGAGCTGAAATATTGATTGTAAACAAGGCCCCTTAAAAGGGTAAAACTGACTATTGTAACTTGCACAGAGGAGACCTAGCAACAGGAAGGCTCCAAAGTATAAATACATTGTTGCAAATTCATTGATTTATGGAGCAATCTGAATGTGTCAGGATCTAATTTTAAATTTAAAGTACAGTACTGTACAGTACATTTGTTTAAGATGTGAACTTACTGTCATTTTTTTTTTGCTTTGTTGCTGGGGATGTTCCTACTTGATGTTAGCAGAGCTTTGGTGCTTATTCCATCCATCTCGGTGTAATACAATTGTTTAGTACTTAGTGGGGAGACCCACCAGAAACACTATGTGCCATCAGGTCACTTCTGATTTGTGGTGACTCGTGACTATATGAGTTAATGACCTTCATAATGTCCTGTCATTAACAGCTCTATTCAAATATTAAAAGCCAATGGCATCTCATGTTAGGTTGTTCTTTCTTTCTACACCCTCCCCCCTCCCAGTAATATTGTTTTTTCCAGTAAGTATTGGCCAGGTCGTTTCCTACTCCCCTGCCCTTTCCCCTACAATTGTATTTGTTTTTGTTCATTCTGTGTTTTCATTATATGTGCATGCTAGGATAGGCCCAATTACTCATTTTTGCTCTAATGAGAATTGAGGCTTCATTGAGCATCCACTTTTCTGCCTATCTATTGTATCTTAAGGCAGACTTCCAACACCTCAACTCAAATGAGTTGGTATTTTTCATCTGTCTTTCTTTCCTGACTTTCTTTTACACCATATGGACAATTTTGACCTTGGTGTTTTTATCTTTGCTAACTCCCAGCTCTCCTCCTCTTTTTAATTTCAAATTCAAGGAGACATATTTTGGAAAACATTCATACGTTTGTAGAACTTTTTGTCCAATATTGCTTACCTTCCTCAGGGTGCCCAAGGAAAGGGTTTGGAAATTGTAAGGTAGTTTTCTAGTCTGCATTCTGCAAGCAGACATGGTAACATTTGTTTACTTGAAATTAAAGGGTGTGATTGTTTCTTTGTGGTATGTGTTGCACTTATCAAGATATTTGGTTCACCTTTAAAATTAAGTTCAAAACAGCCCTTCAAAAATGTTTTGCACAGAAGGACTACAGCCACATCCCAACTGTCCATGCTTCTGCCCCCCCCCCCCATAACCATAGTTCACACCATGTGCTCATCTTCTTGGATCCTTTAGGCAATTCTACCAAAGGGAAGTTTCTGTTGGAATTTGTGTGTGGTGTAAATTTCCATTTTACAAAGCCAGGATATTCAATTCTTAATTTAAAAATTCAGTTTATTAATATAGGATATAATACTTCTTTAGTCATAATTCAAAATGCTAGAAAATGGCCCAAAACTACTGCAAACTATTGCACCTGTATTGTGAGCAGCAAAAAGAATGCCAAGGACATACCAAAGGCCAGCCCAAATATGACAACCTTAATGACAGCAATTAAGATGGTCTGCCTTCACACAGAGAATTATACCATTAAATGGTACCCATCATGAGTGTTCCTGAACCACATCTTTTTGGGCCCGCTCAGCAGACTTCTATTTTTCTGGTGTGAATAGGGTATCTCTGGATTTGACTGCTTCCACCACATGTGATTGCTGGAACCAATTCAAAGCAAACCCATTAGATTAGCTTGTTCTAGTCTAACTTGCCTATTTCATGAAGTGGCTTAATAAGTGAGCCACTTCCAGGTACAGTACTTGCAAATTAATAACTTCTCTTGTTGGTATTGCTCCACCTAAGATCAGGACAGTAGCAGTGGATGTCAAGGGAACTAAGCAAGAGAATGACCCTTGACATCCAGTCATATCCAACTCTAGGGTTCAGTGCTCAACTCCATTTACAGCCAAAGAGCCATTGCTGTCTCCATCTGCAGACATTTCTGCAAACATGATTAGGCACCGTAGCACACGGAACGTTGTTTACCTTCCCATTGAAGTGGTACCTATTTAGCTACAGTACTTGCAATTTCTTGCTTTCGAACTGCTCGGTTGGCAGGAGCTGGGAGAGAGATGGGAGCTCATTTCATCATGCAGTACTTGGGTCTCGAACTGCTGACCTGCCAACCTTTCAGTCGTCAAGTTGAGTGTCTTAACTACTTGAGCCACCGGTCTTGAGGGTAGGCAACAGCAAAACTAAATTAGAAAATGGAGGAAGCAGCTCACTGCACAAGGAACATTAAAGCAGGATACAGCTGAGGAAGTTAACCTGCCCTATATATCACTTGGAGGACCCGGAATAGACTGAGGATCGAAGTCCCTAAATGCAAGGCCAACATGCTCAAGTGGGGTTGCTGACAGACAACAACATGCGCTGTGACTGTGGAGAGATACAAAATCCGGTTCATTTCCTGGTCTGCGGATTACTACCAGAAACACCAATGAGGACTTAAATTTGGCCATTTTTTTACTACTTTCTTCTTCTTTTTTTGTATGTAATTGTTTCTTTTATGTTTTGTAGATTGTTTTGTTAGTTTGTTTTAATATTGTAAAAACTTTAAAATAAAAAATAATTAAAAAAAAGAAACACCAATGAGGACTTAAATTTGGCCAGCGAAAAAGCCAAGGAAGTGGCTTCATTTTTGCAGTCCAGGGTTTGACAGGGGCATGAAAGAAGAAGCTACTGTAAACATAAGGTAAAGGTTTCCCTTGCTGGAAAGCCAGTCGTATCAGACTCTAGGGCTCAGTGCTCATCTGTTTCAAAGCCGAAGAGCCAGCGCTGCCTGCTTCTGCAGACGTTTCCGTGGTCATGTGGCAGGCATGACTAGACACCGGAGTGCACGAACGCTGTACAGTGATGGGATGTAACAGGTTCTCACCAGTTCTCCAGAACCGGTAGTAACTTTTCTCAGTGTCCCGGAGAACTGGTAGCAGCTTTTGGAGGGAACCACCTTCGGGGCTTACCTTTTCACTGGTTCCCCCACTGCGCATGTGTGCCAAGCACTTGGTGTGCATGCATGCCTACAGTACTTGGCGCATATGCATGGCCTCCCTGCTGTCCTCCCAAGCGGGGAGGAGGAAGAGAAGCTGCTAGCCTGAAGCTCCCTATAGCCTCCTCCTGAGGGTAAGTGACTCACCTTTGGATGTGGTGTGTCAGTGTGTATTTTAATGTGTATTTAATACCTTTACGTATATTGATGTACTACCACGGTTCCTAAAAAGGCCTGGCGGCCAGCAAGCCTGGCTTGAGGTTTTTAAGCAAAATCTTGGAGTAACCTCATCAATAAGCTACACCTGTGCTGTTCTAATTGGAAAACCCTTAAAGAGGGTGGGTGGGTTAAGGGGTGTGTGTGTGTGCTTATTTTAATTTATTTTATTTTATTTTTCTTCTTTGGCCCCGCCCATGACATCATGATGTTAGCTCCGCCCACACTGTGATGACATCACGGTGGGGTAGTAAAATGTTTGACATCCCACCACTGGCTGTTTACCTTCCCACCGAAGTGGTCCCTATTTATCTACTTGCAATTTCTTGCTTTTGAACTGTTGGTTGGCAGCAGCTGAGACTAAGGCAGGAGCTCATTCCGTCCTACAGTACTCGGGAATCAAACTGACCTCGCACCTTCCAGTCAGCGTCTTAACTACTTGAGCCACTGAAGTCAATTTAAGGGCACACGAGGTGATGCAGGTTGCCTCTTCGAGCCCTGCCCTTTTCTCCATTAACACGAATGAGAGAAGACTTCTAGCCAAGCCGTCCACCAGCGTTGGAAGAAGGACCGCGGCTCCCCCCTCCCCCCGGAACCTCCCGCAGGTTAGTTTCATTTTCCGCACGTTGTCACTCCATCCTCTAGTAGTCCAATCAGAGAGGCTCCTTCCGCGCTTCTCCCGCCAGTAGCCAATGAGGACGGGCGGCCCGTCGTCTGTTTTGCGGATGACATTTAGCAATAGCATTACAGTGATGGGATGTAACAGGTTCGCACCAGTCTGCCAAAACCGGTAGTAACTTTTCCCAGTGCCCCGGAGAACCGGTAGCAGCTTTTTTGGGGAACCACCTTTGGGGCTTACCTTTTCACTGGTTCCCCCACTGTGCATGAGGGGTGTGTGTGTGTGCTTATTTTTATTTTATTATATTTTTTTCCTTTGGTCCCACCCATGACATCATGTCGTTAGCTCCGCCCACACAGTGATGACATCACGGTGGGGTAGTAAAATTTTTGACATCCCACCACTGAATAGCAATTACACTTCTAAACCCACCCACCCACCCCCCGGGCGCTTAGTGGACTTCTCTGGGCACTTCACATTTTTTTGCCCCCAACGTGCTGGGTATTCATATTACCGGCCCTCGGAAGGATGAAATGCTGAGTCAACCTTCAGGCATAAAAGGTAAAGGTAAAGGTTTCCCTTGCTCGACAGCCAGTCGTATCCGACTCTAGGGGTCAGTGCTCATCTCTGTTTCTAAGCCGAAGAGCCAGCGCTGTCTGCTTCTGCAGACGTTTCCATGGCCATGGGGCAGGCATGACTAGACACCGGAGCGCATGGAACGTTGTTACCTTCCCACCGGAGTGGTCCCTATTTATCTACTTGCAATTTCTTACTTTCGAACTGCTAGGTTGGGTGGAGCTGGGACAGAGACGGGAGCTCATATAATAATAATAATAATAATAATAATAATAATAATAATAATAATAATAATAATAATAATAATAATAATAATACAGTAATACCTCATATAACATTAGTATCGAATAACACTAAAATCACATAACATTAAGGAATCTGGGGGGAAGAATTGCATCGGATAACATTAAGATCCTATGGGGTGCTTCGAATAACAACCGCTAAAGCCTGTGTGGTTACAATGTATCTCTATGGATCCCATAGGATTTTAACATGCATTAGATAACACTAAAAATCATATAACACGAAGACTTGTGGAACCAGGTTTTAGTGTTATATGAGGTTTTACTGTAATAATAATAATAAAAACACTACAACACTTTAAAGACTAACTGCTATATTTTCACTGTGAGATTTCGTGGATCAAGTCCACTTCTTCAGGTCTGATCCACGAAAGCTCACAGTAAAAATACACCAGTTAGTCTTTAAAGTGCTGCAGTTATTATTATTATTATTGTTTTCTGGTGTGCCTGAACCACATACTAACACGGCTAATGTTCCAAAAATATATATGAGTAAACCTTGTGTCCGACGAGGATCAAATCGGATCGACGTTTTGGCAACAGTTTAACCACGACGCCCGGGGTTATTTTGGGGCATGCTGTCGGAGGAGGGGATAACATGTGGGCGTGGCTTACGTCCAGTGTCCCCGCCCCCTTGTTGTTCGAATGTTCGACGTTTGCGGTGGACTGAGTGTAGAAGAACCGGGACAAATAGGTGGGGGGGGGGAGGGAAAGGGACGGTTCCATTGGCTGAGACGCGGATGCCGGCTGGACTCTGATTGGCTGGTGGCATGAGACGCTCGACCGGGCGAGGGCAGGAGAAGGAACAGAAACCAGGTTGGAGAGCGAAGAGGCTTCGCATCGGAGTCGGTCCTAAAGCGGAGCAGGTCGGCCGAACTGGACTCATTCCCCTTCCTGGCAAGCTGAGGTCCTGGTAAGATCACGGGGCAGGGGTGGGGGACGCCAAGGGACGGGGATGCTGATGCGGCGTCGCTCCCCTCGGGGGACCCTCCGGAGATGTCACCACCCTCTCGAGACCCTGGCGCACCTTTTATGCTGAGACACGTGTCATCTAGCGAAATCCAGGCTGTTGTGGGTGGGTGGTACATTACATCAGAGGTGCCCAGACTTTTCAAGCTGCTGTCCAGTCGCGTGGTTCAGGGGGGGCCAGTCACTAGGGCCTGTGGGCCAGATCTGGCCCTGATGCCAATTCATCCAGCCCACGAAGCCCTCGTTGCTCCTGGAAGCAGAAGTAAAACGCACCCATACAGGTGCAGTTTAAATGCCGCTCCCGGGAGCCACGAGGGCTTCACGGGCTGGATGAATTGGTGTCAGGGGCCGGATCTGGCCTTAGTTTGGGCACCCCTGAATTGCATTACTCCTACCCTAGATAGCCAGAATGGTTTTTTTGTTGTTGTTCAGTTGCACAGTCGACTCCGACCCTCTGCGACCCCATGGACCACTGTCCTCCAGGCACTCCTGTCCTCCGCCATTCCCCTCAACTCGCTCAGCTCTGTGCCCATTATTTATTTATTATTTATTTATTAGTTCAAATTTATATTGCCGCCCACTCGCCGTGGCGACTCAGCTATCTCCACAATACCATCCAACCATCTCATCTTGTGCCGTCCCCTTCTTCTTTTGCCCTCGACCCTCCTTAGAGGGTCAAATTGTAAAGATGAAGCTAAGGTACTTTGGACATCAAATGAGAAGAGAGGACTCACTTGAGAAAGCCAGAATGGTGGGAAGATGGAAATTGCAGTTCCCATCCCTGGTGTTTGCAAAGGTTGGCTTCCGGTCTTCTGGAGAGACGGTTTGGGCTGATTTCAAATTTCATTTTCGCAATGCAAACCTGGATTGAAGGGGGGGGGCCACCTCTGATGGGCAGAGTCTGATTTTGGGAACCTGTGATTTAAAAAAAAACCCTCCTTAGTGAGTTTAAGATCAGAAGTGCAGGAGCCTCATTTATAGCCTAACTTCAACCCTTCCCATTCAGGAGCTGGGGATTGTGTTTGTTGTAGTCCACAACACTGGGAGGGAGCCAGGTTGAGGAAAGCTACTGTACAGTGTGCCTTGCCAGCATTTAGCTCCCGGCTAACAAGTTGATGCTCTTCATAACAATCCTGTGCCTGTTTTCTGATACAAATGCTTGTATATCAAACAGCAAGCAAGCCACAAGATGCTGCCTTAGGAACACAGCCTGAGGTTCTGAAGTATTTTTCACAGATCACTTAAAAAGTAGCAATTAAGATTAACTTTTGAGTGCCCAGAACTCTCTGTCAGGTAAAGATGGTGTAAAATGTGGACTTAATAAATACTGGGTCAGGTGTGATATCTTTGGCTCATGCCATCTTAGCTTCATAAAGAGTTCTAGAAGTTCTTGAAAGCTTATTTAATTTGACACTTCTTTGTGCCCCACTAAAAGTATTGTCCATTGTATAACAGCATGCCCTGTGTATGGCTTCTGTAAACAGAAACACACTATATTGTGCAAGGGTGAGTTACGTAGCCATTTAAAATTAGGTCATACTCAGATCTCAAGAATAAAAATCTTGGCAGCATAAAGGTCTATTGTTCAAAGACGCAGAAGCTGGAAATAGGTAGCTATTTTTCTCCAACATGTCCCCCTCCAAGGTGTTTTTACCGTAAAGGTCTTCAAATGAATGTTTGGATGAGAAATACAACAGTACCATATCTGCTTTTGCCCTGATGCCAATTCATCTGGCCCACAAAGCCCTCGTCGATCCTAGAAGTGGAAGTAGAACACGCCATAGTTTGGACATCTGCGGGTGTTTTATGGCAGCATTTACGGCGGGGGAACTGCCAGTCTGGCCCACTCAGCTGTCTGAGGAGACATTGTCTGGCCCGCAGCTGAAAAACATTAAGAACCCCTGTCTTAGAAGAAATCACCCCTATGGGAAAAACCGTACAACAACAAAAATTTGTTGTATGGTTTTCCCCATAGAGATGCATTGCATCGTATAACGATTTTAATTGTTATACGGGGCGCAATGTTTTTTTTCAAATCCTCATCGTTGTATGATTTAATTGCTGTAAGAAGCATTCGTTATACAGGGTTCTACTGTAGGCTTGTTTTACTTACTTATTTTTAATATTCCTACTTCACTTTGAAGTCTATTAGTGCCTTCCAAATAGTTCAGCCATAAACCTATCCTGAGGGTAGAGACTCTTTGGCATCCATCCATTTGACAAAGTGTGTTGGACTTGTTCTCCATAAGTTTAACCCAGCTTCTGATTTAATTAATATTTAGAGCTTGAGAGGAGTGCAGTAAACTTTTCCTCAGTTTTAGCCATTGTCTAGGCTGGGAAACCTTTACCTTTAATGTAAAGGTCACTGTTACTTAAAAGCAGGGGTACCCAAACTTTTTGGGCCATGGGCCGATCATGTGGTTCAGGAAGCCGGTCACTAAGCCTGGGGGCCGGGTGCAGCCCCCAACGCCAATTCATCCGGCCCGCAAAGCCCTCGTCGCTCCTGGAAGCGGAAGTAAAACGAGCCCATACTGGCGCGTTTTACTTCCACTTCCAGGAGCGACGAGGGCTTCGTGGGCCAAATGAATTGGTGTCGGGGGCTGCACCCGGCCCCCGGGCCTTAGTTTGGGCACCACTGCTCAAAAGCCAGTCATATCCAACTCCAGGGTTCAGCACTCATCTCTGTTTATAGCCAAAGAGCCAGCGCTGTCTGCATTTGCAGACATTTCCATGGACGTTTGTCAGGCACGCCTAGACACTGGAGAGCACGGAACACTGTTTACCTTCCCACCGAAGTGGTCCCTATTTATCTACTTGCAATTTCTTGCTTTTGAACTGCTAGGTTGGCAGGAGTTGGGACAGAGATGGGAACTTACTCCATCATGCAGTACTCGGGAATTGAACTCTGGCCATCCAGTCTTCAAGTTCAGCATCTTAGCCACCAAGCCACCACAGTCCTTTTTGTTTGGTACTTAGGTAATTTTTTTCTTGTTTTATTTTATTAAAAGTAATTCAATTCTTACAGTACTAAAAATTCTGTACATAATCAAAACAACATTGTGTACCCCCCACTTCCTTTGAGATAACAGTTCACACAATTATTTCATGACTTAATTTCTTTGTATCCTGTTATTATCATGTATCACTATACCCTCCCTTGCTCTGAAGAACAATAAATTTTGTCCTAGCTATTTCACTTTCTTTATTTCCCCCAAATAACTTACAATACATAAAACAATTTAAGGCAATGTTTCTGTAGGTCAGGGTTTGAATCAAAGTGGTGCCAAAATATTTTGGGGATAAGTCAGTATTCCAAAATCTTGCCTTCTTACCTATCTCTCTGCTTTCCTCAATTCTTTACGTTGAAAGCACAGATATGTTTTAAATTAAAGGGGTTTGACTTCAACTGGTTGTTTTTGTACTACTTCTTGAGAGGCAAGCTATGACAAATCTAGGCAGCATAATAAAAAGTGGAGACAGCACCCTGCCAACAAAAGACTGCATAGTTAAAGCAATGGTCTTCCCAGTAGTAGTGTATGGCTTGAGAGTTGGATCATAAGGAAGACTGAGCGCAGAAGAATCGATGCCTTTGAAATGTGGTGGTGAAGGAGACTCTTGAGAGTCCCCTGGACTACAAGGAGATCAAATCACCTTGAAAGGACAAATACTGAAGCCGAAGCTCAAGTACTTTGGCCACCAAATGAGAAGAGAAGACTCACTTGAGAAGGTCCTGATGCTAGGAAAGATCGAAGGCAGAAGGAGAAGGGGGCAGCAGAGGATGAGATGACTAGATGGTATCATTGATGCAGTGGGTGTAGATCTGGGTGGGCTATGGAGGATGGCAAATGACAGAGGAGTCTAGTGTGTGGTGGTCCATGGGGTCTCAAAAGGGTCGGACTCAACTGTGTGACTGAACAACAAAGGCAGAGGTTAGTTGGTAGAAATTGCATTCACTCTGGCTCTCCCTTTGATGTTTTATTGTTATTATGGACTAATTGCTCTTACCCCGCAAAAGCAGTGGGCGTACTGTGTGGCTTGTCCTGAACCACAATTGACAATATCTCTAGCCAGCATGACTCATAGGGATGACAGATGCTGTTGTACTGTTGATCTAAAGTGCATTAGGTTGTGCAACATTGGTCTAGAGCAGTGGTGGTGAACCCATGGCACACATGCCAGAGGGGTTACTCAGAGCCCTTTCCGTGGCCCCAGCACAGAGTTCGGCCCATCCCTCTGCCCAGCAGCCCAATGGGAGCACTTCCTTCCTCCCCCCCCCCGCATAAAGTTCACCCTGCCCCTCTGTTTGGGCACTCAGTCTCTAAAAGGTTTGCCATCACTGGTCTAGGGCTGTGGTTCCCAAAATTTTTGGCCATGCCCCACCTAAGCATCTCTAAAATCTTGATTCCCCCCTCCCCCAATATAATTCTTATTATTCAAAAAGTGAGCTGTTTATGTGGTGGAAGCCTAAAGGTCATTCACTGTTAATAACTCATTCTCGAATTGCCACCCTTAAAAATCAAATCACCCCCCTGTAGAGTGTGTGCCCCACATTGGGAACCATGGGTCTAGAGTAGATCCTCAATGTAATGGGTTGTGATCATTGAACTTCTCATATGACTACCTTTTTTTCATTTCCCCTCCCTTAATAATCTTCTCTTGCCAATTTTGGCTCATTTAGTTTGGTGCCATAGACCTGTTGTTGTCAGCCACACTGTTCCTGCTATTTACTTAGGTACTCTGATGTCATAGCAGGGCAGCATAGAACCTTGGGTTGTTTTTAATAGTGGGGGTCTGGAAATTGTAGGATCTGAAGTGTTAAAACTTATCTGCAAAGCTGTATGAACAGAAACTTACTTTTCTAGGCCAATATGCTGGGTTAATGTGGACAATTTAACATTTGGAACATTGTTGGAAAACTTGCACTTTAGGCTGGGAATGCTGTAATTATGGAGCACTGCATTAGTAACCTGTCTTGGCACTTATGCCAAGCAGTCTTTTTAAGAATCTTGGTCCTGTGGAAGTTTTTTGGAGTCAAATTGAGGCCAAGTGTGAATGATGAAAAGAAAAGGTAGGGAAAAAATCCTGTCTTGTGGTTTTTACCTTCTGATTTTCTGTAGAAAACAAAAAGGAATGGCGGATTTTCCTGATTTTGCTTCTCTGGCAAATAAATTAAAAAGCACAGTCATCCAGTACTACAACACTGAAGAGAGTGAATGGAGACTCGCTAAGAAAACAGTAAGTTACCAAGCCTTAATTTTTGCAGATTGATTTGTTTTGATAATAATCCAATGTGGTTCTTTTTATTTGGTTCTTTTTATTTTATTCATTGATATATCAGTTGTAATGGATTTGATGAATGGGATTCTCTACGAGGGAGAAAATTATAAAAGTCCATGTGGTTCTTGCATAAGACAAATGCAAGAGTAGGTGTTACCTTTGATGTTTTTAGGGGTTGGAATAGCTGGTTGGATAACTCAGTGGTTTGGCTAAAGGTTCAATTCCCCATTGTGCCTTCCAGTACATCAGCTTTGGCCCTGAGCATCTCTGCAGCAGAGTATGCTGCTCCAGTATGGAGCGCATCCACACACGCGAAACAAGTTGACTTTGCTGTAAGTGAAGCAATGTGTATAGTGACCGGAATCCTCAAGCCTACACCAGTTGAGAAAATATATCCACCTAAGATAAGGAGAGAAGTAGCAGCAGACACCGAGAGAACTAATCAAGAGAATGACCCTCGACATCCTCTGAATGTATATGAGCCTTAAGTCCTCTGGCTCAGATCCAGGAAGTGCTTTATGGCAAGAACAAACATTCTTGAGGGTACACAAGAGCAAAATCAAATTAGAAGATGGAGGGAAGAGCTCACTGGACAAGGAACAACATTAAAGGAGGATTTGGCCGAGGAATTCAACCTCCCTTATGTCAGTTGGAGGACTCTGAATAGGCTGAGGGTTTGGAGTCCTTAAATGCAAGACCAACATGCTCAAATGGAGGCTTCTGGCTGACAACAACATGCTGTGTGGATGTGGAGAGGAGAGGTAAAGAATCCGGCTTATTTCCTGGTCTGCCAATTACTGCCAGAAACATGCACCAGTGAGGACTTAAGTTTGGCCAATGAAAAAGCCAAGAAAGTGGCTTCATTTTGACAGTCCAGGGTTTGATCGAGACAGGAAAGAAGAAGATGCTTACTGACATCTAATGTAGCTGGTTTGGAATTGATTCTGTATGTCCTGAACATCAATCTTCCATGAACAACAAGGCGGATACATTCCACTTTAGCTAGAGCCACCACATTTTCTTTGAACCTATATTTGATATATTCATGTCTTCAGTCTTTTATGTTTCTATAAACTAAGGATACTTGAATTGGCAATCTTGTATTTAACAGACCAAGATAATGGCAACAGACCCTATCAGTTTCTTGAAAATAGATAGGGAAGAAGTAGAAGCAGTGACAGACTTTACCCTCTTAGGATCCAAGATCACTGCAGATGGGGATTACAGCCATGAAATAAAAAGGTGACTGATGCTTGGGAGACAAGCTATGAGAAACCTGAGGAACATATTTAAACAGTAGAGACATCACCTTGCAAACAAAAGTTTGCATAGTCAAAGCAATGGTATTCCCGGTGGTAATGTATGGTTGTGAGAGCTGGACCATTAGGAAAGCTGAGCGCAGAAGAATAGACGCCTTTGAAATGTGGTGCTGGAGGAGAATTTTGACAGTCCCCTCGACAACAAGGAGAACAAATAGGTTGATCTTAGAAGAAATCAAGCCTGACTGCTCTTTGGAAGGTCAAATAGTAGAGATGAAGTTAAAGTACCTTGGACATCAAATGAGAAGCGAGGATTCACTTGAGAAAGCCTTGATGCTTGGAAAGGTGGAGGGCAAAAGAAGAAGGGGGCAGCCAAAAATGAGATGGCTAGATGGTATTGTAGAGACAATGGGCACAGAACTGAGCGAGTTGAGGAGGATGGTGGAGGACAGAAGTGCCTGGCAGACAGTGGTCCATGGGGTCGCAAAGGGTCGGAATCAACTGTGCGACTGAACATCAAAAAAAGTGGTATTGTAGATGCAATGGACACAGAGTTGGGTGGGTTGAGGAGGATGGTGAAGGATGGGGTACCTGGCATGCGATAATCTATGGGGTTTCAGGGGGTCGGAATCGACTGCGACTGAACAGCAACAATAAAGAATACATAATCTGATATGTTCTGTTCTTTTACTTCTGCAGAAAGATACAGTGGTTTGGCGCAAGCCCTCACAAGAATTCAGTGGATACCTGTAAGACAACCTTTCATTTCTAGTAGATAGGTGTGCATGTCAAGTCCCACTTGTGTATGCTGTGTGAGAGAGAATCACGCTCCATTAGTGCAGGAATAGCTCACTTCCCAATTAATTACTCTACTATCACGAGATGTTACTGTTTGCTAACTTGTCACAATTCTGACTAACATCCTGTTCCTATTTTTTTGTGCACTAATTCCAAAACCTGAATCTTCATATGTTGTTGAATTTCAGCCCTCAGCAGCCTTACTTGACATGGCCTGTGGTCAAATATTCTGAGAACTGTAGGTAAATAACATCTGGAGACAGTGGTGGCTGGTGGCTCCAACTTCAGTGTTGCTGGAATCTGTTATGGGTTTTATTCTGAATATTGCAGTAGCTATCCAAAGAACTGTATTTTGTCTCCAAAATAGGTTCAACGTCTTGTATAACCACTGTAAAATTTCCGGTTAAAATTCAAAGGTGGACTCACAGCACCTCTGAAACTGAAGTTACTGCTACTCTCTGGCGACCCAATATTTGCAACCACTGCTCTATAATAATCTTTCTCATCAAAATATGGCCTGCAAAAGGACCAGGATCAGTATTTTATCCTTGTGTGGCTCCCCTTCACTTTAATGAAGTAAACTCTGTAAATAATATCCTTGATGTAAAAATCTTCCCGTCTGATCTTCAGAGCTGTTGACAAAAGGTCTCATTTGGGGATCTAATTAGCTTTCTGCTTCCTGACCTATCTGTTGTGGCAATATAACATTTCCCCAGTGCACAAACAACAATGTCTTGTTACAAGGAGAATGTGATAGACCTTACCTCATCTCCTGGCCTTTCTGGTTTTGAGTGATTCTTCTGTCCACACTGGAGATTTCTCTCCTCTCACAATAAGGGTCCAGATAGCACTTCTGGAGAGCATTCCAGTTTTTCCTCCATTTGATTGTTGACACACACTTTTCTTTCCTCTTCCTAACTTCTTTTCATGGTCATCATTCACTTGGTCATGACAACTTTCTTTTTGTGTGTGAGAGAGATATGAGGCATAGTACTACAGCAATGCATCTTTGGAACCTTGAGAATTACTGTTCATTTGAAACCTTTCCAGGGAAAGCATATATTGCGAGGTAGAACTCTAGCAGCATCAGGAAAAATGAGCCTACAGATCAGAAGAAGGATGCATTAGGATACTCACTTGAACTTATATAAATTTTTCTTTTGACTACTCAGCACTATGCTGCATCAGATACAAGAACTGAAGGGCATCTCGAGTGTATTTAGAATCACACTGCATGGGGGGGTAGAGAAGACCAACATGTATGAAATTAAAATGAAAAATTTATCTGTCAACGGCTTAAATGTCACAACTGACTGCATACGTCACAGAGTTGTCACCTTAGACCAGTGGTTCCCAACATTTGGTTTTTGGACTTCAATTCCCAGAAGCCTATGTCAATTCTCTGAAACACTGATCAGCCAATGTACTGACTTAGGCTTCTGGGAATTGAGGGCCCCCTGTGGGGCATGGGCCCCACGTTGGGAACCACTGCCTTAGACACAGTGCAAATTAAAATTTAAGTAAACTGTTACACACACACCCCTTTAAAAAACCCCATTAACTTTCCCATCTGTGATTTTTGGAGAAATATTTGTGAAGCCTTCCTAAAAATGAAAATGAATGATCCCCTAGGATACTGGATACTGATAATAGGAAGGTTAGCATGAGCAGCACTGCCCTTATGTGAACTATTTGAAGTATACTGAAATTCATTAAAGGCTGGAACATTTGCTAAGAATCCTTGTATTAAATTTGTTTTTGCAGTTACAAGACACAAGGGATTGTGGAAGATGTCAGCAACAGAATAATAGATCATATACGTCCTGGACCTTATCGGCTATATTGGGACAGCCTAATGACCACAATGGACATTATTGATGAGTTTGAAGAGGTAGCACTTTGTTTATTTGCTGTATGCTTCTTCTTTTTCCATGTCTAGACCAGATGTGAAACTGCCAAAATGAAGGCACCTTTTGGTGAGTTCATTCTGCAGTTCCTATGCCTGACCTAGTGTGAGAAAGATTAGCTGGCAACACAAGCTTGCTGTTACCAGGGTACGCCCAATTGTGGTTCAGAAATACCACAATCTCTGAGAAGGCTCTTTCCTTGTATCTTAAGGAAGAACTTAATGCATTGAACTATTTATTTGGAAACGTAAAGCTAGCTTTTTTTTTTACAGATGCTTCTTATTTGGCATGTTCCGTGGTTGTCTGATAAATGATCTCAGAATGTTTGGTTAATCATGAACATTTGTAGGATAGCTGCATGTTTTCCAAACAGAGACCTGTGCATTTCATTCTTTCTTTAGTGGCAGGGTAGATTTCTTGATTCTGTGCTAGGCCAAACACTTGATATCCTTGTGGTAGGGAGAGATAGGTTAAAATTCTGTGGCTTAATTATGTTTGAGGAAGGCAAATGTCTAACTTCCAACGTGTTCTTGTGTGCAACTAACAAAGCCCTGATTTTCAAATCATCATGTGCTGCTAGCTTTGCTGCAATCAGGAAACCCAAGTGAGAATTTAATAATTGCCTGACAGAACACAGTGTAAGTTTTGTCATTTGCCTTCTGAAGGCATAAATAGGAAACAAAATTTAAAGGGGTTTCCGAATTCTGGTCCTAATCACAAGCAGTGTAAGAACATGCCTAAACAGTGTTTTTGATGTTCCTGGGAATTGTTTTGGATGTATGCATTTTTTGGACTCTGGAGCATCCTAATTTTTTCCTCAGGAATATTTTAGTTTTTTAGTTCACTGGAGGGGGGAGGAGGATGGTGTCCTGAAGTTGCAGGCTTGTTTGCTGATCAAAGGGGAAAGGGAAATAAATATTTTCCCCACCATTGTGGGTCAGCAAGGAGGAAATATTTACATTTTCCTTCTCTCTGTAAATAAGCAGAGCAAGTGTATCACTTGCCTGCGTGGTGAAGTAGCCTTGTCGGCCACTTCACCATATAGGCAAATGGGTCGCTTCAGGTGTTTGAATAAGTAATTTAGCCCCTTCTTTGTCTTCTGAGTGAGCCCAGATCACCTCATAAAGGCAGTCTGGCCATGTTCTAAGATGCTTTTCAGAAACTAGTTAGATTACATGAGAAATGCATAACTGCATTTGTTTCTTTATGCCTAAAAATAGGAAATTGCAGCTATAGGGGACTCCAGCCAGAGCAAGGAGACGAGCAACTTTACCCTCTCCTCTTATATACAGTAATACTTCGGATAACGTTTACCTTGGATAACGCTAAAATCGCATAACGTTAAGTAATCTGGGGAGGAGAATTCGATCGAATAACGTTAAGGTCCTATGGGATGTATCGGATAACAACCGCTAAAGCCTGTGTGGTTACAATGTATCTCTATGGAGCTTTAACGTTATCCGATCCATCCCATAGGATTTTAACATGCATCGGATAACACTAAAAATCGGATAACACCAAGACAGGTGGGACCAAGTCTTAGCGTTATCCGAGGTATTACGGTAGTAGTATTTTCTCACCAAATATCCCTTAAGATTTAACTCTTTTTCCTTGCCTGGCCAATTCTTCGTAAGTGAGATTTTGTTGTTGTCTTGCAGAATTGCTGCATCATGCGTTACACAACTGCAGGCCAACTGTGGAACATTATTGCACCCAGAGAGTTCATTGACTTCTCTTGTACAACAAACTATGAGGATGGCCTTCTCTCATGTGGTAACTTCTCATTAAATGTCTTTTATCTTCCAGCCTCACTCTGTAAGGTGTGAAATCAGCTATACGTAGCTTTGGCTCCTGTTTGTGGCACTGATGGGATTATTGCCATCCATGTCTTCAAAGCTAAGAAAACAGGCAATAACAAACATGATAAAGAATGATGTCCTTAACAAATTAAAAGGGCTGTACAAAATTGCATAATTATTGCATGGAAAAAATTGATTTAATGTACAGGTAATGGCTGATTTGCATTTTCTAGGTATTTATGGCAAGGAGCTGTATTGCACATGATCCTATTCAGGCCTTACAGCATGAAACCATGCAGGCCTTTCACAATGGTATGGATGGAAACATGTTCTTCTCACGTGCTCCGCTTCCCCTTGCCTGCCATTTGGAAGTCATTCAAATCTTTTTTGCACAATGTGAAGCTATGAAGAGTCACCTGAGAGTATGTTCATGTGAACACACTTTAATACGCATGTGATTGGCTGTTCAGAACTTCCAATCATGTAAGTGTAATCAGGCTTAGGTGAACCTACTTACACACATCTCTTCAGGACTTCATGCTTAGTCTTTGGGATGTGTGTTTTGGGACGGGACTTACTTTTGTCCATACATCACCACCCAACTGAAAGCCTTACACAATTTTAGGTTATAACACTCATTAGGAATAGCATTGCCAGTTGACTTAAACACAACTATCACAGAGGATGGCAGATGCCAGAGGAGCCTGACGTAATGTTGGTCCATGGGGTTGGAAAGGGTTGGACTTGACTGTGCGGCTGAATAACAATAAAATCTGGCCATCTTATGCCTTAGTTGCAGGTCAAGCTGTGTAAAAGTAGGAGCAGCTTGAAAAATTAGCTCCTTTTGTTCACCATACACAAATGCTTTCTCATTTTATTTGGGTAAAGCTTCCCTTTGGTACCCAGTGTGGTGTAGTGGATAGAACAATGATCGAGTACTCAGAAAGCCTGGGTCTAGATTCCTGCTCAGTGATGAAAACCTACAGGGTGGGGGAGTGGAACTGATAAAACGATCCCTTAAATATCTCACGTTGCAAGTTCTATTGGGGTCCCTGTAAGTCAACTTGAAGGCACATGGGAACAACATAAAGCTTTTCATGCTAGTTCATCAGCTGCTGACAGTATAGTCTGATGGTTTGGGTTGTCAGAAGGAAATCTCTCTCACCAGTGTCTTTGGGGCCTAGTGACAATTATTTCTTTAGAATTAAGTGTATTGAATTTACATAAGTGTTTCAATGGCTTACGGTGTTTTACTTTAAAACAGGTGTTAGCCTAGACTACGGTGAAGTAAGACCAAACTTTGTGAAAGGCTTCAACCACCCTTGTGGCTGGTTCTGCTTCCCACTCCAGGAGAATCCTAGGCACAGCCTTTTGATCGGTTTTATCCAGACGGATCTGCGTGGAATGCTCCCCCAGTCTGCAGTGGACACCGCCATGGCTAGCACGCTGGCTAACTTTTATTCAGATCTCAGGGGAGCCCTGAAAGCGTAATCAAAGTGTCTAACACCCCTCCCTGCTCTTCTTCTGCTCTGCATAGTAGGTGTTTAAACATAGGGTAGGTTGGAAGCTTCCTGCATGAAGTTTTGGTAAGTGTTCCCTTTGGGTGTTAGGCGCTCCCATTTGTGCAGATCAGTTGCAAACGTATTTGCTCTTACATAAGGTCCACTGACTCCAACTCAGACTTGCATCTTGAGAAACATTTTTTTATATACCTATGATAATGCCTCAGAAACGGACATGCCCCAATTTGTTCTTTTAACATCCACACCCTTTCCACCAGAGGTCGTAAGAAACATGTTTTCATTTCATTGATTTAAAAAAAGAGACCCAACTGGATTGGACAAACAGCACATCCAGTCCTGGATCCTGTTTTCTCTGTGGGCCAGTCTAATGCCTTGGCTGACATTTGGAACTACCTGGTCTGTGGGTCAACTGCGATGATCCGTGAATGAATGGGAAAGTTGATCCCTTTTATGGGTTCCCTGAATGGGGGACTCTGCAGATAAAACCTAGAAAAAGTATCTTTTGTGCCACAACTCTTGAGAATCATCCACCTAGCATAGCCGCTAGGGGAATTTATGTCTTTTTTTTTAAAATGTATTTTTAAAATTGTATCCTGCCTTTCTCCTGAAAAGGGCATGAGGTGGCTTACAGCATTAAAAATATTTTAAAAAAACTAAAAACAATAAATCGTTTAAAGAGAATTAAGCAAATATAATTACAGGAGATGTGGTCCCCAATAGTAATCTTTCTGAGGAAACCTACCTGAATTGCCACTTCCTGTGAGGTATCTACAGTGTTGGTGGCATGTATTCATCCTCACTATGCTGTAAAATAGAATGTGTATGCCTGGCTGTCTTGGGCCAGGCATGTGGTGTAACTACATCAAAACCTTAACTGGGACATGAACATTTTTGTGCTTGTTTGTTTTTAGGAAATGAGTGAGAAAATGAAGGCCAGTGTTAAAGCTGAGTGACTTGAAGGACTTTTGTAAACAAAAGTATTTTAATATTTGCTGTATTTTATCTGTAGGTTATTGAGGATTTTTAAAAGCATGTATAGAATATTTACTTGATATATGGTTTGTGTAACTGGACTTCCACACATAATGCAAATAATGTAGGTGAGCTATACATTGCAGTAAGAACAGCAAGTGTTTTCAAGAAATGTATACTTTCACATGGCGTTTACAACTCATGAGTGTAAGGCAGGGGAGAACACACAGTCCAGACTTCTGGGGACCAGGCAGATCCATCTTTGGGACTTTGGAGAGCTCCCCTCTATGACCCTCATATCTGCAGTAAAAAAAAATTCTTGGAAAAATGGGGGAGGAATGGGGAAAAAAACCCCTTTGTATTCATTTTGGAGAGGAATGGCAAAAAATGTCCCCCCATCCCCTAAGGCAGTGGTCCCCAACCTTTGGGTTTTGGACTTAAATTCCCAGAAGCCTAAGTCTGGTTGGGTGATCAGTGCTTTGGGGAATTGACTTAGGCTTTTTGGATTTGAAGTCCAAAAACCAAAGTTTGGGAAATGCTGCCCTAAGGGACAGTTTTTGGATACATTTTGTTTGCTTAACTGGGAGAAGAGTGCCCCGGGGTATTTTGCCTTTGGCCTTCTGGGGATCCCATAGGTCATAGATTGTCTGGTGCACCACTCCCTTATTCTAAGATCATGCAATTAGTCTCACTTTTATTCGACAATAAGGAGTGAAGAACAGATAGTTTTGAACTTCATTTGGGCTGGGGTCCGTGTCATCATGTATATCCTTTTAAACAACATAGCAGTAGAATACCAAATGGTGTATAGCACACTGAGTGATGAACTAGGACTCTGGAAACCAGGGTTCAAATCCTCACTCAGGAATGGAAATTCACTGGAAGAGTGGAACTGGTAAAACCACTTCTTAAATATTGCACATACTGTACCTTAAAAACCCTGTTAGGTTCACTATAAGTCAGTTCTGACTTGATGGCACATAATTAACTGACTATCACAGCACTCCACCAAGAGGGTAAAAATATGTCCAGACACACGGAAATAAAACAAAATTATGTGCCTTACTCTGAATTGTACTCCTTAATGACATGAGAGTAGAAATTTAGGCCTAAATCCACTTCGTATTTTTAAGTAGAGTACACCCATTCAGTGGATTGTGGCTTCCATCAATGCCACTGACTAAATGGTTTTATTCTAGTTGGAACTAACACTTAAATTTAGGGCAGGGGTTCTCGACCTTTTTCAGCCGTGGGCTGGACCACACCCCCTCAGACAGCTTAGTGGGCCAGAATGGTGGTCTACCTCAATAAACGCTGATGTAAAATGCATCCATGGCTGTGGTTAATGTGTTTACGATGGCCGCAGACTCATTTGCGGCTGCAGTAAACACATTTACGACTAAATTACTCAGAGGCTGGTTCTGGTAGTGGCAGCAGGGGCAACTAGAGCGAGGTCGGGGGCTGTATTATTTGGTGCCATGGGCTGGATCCGGCCTATGGGCTGTAGGTTGAAAACCCCCGATTTAGGCTATATCTGTGGTGGCAAACCTATGGCACGCGTGCCAGAGGTGGCACTCAGAGCCATCTCTGTGGGCACTTGTGCAGTCACCCCAGCACAGAGTTTGCTCTGCCCAGCAGCTGAATAGGAGCACTTCCTCCCTCCCCCAGCACAGTTTGCCCTGTCCCTCTGCCCAGCAGTCAAATGGGAGCGTTTACTTCCTCCCCTGTTGCTGTGTTGGCACTTAGCGATAAATGTTTTTTTGGGTTGCAGTTTGGGGACTCAATTTCTAAAAGTTTTGCCATCACTGGGCTATATTAAGAGACAGGTGCCCATAGAAAGAAGCTTCTGCCTACTGGAAGTGATTTCACCCAGTGAATGTAGAAGAGAATGCTGCAGGTGGAATCTGCTCATATTCACCCTAGCAGACTGGCATCCTTAGAGTCTGAACATAATAAATCTCTTGTGACAATCTCGGGAGCTTCTCACAGAGTATGTGGTAGTGCATGTTCAGTTAGAAACACCAAAAGCTAAGAAACAATGTGTCTTTCAAAACATCTTTCAAATAAAGGATGGAAAACTCAGAGTAAATCAGTGAAGTAAACAGAACACATTCAGCACTTGTTCACTTGAAAGATATTCTGAACACTCGTTCTCAGCAGCATTCACTGAGCACATGGGTGTTTCTTTTTAAAGGAGAAGTTAGGGTAGGAGACAGAAATACATGATTATCAAGTCCAATTGCAACAGTTCTGATGCTTTCTAAAGTTGATGAGCACTAAGGGGCATTCTGGTGGCCTGTGAAAGAGACAGTACCAACTGCTTTGAAAATGCATGTGCACTGTGCGTCTGTGAGAGAGCATAGGCAGTGGTGTGGAAACTGACCTGTCCACTGTAATTTCTCAAATGGGTCTCCAAAGAATTAATTGGACATTAGAGTAGGCATTTTTGCAGCACAGTAGAAAGATGCATCTAGGCATCAATATGTGGGAGGCTAAAACTGTACAAGTAGTTGAGAGTCTAAGGACCCTATTTCCTACAGTTCCATCTGATACATCTGAGAAGCCCCCCATCAATATCATTCATTTGCTGTTATTCCTCTGATATTTAGAGTCTGTTCCTGAAAGTAGCATGTCGTCATTACTAGTAGCCATTGATAGCTTTATTCAACATGAAATTGTCTGACTTTTTAAGAAGCCATAGGAGATATTTCTTCTTGATTAGCAATTGTCTGGATGTTGGATCATTCAGTCTTTGTTTCCTTAGAGAGATGGCTGGATGAGCACTCATGTGGAGTGGTTCAGGGGTATGAGGATTTTTATTAAAGTAGCCTTACATTTTTCAAGAAAAGGGCATCAATGTTTGTGTAATGCTTATTAGCACACTGCAAATGCAAAACTGAATACTTTTGAATGAACTCAGGAAATAGTATTATAAATGACACTAGCATGTTCAGAGAGTATTATCTTCTGAAGGTATATTTATAAATAATTACTTGTGGCTTTTTTAAAATGGAAAATACTTCTCTGCATGCATCATAAGATGAGGGCTGGATGAGATAGGAACAGCTTTGCAATTTGTTTTTTCTTTTCTTTCAAAAGGGCTGAACAAATTCATGGTTTCGTTTAATGAGTTGCTTACGAATAGCGACCTAAGAGTTTGTTTATTTCAATCCATAGTTTAGTTTATTTTTTAAAATTCTTATGAGGCAGAATAACTTATCATTGATTAGCTTGATTCCAAAATGTGGATTAGTAGCAGCAGCAGCAATAAAATGTTCGTGTCAGTAACTATTATTAGCAGCAAAATAATAAAGCATGTGAATGTGTACAAAGTTGATATAGCTATTAAAAGTAGAAAGCCATCAAGTTTCAGTAAGTAAAACGTGCTTTTGTTCCATGGTACTTAAAAATCTTTTATTTGATAGTACCTAAATATTGATTCAATATTTTTGTTAAGAACAGTTTGATAATGGTATGAAGTTGTACACACAAAATATTGTGTGTATATGATTCCTTTTCCTGATGCACAGAGAATTCATTTGACTGTTTTGGTGATGCATTATCTTGTAAGACTTTTATAATAATTTATTTTTCAAAAAATTTCTTAGTATACTTTAATGATTTGTGCAGATATTTTTATATTTACTTGCTGACACAATAATCACAGTTCTGCTGAAGGCAAAGAAATTGCATCTGTTCATTGAAGTCATGCTTCTCCTAGGAAAAAAAATATGAGAATTGTAATGTATTTCTGTTCCATGCAACTGATTTGAGACTATTTATATAAGATGTTTATGATGTTCATTAAACAATGAAGTTCAAAATATTGGTTTTTTTTTATAGAATTATGAAACTGCCTTATATTGAATCCAGTCATTCATCTGTCCTGCCTGGAACTGTTCATTTGGATTGCAGCAATTTGCCAAGGCCTTCTCCTGTCTCTGTTCTAGCTCCTGTCAACCTAGTAGTTTGAAAGCAAGACATTGCAAGTATATAAATAGGTACCACTTTGGTGGGAAGGTAACAGTGTTCCATGCACTCATATCCAATCATACATGCCACATGACCACTGAAACATCGGCAGATGCAGACAAAATTGCAGAGCTCTTTGGCTGTAAATGGAGATGAACCCTGTCCCCTAGAATTGGGCACAACTGGCTTTTGAGCAAGGGCAACCTTTGCAAAGCTAACATGTTTCCTAGCCTAGTTGCCTAAGGAGTGCCACTTACAAATCACTAGAATTGATGTCACCAAATGGAGATATTGCAAGTGTATAGCTGCAAAATTAGAAGAGCTTTTTATAATTTAGAGAAAATGGCACCAGGTCTCTCTCAGGGAGAAAAGATGGTGATTTGTGTGGCTACTGAGTCTGCTACCCAGCTGCTGACTGTGGATGGGCAATTTTAAGATCATTGCACTTATTCTTCTTTGTGTACTTCTACAGGGTGTCCCAAAAGTCGCCACACACGGGAAAAAATCAACAAACTCATTATATTTTACGCTATATTTTATATTGTTAATATTTTTCTTATTCTTATATTTTTATTTATTTATTAGTCAAATTTATTCATCGCCCTTCTCACAAAGTGACCCATGGCGATTCACAATAAAAAAAACATGAACAAGTTATAAAATCTAAAAACTATTAATCAAAAATTTTAAAACTAGCTAAAACCAAAGTTTTTGTAATATTTTGTCAGTAAAGGTACATGTAGCTACAATTTCCCATTTTCCCTGTGTATGGCTGCTTTTAGGACACCCTGTATAAACCAGATCTGGACCAAGCAGCCCTTTATAGAGTTCTTCAGGCAGATAACAGTCTTCTAATCTATAAAATAGGACATAGGAGACCTAGAACTCAGCTGCTTCCTACAAACAGAAAGGGTCCAGGTCATAACCAGGACTGTTACTCAAGCCTGCAGTTCTAAAGAACCTTAGAGCAGTTCTAAACAGAATGATTGAATTCTGCTAGATCTATATCCTGAAATCTCCCCTGAAATCTCCCCCTGATCTCACAGAGTGACAAAGAGAAATCCAAAGCATATTTGTTTATTTTTCATATAGTACATGCAAAATTTTCAGCATCCAAGTTAATCCTCTGAATTCTGCAAATGTCAGTTTCTGTACTGGTATATGAATGCTTAAGGAAGTCCCATTCATGAAAGCTGCAGAAAAAGGCAATCAAGTGATTAATTTCAGGATCTCTGTAATATCTCTTCTACCATGGAACACAAAAATCATGAAAGCACGATCCAGCAGACCTACGTTTTCTACCTTGCAGGCATGTCCACAAAGATTTGGGTAACAATGTTAATGAAAAGTAACAGATCTATAACACAACAAAGTAATATAAAAGGTTTCAGGAAGAAGTGACTACCTATTAGAGATGGAAACATTCAGAAGAAACATCTCAGTTCAGTATTCACAAATCTCACTGAAACCCCTGGACCATTTGCTAATGTTTCATCTTTTTTTGTTGTTGGGGGGGGACTGCAGTGGCTCAAGTGGCTAAGACACTGACTGGAAGGCGGAAGGTCAGCAGTTTGATACCCTAATGCTGCAGGATGGAAAGAGCTACCGTCTCTGACCCAGTTCCTGCCAACCAAGCAGTCCAAAAGCAAGAAATTGCAAGTAGATAAATAGGGACCACTTCGGTGGGAAGGTAAACAGCGTTCCATGCATGCCTGCCACATGACTACAGAAACGTCTGTAAAAGCATACAGCGCTGGCTCTTCAGCTATGAAACAGATGAGCACTGAACCCTGGAGTCCGATATGACTGGCTTTCAAACAAGGGTGACCTTTGCATCTTTTTTAAAAAAGTGTTACATATGGAAAAGAACAGTAGATCTGCATACTTTTCAAACCAAAACATAACACAGAGCTTAGAACCAATTTTAATTATATTATAATGTACTGGTAATCCATATTTGGGAATAGGTTCTACTGAACTCAGTAGGGGCAACTTCTGAGTAGACACTCATAGGAATATAAACATGTTTCTGGGCTGCAATCTTATGTATAACTGAAAATAATTCATATTCAGAACCAATGTACAGTTGATTCTTGCTGGATCATGTCCTTGCTTTGGTTTAAGATCTCTGACTTACATATTTCAGTAGAGTGTACACAAGCAATCTACACTTCCATGCACCTTCAATTTGTTATTAAAAATGAGCCCCAAAGATCTTCTGTGTACTCTAGGGACACAGAGGCAACTTTACTATGCTCTGGGCACCCAGCTGCCTTCCTGCTCCCCAAGCATTATTCTGTAATTTTTATAAATTGGGCCCTTAGCAAGTGTGATAAGAGTTTGTTTTAAAAAGAAAAATATTTTTATTGGCTTGGCATGGGAGCAGATACGGTCTTCCAAAGTTTAGAGAAAGGTATGCAGGTGGCCTAGAACCTCTAGAGCAGTGTTTCCAAATGTGGGGCCCATGTCCCACAGAATGATTTCAATTCTCAGAAGCGTAAATCACTATACTGGCTGAAAAGTGATTTGGGAAATTGACTTAGGCTTCTGGGAATTGAAGTCAAAAAACCAAAGGTTGGGGAACACTGCTCTAGGCCTAACCATACCTGTCCCAATAATAAAAGCAACCTTGTCTAATTACAAATAGTTCAGTCTAAATCAACATCTTGAAGTATTTGCCTTGAAAAGTTTCTAAGAAATTAAATCCAAAGCTAACATCACGCATTAAGGCTGCAATCCTATGCACAGAGCTGGGGGTAAACTCCACTAAACTCAATTGGATTAAATGCCTGGTAAATGTGCAGAATAGTGACCTGAAGTACTATTTAATACCATAAATTCCCATGACTCACTTGGGATACTCTGTTGAGTCACCATGATGCCTATGCGATCACAGATTTCCATAATAGCAATATTAATCTGACATGACAAACAAATAGCAATAAACCAAGGTGAAGGAGCAAATAATTTGCAGCTTTATCAACATGGAAAAATTGTAACACTAATACTGCTTACATCAAGACTTCATCTTCCACAGGTACAAGTACTACAACATACCTGAGGAAGTGTCTAGCTTCATATATAGATGACTGAGTGTATCTATAGCTGTAAATTTTGGAAAGAATGTTTAAATTTCTGTGTTTTGTTTGCCCAGCAGATCACATTGAGACAAGATGCTACAACTCTTAGATTTTGTCATTAATTGTGGCATCAGAAAGTCTCTCATTTCTACTAATGTCCTATTTTATACACTAAGGTTAACTTTCTAAAAGGATAGCTGAAGGGAAAATGTGCACCACAATTGTAGAAGAAGACAGCAAAGCATCATTCATAATTTGTGTTTCCATGAGGGTGGAGCATTAAAAACAAAACAATTATGTCCCTGACATAATGGTCCTAACATCAAGCTGGATATCTGGATTATGGGATACAGCTGACAGAGTAATCTCTAAAATCAAGATGCATATCTGGATTATGGGATACAATGACAGAGTAATCTTGAATCATTTTAGTGAAACAGACTATGATGTAGTTGATCAAACTCAGAAATAGGGCCCTCTGGATTCTAAGGTGTGCACAGACCTCTATATGCACAGAGAATACCAGCCCTCTTGAATATTATCCCAGAGCTCATATGTTACAAGGAATTTCAATGCTGGTCCAGAGCATGACCCTCCATAGGAGAAATAGAACCATCTCAATAGAATAGATGCTTTTGAAGCATGCAGTGACTTTTTAGGCATAATCTTTGATTTATTCTTTTTTTCCCCAGGCACAAAGTTAAGTTGCTAAAACAAATACAAGACCACCTCTATTTTCTTCACAAGAAAAGTACCTTGGAATGTAGTGGTTTCTTGTGCTTGATATAATGATTTCTTGGACTAAATGTATGCTTTCCAAAGAGGTGTTAATTATGAGTACTTTAAATTGTGTCAAAATATATTTAAAGATGATTTTTTAAAAAATCATATAGGATACTTTCACTGCAAAAATGTCATCTATTAAAAAAACCATTTTATATACTAAACCTTGTATAAATAATAATTAGTCCTTATAACTGCATACTCTGTGCATTTTGTGTATACTTTTGGCATAACTGATTTTTAAAATTGTTCAGAAATATTACTGGAAAAGAAAAGGAATAATTATTTTGAGGAATAACTATCTAAAGCATGGGAATATTGGTTGAGTTCCTAAAAAGCAATTAAAACTACAAATCTATACCTACGTACCGGACAATATTCTTTCTTCTGAATAGACACATGCAGGATTCTGCTGTAAGATAGTTGTCACTTCTCAGTTTCTTATTTCTTTTGTGCATTAAGAAATTAAAATGCTACAAAATGTATAACAAAAGCTTGCTCTTAGATATCTATTCTACTGATTTTTCAACTCACCACAAGTAACTGTGCCTGAGTAAAGAAATTAGGACTGCTTTTAACACAAGCGTCTGAATTTGCCCTTACACTGTTTTTTCTTTGGCACACATATCAATAACTCTTCACTGACAGGTAAAAACTGTATCCTTTTATCTATGCATTTCTATCTTGCCATTACTTCTGTTGCTTACTCCGGTATTTCAGATGTTCTCCCACAGGAAGTGTAGAACTGTACCTCCTTTTGGCAGGGTAGTTCTATAACAGCAAACTAATATTCCTCCACTCTGTAATCATGCAGTCATGATTTATTCTGGCTCTTAAGAACAAAATCTTTGCTTGCTTCCCCGTCTTAGCATCAATTCTCCAAAGTAACAACGCTAGGTGTTGAAATGGCAGACATCTGAGAGATATTTTGGTTATCATCAAAATACTGTATAGGAATGGTTACTGAGAGAGGTAAAGCATTCTTAGCATGAGCTTCAGTAGCAGACAGTTTCATAACCACCTGAAAGCAAGTTTCACGCTTTCACAGGAATGTGTGGAATGTTTTTGCATATAAATCTCTAAGGTCTGAGTTGTAAATAGTTTGTGAATTCTCAGTGACAGATGCAAAACATTCCATATGCTGTTTTTAACCTATCTAGGGGGATCTTTTAGTGACCATCTGTCTACTGGGTGATTATGACTTTGAAAAGAAGCATATCAAAGAAATGCCATGAACTCCAGAAAATTATTATCTTACCCAAATCAGAATCATCATTCCTTTTAGAGGTTATCCATAAACACGCTATATGTGATATGTGTTGATCATAAGGAGGACTCACACTCTCCTTGTTCTCTTTCACTTGTTGGTATTACTATAACTATCACTTTATCCATGGCATGCCAATAAAAGACGGTTTACTATTTAATTTATTTTTTTGTCAATACCAGTCACATGCATTGAAGTTCAGGTCACCAGCTAGAGCATTTTGCATCTCCAGGCAAAGCCACTCTGGAACGGCCAATGCTTGACAGTTCTTTCTTGCTTAATGGTAACTTGGCTGGTGTACAAAATGACACAAATCAGCTGAAATGAGATACCCAAGATCCTACGGCTGTTCTTCAGGTATTTTTTCCTGAAAGACCACGTCTTGGATTTCAACAAGACTTGCTGCTGAATCTTTTTCTTCATCCTCACTTTCTGGACCTAGAGGTTGGTTTTGACTTTTATTGCCATCTTGGTTGCTGTGGCTACTTGCGCTTCCGAGACGAGTTGATGCAACAACAGCCTTCACAGCAGCCTGATTTTGTAAAAGAAGGAAAAAGAGGTTGTTATGTTGATGCTGCTATGCTATGGTCTTCTTGCACTGAAGGAATCTGACCATCTGTTCCTACGAAGGGAACGGCCACATCTTAGTACAGGTATGAAGAACCTACAGCCTACATGCCAAATTAAGTCCATGTTGAATCCTGATCTACAAGCTTCTTCTACTAATTATAGAGGAGGAGCTATTGAAAGTTAGGTAAGCTGTTGCATGGCACTGAACCCTGTTTTGCAGACTGGTAAAACTTTGCTGCAGTGGCTCAAGTGGTTAAGATGCTAAACTGGCTGACTGGAAGGTTAGAGTTCGATTCCTGGGTACTGCATGACAGAGTGAATGCCTGTCTCTGATCCAGCTCCTGCCAACCTAGCAGTTCTAAAGCAAGAAATTGCAAGTAGATATATAAGGACCACTTGGGTGGAAAGGTAAATAGTGTTCTGTGCACTCTGGTGTTGAGGCATGCCTGCCACATGTTCACCAAAACATCTGCAGATGCAGACAGTGCTGGCTCTTGGGCTATAAAAGGAGATGAGCACTGAACCCTAGAGTTGGATACGACTGCCTTTCGAGCAAGGGTGACCTTTACCTAAAACTTTGCATGGAATAGGACCTCTAGATCAGCGTTCCCCAAACTATATTCCCTGGATGTTCTTAAACTGTAGCTCCCAGAAGCCTTCTGCATAGTCAATACTGAAGACTTCTGGGAACTGTAATCCAAGAATACATAGGGACCCAAGTTTGGGAATCACTGCTCCAGATTATGGCCTGGGGAAATGGTGCAAATAATCAAGCCCTGTTTTGGAGACCAGGAAAATGGATATAATATGAAATCAAATTTTAGTTCCTTGCTCAGGCAAGTGTTCTGTGGAACCAGTCTCTGGTGTGGAAGTTAAGAAAGTTTGGTGTAGAACACAAACTTTGGTTTGTTGCCTAGGAAGCTGTTACTAGAAACAAATCCTATTTTGCGGGTCAGAAAAGAGGAACTCCTGATTGATAGTTTAGGAAGCTATCTGAAGCCCAGGAAGCTATATATTCCTCTTACATATTGTATGAATTAACTTTACCTTATCTTTATTAAGATCTACTTACCAAGTAGAAATATACCTACAACCTAAATAACTGTAATGTAGCAAATAGTTTCCCTCCCCAGAAAAGAAATATCTGGGATTTTAGTCTGTTTCTGTAAAGGTGAAATGGTCAGCCATTCACATTAATACAGCTTTGTATTTAATACATACATGGAAATTCTGTATCAGTGGAATAATAGTAATAGTAAACATTGCAATCATTTAAATAGGTAGTACTCATATGCACTGAGAGCAATTAAAAACAGTGACTAAAACAATAACCATAGAATAAACCAGTGGTGGCGAACCTATGGCATGCATGCCAGAGATGGCACTTGGAACCCTCTCTGTGGGCACCCGTGCAGTCACCCAAGGATAGAGTTTGCCCTGCCCCAATTCCCAGCAACCCAATGGGAGCACTTCCTCCCTCCCTCCCCCATCACAGTTCACCACACCGCTCTGCCCAGAATGCCAATGGGAGAGCAAACCAAGAACATCTGGCCGTCCCACTAGAGCAGACTGGAGGGGCTCCCTGATCGTCCCATAGGCTAGAGAGGTTCGCCTCTCTGGCCCGAGGAGGGCCTTTTCTGTGTCCGCTCTGGCCCTGTGGAACCTCCTGCTGACCGAGCTGCATCTCCAGGCAGAGCTTCTACCCTTCCGAAAAAAAACCTTAAAACTTGACTGGCATAGCAGGGGAGGCGGGGGTCGCTCATTTGAAGGTTACCCAGGTTTTTAGCTTAGTTTTAAAAGAAATCCTATGGTGTGGCTGCTGGGAGAGGGTATGTTAATTTTAAATTTTAAACAATTTTATACTTTTACTTCTTTGTTTTATGTATATCTATGTCATGGTTTTATATGTGTAAGCCACTTGGATTCACCTTGGCGAGGGGGTGGCAGCATAAATATGACTATTAAATTAAATTAAATTCCTCCCTCCTCCCAGTACAGAGTTCGCCCTGCCCATCTGCCCAGTAGCCCAATGGGAGCATTTCCTTTCCCCCCTGTTGCTGTGTTGGCACTTTGCAATAAATAAGTGGGTTTTGGGTTGCAGTTCGGGCACTCAGTCTCTAAAAGGGTCGCCATTACTGGAATAAACCATGAAGAAATAATAATGGAGGACACTATTGCAGTATCGGGCTCCTCTCTCTTTTTGGTAGCATTTCCCTTATTAATGAAGGGAATCCTAGGTATATTTACTAAAATATAGCCCTTTAATTACATCACATTTCTGGGATTTAAACAAAAATACCAAATATCTTAGAAGATATCCATCTGCGAAATCTTAATTTTCTTGGAGGGATGCAACTATGCTGATAAATAATGCAGCAAATGGTCTGGGATTAGGATGGTCTGATTCATATTACTGTATTTTCTATTAACTATATGATACAGGTTGCAAACCCCTGTTCTAAAGCACATTTTAGAGAGGGACAGGAGAATGAAAGGGGAGATGGACATTGCTTTGCTGGATTAGCAGCTTTCCATGGATGGAGGAAGCCTCTATGCCCACCAGAAGTCAATGCCATGTCCAAAGCAATGAATGAGGGAAACTTTATATTATCATTTTAATAGTATATTTTAAGGAATGCTGTTACATTTCATGGGAATATTGGAAAATATCACTAGATATGTTTCAGTGGCAGTGGCAATATATATATATTTAATTATTTAAAGTACCCTCTCCTCAAAAATATACCTTGAGTTTACGCCGAGCGTTGAATTCTTGGAGTTTCTTTTGGGCTGTATCCATATGAGCAAAATTAGCTGCCTTCCCTGTGACCCAGGGGTGTTGTAAAGCTTGAAATGTGGTAAGTCGTTTTTTGGGGTCAAGCACGATTAGCTTCTTTACCTGCACAACAACAGACATAAAATGTGGTGAGGAAGACCATCTTTCTAACTTATAGCTACAGACCAGTTAAAGTTTGAAAATGTTTTTTTTTATTTCAAGTGTAAGCATCCTCCAGAGAGCATAACCAGTGGCTACGTTGACTGCAATGCCATCAGCATGACTGATGCTGTCAGCTGTGATAAGAACAAGTGAACTATTTGTGAACAATGTGAGTTCCAGCAAAGATGGGAAAAGATGGACAGAAGCCACGAGTGATCAGCTTTGTCAATAATCATATAACATTTACATTCTTGCACTCTTTTTTTCTTTTCTGCTAAGGTGTGGTAACAAAAATATGTATCATGCTATTTTTCTGTATAAGAATGCCCATTTAATCAATATCAAATTATCTGTAGGCCCATAGTATTCACTCTGGCTAAAACTAAACCAAAAATGAAAAGGAAATACAGTATACAATTATTTAGGTCAAGGCACTGAAACTTTATTTCAATAATGTCTCAAAATGCATTTTAGTACAGGAGAGTCATGGTTCCTTTTTTTATTATTCTGGCTGCAGCTGCCTTTATTATTTTATTTATTATTTCATCAGAACACACATACACACAAAGAGAGAGAGAGGGAGAGAGAGAGAGATTCCACAATTAAGTTGCAATGCTGTTCATCCTGAAAACAATGGTGACATTTGCAGAACATACCAAATCCTTGGCGTTCAGGGATACATCATCCCACCAAGGGGAAACAAAGTCATATTCACAGTTCAGAATCCTCTTGAACATATATTGGTCTCCTCTTTCATCATAGAATGGTTCAAAGCCACAGAGACTGAAAGCAAATTAAGAAAGAAGTGATGTGCATTAATCATACAGTTTTAGTATCTTTTACACCAACAATATTTTATGTCTGTGCAGTACAGAAATACAGATCTATTGGTGGGTTAAAAGGCAAGGAGCATGTTTCCCCCTTGATATTGCTGTACTGCCACTCTTCATTCCTGCTGGTTATCGTACCTTGACGTGTCCAAAATTTAAATCCAGCAAATTACAAAAGGGCATGCTTTCCATACCTTGCCTTTATGCTGGATACAGGCAAGGTATATTTCCGTACCTTGCCTGTATCCTTGGTAATGCTGATTACTAAAAAAAATCTGGAATCTAGCAATGTGGCTTTTTAACTAAAAATTTGCATTTGTTACAGACCAAGAACAGAAAAATGAACCAATCAAGTGGTCTGATTGCACATACTCTAGAATGAAAAGGAGATTTCAATTGTAACATTTTATAGATGTTTATGAAGAGAAAAAACACTTTGGTTTAATCTTTGTGCAACAATTGCGGAAGAAGCACTGAAAACAGCTATGAACATGCTCGTAGAAAGCTATCTAACTCAGGGTATTGATATTTAACTATCCAAATATAATATGAGTCACTAATTGTGTGCCAATACTAGCACATTCCAAGAGAGTGTGAAAATACATTTTCTTTTCTCAATTTATAGCATGGTAGTTCCAAAGAAAGGAAAAAATGCATCAATACAGTGAGGGGGTGTTATGATCAGCATATTTTCTGTTGCCTGAGGCTGACAAGAGTTATTAGATTGTCCCAACTGTATTCCACAGCCCAACCAAGGCAGCTGCAGCCAGAACCTATGCCTCACAATCTAATTATAGCTCACATCTCCTGTCCTAGCTTAAAAATAATTTGCAATGGCTGTACGGGATTTCCAATCTGTTTTTTTGCAAACTGAAGATCATGAAAAACCTGAAAATACCTCATGTAGGGCTATAGGTGGAAGCAAAGCAGCATCAGAAATACTGTACTATACTCTGTTCTGTGGCTAATGTAGCAGGGATTCTGGTAAGATATAAAGACTACCATCTAGTGGTATGAATGCAGAAAAATAAACAAGGAAGTAGTAACAGGAAAGAACTAGCAGCATTGGGAATTCAAAGATTTGTATGTATCATATCTTCACCTTGTAAACTATTATACAGTGGAACGTAATCAATGCGGGCATTGTAATTAATACAGTTAAAATAATGCGTTCTCTGGAACATTTCTTAGAGTGAAAATTACTTTAGCTGTTTTACCCACAGGAATGCACTGAATGCAATTTCCCATAGGAATGCACTGAAAACCACAATACTTTAACCAAAATACAGTTTCCCATACGAATGCATTGAAAACCAGTTAATCCGTTCCAGGAAAAAAAAATCCGTATACAAAGCCACTATTTTCTATGGATTTCCATTTGTTATGCGATTTTTATGTTAACCAAGCTGTTTGTTAACTGAAGTTCCACTGTATTTGGATACAATAATTCAGGTGTCTTATTAAATTAAATTACATGCAGGGCCATTAGGCCAGGTCAAGCAGGGATCTCAAGGAGAAGGAACTGGGAGGCGCCAGCAATGTGTTGAGGTAGTAGAATCCCAAAATCTTTTGTCTAGGGCAGATGATGGACAGTAATAGGTTATCTTTTGCTTATCCCACTTTCCTTTTCTCCTCCTCTCTCATACTGCAGGGACTTAACTACAGTAATACCTCATATAACATTAGTATCGAATAACACTAAAATCGCATAACATTAAGGAATCTGGGGGGAAGAATTGCATCAAATAACATTAAGATCCTATGGGATGCTTCAGATAACAACCGCAAAATCCTGTGTGGTTACAATGTATCTCTATGGATCCCATAGAGGATCAGATAACACTAAAAATCATATAACACCAAGACTTGTGGAACCAGGTTTTAGTGTTATATGAGGTTTTACTGTATGTCAGTTCCACAAATGATGCAGTGTAGAGCCGTTACAGACACAAGCTCCTATAGGAAACTTTGGGCAATGCATTTTCAGGGCCACCACATCTTTCAACTCAGCATAAAGGGGACTGCAATAGTGGTGGCAGTGGAAAGAACAGGTTTTTGACACTGTTGTTAAAGGAGCTTCACTCCTGTCTGCAGAAAGGGCTTCACTCCTGTCTGCAGAAAGTGAGGCCCATAGCATCCAAACCCTCCTCAGCTGCCCTTCCTAGTGATTTTATGGCCCCTTGCTTAATTTGCTCAGGCACAGTAAAATATGTGGAAAGATTCCAAAAACAACAACCCACTGCACACTCTTCCTTGCTCTGAATATATCTAGGCATCATTAAACATGCTCCTTCAGTTTTTAAAAAAAGGAACAGAAAAGATTTTAGCACAAGTACAATTAACTACTTTTCCAATATTTTCCAGAAGACACTTAGCAGTTTGGATGGGAAACTGCAAAAGTTTATTATTTTTAAAAAACTCCAATTCTCAGAATTCTCTAGTTAGCATAACTACAGTCTTAAAAGTAAGGATAATAACAGTAGGAAAGCTGAGCGCAGAAGAATAGACGCCTTTGAGATGTGGTGTTGGAGGAGAGTTTTGAGAGTCCCCTGGACAGCAAGGAGAACAAATAGGTCAATCGTAGAAGAAATCAACCCTGACTGCTCCTTAGAAGGTCAAATAATAAAGATGAAGCTAAAGTACTTTGGACATCAAATGAGAAGAGAGGATTCACTTGAGAAAGCCTTGATGCTTGGAAGGGTCGAGGGCAAAAGAAGAAGGGGACGGCCCAAGATGAGATGGCTAGATGGTATTGTAGAGACAATGGGCACAGAGCTGAGCGAGTTGAGGGGGATGGTGGAGGACAGGAGTGCCTGGGGGACAGTGGTCCATGGGGTCACAGAGGGTCGGAATCGACTGTGTGACTGAACAACAAAAAAATAGCAAAGTATTAGTAATAGTAATTCTTTTTAATAATTAGTAATTCTTTTTTTAAATTCTTTTTTAATTGATTTTTAAAAGTAATTTCGAACCTCAAGGTTTTAATTTATGAATTTTCTGTAAGCCGCCTAGAGTCAGGTTCGCCTGATTGGGGCGGGATAATAAATCTAAATAAATAAATAAATAAATAAATAAAACAGCAATAACACGCTTCTCAATTTCTGGTTTGATCATTGTTCAAACTTCTAAACAACCAAATTAAGGCAAGAGTGGGAGGGACTGCGGTGGCTCAGTGGTTAAGAAGCTTGCCTTGTTAGCTGGAAGGTCAGCAAGTTGACAGTTTAAGACCCAAGTACTGCATGATGGAATAATCTCCTTTCTCTGTCCCAGCACCTGCCAATATAGCAGTTCAAAAGCAAGAAAGTGCAAGTAGATAAATAGGGACCATAAATAAGGGTTCTTTTCTGTGGGAAAAGATCTTGGGGACGTAAAGGGAGCCTCATTCGGGCATCTCCTGAGTGGGGTCCCTCCAGCAAAAAACCTTTCAATCCAGAAAACACCTTTGTATGCTTCTGACACAATTTTTTTTTAAAAAATGTAAGCGTGTATTGTGCATTGTGACACAGAAATTTAAAATTTGCAGATTTGACTCACAGATCACTTTTCAGTCCTTGTGTACAACAGATACAATCCTGACCTCAGTTATACATGAGAAAGAACAATTGTCTTTATAGGGATTCAGATATAAAAAACAAAATCTGGGCTAGTCTCCAAATCTCCCTGATCACTGGTTTTATATTTCTCACAGATTATCATTTTATAGGGGATTAGGCAATCTGGAATTATTTTAAAGAAAATATACTTTCTAGAACATATAGGTGTGCAACCTGTCCTCTGCCCTTTCAGGGACACCCCACCCTAATCCTTGTTCAGGTTCATGACAGTATTTGTGTGATTCCTGCTATCTGTGAAGAAAACCATTTTAGCACATGATAAAATAGGCCATTAACCATGAGCATCCCACAGAGATGGCAACGGTCTGTTTTTCCTTAGCAGGGTCCACAAAAAGATTTCACCTACTGATGTGGCATTTGGAGCATGGAAAAATTACATTTTTGGATTACAACACCAAGAATTCCCACTGACCATATTAGCCAGTGGATTCTGGAAGCTGTAATCCAAAGAAGTATTTTTTTTCAAGTTACATCAGTACTATTCTGAGGGGAACTTGGGTGAACTGGTGACCACAAGCATCAGGAGAAGCAGTACTGGTGCAAAACATGCATTGGCAATGTGAAAACAGAGGTCATGGACAGTTGTGGGAAGGACATTTTTTTTCTTTAAAGAACTTTCAGATCTGCCTTAATTAAAATCATTTGGAAAGAATAGTACATGGAGGATGAAGTGTGATTGTGCAAGAATATGCCATATTTACTGGTGTATTTCGCCACTTAAAATACACTGTAAAAACGGAGTGTGTCTTATGTTCCAATGCATCTTATACGTGGGCAAATAAGGTAAGTTAAAACCAGTGAAATACGGTAAATTAAAACTCAGCCTGCTGTTCCAACTATAACAGTGCCAAGGCATAAAAGAAAATGAAATATTCTAATAAGGCACAACAGTACAAAATAAAATGAATATTTTAAAAATATAATTAATCTTCAGCACCAGTCCATGATGAGCAATTTAAATCAGATCAATCTTTTTCTAAAATCCTCACTACTCCATCCCACAAAATATCAGAAATATTTAATGCAATAAAACTTTCCAGAACATATTCAAACATTTAATTTTCATCACTGGTTCACCTCTTACTCAGCCTACCAAAATCCCAAAACATAGAATATTCTTCTCAATAGCCTTCCTTTTCTCAGATCAAGAAGATTCCAAGAATGTGCTGCATAATGCACCGGCAAAATATGAAACAAACAGAATGGTCCTTCACCATAAAGAAACAATCCATGAAATGGGTAACTTACATTGTGCTACCCCTTCAGGGCTGTATGGACTAGCAAAAACATAGTAGTAATGCCACAAGGAATGGGCATTAATGCTCAATAGGAATACGGGAGATATACACTGATATCTTATGTATGTTTACTTCATAGTAAGTCTTATTTGTTCAAAAAAGGTTTATTCCTTCATAAAAGTGCATAGAATTAAGGAAAGGTGTTGCCTCCAGTTCAGAAGCGTAGCATGCCTTGGCGGGGCCCCTTAGGAAGGGTAAAGATTTCTCACAAAAGAAAAAAAATTGCATAAAATTAAAAGAAATATTTATTCATCATAATTATCTATCAATAAACACTGCTCTCCGTCCGTGGTTTATCATCGTATCGCATGTACATCGATTATTGTGGGATTCCCCCGTTGAAGTAAATGACTTAAACAGGGAAATCCCGCAGCCCACGATAACCGATGTAGGGTGTTGCCAACTTTTGAACACACGCTTTACGCGGGGAAAAAAGAAAATGCTTTTTTTGACTTTTGTCATTTGTGAAATAAAAAAAAATTGGGAAGTTTTTATTACTTTTTGCTTACGCACGTTGGGGGCCCCCGTGGCCCGGGCTCCCCGTATAATTGATATGGCAGATACGGCGGTAGCTACGCCCCTGCTCCAGCAGCCATTAAGCCATTGGCCCTCATATAAAAAATAAATACAATTAAGAAGTAATGCCTTCTTCTTCTTCTTTGCATTAATGGCAAACACCCTTCTTGTCCAATAAATTAGGAACAATAAATGTACAATTCAAATAATTAGTGCTGGAGGCTATACTTCCTTCAAGCAACTTAGCTACAATAGGATGAAGCAAACTGCTCAGCATTTCAGTTCTTGTTGGCCCTACAGTATTTAAAATATAAAACCTGGTAATTAGAGAAAGAACAAAGCAATAACTTTTGGTTCCATGAACTTACAGAATGTAGGTGATTATTCCTAGTGACCACATGTCTACTTCTGGGCCATAGGCGCATCCACGTAGAATTTCTGGTGCTGCAGATGATTAAACAAAACTCGTCAATAAAAGAATGAATAAATACTGCTGGAAGAATTCCTTTCCACCCATGCCCACAGGAGATGTGGGGTGTGCACAGTTGGAAAGAAAGCAAAGGGAAATCGCACTGCCTAAGTGAAAGTCCACTGACATGACTTTAGATGGAGCTGATGATGTTTTCAAGAGATTTACATTTTTGCTGTTGTTGGTCTGGGTTTAAGCAAAAACAAGAAATTACACACAAAGTGAACACACATAAAGTGATTCCAAATTTATTGTATATAATAAATGAACATACCACAGTACCCAGGAGTTCCACAGACTGTTTTCATGGTCACTTGGTCTGCAACAATCTTGGAAAGTCCAAAATCAGCTGTTACAAATCAGAAATTTTAATTAATTTTTCATGGTTTTTTCCTGAGATAAAGTGGAATTCAATTAATACAATTTATATTTCTTTTAAAAATAATATAGGTAAAAGTTTCCCTTGCTTGAAAGCCAGTTGTATCTGACTCTAGGGTTCAGTGCTCATCTCTGTTTCAAGGCCAAAGAGCCAGTGCGGTCTGCTTCTGCACACGTTTCCATTGTCATGTAGCAGGCATGACTAGACACCGGAGCACACGGAACACTGTTTACCTTCCCACCAACATTTTCCTTATTTATCTACTTGCAATTTCTTGCTTTCGAACTGCTCAGTTGGAAGGAGCTGGGACAAAGACGGGATTGCTCATTCCATCCTGTAGTACTTGGGAATTGAACTGCTGACCTCCCGCCTTCCAGTCAGCGTTTTAGCCGCTTGAGCCACTGCAGTCCCAGAAAATAATATTCTGTACAAAATTATTACAGTATCAATTATGTAAAATTAAGTGAACATTAGCAACAATAATAATTGTGTGCCATCATGTCAATTCTGACTTATGGCAACCCTTTCCAGGGTTTTCTAGGTACAGAATACTCAGAAGTGGTTTATCACTCTGTTCTTCTGCAGTTATCCTGGGACTGTGCAGCTTGCCCATGACTACACAGGTTGGTTCTTTTCTTGGAGGCACAGCAGTAACATTAACAAAAGGTTAAGTACTTTTTGTGAAATCATATTCTAAACTGACACACACACACACCCCACACACACACACCTGAAAGTTTCACTGTGAGAGCTTGGAACAGCTACTCTCATTGACCTTGTCCTCACTTTTCTCCTTCATGGTTTTGAATACTCCCTTCTCAGCATTAACTTTTCACTAAGACAGTGATGGCCAACCTTGGCACTCCAGTTGTTCTTGGACTTCTGCTGATCAGGGTTTCTGAGAATTGAAGTTCAAGAACACCTGGACTGCCAAGGTTGGCCATCACTAGGACACCAGTCCACCAACCAAAGATGGAAAATATCACATACCTATTTTTAAAGGAGCATCTGGAGCTGGGGTTGCGTACAGTAGATTTTCTGGTTTCAAATCACGGTGAACAATCCCATTGGCATGTAGATACTAGAAGGAACAAGGGCAGGTTCATGTTTTACATTTATGTTTTGGGACCAAAATGTATTTTCACAATAATAAATTACAGTGCTCTAGTTCAGTTCCATTTTCCAAAAGTAGACAAACTAAGGGTTTAGTAATATGATTTGCTACTTAGAGGCCTTCTGAATATAGTTACAGGCTGTAATTCCAACAGGAGAGTAGGCAATTTCTGAATGCAAGAGAATAATTCACATTACACCAAGTGTTAGCAAATTCTACAGCTTTTTTAAAGTCATTTTTTAAAAAATTAAAATGCCTAAATGCTACAAGGTTGGAATTCTAAGTAGTAAAGATGTGAGGCTGAAATACTAAACAGAAAAAATGATGAATCTTATTTTTATTTAGAATTCCCTGGACTTGTTAGAATGGCAGATGACCTGAATAGTAAGATGCTCACTCATGTTTTAAAGTGTATCTAAGATATTTACACACTACTTCTCACATAAAACTTACAACCCAATCTGTCTAAAACATTCCAAGTGAAATGTATCAAATCAAAATCTGTAAAAGATAAGCTGCAAGGAAAATTGTGTTTGAAAGCCAGATCTTTCATCCCCTTCAAGAACAGGAAAGGTTGCCTTTATATGCATTAGATCTCCAAACTACTACCTCTAAATCAGTGTTACGTACTGACTGGCAGAGCCATAACAATCAGATCTGGAGCTTGAGGCTTCATGGTTTATAATAGACTGTGTGACAGTGGCATACATAGCGAGGGGATAGAGGAAGAAGAGGAAATGCCTTGATCTGAGTGCACAATTACCATATTGTTCCCACATTGAGTCCATCTGTGTTTTGTGTCTCCTTTTGCCTGCAGAAGAGGGGCTGAAGGTGGTTCATTGGCTTGGCACAGGTGCAATCCCTCTATTTATAGTCTTACTCACTGGCTTTGGTTCTCCAGGCTTTCTGAAGCTTTTCTCAGCACTATTTGGGCAGGTCTCGCATTGAGCCTGCAACCATTTCCTTCCAAAGAATTTGCCCTAACTATAGATCTTCTGCCTTTCCTCAGGACAGGACTGGTCTTGACTAGCCCAGAAGTGGAAACTGGAGGGGACTAGATGGTGAGTAGCTCACCAGCTCAGAAGAAAATCTCTTAATAAATGATCACTACAGCCTTGATGACTGCCACTGACATGTCTGGCTAGCATCTTTACAACATGCCTAGAAAACATGCTCCTGCTGAGGATATGTCTGATGCCTCATCCGCTGTTCACAAACTGCCTTGCACAACCCTTCAATTAACTTCTGGGACTATATTACCTCCTCCTTGATAGAGTGGTCATATATTCTCTATTAAGCAGGTCAATCTTTCTATTGAAAGTACTCTTTATATCAGAGGTTCCCAATTAGTGGTACGTGTATCCCCAGGGGTACGCGAGATTGCATCAAGGGGTACACACAGCAATCTCTTAACTAAAATATTAAATCCTTAAAAAACAATAATGCAATAACAATTGCCAAAAAATTATTCAATTTAATTAAATGATCAGTAGGTAAGTCAATCGTATGCATCAAGCGCTTTCTCCCGCGGCGGCGGTTTTCCTCGCGCCTCCCACGTCTCGCATCACCCGATCGCGGCCGCCCCCGTTCCCGCCTATTTGCTCGTCATTGTCAACTTGCACATTTGTCACATTAATGAAACATGTGTTCTCTGTCATTAGAATGTCTTTTGATGATAATAAATATAAAAAACACCTGATTTCATTTTTTATTTAACGTTCCTGCAATAAGGGGTACGCGATATTTAACGTTCCTGCAATAAGGGGTATGCAAGTTTGAGGTCTTTCTTGAAGTGGTACATAGAAAAAACTAATTGGGAACCACTGCTTTATATGAATTGCTGCCAGTTCAAGTCTGATTTAAAGATAAAGAAGTTACAAGGTTACTCAGGGACTTACTCTATTTCTCATCCCAGTGATTTACTTTGTTGTTCTGTGACGTTCAAAACACAAACTAGTTCTTCTTATCATTTTCCTTTCCTTTCAGGAGTTTTAACTGTGTGCTCAATCTTAACTTTTATCTAAAAACAAATTAATTCAGTAGAAAATGCAATGTTAATAGATTTTAAAACCAATTCCAGAACGGATGGTTTCAACAAAATTCCATAGGAAGTGTGGCTTCCATTGTTTTGCAACTTGTGGGAAATATCTCAGAGTTATATACAGTAAAACCTCGCATAAAGAGCGCCTCGCTTAGTGACTAATTCACTTAAAGAGCAGAATTTTCTCTGAATGGTCGCCTAGCTTAACAACTAAAACCAACCAAAAACTCACTTAACAACTAAATCAGGGTTTGCAATTCTCCCCCCCCCCCCGAAGTCACAATTGGTCACTTACAATAGTGTTTTGCTTAAAGAGCAATCCCGTGGAATGCATTATGTTCTTTAAGTGAGGTACCACTGTACTGCCAACTGTGCATGGTTTATCATCTTGACCAAAATCCAGTACAACATTGACATAACACGACATTCTCCTCTTACTTTCTCCCTATCAATCACCTGTGCACCCTCAAAATGTACCCTGAAAAAACCATCGCTTGACCCCGCAGTGCTTAGCAACTACCGGCCTGTGTCCAACCTGCCTTTTTTGGGCAAGGTTTTGGAAAAGGCAGTAGCGCAACAATTACAGGGAGTCCTGGATAAAGCGGATTATCTGGACCCTTTTCAGTCAGGATTCAGGCCCGGATATGGTACTGAAACAGCATTGGTCACGCTGGTGGATGATCTCTGGCGAGAGCGGGATAGACGTCATCTGTCTGTCCTGGCTCTTCTTGACCTCTCAGCAGCGTTTGATACCGTCAACCATGGTCTCCTTCTGGGAAGGCTCCAAGGATTGGGGATCCAGGGCACTGTGTTGTCTTGGTTCTCCTCATTTCTGAGTGACTGGACCCAGTCGGTGTGGTTGGAGTGCGAGGTGTCCAGCCCAAGGCCCCTTTGTTATGGGGTGCCTCAGGGCTCGGTACTCTCGCCTCTCCTATTTAACATCTACATGAAACCGGTGAGAGACCGGCTCACCCCAAAAACATCTGTCTGCCTCACCAGAGCAGACCGGAGAGGCTCTCTAGTTGTTCCATCTGCCAGAGAGGCACATCTCTCTGGCACTAGAAGGAGGGTCTTCTCTCATTCTGCTCCGGTCCTATGGAACCTCCTGCCAATGGAGCTACATCTCCAGACAGAGCTGCTGCCCTTTAGGAAGAATCTAAAAACATGGCTGGCGGGACAGATATGGGGTGTAGAAGGTATAATGACCCCAGCACACTGGATGATCTGAGCCCCTCTCTTTCTCTACTTTTTTATTAGTAGTTGTAGCATTTGGTGTGTTTTTAATCTTTTTTAGATTTTAATTTTAAATTTTAACAGTTTTAAGGTTTTTATATGGAAGCTTCCACTTCCTAATTCTGGGCTCTACCTGCCCAGAGAAGGATAAGACTAACGTCCTCTGGCCAGGAAGAGGAATGGACTTCAGCTGTTTGTGCTGTGTTGTTTTTTTCTTATTGTGAGCTGCCCTGAGTTGCCACGGTGAGTGGGTAGCAATATGAATATAAATAAATAAATAAATAAATAAATAATACCCTAAAGGATATTCATGTCTTTCGGATAAGTTTTGAGGATGCACAGAATTGCCTCATTTGTTAAAAGCAGCTGTAATATATAGCAATGCCCTTGGATCCTAGCTCACATAATTTCCAACTTAACAGTGACCATATGCTTTAGTGACCTCCAAATGATCCAGTCATTAATAGATGTGCACAGGTCTTGCAAATTAAAAGTGTGGCTTTTTTAATTTGAAGGTCTTTGTCTTTGCCCACTATCTTTTCCCTGTCTATTCCAGTGTTATTTTCTTATGAACTGTGCAATATACAATAGCCTCAGTTGAGTCATTTTCATTTTTAGAGAGTGTTCAGTCTTGATTTGATCAAGTACCTCCTTATTTGCCCTTTTTGACAGCCCATGATAACCAGAAAATGCAGTAATACCACATTTTGAATTAATTATTTCTTCTGCTCAAGTTTTCTTCACCTCCTATTAGAGCTTGAAGTGGGATGAGGTGAAAAGGAAATGCACTGCTTTCAAAGTGAAATAAAAAAGAAGTGGGGTTAATAGGCCACACTTAATTAGGCTTGCCCAAAAAGAAATTGGATGATATTGCTCTCCACTTCAAGCACTCTTTCTATTCGTGTTGCTTCCTTCTTCTTTCAACATCTCTTGTAATCTTTCTGCCTGAATTTGCAGTAGCTCTATACTGATTTTCTTCACAGCCTGTCTCTTTTCCCTGCCTAATTCCTTCTCTTTCCCTTCTTATTCTGTTCTACAATACATTTTTCTTGACTTTGTACTACTGCTGTTGCCGCCTCCACTACTATTACCATCTCTGCTGTTTCTGTAAAAACTATTGCTTCTACACTAACTTTCTCTAGCATGTTCTCTCTTTACGATCTATATCTGTAAGGTCTAACTTCTGGCACTGAGATGAATCAGAGTTTCTTTAAGCAAATTAATTTATTTTATGAAACATGTCTGAGATACCCAAAAGAAGTTACTATTTATCTTTTCCTGAGTATCATGCAAGCAGAGTATTTACTATATTTGCCGGTGTATAATACACATCAGAGTATAAGAAACACTCTGTTTTTCCAGTGTATTTTAAGGTGGAGTCAGTGGTGGGATGTCAAAAAATTTACTACCCCACCGTGACATCATCACAGTGTGGGCGGAGCTAGCATCATGATGTCATGATGTCATGGGCGGAGCCAAAGAAAAAATAAAATAATAATAAATAATAAAATAAAATAAAAATAAACATGCACACACCCTCAACCCACCTACCCACCCACCCACAACACAAACCCATAAATAAATAAATAAAATAAAAAATACATTAAAATACACCCACCCACCCAAACTCCCACCCCCGCGAACACAAATCAACCAGGGCTTTTAAACCAGAGCTTAAAGCTTATTCTGGTTAATCTTTCTCACACTAGGTCAGATGGAAGGAACTACAGAATGAACTCACCACAAGATGGCTTCATTTTGGCACTTTTCAACTTTTCAACAAAGAAGTTAGGTACTAAGTCTTTGCCTAACCAGCTCTCTAGGATAATATGTCTTAATGTAAATGTAAAACAGCTGTACTTCCTTAAAGGTTCTCCAATTGGAACAGGAATTGGAACAGCATAGGTGTAGCTTATTGATGAGGTAACTCCAAGACTTTGCTTAAAAACCCCAAGCCAGGCCGCCAGGCCTTTTTAGGAACTGTGGTAGTACATCAATATACGTAAAGGTATTAAATACACATTAAAATACACACTGACACACCACATCCAAAGGTGAGTCACTTACCCTGGGGAGCAGGCTATAGGAAGCTTCAAGCTAGCAGCTTCTCTCCCTCCTCCCCGCTTGGGAGGACAGCAAGGAGGCTGTGCATACGTGCCAAGCACTGTAGGCGTGCATGCACACCAAGCGCTTGGTCTGCATGCACAGTGGGGGAACCAGTGAAAAGGTAAGCCCCGAAGGTGCTTCCCCCCAAAAGCTGGTACCAGTTCTCCGGGACACTGGGGAAAGTTACTACCGATTCTGGTGAACTGGTGAGAACCTGTTACATCCCATCACTGGGTGGAGTGCATCTTATACACTGAGAAATATGGTACTTCTCTTGATTCTGGAGAACTACTTTTATAGACCTGTTGAAGGTTCTTATCTGATGGCAGTATCTTGTTCATTCTTTTAAAAAGAACTCCTGCTACATTAGGCTGATTGTGAAGCAAAACCTTTTCCATGGTGAAAGGGATCTTCCCTTCATTATTGTCTTCTCATTTCATAGTCTTTTAAATATTGCTATCAACACTACCACTAACAAACTACGGTAATGGTTTGGTACAAATGTCAGCCTCTCCACACTTTTACTCTTTATCTGATGACAAAACATGTCTTAGAACCAGATAAAATGTAGGTCAGGTTTTATTTTAATCAGTTCACCAATGATATTGTGAAGCTTCTTCAGTTCTTATCCAAATGAAGTAGATATATTTTAAAGAATAAGGGCAAAGGAGAAGAGCATTCTAAGAAGTAATGAGAGTACACAGTACATTTGTTGCCTCGAGTCTTTTATTTATTTTTAAAAAAAACATTTAAAGAATTATATCTTCTTCCCTCCCTATGGAAATTAAAACAGCATACAGTAAAAACAGCTGAATAATATAAACTAGCAATAGCAAACTACGAAACTCTTAGCAACCAACATTATTTATGAGGAATCAAAGGCCTTATTTAAAAATGCTTTTAACAGCCTTCCTAAGTGTAAGTAGTAAAAAGCCAATTTATTTAGGAACATTATGTTTCTGCCTGCCTCCTCTCCAGTATTTATCTAAGTATTTAATTTCAAAACAACATTCCATCAATCAAACCATGATCTTAAACTGCATAAATGTTTTCTCAGAGTGGAAGGCATACTAGAAATTGATGGGTTTAAAATGTTTTATACTATTATGATTATTAAATTTTAACTTTATATATTTAGTATTTTCAAAATTCAATTTTAAAAGAAATACAGTAATACCTCAGATAACGTTTACCTCGGATAACGCTAAAATCGCATAACGTTAAGCATTCTGGGGTGGAGAATTGGATCGAATAATGTTAAGGTCCTATGGGATGGATCGGATAACAACCGCTAAAGCCTGTGCGGTTACAATGTATCTCTATGGAGCTTTAACGTTATCCGATCCATCCCATAGGATTTTAACATGGATCAGATAACACTAAAAATCGGATAACACCAAGACTTGTGGAACCAAGTCTTAGGGTTATCCGAGGTATTACTGTACAGTATAAATTAGGTCAACATTAGGTAAAAATAAAGGTCGCCCTTGCTTGAAAGCAAGTCATATCCAACTCTAGGATTCAGTGTTCAATTCTGTTTACAGCCAAGGAACCAGAACTCTCTATGTCTGCTGAAGTTTCTGTGGACATGTTGCAGGCTGTTTACCTTCCCACCAAAGTGGTCCCTATTTATCTACTTGCAATTTCTTGCTTTCAAACTGCTAGGTTGGCAGGAGCTGGGACAGTGACAGGAGCTCACTCCATCATGCAGCACTCGAGTCTTAAATTGCCGACCTTCCAGTTCTCAAGTTCTCTAAGCCACCCCAGTCCTGTAGGTCAACATTACTGAATTGTTATAAATACGATGACTTACAGTAAATCTGTAAGTAAATCTACAGTAAATCTGTACAGTAAATCTTCCCCCCATAAAATGGTGTTTTACTGTACCGACTTTAAAGAAAGGACCTTGGAAGAATGTTACAAATGGTAAGCCACATCATGTGCAAGAGGGATATGCCTATGGTAGAAAACAGATCAATTAAAAGCAATCTACTTCTTTAAACAAACCATGGCTGTGTCATTTCAGAAACAGCAGCCACAAATCTAATTACCCTGTAGCAACACACACACACAGAGAGAGAGAGAGAGACAGAGAGAGAGAAACACACTACAGTAAAACACCGGATAAGGCTAAAACTTGGTTCCACAAGTCTTGGTGTTATCCGATTTTTAGTGTTATCCGATCCATGTTAAAATCCTATGGGATGGATCAGATACTGTTAAAGCTCCATAGAGAAATTGTAACCACACAGGCTTTAGCGGTTGTTATCCGATCCATCCCATAGGACCTTAACGTTATTCGATTGAATTCTCCTCCCCAGATTACTTAACGTTATGCGATTTTAGCGTTATCCGATCCAATTGTTATCCGGTGTGTTTACTGTACAGCACTTATGTAGCTGCATTGCTCAGTACTGCTGAGTCCAACAATAGCGCAGCAACTTGCTAAGGCATAAATAAAACTCCTAGTCGAGTTTAAATTAGCTAGTGACTTCCAAGCAATCTAAGCTCAGTACAAATGGTAAGAGGGGAGGAAGGGAAAGTGGGACATGAAATACATTACTTTGGTTGAGTACAGATGTTTTAATGTATAATTCTTATTGTCAAGGTAAACGTTCATTATTATTTTAAACAGATTATTTATTCAATATATTGGATGAGTCAGATCTTGTCATCTGAATCAATGGACTCATCCAAATGGAGCAATTTTTTCCTCCTGTATGAATGTAACTGCATGATGTTGATAAAGCAAAAAGCAAGGCAATCATATTTATATAATGCACCATAGCATTTAGTGCACTCTCTAGGTTTTTATTCTAACTTGAAGACAGACTAGATGGTTTTGGCAAAGAGTTTCTTTGAGAAAGTCTGTTTAGATAGTAGATAATATATAATCTTCTATCATTCAATCTGTATGTCTCTGAGCTTTCTGTTTCTTCACTATCACCTGCTGCTTCCTCCTTGTAGACCAAAAGGAGGCTTGTCCTTTTGCCAATCTGACATCCTTTCCCTAAATACCACTGTATTTTCTGTCACACATTTGTCCTCCTTAGTCTTCTATTTAAGGAAAAACATGCTTCATTTGGTTGGCAAATTTGGAGGGAACATCCAGCCTGGGAAGAAGTGCCCTGCATGGTGTCAGCTGGACATGGTAGTGAATGGAGCTGACCCTTCTTGCCAGGCCACAAAATGCCCCTCCCTCCACTGAGTATGAAGGGATGGCCCTGGCTTCTGTCCATCCCTGCTGCACAACATCTATCTTTCCCTAAACATTATATCCATCATACTTGTATTCTGTTTTTTATTCTTATGTACTTGTACACAAGAATCAAAATAAAACCTCAATAAAGTGAATTAGCAGTTGGATCATAACCATTTAAAGTAATTAGCAATTGGATTATAATTAAGGCACTACAAAAAAAGGTAGCCATCAGAAGATGCCCTTTATTTTAACTACCTGTAACTACAGTACTCTTAAATTCATGCTTATCCATAATTTGTAACTGCTCATGCCCAAAAATCTTATTTAAAATGGCATGTTCTTAACATTTTCTTATCCTGTAAAAACATGTGATGAAAACGGATTCACTAACCAATTATGTTACATTATCTAGAAGTTCAGTCCGTTCTCTATGAGTCATCACATTTCAATTAGCAAATCATGAACTACAGTATAATGGCCTTCATGGCAAGAACAACTGAAGATCAATTAGTTCTTCACAGTAAAACCTCGCATAAAGAGCGCCTTGCTTAGAGAGTAACTTGCTTAAAGAGCAGAATTTTCTCTGAATGGTCGCCTTGCTTAACAAATAAAACCAACCAAAAACTCACTTAGCAACTACATTGGGGTTGAAATCCCCCCTCCACCAGAAGTCACAATTGTCACTTACAATGGTGTTTCACTTAAAGAGCAAACTCACTTAAAGAGCAATCCTGTGGAACGCATTATGCTCTTTAAGCGAGGTACCACTGTAATTCTAGAACTCCTACTGAATGGAACAAAATATTCCAGAATTTAATGACCTGATATTTGTACTATAAACAGCCATACAACCAAGGCAATGGAATTCAAATGAGAGATGAAGCTTACTTAAAAAAAAGTTAACTGACACATAATGGTACCTATCCTGTTCCATAGTTCCATTGGTATAAGGGAAATGACATCACTAGCAGGTGCAGATTGCCATTTTAAAAAGAGTTTTAACCCCACCCCCCACCCCCAGTTTTGGATTACGTAGGCAGAGAAATAAACTCATCCTCAAGCTGAACCCTCTGAACATGGTCCTGAAGAAAGCCTGGCCCCCAATGTCCAAATTCAGAGGCCTGTCCAGGAGGATACCATTGTCAACTGTATCAAAGATTGCTGAAAGATCAAAGAGAACCAGCAGAGTTCCCTTGGTCAGCGTCCTTGAGAAGGTCATCGATCAGAGCTGCCAATGCTATTTCAGTACCATGACACTATGGCAGGCGAAAGGAACTACAGAATGAATTCACCAAAAGGAAGCTTCGTTTTGGCAGTTTCACATGTGGCCTAGACACAAAAGAAGACTGGCATCCCTGATAGCATCCTGGATATGTTGACCCTTATTCCGTACCAACCTGGCATTCGAGAGCATCATGGACAGACTGGAATGAGACCGAATAAAAAGACTACCATTCACCAGCGGTATGGGTTGGAGATTGGAACGCAAAACAAATGTTAAATATCTGTTATGCCTTCCCTTCCAATCCTCGGCATACTTTCCATTACCCACGAGCACCAGAATTTTCAGCCCCCTTGGCTCCACCCCACCTTAGCAACCAACAGTTTCTTAACAAAACAAAATCAAAAACAGAAACAGTTCTAAGCAGATAGTTATAACCCAATAATCACTAATAATCACATTCAATAATCTTCATCCCCACAACCCTGTAAGGCGAAGTCCCTATTTTTCCCCCTCCCTTCCACCCCTCAAATCAGGAAAACAAAACCCATAAAATAAGAATTCTTAATAGGATTAATATTAATATAAATAAATCACCAATACAATTACATAACTCCACCAAATAAAAACCGACACACTATATAATAAAAAGTATTAATGGGAAAAAAAGAAAAAAATCTCTCCCACTGTGGTGATTAAAACACAGTTCCTTAAGCCTACAAGGGCTTCCACTTTAGCACTGCATATTGTCCTAGGTCATGCACAGAGCTTGCAACGCTACTGGTATGGCTCGATGGGAGCAGCACATAATTCAAGCAGGCAGGCCAAAAGTATAAACACCCAAACCTTTTGGAATGTGGAAAAACCAGCCACAACTTTATTTTTTAAGCTAAAGAGCCTGGCCTTACATGGCCCATGAATCCAGGCACTGGAGTTTGGACCACAAGAAATTCAGGCTTCCTTTGACCTGTTCTGATGGCCCCATTCCAAGCCTGACACCATGGTAAGGGAAGTCTCACAAGAACTTGTGCAAGCCATATTGCTCTCAAGATTTGATAATGTGGTTGCCAGGTAAGTAATTTTGTGGCCTTCACCCTGCTTCTCCCATTGGTCTGGTCATCTGACAGGGTGAAGAAGCTTGTCATGGCCCACATTAGAGAGACAGACATTATAACCTGCTCTATTAATGATGGCAAGAAGCTTACAGAGTTTGGTTTTTGTGCATTAGAGAGAAAGAAGCACATGAACCTTATGCAAGTAAGAGGGGGAAATTGCTTTTCTTTTCCTAACAGAAGCAGTACCATCTGTGGAATAACAAAATTAGATCCAACTCATAGTCTGTTTTATCTAAAAATAATTACATTGAAAAAATTATACTCAAGTTCTCTGCCAGACATAGTAATCTGGACGTAGCTGGAAGAGCAACTGCCAAAGCTTTGGCCTCTTTCTCAATATGAAAGTTCAAGAATAAAAGTGAATTGTTTTTTCAGAAATTGAGAGCTTTGGCAGCAATCTTTTAGGTTTGTAACACAGAAGATTATGTTGTTATCAGAATGACATCTTTGTCTCAGAGACGTTAATGGTTGTGGTTGTTTTTTTACAAAGATGAACAAAAAAAAACTAATCCCAGAACTGTGAGGAATTTATTTTCACCACTGTATAAATATTGACTCCATAACTCATTCGAAATCAGTAAAATAAATATTCTGGGTTTGTAAGATGGATGAAGACTTACAGCAACTGCCTCCAGGATTTGTTTCACAGCATCTGCAGCATCTCGTTCGCTGTAATATCCTTTTTCAACAATCCTACAAAGAGAGAGAGAGAAACCGAGATTTTTTTTTAGAATAAAGGAAAACCAAATCCTAGGTAAATGTATCATTAAAAATTTATCACAGAATAATCAAAGAGACCTATTTTACAGTTATGATGTCTCCTGAATACAAAACATCACTTGCTCATATCTAAAAATAGATTTACTCTTGTCTTCAGGACTGATTCATAGTTAATATAAAAAGATGCTTTGAAGACATCAATTTAGGGCTGTGAAAATAAATCTGTGCTAATCAATATTACAAGCTTAAAATGAACACCACTATAAGCTATGTATATGACGATAGATTCTAGCATCCTTCATAGCAATACATTTTTTGTTTTTTCTTCCTAGGTGCCGTGTACCTTCTGGTGCTTCATAGACTGGGTCAGGAATAAGTCCCACTGAGATCAATTTGATTCACCTCTGAGCAGATGTATAAAGAATTACAGCTGCGGCTTGAAAACTTAATGACCTTGTTATAAAGTGATTTACAGGTGTAAATAGCAACAGGCCACTATGTGTTTTATATTGCATTTTATGTGGCATTCTGCAATATATACTGGTCCTTTGCTACAAGACATCTTTAAAATGTGCAGGTCTAGATGTGATTCCTATATTCCGTTATTTGTTGAATTAGCACCTCGGTGCTTTGCTTGTCAACTAATTTAGAGTTAGGTCATGGATGGAAGCAGTAGAAGTTTCTCCAGGCAATATTGTTGGTATGGGGAAACATGAATCAGATTGTATGGATATTGCTGGAGCAATCTGCAAGACTGCAAAGCTACAGAGATGCCTAAATGATAACACTGCACAACAACAATTTTGCTACTGGGAATAACACGTGTGATTTACATGATACTGAGTGTGCTGATTCCAAATCTGAACTCAGAATTTGCCTGTCATGTACAGATTTTAAGTTATAGTGTGCTATAGCTGTTAAAATGGTATTGGGTAATTATTTTTACATGGGAACATTATAACAGTTGCAGCTACCACTAAGCCTGCTGCAGCCTCAGCTGAATCACATTCAAGGTGCTAGTCATTACCTTTAAAGCCCTATATGGTAGTGGGCCAGGATACCTAAGAGACTGCGTCACCCTAAGAACGTCGGCCCATCCCACCAGAGCGGATCGGAGGGGTTCTCTTGTTATCCCATCGGCTAGGGATGCTCGCCTCACCAGTACGAGGAAGAGAGCTTTCTCTGTGTTTGCCCCGGCCCTCTGGAGCCTCCTCCCGATAGAGCTACGCCTGCAGACAGAGCTCCTGCCCTTTCGGAAGGGCTTAAAGACCTGGCTGGCGGGGCAAGTGTGGGGTCCCAGGAACGCAGGTTCCCACGTAGGATGGCTGATTTAAGGGCAGCCACACACACCCCTTGTATCTGTATCTGTTTTTATCTGCTTTGCTGTTTTAATGATTTAAATTTTTTATGAACTTTTAAGGTTTTAGATATTGATATGATTATAGTTTATCCATGACGGTAATTTACGCTGTAAGCTGCCCAGAGTCGGGTCTACCCGATTGGGGCGGGATACCAAATGTGAGCAATAAATAAATAAATCACATACCCTGGTGGCATGCATATTCCAGCAGCAGCCAGGCATGTCTGGGCAAGTCAGTTAGTTAATGTCAGAAATAGGTATATAAGGTGAGATGGACCAGGGGTTGCCTCTAGTGTGAAATCACCTTATTGGATAGTATATCTAGGACATAGTGAGTCTGTTTTGAGGTAAAGATGAGTAGGCACAGCTGTGTTAATAAACCAGACAATTTTGGCTACATTTGTGGCAAATATGCCCTGCATGATCAATGCCCTGCATGATCAACACAAAAAACTAACCAAGGGGGTGAGATTTGCTTACTTAAGACCCTGAAGTCCTAGGCAGAATCTGACTTCAGATTTAGAATCAGCGCATTTGATTTAGTATAGGACACATGGATTAGACCAAGTAGCAGACAATTTATTTTTATTTATTTTTTGTGATGCAGTGTAATAAGAAGTGCTTCTAAGTCAGGGGAAATACTGACTTTGTGAGTTAACCATATATAACCGAGTTAGTCCTAGGAAACCATTCCCCTCAATATATGTTTTATAGACAAGACAGGGAGTGAGAGTAAGACAGAGGAGGCTACTACACGTTAAGGTCAGAAAAATAGACTACTTACAGGGTCACCCAAGGCTATATAAGATGTTACTTGAGTTCCCAACATCAGTGAAATATTCAGTTATACTGAAACTGTTAGGCTACAGAGCTAAGCATTTACAGTGTTAAAAACTCTATTGTGCAGAATGAAAGACACAAAGAACTATCTTCCTACCTTTTGCTCTGATGCAGTTACACTGAAATCATTATGTCTACTTAGGAATAACTGTTTTGAAGATTACAGAAATAAAGAATCTGCTATCTTATGTCTAGGAAGAGAATTTGTTCCATGCCTTTCAAAGTAATATGCTGATTGTAAGAAAGCTACTATGTAGACTAAAATGTGATCAAATATGCTATAGTTCATAGCAAACACCCTCTTCCAGCAGCACAAGAGGAGACTTTACACATGGACATCACCAGATGGCCAACATTGAAACCAGATTGACTACATACTCCACAGCCAAAGATGGAGAACCTCCATACAGTCAGCAAAAAATGAGACCTGGAGCAGACTGAGGCTCCGATCATAACCTACTGATTGCAAAGTTCAAGCTTAGACTAAAGAAAATAGGGGAAACAATTAGGCCAGACAGGTATGACCTAGACAACATCCTTAAGGAATACACGGTGGAGGTGTGGAACAGATTTAATGGTTTAGACTTGATAGACAGAGTGCCAGAAGAATTATGGACAGAGGTAAGGGACATCATACAGGAGGCAGCAAGGAAAACCATACCAAAAGGAAAGAAGCATAAGAAAGCAAAGTGGTTGTTTGATGAGGCTCTTAAAATTGCATAGGAAAGAAAGAACACAAAAGGCAAAGGAGAAAAAAATAATCAATCAATTGTATAGAGACTTTCAAAGAAGAGCAAGGAGAGATAAGGAAAACTTTCTAAATGATGATTGTAAACAAACAGAGAAAAACAACATAAGGGGCAGAACTAGAGATATTTTCAAAAAAAAATTGGTGAAATCAAGGGAACATTTAAAGCAAAAATGACCATGATGAGGGACAAAAATGGCTGATGCAGAAGAGATTAAGAAAAGATGGCAAGAGTACACAGAGGAACTCTACAAAAAGGACCTCGACACCCTGGATAATCACAATGATGAGAACATTGAACTTGAGCCAGACATCCTAGAGAGTAAAGTCAGGAAGGCCCTAAAAGCACTGCAAACAACAAGGGGAGTGGAGATGATGGTATCCCAGCTGAATTTTTCAAATCACTGAAAGATGATGGAATCAAATTTTTGCATTCTATATGCCAAGAGATATGGAAAACACAACAATGGCCACAGGATTGGAAAAGATCACTATAGGTTCCAATCCCAAAAAAGGGCAATGCCAAAGAATGTCCAAATTATTGAACAATTGTGTTTATCCCACACACTAGCAAGGTCATTTTCAAGATAATACAGGACAGGCTTCAGCAGCATGTGGAGAGAGAAGAATTACCAGAAGTGCAGGCTGGGTTCCAAAGAGTCAGGGGAACTAGAAATCACATTGCCAACATACGTTGGATCATGGAGGAGGGAAAAGGAATATCAGAAACAAGTCTACTTCTGTTTCATTGACTACACCAAGGCCTTTGACTGTGTGGATCACAACAAAATGTGGCAAGTAATTAAAGAGATGGGAATACCAGAACACCTTACATGCCTCATGAGAAATCTGTACAAGAGTCAAGAAGCAACAGTTAGGACAGGATATGGAATGACTGAGTGGTTTGGAATAGGAAAAGGAGTAAGACAAGGTTGCATTTTATCACCCTGCTTATTCAACTTATACACAGAGCACATAATGTGCAATGCAGGGATGGAGGAATCACAATTTGGGATCAAAATTGCTGTGAGAAATATCAACAATTAGATATATGCAGATGATACCACCCTAATGGCAGAAAGTGAGGAAGACCTAAAGAAGCTGCTGCTTAGGTTGAAAGAAGAAAGTGCAAAAGCTGGCTTGAGACTCAACATCAAGAAAACCAAGATAATGGCAACATGTCTTATCAGTCCCTGGAAAATAGATGGGGAAGAAGTAGAAGCAGTGACAGATTGGCAGATGGTGATTGCAGCCATGAAACAAAAAGGCGACTGATGCTTGGGAGATAAGCTATGCGAAACCTGGGGAACATAGTTAAAAGTAGAGACATCACCTTGCAAACAAATATGCGCATAATCAATGCACTGGTATTCTGGTGGTAATGTATGGTTGTGAGAGTTGGACCATAGGGAAAGCTGAGCACAGACGAATAGAGGCCTTTGAGATGTGGTGTTGGAGGAGTGTTTTGAGAGTCCCCTGGACATCGAGGAGAACAAATAAGTCAATCTTAGAAGAAATCAACCCCGACTGGTCCTTAGAAGGTCAAATAGTAAAGATGAAACTAAAGTACTTTAGACATCAAATGAGAAGAGAGGATTTACTTGAGAAAGCCTTGCTGCTGGGAAAGGTGGAGGGCAAAAGAAAAAGGGGGTGGCCAAAAATGAGATGGCTAGATGGTATTGTAGAGACAATGGGCACAGAGCTGGATGGGTTGAGGAGGATGGTGGAGGATGGAGGTGCCTGGGGTCGCAAAGGTTCAAAATCGACTGTGCAACTGAACAACAACAAAATTCTACAGTTCCTTACAAAGCTGTACTTCCATATTACAGCAATAGGTAAAGGTTTCCCTTGCTCGAAACTAGTTATACCTGCTGACTCTAGGGTTCAGTGCTCATCTCTGTTTCAGATCCAAAGAGCCAGCGCTGTCTGCTTCAGCAGACGTTTCCATGGTCATGTGGCAGGCATAACTGGACACTGGAGTGCACAGAATGCTGTTACCTTCCCACTGAAGTGGTCCCTATTTATCTACTTGCAATTTCTTGCTTTCAAACTGCTAGGTTGCCATGAGCTGGGACAAAGATGGGAGCTCATTCCATCCTGCAATACTCAGGAATTGAACTGCTGACCTTCCATTTCCCAGTCAGCATCTTAGCTACTTGAGCCACAGCATGGCTATAGTATAATAGGGAAAAATAGAGCACAACAACCTTGAACAATTATGTCAAAGTGCTTTTGAATTAGGAGCATGAAGAGAGAAATTTGGTATATTTAGAGGCACTAATGCACTTAAAAGCACATTAACAATACCAGCAATTTTTTTCCATCTACTTAACTGCTATATTCTTCTCATACAAACAAGATATTACTACTAATCAAGCTTCTCTAGAAATGTTTTATAAAACAGTCTGAACCTAGTACACAGCCTTGGTGCGTTACCTGTTGCTACTATATCTTTAGGTAGTTGTGTTTTTTAAAATGGATTCTGGGGTCAGCCACTAATTGCTGAGGGGTAAAAGCTAGGGATCAGCTTTATAATCATTTGTATGTGCCCCCAAACCAATCTGTACCCCTATGCTAACCTACTGTTCCGAAGTACAGTGGAAAGATAGTTCTTAAGGTTTGCTACCAATTAACTTCATGGGCCTGAATCCCAACTTCTGCTAGGTATCTCTGTGTTCTAGCTGGGGTCAGAATGGGGTGAATGAGGCACAGCAACCTAATAACTGTGCATCCATAGAGTGGCAATGTCACGCTAGCCTAGGAACTGCTGTTACCAGATAGCTGCATATCTGTGTAGCATATCCTGCATTGTTTCCTCACTGGTTGGTCATTGCAAGGGAGGGGGTGAGGAGAGAGTGAGGACTTTAGCCTGAATCCTCTGGAGGAGAAGACAATCCCAATGTTTTTCCAGCTTCTGGAGATGGCGGGATATCAGGAAGATTAAAAGGATGCTGATACAGAAGGAAAAATGGGAAAGAACTAAATACAGTGGTACCTCATAGAATGATTTTAATCCGTTCCACGGGGCTCATTGTATGAAACAACTGCTATATGATACATGCATCGTATAGCGATTTTCCCTATGGGATGCATCGTACAATGATTTTTTTTTTTGGGGGGGGGGTAAGTGGTTATTCCCATTGAAAAATTGTTGTACGATTTTTTTCCATAGGGAAAAATTGTTATGTGGGACACCATTTCCCCCCAAAACCTAATTGTTATGTGATTTCGTTGTTATGCGGGGTGATTGTTGTTATGAGGTTCCACTGTACTCTAGCAAGGCAACATCATGAGCTTTTGCATTCACTGTTCACCCACCATGCAGAAGTTCCCCCATAGGAGCTGTTTAGAACAGTGGTTCACAACATGGGTCACATGCCCCACAGGGGGACTTCAATTCCAAGAAACCCAAATCTCAGTACACTGGCTGATCAGTGCTTTGGGAAATTGACTTAGGCTTCTTGGAATTGAAGTTCAAAAACCAAAGGTTGGGACACACTGGCCTAGGAGAAGCCAAAGATACCAGGGCCAAGGGTTGAAGTAGGCAACATACTGCAGTGACTCCAGCTTCCCCCATCGTTTAGGAGTGGAGGTTTTAACACCCTCACTGCTCTCAGAGATTGCTGTGGTTAGTAATTTGGAAGGAAGAGGTTAGATGCCATAGAAGAAAAGCTATGCTGATACACATACATGGAAATTAAAAGTGGAGATCTCTGGATGTGTTAATTGCACCTTGGATGCTTTAGACTGAATTGTTCTTTATTTTCACCCACTATACAGATGGTGGAATTTATTGTAACTGGAAGGCATCTACTTTGCTAGCACTACTTGTAATGTATTATGTTGAATGGAGTGTTCTGCCTAAGTACATTTACTGGAGATAGACCCCTAGCTCAGAAGTACAAATCACATACTACATGCAGGACATGCAGGGTCCATTTCTCATAAATCTTCTGAAAATTCTCAAACAAATTTCTATTAAAACTGCAAAACCAGAGTATTTAAATTAGGTTTTCCTGAAGGAGGTACAAATAATTCTGTGCCACAAGGTAGAAGTTATTCCATTCCATGCACCTGAAGAAGTCAGTTAAAGTCCAGAAGTTTACACCAAATGAAACTTCTTTGTATTTAAAGTTCAATTAGATTCTATTGCCTTTGCTAAAGAAACGTAAGACAGTCACTTTCACCCAGTAATTTTTATTATGTTTACATTTCTCCCAAAAAAGGAACTTCTTTTTGTACTTAGAGAGTGAAAGCTAGTAGACCAGATATGTCTTTTACTGAAATGCAAAACATTTCTTCAAATGAAGGAAAAGATCCAGTGAAATGTTTAATATTTAATCAGTCATCATTTCAGGTATGGCAGCCTGCCAACATGGTTCTTATCTCAAAGCAGAAGGGAAAATGATACTTTTGCAAAGGACACACAGGCTAGCAGTTTTTGACAAAGCTGCAGGTCATGCAACAAAGTAGGGTGCATTCTGGAGCCTAACAGTCAGCAAGTGTAAAAATAGGAGGAAGCTTGACCATCCGCTTCTCGCTTTCTGCCAATCTATTTTAGAGTTGTTTCAATTATTTTTAATAATCATGATGAGTGGGCAGGGGGAACCCTCTAACAATGAATGTAGAGCAAGGGTACCCAAGTCGATTGCCGCATTGGGGAAAATTTCGGAGCCTCCTTCATTTCAAAATCCACGGCTCTAGGAAAGCCCCCTGGCATGCCCGGGATGACATCACTGCAGCGCGCCAGGTTTACCCTTCCAGCACCACAGATTTTGAAATGGAGGAAGCTCCAAAATTTTCCCCAATGTGGTGATTGGCTTTGGCAAAGGCTGCAGAGGGAATGAGACCAAGCCAGAGGCTGCTTGGAGCAGCCTGAACAAAGCACAATCGCTGCCACTTCTGTCAAAACTCTCCATAGCAGGAGCAGCCCGCCTCTAGCCCCCGCAGCTGTGTGTCAGGGGTGGGACTCGCCCATGAAAAAAAAGTTTGGGCATCACTGCTGTAGACTGTTGTCATGCCTTGCCTGGATTCTCACTCCTTGAATTCCATCCTTGCCTTGTTCCAGCCCCTGAGAAGGTACTCTGCCTCACATTTTCTTTCTCAAGCAGTCTTTTGTCGTTCTTCAGTTGCACAGTCGTGTCTGACTCTTTGCGACTCCAAGGACCACCGCACACCAGGCTTCTCTGTCACCTGCTGTCTTCTGGAGCCCAGCCAGATCTATGCCCACCATGTGGTACAATTCGACAACAGATAGATCTCACTGAGTCTGCAGATCACAGAGTTTTACTTAGAAGAGCCCTGGGGCAGGAGGAATAAGGCAATTGTACTTTTTTATCCACTTGCCTTTGCGGCAGGCTGAAAGCTACTCAAATGCTGATTCTTACAAATGTGTTCCTAGTCAAATAAGTTTGTATAAAACTGGGCCACAGGACTCTGGACTAGGGAACCTTTGGTCTACCACAGGGATTCTCAATCTGCAGCCTGTGGGCCGGATGCAGCCCGCAGCACTATTTTATGTGCCCCTCCCATACCATGAAGTGCCATATGTTGGAGGGAGGGCAAAATGGCCATCTGGCCCCCAAAGTTGTCTGAGGGAGCATGACACGCCCGTGGCTTGAAAAGGTTGAGAACTCCTGGTCTACTGGATAGTAGGAAATAAGAAGGCAGGGAATTCCTTATTACATGCTCTTAAGGACAAAGGATAGAGACCTGATTATGGCTATGCTTTATCTCTAGGTCCTTAATTCTGTAGGCAGAAAAAAGTAATAAGAATTATAAAATGTTTTAAACGAGCTAATTTTTACATGCAAAGCATGCTAATGATGTAGCTCTCAAGTTATCTTGCTGATTAGATATTCTAGTTCCAATTTCCTTTGCCTGTCAACCATCCATCTGTTTCTTAGTGGGAATCTCACCACATGGACTTACTGGCAATCTTTCTACATTCGTCTCCTAAAGCTCTCCCTGCTCATTACTCACTATTGTTCTTTTGACCTTCAATCTCTCTGACATCCTGATGTAACCAGGATATCTGCGTGTTGTTTAGTGCTGTCAGAATATTGCAGCATGTAAAGTATGAAACATTGCCATAATTCACATAAAATATTTCCTTAGGTTAAGATCATTTTTTTTTTTTTGGAATTATATATAAGAATCATTAAGAAGGAAGAGACATACCATTTTAAAGATTTATTTATTACATTTTTGTCCCACATTTCCTTCAAAGAATCCAAATGACATTCATGATTTCCCCTTCTACATGTTATCCTTTTGAAACAACCACGTGATGTAAATTAGGTAGAGAATGACCTGTGAAGGGTCTAGAATAAGTTTCACAGATGAGAATTTTAACCCAGGTTTGCATGTAGAAAGTCTCAGTTTCACTTTTTGGTATCTAGGGACAGAGCAGGAGAAATATTTGCACAATCACCTGGCAAGAAACTACAAATCCATGTCAACCACATACAAACAGATGGATTGATGGTTGGACTCAGTAGAAGGCAACTCTGCTTTCTCCAAACACTGCATCCTACACATGCCCCTTTCTTTACAAGGTAGATGAAAAAATTGTTAAGTATTGCACATGAGACAAATAAAGGGCAGTAGTTGCCTGTACCATCAGACCTATATTCTGTCAGGTCCGCATATATCTGGGCTGAGCAAGTACCAAATGCTGGAGTAAAGTCAGTCAGGAAAGAAGGTAAAGTTAGCATTCTCAGCAGCTGAAGTTTAACCAAGTTCTAAAGAAGGAATAACATCTAACAATCAGAAGAATTAGAATACTAAAGCAGACAGGAAAAATTGTGCTTTTGTGGACTAGTCGAAGAAAGAAACAACAGTGTGGCAAAGATGAAGTCTGTAGGATTAGCAATATTTGTACAAAGTATGTCTTAATCCTTAATCAACATTCACATTGATGGTCTTCAATACATCTTTTGGAAGTGGATTCCATACTTATTTATTAAGTGTCTTTCTCTATCGTGAAGCTTCTACTGCTCACTTTGCTGGAAAATTTTGAGTTCTAGTATTATAAGAGGGAGAAAGCTTTCTCCTTATTTTCAAGCATGAATTTTATACACTTCCATAAAGACCTCTTCTTTCTTCTGAGGTAAAAAGTTCTGAAGTATTTCTCTCATAACAGAGCTCCTCAGCCTCTTGATCATTGTTGCTCTTCTTTAGCTGGATGATTTCCAGCTCTATACTATCCATTTGTAAGCATGAGGATGAGAACTCTTCACAGTCTCCCTAAATGGGGTCAATACCATGCATTTAGCATGATGACCTTGGCAACTGTATTTTATATTCCTTTCTAAACAATCTCTGACATGACTTTTGCCTTTTTTATAGCACTTCACTGGTAGACAATATTTTTTCCAAGTTACACCCCCAGAATCCCATTCTAGTCAATAATCACTTGTTAAGACTCTATTAAGGTGTATTCAAAGTGAGGACAGTCCCACCATACAATTCTTAGCCATCTGCTTTTCCACCCAACCAACACAGAGCTATTTCTCGCATTACAGCAAGAGTCTTCATTATGTTGATATTCCTCTGTAATACATGCCATAACTTTTTCACACTTCACTTACCTGTCAAACAGCTCTCCTCCTGTGACCAGCTCTAAGACAAGGCTGATTTCTTCGGGGGTTTCAAATATCTCCTTCAGTTTTATCTGAGAAGGGCACAAAATAAGGAATTTTCCATTTTCCCCATTTCACAGTGTGTATATAATTTAATACTAGCTATAAGAATAACTCCGCCATTGCCGGTCTCAAGCTTAAATGAGAAAGGAGGAGAGTTGGGCATTGGGTTAGTACCCTGGCCCCATAAAACTTTATTGCTGACAAAGTAATGAAAAGCCTCATTGCCTGATATGATATAGTGGTGGAGTTGGGTGCTGCACAGCATGAGAAGGTACTACTAGCTAGCTAGTTATAAGAATGAATTTGCAATGAGAGATGGATATGGCATTTATCCCATTAATTTGCTAGACCATTTTCTAATCTTTAATTTCTTCCTAAAGTCTTTCCTAAAGACTTGCAAGTTACAGTCTTTATATTCTTACAGGTCAGCAGCTGTGGTGCAGCAGCAGATTTGGAAGTGCAGGTGATCATTACACAGTCCCCATAACTATTCTTAATATGAAGAATCAAAACAGAAAGCTACTGGAGTGATCCATAACAATAAAAAAGGAGTAGGTCTTTTGTAAAGCGAATGGTCTCCAATTACTCACTCAGGCCCAAACCATGCTTTGGATGACAGCAAGTATAGTTTGCTATAATATATGGTTTCTGGGAAAACCTATTTCTGTCCCATATTCTTTGAAAATTCCAGCTAAACTCAGGGGGGAAAGGGAAGTATTGGGAGGTTGGTGAGTGATTTCATAGCCTCCACTACTTTAAAAACCACATTTTCACTACACTATTGATCAGCAGTCCAGTAAAATGCTGTACAACATATGATAAAAAAACTTTCCTCAATGTTATCTCTTGGAATCTCTTGGAACTCAAGAGATACCATTTTAGATAAAGGCACAACCATGAGAAAAATCAGCTTAAGAAAAAAATAACAATAACATGAAGAATATATTAATAAACAAATAGAAATATTTGGCTCAACCATTAAGTCGAGCAAAAAAAAAACACTGGTTTTTGTTAAAGACAGTGTCTGAATTAATTTTTGTTGTACAGATGCAAAAGTAGAGTATCCTATTTTTCATTGTAGATAAGATCTGCTGTGTGGGGCAGGATTGCATCATATCCATACTGCATGAAAACAAGTAAGCACAAATGTTATGTGTGGAATATGTTTTTAAAATCTGACTTACAATATTGGGATGTGAAAGTCGAAGTAGAACACCTATTTCTGTCCGGACAATCTTCTTATCTACCTGGATAAAAAGAAAAGTATTAATAAGCTGTTTGTGGTATTGCTTTTAGGATTTGGTTATTGTCTCAATCCCATATAGAATTTACAAAGATTCAGTCCCCTTATAATGGCCAGAATCCTACTGCTTGTTTATGCCAGCATAAGTTCAATAGCCTTTATCACAGCAATGAATTGCTGCTAGAGTTGGAACTTGGCACATACCTCCTCATTGCACACCTGTTGTATGCCTTGGCACCTGTTGAGGAATACCAGCTGCAAGTCCTTAAAAAGTACCATTTTGCCATTGGCATGGTGGTATGCTGGTAAGCAATATGATTCTGGCCCATATATTTAGGCCAGACTATGAGTTAAGAAATTAATATAGGAACAAAGTACTGTACTAGCATATCAAAAGAATATTCAGAAAATTCAGAGAGATAAATAGTCAATTGTCAGGATCTGAGGCAGCTCTAGTATTTGCAGGACGAGGTCCCCAGAATCAGCTTTGATGCTCACAGAATTGAGTCTCCAGCCTAGAAGGCAGTTCTAATACTTGCAGAGTTAGATACTCACCCTGCGCTGCAGCTACTAGATGCCATCTGAGAGTCCTAAGGAAGGTTCAGGACTGTCATAAGCTCCAACCAGAGGTCCCGTGTGGCTGAGCTATAGAAGACCAGCGTCTTCCCTCTAGAAGCTGCCTCTGCAACAATGTTTATTGGACTTGCTGTTGCTTGGCTTCTGAATCTTGTGCCTTGCTCCTGATTCTAGCCTTCAAAGATCCCCTGCCTTACTCCTGGTTCCTGCTCCCAAAGACTTCCTGCCCCACTCTATTCCCAGTTCCTGTGGACTGTTGTTGTGTCATGCCTAGACCTTTGCTCCTTGAACCCATCATTACTGAGCTCCAACCACCAAAGATACTCTGCCTCGTCGGTCACCTGATTTCCAGCTCGCTTGGATTCTGCTCTGTTGTCCACATCAACCCTGTATCTACCTCAGGTTTTATCTTGGACTTGGATTCTGGACTGTGATATTGTTACTATTTGGCCTGTGGCGAGGTTGCCCTGGATCCTGTTTTACATCTTACTTGCCAGCCTGCCATGCCCCAGACTCTGACACCAATATACATGACCAAAGTTTATTCCACTAACTGTACAGTTAAAATATTCTTAAATCAAAGAGTAAATTATACTCTGCTTCTAGTACATGTATAGTAAACCTCTAGAAAGAATGTCTACCAAAATGATATCATGATGAACCTTAGTAATTCAAAAGAACAGTAAGATTATGAAAGAATAAAAAGAAAAGAGTAGTTTTAAAAGAACATTTTTAGAATATATTTAGACAAATTATCAGATGTTGCTGTGGCTGGATTGTTACTATACCAAAGTAATGTAAGAATATTAATATTCCAGTTTTTAGCAATGTCTTTGATAATTAACAAGCAACATCACAAGTGAAGAGTGATTAAACCTGGTTATATAGGTGAAAAAAGTAACAGTGAGGAAGGCCAGCATCAAGATGTTGTGATTGTGATCTGTTGGCCAAGCTGATGGTGGGATTCTAGAAATTGGACTCCAAAAAAGCAGTGCTTTCTACCTCCAGACATAATTTATGTATCTCATTCAACAAGAGTACTTTTTATGATCTAGTATTACCATCCAGATATTGTTTTAAGCAATGCAGGAACATATGGGCTAAATTCCTGTTTCAAGTTAAGCAAACAACATAACTTTTAAATATGAATGGCTGAGCAGAGAAAAACAAAACATTGAGGTTAACATTATTAAGCCTATATTAAAAAATAAAGAAAAAGAGGAATAAAAATGAAATGAACAGCGGCAGTGACTAGGGCAAGAAGAGATCTGAACTATGAAAGGAAGATAGTTGTGGTTAGTTAATTTATGAGGCTTTATATAATAAGATACTGAATGTATATGGAACTCAGTAAGAAATTTATCCTGGAAATGATCTGTTCTTCAAGCAGTGAAATAAGATGTCCTCTGTTTTATTGGCCAGAATCCTTTGGTGTGGGTTCTGCCAGAGCAATGGGAATGGAGGTACACAGTAATACCTCGGATAACGCTAAAATCGCATAACGTTAAGTAATCTGGGGAGGAGAATTGGATCAAATAACGTTAAGGTCCTATGGGATGGATCAGATAACAACCGCTAAAGCCTGTGCGGTTACAATGTATCTCTATGGAGCTTTAACGTTATCCGATCCATCCCATAGGATTTTAACATGGATTGGATAACACTAAAAATCGGATAACACCAAGACTTGTGGAACCAAGTCTTAGTGTTATCCGAGGTATTACTGTATCCTCAAGAGCAAATTGCCTCTGATTAAATCGTTCCCTTTTCAATTTTAGGGTGAATACAACTTTAGTTCATTGCATACATGCTGTATACACTCTTCCATAGCAATTTGCTGTTGAAAATGACATTTATTCCATTGTGTAACCAGAAGAGGGCAACAGGATTTTGCCCATTACATTATGAAGTACAGTACAGTACTGTACTTCATTTTGGTGCCTGTACGCTTCATTTCTATAAAATAGCAGTGGTCCTTGAGTGTTAATGCGTCTTGAATTCTCATTTTACAATAGAAGAAAGTTAATTTTAGAAATGTACTCAAAGACAGGATTTTTTTATGTCTTGTTTAGATGCTTGGGGGAGAGTTTGTTGTTTCCCCTATAGCTCATAAGGTAGGTTCTGCTCTGTGCTCTCAAAAGCCATAGCAAGCTTGCTAAAACACGAGTGTAGGAAATAAATGCCTGGAGGGTGAATAAGAGTGAAGAGAGGATATAATATGAAAATATATTGTATTGTTTCTTTATGCTTCAGTAGCCTCTCTGCTACTTGTTCTCCATTTAAGAATGTTGATGTCTTTGTAGAACTCATCATACAGTTTGATAAAGGGCAACAATAATTACACAATCCTTCAGTACACTCTGCAAAGGCCAGCAGTTTTTCTTCCTGGTTCATACAATGTTCAAAATTCCATTAGGCAGTTTGTATGTTTAAGTTGCCAGAGAAAAAACTATGAACACAACTTCATACAATGGAATAGAGGTTTCAGAAGTTCAGGCAAAGTGATTGACTTAACTGCAAATCATATACATGTCCTTTTTGTTCAGTTGTCCCTAATGACATACTAATTATACTCCTACTTAAACATTTTAAAGTTGCAGCATTTGTTCAAGAGAATTATATGCAAATGAAGTACATGAGCATGGACTAGAATTAATAACCAAAGCTAACAATGAATTCATTTTGCCAATCATGTGTTAGTGCACACAGGTAATATTCATTTCTATAGATCAGGCGTAGAGAACATCTGGTTCCCTCCTGTGTTGTTGGGCTGCAATTTCTATGAGACCTAGAAAGCACAGCCAATGGTGAGGGATAATGGGAATTATAGTTTATCAACATCTGGAAAGCCATCCCTATTGCTGCTATACGATTTACAGTACTGTATATGAATTGGAAATGTGTCCCTTAAATTCTAGACAAAATGGATTGCATTATTGTAATCAATGCCCCATCAATTCAGATACAGTGGTTCCTCACTTAAAGAGCATAATGTGTTCCATAGGATTGATCTTTAAGCGAGTTTGCTCTTTAAGTGAAACACCACTGTAAGTGACCAATTGTGACTTCTGGTGGGGAGAGGGAATTGTGAACCCCAATTTATTTGTTAAGCGAGTTTTTGGTTGGTTTTAGTTGGTAAGTGAAGCAAACATTCAGAGAAAATTCTGCTCTTTAAGCAAGTTAGTCTCTAAGCAAGGTGCTCTTTATGCAAGGTTTGACTGTATACATTTTTCCTGAAAATCATTTTCAGGAAAAATGCCACTGACATGAAGTGGATCCCAGCTTGCCCACACACTGTAATTACAGAGCCATCTCCTGTGGCATGTATAAAATGAGACATGCAGGATTTAACACTGGGACTGCAATGGACTGCTGCAGCCTTGAGGATATTAACAAGGTGCATCTTCACAGCCAATCCATCTGACATGACCATTGGGAATCAGATTAGTGAAGTGGTCCCTCCTCTTTATGCGAGGTTTTACTGTAAATGGAAATGCTTTCCTTAAAGCTATTGACGATCTAAAAACCATCAGTCTACTGCAGGGGTGCCCAAACATTTTGGGCTGTAGGCTGGTCACATAGTTCAGGGGGCAGGTCACTATGGCCTATGGGCCAGATCTGGCCCCTGATGCCAATTCATCTGGTCTGCAAAGCCCTCATCGCTCCTGGAAGCGGAAGTAAAATGTGCACCAGATGAATTGGCATTGGAGCCCAAATCCAGCCCATGGGCTGTAGTTTGGGCACCCTTGGTCTACTGTAAGATTAGTATACACTAGTCTTCCTGCTGAAGATAGCACTGAAGGTTTTGTAAACATTGGCTTGTGAGCAGATCAAAGGTTCTATGGTTACACAGGGTTAACAGACATAAACAAACATATTTTCAGGTCCTTCTTGAGCCACACAGTACTATTCTTATTATCCTGTACATGTAAATAAGGCAGTACCTTTTCTTCATACAACTTCTTTAGAGTTGCACAGAGCTCTTCAGCAGGCAACTCCTGAAACAACATTTTTATAGATTACTAAAACACTATTTCTATGAACAGCTTTCTAACCCATTTTGCCTTGGTCCAATGAATACATCTGAGCTCACTATACTAATGTTCTCAATGAGCAGTATCTAGCAGCATATGACAAAAGTACTGTAATCTCTTTTTAAGTAACACTTTCTGATACACTTACTCTAGCAAAACGTAGCTTGGTGTGTGAAAATAATAATCTATCTCATCTCTAAATTTAGTTGCTAATGCATTTGCAAATTAATGTCTGCCAAATGTGCCTATTACTCTCCATTAACATTTCAAACCATGACTTTTTCGAGCATTTCATGTCACCATGACTTTTCCAGGTAAATGTTTGTGACACCTTGTTGGTATCTAATACTGTGGTGCTTCTGTTTCTTGCTGAACACCAATTCTGTTTAAATTTGCTCATTTTTCAGTGACACAGAAGTCTACCACCGCCAATAGTCCTCAAAACCCATGATAAATCCTTGAAAAAGGGATAACATGAGAGAAAAGTCAGGTTTTCTGATCCCAATATTGTCTGTATTCCAAACCTATTCTATTGGTTTCTGTTCTGCAATTGTCCTGTTACTAAAAATTATATGTAACTTACTGGATATATCATCATCATCATCATTATTGTTCAACTTGTATGCCGCCCCACTCGCAAAGCAACTTGGGGTGGCTAACAAAGATACAAAATATACAGTTACAATTACAAGGTACCATATTATCATAATACAAAAACATTTCAACATATCATCATCACAAATCATCACTAATCACAGTATCAAAAAGTAGCAGTATCACAATATCAAAAAGCATTACAAAAAAGAAAAAACCTCATTTGAAAAGTCCCACAGCAACACATTTGCGAAGTCCCACAGCATTCATATGAAAAGTCCCACAGAAAGTCCAACAGCAACACAAACAAAAGTCAAAAGTCAGCGCTCTTGTCCTCCTCCTAGTCAATGGAAAGGTCCAGGAAGGTGCGTCATTGTTTTTGGCCACAGGGGCTCTTATTTTCCTGGCTGGTGGGAAGGGCCAGGAGGGATTCAAGTGGGATTTAATTCACTTGGGGACCATTACCCTTCCCTGTGGACTTCAGAACCCAAGCTGTTAGTCTTCAGGGCGTGGCAGTATGGCGGCATCTTCAGCTTCCCATGGCCCCAAGGCCTCTTATCCTCCTGGCCCATGGAAGGGTGTGACGGCATGGTGGCATCTTCAGCCTCCCATGGCCATGGGGGCTCTTATCCTCCTCACCGGTGGGGCCAGGAGGGTGCCTGGTCAGGGCTCCTTTTTGCTTACTGACAAACATGAGGAGCAGGAGTCTTGATGTTTATGTAGCCCCTATGGACTAATTAGTTCAGCCCAATCTTCTTCTTCTATATCCAAATCAGAATATTGGTGATACTAATGGCGATCAGCCATGATGACTGTCTGAGAACATAATGCAATGGCCGTTCATCTGCCTTCCACATCTCAGCATGACACCCATACCACTGATCCAGTCCTGCGAGTCACTTTCTGGTCCTTAGCCCTTTTGGCACACAAAGTATTCCTCAGCCCCAGGCCAGTACTGATGAAACTGCTGCCCTCTATCAAGATGGATTCAAGTGGGATTTAATCCACTTGGGGACCATTACCCTTCCCTGTGGACTTCAGAACCCAAGCTGTTAGTCTTCAGGGTTGTCAGGTTAGTTAACTGCCACCTGACACTTGGTGTTGAGCAGTGATGGGATGTCCCCGGTTCCAGACGGTTCCCCGGAACCGGTAAGAACAATCTCGGAGGGTTCTCCGAGAGGGTAGCCCATTTTTAAGGCGTCCGGTTCCGGACGCCTCACCGAAAGAAATTTTTTTTTAAATCGTAGCCAAAATGGCTCCAATTTAGTGCGCATGCGCAGAAACTCAATATGATGCATTGTGCATGCGTCAGATTGAGTTTCTGCGCATGCGCATTAAATTGGAGCCATTTTGGCTCCAATTTTAAATGTTTTTCTTTCAGAGCCGGAGCTGCACCTTTTCGGAGCGGCTCCGGTGGCGGTGGCGGCACCAGCCAGCCCTCAGAGGAGGGTACCTACCCCGGGGCCGCTGAGCCCCCACCGGAATGGGGGTGATGGGAGGATGGTCCCACGGTTCCCCTGCCAGCACCCCTTCCGAAGGCCCCGCACTAGCCTGCCTGCCCCCCTCGGGCGGCCCTGCCTGGGCGCAGCATCGTCGTCGCTCACCACAGTAGCGCTCCACCCACATGGAGCTCACGGCCTGGGGCAGATCGGCCAGCTTGGAGATCAGACAGCTTGGAGATCCCCATAGCTGGACTGGGCTAGCTGGACCAGGCGCCCGTCGGGAGGAAGGACGGAGCGGAAAGACTGGCTGGGCAGCAGCCGGGAGCGCAGCTGCACGTGCGCGCCCACCCACACCCAGGCAGAGCCTCGCAGCCGCTCCCCTGCGGGGAGGCGCAGGCAGGCAAGGCTGCCTCTGACCCTGTGCAAAATGCCGATCGCTCCCAGGGCCAGGACTGGACCGGGCGCCGGTTGGGAGGAAGGACGGAGCAGAAGGACTGACTGGGCAGGAGCCGGGAGCGCGCCCGCACGCGCACGCCCACCCACATCCAGGCAGAGCCTCGCAGCCACTCCCCTGCGGGGAGGCGGGGGCAGGCAAGGCTGCCTCTGAGCCTTTGCAAAGTGCCAATCGCTCCCAGGGCCAGGATTGGACCGGGCGCCCGTTGGGAGGAAAGACAGCGCGGAAGGGCTGGCTGGGGCCGCAGCCTTCGGAGGAGGAGGCAAGTAAGTGAGGGTTTTGTATTTGGGGTGGGTGGGTGAGTGATTTATTTGTGTTTTGGATGGGTGGTTGTATTTTCGTTTAATTTTTATTTATTTCTTTATTTAAGTTATTTAAATTAATAACGGGTTTGTGTTGTAGCTGTCTGGTTGGGTGGGTGGGTTGAGTGTGTGTGTGTGTGTTTGTTTGTTTTTATTTTATTATTTTATTATTTTTTATCTTTGGCCCCGCCCACAACATCATGACGTCATGACATTGGCCACACCCATGACGTCCGTGACGTCATGGCGTGGTAGTAGAATTTTTGTCATCCCATCACTGGTGTTGAGTCACTGGCAGTATGGTCTATTCGTTGGCTGCTACTTCGTTGGCTGCTTCCTTCAGTAATAACATAAAAATATTTCTCTTTAAAAAGGCCAAGTTTTGAACTAAAAGCTTAAAAGCTCTCATGGTAAGTGATATTTGACATTATGCCTTGAATTCATGATTTACAGTTGTACCTCACTTAAAGAGCATAATGCATTCCACAGGATTGCTCTTTAAACGAGTTTGCTCTTTAAGCGAAACACCATTGTAAATGACCAATTGTGACTTCTGGTGGGGAGATTGCGAACCCTGATTTATTTGTTAAGCGAGTTTTTGGTTGGTTTTATTTCTTAAGCGAAGCGAACATTCAGAGAAAATCCTGCTCTTTAAGCGAGTTACTCGTTAAGCGAGGCACTCTTTATGCGAGGTTTGACTGTACAACAATACCTTGGATAACGTTTACCTCAGATAACGCTAAAATCGCATAACGTTAAGTAATCTGAGCAGGAGAATTGGATCGAATAACGTTAAGGTCCTATGGGATGAATCGGATAACAACCACTAAAGCCTGTGCGGTTACATTGTATATCTATGGAGCTTTAACGTTATCTGATCCATCCCATAGGATTTTAACATGCATCTGATAACACTAAAAATCGGATAACACCAAGACTTGTGGAACCAAGTCTTAGCGTTATCCGAGGTATTACTGGACTCAGATTCAGACTCTATACCAGGGGTTCCCACCCTTTTCAAGCTAGGGGCCAGGTCACGCTCTCTCAGTCAACTTCAAGGGTCAGACTGCCATTTTGCCCTGCCTGCACAATGGGAGCAACCATTTTGTCCCAACAGCTTCAAAGAGGTGGCCATTTTTCTCAAATGCCCTTTGAGGGGGGGGCACATAAAATGGCACCATGGGCCAGAGCCAGAGTTTGGAAACCCCTGTTCTATACTATCTACAATATACCTAACAAATTTCTGACAGAAACTTTTAGTGAAGATCCCTCTTTTCAATTAGCTTTTCTCCCTGGTGGGAGAAAAGCAGGCGGACAGTGATGCTGAAGTGACTGATCAGGCACTATGACAACAGCGCTATGCATGTTCATATCTGAAAAGATTGTACTGTTAATGCACAGGAAGTTAAATAACTCATGGTAACTTAATTTTTAAAATGAAATGACAGGATAACACACTAGAACTGGCTCAAAATGATAACAATAATTTTGAAAGTATTTTAGGGACATTGGTCCAGTTTATTGCTTTTGTTAAGTGGAAAAACAAATACTGACCAAAAGAAAAAATCAATAAAAGATGTCATATAGCATATTTGAAGGGGGGGGGGGTTTGAGAGATTAAAAGTACACTTCCTCATGTGTCTGAACAGAAATATAGTACTGCATGGTGAAACTCAGTCCCAAGTAAGCAACCAATATTAAACAGCAAAACAAACAGGAGAAAGGATTTCTTAAATCTATTTCCTGTAAAATTACTAGGTCAGTTCATGCATTTTTGATGGAATCTCTTTCTCACACACACACACACCTTTTTTGCCAGTTCTATACAATACAGAAAGCATGATTATGAAATGGTTCAGCAGCTTCATATCATCCGGATTCTCTGTATGATAAAGCAAATGAAATATAGCCATCTCGTGTCCTTGGTGGAGGTGAAAGGGAGGGAAGAGCATAGAAGGGCAGATTGGTTTCAAAGCAGGATGATCACTGATGCAGGTAACTGCATCCTGGAGAGAAAGGGTTTGTTCCACATGATCAGCCTTACTGTTCTCAATTCATCTCTGCCTTCTTTCTGATGCATGATGTTCTGCTATTCCCTTTCTCATTGCTCTGAAGTAAATCCTGCTAAATCAAGTAAGATTTGTTCCAAATAAACACATGCTATTTACCAATGATGATGATTTTAGGAACTGTTGTATTTGTGGTTATTATATGCCATCAAGTCAGAACTAACATAGACTGAAAATCCCTGCTCTCCCCACCTTCACTGTTCTGACAGCAGCCCTTGTAATGCCATTAGAAGAAAATATTCCCTGATCATTTGATGTGTTCAAGGTGGAAGAATTTTTTAAAAAAACCCAGGTGTGAAACGTTCATGCATCCCCTTTCATTGGACAAACATATGTTTTAAGATTATTATTATTATTTTGGCTAGGCTTTCATCTTGTGACACATTCGAAGTTCCATCCCTAGAAGCTAAATGGTATCTACAATTAGGGATATATGATGAACTCTCTTTTTAGATACTTTTATAAACTTCTTTTAAAAGCATTTTCTAAGTTTATACCATTCATTTTCCTGCAGTGTCCCTCTGAACAACTTTGTTGTTATTGTATGCCATCAAGTCAAAACTAACATATAGCAGCCAGAACAAAGCTTTCATTCTGGTTTTGTTTCAATTTCTTTCAGAAGGGTTCTTCTACCATATTCATTTATTTCATGCATGAGTCTTTTCATATGACAAGGAAATGGAAAATCTCTTTGGGGTCATTAATTTTGAGTTTCTCCATTCATGTTTCTAGCACTCCAAAAGCCCTAAAGAACCATTAAATCTACTCCAAAGAGGCTAAACAACAAAGCCTCTATCCTACAGAAGCAGGCATTGTTACTACAAAAACTACTACAAAAAGCAGGCTAAGGCAACGGAGAGTGAATCACTCTACTCCAGGGGTGCCCAAACTACAGCCTGGGGGCCAGATCCGGCCCTCAATGCCACTTCATCTGGCCTGCAAAGCCCTCATCACTCCCGGGAGCAGAAGTAAAACACGCCTGTACTAGCACGTTTTATTTTCACTCCCAGGAGCGATGAGGACTTCGTGTGCCATAGTAACTGGCCCCCTGAACCACGTGACTGGCCCGTGGTCCAAAAAGTTTGGGCACCCCTGTTCTACTCCAAAATCAGGCCAACATTATATGAGAAACAGATATCATCCTCAGCGTGCCTGACGTTATACAGGCATGCATTGACACAACCAAGTGGATGTTACACACAAAAGTCCACCCCCTGGCCCTCACATCCCCACAGGTGCAAACAAAACAGCCCCTCACTCTCTGACCAAAATATACAGCTTTAACATAGTAAATATACAGTAAATTTATACAATAAGAATTTTAGAGTATCAATCAAATAAGAAAAGCCCCCTTCATACACCCTCCACAGGGGGAGAAATAGCAAAATAACATAACAAAGTGAATGAATATGGGGAGATTTCTATTCCCTCATCATGCAATGTCTTTCTTCTCTTCCCTTCTATGAGTGCGCTGCAGCAGCAGAGATGCACCAAAAATAATCTCCACAGAAATGGGGAAAATTGGGGGGGGGGCATAGCAACACAGGAAGAACCAGGCAGAAGAAGATAAGTATACCAGGAACTTGTACACTCACAAGAAAGGGGGGGAGGGGAAAGCATCCTATCATTTTCCAACTAAATCAGGTCCTTCTACAGAGTGAAAATCCCTGCTCTCTCCGCCTTCAATGATCTGACAGGACCCCTTCTAATGCCATGTGTATCTCCCAGCAATAAGTATTCAAAGGTATACTACATAAAGTGCTATAAAATGCTATTTTTATATAATATAAAATGTTCATGACCCAGAAATGTCAAGTCACTACAGACATACCATGACCCTATGAATCATAAATCTTCAAAATGTCCTTTCCTCAACAGCCCTACACATCTCTTGTAAACTCAAGCCTGAGACTTTCTTGAGGAAGTCAATCTATCCCATATTTGATATTCTTCTTTTCCTGCTGTCTTCAACCTTTCCCAGTATTATCATCTCTTTCAGAGAATACTGCGTTCTCATGACATACCCAAAGTAGGATGGACTCAGTTTCATTACTTTTGCTTCCAGTCTCCAGAGATAATCCAGGCTTGATTTGCTCTAGCAACCAGTTGTTCATCTTTTTGGCAATCCAGGATATCTACAAAGATCTCTGCCAGCACCATATTTCAAACAAATTAAATAAATTATTTTTGTCAGCTTTCTATACTGTCCAGACCGATCTTGGTTATGGTCTTCAGTGACACATCCTTATACTGTATTTAATTATTTTTTCTAATTCCTTCATTGCTTCCCCTCTGAGTCTCAGGCTCCTCCTGATTTCTTAGCTACAGTCTCCATTTGGATTGATGATTGAACCAAGGTACATACCGTAACATATTTCATATTTCACTTTCTATATTAATGTTAATTCACTTTCACTAAAAATCAGTTTAAGACATATACCTCCCCCTTTGGAATAGAGGCTAGTCACTTAAGCACTGACTGGCAGTGGCGGTGATATGTAACAAACAAACAAAAAACGTAGGAGGGAGCGGGAAATTGTCTGCTGCCTCAGGCTGGCTAGTAGGATCTCTAAGGTAAGTTTGTTGCTTTTACAGGGACAATCCTTATTTCCTTTGCAAGGGCCACTTTCCATGCAGCTTTGGGATGTTAAGACTCTTTTTAATTCTCCTGTATATACTCTACTTCCCAAAGGGTACTGAACTCAAATGAGGAAAACAGGTGTGATGTGTAAATTAGTTCGAAAGCAAAAAATTGCAAGTAGATAAATAGGTACTGCTTCAGCAGGAAAGGTAACAACTCCAAACAGAGATGAACACTGTCCCCCAGGTTTCCACATGCCCATGGAAACATCTGCAGACGCAGACAATGATGTCTTCTTTGTCTGTAAAAAGAGATGAGCACCATACCCTAGAGTTGGATATAACTGGTTTTCAAGCAAAGGCAATCTTTACCTTTACCTTTACCACACCTCCCCCAAAGAGGCTCTTGGTTCATGCCTCTAACCTATATCAGATGCTGGTATTTTCCCACTCATTAGATGAAATCCTGCTGGCATAACTGAATATGACATCATCAGACCACAATGTTACTATTTAGTTTAATTTACAACTTTAATATTGGAAAATAATTGCTGGATCATTATGGCAGTCCTGATACTGGTGGCAGTGATCTGGTAGCAGTTTTATGATGTGGAAGGCTCCCCAATCCTTCAGTCTAACCAGAGACTCCCAAAGGCTTTCCTTGTTCAACAGATATCCATAGGGAGCCTTAGAACCTAAAGTATATGGGTGGGGAGCCATAGAAAGCATTAAATTAACATAAGAAATTAATATACAGTAATACCTCGGATAACGCTAAGACTTGGTTCCACAAGTCTTGGTGTTATCCGATTTTTAGTGTTATCCGATGCATGTTAAAATCCTGTGGGATGGATTGGATAACGTTAAAGCTCCATAGAGCTAAACTGCACAGGCTTTAGCGGTTGTTATCTGATACATCCCATAGGACCTTAACGTTATTCGATCCAATTCTCCTGCCCAGATTACTTAACGTTATGCGATTTTAGCGTTATCCGAGGTAAACGTTATCTGAGGTATTACTGTATCTGAAACAGAACTTAAAGCTCAAACTGAAGAAACAAATATATAGACTTACATTTTTGCTCAAAATTTTGACAGCAAATGGCTTTTGTGTTCCCTTCTGCCTGCATCTGTAGACAATGGAAGTTGCACCTCTGCATAAAAAGAGAGCACACATTTTAATACAGATACTGTACAGTAAAACCTCTACCTATGAATCTTTTCTGTTCCACGAGGTTTTTTGTATGTTGAAAAATTTGTGTTGAAAATGCATTACATTACTAGAAGAGGCCACTAGATGTCACCGTATATTTTTTTGTATGTCAAATTTTTAAAAATTTGTACTGTACGTACTGTATGTTGATTTTTTTTAGCCAGCATTTCTATTTGTATGTTGAATTTTTTTGTAAGTAGAACCATTTGTATGTCGGGGTTCCACTGTATATGGAATACTGTATGCATATTTTTCTTACTACCCTATTAGCCTCAAAATCCAAAAGTCATTATTTTGCAAATAAAAATAAACATGTCTTTCTCACATTTTTCATTGCACCATTTAGATTGTTAATTCTAATTCAAACATTTACTTTAGATTTTCTTTAAAATATCTTCCTTTATGATTCATAGCTCTGCTAAGCAGTTGTGCCAACCTCATTCCCATTGGCTCATTTAAAAAACCCAAGAGCAAAAAGATTCCAGCTGTTGCATCATTGTTACTCTTCAACAGAAGAGAAAGCAATTTAATTAGCAGCAATTTCTATTCTGCAGGAGAGCTATTGCACTGTTGGAATTACTTCTGGCACACTGGAAAATGTAGGACAGTATCCTATTCACAACAGGCCAGAGCGTTATGCTCTGCCAATGAAATTCCCATTACTGTATCTCCATTATGCTTTTCTGCTACAAGCCATAGAGTTATACCTGCAACGAAATGACACATACAGCCTTGCATAAACTCTGAAAACCCCCATCACTCATGCCACACTGTTGCATTAGCAGAGTGAGTGAAGAATATCCTGACTATAATGTTCAAATATTAAGTTTTATGATTTCTTAGTTCTTTTTAATCTTCAACTTACATACATGCCATAATACAGGGATTTTCAACCTACAGCCCTCAGGCCAGATGCAGCCCACACCACCATTTCATGTGGGAGAGCCCCACCACCTCCACCACACCAGGAAGTGCCATGTGATGGAGGAAGGGCAAAATAGAGAAAGTAGAGAAATAGGTACCGCTTTGGTAGGAAAGGTAAGTGTTCTGTACACTTCGGCGTCTAGTCATGCCCACAGAAACCTCTGCAGACACAGACAGCACTGGCTCTTTGGCTGTAAACAGAGAGGAATGACGCACCCTAGAGTAAAACACAACTGGTTTTCAAGTAAGGAAAACCTTTACTTTTATCTTTATAATGTTATTTGTTTGAATTCACTGAATATTCCTAAAATATGGGTGCACCAATCACTTCTCCAATGGAAAAGTACAGTGCAGCCTTTGTGTACTCACTATGCCTTATTCATACATTTGGACGTTTGGACAAATTATAGGAATATTGTGAATATACTTTAATCTTAGGCACGTATTTACATGGAATTCATTGCTACTAATTCATTTGTGATAGTTGTATGTAAAAAAAGGGAAAGGAAATCATAGAACCGGAATTAACGTCAAGTAGATCTGACACAGCTGCATGCTGAGGCCATAAATTAAGAAAGTTGTAGCATTCAGCAGACACCGGGAAAGCTACAAAAGAGAGAGAGAGAGAAAGTAGCTTTGAACAAAAAAATTATTTCAATAAAGGTAAAAGAGTCAATAACACTTCAGTCGCTGAACAAATTGTCAGAAATGGCAACTGAGAAAGGTCTGTAATAATGGATCATTTCAGAGGCGTAGCTACCGCCGTATCAGCCGTATCAATTATACGGGGGGCCCGGGCTACGGGGGGCCCCAACGGCAAAAAATAAAATTTAAAATAAAAAGAGCAAAAATTTACTGCGCATGCGCAGAAACTCAATCTGATGCATTGCGCATGCGTCAGGTTGAGTTTCTGCGCATGCGCACTTTATTGGAGCCATTTTTGGCTCCAATTTTTTAAAAAAAGCTGGAGTCGGAGAGTCGGAGTCGGAGTCGCAGCTTTTAAGCGCGGCTCCGATGGCGGCAGTCAGAGGGCCGAGGTGCAGCGCGCGGAGCCGTAGCTGAGCTGGCAAAGGCAAGAGGCGGCTCGGCTGTGGAAGGTGAGGCGAGCGGGCGCAGCGAGGCAGCCCCGACTCCGAGCCCGAGGCCCTCCCCCCGGTCACCGCGGGGGCTCCCTGCCTGGCTGCGCCAGCCTGGGCGGCGCTCTCCACCTCGACGCTGGGGTGGGAGTCCAGCGCTGCAGGACCAGCTCACGCGCCCCGTCCCCCAGGCGGCAGGTGACAGGTCAGTTCCAGGCGCGCTCCAGGTGGCTGCGCCAGCGTCGAGGTGGAGAGCGCTGCCTGGGCTGGCGCAGCCAGGCAGGGAGCCCCCGCGGCGACCGGGGGGAGGGCCTCGCTCAGTTGCTCGGGGCTGCCTCGCTGCGCCCGCTCGCCTTCCACATCCGCCCCTTGCCTTCGCCGTGCGCGGCGAGGGAGCGATCGTTCGCAATGGCGGCAGCAGCGGCAGTGACAGCAGAGGCGGAGGAAGAAGAGGCCCCAGGATTAAGGTAAGTGAGGTTTTTGTGTTTCAGGTGGGTGGGTGGGTGGGTTGAGGTGTGTGTGGTTTTTTTTTTTTTTTTTTTGCATTTTAATTCTATTTTATTTATTTTATTTTTATTTATTTTATTTTTATTTTGGCCCCGCCCATGACGTCATGACGTTGGCTCCCCCCACGACGTCATGATGTCATGACGTTAGCTCCGCCCCACACATAAAGGGCCCCCAAACAATTTTTATACGGGGCCCCGCCAAGGTAAGCTACGCTTCTGGATCATTTCCTACATTCCCATCTCTAACACTTAATCCTGTCTTCCTCAAGACAATGCTTGCCAGGTAAGTGTTGTTCCCAAAAATCCTGTTGGATGCACAAGAATCCCTCTTCATTCTGCTGGATGCACAAGAATCCCTCTTCATATATATTGGTGCCTTTAAGAAAAGTATGCAGGGAGAAAAACCAAAGAAAGAAAGAAGATGACACCACAAGTAAACAATGCTTTTGAATCTGAGAGGAAGGGAACAGTGAGGGTACATGGTTTATCTGGAAAGAGTATACAGTATATGGCCATTAGGTCTCACTAACAATCACATAGAGATGTAACTTTGAACTTGCAACTAATATGTTGTCTCCCCCCCCCCCTCTGCTTGCCTTTTTATTTGTAAAGTCACATTTATCTGTCCATTTGACATTGCATTATTTTTTTGTTAAATAACAACAGCAACAGTTTTAAAGCTACAAAGGTGTTGCATGTTTGAGGAGTGGTGGATGTTTCATTGATGACATTGCTGGAGAGAAAACACAAAATAAAATGATACAAATTGATTCTTCAAGGGAACTGTTTTGCACAAAAAGATTTCCCTAAGTGGCTCCAGCAACACAAGGTGTCAAGTATATATTTTTAAACAAATATATTAATAGCTCAGTGGCTTAGGCATCTGGTTGCAGAGTAATTCCCCAATGTGGCTCCTGGGAAAAGAGCCAGCCTATATAGTCATGAGCAAACCACGGAATACCAGAGCGCCTGCAGAAGAAGGGAATGAGAAACCACATCATCCACAAACACACAATTTGACTTGGAAAAGAGAATTCTTATTGAAAGTTGTCTGCTTTAATTGTTGACAGACAATAAATTTTAGCATGGTTAAATTCAATTTTAGTTTAGTCTAGTCCTTACATTACATCCACTGATATCAGATGGACTTGCATAAATGGTGACTAATAAATTCCATTTATTTCCAGGAGACCCCTCTATTTTGGATTATAATTGGATTTAGCTCACTCTTCTTGATTACAGATCTCTGGCTTTCATTTGTCAGACAGGTATTTAAAAGCATTGAATCTGACAGACAAACTATAATCAACATTAGTTTATGTAGCTGCCATCTTTCCATGGTCATGACTGCCCAAAGCAACTCAAATAAATGAAAACTTTTGTTCTCATCTGTATAGGTTTGTTCTGAATTTGCACACATCAAAGAAACCCCAGCTAAGAAGCATAACACCAAAAACTGTTGACAAAACCCCAGTTTTTTCCATCTCCTTCCCACTTTGCAACTGAGTCAGAACCATCTCAAAAAGATGTTACAATCTATAAGCAGCAATAGAGTACATTTCATTCTTTGTGCAAATCAAATGATTCACCAACCCAACAATTTCATCATACAGGTTAATGATAGAAGTACAGTAATACCTCATATAACATTAGTATTGAATAACACTAAAATCACATAACATCAAGGAATCTGGGGGGAAGAATTGCATCAGATAACATTAAGATCCTATGGGATGCTTCAGATAACAACCGCGAAAGCCTGTGTGGTTACAATGTATCTCTATGGATCCCATAGAGGATCAGATAACACGAAAAATCATATAACACGGAAGACTTGTGGAACCAGGTTTTAGTGTTATATGAGGTTTTACTTGTACCCTGGAGTACTAGCACATACAATGTGTTTTTGCAGCTGCACAATTAGTATCACTTTCTCCCAAGAATAAGGTTCTGGGCCACTAGAACAAGGTAAGTGGTAATAGACTTCAGATTTTTTAGAAGAAACCATGGAAAGTTCTGTAGATTGAAGGATTCATACCACTTCCCCATAGGAACAGGTGTACCTTTTGTGGCCGCAGATCATCAAGACATAATTCAAGACTTAAAGCATTAGACTGCATCAAATATTTATTTCAAATTTTTTTCATGAAGGGTCTTCAAATTTGAAGAGAAAGGAAATAAATTAATCTGTTAATGTACACACTCTTATAATATCTTTATTGCAATGATTCCATATGAATTTAAAATAATAGCAGCAACATTCTTCTTGTTCAAATAGCCCATTTTATGGTATTTTAATGTGCTAATTCTGAATTTGATGCCAATTTTTACATTACAATTCTTTTCACCCTCCCCACCCTGCCACGTTTATCTGTGAAATTGCAGGCTTTTCTACACAAACTTTTCCACATCTTCTGATCCAATCCAAACTGTAAGTCTTCCCTAGTGTCAATGATCATATATGCCAGTCATTGTGCATAGGGGTGTGATGCTGACTACAAAATGAGAGCCAGCTGCTTAGTAATCCACATGGGTCATATGAAAAAATACAGTTAATGTATAATACCAAGAAAAGCAGCTGCTTCTTTTAGAACACTTGCTCTCTTTCCTGCCAATGCAGAATTTCTGCAGAAATCACATATTTTAGACCTATGTGTAAAATTATAAGTCTCTAATGGATTCTACTCCTACAGCGGAAGAATAAAGATCCAGGAAGGTAGAAATGGACAATGAGATCTGGTAGTCTCACCTGTATAGACGTCAGTTAATAACAAAGCAAATATTGACAGAAATATCAAGTTACAACAAAAATTTTAATAGTTGTGAATATTGGCCTCTAGGTATAGACCATGAAATGTATACTAAATTACACACCTATGATCCTTCACTGAATCATATTTCAAGGGGGAAATATTAGACAGAACTACGTAAGTAGAAATATCTACTAGGAATGACTGGACCTATAGTTGCTTTATGTGCCAAAGGAAAATAGAGCTATCATTTGTATAAACATGGCAAAAAGGGGATATCATATGGAGAGAGAGTGTGTGTGTGTAGACAGAGAGAGGCTGGATAATAACATGAAAACTGTAACAAAACAGAATGCATGTCTATCCATCTGCCTATCTCCACTGCGGCTCCAATACCATGAAACCTAGATATTTGAAACTTGATATGGATACTAAAGGAACTTTGAATGTGCATGTTGAGGATATTTTGTTTTAAAACAACTTTGATTTCAGTATCCAAAATCTGTTTCTAGGTGACAGCATTTTTTCTGCTTCACCACATGAGACGAAGCTGGACACAGACCTAGAAGATTCTTTTCTCCACAGGGCCCCTAGGCAGTTCCACACTATATAGACCAAGAGTTCTCAACCTTTTAAAGCTCCCTCAGACAGTTTCGGAGGCCAGACAGCCATTTTGCCCTTCCTCCGACACATGACACTTCTGGGTGTGGTGGAGGAGGTGGGGGGCACATGAAATGGCACCATGGGCCATATCCGGCCCACAGGCCATAGGTTGAGAATCCCTGATATAGAGTGAGAGAGAAGGAAATAAGGTATCTGAGAGAGAGAGAGTCTTGGCAAGAGATGAGAGAAGAAAGTAAGCAGAGGAAAAGTTGCATTAACACCTGTATAGAGAAAGGAAAGGATTTTTTTTTGAAGAAGGTACAGAAATGTAGGGCCAATTTCCATTTTGGCCAGCAACCTGGAGATTAATACTTCTTGGAAAGTTAACACAGATTTTCAGCAACTTTCATGGCTTCTGCATAGCTTATATTTATTGCAACTTTCTTTCACTGATTTTTATTAGCAATAAGATAGTTTATTTAAGTTCCATGTCTTAATTGCATGAGGAAATCTTCACTTCGTCTAAGTGCTTTCTAGCTTCCTGGGTTATATGGTGGTTAGAAATCAGGAAGTAATTATGCTGAGTGAAAATTTCTTTTATCAGTTAAGACAATTAAGGTACAGAAATGCATTTTTAACCAAACACAAACACAGTAAACTATGTTCAACCACTAAAAGGGCAAATTCCTGTTTGAAAATCATGCAAAAGAAAAAAGTTTTAACAGTGAATTGCCATATGTTCAGAAATCTCTGCAGGCATTGTTTTTTGCATACTGAGGTGTGCAGCACATCAGACAACAAAAATGTATATATAGATTTATTTATTTCAATTTATATTGCCCATTTACAACAAAAATTTATGTCTTTTGCTTAACTGCACAACTAGAGTTTCACTTATAAATTTGAACAATGCAAAATAACCATAAAATAGCTGAAGAGAAGCTCACAAAGTACCCGCAAAGCTGTATCTTCCTAAACAAAAGGAATATTTGGGAGGATTTTGCGGGCCGTAGATAGACCACGGACTGCATTATCCCCAGCAAAATGTACACAATTGGTTTTGTGGTTGACACTCTTCGCCTATTTTTTCTGCTTCTATTAAATTTTATGTTACTTTTTTCAGGATGGAAGAAACGTGTATTAGTGTGAACAACAGCAATTTGATACAGAAAGTCTCCCAATTTTAAAAAATACATTGCTGACATCTGTAGCAGAACTTATGACTTGTAAGGCCGAAGATATCAGCAGCAGCTGAGGTTTTTCATGAATTTTCCCTTCCCCTCCCTAGCAGATGGGAAATATTCTTAGAATGAATTTTGTTGGAGATTATAGTCTTCACATTTTTTTTGAAATAATTGCTTAATAATGAATTGAAGTCCTATAGCAATGGTGGTGAACCTATGGCACATGTGTGCCATTACAAGCAAGTCCCACTCCACCAAGCCTGGATGGAATCAATGGCAGCACTGCTTCCCCACCCATCCCTCACCCTCTGCCAATGGGGACGTGAGAGGGGAGGCTGAAATCCTGCCTGGGAGGTGGCAATGAGGGTGAGGTGACCAGACACCCTCACCCACCCCTCCTAGGAGGCTGGCACACCTGTGGTGGTGGGGGGTCAGGTACACCCACAGGTGCACGTGCCCATGTGATATTGCCAGCACACCTCAAGCGACACATGTGCATACACACCCATGTGACTTTGACAGAGGCGTACCAGCAAGTGTCACATGGGTGCAGAGGCCAGGTCAGCTGGGTGGGGGTCTCCGCCTGCCCACAGAAGCCAACGGCTCCCCAGCCTCAGGAGGGAGGGGCCGGGTCAGCTGAGTGGCGGTCTCTGCCCGCCTGCAGAAGCCGACGGCTTTTCTTCTCCCCGTCCCCAGGAGGGAGGGGCCGGGTCAGCTGGGTAGCGGTCTCTGGCCACCTCCAGAAGCCGACGGCTTTTCTTCTCCATGGAGAAGAATATGGAACTGCCAATTCATATCTCCCTTAGTTCAAAATACATATCATTTGTAGCTTCAACAATTACTGTTATTAACATTAAATCTTATCATTAGTTTAATTTAATCAGTTATAAGACACCTTCATAGCAGTAATATATATAAACATGATAGTCCTGGGGTAAAGGAAGCAGGTGTTTTCACCCTCAGTAAGAACTGTAAGGGACATTAGTTTGAGTAGAACTGGCTATCAGGTTTACAATGTCACTAGTCCTACTACCAGGAGAGTGCTATTCTCATGGTTGAGAGTGGATTTGAACTACATCTCCTGAGCCCTAGTCAATTACTCTATCCCAGGGGTCCCCAACCTACAGCCAAAAAGCTGGCCTTGGCCCCCAATGCCATCCCATCTAGCCCGTCGCTGCCTCCACAGTACCCGGAACTAGAACCAGGAACATTTACATCTTCTGTAAAATGCACCCACACATGCGCACATGCACCTGTGACTGTCATAAATGTGAAAGTGGGCGCATTTATGTCAGCTGTAAATATGCCTTCTTCCACTTCTGGGGTGTGTGGTCAGGCCTGTGGCAAAAAAAGTTTGGCCACCCCTGCCACTACATCACACTGCCTCTTGATTCATCTAGGGACATTTTTTGTTTTTAAACTATTCACAAAAAAAACAGGAAGAAGTCTAGAAATCCCTTTTTTATAACCTAAATTTGAAAGGTTGCTAGTGCAAATAATCTATTACAACACTGCAACTATATGTCTGAAATATAGCAGGGTTCATATGTGCAAAAGGGTAAAATGTGCCCTTAGATGTCTTCTAATTCTGTGAGGTAAAAAGGCATAGCCATTTGTTCATTTCTCCATGAATATCAACAAGACAACACGCAGAGCCCCAATTTTTCAAAGTATGTTTCTCCTTTGCATTCACGCTGAACTGGAGGATGTCCAAAGTGGTCTGAATCAAATTTTCACATCTTCTGCAGTGCTAAAGCAAGGACTGGAACTGATTCTTGTCTTTGTTAGATGCTGAAGACTTTTAACACTTCCACAAAACTACAGTAATACCCTGGATAACGATTGTACCGGATAGCGCTAGAATCGGATAACGATGCAAGATTTTTGGGAAAATCTTGCATCGGATAATGATTGTTTTAGCATTATCCGGTACAATCGGGGTGGGTGGGTGGATTGGGTAGAACATCTACCCAATCTACCACCACCACCCCAGTGATGGATTGCTGCTACTGAACTAGGGTCGGGCGAAAGGCAGGCGGGTGCCTGCCTTTCCCCCCCGACCCTAGTTCAGTAGCAGTGATTGTTGGATGAAGCCTAGCGGCGCACAGGCTAGCTAGCCCGAGCACCACTAGGCTTCATCAACAGCCTTGTCTTGCCACCTGACACGAGCCTTAGCAAGCGCTAAGGCTCTTGTCGGGTGGCGAGAAGTGTAACCAAGGAGCGGCTTGTCCGAAATCCCCCCGCGGGGGAGTTTCGGACAAGCCGCTCCTTGCTTCGGCTTGTCCGAAACTCCCCCGCGGGGCGAAGTAAGGAGTGGCTTGTCACGCGACGAAGCAAGGAGCGGCTTGTCCGAAATTCCCCCGCGGGGGAGTTTCGGACAAGCCGCTCCTTGCTTCGGCACGCAATCATGCACCTGGGCAAGGGTCAGCTTGTCCGAAACTCCCCCACGGGGAGATGTGAGTTCCAAAAAATTTGCATCGTTATCCGATTCTAGCGTTATCCAATGCAATCGTTATCCGGGGTGTTACTGTATTAGTGTATCATGAATAGCTAGTTACCATGTTGTTGTTGTTCAGTTGCACAGTTGATTCTGACCCTTTTGGACCCATTGGACCAATTTTGTCCTCCACCATTGCACAATGTTAAAAAAACCTGTTCCCTTTTCTCTGAGAAAAGGGAACAGGGGGTTGGTCCGGTTTGCTTGGGGAGAGAAAGTGCCCTCCCTCCCCAAGCAAACTGGCGGTCCTAGCATGGGACCGATGCTTTACTTGCGGAGGGAACATGTGTTCCCTCTGAAAGCAAAGGGCAATTGCTCACTGGGCACAGCGGTGGTGTGTTTGGGAAGCTGACCAGGGACTCCCCCAGTCGGCTTCCCAGCCACACCATTCGTCCTGCCCACCCTGTTGTTTTAGCAGGGGAGGCAGGGTGAACCTCTCTGCCTTTGCCTTTTGGTGGTGATGGGGAGAACGGGCTCTGGTTCAGCCCCCAACCCAAAGGCAAAAGTGAAAGGAGAGAGAGATTCACCCAGCCTCCCCTGCTGAAACAACAGAGTGGGCAAGACGAATCCCTCACTGTTAGGTTTGCAAGCCTTTCGCCAGCCAAAGGCTGGATGTAGTCCTACATTTAATGTAGTCCTACATTTAATATCATATTGCCTTCTTCTCTTGCTGTAGGATAAAATTTTAGTAGAAAACTAATAATGAACATGCTAAATACACTAGAACTCACCAAACATCAGCTAGAAAGGAGACAGAGTTAAGGATCCATAGGGAGAGATGTACACAACATGTACAAAACCCACATGCATAAAATGACCCAGAATCTTTAGATGTATTCTGAATTTTCCAGATCATATTTCAAACTTTCTACCGTATGCCTAATGCAAGTTATAAAGTCTATCAGTACAACACTGTATCACATTGAACCAGTGCATCCTTTAAGCCAGGGGTTCTCAAACTACGGCCCGGGTGCCAGATGCAGCCCATAACACCATTTCATGTGGCCCCCAACCTCCTCTGCTGCACCAGGAAGTGCCATGTGTGGCAGGTAGGGCAAAATGGCCGTCTGGCCCCCAAAACAGTCTGAGGGAGTGTGACCTGACCCTCAGCTTGGAAAGGTTGAGAACCCCTACTTTAAGCTCCCTCCCCCCCAATAGTTGAATTCATAACTATTGGTGCTTTTCAAAGAAAATTTTGAATTGGCATCAACAGAAAAAACATGTGAAAACATGTGAAAATTCATTCCTGTGAATTATAATCTAGGTCACAGTACTATGGAGGCAATCCTGTTCTCTCACTCTAAAAGATTCTGAAATACTGGAGAGATCAAATTATGAGGAGAGTGAAGTGCTTTAATACTTGATTGAATAAGAATGGGTGTCCCTCTGCTGTAGTACCTGTACTATCCATTATCATAGTTTTCTTAGAGAGATGGAAAGAAAGAAGACACATTTATTTGTAAAGCTGTGGAGTATCCTGCCAATTGTGGTAAAATAATAATTGCACGTCATCAAATCAACTGTGTCTAATGGTGACCCTTTACACACACACACACACACACAGAGAGAGAGAGAGAGAGTCTGTGAAGCTTGACTCACTGAGCTATCCAGCCATTCTCAGTTATAGTATAATAATAATTTCGTGTCAGAGATTACTCTAGTTTGAAAGGATTTTTGCTGGAGAAACTCTGCTCAGGGGATGCCCGAATGAGGCTCCTTTCATGTCCTCAAGTGTAGCTCTCAGGTATCAAAACCTGACCTTCCAGTCTCCAGCTCAGCATCTTAACCACTAAGCCAGCGGGGGAGCTGCAGTTATAGTATAAGAAAAGTAGTGTTGGTTTTAATTCTATTAGATAAATTTTCTCTTACACACACACAATTTAGTATTTTAAGGATACAGTATCTTATATGAAGTCAGAATTTTACTTCTCCTGACTTCAGAAGCAGCTCACACAAATGAAGCTAAATTCATTCAGCAGATTCAAAAGGGTAAACATTTCTAGCCTTTGTCTTTGTTCAGACATTATTCCCCCCCCCCCAAAAAAAAAAAAAAAGGTTGGTGAAGCCAAGCATTGTTTCTGAATCAACAAGCAATTGTTTTATGACCGGCCAACAACAGAACATGATACTATGGTTTTCCAAAGTTTGACTTGTATGATTCGTCTCAAACAGCATAATAGGTTTATAGTGCTATAACTCATGAGGTCACTATACTGATACAAAAGAAGAACACAAACAAGTGTCTCTCATTTTCCAAAAACAGTATTTTCTTTGAAATTCAGGTCTGACTACAGGCCAGCTCTCTTCACATGGTGTTTCCTTCTTGAGGATATTTTGTTATATTCTTCTGTCTATAAGTAATCATAAACAAAGAAGACCCAATTTAAGAGCTCATATAAGTGGCCAAACTTAGCGATAGGGGAAAATTCCATGAAAAAAATCTCAAGTGGATTACATTTACCAGATCTTTTCAGGGTCATAGCATCTGCTCCCAAGAACCACCAGGAAATCTTAATATTCCACTGTCACAACTCCATGCCAAGTAAGCTGAAAGCATGTACCTCTTCAATTCTGCACATCCTGCAGATTCTTCTTGGTGGTCTGCTGGTTTCCATCAAAAGCTGCTACTGTGTGTTCAACTACAAAGTGCAGCAGTGCATACTGTATAAGATACAGCTGAGCTCGAAATTTAATGCGGACATTTTTCAATTTCCAGAAGGGCAGATGCATTTCAGACTTCTGCCACCTTAGGCACCTAAAGTCAAGCCATGTCCAAATTCTGAAATGAGGTTTTTACCAGCTTGTAACTAGATTAATACATCGAGGGGAATAAAATCTCTGTTCCCATTTGGCTGAATACAGCTGGTTTTCTTAGGAGGTGGGCAAGAGAGACTTAAGTGGCATCTCTGTCCAGTTTAGAGATAAAATGAATCTCAGATTATATGGTCACACAGAACAACTGTCTAGGATTCAAAAGAAAAATGGGGCTTTGCTATGACAAAATGAAAAAAATATAGGCAACTCTGACAGTATTCTATAGGATCTAGGGCAGGGTTTCTCAACCTTTTCAAGCCGAGGGCTGGGTCATGTTCCCTCAGACAGCTTTGGGGGCCGGATGGCAATTTTGTCCTGTCTGCCACACATGGCACTTCCTGGTATAGCGGAGGAATTGGGGAACCACATGAAATGGTGTTGTGGGCTACCTCTGCCCCCCCCCCCCGGCTGTAGATTAAGAACCCCTGATCTAGGGGATCTAGAATTAAAAAGAGATTTCTCAGAAACATAAATATTAGAAGGAAGCAAAATACATATTCACAATTATGTGTTTAGGTGCCTAAGGTGGCAGAAGCCTGAAATGCATCTGCCCTTCTGGAAATTGAAAAATGTCTGCATTAAATTTCGAGCTCAGCTGTACCTTGTATAAAATGCACTGCTGAACTTTGTAGTTGAACATAAAAAGTAGCAGCTTTTGATGGAAACCATCAAACCACCAAGAAGAATCAGGTAAATCTGGTCCAGCAGTATCATTCATTCATCCAGCAATAGATACATAATTTACTAAAGCAAAAATCATCTCATATATTTTTTAAGTTGGGGAATGTATGTCACACAGAGACTGCTGAAAAGCACAGCTCAAGAAGATGTACAACTGTCTAAAGAAATGAATATAAGAAGCTTGATTCTTCTCCCTGTATAAATCAGAACTTGAAAATGGCATGTAAAAATTAATGCATTAATGTCAAATTTATTGGTATGGGTTTTAGACCAATGCCAGAAAAAGGCCTTCAAAATCTAACATTTCAACACAGCATTTTAAAAAGCTGTGCTAACGTACATTTTGTTTAAAATGTTAGAATGCATGTCCCTCTGTAGAAGTGAGCCCACACTGTCCTTCTGCAAAGACAAGAGAGTGCATGGTTCCTTTTAAAAACTAGATTTATATTACATAGCCCAAACTTCAATCCATGAATAGAATTATGATACCCACACATCTCAGTCCCCACACCCAAGAATCTGTGGTATTGTTTTAGGCTTGTAGCAAATGTAATCTTGAACCATTTGCAGACCCAACAGTGGGAGCTAATGCTTCATAAAGAATCAATTGGCCATCCCAATATGCTTGTTTACAATGACACTATGAGAGCCTTTACTTAAGAGAATATGCTTCCTTGAAAGGTGTCTCCGAATGCTGTTGAATTATCTGATCCTAGCCAGCTATAGCAATTGTGGTGACTCTGTTCTTAATAATATAATAATAATTGTGTAGCCACAAGTAAATTTTGACTTATGACAACCCTTCCCAGGGTTTTCTAGACAGAGAATAAACAGAATGGTTTCATCATTCCTTTCTTTTGGGGGCATCTTGGGGCTATGCAGCTTGCCCAAGGCCACACAAGCTGGCTCTTCTTGCAGAAAGTACATCTAAACCATGGAGCTATTCAGCTCTCTTCCTGCATTCTAATCAATTCAAATGAAGTACCACCAGTTGTATCCAACTCTAGGGTTCGGTGCTCATCTCTGTTTATAGCCAAAGAGCCAGCATGTCTGCATCTGCAGATGTTGCCATGGACATGTGGCAAGCATGACTAGATACCAGAGTGCATGGAACACTGTTTACCCAAAGTGGTACCTATTTATCTACTTGCAATTTCCTGTTTTCGAACTGATAGGTTTGCAGGAGCTGGGACAGAGACAGGAGCTCACTCTGTCATGCAGTACAGTTGTACCTCGCTTAAAGAGCACAATGTGTTCCACAGGATTGCTCTTTAAGCGAGTTTGCTCTTTAAGCGAAACACCATTGTAAGTGACCAATTGTGACTTCGTGGGGGAGATTGCAAACCCCAATTTATTTGTTAATTGAGTTTTTGGTTGGTTTTATTTGTTAAGCAAAACGAACATTCAGAGAATTTTTTTTGTTAAGCGAAGCGAACATTCAGAGAAATTTTTGCTCTTTAATTCGTCCTGCGAGGTTGCTCGCTATGTGAAAAATTCGCTATGTGAGTCTGACTCCCATAACGAATTTTTTGCTATGCGAGTTTTCCCCATAGAAACGCTCGTTATGTGAGTTTTTCCATAGGGAAAAGTCCAACTCGCATAGTGAAAAATTTGTTATGCGAGTCAGACCGCTTAGTGAAAAACTTGCTCGTTATGCGAGTTTTTCGCTAAGCAAAATGCTCATTATGCAAGGTTTGACTGTACTCTTTAAGCGATGCACTCTTTATGCGAGGTTTGACTGTACTTGGGTCTTGAACTTCTGAACTTTTGATCTTCCAGTTGTCAAGTTCAGCATCTTAACCACTAAGCCACTGCAGTCCCTATGCAATTATACTTATACAAGGAAAAATCCACTTGCTAAGATCTGTTTCCTTTGCCCCTTTCCAGAAACCTATCTACCCAATGAATGGAGTAGTAATGGACTCAGGAATGAAGCTGATGAGCAGATGAAGATTCAAACCATTTTAGCACTCTTTGGGACTGTAGCAGAAGGGTTCAAAATTCTAGAAAGGTGGGAGAGAAAAGGAAAGCATCTTTTGAAAGAAGGAATCCTTCTTCTTCCTGAAATTTCTCTTTCACCACAAGCCTCAAAAAGTGCAAGGGAGAGTCAGTTGCAAGCTTCCATCACCAGCATTGACAACAGAAGAAGATTTTTATAATCATCTCATTTAACAGTTCAAACTTCTGTATTTGTTTCTTATAAAAAGAAAGATGGGCACTCCTATAGGTAGGGTATATGGGGATGTTTCTAAGTTTAGTGAAGTTATGACGATTTTGCACGACAAGTGAATAAATACTTCTACACTTTCAAGTAGATAGACCTCTCTTGTACCCAGCCTCCTAAAAACCACATCCACGCAACTATTTTAAATTACTGATCTGCCTTCTGTACTACATACCTGCAACTGCTCTAGATTTTAGATCTCACTATCTATTTTTATAATTCTACCAATTTCTCTCAGGGAAATAGAAGCAAGAAGCAAACAGTTGAACTTTAAAATAAAATACAGTAAAACCCTGTTTTACCGGGGGGGGGGGGGGATCTGTTCTGTAGCTTATTCCGTAATGTGGTTTTTCTGTAAAACAAAGCAATTCCCATGTGATTGCATTGGAAAAAAGAAGACGTTCCTGGCCCACCAAAAATAATACAATTTTTCAAAAAAACAAAAGCAACCCCCCCAAAAAAAAAAAAACACAGTAAAAGATAAAGGAAGACAAAGATAAGCTTCCTACCTTTTGCACCATTCAAGAAATCTGGGAAACTGCGTTCTGTAAAATGGAGTTTTTCCATAAAACAGGAATGCGTTTTTAGCAAAAATTGGGTTATACTGTAATCATATTCAAATGCGAGTGAAAATTGCAGCTGACTTTCTTTTCTTTTCTTTTTAAAGAAAGGGATGTTTGCCTACAAAGCAACTTAGACTCCAAAACCATACACTGCTTTAACACTGTTAATTTCTTGGTCCAGAATGTATTCATTTGTATCAATATGAAATAGAAAGTTTGCTCACTCACTGGGCATTCAGTGAGAATTATCATGCATGTTCATCCACTACTTATACTACCTACATCCACAGTACAGCAAATGTCTTCATGTATTTGGCGTTCAGCCTTTTTTCACACCTCTACACCATCCACCCTCTCTACCTCCCCAAGGTTGGAAGAGTAGCCTTAATTTCCCAACTTTTTTTTAAAGTGGGTTCAATACACCAAGTGATAATATCAGACCTTGAACTTACCTAGAATTTTTGTGCTGGTATGTTTACATAACCCCACTTTTAATCTATTTTTAATTAGTGCTAAAATGCTTTTCTAGCTTTTTTTCCCCATCACTCCAAAACATTGATGTTAAATTAAAGAACATTTCCCATCATCATTTTAGCAATTGTTTGTTTAAAGTGGGTTTTTGTAGCATTTTCACCTTGTCTTTGTTACTCTCTTATAATCTACATTTTCAATTTAAAAAAAAATGTTAAATGCATTTGGCATCTCACATCAACCATGCTAAAATAAGTAAGTCCTTAAGTCTAAATTATTGACTGATATACACTTTTAAAAGAATAACATAATCCCTCTCCCTCTCCCAATGGTGAAAGGAACTCCCTCGCCTACAGCAGATATGACATAACCATGGATATGAATGGAATATGTATATCTATAGCAATCATACTTTTATATACCATCCCATAGCACAGAGGGGGATCAAATGAGCCAACAGACTGGGGCAACTGTCTGGCCCATACCCCACACATGCTCTGCCAACCAGAGCTCCATCTGGAGACACAGCTCACTTGGCAAGAAGTTCCATAGAGCCGGAGCAGACACGGAGAAAGTCCTCTTCCTTGTGCAAAAGAGATGTGCCTCTCTAGCTGATGGTACAACCATAGCGCCTCTCCGGTCTGCTCTGGTAGGATGGACAGATGTCCTTAGCGGTCTCTTAGGTATCATGGCTTTAAAGGTAATAACCAGCACCTTGAATTGCACCCGGAGGCATACTGGCAACCAGTGCAGCTCCCGCAGCAATGGTGAGGCATGAGCATAATGCCCACACCCCATCACGACCCAGGCAGACGCATTCTGGACCAGTTGCAGCCTCCAAATGGTCACCAAGCGCAGCCTCATGTAGAGCGCATTACAATAATCAAGTCTGGAGGTGACCAAAGTGTGTGTGATCATGAGCAAGGCGTCCCAGTCTAGGAGCGGGCATAACTGGCGTATTACACGAAGTTGTGCAAAAGCCCTCCTGGCCACGACTGCCACCTGGTCTTCAAGCAGTAGTCGTGAGTCCAAGAGGACCCCCAGATTACGCACTGGGTCTGTTTGGGGCAACACTGCCCTATCCAGAACAAAAGATGGTAGCTCCCGAGATAACGCAGGGCCCCGACCCACAACCACTCAGTCTTGTCAGGATTCAGCTGTAGCCTGTTATCCCCCATCCAGACCCTCACAGCCTCCAAACGCCTGGAAAGGACTTCCACTGCATCACTTAGGTCTCCATGGGCTTCTATTCCCAGGACCCCTGATCTGCAGATGTGCTTACTTGGTGTTCTGGGAATTGATATCCAAAAACACCTGGGGGACAAAGGTTGGGCACCCGTTCTGTAGACTAATACTGTTAGAATGGGGCGAGCAATGTGCTATTCATGGACCATCACTCCCAACACTAGCTATGCTATCTAGAGCTAACTGGATGTTTAACAACAGCTCCAGGGCTGCACTCTTTTGCTCCACCCCTGCATTAGGAGAAGCAACTATTTATTCATTTTTTAGCCATCTTGTCAGCATTCAACCTCAGCTTATTCTCCCTCATCCAGCTTCAAATTGTCTCCAAGCATTACTTCAGGACCTAGACACCCTCCACTGCCATGGAGGAAAAGGAGAGACAGAGGTAAGTATCATTTGGATACTGATGACAGTGAACCCCAGATCTCCAGATGGTGCCTCACACAGATGTTAAGCAGCTTGTGGGAGATGGCTGCATCCTGTGAGACTGCAAAGTGCTGGACCCAAGGACCAGAAACTGTATCCTCCAGCTGCACCATCTGGATATAGTCATCAAGAAAGGATCTGAATCAAGCCAAAGAAGAGTCCCCAGTCCCAAGAACCTGCCCAGGACCTCTGTTGGATTGTCTTAAGAGATGAGCACTGAACCCTAGAGTTGGATATGCCTGGCTTTCAAGCAAGGGTGACCTTTACCTTTAAAGAGAAGTTAAAGATCTATATGGTCCGCTTAGCTATTGTATCACTGGCTGCTTTAATCAGTCAGGAGAGGTGGGGGGAAGTGTTTGCTTTACAGATTACAAGCACCTTGGAGATGATTTCTGATGTTAGAAACTGAAATTGACCCCATAAACCAGTGGTGGTGAACATCAATTTTAGGTGGAACACTTATTTTATATTTTATCTTTGGACTCCATGGCTGTTTCAGTTTATCCAACTATCTTTATCCAATTGATTTAATGTTATGCTGGACCACAAAATAGACTATTTCTGTTCCTTCCGCCTGGATTTCCTTGATATGTCCACCTTTCTGCAACAAGGCAAGAAAATTAGACATCTTTCCTACTCTGGGCATATACTAAGGACTGGAAATTATCTTCTGGCATAAGTGACAAGTTTTATTTTATTTTCTTGAGTCTTTCATTTCTAGGGAACCTTATTTTGTACTACTCACCAAAATTAAACTGAAGAGGCTAAATCCAGCTGTTAGTCCCAACTAGAACATAGTCGTTGAATTAATATTTCTGTTGACTTGAGTCCTATTCATTTGTTCAATGGGTTTACTAATGTTTGAACTACACATTGGATTTAGCCCAAGATTACCACTGGAAACCTTATTTGCCAACTACTGTATCAAGCATAGAAATTATTCAACACATTTCAAAGTTATATTTTAATATATTTTGATACATAGTGTCTTAGCAATATAAACTTGTAAAGATTTTACCAAGCAGCGTTACAGCAAATCCACCTGCTGAATATATAAAGGTTGTCAATCAGTAAAAAGATACAGTACATGAAATAAGGTCAATCCAAACATAATTGCTACATATCATATGAGCATGTTCTTTCAATGAAAGACTGCTTAAGTATGTGTGGCTATTTTAAAAACTAATTTACTATTTTCAGAGCAATGTTCTTATTAACATATGGTCTTTTAACTTTTGCTGTACTAGGCACAGAAGAGTTTGTTCTACTTTAAATATAGTAGGTTACATATACTCCAGAATCCTCCTGCTAACTTATGTTTGCACAGTTGGGTACAACAAGGAACAGAGGTTAATATATGGCACCAGGACTCAGTGAAATATCCCTTATACAAATGTACACCGGAAACAGAATTCTGTCCAATTACACACTAATAAAACAATTCCAACTAGAAGAGATAATTATTTAATTGACAAACATAACTGTAAGTGGTTGTCATCAAGAGCATGTTAAATATTTTCATAGTCTTTTGTCAAAGACTGGTTGCCAAAGCAGACACAATAGCTAGCACAAAAACAACAAGGGTTTTATGGCACAGTTATAATGAGTTTTATTTAGCATATGTTTCTGTGGACCTAACTTACCTCTTCAGGTACATGGAGCACAATAAATAAGCCAATTAGAAAAAGAAAACATCTTAGTGTTTCCACCATGCAGTCCTGTCCTAACATCATGTCTGAGCAACCTAAGTTGATGTTTAATTCCATAATGGCAAGGAGTCAGAAAAACGTATGGGATTGTGATAAGATGTGTTTTAAGAGATTAGTTCTTCTGACAACAGGATCTCTAGTATCTAGCTGGCTCTTGAGTAACCACAGCACTAGGGAACCATCATGTTTTCTCACATTACCAGTTAGATGACCCAGGGAAGCTTATATGCATTGCATGATAGCGACAGGCTAGCAATTTGTAAATGTTTTGATCAGTCATTATTGTGTATTCCAATAGGTAGCAAAGTTGGTCTTCAAAAAATTAAGCCATCATGTTACACAAAGTTAGATGTAAGATTTCACCCCATAATGCTTTAACACTTTGATTCACTTTATTCTAATAAAGCCTCCATGGTGTAAAGCAGGTTGAATGAAGAATCTTTAGCAAAAGGCCATGCCATAGTTATTTTTATTATATGCTGTCAATTTGCTTCAGTTCAATACACATCCAATATAGAGGATTTATTTAAGCTCTCCAGAATAATTTTTCCTATCCACCAGTCTGTCATAGCTAGTTGTTCTCTAACAAAGGGCCATAGGATCTTTTTATGAAACACAAAATGTATCAGCCCTGTAGTGCAGTGTCTGTGTGACATCTTGGTTGCAGCCACACAAGATAGAAATTGACCCGTTGAAAGTGAAGGGCTTCCAAATGCACAAAAAGGTTGTAAAAACTTACTCCCCATGAGAAAACAAGGAGGACAACCATTTGTACATATGTCCTGTTTGCTTTAACCATACCATTCTGTACCTGGAAAAATGTGAAAAGTGGTTAAGTTGCTGAGCTGGAGACTGGAAGGTCGGATTTTGATACCTGAGAGCTGCACTTGGGGACATGAAAGGAGCCTCATTCAGGTGTCCCCTAAAAATCCTTTCAACCCAGAGTAATCTCTGACTCGAAATTATTAGTAGATTGCACATTATTATTAACTATGTGCACAAATCATTTCCACTGGTGCATTGTGCAACTGATCACACAGGGGTGGGATGCATGACTGATTGCACAACTGAACTGTGCAAATCCTTTTGCCAGGTATAACATCTGGAACATGTAAGCCAATTAAAACATTATGTTATGTCAGCATAAACAGGATTTTGCCCATGGAGATAGAAGTGTAACTTTGGGAAATCTGATACTTATTGTGGTTTTTTTTAATCAAGTATTTCTGAATAGGACTACCAAAGGGGATAGCCTTGAGGCAATATCAGGCCAGAACATTACATTTGAGAAAATAATGCCAATAGGCTATAGGCCTGCAATGTGTTTCCATGGGAACCAATTGTTAAAAGTCTTCTTAAATTTTCTGAATAGCTGTAAGATACTTGGAGACAAAAGGCCTTCCCCTCACACTTGAATGTGTTGTACTTTAGATTACTATGTACAGTATTCAGAGAAACAGTAGTTGATATAAATTTGTAAGTGCACATTTTTAAAAGCAAATCTTTTGTGAAGAAGTTGTGTGGTATCACATCACGTTCAGTTTATGATCTAATGGGGTTTTCCAGGTCTGTGAGGTATCAAAAAATGGTTTGCCATTGCTACTACCCAGTGAATTGCCATGGGGCCTTCTTGGGATCTAAGATCACTGCAGATGGTGACTGCAGTCATGAAATAAAAAGATTAATTCTTGGGAGGCAAGCTACTATGGCAAACCCAGGCAGCATAATAAAAGGTGGAGACATCACCCTGCCAACAAAAGTCTGCATAATTAAAGCAATGGTCTTCCCAGTAGTAATGTATGGCTGTGAGAGCTGGACCATAAGGAAGGCTGAAGAATAGACACCTTTGAACTGTGGTGCTGGAGAAGACTCTTGAGAGTTCCCTGAACTGCAAAGAGATCAGATCAGTCAATCCTAAAGGAAATAAATCCTGGCTGCTCTTTGGAAGGACAAATACTGGAGCTGAAGTTCAAGTACTTTGGCCACCAAATGAGAAGAGAGGACTCACTGGAGAAGGCCCTGATGCTAGGAAAGATCGAAGGAAAAAGGAGAAGGAGTTGATAAATGATGAGAGAGCTAGATGGCATCATTGACACAGTGGACGTAGATCTGGCAGACAATGGAGGATGGCAGATTTCAGAGGAACCTGGCATGTGGTGGTCCATGGGATCACAAAGGGTCGGACTTGACTTTGCGATGAACAACAACAAAGCACAGGATTGGACACAGATCTAGCTGGATGACTACACTAAATCTTTATGAAGATTTATTATTACAACTGATGATGTCCTTGTGAGTCAATAACCTCATAAAGGTCCTGTTGTTGTAGCACTGCTCAGATTTTGCAAATTTAAAGCTATGATTTCCTTTATGGATTTAATCTACCTCATATTTTTCCAGCCTTATTATCTTTTCCAAGAAGAAATATATTAGGAGAAAAGATTGTGACAAAAATTGACTCTTAGAAACTTCAGTACTTTAACTTAAACCTTTCAAAAAATAATATTGCCTTCCAATTTGAAATGGCTTCCACATAAGATAACCTTAAAATGGCATACTTAGGAGTTTCTTATTCAGAAAGACTGGACACTTGCTGTAATTAATGTGGTAATGGGAAGCCAGTATGCTGCATCATTTAGTAGCTACATCATCTTTTCAGTTTTCACCAGAACATAGTCTTAATCAACAGAGCTGAATGCTTGGTGGCAACTTTTCTAATCACAGCTGCTGTTAAGAAAAGACTTACTTACTTACTTACTTACTTACTTACTTACTTACTTACTTACTTACTTACTTACTTACTTACTTACTTACTTACTTACCTACCTACCTACCTACTTACTTATTTGCTTGTCGGTTGGTTGGTTGGTTGGTTGGTTGGTTGCATTTTTATACTGCCCATCTGGGATATTTACCACTCTGGACAGTGCACATGCAAATAATAGAATAACATAATAAAACAATTAATAAAATAAAATAAAACATCAGAATAACTACATCAAAAATTAAAATAAAATAAACTCTCAACAGGAGAGTTATATGGGTTGAGTACGGTTCTTTGTTTAAAAATGTATATGAGAAAAGTGGAGTATTTGTTTAAAACTTCAGATCTACAAAGCCAAATGCAGTACTCAATTCACTCTGTGCTCTGAGCCAATGCAGTTTTATTACCAGTACATGTTTCAGAGGGAAAGAAAATGCAAGAAATAAATTACAGGTTTTGTTCTCTAGGATCCTTAAATCACCCTTTTTACTCTATTTTCTCAAGATAATCATGTGATCAACATCTTTTCTCTAGAATCCACGTGATTGATCCTTCCCTTTTCTAAGCCTTATAGGCGTGGAAAGGCAGACAATTTCAGATTTTTACTCAGTCTAACAAGAGTTAAAGATAACTAATGAGATTTAAATCTTATCCTACTCATTCTCTAAGCTCTTGTTGTTTCAATTTTTAATATAATTATTAGAATTATAGTTCCACATATAAACTGCCCCAGGCTTACAATATCCTTCAAAATGTTCTGAAGATTTTTGTGGCATGTGTGATGAAAATAAGAATGGTTGCCCTTACCTCACATTTGTTCAAACAGTTCATCTCTGCTATACAAATACAAAAATTCAAGAAGAATAAGACTGTAGAAGCCACTGAAATTTTGAATTCATGGAAGGCACCTGACATCTTAATAAATTCAGCAAGAAAAATTGCAAACAGTACAGAAAAATAAAGAGGACCACACTAACATTGCTGAGATGTGTGCTGAACAACTTCCTTTTAATTTGCTTTCCAGTAATTTTTACAGCTCTCTGGCCTCAGGTTTTTGGGTGGGGTAAGGAGAGGGGGCAAGATGGGCCACTCACCTCACCCTGGCCTCTGATGGTGACTGGCAGTTGAGGCCTTGGTCTCTGCCTTGTCATCTCCCTGGCCTCCCTAAAGAATACACAGTGGAGGTGTGGAACAGATTTAATGGCTTAGACTTGATAGAGAGAGTGCCAGAAGAATTATGGACAGAGATGCGGGACATCATGCAGGAGGCAGCAAGGAAAACCATACCAAAAGAAAAGAAGTGTAAGAAAGCAAAGTGGTTGTCTGATGAGGCTCTTAAAATAGCAGAGGAAAGAAGGGATGCAAAAGGCAAAGGAGAAAGGAAAAAATTCAACCAATTTAATACAAAATTTCAAAGAAAAGCAAGGAGATAAGGAAACCTACCTAAATGAACAATGCAAAGAAATAGATGAAAACAACATAAGGGGTAGGACTAGAGATCTTTTTTAAAAAAAGATGGGGAAATCAAGGGAACATTTAAAGCAAAAATGACCATGATAAGGGAAAAAAGTGGCAAGGATTTAGCTGATGCAGAAGAGATTAAGAAAAGATGGAAAGAGTACACAAAGGAACTTTACAAAAAGGACCTCAACACCCCTGATAATCACAATGATGAGAACATTGAACTTGAGCCAGACATCCTAGAGACTGAAGTCAGAAAGGCACTAAAAAGCACTGCAAACAACAAAGCCAGTAGAGATGATGGTATCCCAGCTGAATTTTTCAAAGCCCTAAAAGATGATGGAATCAAATTACTGCATTCTATATGCCAGCAGATTTGGAAAACACAACAATGGCCACAGGATTGGAAAAAATCAGTTTACGTTCAAATCCCAAAAAAGGGTAATGCCAAAGAATGTTCGAATTATTGAACAATTGCGCGCATCCCACATGCTAGCAAGGTTATGCTCAAGATAATACAGGATAGACTTCAGCAGCACATGGAGAGAGAATTACCAAAGTGCAGGCTGGGTTCCGAAGAGGCAGGAGGACTAGAGAACACATTGTCAACATATGTTGGATCATGGAGAAAACAAAGGAATATCAGAAACAAGTCTACTTCTGTTTCATTGACTACACCAAGGCCTTTGACTGTGTGGACCACAACAAAATGTGGAAAGTAATTAAAGAGATGGGAATACCAGAACACCTGATATGCCTCATGAGAAATCTGTACAAGAGTCAAGAAGCAACAGTTAGGACAGGATATGGAATGACAGAGTGGTTTGAAATAGGAAAAGGAGTAAGTCGACAAGGTTGCATTTTATCACCCTGCTTATTCAACTTATACACAGAGCACATAACGTGCAATGCAGGGATGGAGGAATCACAATTTGGGATCAAAATTGCTGTGAGAAATATCAACAATTTGAGATATGCAGATGATACCACCAGAAAGTGAGGAAGACCTAAGGAAGCTGCTGCTTAGGTTGAAAGTAGAGACTGCAAAAGCTGGAGAATAGATGGGGAAGAAGTAGAAGCAGTGACAGATTTCACTTTCTTATGATCAAATATCACTGCAGATGGTGACTGCAGCCATGAAATAAAAAGGCGACTGATGCTTTGTAGACAAGCTATGAGAAACCTGGGGTACATAGTTAAAACTAGAGACATCACATTGCAAACAAAAGTTCACGTAGTCAAAGCAATGGTATTCCCGGTGGCAATTTATAGTTGTGAGAGCTGGACAAGGAAAACTGAGCGCAGAAGAATAGATGCCTTTGGAGAGAGAGTTTTGAGAGTACCCTGGACAGCAAGGAGAACAAATAAGTTGATCCTAAAAGAAATCAACCCTGACTGCTCCTTAGAAGGTCAAATAGTAAAGATGAAGCTAAAGTACTTTGGACTTCAAATGAAAAGAAAAGATTCACTAGAGAAAGCCTTGATGCTGGGAAAGGTGGAGGGCAAACGAAGAAGGGGGCGGCCAAAAATGAGATGGCTAGATGGTATTGTAGACGCAATGTGCACAGAGCTGGGCAGGTTAAGGAAGATGGTGGAGGACAGAGGTGCCTGGTGGGCAATGGTCCATAGGGTCGCAATCGACTGTGTGACTGAACAACAACAGCAATTTTTACAGAAAATTCAGTGCTGTCTCTTTACAAACACCGAGCCACCCAGTACCATATGATGAAAGTACTCCACTGATACATTACCAGTTCACTGGAGTATTCTGGGCCAGATTAGCACAGGCAGGCTACCCATCTCAGGATTTTGCATCCTACTCCTTTCAAATTTGGGCAGCCATTGAGGCAGTCCAGCTCTCACAACCATGCATACATTTTGACCATATGAAGTAGATAGGCAGATGGAAGCCAGAGACTTACAAATGCTGCATTGGCAAGATTGGTGCATGAAAATATGCAGAGCATTCAAAAAAAGAAACCACTTTACTTACAGATTTTTCACTCAAACATTCAACAATGTACAGTATTTGATTGTACTTGAGAAGACTGCAAAGGAAGATTGCTACGGTATATACGTAGTCAAGTATAAGCCGAGTTTTTGAGCCACAAAAATGAGCCCGAAAATGGGGACTTGGCTTATATTATTATTATTATTATTATTATTATTATTATTATTATTATTATTATTATTATTATTATTATTATTATTATTATTATTATTATTATTATTATTATATTTCAATTTCTGTATCGCCCTACTCGGTAGGACAGACTCAGGGCGATTCACAACACATGTAAAATTACAAGTTCATACACAATAAATCAATACACAATGACTAAAAGTGCCTCATGACTATCGATACACAACATAACTATCCGGGGGAACGTTGGACGAATGTCTGGTAAAGGCGACGGCGTGGATTTATCAGCCTGCCGCCTCCTACAGCTGAAGTCCATTCCTCCTCCCAGCCAGAGGACGTTAGTCTTATTCTTCTCTGGGCAGGTAGAGCCCAGAGTTAGGAAGTGGAAGCTTCCACCTAAAAACCTCGGGTCAATGACCATGAGGGTCTGAAGACCGCACCGGATTGAGATGTGCCAACAATTTAATTAATTTTACCAGATTTTCATGTATTTTGATTATTGAAACTCACTAGCAGCTACTGCATTTCCCAACCTCGGCTTATACTCGGGTCAATCTATTTTCCTGGGTTTTCAGGTCAAAATTAGGTACCTTGGCTTATATTTGGGTTGGCTTATAGATGGTATTTATGCCTTGAAAATGTAAGTCTTTGCTGTTTTGTATCAAGTATTGGAAACACCACAGGTTATATACTGTGAATGCTTTGCCAAAATGACATTTGTTTCAGCTTCAACTAAGACAAGAATAAGATTGGATCTACATCTGGTCTAATAAGATTGAATGAAATGGCAGAGTCATGACTTGAAAGAATGGACTACTAGTACATCAGAAATGATGCTCAGTCTTTTCCTACAAATACTTACTGTTAAGTGTTTATATGTTATGAGGACATTCAAACTATATATTTCCACTTACAAAATGAAGTGATACAGTTCATTTCACCCATCTCTGGTATAATATTTAGGTCTATGTTACAGATGATGTTACAGCAACACACTGCCTGGCTGTACTGTTCAGAATTTACCATTGCCTTCCTTGCAACCTATTTTTTTCTTCTCTTCCTCACTTTTCACTGCCTTCGGTTATTTTATTTTCACCTTATGATTTATCTTTTGAGAGCTATTGAGCACTTGTCCCTTATCATCCCTCTCCAGTTCCCTTCAGCGAAAAATGGCAAATCTCATCTTCACCTAACAAAGCTCCCATCTCTCTTATTCCTTCTAGAACTCTTTGAATGGATAAAAGACAAACAACTTGTCTTGCCTTCCACCTTTTACTATGATGTCTTTTTTGCAAGCAGCATTGTCTTACTAATGCAAATGTAGTTTTCTGTTCAGAAGAACTCCAGTTTGGCATGTACTGTGTATATATTGGATTTTGGCAGGTTGAAGCCAAAGGATAGCTTTGTTACAGTTTCCATTCCCAGAAGTAATGTAGCAGATCTGAGATGAAAAATCATAGCACACCGACCAGAGTAGAAGCAGAAAATTGTAACATATTGCTTTAGTACCAATAGCTGATTACTTAGGAAAGAACCAGAACTGGAATAACAAAAGTCAATCAAAGGGCAAATACTTGGAGCAGTAAATAACACAGATACAGTGGCACCATGCATAATGAACATATCACATAGCGAAAAATTCGCACAATGAAGCATTCATTATGCAATGGTGATACCCCACATAATGAATTTTTTTTCATTATGTGGAGGGTTTGTAACCGGGGTATACCCGCTTAATGGGAATCCTGGTTAATGAACATTTCCCCCTGTTATGCAGAGTATCTCCCATAGAGAACCACATAACAAAAATAACCGCATAGCGAAGAACTCTGTGGAATGGAGTTTTTTCATTATGCAGGGTTCTACTCCACATGCATAGATACAGATCACATTTTAAAGAAAGATGATTCACAATTTTGCCTCCAAAGAAATACCTAATATGGGCTCCACCATAACTTTTACCATGTGTTTTCATAAAGATTCCATCAGTAAATGATAGGAAACTTGATGCCTCTATTTAACCATGTCAAGACAAAATAAAGAACTTCACATACAATGATGACGCTTTTGTTCTTTTCATACTCAAATATTCGTGTGTGCACGTAAAAGGACTTTGCAAAAATGACCCCAATACATTGAGAGTTAAATTAAGCTTTGTGTGGGTTTCCTGGCATGCAGAAGCAGCTATTTCAGGGAGTTCTCAGTATATTATGACTTCCCTTAGCCCCTGCAAAACATACATTAAATGAAGATTTCAAAGCTTAATATTTTAAGTTCTATTTAAGTATTTCTGGTAAAATTCCAAAAAGAAGCACAGAATTGAAATGACAAGAGCAAAGCTGTGTATTTTCAAGCTCTTTAATGATCACCCAGGAATCTTCATCTGTTTCCTATTGCTACTAGTCACAGGATTTGCTTTTCCCATTTCAAGCATTACCACAAGCTTCCAGCTTGTGTAGGAAGAGACATTTTCCACTTGGCTGTCTGTCCTGAATGGTGTCTCCTATGATTGTGCAAATAAGCATGGACACAATTCCAACACAAATGGCTGGGAGGAGACTGACAGTTTGCTACCCTCTCTTTCCTTCCACAAGTCTTTCTTATTATCATTCTCTATGAAAACTTTAGAATAAAAGCAACTTCTACCTAAGGTGGGGCGGGTGGGGAATGATATTTGTTAGGGAAGTGCTCCTATCACCCTATGAAGGAAAATGTACCTTACACTTTACTAATATACTCACATTTTGGAATCAGTTCAGCACAGCATATATTTTTGGAATCCAACGTTCTCATCTCATATGAGCAGCTGGATACCAAAACTCCACTCATGCATTTAACCCCTCTAAAATATTACTGATCTTAGAATATTGGGCACAGAAAAACACTATGGTCTATGGGACTGGGCAGCTCAACAATTTTTCCAAAGTACCAATGCTCCTATGGGGAGGGGGCTAAGCGCCATAATAAATGGACATGGTGTCATAACAGCAGCAAGTTGATGGCCTTTCCATTATCTTGTATTATAAACTTACAGTTAGTTCAATTTATAAGTTGGTTCAGTGCCAAAAGAGGATTATGACCAAAAGAGGACTAGCCAATCAAAGGACAAAAGGGTTTGACTAATGGGAAAATAGAGCTTTTTTTGAAAATAGCAATGGGTTCTTTCCTTTTCTCTCTCTCTGAGCAACTTCAGAGGGCAGCATGTGGCCATTATGCTACCTCCTATAATTGTGGTGGACTATGAGAAGATCTATGATAGTGAATACTCTCAGGGAAGAGTAAGAATTTGGGGCCATGTGCAGCTCCCATAAGGATGTTTTTGGAGCCTCTGGCTCCATTACACTCTCCTTCCCTCTGCTAAAAACTGTTTTCCTCAATATTACTGAAGAAATTGCTGCTCTCCTGCTATTAAACTAAGTGAGAGCTCCATCATTATAACCAGAACAAGCTCTTGAACGGTGACTATCTGTCTGTCTGTCCAACATGAATACAGATGTCTTCTTTAATAGAAATGTAGCAGTTAGATGTTGTGCAGTCTCCCAAAATGTTAGGTTTACACAGCATCCCCACATCAAAAGGGACAATGTGGTCACACTCTCAGTTTACTTCAAATATGGAACTGATCTCCAGGGTGAAGTAACTGAAGTAGCAAGGCATGGTATCAGATGTATTTCAATTCTAGAGTTAACCACAAAATAGCTGACTGTTTTTTGAAATCAGTAAGAAGGATTTTTTTTTTTTGCCATGTGCAATTCACAAGCACCTTGCACACTAAAGCTAAAATCTAATATGGCTTCCCCCTTTTTGGGGGGAGGGGGGAGATCTACTAATAATTGTTAAATAAGGTTAAATGCAACTTAGAGTTGCAAACTTTCTGAAGGAAGATAGATCACTGGTGTGTGTTTGTGTGTGTGTGTGTGTGTGTGTGTGTGTGTGTGTGTGTGTGTGTGTGTGTGTGTGTGTGTGTGTGTGTGTGTGTGTGTGTGTGTGTGTGTGTGTGTGTGTGTGGACCTGTATCAATATTCTCCATTTTAAAATAACCTGCTACCTGACATTACCTAACTAACAAATTGGTAGATTGGCAGGTAGCCAATAGGTGACTCTAATGATGCCAAAAGAAGACAGGAACAAGTTATCTCTACGTTCACAAGAAAGAGTAGGATTTTATTAAAGGACTTGCTCTTGAGTTGCATTATACATTAGCTTAAAACATACTTACTGCCAATGATGACAAGTTTGGTCCAACACATTTAAAAGAAAAGAAATTGAAGAAGGCTGGAACATGACCCAAATCTTCCCAATGCTCATTGAACCACTGTTTTATCTTATTTGTCTATGTAGACACTAACAGTATTTCAAGTAGTAAATGTGCTCTTATCAGTCCTACAGCGGAAGAAAACAGACCTCAGAAAGGCAAGATGCTGCTTAAGAATATTCCTGGCAGCAAACAGATAAACATATGTGAGTGAGTGAGTGAGTGAGTGAGTGAGTGAGTGTGGGGGGGACCCCGCTGAGGAGCTAACTGACTCAATCTCTACTGATTCAAAGGGCCTAATATGATTTACTACACTAACTAATAAAAGTTCAGCCAGTGTTTCTAATGCTGAAATTTGTAACATTGTAAATGTATTCAAACTGTTATCAACAAAAAACACAGAATCTCATTCAATAATTAAAAAGAGCTAGTTCACTATTAGTGAAACTAATACTCTATTAGTAAATTAGTACTAAATAATATCCATGGCTATATCATGGGGGGGGGGAGTTGAAGAGATTTCACAAAACAATATGTTCCATCAGCCGCTAGGAGTTTTGTTGTTGTTCAGTCACACAGTTGATTCCGACCCTCTGCAACCCCATGGACCACTGTCCGCCAGGCACTTCTGTCCTCCACCATCCTCCTCAACTCACTCAGCTCTGTGCCCATTGTGTCTACAATACCATCTAGCCATCTCATTTTTGGCAGCCCCCTTTTTCTTTTGCCCTCCGCCTTTCCCAGCATCAAGGCTTTCTCAAGTGAATCTTCACTTTTCATTTGATGTCCAAAGTACTTTAGCTTCATCTTTACAATTTGACCTTCTAAGGAGCAGTCAGGGTTGGTTTCATCTAAGATTGACCTAACAAACCCTCTCATCTCTGAGTAGAGGTAAAAATCATTCTAAGTCCAAATTTAACAAAGCAATGACCAGTCCCTGACAGAGAGATTAGTTACAGCTCTCCTATCTACAGATTAATTTCTTCCAATCCATACTGGAAATCCAATTTAAAGGCATGAACTACCATGTTTGTCAAGCCTGATACAATCTGACTGATGCATGGTCACAGGCATACATACAGTATGCTGTATCTGGGTAGTGGGGAAAAGAGGCAAAGCAGTGATTACTGAAGATTAATTTTATCTTGTCTACATTCAAGAAAGACATTTGTCCCACTTTTACTAATTTCATATCTAGAGAGTTACATCTAGGGTAGGGCAGCTAGGTCTTTAATCTAGGGCAGTGATGGCGAGCCTATGGCATGCGTGCCAGAGGTGGCACTCAGACCCCTCTCAGTGGATACCCATGCAGTCACCCCAGCACAGAGTTCGCCCCACCGCTCTGCCCAGCAGCCCAATGGGAGTGGTTTTCTTCCTCCCCTGTTGCTATGTTAGCACTTTGTAATAAATAAGTGGGTTTTGGGTTGCAGTTTAGGCACTTGGTCCCTAAAAGGTTCGCCATCACTGATCTAGGGCATTGAAATTTACATAATGTACAGATTAAGCTTCCATTGCAATTTGCTGGTGGAAGAGTGTGAATAAGCCATCTTGACTAAGTACACTGCCTTTGGCTGCTCCTTCCCAAGCAGAAGGAAATACCACACAAATTGGACTCAGCATGGAATTGATAAGGCCACTATATGCTCATATTCAGGCGTGCTTTCCCATTCTTCCATCTTCTGCTTCTGAAGGCCACTTTGCTATGATCCACACTTAACTGATACAATAGGAAAGCCTTAGGCAACAAAATTGCTAGCTATGGCTCTGTATACCCATTGGATTATTGCCAGTAGAAAAGAATACCTTAGAATCTCAGTGGCTCCCAATGTTCGGCACATCCTCCACAGGGGGACTTCAATTCCCAGAAGCCTAAGTCAGTACATTGGCTGATGAGTGCTTTGGGGAATTGACTTAGGCTTCTGTGAATTGAAGTCCAAAAACCAAAGGTTAGAAAACACTGCCTTCAATAAATATATTTAAATTTTAATATCAGCTTCTTACAACATGCCCTTGTAGTAAAAAAATAGTGTTGTTGTTGTTATCGTATGAAATCCTGAAGATTTTTTACCATGTTAACATTTGTGGAATGTGTTAATATAATACTTTACAAAAGGAGATTCAAGGAGCAAGAAGTACATAACTGAATCTTTATAAAATAGGTATACACTCTATACCACTATTCCCAGAACAGTGTTCTTTAAATATTAACACTATATTATAAATATATAGGAGTAAATTAGGAAACCAAGTCAAATATTAAAATGCAAGTTATAGTCATCTGCTAACCTTACTCATGAAACTTTAATCTCCGTTGATTGCCCTTACCCACAGAGAGGTAATCTATTGTAAAAAGTCTTCAGTTTATTAACTATGGACTGCACATGCATGCCACTTTACATTAGTTGTACTGATGCACAGAGGACACAAAATTGTGTAACTAAACTGTATATAGAGCAGAACAATTTTGTAAACAACAGAATGCCTATATAAATTCATTTACATTTGTGACTGTTCTCTCCAATACCTTGTTCAGACATCTCCATTTGCCTAGAAAATGAGGTGAACAGAATTAAAGAATTGGGGAAGAAATATTATTTTCTTCTGTTGAAATGGATAAGGGAGTTCCACTGGCATCTACCCACCCATGGCTGTTCTCCTCTCCCTGCCATTGTTCTGTTCTTATGGATGCTAAATAGCGTAGCGCCACTCTCACTGAAACCAGCAAGACTGGAAGGGAAGCATGCAGCAACATATGGAGATGCCACAAGATAGATGTCAAGAGAGAGTATAGACACAGGTGCCATTTTCCAAATGTCTGCTCTTTGAAGGTCCACTGTGTTCATATTGAGTAAGCAAATAGAAAGCTGCATAGGCAATGTATTGGAGTCTTTGATACCTAGGTGGTCAAGGTTGTTGAGTATCAAGTACTAAGCTGAGATTTCCAGAAGAATATCATGAAATACATCTCCAGCATTGTTTATGTTTTCAGCTAATATTATTCACCCACCCTCTGCCTCTTGCAGTCTTTCATGCCTTTCTCACTCCACGATTGTTGCCAATTAGACAGAATAACTTGTGACACTCCATATGTTGTTGGATGCCAACTGCCAGCAGTTCTTACCACTGTGCATGCTTGTTTGTAATGGTGAAGCCAGCAGCCTGGCTACATATTTATAACCAAAAATGATCTTCTTCTGCTTCACAGGTGAGAAAATACCCAAAACTGTTCCAAAATTTGTCTAATATGCATTAGCAGGAAGATTGCACAATAGCACAATAAATCTAGTAGAGTATCTGAGTGAAAAAATATTACCATATTCATAACCTCACAATTGTTCTAATTAAAACACTCTTTCGCTGATCCTTCCTAGCTCAACCAAATATTGATGCATTCATAACCTCTCTGCAAGGAAAGGAAATGTTGCTTTTGCGGATCAAACTTTGGATGGAACGAAACATGTATAAGGTTGAATATTGTTCACTATAATATGAAAGCTACATGGAACTATCAGGTTCCTATCTCTGCAGCATTGCCTGCTGAGTTTGCAAGCTGATCTAAAATAGCACTAGGAACACAGAATTTTCAGAAATGGTCTGTCAACACGAACATGAATGCTCTATCAAGCATTCAACAGCTGTTACCACTGAATAATTATCCTCAATAATGATGCTCTTGAGATGATATTTGCAAAATATTTAAGTTTCTGAAGAAGAGGCTGCAAGCTTACCCTCTTCCCACATAACTAGTGCAAGGCTGTTTCTTTCTTTGAACTACTAGGGCAGTGATGGTGAACCTTGGCACTCCAGATGTACTTGAACTTTGATTCCCAGAAGCCCAAGTTTCTGTGAATCCGTACACACAGCAAACCCATTCCTGTGGATTCACAGAGACTTGGACTTCTGGGAATTGAAGTCCAAGAACACCTGGAGTGCCAAGATTCATCATCATTGTACTAGGGCATCCTTTTACTATTTTTGCTTTCAACTCATTTAAATAATCCCTTCCCTCTCCCTAGCAATTACTTGCAAGACTACAATGGTAAAGTAGCATTTAAAATCTCTTTTTTTAAAAAAAAATCTCATCTGCCTGAATGAACAAGTGTAATTTAGCTGGGTAAAGGTGTGTGTTTGTGTTGATTTTTTTTTTAAATCAAATCTTCATCTCATGCTAAACTTTTACCAGTGGTGCACTTCTCATTACTCATATGAAGAAAGAGCCATGAGCCAAAACAGAAGGAATAAGCTCCTTTAATGCAATGGAACAGGAGTGGAAGAGTCTCTATCACTGTGATAGAACAGAAGTTATGAGGAACTAGTACATCACATTCGCCCAAGTTCGATCTCCAGAATCAGCCAAGAGCAAATAAACAGTAAGAGGCTGCTGTCCCGTTTGCCATAGGGATGCCCTATGTAGCAGTGCCACAACAACTTCAGCCCCCTCCTCAGGGTACACAGAAAGAGCCTACTTGAAGATTGTGGTATTTTGGAACCACAATCGGGGTGTACCCCAGGAAATGGCAAACTCCTGGTGCTGGCTAATCTTTCTCTCACTAGGTCAGGTGGAAGGAACTACAGAATGGATTCCCCCAAAGGTGTCTTCGTTTTGGCAGTTTAAAGGCTGACTTAGACACGAAGGAGAAGAGGAGGAGGAGAAGGAACTCCCTCCTCTCCGATTTATACACATCCCTCCCAAAGCAGGGGCAATATTACATCCCTCTTCCTTACCATATTCAGGATTAACCACCACCGCCCCGTGCTCCAGAACTGCCAACCTACTTTCCGCATCGCAAGGTGCCCTCCCCCCCCCCCCACACACACACACAAATCCCTGTCCTATCGAAACCACCACCTTCCTTCTCCCCTGCAATGCTCTCTATGAAACGCAGCTCAAACCCTCGCCACTTCCCTGGCGCTGCTGTCGAGGAATATCCCTCCTCTCTCTTTGCACTGGCATCTCTCCCTCTCTTCCTCCCCCCCCCCCCCGCCACCCCAACAGCCATTGCCTTGCGGAGTTTTGCACTTCCCTCGCCAGTCCTGCCAGCAGGAGGGTCTCCCGCCTCCAACCCCGGCGCCGCGGGCTGAGCAACCCCCATTCGCCCGCCCCGCCTTACTGCCCCCCCCCCCAAGAAACGCGCCTGCGACCTGCGCGGACTCCTTTCTCCCGAGCGACCCAAGAGCTGTCCAGCATCTCCCGGCGCCTGAAGATCCGGACAGCCGCGACCTGCCTCCCTGTCCACCCCCTCGGCGTCTCGGCTTTGCACCGCCCTGGACTGGCCCGGAGCAGAGCGCAGCAGTGCTCTTCCTCCTCCTCCTCTTCCATCCTTCCCTCCGTCTCCTCCTCCCTCCCTGCCGCAAAGCTTACCGTCCCAGCTCGGACTCGAGCTCGTAATAGTCGGCCAAGGTGTCTCTGTTGGAGCCGTCGATCCAGTAATCCGCAGCCAGGGCGGCGGCAGCCCCGGCAGTGGCCCCGGCCCGGCCCGGCCCAGGAGGGGCCCCCGTAGAAGGCGCGCCGGTGGACGAGGAGGAGGAGGAGGAAGGCATGGTGACTTTCAGCATGCTGTGCTGGAGGGCAACCCGGCGGCGTCGAGGGGTGTGTGTGTGTGTTTCTATGAGTGTGTGTGTATGTTCCCGCCCGCCGGGCTTCACCTGAGGAGAAAGCAGAAGAGGATAAACAGCAGAGGCAGCTAGCGGCGGGCTCGGCGCTTCCACCTCCGCCTTTGGGCTCCGGGAGACGGGGCGGGGGAAGCTCCGGAGAGCTGCCCGAGGAGCCCAAACTTCCAGCCCGGGAGCGCCTCAGGCGGACAAAACCCAGAGGGAGCGGGAGGGAGGCGGCCGCGGGCCGAGGGGAGGGGGGTTGCGCGCGCTCCCTTCCTCTCCCTCAAGCGCGCGCCTGCGCTCTGGCCCTCCTGCGCTCACCACCCCCTCATACACATACACACACACGTACATATCAATAGGCACGGAGCCCACCCACGCGAGTAGGGAGGGAAGAGAGAAGACCCCCCCTCCCACGTTCTCGGGAGGGGGGCCTTTCTGAATGGCGAGGCTGGCCAGGTTGCCAGTGGTGGGAAGCAGGGAGGAGGGGAAGACGTGTGCCAAAGGGGCGGAGGGGCAAAGCCTGCCGGCGCCAAGCCCGCGCTTCAGAGGTGCCTCCCTGAGAAAAGGAGGGAGGCTGCTGCGGCTTGGCCCCTCAGTGTGTGCGCGTGCGCGAGACCCCTAGGGTAGGACTGGGACACCCGGCTCGCGACGCCCCGGGCCCAAAAGCGCGCGGGCTTCCCTGCCCGGAGGGCGCGCGCGCGCGCGCTGGGCACGCCTCCTCCCTCCCCGCTTCCCTGCCGCCCACCCACGCGCCCCGCCACGCGCCTCATTGGTCGCCCACTGCTCCCTCTCCGCCCCTTTGTTTCAGACCCCAGACCCACCCCCGGGCCGTTTGCGTGGAAGGAAACTTGGACAGGCTGAGGCGCTGCGGGTGTACACGGGTCAAGTTGACGCTTGTCAAATGTAGCAAAGGACGGGTCGAAATTCATACTTTGGGTTCTACACATATTATCAGCCCCTAGGAGTGGCACAGTTTGATTTGTCAGGGCCATTTCACCGATTATTGGATTTCGCAGGCAAATTCACCTTCACCCACTAATATAGTTTCAAGAGCTATAAGAGAGTGAAGCTAGGTCTTGCAGAGTCGCAGCACCTGGGTTTTCTGGGCAGTAGAGGGGCAGTAGAGGGGCCCTACAAGATGATGGAATCAAATTATTGCATTCTATATGCCAGCAGATTTGGAAAACAAAACAATGGCCACAGGATTGGAAAAGATCTGTATACGTTCCACTCCCCAAAAAGGGTAATGCCAAAGAATGTTCAAATTATCAAACAATTGCGCTCATCCCTCACGCTAGCAAGGTGATGCTCAAGATAATACAGGATAGACTTCAGCAGCACATGGAGAGAGAATTACCAGAAGTACAAGCGGGTTTCAGAAGAGGCAGGGGGACTAGAGATCACATCGCCAACATAAGATGGATCATGGAAAAAACAAAGGAATATCAGAAACAAGTCTACTTCTGTTTCATTGATTACACGAAGGCTTTTGATTGTGTCGACCACAACAAAATGTGGCAAATAATTAAGGAGATGGGAATACCAGAACACCTTATATGCCTCATGAGAAATCTGTACATGAATCAAGAAGCAACAGTTAGGACAGAAAATGGAATGACGGAGTGGTTTGGAATAGGAAAAGGAGTAAGACAAGGATGCATTTTGTCACCCTGCTTATTCAATTTATACACAGAGCACATAATGCACAATGCAGGAATGGAGGAATCACAATTTGGGATCAAAATTGCTGGAAGAAACATCAACAATTTGAGATATGCAGATGATACCACCTTAATGGCAGAAAGTGAGGAGGACCTAAAGAAGCTCCTGATTAGGTTGAAAGAAGAAAGTGAAAAAGCTGGCTTGAGACTCAATAGCAAGAAAACCAAGATCATGGCAACAGGCCCTATCAGTCCCTGGAGAATAGATGGGGAAGAAGTAGAAGCAGTGACAGATTTTACTTTCTTGGGATCAAAGCTCACTGCAGATGGTGATTGCAGCCATGAAATAAAAAGGCAACTGATTCTTGGGAGGCAAGCGATGAGAAACCTGGGAGCATAGTGAAAAGTAGAGACATCACATTCAAAACAAAAATTCGCATAGTCAAGGCAATGGTATTCCCTGTGGCAATGTATGGTTGCGAGAGTTGGACCATTAGGAAAGCTGAACGCAGAAGAATAGACGCCTTTGAGATGTGGTGTTGGAGGAGAGTTTTGAGAGTCCCCTGGACAGCGAGGAGAACAAATAGGTCAATCTTAGAAGAAATCACCCCTGACTGCTCCTTAGAAGGTCAAATAATAAAGATGAAGCTAAAGTACTTTGGACATCAAATGAGAAGAGAGGATTCACTTGAGAGAGCCTTGATGCTTGGAAGGGTCGAGGGCAAAAGAAAAAGGGGATGGCCCAAGATGAGATGGATGGATGGTATTGTGGAGACAGTGGGCGCAGGGCTGAGCGAGTTGAGGGGGATGGTGGAGGACAGGAGTGCCTGGAGGACAGTGGTCCATGGGGTCGCAGAGGGTCGGAATCGACTGTGCGACTGAACAACAACAACAAAGAGAGTGAAGCCAGGTCTTGCAGAGTCACAGCACCTGGGTTTTCTGGGCAGTAGAGGGGCTGTTAACTAGCCTGACAACCCTGAGCCTTAGCTGCATTGGCAAAATCCACAGGGAAGGGTGATGGCCCCCAAGTGGATTAAATCCCACTTGAATCCATCTTGATGGAGGGCAGCAGCTTCATCAATAATGGCCTGAGGCTGAGGAGCGCTTTGCATGTCAAAAGGGCTCAGGACCAGAAAGTGACTTGTGGAACTGGATAGTGGTACAGGGGACATGCGATGAGGAAGGCAGATGAAAGGCCACTGCATTACGTTCTCAGGACTGTCTTCATGGCTGTTCGCCATGAAGATCACCAATATTCAGAATCGGATATGGCACAAAAAGAAGGGACTACACATCCCATGCCACTCCCCTCAGACTTCCCTTTTTTAAAACGGACAACCAACATAGTAACAGGGAGAGAAACTGATTTGTCCAGGAATAGTGGCCAGATTCTTTTGGTAATTAATTTATGTGGTATTTAAGATGTGCATTGCACCACTGTGAATTTCCCAGCTCTCTTACTAAACTTGCATGCCTCTCACTATTTGGCACAGCTCTTTTAATGCAACCAGTACAGTACCTTAATTAGCAGTAATTTGCTGCAATCAATTTAACAATTGAACTTACACACAGTAACTTTGAAAATCACCAGCCTGTTTCTGACCACTATACAGATAAGGCAAAATACTTGGGGGTTGTTTCATATCAACTGAGGAATCAAAGTCATTAACTTCACAAAAAATTGGCACATTTGTTTATGAGGGCTGATCTAATTGCTTGCATTTTTGGATTCTCCTGCTGGGGGGAGTGGCTATGAGGGCTCATGACAGGCATCTGCAGTTCCATAATTACCACTGCTCAGTAGGTACCCAGTCACAGCTGGTTCATGCACGTGTTTGTGAGGTGATGCAATCATTTGCAAAATGTCCGTGGTTAGTGGAAACTGTAATTACTAATAATGAAAATGGTAATATAATGATCAAGTGAAACCAGAAGAAGGTGCAAGGCTGAATGTTCTACATCAGTACTGACCACACCAGAGAAATTTCAGGATCTTTATACAGTCAGTGTGAGCAGAGCTTTCAAATAATGAGTTACAATTAACAATTGCAAGTAACTTATAGCTCATTATTTAAAATTAGGACATAATAAAATTAAATTTTAAAAATCACCAGATAAGCATAATCTGGCATAAAAAGCCATGATTTTTAGTTACTTTCTACATTACATTTTCAGGCCATATTAAAGCCACCACATCAGTGAAGAAGAAAAAACGACAGCTTTCAATAATGGTGGTGAAAAGATAGTCTCACCAAGAGAGGGAAAGTGTTGAGATATCTTGCCCAAAGGTCTTCAAAAAGTTTGAGCACACATATTAGGCCATGCGTAAGCACAGTCAATGGTGTCCTTGCTCACATATACCACTGGTTACACTCACCCAAAGGTTATTTCCTTTATTCTTTCAGTTCATTCATACTTCCACCTTGGTGTCCCACTTGATGTTTCTGCTTGCCTGGTCTGGAACTTTTCTTGCTTTTATTTCTTGTTGCTAGGTAACATTGCCTATTTTTTGTGACACGGGGATGTTTTGTGATAAAAGAAATACAAAAGTATTAAACAACAACCAATGGATGTACAGATCCATTTAAAACAATTTTGAAAGTAAATGTTGTAAATGTAAAATTATTTTAAAGTATGTATTTTTGTACATGAAGCAGTAACTAAATGCATGACATTTTAAAATCATAAGCACTTATAACATTATAGTTAACTGCATAGTTTGAGCAAGGCAAATTTTAACATCCTGTCACCAACGCATAGACATTATTTTGTATTAAAATAGCAATTTATTACTACAGTCTCAGCTATCTGGATGCACTAAGGCATAAAACACCCCAATTATATATGGCATTGTTTTGAGTCCATTTTCTAATAGACTTCTCTAACTAAGTTCCAAACAAACTCAGAATAGGAAGCTGGGCTACAGGCCAAGGAAAGCCATCTATGCCTGTGGTGTGTAAGAAATAGAATCAAGTTCAAAGCTGGATTTTTCTCCATCATTGCTTCAGCTGCAATTCCCAAAGCCGGTGGAGAAAGGTTTATAAGTGACATTTTTTCAGCTGTGGGAACCTGAACAAGGAAAACTACCAAGAAGTCTTAGTTAAATGCAAGAGTAGGCATGAATGCATATATCAATATGGCTTGTGGCTCATGCTCAAGGGAAGACATTTTGCTGCCTGAATAAGATAGTCCCCCCTTCCTCTTAACTTGACGAGCAATTAAAATTTTCCTTTAATGGGTTAGGCTGATAAGTTAGTGTCTGACACTTCACCTGAAGGCAGCAGTCTACTTCAAGGGATGGAAGGGAAATCAGATGAGACACTGCGTTCTCTCACAATATTTTATTGTCATATCTGATCCCTGAGGCAAATGGCAGAAGCAGCTTTGCTCCCATACAATCGCTGCATTGACCACAGAGTGAACATTTAGAAACTTTGGAATAGTGCTGCTAGTTTTGTTGGACTTATCTGCTGATTGTAAAATGGACAGTGCTTTCTAGTAGAACAAGTTGTGGGGTAGTTTTTGACCCTCAAATATATAGAGAGTTGGGAGTTAGAACTCTAGATAGGTTCAGGATTGTGGTTATGGCTGGTGTTTCACATACTTTCTCTTGTATTTCCTAACCCTTGTGAGGATTCCAACATCCCTTAAATGGGACCAAACTTCTGAATACAAGATTGCTTCATTTCTACCAGTAGCAAGATAGATTAGGGATATAGATAAGGTCTTTGTTTGTTCCTAATGTATTTTGCCCATTTTGAAATAATGAATGTGGAAGTGAGAAGTGGCTGAAATCTGAAGACATTGTTTGTACTGGTTCAATTTGTAATGCTGCAAAATATCTACTCCACAGTGGTGGGATGTCAAAAATTTTACTACCCCACCGTGATGTCATCACAGTGTGGGTGGAGCTAATCTCATGATGTCTGGATGTGGGTGTGGCCAATTTTTTTAAAAAAACAAATAAAATAAAAATAAGCACACACACCTCAACCCACCCACCCACAACACAAACCCGTAAATAAATTAAATAAATAAATAAAAATTACATTAAACTATACCCACCCACCCACCCCAAACATAAATCTGTATTTATGGTACTGTGGTAGTATGTCAATATAGGTAAAGGTATTAAATACACATTAAAATACACACACACACCACATCCAAAGGTGAGTCATTTACCCTGAGGAACAGGCTATAGGGAGCTTCAGGCTAGCAGCATCTCTTCCTCCTCCCTGCTTGGGAGGACAGCAAGGAGGCTGTGCATACATGCCAAGCACTGTAGGCGTCCATGCACACTAAGTGCTTGGCGCGCATGCTCAGTGGGGGAACCAGTGAAAAGGTAAGCCCCGAAGGTGGTTCCCCCCAAAAGCTGCTACCGATTCTCTGGGACACTGAGAAAAGTTACTACCGGTTCTGGCGAACTGGTGAGAACCTGTTACATCCCATCACTGCTACTCCATGAGTTTGGGTCCTTGTGGGCTATGCAACAAAAGGTGACTCTTTGTAACTTACATGAGTGACTATGTTAGCCTTTTATTCTACAACTTGCATTAGATTAGACACTGATTAATTTGAATATTGGCTACACAATGTAAAATTCAATGTAGGAAAGCCATTTGTGAAATTGTTTCTTTTAGGTAGACAATCATCCTTTTTTTGCTCAGACAGCAGGGGTGTTTTAAATATGTTCTACTTGACTGGCATTGCTTTCAATGCTTTCTGCTGTATCTGATCACCTGACCCAAAGTCAAAAGGGTGCTATTAAAGGCATCAGTTCCCCTCAACAGAACTCCCTTGTCTCCAAACAGTATTTGGGGGTTTTCACTAGGTCACGGGGGGGGGGTGTTAAAGGACAAATTGTCGAATATCACCTTGTCAAAGGCAGCTTCTGCTTATGGACCTCAGTGCAAACAACGCTGTTGGCCTCCACCTGCAAATTGCTTGTTGTCTAGATAGCTATAGTGATCACATCTGCAGAAATCCAATTTGAAAACTGATGGAGCACAGTGGATCCAAGAGTATTTTTCCTGATATATTGTTGCACCATAAAAAGTTCTATTCTGGTGCAATCAGAAACTGATTGCCTCATCACTGCTATCTGTTGTAAAGGTTTCTATTATGAACACTGCCCTTGCCAAAAGAATACACTTCCTCTAATGCAGAAACTGAAACTGAGATGTAAAGTCACAGAGTATATAGATAATGTGGCAAGAGTTGGTTAACTATCACTATAGATCATTGTAGTGTTCACAATGTGTGTTCTAGGATGCAATTCCATCTCATGTGAAGTACTGATAAAATATTATGGGTATGTGTCTGTGAACCCAGATGTAAAGTTAAACAGAGCTGCTTAACTCTTGATTTTTTGGACAACAATTCCCAAAACACCCCAGCTTAGCATAGCAACTGATCTATGCTAGAAGATGCTTCAGAAATCTTTGCAGTGACTAGCAACTCCATGATAAAGGCCCCTCAGAAGACAAATATAGAAGAATTCTTTAAAGCCTTTCAAAGAGTGTGCACATTTATTTAAGCAAGGTACACACATGATGAGTTAAATACAAAGAGATTAGGCTGAGCAGTTTCCATGAAGGCTTTGCTATGTCAAAACTACAATTTACCATGTTTGGGGGAAGGAGAGGAGGCTCTAGATGTGCACTGAACCAGAGAACAGAGAGACTCGTAACATCATGTTTTGAGAATTGTTTCGGATACTCTGGCACTAAGACACTGGCACCCTTCCTCCTCTCATCCTGCAGAATCTTAAGAACCAGCTATCTTAACATTAACCACATCCTACATCACTCAGTGTTTGATTCTTGTTTGTAAATGCCAGTCAGATTCCCTTGCTGCAGCCACTCTTTCAATATAACCAAGACCAGTGCTTTGGACACAGTAGACAAGACTCACCACTCCACTGAGGTTTTCCTAAAAAAGGCTAACATGGGGTGGTGTTACTATTTTAATATCTCCTTAGAACAACTTTGAGAATCAATGCTTGTCCTCAAATCTATCAATAACTTCAAGCAATCTAATGTTCTTCCTTGCCAACCTTTGATGGTGAGTAGTGAAAGATGACTCCAGTTTATTTCATAGGTACTCTTTACCACTGCTTTAATAATATTTTTTTCTCATTTTTCTGAAGGCTGCCTATAGATGCAGCAAGCCAATCAGATTACCTTGCATTTCCCTCCAAGAACACAAAGTGTTGAGGCCTAAGGCTTCATTTTTCACTAAAAATTTAAGCGTTCTTAAAATAATTTATCTTTTGTGCTGTTTTAAATGAAATTTGCCTCTATTTTATAATTTCCAGTGTTTGAAAATCAGTTGATCAATATATAGCTCAATAAACTGTGTGCCTGGGACTGCAGTGGCTCAAGTGGCTAAGACGCTGACTGGGAGGCGGAAGGTTAGCAGTTCAATTCCCGAGTACTGCAAGATGGCATGAGCTCCCATCTTTGTCCCAGCTCCTGCCAACCTAGCTGTTTGAAAGCAAGAAATTGCAAGTAGATAAATAGGGACCACTTTGGTAGAAAGGTAACAGCATTCTGTGCGCTCCAGTGTCTAGTCATGCCTGCCACATGACGACGGAAACATCTGCAGAAGCAGACAGCGCTGGCTGTTCGGCTTTGAAACAGAGATGAGCACTGAACTCTAGAGTTAGATATGACTGGTTTTTGAGCAAGGGAAACCATTATAAATTGTGTGCTTACACTGAGGGAAGTCCTACTAGCTATTCATCTAGTATAGGAACTTGAGAAGGAAGAAAAATGACCATAGATACTGGACTTCAGAAAGACAACTGCTGGGTGTATATCTTTTGTATTTTTAAATTACACCTGTAATACCCTCTTCTTTATACTTGAGCAACCCACCACCTCACATGTAATTTCCCTCTTTGTGTGGGAAAACAGAAAGCTATTAGTATGAAAGGGCATAGTGGCTGAAATCCTGTTCTGTGAGTTATGCCAATGATTGGTGGTGTCATTAGCCATGGCAGTAAGGAGCACATCCACACTTGCAAAACAATTTGACATCACTGTTAATGAAGCAATGCATATAGTGACAGGATGCTTCAAACCTGCACCAGTTGAGAAAATATATCTTCTTCTTGATATTGCTCCATCTAAGGTAAGAACAGAAGTAGGAGGTCTGCCGGCTCAGTTCCAGGAAGAGTTTTATGGCAAGAATAAACATTCTTGAGGGCATGCAAGAACAAAACCAAATTAGAAGATGGAGGAAGGAGCTCACTGGACAAGGAATAATGGTAAAGAACTTAACCTCCTATAAGTCACTTGGAGGACCCTGAATAGGCTGAAGGTAGCCCTAAATTTAAGACCAACATGCTTAAGCGTGAGCTGCTGGCAGACAACAACATACTGTGTGAATGTGGAGAGACACAGAATCTGGCTCATTTCCTGGTCTGCTGCTTAATGCCAGAGACATTTATTTATTTATTTATTTATTTATTTATTTATATTTGTTTATCGCCCTCCTCCCCGAAGGGACCCAGGGTGATTTCCAACAATTTAAAAAATTAAAAACTTTAAAAAATTAAAAACTTTAAAAAGCTTAAAAATTTAATTAAAAGCTAGGTATTATAACTTGGACATACTGGGGGTCAAACCATCCAACTGGCTGGGGAAATTGAACCATCCACTCCCCGGATCAGACCTGCCAGCCAGGTTTTCACTCCTTTTCTAAAGGACAGCAACTCCGTCTGCAGGCGTAGCTCTATCGGGAGGAGGTTCCACAGGGCCGGAGCGGACACCGAGAAGGCCCTCCTTCTAGTGCCAGATATGCGCCTCTCTGGCTGATGGCACAACCAGAGAGCCTCTCCGGTCCGCTCTGGTGGGCTGGGTAGATGTCCTTGGGACGATGCGGTCTCTCAAGTAACCTGGACCACTACCATAAAGGGCTTTAAAGGTAATAACCAGCACCTTGAATTGCACCTGGAGGCACACTGGGAGCCAGTGCAGCTCCCTCAGCAGCGGTGAGGCACAGGCATAACGCCCGTAATGAAGATTTAATTTTGGCCAACAGTGCCAGGAAAGTGGCTTTATTTCATGTCCAGTTTTATCTGGACATGAAAGAAGAAAAAGAAGCCATCATATGAAATTGTGTGGCTGGCCCATCATGTATGGCAGAATACACTCTGATGAGCAGAAGAATAGTGGCCTGAAGGGGTGGGATTTACCTATTCCTTTATCATGGTCAGATTTTTTTTTCTTGCTGAAGTTTAGGCTATCAGTTGCTCTGCAAAGGTAATCCACCACAGATATGAATGGTTTCCAAAAAGCTCTTTTCCTATCTTGTCCAGAGAAACAGATGTTTGTGTCCTTGGTGGCACACTCACTGGCTGAAATCAATGTGTATAGTTTATGCAGGTGCCATTAAATGTTATGCTCATGGTAGCTGCAAGAGTGCCAATGTGAAAGTGCTATTCACAAAACACTTCTGCTGGTGCATTGGATAATCTGTCAAAGTGGGAAGAATTCACCCACTTGCACAATTGCCTAGCACAGACCTTGTTAGCAGGTTGGAATGCCCAGTATATTTATGGTGGTTTGAAGTTTCATGTTACACATTGGTGAACTGGATTCCAGCCAATGCAACATGCTTGCAAGGCAGTCTCCAAAATTATTCTGTCTCCAAAAAAACTGACACTCTCTCCTTTAAAAACCAAACTAACTATCTTACACTTAAGAAAGAGAAGGAATGGGTTTTAGAAAGGCAATGAATTAAGGAAATGGGAGGAAAATACAAAAGAAAACAAATTCAAACCACCAAGACTATAAAATGATCAGAAATCATGTTACAATATCAAAGGAATGAATAAATAAATAGAAGAGTGATGAATCTATTTTTAACAAGATCTGAAACTTCTTTACTTTTTTGACTCCAGTTACATTTGACATCCATTTTTTATTATTTATAGCTGTCAGCTTTTGTTTTAGTTACAGATGACACCACTGTTATATTAGTACCTGCTCTATTTGACTGATTTGGGTTTAGTTTTTTTTAACAGACAGATGTAAAAAAATGTGATCTCAATATTAGTAGAATACTGAAGATGAATAATTTATTGACAATGCATCTTTGAAGGCCTTTGATGTATGCACAATTTCGTGTTATTCTAGGACAAAGATGTCTTAAATTGATTGACTTTAATTTTGGACCATAAAGGGCATTAGGTGTAAAGTGGGAGGGGAAATGAGAGAGGCCTCTCTGAAATTCATCAACTATTTTTCCAGATAAAATAATTATGTATGAAATGTGTAACAATATTTAACTGTGAACAAAAAAATGCTAGCTTTTGATTTAATCCCATAAATCCTCCAGGCAAGAATTTTGGAACACAACTGCAAATGTATAAAAGAAAATCTGAGGGACTTCTATACCCCAGCAAGATTTGAACATAGTTAAAAAGACACAATTTTCACCTTATTTGCATTTTCTGAAAATATTCAATAGTTTTATGAATTACTTACATGAGCTGTTAGCCCCTTCATCTAGAAAAGCATTTTTGGCACTAGGATTTCAAACTATGCTATCACTATACCTAGAAGGACGCTATGCCTGGACATCAGTATCACAGTGGACTGCTTATGTACACGTGGAGCCCAAGAAGTAGAGGGTGTACAACATTAAATACTGCACTTATCTTTATATTCTGAATTTGGAGCAAAGTTCATATCAAGTTCTCTAGAGGATGTGCAGTACTAGATAAAAATGGCCAAAACAAAATCACCTGACTGTTTTCTGATATTAATAAAATTGTAACAGATAGAATAGGAAGATTTGCAACAGCTAAATGGAATGACATAACTCCACTTTCCCAAAAGTATATGTATTTCAACTTTAACTTTTTAGCTTTAATTTTAAATTGCCTGTACAGTACTTTGTTTCTTCACCCAGTATCTTGTGACAATATGTGTCTGTATTTGTATCCCTTTTTAACTGTTAACATTGTTTTTAAGTTAACATTTCTGAAGAGCATATATTTTAATTGGAATGCTAGTTGGCATAGTATGACCAAAATAGTTAAATCAATAATAAAGCTGAGCTGAGATAAATCTATATAAGAATATTCACAGGCAATGAGATAGAGAGTTCAGATGCTATGCATACCCAACATAAAACAACAACAAGCTACTGTAAGCCTGAATTCAACTAAACCATTCAGTAGCACACCATCCTTAGGTTGCCCTTGCTTGAAAGCCAGTGATACCCAACTCTAGGGTTCAGCACTCATCTCTGTTTATAACCAAAGAGCCAGTGCTGTCTGTGTCTGCAGACATTTCCGTGGACATGTGGCAGGCATGACTAAATACCAGAGTGCACAGAACGCTGTTTACCTTCCCACCAAATGGTATCTATTTATCTACTTGCAGTTTCTTGCTTTTGAACTGTTAGGTTGACGGGAGCTGGGACAAAGATGGGATCTCATCCCATCATGCAGCACTCAGGTCTTGATCTGCTGACTTACCGACCTTCCAGTCATCAAGTTTGGTATCTTAACCTTTAAGCCACCCAATCCTTACATTAGCAGAAATAAATCTCCAGAGTTAATGCAAGGGAGTAATCCAGTTTTTCACCGAGGTACTAGTTAAACTATAAATAAGATGTTCACAAAAAACACCAGTGAAATGCAATACATTTTTACCAACCCAGTTTTTAATTTTGCTAGCAGATAATACACCATTCCTCAAAAGATTAGATTACAAGTGTGCCGTGAGAATTAATGCAGATATAACCCATTAAATATTAACTACAGTAAGTCTAAAAGGATGGTCTTCTCAAATATTATTAATGTTGCAAAATTTTAAAATAAAATAATTGATATTAGAGAGATTCAGTTTATGCAATATTTGTTATTAAGTGTCTCTTTTGGATCTGTTGGCTGAATATATTTATTTATGATTGATTGATCAATGAACATTTGATATTTGACTCTAATTGTGTAAGGATCTCAGTGGATGTAGGTCCTCACATTAAAATTCACTGCCTTGTTATTCAAGAAGGAGAGGAACCTGCCAAAATTGACTTTTGCAGATGAAGACTTTACTTCTCTGGCACACAGTACCAATCGGCATGGAGAAGGTAGCCCTTGCTAATGGGCCTGACACATCTCCAAATATAATTTCTAAAGAACTAAAATGCCTTTCAGTTTTTGTATGCCTGTGTTCCAGCTTGACCTCAATGTGTCAAAATGCAAACAATACAATTGCATGGTTTATAGGAGCAATTCATTATTTGTTCTTTACACATTGGGCCTGCTACAACTGGTGCCTTACAACAAAAGTGAAGCAATTGGTGTGATATTTATTGCCATCTGCTTCAGGAAATGTTTAATCTCTTTAAATCCCTATAATCCCTTTGTTATGGTTGTATTTATAATAAGAATAAGCATTTTAAAGAGTTTGACCTCTGAGACAAAGTTGGTTTCATCATCTTTTGTTACTGTTACTCAACTGTTAATCAAATTTAAGTTTAAGTAACATGATAGTGAAGAAGGATGATACATTAGATCAGTGGTGGCGAACCTATGGCACACATGCCAGAGGTGGCATTTGGAGCCCTCTCTGTGGGCACCCATGCGGTTGCCCCAGCACAGAGTTCACACCACCCTTCTGCCCAGCAGCCCAATGGGAGTGCTTTCTCCTTCCACCAGCACAGAGTTTGCCCCACCCTTCTGCCCAGCAGCCCAATGGGAGCGTTTCCTCCCTCCCCTGTTGCTGTGTTGGCACTTCACAATAAATAAGTGGGTTTTGAGTTGCAGTTTGGGCAGTCAGTCTCTAAGAGATTCACCATCACTGCATTAGATGCACTGGGGGTTGTATTTCAAATGGTAAATTTGTGGAACAGTAAGGAATGGCCAACTTTGAACAATGGTTGCCAGTGATAGACTGTGGAGATGATGGGTGACTCCTGCTCCTAATTCAGGATGAATTTAAGGACCTCCTGAAACCCAATAGCCTTTTGTGGCCACTGCATCCAAATACTCTAGGCGCAGTGGTGGGCTCAAAAAAAAATTACTACCACACTGTGAGTGTGGTATGGTGGGCGTGGCCAGGGGGAAAGCCCTGCGTTGCACCCAAATTAGGACTACTTTATTTCAAAACTTGGATGGGTGTGGCCAACCAGAATTTCTGCTACCGGTTCTGGTGAACTGGTGTGAGCCTGCTGATGCCCACCACTGTCTAGGACTTGAAGCATGGTTGGGATGGTGCAGGCACATAAACCTTGTCCCATGCCCTTACCCAAACTGGGAGGTAGATTTTCAGCATGGCTTTCCTGTTCTGCTAAATGCTCTTACAGTGCTGTTTTATTGATTATTCCTATTAGTACGTTTATGCTGTGTATTAATATCACTAAAGCCATGCAAAATGCAGACTTTAACTTAAGTTTAGCATATCAGTAAGTCATGTCTGGATGGAGGACTCAGGAACCCTGAATCTGAAGCCCTGCTCAGTCATGGAAGTTTGCTGGGGCATAGAAATGGTAAAATCACTTCTTGTCTATCTTCCTTATCTTGAAAATCCTAATACAGGAGTAAGAAACCTTTTTAGGTCGGGAGTCAGATCGTGCTCCCTCAGACAGTTAAAGGGGCCAGACTGGTGGCCCCTGACCATAAACGCTGCTGTAAATGTGTCTATGATTGTTGTAAACACGTCCATGGCTGATGTAAATGTGTCTATGTCAGCTGTAAAACAAGTTCGCGGTCGATTCCGGTGGCAACAACAGTGGCAACATCTGGAGCAAGGACGCTGGCTGGATGATTTGGTGCCACAGGCCAGATCTGGTTGCCGACCCCTGCCCTAATAGGTTTGCTACAAGTCTTTCTTACTTTAGCAGCCTCTTAGGAGCCCTGGTGGTACAGTGGTTAAACTTTTGTACTGCCACCAAAACATTATGAGTTCAATCCTGATGGAGAGCTCAACAATGGCTCAGCCTTTTATCCTTCCAAGATCAGTAAAATGAGTACCCAGCATTTTTTTTGCAGGGGGGAATGCTAATTAACCTGTGAACCACACAGAGAGTGTACTAAGTGTTATGGTGCGATATAAAAGTGTAATTGCTATTTCTATTTGATGATACTTAACAAATCAGCAATAGAGCTCAGAGAAACAACATTTGAGATCCATAATCTATAGCGAGCTGGGGGTGGGTGGGAGTTGTAGTCCAAAAGAATACCTTTTCAAAGTGCTGGGGTGTGTCCAGTGGTGGGATTCAGCTGGTGGTGGGCTCCAAAAATTTTTACTACCACACGGTAGGTGTGGCATGGTGGGCATGGCCAGGAGGAAAGTCCTGTGTTGCACCCATATTAGGACTACTTTATTTCAAAACTTGGATGGCAGAGCCAGCCAGAATTTCTGCTACTGGTTCTCGTGAACTGGTGAGAACCTGCTGATGCCCACCACTAGATTCAGCAGGTTCACCCCATTTTGCCAGAACTGGTAGAAGAAACTCCACCTGGCCCCACCCATCCGAGGTTTGAAATAAAGTAGTTCTAATTTGGGTGTAATGCAGGGCTTTCCCCCTGGCCACTCCCACCATACCACACCACAGAGTAGGTAGTAAAAAATTTTGAATCCCACTACTGCAATCAGAAAGCAATAGATTCGAGTAGGCACCTTCCTAATAACTTTACCCCCAATAAAGGTTGTGTACAGAAACTACTGCATGGGTTGGGTACAGGTTTATGGTATCTCCCAAATATGCTCACAGAAATCAATTGGATTAATGTGGTCATGTATAAGGAAAGGTGCCATATGATGGCATTCAAGCATAGATTTTCTATGGAGACATATATTTAGACTCAGCCCATGAAGGAAGGGAAGGAAATGATCCTGTCACATTCATTGGACATGTGGGGGTTAGTATTGCTCTGCTTGATATGTTTATATATTTGTTGCTTTTGTACATGTTTTTTGCTCTGATTAATTCAGTGCAGTATTCAGGGTTCTCTTCCTGCTTCCCACTTTATCCTAGCAGCAAGTCTATAAAGTGAATTGGGCCAAGAGAGAGTGACCAAAGGGACTCGAACCTGGGTCTCCCTGGTCCTAAATCAACATTCCATCTACACCACATTGGCTCTGCTGTATGTCCACACATAGTTATGTGCAGTGGTGGGATCAAATTTGTTTTACTACCACACTGTGGGCAGGGTATGGTGGGTGTCGCCAGGGGAAAAGCCCTGTGTTGCACCCAAATTACGACTACTTTATTTCAAAACTTGGATGGGTGGGGCCAGCCAGAATTTTGCTGGCAAACTGGTGCGAACCTGCTGATGCCCACCACTGGTTATGTGATTATAAGATGTGAACTGTCAAAATGGCTCAGATATGTTTAAAAACTGGATAAAAATAAAAGAAATACCCATTCAAGCTAAACATGCATATTGTTCTTATGTGTCATACACTTTTGGCTTGCACTGACGCTGTAAATCAGCATTTCCCAAACTATGTTCCATGGAACACTGATGGACTTCAGTTCCCAGAAGCCTAAGTCAGTACATTGGCAGATCAGTGCTTTGGGGAATTGTAATGAAATAAGCCCCATTTTAAACTGTGTTTTTTAATTAGTTTTTTACCCACCTAAATGTATTTTAGTGCTTTCAAAATGGTGATTCCAAATCAGGGAGAGAGAGAAGAATGTAAACAATGTGTGATCCATGGAATTGAAGAAATGAAACTTATTGTGTGATTGTCATCTCTTGCTGTAAGATCATTGGGTGGAATCCCTAAGGGGGAGGGTCAAAGGTTGACTCTATGGGAGGAGATATAACTCAGAGACATTATCTGGAATGTGTTGCTCTTAATCTTCAAAATGTGAGGCTTGAGGATGGAGGGGGCCTATGGGCTTTCCCTTAAACCAAGCCACTTGCTTTATTTCTTTTTGAAATGTTTCCTGATCTTTTGATGGACTGTATCCTGAACCATGCTATGCCTTCAATATAATTCTAAAATACCTGAAGAGATGGAGTGGTTATTTGGCTTGTCGCTACCTTATCTACACATATCTGATGCCTGGGTTGTCCAGCCAGGGAGCTGCAACTCAGAAAAACAATAGGGCCTACTCGAGGGTACGCTTGGTATTGTTACAGGAATTGACTGAGGCTTCTGGAAATTGAAATCCAAAAACCAAAGATTGGGAAGTCCAAAAACCAATGATTACAGACTGCTGTAAATAAATAACCACCTAAAATGTCCTATCAAATACACTACAGCCCTGCTCAAATCTTGTATGTGGGCATGGTTTTCTTTATTGTCAAATCTTTTACTGAGTAAATTGAATGTATATTGCTAGCTTTTTCTATATAAATATGTGGAGAAAATTATTTGGCAGGTGAACATCTAAACACCATTTAAAAGGAAGGACATTTTCTGCCAGTGAGTTTGTAGAACATATTTCTACACATTTCTACATCTAAAGAAAAATATACAGGCACAAAATTTATTATAGCATTGGCTGGTATCTCACATAAGATTTATGTAACTTGTTTTTGCTAATTGCCACTAATTGATGAGATGTGAGGGTGCATCTCAGCTACACAATTGGGGATGTGGTGAGACACACAAGTAAGAATGTTTTATCAATTAGCGGTAGCTAATTAACACATCTTACACTGAATATCAATGGGATTCTCTCCCCCACTCATCATTTTTCTCTCTTTTTCTCCTCCTTATATGTGATATTACCAAAACATAGAGAGAACAAAGATAGTACAGTATATAATCAGCAAGGGATTAAAAGGAATCAGTGCTTTAGAAACTCCAAGGCAGTAACCAGACTATACATAACAGCCAATTTTATTGGGAGGGTATTAGCACTTCCAGGGTAGGAAAAAGAAAGGTTGAAGCTCTCATTTTTTATATAAAAAAGTACAGTATAACAAGAGGCTCTGTTCTAGAAATCAACAAAAAGAAATGAAGAAGATCATTTTGTGCTTTTTTATTATGAAATTGTTAGATGATGCTTTTCTGATTGCTGGTCATGTACAGCATGAGAAGAATGTAGGGTGTATTGCTGTGTCACTTCTAATGGCAGTAGGCAGCAGAGGTATTCAGAGCTTGGAAAAGTTGATTTTTAAACTCCCAGCTCCCAGCTGTAGGGTTACTGATTCTATTAGGCTCCCAATAAAAAGGTTATTAACAGTGGACTGTGTTTCCAGATGGCATTGCATTGTTCTGAGCTTTTAATATTTATTTGCACATTGTGTCAAGTGAAGGAGGAATAAAAGAAGGCTTGATCACTTGTCAGAATACATTGGTGGCACTGACAAGTTGGAGGGAGCCAAGCTAAACTAGTACGTACCTTGGACTCCTGTATCCCTATTGGCTGAACATAAAGCAAGACATCTGGAGCCCAGCATCGATGGAAACAACATTCCAAAGCAACTCCCTTTAGGAAGATCCGTGAGCAATTTTGGAATAATGCCCACCAGATGGATTTCTGTCATTTTCTAGGCTGAGGGCTAGGTATTATTCGCCAGCCTCTGCTGAATGGCAGCATTGACAGTTCAATTAGCATTTATGAATAAATATTATTAATACATCAACTTCCATTGTTATCCAAGTATGGTCCAATAGCTTTGAATGCCTTTGCATCTCCCACACATACATTTGGGTACCCTTCTTGAATCAGTACAGAAAAAAGCCCTCCAGAATATACAAGTACAGATGTACCTCGCTTAAAGAGCACAATGCGTTCCACAGGATTGCTCTTTAAGCGAGTTTGCTCTTTGAGCGAAACACCATTGTAAATGACCAGTTGTGGGGGGGGGGGGATTGCGAACCCTGATTTATTTATTAAGTGAGTTTTTGGTTGGTTTTATTTGTTAAGCGAAGTGAACATTCAGAGAAAATTCTGTTCTTTAAGTGAGTTACTCTTTAAGTGAGGCGCTCTTTATGCGAGGTTTGACTGTATTTCATTTTGGACAATAATTATCATATGCAAGCATGGAGGAAAGTATGGGATTTCGGACAATGGCATAGACCTGGTGGATCTGTTATACATATGCTGTGGCTAGGTCCAGTCATATATTATTTTGGAGAAAGATTATTACTGTATTCATATCAATTCTCTTCTGGAGCAGTTTCTAAATTTTGTAGATGTACGCACTTTGTTAAATTATCTGTGTTTGAAAAATAACCAGCAGTCAAAGGAAATTGATTTCCTTTGGCTATATGCAGCTAAATGACTACTATAACCAGAGAAAGGATAAACGGAGGAATATATTCTCATATTCTACTAAATCAATGGTTTGAGGACTCTAACATAATTTCAGCATTTGACTGTGGCATATAGATGTTGACTGAACCTAGACACTTGATCATTTTTCATTGAAGTTAATTCTTAGTGATTTTGTGGAGTTTTTAAAAGAGTCTAGGATGGTTTTTTGTTGTTACTATTGTTGCTTTATTTCTTTGATCTTTGTTTTAGTTGGTTTGTTTTGTATTTCTTTATTTGTTTATATGTTTCAAGTAGATTTTTAAAAATAGTAATGACCAGATTATCTTTTCCAGTTGTTCACTCAGAATTTTAACAGCAGACAGTTCAAACACAACATTAAGACAATACATATATAAGTCCCAGAGTGTTCATGGGTTTTATTCCCTTATAAGTATGCTTAGAATGCAAAGATGCCTTTTTAAATATCCTGTGTACATTTTCTTTTGAAAATCACCACTGTTCTTGTTTTCCTAAACAACTAAGGAGTTAACTCTATTTACTGGTTTATCTGTGGAACAAAAATCTGCATTTACAAATGCACAACGAAAAATTTATTTTGTTTTTAAAATTAGAATCCGCAAATTGTGATTCTTAAAAATCAGGATGTATAAAATATTTTTTGAAATTCCATCAGCTCATGATGTATTATGGCAAAGAGTGGATCGAAAAAGTTTGTGTGCATATGTTCTCTTCTAGTTATTAATCGTTCTTCCTGTACTTAAGTAATGTATTGAGAACTACTGCAAAACGTTTCTCAAATACAAGTGTAGCATATATTGAGTCACTTGTTAAGTCTGTAAGCCCATGCTTGAGAAGGCATGTTAAGGACAAAGAGACAGGGTGGATTGCCCTTCTTCAGGCAGTAGAGAAAGTCCACCTTAGAGGATGAAGTTCTATCTTCAGGGTGGGAAATTGCTGGCAGAAATCTCTGATGGGAATGTTTCAACTTAGAAGGAGGCTGTGTAAGATCTAAAGTCCTTCTACTCCTATGAGACAAACCTGTACACATAAACACACACACAGCAAAAAAAAACCCTACTCATTAATTTCTCTGCCATTGAGACTAATGGGTGGGATAGAAAGAAAAAGAAAAGTAGCTACAATAACTTGATGATTAGGGAAGGGAAAGGAAAAAATATGACAACAAATAAAAATAAAATGTCAGTGCTGGTTGCTGGCCAACAAATTGCTGGCTTCAAAAAATGCTGGGGTACACAGAAAGAGCCTCTTTGAAGACTGTGAGTCCTTTTTACATTTTTGAACCATAATCATACATACCCTGGCCAATGGCAACCTTGTTTTTCTAGCTAATCTTTCTCACACCAGATCAAACCAAAGGACAGAATGCTGAGTTGTTTTTCTGCTTCATTTTTAACTCATGAAACAAATTTCCAATTATACTTGGTTTATTTTCTACTTCTATGTTCTATTCACACCTGTTATGGTGTGTGATCAGATTCTTCCTGAATGGTTTCATCAAAGTTTTTAATTGCTTCAGTTGGAAGCAGATGGATATTTTTTTTTACTCTGCAACAATAGAATAGACTAAAGAACAGACTATTAAGAACATTAGTGTGAAAAATTAGAGTAAAGCTAAGGAACAATATAACAAACAGAATGGTAAAAGACAATTTGAGTAGCATTACTGAAAACTGATACAGTACTTAGAAGTGCAGCTACTGAGGAATAGGAAAGATAATGCTTTGTCTAAGACCAAAGCCATCCATATGAAGACATTCCTAATTACACAATATGAATATGAAAGTGGAGAATGAAGAAAGCTGACAGGGAAAAAATCAATTCATTTGAACTGTGGAGTTTAAAAGTATCATTAAGGACACTATGATTCATCAGGAAGAAAAATAAATGGATTCTAGGTCAATCAAGCTAGAAACTGAAATGGCTAAACTGAAGTTGTCATTAATTTGGATGTGTCGGGAGCTGCCAAGATTTACTGAAAAAGACAATAATGCAAGGAAATGTTAAAGACAATAGAAAAGAAGAAGCACTAAAATGAGATTGACTAAGTTGTGTTTCCAAGACCTGAGCAGAACTGTTAATGATAGTAACACATACAGAAGTTCTGGGTGTCAAGAAAGGACAGTTAAGCAGGTATTTGTTGCTCTTTCGAGGATGATGTAGGTATGAGCATAGATGTTTGGAGGATTTTCTACCCTATGTGCCAAAAATGACTGGTCAGAGTTTAGACACATGGTACCTACCCTTTAGGATACCTAATGTGATGCAGTGGTGGGCTGGCCCATCGGGCAACCAGGACTCAGCTGGGGGCGCCACCCAGGCCCTTAGTACCATGGTGACCCCCTTGGTTGCCAATCCAAAAAGCTGAGCTCAGCTGCAATGCCCGGAACAATCAAGCAAAGGAGCGGGGCTCCATGTTCCTCGACCAGCCTTCCTCCTCCTGTGCTGACAAAGATAAGATTACAGAAGCAGCTCAATTGACAGTGGAGTGGCTTAGAGGTTGCAATTTTGCCTTGTAAGCAGGAGGTTGTTGGTTTGAATCACCAGAGGGGAGTTGAAATTAGAAGGTGAGTGGGAACATATATTTTTGTTAGGGTTAGACACCCTCATCAATCCCTGTCCAGTCCCCTTTTAGCTGGTGATGTAGTGGAGAGAGCAATGAACTAGGGCTCAGGAGACCTAGGTTCAAATCCTGGCTCAGCCACGGAAATATGGTGTGCATTTTTGTGTGTGCATTCTGCCTCAACTCAGAGTAATCTCTGACAAGAAATTATTATTATTATTCTGCTTCAACACTCAAACAGCAAAATGTTTAGAGTTGACTTTGGAAAGAAGCATAATAAAACACTGAGAAAAAGACAAGAGAAAGAAGAAGTCTGTTAATGGCTAGAAGAGAACACTAGACTGAAGCATTCTGCTGAATGACACTAACATTTTAAACATGTGCAGAGGTGATCTAGCACAAAACTAGTATATCAATGTAGTGATAAAGTGATCTAGTGCTGAACTTAACAATTTCTTCAACAACAAATGAATAATATTGTGGGTGTTTTGCTGTTCAAAACACCATGGCCAGTTTAGTATGTCACCAGAATATCACTCACAGTTGTGCCCCCTCCAACCTTTTGGAGAACAAAACAATGGGAAAAGTCTATTTGAATTGTTCTGGTTTGAAAAAAAGTTGAAGCACCACTGGAAAAAAAGTTGTGTCAGGAGCAAAAAGGGCTAGGCTGATTCAAATTGGCCTTTGCATCATATGATCAGTGTTTTAAAAATGCAAATTAAACCATATTACACCTGCAGCAAATCCCCACATGAGCCTCACTCATCTATCCTATTTTGAAGACTCTACTTCTTTTTGCCAGGGGGTGTTTTCCAAATTGACTAATGTGATCTGGAAGTACAATTAAAAATATAACTGTTGAAAGTTCAGATCACCTCTACAATTTGAAGCACACACCTTTGATATCAAGCAATGCCATCATTCAGCCTCTCTACTGATAAAGCAAGGGGGTAGGAGGTTCACTGTGTAGGAACAGTGTCATAATCCCCCTTGTGATGCTGCACCACCAATACATAGTGACCAAAAGCATCCTATCACCCCAACATACCCAGTGCTTCACGTAGAAGACTATGTACAGAGTCATGCTAGATCAGACCAAAGACCTATGTAGTCCAGCCCTCTGTTCCCATGGGAGCAGGACATCATTGAAATAGTACCCTTTTACTCATGTTCCCAGCATTAAAGAAGTATTCAGGATTGGGTATATGCAGATTGGCGATATACAGCTATCATGATGAGTGGTCACTGCATATGCTCCATGAACCTGTCTAATCTCCTCTGAAATCCATTCATGCTGGTGGCCATCACTATATCTTTTGGAAGATGATCCCACAGCTTAATTATGCACCATGTGAAGAAGTATTTTTTTTCTGTATGTTTTGATTCTCCCTACCACTCAGTTCATTATCAGTGGATGGCCTTTCCTTCTTGTACCATAAGAGAGGGAGAAGAGTATTTCTGTATCCCCTTCATTTGCACTATGCAGAACATTATACAGCAATCTCATGCCCCTTCCTTTTTCTTCATAGGAAACTTGCTCAGTAAGGCAGTCTACACCCTTGAGCTGTGGGACATCTGAAGTAGTCTGGTATGAGGGGACCAGCAGGAGGGAGAAATTCTACTGTCCCCACAGTTGCTTTGTGCCCTCCTTATTTTCTCATGGTGTTGGGAAGCCATTTGGACTAGAGTGTGGGGTGACACAAAGGGGGTGTGAGTGGGGAGAAGGTGGAAGTCCTGTTGACAGTGTGCAGAACCTGCTAAAGGAAGGAATTGTTTCCTCTTACTGTATCTGATAGAACTTCCTCTGTGAGGTGACGTATGCTGTTGGATCTTGCCATATAGTCAAAATAGGATTGACAGAGACTTTTTAAAGGATTCCTGCACTGCATTAGTCTTGGATCCCTCTTTATGTTTTCCAGAGACATCTTTTCTTTGATGAGAAGAACATGACGTTGGTGAAGTTATGCCTGCACTTATGTGAAAATAGCATCCTAACATTATTCGTTTAACATCTACCACATTTTGGTAGTTATGACAACAAAGGACAATTTCTATTGCTGGAGTTCAGCGTACAGTATTATAATGCATATGTGCTGTCTGTGACAATTGAGTATAATTATATACATTAAAGCTGTCTATGGCTCTTTCTGCTTTCTTCTCACTACTTGGATTTCTGTTAATTCTTATTTTTTGGTTTTGGAGTCAAACGTTTTGCTCCTTATAATGGTTCCCCAAGGGAAAACGGTCACTTTCAAGTCATCAAATTTAAATTGCTGCATTATACTTGTACTGTATTTTGGTGAATGTTTTCATTCTTGGCATACTGAGAAGAGAAATGTTTCACATGCCCCTACTGTTTGCTTCCATGTCCCCCAAAAAACTGGAATAAAGGTGTTTGAAAGACACCTCAGTCACTTTCTCAATCCCTGAAAATGTTGGCTCACACTTAAAACTAAAGGGGAGAAGTTTCAAAGTACAGTATAGAGATCTTCCCCTTCTCCTCAGTTAACAAGATTTAGTAAACGAGACAGAATCTTGTCACAATGTTAGGAGAAAGCAGAGGATCAAGTCAGTTGACACACTTAATACATTAAAAATTGAGCTCTCTGGAATGATGAAAGACTTCAGATTGTCCTAGCAGAAGCATGTCTCCCTCTTGCAGGCATATTAGCTCCCTTTGGTTCTTTGATTGGTTACCAAACAGCAAACATGGACATCATTTGCAAGTCTGATTATGTTTGAAATAATTCCATGCCTGGAGGAAAACAGCAGGAAATATACATGTCCTTAAGGTGTTATTTGATCAAAGCTTCCACTTGACTGGCCAAAAGAAGAACCATTGGAGGAGTTAACAAGGTTCTTTTAAAGTGAAAAGGTCAAGAGAGAAAGAGGTTGTATGATCACTTTTCCTTTTGGGAATCTAGCCTTCTAGTGGATCATGTCACCCCTTTTATCCCTGGCTCTTAGTCAATATTAAAACCATGAGATGCAGACAGGGTGGCTCTTTGGCTATAATCAGAGATGAGCACTGAACCCTGCAGTCAGATACAGTTTGCTTTTGAGCAAGGGCAACCTTTACCTAGCAAGAGATAATATTGGTTACACAACCACAACTGAGTTTCAGCAAAAAGATGGAGGGAATGGTAGTGATGGTAGAATAGACTACATTCCTGGAGTTTGCAGACTTGGCAACAGGAGGATGTCAGAAAAACAGACTGTCATGTGACAACCAGAATTGTCTGTATGTTCTCAATCTGAACCACAGTATAGAAATGCAAGGAAGATATTTGTCAAAACCAAGAGGAAAATCCTCAGCTCTCTTACTAAGAATGAGCAGAACCACTCAACATCAAAGGAGCAGAAAGTTGTTAGCTTCTGAGATTATGTTTCTTATAGTTCTTGATAAGCAGTACTGGAGATTTGGGTGAGCTTTAGCCAGTGGTGGGCATCAGCAGGTTTGCACCACTTCGCCAGAACCGGTAGCAGAAATTCTGGCTGCCCCCACCCATCCAAGTTTTGAAATAAAGTACAGTAGTCCTAATTCAGGTGCAATGCATGGCTTTCCCCCTGGCCATGCCCACCACACCACACCCACACTGTGGTAGTAAATTTTTTTGGAGCCCACACTGTTTTTAGCACATGGTTGGTTTCTCAGAAATTTGCTCACTCAAGATCCTATGAATAGTTGTCCTTAGGGCTATAGCAAGTGTTTGCCACTAGGAGGAGCACGTCACATTTTCTGGCAAGACTGGATTGAAATAAATGGGGAACCAGTGATTTTTCTCGTAGCCAACAGAAATGTCTTCAAACCTATTTCCTTTTTTCCTCTAACAATTTGTATTTCACGAGAATACTGTGGGTGTGGAGGTTATAGTGTTGCAGTGGGACCTCAGCAATCCAGATTCTGCTCCCTACTGAGACAGTGAGTGGCTTCTCAGACTAACCCACTCAGATGATGCTGTGAAGATAAATGAGAACAGGTGGAATATACATAGGATGAATAGACAGACATCTGGTTTCCTGAAATAAATTGATACTAATGTACTGCCTGCTAGGTTTATAAGCATAGTAGATATAAAGAGTAGAGATTTTTCTTGCAATGATATAATTTTATGAGACAAACAGTGATCTTGAAATGTTCTTCTTGACCAACATGGGACAGAGGCAAAATGAATCAAATTGGAAGTGCTACCTTACTGGAGTGACGAGGGCACTGAATACGAACCACTCAAAAACAGAATGAGAAATGTGTATTGTTTGCATGCACATGCATGAACAAAAGATTAATTCTAGTAGTGTAACTATTTTTTTTTAAGAAGGAAGAAACAATACCAAGCACAGGTATTATGTGATATCAGCAGAAGTCCTTAACTTGGCTTTGCAGTTAAAAAAAATCTAGGAAGAGTAGCACTTAAAGCAGGGCTGCCCAAACTTTTTGGGCCATGGGCCGATCATGTGGTTCAGGAAGCCGGTCACTAAGGCCCGGGGGCCGGGTGGGGCGCCCGACGCCAATTCATCCAGCCCATGAAGCCCTCGTCACTCCTGGAAGCGGAAGTAAAATGTGCCCATAGGGGTGCGTTTTACTTCCGCTTCCAGGTGCAACAAGGGATTCGTGGGGCGGATGAATTGGCATCGGGGGCCACACCCGGCCCCCGGCCCTTAGTTTGGGCACCACTGACTTAGAGACTTTCCTCAATGAAGCATGAAGACGTCTTGAGCTCCATTTTGATGCAAAACTGTCAGTCTTCTTCCTCGGCCACAGGATCAAGAAAAATATGGATTTTAAAAAAAATATTTTCCCCATTTCAATGGCATTGCCTGATTTTAACATTTTTAACCCTACTAAATATCAGATTTAACATGAAGAACCTATAGGGCAGTGATGGTGAATCTTGGCACTCCAGCTGTTCTAGAACTTCAATTCCCAGAAGCCCTGATCAGCAGGTTTGCTGACTTGGGCTTCTGGTAGTTGAAGTCCAGGACTGATTCTTAAAGTAAAGAGCTAAGTATGAGCTGTTAATTTCCTCTCAGCCCTTTTTTAAATTTCTCTCTTGCAAGAGGGCAATTGAAAGCATTTCCCTCTTCTTCTTGACACCAGCTGCCTGCACACCACCAAGTAGGATTTTATATAAATAGTTCTCCTGGGAGCATATGCTCTCCAGCAACCTTGTTAATACCCTGTTTCCCCGAATATAGGACCTCCTCGTATAGTAAGGCATCCCCCCTATTTTTCCCCACTTTGGAAATATAAGGGCCTCCCCGAAAATAAGGCACTCACCTAAATCTTGCCCTGGCGATCCACTGTATCAGCAATAAACATGTACTGTATTCTTCTTCGTCATGGAAAAATAAGACATCCCCTGAAAATAAGACCTTGTGCATATTTTGGAGTTTTTAAAAATATAAGACAGTGTCTTATATTCGGGGAAACACGGTAGGCAAAAGGCAATCATATGATTATTTCCTCATAAGTAAATGTGTCCCAACGAAGTCAGGACGAAACTGGAAGAATGTGCAAGGTATAAATTGGTTCTGGTTTATTCCCGGTAATAGTTTGTCTCAAACAAACTGAAAAATGGGTTTGCCATTGTGGTGAAGTTATTTCGTTATTTAAAGTGCCCCTCTTTGCCCTTGATGTTAATGAGCAAAATCTACCTGTATCTTTTCCCAAGACTTCCACACTTAAATCTAACCAAGATTTCCTAATGTGATTTCCTTTTTTTTTTTGGTGGAAGTAAGTCTTCATAATTTCTGTTGGAGATAAGAACAATTTTTAAATAAATCCTCTTGCCTCAGTCTCCTTATTGTTCCTGCCAGAATTACATTTATCAATGGCATGCTGAGCATCAAACTGGCCTTGAGAGCTTCTTAGAAGTGACAATTAAGGGTCTAATTGCTTGAGCAAGTTTTTCAAAATTTTCCAAAGGATCTGGGGAGATTAAAAATCCCTGTTCTCTCAAGGGTAACAACTTTGGGGAAATTAGAAATGAGTTCATCTGTTCTTGTAGTTTTCCAGTCAAGTACATTTCAGAAGTAAAAATGGACAATTATAGTTCTAAAGTGGCTGTAATTAATGCTTTTCTGCTAATGAGCTGCGCACAAAAAAGATATTACAGAAAAGTTACTGGCCACTTTATACATTTTTGAGGTCCATGTTTTAAAAATGCACTGGAAAAGGCATGATGTATTTATCTAGCCATATAGGAGAACACGTCTAGCCAGACATTCCACTATAGTAATAGAGTAGACTGTACAGCTAGTGGCTGAACACCAAGCCTCTTTAGGTGGAGTGATAGCAGTGGTGGGCTGCAACAGGTTTGCACACACACACACCCCGAGGTGGTTAGCAAAATTGGGTAGCCTTCGGGAGGGGGAGAGAAATTGGGTGGCCATGCCTACCTCCCTGCCCTGCTCCATCAGGTTTTGTCCCTGCAAGTGGTTCAAGATCTCCCTTGCTCAAAAGTCAGTCATATCCGACTCTAGGGGGCAGTGCTCATCTCCATTTACAGCCAAAGATCCAGTGCTGCCTGTGTTTGCAGATGTATACATGGCCATATGGCAGACATGACTAGATCGCCCATGACACAGGCTCCACCCATGATGTATCCTCCACCCATGACATAGGGTCTGCCCACGGTGTGGTAGCAATTTTTTTTTTGCACTGAGGGGGACCACCACTGGGTGATGGTCCTCCTCAGTGGAGAAAATGCCACTGGGAAACCATCATATTGGGCCCAACATCAAAATGAGCAGAGGAGGGAATCGGATTCCCAACGGTCATGGAGGCGGAAGAGGCCATGCCAGATGGACTGGCTGTGAATGTGCACCTTGTCTATATCCCCAAGGCTGTGGCAGTCAATTGCAGTCCCGGTGTTGAATCATGCATACCTCATCTCATGTGTGCTGCAGGAGTTGGCTCTGTGATTATAGTGTGTGGGTCACTTCATGGCAAGCTGGGATCGACCTTAAACAAATTCAGGCCAGTGACATTTTTCCTGCTTCAGGAAAAAAAAAAATCCATTCTCAGATATGAGTTGCAGTTGACAATGAAGATCGCTACTGAAAAACACTGTGTAAGCAATTAGAATATTTGTGAAGTACATGTTAGCTACAACAAAAGTTCCTTTGCTTCAGTTTGGCAACTTTTAATAATGAGCTCTTATTTTCCATTGTGGTGGTTCACTTGCTGATAACTATATTCCACCTCCATGGCTGTGTCTACATTTAATAACTGCTGTTTATAAGAGCTTTGCCACAAGTTTATTTCTACAACTCTCATCTGGTTCATGATCTCTTAACGAGGAGAAATAGCAACAAAGTGCTGTTCACAATCCAAGTTTGCCCAGATAAACTGTACTTAAAATCAGCTGTACTTCCTAGCTGTGGCATAAAAACAAACTGTGTTAGTTAAAGTAAATTCTTCCATCCTGCTCTTAGCAGCCATGGGGGGCTGAAGAGTGAACTCAAGTTTCATTCAGCCCACACCCGAGTCCTAGCATTATGTACAGTTGCACCTTTGTGTGTGGTTGTTGAAATATTAAACTTACTTCAGTCTACATACAGTAATACCTCAGATAACGATTATATCAGATAACGCTAGAATCGGATAACGAAGCAAGTTTTTTGGAAAAAACTTGCATCGGATAACAATTCTGGATAACAATTCTATAGCATTATCCGAGGCAATCGTGGGGGGGGGGGTTTGGATTGGGTAGAACATCTACCCAATCCATCCCCCCAGCGATGGATCGCTGCTATTGAACTAGGGTCAGGGGAAAGGCACGTGGGTGCCTTCCTTTCCCCCCACCCTAGTTCAGCCGGAGCAATCATTGGACGAAGCCTAGCAGCGCCTGGGCTAGCTAGCCTGGGCACCGCTAGGCTTCGAACACAGCCCGCCCGGGGTTCAGAAGAAGCCCAGCCCAGCCCAGCCCAGCTGGGCTAGGCTTCTTCCGCAGCCCGTCCGGGCTGTGCCCTGTGTGCATGCGGGGCTTTTCGGCCAACACAAGCCAAGCATGGGCAGGCGATGCCCCACCCCCTGCTCGGCTTGTGTTGGCTGACAAGCTCTGCGTGCAAGCGGGGCTTGTCGCCCAAGACAAGCTGAGCGGGGGGGGGGTGATCGCCCACCTGGGCAAGGCTTGTCTTGGCCAACAAGCCCCGTGTGCACGCGGGGCTTATTGGCCAACACAAGTCTTGCCCAGGTGGGTGATCGCGCGCCCGTGCTCGGCTTGTGTTGGCCGACAAGCCCCACGTGCACACGGGGCTTGTTGGCCAACACAAGCCGAACCGAGCTGCAGCTGGTGATCGCTAACTGCAACTCGGTTTGGCTTTGGTGACAATCCCCTCCTGCGGGGGGAGGATTGTCGCCAAAGCTGAGCCAAGCCCTGGTGGGTGATCACGCGCCTGGGCTTGGCTCGGCTGAAATCACCCCCCCCCCTGCACGGGGTGTGTGTGTGACTTCGGCCAAGGCAACCCTTGTTTGGATGCGCTATTGCTATGGGGGTCGCATGCCCAGGCAAGGGATCGGAGCGGGGGTGGTGGATTGGGTCTAATCCACCCCCCACCCCCCGCTGTCAGGGCTTTTTTTTTTAGCGTTGTTCGATGCATGCATTGGACAACGCTAAAAATCAGATAACGTCATGACTTGTGCAACCAAGTCATAATGTTATCCGAGGTAGTAGTGTACTTCTAATCTTTGTTTTCATGCTGACAGTCTATAATTGTGTTCATAAAATGAGATAGAGAATTGATGCCAAAAATCTTGTTATATAAATGGGTTTTTAGTCCCAAAGGGACTGAAGAACAAAGTGATACTAGTCAAAATGCTTATTTTGGAGTCTTTGTACAATGTACTTTACCATTAACTGCATCCCATTTCTGCAATTTGAATAAATTATGCCTATTTGAATTTATATAAATTATACAGTTTGTAGGAACAACTTTGCTCTTTCCAATGACACTTTCCCAGTTCCCTCCCTTCCTAGTACAGTCTAAACCTCACATAAAGAGTGCCTCGCTTAAAGAGTAACTCGCTTAAAGAGCAGAATTTTCTCTGAATGTTCACTTTGCTTAACAAATAAAACCAACCAAAAACTCACTTAATAAGTAAATTGGGATTCGTAATCCCCCCACCAGAAGTCGCATATAAGTCGAAAATACAAAATACAAAGTCACAATTGGTATCGTACAATGTTTCGCTTAAAGATCAAACTTGCTTAAAGAGCAATCCTGTGGAACACATTATGCTCTCTAAGCGAGGTACAACTGTATCCTTTTGTTGTTTCACAGCAAATTCCTCACTCTTGGAAGTTAAGACTCTTTGCTGAACCCATGAATGTGGTTATCTGATGTTATAACAGATTGCACCTCTACTTTGACAATCACTTTCAAAGCAGAGATACAGTGAAGACAACATCAACCCCCCTGGCCATTTCAGCACATGACTCTATGATTTTAGGAGAGACAGTTACTACCAGATTTGGGGAGACAAATTCACTCTATTCAAAAATCAGTATCTATTTCTAAGAGCAGTGATTGGAAGGTATCATCCCCTCATAATAGTCTAATTCAGTATCATAATGCCATTCACAAAAGGATTTCTTTGAAACCCAGATAAATACCAAGACACTTATACTCTTAATCTCTCAACATTGAATGCACCATCATCCCTCATTTTATCTTATAATAGAAATTTAATTTCCATTTAAAGTTTGACCTTTCCCTAAGGACTTTTTATAAAACTGTATTTCCAGGATTCTGAGGGAAGTTGTCTTAAAGCAATTCATTTCTAATGTGTAATGCGTTCAATAAATTTGCGATTTATTGAAGAATAAGCAAGCAAAGCACCTTGTCAGAACTGGGGGGGGATGGGACAAAAGGCAGTAAAGGGCACATAAGATTTAGCATTTTAGCAGGCATCACAGATGAGAAAATGCATGATTCCTTTTGGGATGTGACTACTTGTTTTCAGAAATGAATGGTGCTGATGCTCTACTCTTCCTGAGCGAATGAGCTTTCCTTTATTTGGCTGCAATATTTAAAATATTACTTTTGACAGGTGGTGGCAAATTCTAGGATTAACTGCAATGTACATTTTATCAAATGAAATGACTAGATTCAGGGATTCCAAAAAAACCCTCTTAAATGATAGGGAAAACCAGATTATAAGTAAAAAGAACACAATTTCATTCTTGTTATGGTGAAGTCACTTCTTAGTTTTAAACATTGCTTAACAGGGTGAGAGTCATGTAAGCAAAAACAGAAATTCTCATTATATTTGGTATGATGAACAGATGAGCAGCTGTGGGTATTAATATTACTGAAATGGAGGATGATGTCTTGCACTGATTAGCCCAGTATGTAGAATTCTATTGTCCCTCTGGTAATTTCTTAATCGAAAAAGAAATGTAGCAAAACAATAGGAAATCAAATGTTGAATTCTTCAATGAATTTGTTTTTGCTATGTGCTGTCATTTTCTAACTTCTTCTTCTTGTACCGTATCAGATTCCTAATACTGGTGATCATCATGGTGATCAGCTATGAAGAATGTCTTGTGAATATAATACCATAGTATTTCATCTGCCTTCCACATCCCAGTGAGATACCCATACCACTGATCCAGTTCTGTGAGTCACTTTGTGGTCCTGAGCCCGTTTGGCACACAAAGTCTCCAGGTCTAGGCTAATATTGATGAAGCAGCTGCCCTTCCATCAAGATGGATTCAAGTGGGATTTAATCCAGTTGGTGACCATCACCCTTTCCTGTGGACTTCACCAAGGGTTGTCAGGTTAGTTAACGGCCACCTGACACTCAGCATTGAGTCGCTGGCAGTATGGTGTACTCTAATTACCACAACAGGACAACCTGGTCAGATCCCTATTTTCTAACTTTTTGTTGTTCAGTGAACGGGCGATTACAACCCTTTGTGACTCTATGGACCACTGTCCACCAGGCACCTCTGTCCTCCACCATCCTCCTCAACTCGCTCAGTTCTGTACCCATTGTCTCTACAATACCATCTAGCCATCTCATTTTTGGCCGCCCCCTTTTTCTTTTGCCCTGCACCTTTCCCAGCATTAAGGCTTTCTCAAGCGAATCTTCTATTCTCATTTGATATCCAAAGTACTTTAGCTTCATCTTTACTATTTGACCTTCGAGGGAGCAGTCAGGGTTGATTTCTTCTAAGACTGACCTAAATAAGATTTATGAGGCATGTGAGATGTTAAAAGAGAATTTACATTGTCTCTCCTATTTATTGCTACAGCCAAGCAAGGATTTGAATTTAAGTATCTTGAGACTTCATCCACATTCTACCCACTGTATTACATTGCCTCACCTACCTACTGCTGCAGACTTCTGATTTAGAGCTCCCTTCTTCATTCTCTTCTGCAAAACAACTGTTTTTTTAAATTTTAAAAATCCACTTAACCCTCGTTGTAGGGGATATACATTGCACCTCAGAATTCACAAATGTTTTGGGGCTTTTATATTTGACACTTTGGACACCCTGATTTGAAGTAATCTTACCAGGTGAGTTTCCAGTGTGGTAGCCACATCTTAGAAAGTGGATGTGATGCATGAAAATATTACATTTTCATTGTTTTTGTTTTGTTGCTTTTTTGGTTTATCGAGCTTTTGATGCTAGATAAAAAACCATTAGTCTGACCAAAATTGCCTTGTTGACCTAGATTTTGCTGATGACATTGCTTTGCTTGAGTCCAATAGTGCCCAGACCAGAGGAGCAAAGAAAGTTGGCCTTAGGATAAATGCTGAGAAATCAAAGGTCGTACATGTGAACTGGGATGCAGGGAATCACAGTCAAACTTCGCATAAAAAGTGGCTCACTTAAAGAGTAACTTTCTTAAAGAGCAGAATTTTCTCTGATTGTTCACTTCGCTTAACAAATAAAACCAACCAAAAACTCACTTAACAAATAAATCGGGGTTTGCAATCCCCCCCACAATTGGTTTACTTACAATGGTGTTTTGCTTAAGGAGCAAACTCGCTTAAAGAGCAATCCTGTGGAACGCATTATGCTCTTTAACCGAGGTACAACGGTACTTGGGTCACAGCAGCTAGAGAAAGTGGAGAGGTTTACTTTTGGGGGCAGTGTAATCGCTCAAAATGGAGATGCAGAGGTGGATGTCAAATGGCATCTTGGAAAAACAACGGCTGTCCTCCAGAGAATGAATAAGATCTGGTCCTCGCTATCTCTATCACTGAAAATTAAATTCCATTTGTTTTCCTCCCTAGTGATCCTGACAGCCATCTATGCCTGCAAGACATGGAAGGAGTCAGCAATCAACAAGAGACATGATGTCTTCCAGCAGAGATGCCGTCGCCAAAATTTAAAGATTCACTATTTTGACCACATTACCAATGAGATGCTTCAAAGGAGTGCCTCGTGCAAATTACATAATAAAGTTGCACGAAGAAGACTCCAAATGCCAGGCCATATTTTTTGTATGGAGAAAAGCAGGATCCCCAAGTTGGAAATGGGTTGGCCCCTCCTAATGCCAAACGACGAGGACGCCCTCAAAATACATGGCGAAGAACTTTCATGGGAGACTTGAAGACCCTGGAAATGACATGGCAGGATGCTGAAGCACTTGCCCAAGACTAAAAAGCTGCTGGAGATCCCTTGCTGTCCAACATGGGAGGATCTAAGTCTAAGTAAGTTTAGTCAAACCATTAATCACTGGCAGAGTTGATCACACAAAGCTATTTTTAGGAAGTCCATCCATCCTTCAAACAAGAAATTCGATTTTTATGTATAACTGTTAACTATAATCTGCAACAAAAGACCAGAACTGCAGCGACTGTACTTATTTTCATTTGGACACTGGACACTGGTCTAAAATCATAAGCAAAGGCATAACTTTTTGAAAAATTTCTGCCTACATGTTTTCATGGGACATATTGGTTTACAGTTTTATGTGAAAAGATTGTAGAAAATCATATTTAAGTTTGAACAAAATGAAGTCAATATGAACAAATACAGCTAACTTTATAAAAATCTGGTATGTAGAATTCATAATTACACACGTTTTATAAAAGAAAGCAGAAATTTAACATCTTGATTCTTTCAGAACAAAAGGTACTTTATAGCAAAGCAGTTTTAATGTAATTTAAAATGCAAAGACTTTGGTTGAAAAGAGCCTGTAAATGGATCCAGATTTCCTCCAGCTGGGGTGATAGCCTGGATAATTCTGCCAACAAAACTGGCTCCGAGGAACATATTTTAAGATGTAACTGAAACAGAAACATAAAATACATTATTTAAAAATAGGGATCATTTAAAGAACAATACATCTTTTAGACAACCAACACTATTAAGTACCACATCACTATCTGTACTAGCTATTGAAACTCTACACAGCTACTCTTACAAAGCCAACATCTCATTAATTAATCAAACAAACTCACTTTTCTCAGGGAGGAATAAATCCTATAACATAGCATCACAAAAAAATAAATATTATCTGCCACTTGGTCTAATCCATGTGTCCTATACTAAATCAAGTGTATTGAATCCAAATCTGAAGTCTTATTCTACCTAGGACATCAGGATCTTAAGTCAATTATGTGTATAAACATGACTGTCTGGTTTATTAACACAGCTGCGCCTACTCATCTTTAGCTCAAAACAGACTCATTATGGCCTGGCTGTACTATCTAATGAGATGGTTTCATGCTAGAGACAAGCACTTGGTCCATCTCGCCTTATATACCTATTTCTGACATCAGCTGACTGACTTGCCAGACATGGCCAACCGCTGCTAGAGCATGCATGCCACCATGGAACGTGATTCAGTTGAGGCAGCAGCAGGCATAGTCATAGCCGGAACTGTAATAATGTCTCCATGTAAAAATACATTAGCCAATTACCAAGCATTTGAACAGCTATAGCATGCCTGTAACTTAAAATCTGTACATGATAGGCAAATTCTGAGTTCAGATTTTGAATCAACACACTCGATATCATGTAAATCACCTGTGTTATTCCCAGTAGCAAAATCGTTGTTGTGCAGTGTAATTAACTGCTGGGGCATAGTACCATTAAGGTAAGCAGTAGTGAATGATATTAAATCTTCTTCTGGGAAACTCAAACAGCTTTTAAAAGTTAAAATAGGCTACAGTGATGAAAATCTTATTCTTGCAGTTATGCCAGTGTAATTTGGATCTAGGTGCAAAAAAATCAATTGTAAAGAACTGAAAGCTTCCCGTCACCACCTCCACCCTTTCCTAGGGTTCCTTTTTGCCCTGAGGAATTTTTGGGGAGCTCCAGAATAGTGTTGGGGGTAGTCTATAACAGTAAAAAAAACCGCTGCTAGATAGGTAACCAGGACTGGGAGCAGCGCCAGTGATTTTGACTACTAAAGAATCCCACCTTCTTTTCCTAAGGCTTTCCCAGGGGAAACGGAGGGCCTGGAAGCCTGGTAATCCATAGGGGAAAAGTATAAAAAAATAATATTGTTTTCAATATTTGTTTTCATTGCCTATTTTCTGGAGCCCAGATCTGGTTCATGCTAGTGTAAATGTGCAAGCAGGTTTTTGCCCAACTGGGAATCAGCCAGTGTGAAAAGGAAGGAATGGTAGGAAACACTTCCTTTTGCTTCAATAACGCAAGAAGGAGATTGTTCGGCACACAGCAAATTGTGCTCCTTGGCGTGCCACTGAGAAGTATAAAACTGCATTTACCTTAAGAAACAACGCAAGGTAGGCCTGGACCAGTTCAAAGTCAGATTTTGTATTCAGCATCGCCTCGATCATCCTTAAAAAACTCTGCATCACCTCGATAGATCCTCCACCATCAGGAGACAAACCTCTCAATTCTATTTCAATGTTCGATGGTCCTAAGTTCTTCAAAACACTAATTGGAAGGTTATCTGTTGAAACATCAAAATATATGATTCAATTTCAGACTAGGGTATCGCTTCATAATCCAGAGCATGAAGAGAACAGCATTTCTCTGCCCCCTCTAAAAGCAAACTTCCAAAAGGCAAACCATTTCGACTATGGCTTCTGTTTTTATTTTCAAATGAGTCAGTTGTTTGTTTTATGCTATCTACTTTCTGCAACTGAGATGGCTCTTGCAAGATTTTGCAAATTAGACTTCAGATCTCAGGATATGTTTCATTTTTAAGACGAACCTTCACTCAGGAGCCTTGTCTATGAGGCAAGGTTACAGAATTTGACGGAATAATAAAAGGTCTATCTAAAACAGGGGTCACCAACTTTTTAAAGTCAGGGGCCGGGTCACGCTCCCTCAGACAGTTTAGGGGGCTGGACTGGTGTCTCCCCCTGCTGTGTATGGCTGCCATAAACACATCCACAGCCGATTCCAGTGGCGGCAGCTATGGTGGCTGGAGGGCCGGATGATTTGGTGCCATGGGCTGGACCCGGCCCTTGGGTCATAGGTTGCCAATCCCTGATCTAATACATGTGCCAACCCTCTTAAGGAAGGAAAATGGAAGACTACTCCTTAACTATGGACATCAGGCAACAAAGTCCATATACACTAGTACCTCAGATAACGTTAATATTTGGTTCTGCAAGTCTTAACGTTATCCAGTTTTTAACGTTGTGCGATGCATTGATTACACAATGTTAAAAAAAGGCCCTGCGTGGAATCCCCACTGTCCTTTCCAAAGAGGCAGGCGGATCGAGCCAAGTGCCAGCTGGGTTGGTGAGAGAAGGGGAGCGTGTGATAGTTCAACCCCCATCCCAAAGAAAAACCTAACAGTGAGAGAGATTTGCCCTACCCCCTGCTGAAACAGCAGGGTGAATCCCTCGCTGTTAGGTTTGCCTTTGGCCAGAGGCTTCTCCAGCCGAAGGCAAACCCAACAGCGAGAGAGATTCGCCCTGCCACCACTGCTGAAACAACAGGGTGGGCAGGGCGATTCCCTGTGATTGACACTTGGGTTGGGGGAAAAGAACAGGTCTCCAGCCCTGCAGGCTTTGGGGCAGAGACATTGGGGAATTTGAGGCAAACATTTGCATTGCACAACATTATCTTAACTTTGTGCGATGCAAATGTTTGCCTCAAATTGCCCAACGTTATCCAATTTTAGCGTTATCCGAAGTACCGTATTTGCCGGCGTATAAGACGACTGGGCGTATAAGACGACCCCCCAACATTTCCACTCAACATATAGAATGTGTTACATACTCGCCGTATAAGACTACCCCCTCTTCTGCACACCTTCCACACACCAAATAAAACATAAAAGAACATCAGATTTGATTTCAACATGTTAATTTATATTCAAATGCTTATGACATGCAGAAAAACTGTCACAAGGCTGTATGTTATCAAACATGTACAGTAAACATAAAACACTGCAAGGGCAAAGTGGTACTTATTTATCTACCATATATACATGAATATTAGCCTACCCGAATATAACCCAAGGTACCTAATTTTGACCTTGAAATCCAGGAAAATAGATTGACCTGAATATAAGCCAAGAGTGGGAAATGTAGCAACTGCTAGTGAGTTTCAGTAATTAAAATACAGTAATATTAATTATTTTATTGGGGTTTTTTTTAGAACTGTACTTGCACCACCCGCCAGTGGTGGCGCTGCAGGTAAAGTGGGTGGGCAGGTCAACTGCATTGAGGCAGGAAGTGTTGCTCTTGCCTAGCCTCTTGCTTCCCCTGCAAGCATGGCTTTTTCCTCCATTTTGGGCAGAGCAGAGAAGGGCAGAAAGTACCAGTAAATGAAACCCTTTCTTTTCCCCCACCATTTTGAAAGGGAGGCACAATTGTAATGTAGAGCTTCTTTCTTCATCTGGATGGTATGTAGAATGAGGTGGGTGAGCATCAGGAGGCCACTATGGGCAGCTATGTCTATCCCAACTGAAGTGCACCCGGCGTATAAGACGACCCCCCCCCCCCAATTGGAGGCATGTTTTTCAGGGTGAAAAAGTCGTCTTACACCAGCAAATATGGTAAACGTTATCCGAAGTACCACTATATTGTGAATACTTGCATTTTCCCACAAATGAAGGGAGTCCTTTGTAGCCTTATAGACCTATGGAGCTTCTTGGGGTAATTAGTATAAAGAACCGTCAAAATATACAAGATGACATAAATTTGTACTATCCAACTCATACTTACAGTTACTGCTTCTGAGAGCTTCTTCCAGCTGCTTGAAGAATTCAGATTTTTGGGCTAATATGCCAAGATTAACTACTTTTGACTGGAATTTTAAAAAGAGGCTGTCACTTGAAATGTACAAAATATTTTTACAGATAAATACATATAGCTGGAACTGTTGTTGTTAGATTATTTAACTTTCTTGAAACCGAAAAGGTCATACTGAGGACTAATTAGGAGCAATCACAGGTCACTCCTTGGGTCTTTTAAGACTATACCTCCACATTAACATAAGGACGGCAGGTAGAGAACAAATGGCATAACTGAAGTTTATTTGAATGAAACAAAATAAGCTTTCTTTGAACACTCTTTCCATAGCCAAATATGGACAGAAAGGAAGACCGTTAAGACATATTAGATAAAAAAATACTTTCAGTAGATACATACAAATCCTAAGAAGACATAGAAAAGTTCCACAGTGATAATAGGTTTCATCTAAATAGTTCTTTTACCTGTTGTGCATGATTTTCCTGTTCAACAGAACCATATCGTGGTACAAGACCAGGAACTGTGGGGATGAAGAATGGTGCCGATTTTGGCACTTTTGGTGGCTCTTTGGGTTTGTTCTTTTGCTGTAAATTGGACATTTTACATCATCATCATCAGCGTCAAGGAATTTCCATATTTATATTGCAGCCTGAACACAAGATTTACCATAATCCAAGTTCTAAAAGGACCTTAAACTTATCTAGTACAGTAAAACTCCATATAACAAATTTAATTCGTATCGCGTGGCTAGTTGTTGTACGATTTTATTGCTATACAATGCATGCATCATAATTCAAATTTCTCTATGGGATGCATCGTAAAACAAATATCTCTGGGGAAAATTGTACAAAGAAAAAAAAAACCATTGTATGATTTTCCCCATAGATAAATTCATTGTACGATGCATCCCACAGGGAAGCATTGCATCGTACAACAACAAAAATCGCTGTATGATGTAACTTTTCCAAATTCAATTCATTGTACGATTTATTCATTGTATAATGCAATCATTATACAAGGATCCACTGTAATTTTAAATCAGTCACAAAAAGAACCAATGAAACCAATGTATACCAACCAAATTCAAATGCCTCCTAGAGCACTAAAAAAAATTGTTGTTATGTGGCATCAACTCGGTTCTGATTTAAGACAACCCAAACAAGGTTTTCAAAGTATGTGGGATGATTTTAGTGAGCAGTTTATCACTGCTACCCAACAACTCAATGAGTTTCCATGGCTGAGTAGGGTTTCAAACCAAGGTTTCCTGGGTTGTAGTTTGACATTCTAACCAAGGCATCCATAAAATGCATATTACTAATCACAGAAGATGAAAACATTAGCTTATGTGAGTGGGGCAGCTTTTAAAAATTTCAGTGGTACATTTTTAACCCTAGTAATTTCTATAAACTGATTGTAAAAAGGATACCAATTTAGTATATTTTTGCCTCAAGTAGCTTTCAGTTTTTGTAGTTAGAAGAGAAAGAAATCTCTATAAAGACCCATATTTGTTTCTATGAACCAGTTTTTTACTGGAAAAATATCCCCCCCCCCTGAATACTGTATATCTATTATTAATCACAAGTTTTTTTCTTTCTAAAATATTGTGTACAGAAAGAAAAATGTAAATGGCTGACATCTGGAGACATGATTGATTCCAATGCCAGGTGTATGATACATTGTAAGTCTGGATCTTCAAAAAGTAGCAAAAAACTTTGCACCTGTGGTGGAATTCTACCCATTGTCCCTGGAAAAGATTTAAGAATCTTTAATACAGGAATACCTCAGATAATGCTAAGACTTGGTTCCACAAGTCTTGGATGATATCTGATTTTTAGTGTTATCCGATGCATGTTAAAATCCTATGGGATGGATCGGATAACGTTAAAGCTCCATAGAGATATATTGTAACTGCACAGGCTTTAGCGGTTGTTATCCGATCCATCCCATAGGACCTTAACGTTATACGATCCAATTCTCCTCCCCAGATTACTTAACGTTATGCGACTTTAGCATTATCCGAGGTAAACGTTATCAGGGATATTACTGTACTGGAAAAAACAAGCAAGAGAGGATTTTCTAAGGATTTCTGAACCTCCAGAGTACTGAAGATTATCTCACACTATTGCCTTGAAGACACTGTGGTCGACTGTCTGCAACAGCTAAGAAAGGAGTTTCCAACTTTTTTAAACCGGGGGCTGGGTCACGATCTCTCAGTCAGCTTCAAGGGCTGGACAGCCATTTTGTCCTGCCTGCACGATGGGGAGTGACCACTTTGTTCCAATCGGCTTCAAAGGGATGGCCATTTTGTTTCTCAAATGTCCTTGGAGGGGTGGGGGCACATGAAATGGCGCCATGGGCCAGATCCAGCCCACAGGCCTTAGGTTGGGAACCCCTGATCTAATATAACAGTCACATCTAATCCAAACCTTTAAATATGCAGTAGAAGGCTGGTACAGTACCTTAATAATATCAAGATTGAGGAGGTTCTTCCATCTGGATTCTGGCAGCAAAGAAAGGGTCACTAATGCTTCTCCCAGCTGTTCCACGGAATCATGTTCTATCATTTCATCGCTTATTTCCTCCTCTTCAGTAACATCCACATCTTTCAATTGTAGCACGTAGATAAAGATATATCAATATATATGTAAAACTGAGAAAAATGCATTTAAATAACATCAAGTCCTGAATTGTGAGGGAGCCGCCCAACTATTCTGGCATAAATCTATACTACAGCAACAGCCCCCCACATTTTAATTCAAAATAAAGTGTGGTTGACTAGTTTTGTGAAGAGCATAACATATGTATGCAAGCAGTAGTATTTCATTGGCTCCAGCTCCACTGAAAATTAAAACATCTGACTACAGGAGCATCTTTGGCATGCATAACACTGTCACTTTCTGTGGCATTGAGCACTAGACCTATTCTTTTGACTGGTGTTTGCAAAAAGACTCTAAGCACATGCCTTAAAGTCTAAATAGAGCCCCACTTCTGGAACAAATACAGTCCCAATTCCTAAAAAGTGTTTTTGGAAGTGATAGCAACACATCTGTCCCTGCAGTCAGAACAGAATTGGGCTTCCACTCCGTGTATAGCCATTTAGTATTTAAAACATTCTCCTATTGGTTGAGGACTCAATCAATGGACTCTAATAGGCTTCCCAAATTATGCTTAACCGAACAGACAAAGTGGGATCATCCCAAATCCTGGGTTAGTCAACTCTGTGAATTAATTTCTCATTATGGGTTTTCAGTTCAGTATTTGCTCTCAGTGGCCACTCAGGCCAAGGAAATTTTTAAACAGAGAGTCTTAGATATCAGTGCGCAATCTGACTTGGAACTACTGGCCAAAAATGGTTCTTTAAAGTGGCTGGCTGCTAACAAAATTGCGTTTCAACCTGAACAATATTTAGTGATGTACCTCCCTCATCCTTTAAGAAGGGCTTACTGTAGAGCCAGATTCGAGTTACTAGATTCCATGAATAAATATGGGTGTTTTCACCACGTACCATATCATGTGCATATGTGGTTCTCCAAATATTGAAAATATCTCTCATACTGTATTTTATTCAATTGCTAGTTATACACTGATATTAGATTTAAATATCTGACATCCCTATTGGAAAAAGCAACTCTCTGGGACTCTAATCACAAACTATCCTATCTCCTCCTGGGTTCTAACATGCACACTGTATGTAGAACTGTCAAGTTTATAATTAAGGTATCAGTTAAAAGAATCCAATATATAAATCAAATTGGGGTATCCTGCAAGGGAAATTCACTTATCTGACTATGGATATGCATGTATTAACTGTATTAAGGCACCTTCTCCAGTTTACATTCCTTTTAAAAGTAGCTCAGGAATGTACATATTGTAGTTTTATTGTATTTTTACTGTATTTCATTGCACTCCATTGTATTGCACAGATTTTAATTCTTCTGCTATGTTACTGATAAGGTTGTAAGACTAATCAATTAATAAACATTCATTCTAATTCATTCACATGCCTTAATGTTTTAGTAATCTTCAGTGACAGTACAGTTACAACAATTTTTTGTAACTTATTATTACATAATTTCACGTATTGATTAGGTTCTGCAATCCACTACAACTTCTGCCAAATAAAACATGTGGTCTTTAAGAGGCTACAATACTCTCTGTTGCTTTTACTGTAAACTAATTAAAATAAATAAAAGCATAAAATACATATTTAACAAACCACGGAAACAAACCCAACAAAAACATTATCATTTGTCTTCTGAAGTTAGTGACTCAAATCATACAATTGGGAATCTACTTCAGGGCATGAATCTAGAATGACGTCTACCTTTGCGTATAGACACAAAATGGTTGAACCACCCCGAGTCAGGTTTCCTGAGTGGGCAGCATACAAGTATGAAATTTAAATTTAAATTAAATTAAAACTAGACTACTTCCAGTTCCATGACACACATTCTCCCGTAATTTCCTGGCTGATATATCAGTTCTGCTTTCCGTTTAAAAAATGACACAACATCACTATATTGGAACAATTACCGCACTGTCTAAAATATTACCATTGCTGGGGGGTTGTCTGCATGGATTAACACAATGCAAAAGATAACATCAGGTTGCATGGGAGTGCCTTTCCCCTCCCTAACATGGAATGTAGTTTCTGAAACTCTCTGTGCCAAACAAACACTTAAATATGTTTACGTTCATTCTATATGAAAAACACGCTTAAAAGCAAAACCTGAGCCCTAAGTAGGAGACTGGTGAGATGGATTTCCCAAGTCCTTGTCTTGCAAGAGGAAAGCTTTCATGTTTGCATTGTTATATCTACAAACTGAGGAGCATTTTGTGGTTATTTATTTATTTATATTTCACACTTGCTAACCCGCCCCAATCGGGCAAGCCCGACTCTGGGCGGCTTACAACCCAAGTTAAAACACATCAATAAAAAATTTAAAAATTCATGGACTAAAACAGTATCTGGGGGTGTCGTCAGAAGGGTAAAATCCTTAGACTAACCACCCCACATGGGATCCCACATCCCTGGAACCCCACACATGTCCTGCCAGCCAGGTCTTTAAGCTCTTCCGGAAGGACAGGAGCTCTGTCTGCATGCGCAGCTCAGTTGGGAGGAGGTTCCAGAGGGCTGGGGCGAACTCGGAGAAGGCCCTCTTCCTGGTGCTAGCGAGGTGAGCCTCCCTAGCCGATGGTACAACAAGAGAGCCCCTCCGATCCGCCCTGGTGGGACGGACAGATGTTCTTAGGGTGACGCGGTCTCTTAGGTATCCTGGCCCACTACCATATAGGGCTTTAAAGGTAATGACCAGCACCTTGAATTGCACCCGGAGACAAACTGGCAACCAATGCAGCTCCCTAAGCAGTGGAGAGGCCCGAGCATAACGCCCGCGCCCCATCACTACCCGGGCTGCCGCATTTTGGACCAGCTGCAGTCTCCGAATGGTCACCAAGGGCAGCCCCATGTAGAGCGCATTACAGTAGTCAAGTCTGGAGGTGACCAAAGCGTGCGTGACCATAAGCAAGGCGTCCCGGTCGAGGAGCGGGCGTAACTGGCGTATTACACGAAGTTGTGCAAAAGCCCTCCTGGCCACGGCTGCCACCTGCTCATTGAACAGTAGCCGTGAGTCCAGGAGGACCCCCAGATTACGCACCGGGTCTGTTTGGGGCAAAACTGCCTCATCCAGAACCAAAGCTGGTAACTCCCGTGTCAACGCGGGGCCCCTTACCCATAGCCACTCAGTCTTACCGGGATTCAGCTGTAGCCCGTTTTCCCCCATCCAGACCTCAACAGCCTCCAGGCACCTGGAAAGGACTTCCACTGCACCGCTTGGGTCCCCACGGGCTGAGATGTACAACTGGGTATCATCAGCATACTGATGATACCGTACCCCGTGGGAACGGATGATCTCACCCAGCGGCTTCATGTAGATGTTAAATAGGAGAGGAGAGAGTACCGAGCCCTGAGGCATCCCATACTGCAGGGGCCTAGGGCTGGACTCCTCCTTCTCCAGGCACACCGACTGGGTCCTGTCCCTCAAGAATGAGGAAAACCAGGACAACACTGTGCCCTGGATCCCCAAACCCCGGAGCCTTCCCAGAAGGATGCCATGATCGACAGTGTCAAAAGCCGCTGAGAGATCGAGGAGAGCAAGGACAGACGGCTCCCCTCCATCCCGCTCTCTCCAGAGATCATCCACCAAAGCGACGAGTGCAGTTTCAGTACCATATCCGGGCCTGAATCCTGACTGAAACGGGTCCAGATAATCCGCTTCATCCAGGACATCCTGTAACTGCTGCGCCACAGCTTTTTCCAGGACCTTACCTAAAAAAGGTAGGTTAGACACTGGACGGTAGTTGGAAATTACCATAGGGTCGAGGGAAGGTTTTTTCAAGAGGGGGAGCACTAAAGCATGTTTAAATGGTGCTGGAAAATGCCCCTCTTTTAATGAAGCATTAATAATCGCCTCGACCCAGCCACCTGCCACAATCTTGGCAGCTTTAATTAACCAGGCAGGGCATGGGTCCAGTGCACAGGTCGTGGCACGGACAGATACAAGAAGCCTGTCCACTTCCTCAGGGCCAACTGGCTCGAACTGATCCCAGATAACATGGCTAGACTGTGCCTTGGTCAACCCCAGTTCAGTACCTTCCACGCCGGGATTAAACTTTGAGCGGATCTGAGCGACTTTCCCTGCTAGATAATCAGCAAAAACATCAGCAGACCCCTGCCAACCAGGGCCCGGCCCCTCCTTGCCAAGGAGGGACCTGGTCACCCGGAACAGGGCCGCTGGGCGATTATCTGCGGAGGCAATGAGGGCGGTGAAATATTGACGTTTCACCGACCCCATCGCCACTAGGTAGTCTTTAATAGCAGCTCTAACCAGTGTTCGATCGGACTCGCTCCGGGTCTTCACCCAGCGGTGCTCTCGGCGTCTCTTAGCTCGTTTCAGCTCCCTTAGCTCTTCTGTAAACCAAGGGGCAGATCGACCCCCACGAGCGTGGAGAGGCCGTAGTGGCGCGATTACATCCAAAGCTGCGGTCGCTCTCCTATTCCAGGAATCGACAAGGGCTTCGGATGAACCACTTCGCAGGTCAAGAGGACAACACCCCAGTTCCCGTTGGAATCCTTCTGGATCCATTAGTCGCCGGGGGCGGGCCCATTTAATCGGCCCTGCCTCCCTACGGTGAAGTCTCGCCCCCAGGAAGTCCAGAGTCACCAGATAGTGATCTGACCATGGCATAGGAGTGATGTCTAAATTCTGTATTTTCAGATCACTCTGCCACGGCTCCGACAAAAAGATCAGATCTGGGGTGTAGCCACTGCTCCTGGTAGGGCCCTGGATTACCTGGGTCAGGCCCACGGTTGCCATGGAAACCATGAACTCCCGAGCTACCTCAGAACCGATCCCCAATGACCATCCCCAATGGTTAGAGACCAAAAGATCTTTGCCACCACCAGCTGCTAAAGACAACATCTTTTAAACCTAACCAGCACTTGCAAGATAATTATGAATATCTTTTCTTGACTGTCTTACTGCAAGATGCTCTCCTAGATGGCGAACCTTGGCATTCCAGGTGTTCTTGGACTTCAAGAATGAGCGCATATTACTTCCACTTCCAGGAGCGATGAGGGCGGCATGGGCCGGATGAATCGCAGTAAACCCACTCGTGTGGATTCACGGGGGCTTCTGGGAATTGAAGTCCAAGAACATTTGGAGTGCCAAGGTTGGCCATCACAGACCTAGACATATTTCAAAGTGTAGAACAACACCTGGGCTCTTACATGGTTTGAAGGATGCCTTCTCCCTCATAACTTCCCAGGTTAATTGAGAGTGATGCTTCTCACCATTCCATTATTTTTTTTCAAGTCACTCAATGTATTTTAAATCTGTTATTCTCTGGAACTAAAAATACTGTATGCACATAGTATTACCTTGAGCAGGACACGTTCCAGGAAGCATGACTACAGATGGCTCATAATCTGACGGGAGCGGACGCAAGGAGACAAGTGAGTACAATGAGCGATTAGACCTGTAAAAGTAAACAAAAGCAGCAACTGAGTCTGAGGAAAGTACTCTACATATTCCGTGGTTCCATCTTCTATATTTAATGTCAATGACTAGTAGTTGTAGATGTAAAATAGTTTACAATCTTAGAATACTTACAAACAAATAGTCTCAAATCAAATGAAATTGGCTCTATACATACAACAGCACTTTAGATTTGCATCCTAAATGTCAGTTTTAATCCATGTAACAAACCAAACTGCTTCTGAAGATATGACAAATAGAGAGGTAGTTTTAGACATAAGAAAGAACTTTAAAAAGGACGGTAGTAGGCTGCTGAAACCTTGTTTATATCATTCTGTTATATTCTGTTAAAATCATGTACAGTGGTACCTCCCTTAAAGAGCATAATGCCTTCCATGGAATTGGCTCTTTAAGCGAGTTTGTTCTTTAAGCGAAACACCATTGTAAGTGACCAATTGTGACTTCTGGTGGGGGGAGAGGATTGCGAACCCCGATTTATTTGTTAAGCAAGTTTTTGGTTGGTTTTATTTGTTAAGCGAGGTGACCATTCAGAGAAGATTATGCTCTTTAAGTGAGTTACTCTCTAAGTGAGGCGCTCTTTATGCAAGGTTTTACTGTAACAGAATAATGGAACTCACTTCCAAATCGCAGGTGTTTGAATCTAGTTATATTAGGAAAATGGTCCCAATTCACTATCCAAATAATGCACCCTCAAACATTTGCAATTATCTGATGGGTCATTCTGCTGAAAACTAACTCACCAAAGGTAAATTCCAAGATCATCCACATGGGAAGAAGCCAAGAAATCTCCAGTGGGAGACATAGTGATGCTTACTGCTGCTGAATCTAACAGGAAACAATCAACAAGGCTGCAAGAAAAATAATAATATATTATTAAAAACTCATTTTTCTTTTAATGATACCACATATATATGAAGATAACTCATTATGATCTATTTAATTATATTTGTCATAGTGGGAGAATGGACCAGCAAGATCCACTGGAGTACTCACTTTAATATCCTGCCAGTGGTTGTACCACCTAAGTTTGGGGGCTCAAATGGTTTCTCCTCCCATTCCATCATCTTATTTAGCTTACTCTAGGAGGGATGTCTGCCTCAAATCAATCTTAGTACTCTGTGCTATTGACAGAAAGCCTTCATCAATTTGCCAGAAGAGCAATTCAATGGCTAACATTAGCAGAAGGTGAGTGTAGTTTCAGCTCAAAAGTGTGTTTCTCCTATGACACCTCAAGACCTGCTTCTCTGTTTTCATAGGACTACTGTGACTGCATTTCTTTGTTTTCATCAGAATATGAAAGCCAAAACTACAACCAACAATACATGGTCAGGAAGAACCAGACTCCATGTGCACATAGCTACTATAGACAGTCTATATTTTAAACATACAACTTTCTTCCCACCTCAACCCATTGTCATTGCAAGTATGAAGGGAATGAGACTGCTCTGAAATTGGTCTGTTTGTCAACCTGAGAGGCAGGCAAAGGGCAGATGGAAGCGTCTCCTTAATGGATAAGTGGCCTCTCTCTGCTAAGGGGAGTGGTAACACAGCTTAGAGGGCTTCTGTACTTTCCCCCACACATCAGCAAAGCACCTCCATTCAATGTCTAGACCAGGGGTTCCCAACCTACAGCCCACAGGCTGAATTCATCTGGCCCGCAAGCCAGATTGCTGCTGAAGCTGGAAGTGCCCTGATGCCACCAGAAGTGCCAAAGTTGCCACATTTACGGACCAAAATGCCGTGAAAAAAAATCAAAAATGGTACAAAAATGTTCCTCCCGCCCTCCTCCAATGGAAACAGAGGAGGTGGGGAAAACGCCTGGAAACATGGCGCAAAATGCATGCGCTGCCGCCACCGCCGCCACCAGGAGGAACCATGTGACCGGCCCGCTCAGATGACTGCAGAAACTCCCACTGTGGCCTGAGTTTTGCCTCCCCCATGCTGTACTCATAGAAGGAATGTAGGGGTACACAGAAAGAACCTCCTCAAAGATTGTGGTATTTTTTAATTACAATTGAGCATACCCTGGGCAACAGCGACCTTGTTGTGCCAGCTAATCTTTCTCACAGTAGGTCAGGCAAAAAAAGATGCAGAATGAACTCACCGAAAGGTGGCTTCATTTTGGCAGTTTCCCATCTGGCCTAGACACGGAAGAAGCAGAAATGTAGGACATCCATAATTGTTCATTGTGCTATCAACGCCAGCTGGCTCAAAATGCTCTCTGCTCTGTTGGGGTTTCTGTCTCCACTACACAACTGAATGCAGGTTTGAGGGCACCTGTGACCCCCTTTTCCAACCCAATTTATGCACATTCAGGCTGAGTTGGGGAAAAAGTATATTTCCCAAACTATGTTCTGTGGAACACTGGTGGACTTCAATTCCCAGAACTCCAAGTCCGTACATTGGCTGATCTTTGAAGAATTAACTTAGGTTTATGGGAATTGAAATCCAAAATCCAAAGGTTGAGGAACGCTGGCTTATCTCATTCAACACCAACATATGAAATTTCAATATCTTTTATCTTTAATTCTTTGAACCCAGTATCATAGTTGAGGTCTTCTGGGTGATGTAATATTTAAATGTCAATTTAGCATTCCGGGATGAAAGGAAAAAGACAAGTTGAAGCGAGAATACCTGACTGACATACTAAAAGATACGTTTTAAATAAACCCAGTGTCTGTGCCATCTGGCAATGAAATGAACTGTAGTCTAAAATCTCTAGAAAGCCCTGGGGTGATAGAGGTTCCGGATTACACTAAATCTTGGAACAAAGGCAAGAGGATCGTGCAAGCAAAACAAGAAGCTAAAGAATTTAAAACAAGAGAAGTATGGCAAATTATATAGATTTAGGATACAAAAGTAGCATTACTATGTAGGCAGAAAAAATATTTTAACATCTGAAAAAGGATGGATGCCACTGATAATTAAAAGAATCCAATAGATTGGAGGACAGCAAATTGTAGACTGCATACAAATATTGCAGAGGTTATTCAAAAGGCATACTATCTGAAGAAAGACAGAAAGAACCAGCAAAACGATTAAGTCATTAGAACAATTCTTCTGCGAAAAATGTCAGAATGCTGAGGCTGTTTACTTTGCAGGGGAAGAGGAGAGGTGTAACGTTAACTATGGTATGAAGGCGGTAGATATGAACAAGATTTTCTCCTTCTCATAATACTAGAACATAAAATCATTCACAAAAGCTTAATGATGGGAGATTTAAAAAAATAAAAGGAGGCACATCTTGACGCAGTTCATAATCTGGAATTTACTATCACAGGAAGTCCTGGTGGCCACCAGCATGAGTGCCATAAAAGGAAGGTTGGAAAAGATAAAGCTAAAGCTATTGTTTGCTATCAATTAAGGTATCACTTTACCTGCCCACCTACGGGCCCCTAAACTAACATAGGGAAGATGCTACTTTACATTATTTATCTGAGAACCAAAACAGGAGTGCTGTTGTCTTGCTTATGAACTTTTCATGTGCAAATGACTACCTATTGGGTGGACAAGATGGCTCTTTGAGCTGAGCATGCATGGCTTTTGTGTGTTTTAAAGGCTGAAAAAGCCCTAACAAATACCCTCCTATGTTACAAATATATCTTCACAAAAGGGAAAACAAAGATGCAAGCAATTATTAGGCAAGGGATGGACTGCCTATTCTGATCTCAGGCACTTCTTTCTCCCCAACACAAGAAACAATCTTCAAATGGGCTTACTGAAGGCAGGATGCTTCTTCCTTTATCCCAGCCCTACAACCTGAAGCGTTTGCATTGTAACAGAAAGACCCTGTCATGAAACGACATCTTTTTCCTAATGTTCTCAAAGCTTGGAGAGGACCTGGTCTTAACTAGGCCTCAAAAATCGTTTCCCTTCTTTGTCTCACAAGACTGGGTGTCACGAGACAGCTTGTTTTTCAGTTCAAGTCAGTGTTCCCATTCCTTATCTCTAAGCTTGCTGAGTTCACTGATGTTGTGACTACATGTTAGAGCACTGACTGTACACGTGTGTCAACAATCCTATGTTGTGGGAAAGTTTCTAACTGTCTCTGATTGGCCTAAACATGACACATGGTTAAGAATCTCCATCTTGGAGAGAGCAGGAGTTCGCTTTTGGATGTCTATGGAATAACATCTTGGCCTGTGGGACTATTCCTTTTTGTTTTCATCATGGTTACCTAGATTACCTAGGACTATTGCTCTATTTGGTGGACTGTCTTATGCTACTGACCTATGCTTTATGAACCTGATCAATAAACCTACGTTTGCTGCAACAACGTCTCTTCATTGGACTAAAGGGTAAGAGAAGCAATGCATTCACACACAAGCCTCTGAATACACTACCTATTAAACCTCCTTGCAGAAGAGAAGCAGCTTAGCTGTATTGCCGGCCAGCTCGCCCTCTGGGGGCTTTGGTTTAGGAGGTCCAGAGCAGAGGGGGCCGGCTGGTTTCGTGACAGATCCACTAGAAAAGGATTACTAAATCAAATGCAGATGCTAGCAAAGCAGCTAAAACACCGCTATGATTGGGATTCTTCATCTATGTTTCTTCTTTAGGACTCCAAGTTCTGTTTTCTGTTTCAGAGATCTATGTTGACCTGCCAACTCAAGCCAAAGACTCTAACTTATTCATAAGCTAGATAGCACTTGACTGGCCCGCAGCCTGAAAAGTTTGGGGACCCTTGTATACTGACATCACAATCCCCTCTAGAGATGGAATGGGAGACTGAATATAACAGGTATTACTGTAGTGTGTGTCTTGACGAGTGCAGATAAATCCCCCTCCCAAATTATATTTAATGAATCCAATTTAAGAAATGAAATAGAGCATTTACCAGAAGTAGTAGCAAAAAGGGCCCTCCAACGCGAATTAGAAGATAAAATAAATAATTACATTCATTTCAGAATCCCTCTAGGTGGGGGGTAGGGGAATAAATTGTGTGTCAAGTTAAGCCTCATGTTTCATAGACAATATTAAGAGTGTGACCTTAAGGCCATGCTGCCAACTCTAAACAGATAACAACAGGCAGAATGCTAACGTTTGTCTCTTAATCCATTTTCGTCCACTTGGAAACTGACGGTGCAGAAAAGCAATAAAAAGCTCCCCCCTTTTGACGTCTTGCATACAAGCCATTTATGACCTATGTAATTCCAGTTCCTTCCTTTATTGATTTCTGACTATGCTGCAAATTAGAGGGAACATTTTGTTTTTACTATGCATTTTTTGAAATTCAAAAAACTTATGCAAACAGTCTTAATCGTTTGTAGATTCATTCTAATATGATTTTTTAAAACTATCAATGGGATAATATGTAACCATTTTTACAATGACATACTTCTCTGGCCTAAAATTACCTCAGTATTTCTAAATATGAGTAGGGCATTAAAACTTACTGCAGAATCCAACTACAGCCATGTATCATAAACTGGAAACTGCACTACTGAGGTGCATAATAATCTGGGCTGTCTGCTGCACATTCACACACACCTGGGTTATGTCTCCAGGTATGTGACAGATGGCCAGAAAACTATGATGGCCAATGGCATGACTCCCCTTATGTAGTATGCTACAACAGGACTTTGTCCACTTTTGTATCCATAAAGAAACCTTCTAGACCTTCAGTGAATCTTAAATCTGGTTTATGGCTTGAAAGTAATCCCTAAACCTACTTACCATCCAGATGGTAGATCCCAAGTCCTAATGGTACAGTCCATAGATGCAGTTATTAACCAGCGACCATCAGGACTGAAAGTCTAGAATAAAAAAGCATTCATCATTGGGTAATAAACTGATGGCCCACAAATTGGCTGTTAGTATCTTAGCCAGAAGTCACGTAGCAGTTTTATCTCATCTTAAACAATGTCTATTGTGATAAAACTAAAAGCTAGAACATGACTAAAACAGGAATGGAGAATATATCGCCTTGCAGATAGTATCAGTATGTTATTTCCACCATTTTTTATTTTTTTGCCATGCTAGCTATGGCTCATGGGAGTCGCAGCTCAACACTGCTGCACAGCTGACCCCGGGCCCCAACCTCCTGGGGCTGGGGAGAAAAGCCACGGGCTTCTCCGGACAGCCCAACACCGCCACCCAGCTGACCTCGGGGGTTCCTTCCGGGGCCAGGGAGAAAAGCCATGGGCTGCTCCAGCTGACCTTGGGCCCCACCTTCCTGGGACCAGGGAAGGGTCCCCTGCCCACTGAATGCTCGGAGGGAAGTGACTGTTTTGTAATTGTCTTATGACATGCACTGATATTGATGTATTTGTTGTTATTTTGCTGCTGTTATTTTTCTGTGTTGCTGCATTGTATTATACTGTATGTTTTATTGTCCTGGAGCCCGGGACGCCGAAGCTGACACCCTCCTCCCGCCCTCACCACCGGCCGGAGTGGAGGGCTTTAAAAGCCACGGATGCGGTGGAGGACACTGGGCCTGGCCCTCGTTGGGGACGTTCAAGCAGCAATGACTTTTTGAAGCGGCTGGAGGGAGGCCACCTCCATGTTTTGGCCCCGGGACTCGTCCATCTGTGTATGAACTGTTGTTTTCTTATGGTTAAGGTGAGAGCCCTGACATTGTCGGATCATGTAGTTTATTTTTATATTGTATTCTATTATTGAAACTATGTTATGTATATATAACTGGAATTGTACTTTGTAACCTTATTTTGCAGTGTCGTTTTGTTTTGTTGCACTGCTGTACTGTATTGTTATTTATTGCATTATACTGTATGATTTTTGATTATGTTTATTACCTTTGATTGTCTGATATGTATGGTTTCTGTAAACCGCCCTGAGTCGGTTGCACCGAGTAGGGCGGTATACAAATCGAATAAATGAATGAATGAGTGAATGAATGAATTGTATTCAATTTTAAATGTACTGTGATATATTGTGATTGCTGTTAGCCACCCTGAGTTGCGTAGTTGAGTGGGCGGCATACAAATCCAATCAATCAATCAACATTTTGAGGGCAGCACATTCTAGCTGACCTACTCTATCAGTTGCCTAAGTAGTGCTATCTAGCAAATTACATCATATACTAGTGACTTCTGTCTATATTCAGTGGTGGGATGTCAAAAAATTTACTACCCCACTGTGATGTCATCACAGTGTGGGTGGAGCTAACATCATGATGTCATGACATCATGACGTGGACGGGCCCAAAGGAAAAATAAAAAAATAAAAACATAAAAACATAAAATAAAAATAAGCACACACACACACCTCAACCCACCCACCCACCACACAAACCCGTAAATAAATTAAATAAATACTAATAGGTACTAAGGTTTTGCCTAACCAGTTCTCTAGGATAATATGCCTTAATGTAAATGTAAAACAGCTGTACCTCCTTAAGGGTTCTCCAATTGGAACAGCAATTGGAACAGCACAGGTGTAGCTTATTGATGAAGTAACTCCAAGACTTTGCTTAAAAATTCCAAGCAAGGCCGCCAGGCCTTTTTAGGAACTGTGATAGTACGTCAATATAGGTAAAGGTATTATATACACACAGACACACCACATCCAAAGGTAAGTCACTTACCCTGGCAGCAGGCTATAGGGAGCTTCAGGCTAGCAGCTTCTCTTCCTCTTCCCCGCTGGGGAGAACAGCAAGGAGGCCGTGCATACGCGCCAAGCACTGTATGTGTGCATGCACACCAAGTGCTTGGAGCGGATGCGCAGTGGGGGAACTAGTGAAAAGGTAAGCCCCGAAGGTGGTTCTCCCCAAAAGCTGCTACCGGTTCTCCGGGACACTGGGGAAAGTTACTACCGGTTCTGGCGAACTGGTGCGAACCTGTTACAACTCATCACTGTCTATATTGATATTCTGCACCACATCCTGTTCTTTGTAGAAGCCCAATGTATCTTGCAGACATCTCCACACACACACACAAATCCCAATGAATGTTGAATTTACAAGATTCACTTCCACTCCTTACAATGGCAGGGACATCAACAAGTTAATGAATTGAGGATTCAGATGCTAGGAAGCCATAGTCTACTAAATTGAGTATAAAAACATCTTCTAATTCCACAAGAATTGTTCAAAACTGGATGTATGTACAAGCCAAGAATACTTAGGAAAACCTACAGACTAACAAAAAGCAGAGGAATACAAAATTTATATTCCTTCATTTAAAAAGTTCAGAGTGACTTTAAATAGGATTCCAGTTATTCATACAATAAGGAGGGTGTTGCATGTCCTCTCTTTCCTTGCTGGTCAAGAATTTTATATTTTCAGGCCAAACAGTTCATATATAATTCCAACATTTCCTTCTGCGCAATTCTCTGAAGTGCAAGGCACATAGCCTTTCACATTAGTTTAGACAGAAGTGTGTAGATGAAAACATACCATGTCATTTATTTGGCCTTGGTGCCCAGAAAACCGTCTCACAATTTTTCTTGTCTCTATATCCAGAACTACAATGCTGAAGTCATCCATTGCAATTCCTAGAATGCCACTAGGGAAATTAATTAGAATATAAAGAATCGTTCAAAATACATAGTGACTGTCCTTATCCAATACTTTTAGAAACACTACTATTTTTTTTCAAAAGACCAACCATATAGCTTTAAAACAGACCTCTGAAGGGATAGTTATGGATAAAGCTGTCTTAAATATTATTCCGTGTATGGATGGGGGTAAAGAGCCACACGTTGAATCTAACAAGGACACATGCAAGGCATGAAGAGCAATCAAAATCAATATATTAGCAAGTTATTCAGAATACTGCAGCAGAATTTCCTGAGATCAACCTGTTAGTTGTCCAGAAACCCTGTGTGAATGGTTACAAGAAAACCTTTGCACCGTTTTATGAAGAGTAACCATTTAGCCATATCTGTTTTTCACATTTTATCTCTATATTGTAATTTTATCATGACAGTCAAGGGTTAAATAGAACATTTATTACTACTCAAAGAGGTACAGAGAACATTATCTTTAGAAGCCACAAGGAATGAAATACTATGGGTGCAACTGTTTTCTGCAAGTAAGAATACAATACTGTAATACCTCGGATAACAATTGCCTCGGATAACGCTAAAATTGGATGTTGGGGAATTAGAGGTAAACATTTGCATTGCACAACATTAAGATAACATTGTGCGATGCAATTGTTTGCCTCAAATTCCCCGACGTTGATCTCTGCCCCAAAGCCCGCAAGGCTAGAGACCAGCCCTGCAGGCTTTGGGGCAGAGATCTACTGAGGCTTAGACCCCCGGTTTGGTTGGGGGGAGATCGGGCACGCATGCCTGTTCCCTGTCCCAGCCAAACCGGTGCTACAGGCTCTCTGCTTTGGGTTGAGATGGCTGGGGGTGGAAGGCACCTCCAGCCATCCCGATCCCAAAGTAGGCAACCCAGGCGGGATACCTGCTTTAAGATCGGGCTGCCTGGGAGTGTCAGGCACCTCCAGTCAGCAGGCAACCCAGGCAGGCTGCCTCCTTTAAGATCAGGCTAGCTGGGGGTACCTCCTCAAGCAAACTAGATGCCCCTATGTTCCCTTTCCTCTTTGGAAAGGGAACAGGGCTTTTTTAAAAACGTTGTGTGATCAATGCATCGCACAACGTTAAAAAACGGATAACGTTATGACTTGTGGAACCAAGTCATAACATTATCAAAGTTACTAGTGTAATGAGGTATAGAAATGTTTTAAGCATTTTAACCACAATCTAACAAATTGTGTTGTCTCACCTGTCTCTGTGAAGCAATATCTTGCTTGGAGAAGAAGGAAGATTAATGGAATGGACAAGGCTTGTGGTCTTGAATTTCCAAAATTTGATTAACCCCTCACTTCCCGCAGTGATTGTAAGTTGATTTAATCCATCCACTGCTACTCCTCTTATGGAACCTTCATGAGCTTTAATAAAAAAAAAAGGTGATTAGCATTCCCTTTTAATTTATTTCCACTTTATGGGCTCTATGAAGCAAATAGTTTAATCTCATACAGATGATAAATTTAAATCTAGATAGACATATCTTTTGCATAGCTCACACTCTAAACACTGTGACATCTCCCAGGAGACCAGAACTGAACCAATATGTCATCTTTTCTTGCAATATGATATGCTCTATTTGTTCTGGAATTCCAGGAAAATTACCATCTTTCTTTTGCATGACAAAACCATGTCACCAGATATGCTAGGAAGATATTATCATAAGAATACGCAGTTGCAAAATCATGATTTCGGAATAAATTTTAATTAAAAGTTCACTGGCATAGATAAACTGAGATGTGTATCACAGGTTAGAAAAATCATTATGATACTTCTCAGGAAGACTGGAGAATCTGTGGCCCTCTATATGATGATGGACTACAGCCCCCATGACCCTTCACCATCAGCCAGACTGTAGAGCAGGGGTGCTCAAACTTTTCAGGCTGCGGGATGGTCATGTGGTTCAGGGAGTTGGTCACTATGGCCCAGGGATCCAGCCCCCCCACGCCAAGTGGCCCAGGGATCCAGCCCCCAATACCAATTCATCCAGCCCAAGATGCCCTCCTCACTCCTGGAAGCAGAAGTAAAAGACGCTTGTATGCCTGTTTTACTTCCACTTCCAGGAGCGACCAGGGCTTCACGAGCTGGATGAATTGGCATTGGGGGCTGGATCACCCCCCCAGGCCATAGTTTGGGCATCCCTGCTGTAAAGAGTTGATGGGAACAGGAAACTAGTAACATATAGTGGGCCACAGTTTTCCTATCCCTGGTTTTCAGACATGCAATTATTCCTCTCATTATTTCTGGATTGTATCAGGTGATCAATCATGTATTAAGTTCATGAAGCTTTATTTCCAACCTCTATTTAATGGCTAAAATATGCTGACATTTTAAATTTAAGCCAATGATCTGTCACTTAATAGCAGCAACAATTACACTTATATACTGCTTGATAGCACTGAGAGCATTAGCATTACCCACGAGGAATTAGCATTTTGTCCCCAACGCACTGGGTACTCATTTTACCAACCTTGGAAGGATGGCAGGTTGAGTCAACCTTCAGACAGTTGAGATTAAACTCAGATTGTGAGCAGTTTGATTACATTACTGCAATTTACCCAGCCACCATGGGCTGGCTCAAGTAGCTAGAGCTGCTAGACTGACCTCTATTTCCAGAAGAACATTCGTTGTTAAATGGTCAAACTGTTTTATTTTTCTTCTGTCTCATTTATATACCACTTTATGCACCACTTCGCATGGACTAAACACACAATATGTGTATGAGTCAGTGCTTAGTTCCCACAGCATTTTATGCATATAAGATGATGCTGCACCTCGCACCCTTCCGACCCTGCTACCGGCCGGGAGGATAAAGGAGCCCCCGTGTCGATGGGAGGCTCAAAGACGCCGTTGCAGGCAATGAGAAGCTGTTCCTGCCCACCCTCCGGGCCCCTCCATCTATGCCCGGAAGAGGGGTAATTGCTGCTGGCTGTGGGTGGTGGAAGGACGCTGTATGTATGATTTAACTGTAATTTAATTGTATTGTAATATTGTATTGCTAGAGTATATTTCTATATTGTATCTCCCCATTGTACTATTACATTGTATTGCTAGACTTGTTTCACTACATTGTATTGATTGTATTGTTTTGCATTTCAATTTTGTACAATTTTTGTATTAAATCTAGATCAGTTCGATCCAGTTGACCCTGAGGAAGTGGACAGACTTCTTGGATCTGTTCGTGCCACGGCCTGTGAATTGGATCCATGCCCTGCCTGGCTAATTAAAGCATCAAAGGCGGTGGTAGGTGGTTGGGTCGAGATGATTATAAATTCATCATTGAAGGAGGGGTCTTTCCCAGCACCGTTAAAACATGCTTTGGTGCGCCCCCTCCTAAAAAAACCATCTCTCGACCCCACGGTAATTTCGAACTACCAACCAGTATCTAATCTACCCTTTTTGGGTAAGGTGCTGGAAAAGGCTGTGGCACAGCAGTTACAGGAAGTTCTGGATGAAGCGGATTATCTGGACCCTTTTCAGTCAGGATTCAGGCCCGGATATGGTACTGAAACTGCACTGGTCGCTTTGGTGGATGATCTCTGGAGAGAGCGGGATGGAGGCCATCCGTCTATCCTTGCTCTTCTCGATCTCTTGGCGGCTTTCGATACCGTTGATCATGACATTCTTTTGGGAAGGCTCCAAGGATTGGGGATCCAGGGCACTGTGTTGGCCTGGTTTTCCTCATTTCTGAGGGGCAGGACCCAGACGGTATGTCTGGAGAATGAGAGGTCCAGCCCTAGGCTCCTCCAATATGGGGTGCCTCAGGGCTCGGTACTCTCACCTCTCCTGTTTAACATCTATATGAAGCCGTTGGGTGAGATCATCCGTTCCCACGGGGTAAGGTACCATCAATATGCTGATGATACCCAACTGTACATCTCAGCCTGTGGGGACCCAAGCGGTGCAGTAGAAGTCCTAACCAGGTGCCTGGAGGCTGTTAGGGTCTGGATGGGGGGAAACGGGCTACAACTGAATCCCGGCAAGACTGAGTGGCTATGGGTAAGGGGCCCTGTGCTATCCCGGGAGCTTCCAGCTTTGGTTCTGGATGGGGCAGTCTTGCCCCAAACAGATCCGGTGCATAATCTGGGGGTCCTCCTGGACTCACGACTACTGTTCGAAGAACAGGTGGCAGGCGTGGCCAGGAGGGCTTTTGCACAACTTCGTGTAATATACCAGTTACACCCACTCCTGGACCGGGACTCCTTGCTCAGGGTCACACATGCACTGGTCACCTCCAGACTTGATTACTGTAATGCGCTCTACATGGGGCTGCCCTTGGTGACCATTCGGAGACTCCAGCTGGCCCAGAATGCGGCTGCTTGGGTAGTGATGGGGTGCGGGTGCTACGCTCGTGCCTCGCCACTGCTTCGGCAGCTGCACTGGCTGCCAGTATGTCTCCGGGTGCAATTCAAGGTGCTGGTCATTACCTTTAAAGCTTTATATGGTAGTGGGCCAGGATACCTTAGAGACCGTGTCACCCCAAGAACGTCTCTCCATCCCACCAGGGTGGATCGGAGAGGCTCCCTTGCAATTCCATCAGTTAGAGAGGCTCACCTCTCTAGCACTAGGAGGAGAGCCTTCTCCGTGACCGCCCCGGCCCTGTGGAACCTCCTGCCAATCGATCTACGTCAACAGACAGAGCTCCTGCCCTTCCGGAAAGGCCTTAAAACCTGGCTGGCAGGACAAGTTTGGGGATCAATGAACACTGGATCCCATGTTGGGTGGCTTATCAGATGATATAGCCACCCTTTGCTCTTACCCTTACTCCTGTTTTTTTTAGCAATTTTTTAGTAATTTTATAACTCGGAAATGTTTAATTCCTTTTTAGCCTAACTTTTAATATTGTATTGATTCATATTTTAACTGTTAATAGGGTATTGGATATGGATCTGTGGTTTTCAACTATGTATTTTTAAATTTGTTGTGTAAGCCGCCCAGAGTTGGGTTTTACCCGATTGGGGCGGGATAACAAGTTGAAATAATAATAATAATTATCTATATTATTATATGTATATGTGTACACTTTATGACTGTGAGCTACCCAATATAGGTTATTTTGTAATTGACTGTTTTATTGGGTATTAGTGGTATATTTTGTTGTGGAAATTGTAATGTTTATTTGTGATTATATATTGTTTTGTAAACCACCCTAAGTCAGTTTTCACTGAGTAGTGTGGCATATAAATCTAAAAATAAAATAAAATATCAACAAAGGTAATTTTAGAAAGAACCCCCCTCCCCGAATATTTCAACTCCAGAACAATATGTTGCCTCAACTTCAGCTCCAAGATTTGTGCATAGAACAAAACAAAGAAATTAGAATTAGAATGTTCAAAAGTTTCAGATTTTCACCTTTTTCTCCACCAAAACGTCCTCTGTGAATGCCAGATTGCATATTGTATACATCCACATGTCCTGTTGTAAGTCCAATTACTGCAAAGTTTCCACAGGAAGTGATATCTGCTGCCTTTCAGCCAAAAGAGAATGCCAACATTATTTCTATAAATAACATTTTTCATCTCCTTCTAATGTCATTTCCTGGCTGTGTTAGAATGAAAAACTTAAGAAAACAAGAAAACCTGTGTCCCATATGAAGAACACAGTAGTATAATAAAATTTTACTTTATCACACATTATGCTTTGCCCATGATTTATTCTGTTTGGTTTATCATTTGTTTAATTTATATTACGTGTAAAACTATTCTAATTTTTTGTACACCACCCAGAGTGGGAGACTATCCCAGGTGGCTGGGATATAAATGTAATAAATTAATAATAATAACCATCTACTTCATTATTGTGACTAAAAATGTCATCCTCCTTACACGATCTGATAGCAATTATTCAATGTAAACTAATTTTTAAAACTAATTTTCATTTGAACTGATTAGCTGAATCAACTTTTTGAATATCAAAACTGCATTATACATAAATGCGTCATAAACTTGTATGTATACTGTGTACTCCGGTGTCCAGTCATGCCTGCCACGTGTCCACGGAAATGTCTGCAGATGCAGAGTGCTGGCTCTTTGGCTATAAATGGAGATGAGCACTGAATGCTAGAGTCAGATATGACTGGTTTTCAAGCAAGGGCAACCTTTACCTATACCTATGCATGTATGTATGTTGTCTATACACTTCTTTCTCCTCACAAGGGACCCAATGTGGCGCAAAGCAATTAAAACTATACAATGATCACAGTTCTAAAAACGCCATCAAGCTCTATTAAAAACCAATTAAACATTTGTCAATATTAAAACCAAAATTAAACACAATTTAAGACATTCAAGAAACATTTAAAAATCTACAAATTCAATAAATATAGCATTCTTGAGGCTCCCACTTATTTCTTAAAGACCTGCCTAAAAAGGGAGCACTTTGTCTTCTTCTGACAAGAAGGTGGAGCAGGTCAACCTAGCTTCAGGCATTCCAAAAGCTGGAAACAGGCTTTGAGAAGGCTCTCTCTAGGCTCTCTCCCCCATGTCCTCACTGGAAGCAAGGAGGAGGAAAAAAGGTATCCCCAGAAGATCTTAACATTCAAGAAAGCTTATGTAGGGTGATTTGGTATGAGAAAGTGAACTTGATCCACAAAGACTAATATTAAAATATAGTTGTTAATCTTTAAGGTGCTACTATAATTTTGTCTTCTTTAATTTCTTTTCTTGTTTCATTCACATGTGCAGAGGAACGTAGCTGCTCCTTAGAATAGTCCTTCAAAGGGCACAGACCTCAGCTATAAGGCTCATAATCAGCACTTTGAACTGGGCCCAGAAACAAACTGGCAACCAGTGAAACTGTTCTAGTAAGGGGATTACACAGTAACAGAAACCAGTGCCAGCCAGCAGCCTGGCTTCAGCATTTTGAAACAGTTGCAGTTCATGAACACTCCTCAAAGGCAACTCCAAACAGAACATTTTGCTGTAATCCAAACAAGGTTAACTAAAGCATGTTCAGTCGCACAGTCGATTCCGACTCTTTGTGACCCCATGGACCATTGTCTGCCAGGCACTTCTGTCCTCCACCATCCTCCTCAACTCGCTCATCTTTGTGCCCATTGTGTCTACAATACCATCTAGTCATCTGATTTTTGGCCGCCCCCTTCTTCTTTTGCCCTCCACCTTTCCCAGCATCAAGGCTTTCTCAAGTGAATACTCTCCTCTCATTTGATGTCCAAAGTACTTTAGCTTCATCTTTACTATTTGACCTTCTAAGGAGCAGTCAGGGTTGATTTCTTCTAAGATTGACCTATTTGTTCTCCTCGCTGTCCAGGGAGCTCTCAAAACTCTCCTCCAACACCACATCTCAAAGGCATCTATTCTTCTGCGCTCAGCTTTCCTAATAGTCCAGCTCTCACAACCATACATTGCCACAGGGAATACCATTGCTTTGACTAGACGAATTTTTGTTTGCAATGTGATGTCTCTACTTTTCACCAAGTTCCCAAGGTTTCTCATCGCTTGCCTCCGAAGAATCAGTCGCCTTTTTATTTCATGGCTACAATCTCCATCTGCAGTGAGCTTTGATCCTAAGAAAGGAAAATCTGTCACTGCTTCTACTTCTTCCCCATCTATTTTCCAGGGACTGAGAGGGCCTGTATTTTAGGTAACTATTTTATTGTATTTTAGGTAACTGTATTTTATTGTTCTCTTTTATTATTGATTTTACATTATATGTATTACTATGTATGTGAAGTTAACTTCAACAATTTAAAGAAGCTTACTGTTGCATATACACCAAGAGGCTTATTTTTGTTGAAGTCTTTTGGTTTCAGTTTATGGATACCCATTGAAGTTTTCTGATAATTCCACGTAGTACAAGTTACATAACCTTGATGGCAAGCAATGATTCCATCCCAGTCACTCTGTCGAGCTGTCTCTGAAAAGCAATCAAAATTCATTAAATGCAGAATTCTTACTGAATACAGTCAAACCTTGCATAAAGAGTGCTTTGCTTAAAGAGTAACTCGATTAAAGAGCAGAATTTTCTCTGAATGTTCGCTTTGCTTAACAAATAAAACCAACCAAAAACTCGATTAACAAATAAATCGTGGTTCGCAATCTCCCCCACCAGAAGTCACAATTGGTCACATACAATGGTGTTTTGCTAAAAGAGCAAACTTGCTTAAAGAGCAACCCTGTGGAACACATTATGCTTTTTAAGCGAGGTACAAATGTATATAAGGGTGAGTTCAATCAAACAGGGAATGGACTGAACTGGGAACTTCAGATAAACTATTTAAAGTTTCTAGACAGTTAAAACGATGGTTTGTTATGATTAACAGTTACAAATGGTTTGGATAACTATACAGTCAAACCTCGCATAAAGAGTGCCTCGCTTAAAGAGTAACTCGCTTAAAGAGCAGAATTTTCTCTGAATGTTCGCTTCGCTTAACAAATAAAACCAACCAAAAACTCGCTTAACAAATAAATCGGGGTTCCCAATCCCACCCACAATTGGTAATTTACAATGGTGTTTCGCTTAAAGAGCAAACTCGCTTAAACAGCAATCCTGTGGAACGCATTATGCTCTTTAAGTGAGGTACAACTGTAGTTAAATCAGACCTAGATGAGGAATAAATATGTAATAAAGAAAACACAAGTAGCTGCATATAAAGAATGACACTGATATATAGGAAGGCTGTTTGCTATACAGTGGAACCCTGCAGAATGAACGCTTCATATAACGATAAATTCGTACAATGAAGCATTTGTGTGCTCTGCACAATAATCTGCATAACATTTTTTTTTTGTTATACGGGGTTTTCATGAAGCAGTACAACGTGCTTAACGTAAACCCCATATAACAAACTTTTTTCCGTTAAGCGTTATTGCCCATTTGATCCGCATAACGGAAAAAACCGCATAGGGAAGAGCTCCGTGGAAAGGAGCTTCATCGTTATGTGGGGTTCTATTGTATCTGTAACCCAAATGTATTGTTGTTGATTAACCTCTAGTATTTATTTTGCAATAAAATAAAAATACCTTTTGGTTTCATACAGCAAACACCTCTTCACATCAGTGGCAGTTACCAAGTGACCAACAGTCATGCTGTTGGTCATCAGTCTGGTCAGATTATCCTGCCATGGTAATAGAGTAGGCCATACTGCCAGCGACTCAATGCTGAGTGTCAGGTGGTGGTTAACTAACCTGACAACCCTGAGGACTAACGGCTTAGGTGCTGAAGTCCATAGGGAAGGGTGATGGTCCCCAAGTGGATTAAACCCCATTTGAATCCATTTTGATGGAGGGCAGCAGCTTCATCAATACTGACCTGGGGCTGAGGAGGACTTTGTGTGCCAAAAGGGCTCAGGAGCAGAAAGGACTCATAGAACTGAATCAGTGGTACGGGGGTCACGCTACAATGTGGAAGGCAGATGAAAGGTCATTGCATTATATTCTCAGGATAGTCTACATAGCTGATCGCCATGATATTTGGATATTTGGATTTGGATACAGCAGAAGAAGAACAGTCATGCTGGCTACTTTAGCAACAGATGAGCTGAAGAGGGAGCTAAAGAAATATTTCACTGCTGAAAACCTTCCAGTTTGGAACTGCTTGCTGATGGCATTACTGAGGTCTTAAAGTTGTAACAGAAGTCTGGCATAAAATCTTTTCACAGAATGAAATAGGAAGTTAAGAAGGAGCCTAAAAGTCCCAAAGTCGTGCACTTGATGTCTGTTTCATTAGTAGTGGAAGCAGATTCATGGTCAGGAGCCTGGATATTACTGGAAAGTGGCAACTCAGCAGAAGGAGGCCCCCGGGGGCTGTCACATCCATCTTTCCCTTTGAGAATCTAATTCAGTAAGGTGTGCAAAAAAAAGTTCTAAAATACTGAAACCTACTCACTGTTTTGTGAATGGCTAGTAAATTCTAATACAGGCAATGCTCTTTTCCAGAACACAAAGGAAAGGACAGACAATGAATAATGTCAACAAATGGTAAGTCAATCTAAGGAGCTTTATAATCTTAAGAAACATTAAAATGGTAACACGTTTATTTATAAATGATGGCAAAATATACCACATTTTTGAATTTTCCAGAACAATGGCAATACCTTCATTCATCTGGCACCAGTCTCAATTTTGTAAGAGAAAAAACTGGGTTATTTTATTGACAAGGCATGTAAGTTCTTTTGAAATACTTTATGAAACTGAAATCACAGAAAAGTGGGGGGAACGAATAGCTGGTATCCTCTGATTTCACCTATTCAGTCATTCAAATCAAGGGAAGTGTAACCTACCTGTTGCAAATGTTGTAATAGGAGGAAGGGCCATTGTATCATACTGAAGGCCTTTCGTTTTTGACTTCTTCTTGTTTATAGAACCTTTAAAATACACAAATTGTGACAACAAAGAAACTTCAACAATTGTATATATAAGGGAAAACTTATCCTGACATCACTCTATTCTGACAGTGTTACTTCAAAGCATAATATACTCACATTAGGATGGGGTGATATGTTTTAAAAATACATTTAATTAACCGAATAAAGCAAATAAAGCAAGTCATTTTAATCATATTTGCCTCAGTGCTTGCATTTCAAGTACACTAGTACCTTGGATAACGATATGACTTGGTTCCACCTTCAGCCAGCCCAATCTTAAAGCAGGCTGCCCAGGGTGCCTCCTTTAAGATTGGGCTGGCTGGGGGAGCCTCCCCAAGCAAACCAGATGCCTCTATGTTCCCTTTCCTCTTCGGAAAGGAACAGGGCTTTTTTTAATGGGCTGCCTGCCTTCCACCCCCAGTCACCCCATCCCAAAGCAGAGAGCCCCGTAGTGCCAGTCTGGCTGGGGTGGGCAACAGGCGTGCCCAATCTCCCCTCAGCTAGACTGGAGGGTCTAAGCCTTGGTAGATCTCTGCCTCAAAGCCAGTAAGGCTGGTCTCTAGCTTTGTGGGCTTTGAGCCAGAGATCAACGTCAGGGAATTTGAGGCAAATAATTGCATCGCACAACGTTATCTGATTTTAGCGTTATCTGAGGCAATTGTTATCTGAGGTATTACTCTATTCCTATAACTCAATGGTTTAGGTATCTGCCTGCAGAGCCAGAGGTTCAGAGCTCAGCTCCCCACTGTGCCTTCTAGACAGAGGCTGGAATCAATGATCCATAGGGTCCATTCCAGCTTTGCAGTTCTAAGATGATAAACATGTCGGAGGAAATTCACATCATCTTTTGTATATAAACAGATTCAAAGAGTGTTTAAAAGTTGAATAACCGTCCAGTGATGGCCAACCTTGGCACTCCAGCTGTTCTTGAACTCCAATTCCCAGAAGCCCAAGTCCCTGTGACTCCACACACAGTAAACCTCTTTGTGTGGATTCACAGAGCCTTGGGCTTCTGGGAATTGAAGTTCAAGAACAGCTGGAGTGCCAAGGTTGGCCATCACAGACCTAGTGCATACTGAAAAGCTCAAAAATAATTGTAGTATTCTTACAAATCAATGTATCAAATAATTTCAACTTTCATTTGATTATTTGACATTTTATATAGCCACACTTACCACGTCCTAAACTTTTATTGAATCTTTCATGCACTGTAGAAAATGACTGCAAGGTACCATCTTGACCTATGGTATAATATTAATAAAAGGTAAGAAATGGGAGAGACATACCTATACATAAAACTATTTAGACATGCTGAAACTGCAGAAGTTCTTACTGGCACTCAGAATCTGCTGTCCATTTTGCCCATGATATCTTATTTTTGTTGGTGGTGCACTATGTCCCATTCGGTATCTTAGCAGTCTACCATTCCCTCCAGGCCCATCAAAGATCCATACCTATCAACAATTAGCAAACAAAATTAAGAACTATGAGGTTAAAAGAAAAACTATGACAAAGAAGGTCTCAACACTAGAAATAATCAACTGGGTAAAAATAAACAAGAAATACATAGCAGCTATATATGTGGCAGTGTACATCTGTCATGTTTAGGCATTAGCAAAATGAACTTTTCAGTATATTCATCTCCAAGGCTACGAAGGTCTTGCAATCTGTAAGTTTAGATAGCAACACCTTCTTCCCAATGTTCCCTTTCATTTTTTATTAAACATGCAACCAAAAGAAAAAAAACTGCAAAACCCAAATATATGACAAATCAAAACAATAAATCTATGTGCATCCCCATCCATGGGACTTTAGGTGGAAATTATTTCAGTATTTTTATTATTTTTACCATACCTTTCATTTATAAACAGACACAAAGGGGACCCCATACACATTTATTTTTCAGACGTAAAAATGCACCTACATTTTCTGGTTAAATTGAACAATTTTAAAGACAGTTACAGATAAGAAGAAAAGGAATACGTGGCATGACCATGTGATAAACTGGGACAAACTCTGAACCCAGGATTGAAATCAGTTGCTTCATAGAAACTGGAGAACCAATGACGTCAAAGTTAATAACCTTGAAAAATACATCCCAGCAATTCCAAAAGTTTGTTAATTATTTAGTTGTAAAACAGAAATATACACTGTTAACTACAGAAACAAGACTTTTTGTTTGAATAGGAAATCTTTATTCAGGAGAATAAAGCTCACAGGCATTCACTGCATTCTTAGGTGCATTATGTATGGATCCTCTTAGAAACATCCACATGGAAATGAAAATAAAAAACTAAACACAACTTACCCTTATAGCATTGTCCGAACCATTAGTAATGAGAAGTGGCTCTCCTTGGACAAATGACATACCCGATATTGCTGTGGAATGTGAGTCTCTCATCTGGCCCAGAAGTTTATTTTCTTCGAGATCCCACAATCCAATATGTCCAACAGGACTTCCAGCTGCCATAACTGGGTGTCCATCTGATTATATAAAAAGAAGAAAACTAAAAAATATAGACTTTCTATCCTAATGTTTAAAGCAGGTCAGACTAAAGATTTTTGGAAATGAATAGCACAACCATTTATTATTAGAAAATAAAGCCAAGTGAAATTAAAACAACTCTAACACACACATCAAGTGAGAAGAGAGGATTCACTTTAGAAAGCCTTGATGCTGGGAAAGGTGGAGGGCAAAAGAAGAAGGGGGCGGCCAAAAATGAGATGGCTGGTATTGTAGATGCAATGGGCACACAGCCAAGACAGAGATGCCTGGCAGGCAATGGTCCATAGGGTCACAAAGGGTTGGAATCGACTGTGTGACTGAATAACAACAAAAATACACACATACACAAGCAAATAAAGTTCTGAAAACAGATGTCTTAGTTTAGAAATTGAAAAGTAACAGCAAATTATGGTTTTACAAGACCAGGATATTATCTACAAAGGTGTACACGCAGAGAAAGATGAAACACTCAAGACAATTCATGATCCTCAAAACCATGGCTTAGAAAATCATCTTAATTGAAACTACAGTCAAACCTCGCTTAATGAGTGACTCGCTTAGTGAAAAACTTGCATAACTAGTGGGTTTTTCGCTAACTGGTCTGACTCATATAATGAAAATTTTCGCTATGCAAGTCGGACTTTCCCTATGGAAATGAGCATTTCTATGGGGAAAACTCACATAACGAAAAAAATTCGCTATGCAAGTTTTCCCCTTAAAAAAGCTCGTTATGTGAGTTTTTCCATAGGAATTTTTGCTATGCGAGTTTGTTTTGCATAGCGAAAAACTCGCATAGTGAAAAGCCTCTCAGAATGAATTAAATTCGTTATGCGAGGTATGACTGTACAATATCAATTGTGCTAGTCAAATAGCTTGTTCCTGTCAATCCTAGTCAAGGATGACTTTGCATTAAAGGAGATAGTATTTAAAACTGTGTTTCAACTTCAGGTTTTAGCTCACATTTGTGATCTAGTTGACACTGTATCTTTTGTGCACATTTTCCAGTTGTTATTAGTGTTGAGTAAATGCTGAAGTTTACCTGTACGAAATGATATTGCTGTTATAGGACCCCAGTCTTGCTGAAACTTCATCATCATTTCATCAAACTTAATATTGTGTACTATTATGTGACCAGACACAAGGCCTACTGCAACAACATCCACTGCTGGTGCCTGGAAGGAGTTTAGTATGGTTACATCAATATCACTTTTTGGATGTCACAACACATCACAAATATCCAGACAATAACATGAGATAGCAAATACCTCTTGTGGTTATCAATTACAAATGTGTTTAGTATTTAAATATCCATTTAAAGATTCTGTTTAAATTCCAGACCTCAATGGCACAATGGGGCTGAATGTTGTACTCTTCTGTTTATTGCTCCTGCCTCACTTTTTGTACTTGGTGATGGTAGGATGTTAACATCCAAAGACCATATAGCTTTCTTCATCACAGGTGATGAGTACCTCTAGAGAACCAGAAAGCTTGAAAAGCTTTGTAGTATTTTGCTTGATCTCAAAATAAATAAATAAATAAATAAAAAACTATCTATAAACTGATTTTGGGTTTTCCTTCTGATGAACCAGCAAGATTATAGCTTTTCTTAATTTATATAATTTATATAAATCAAGTTTGTGGTCAGGTTATTCCTGCTTGCATGTCAAAACAGAAGATCAAGAGTAATTTCAGTTTGTCAATAAGTGATTTACAGATTGCATCCTAAAAATCCAAGCCCAAAAATATTACATTGTTTTTAAGAACCCATTACACTGCAAAACTTACTTCTAGCTACACATGACTGTGAGTGAAGTTCTGATATCTTAATTTACATTCTAAACTTGGTATCATGATAAGTACTCCTTTAAAATGTGTGAGCCTCCAGTGACAACATAGAATCGAAGAGTACTCTCATTCTATAGACATTACCTCATTAATTATATTTGCCCATCCCTTATACAGTAATACCTCGGATAACGCTAAGACTTGGTTCCATAAGTCTTGGTGTTATCCAATTTTTAGTGTTATCCGATGCATGTTAAAATCCTATGGGATGTATCGGATAACGTTAAAGCTCCATAGAGATACATTGTAACCACACAGGCTTTAGCAGTTGTTATCCCATAGGACCTTAACGTTATTCGATCCAATTCTCCTCCCCAGATTACTTAACGTTATGCGATTCTAGCGTTATCCGAGGTAAACGTTATCCGAGGTATTACTGCACCTCAAAACCAACTATCCATGGCATTTTGTCTTGTTCAGATTCAGCTTTAGGAGCAAATGGCAAAAGAGGTTCCCAAAAATATCAGAATATAAACTGATTTTACTTATCTCACAACAATATCATAACTAAACAATTACAATTCAAAACATTTAAAACATTCCAGATATGCAGAATTTGGAAAAAGACATTAGTTTTACCATTCTGACCTAACAACTAAGGGAAAGTGTTAGTGGTAGGAGTCCTGTCTATCTGACATAGCCGAAAGTACTCACAAAGCCCTCTGCATGTGATTCAATGAATAGGATACAATCATTATTATATATTTTTATTGGTCTACAAACCACCCTTACCTGCTCAAGGACTGTCACTCCTGCATCCCATCCTGGAAATGTATACAACAGTTTGCTGTGAGTTGGAAAAACAGTTAACAAACTTTAACATTTATTTTAAAAACACCAATAATGATGTACAGCAATATGTAACATTTGCAGAAACACATCAGAAGCAGAAAGTTATACAGTCAAACCCCTATAACAGTGGTTGCCAAACATGGGATCCAGACTACAGCTCTCCAAAATCTGGCTGCTGGCAATTATAGCTAACGAATATACGAGTCCTCAGTTTTGGGAGCTGCTGCCCTAGAATAGGGGTGGTGAACCTTTGATACTCCATATGTTTTGGACTAGAATTCCCACAATATAAAGTGGGGCTTTGGGGAATTGAAGTCTTAAATATCTGGAATGACAAAGGTTCATCAAACACGCTTTACAACTTTTTTACTTAGCTGAAGTCCAGCCTTATCATTTATAGCTACCTTTTTAAGATGAATTGTTCCAAACTGGTTAACAAGATGAAATCTAAATATGCCATCACTTCCAAGCATCCTAGAGTGGCTGACCCCATCCCTATATAAGGTTTCCAAGGCATTTTGCCTATTGAAGTTCATAGCCATGAGCCACACTGGGTCTGTTGATAATCTTTTTTTTGGGAGTGCCCTCTTGCTTTTTTCTGCTAACACTCAAGGACTGTCTTCTGCTAGGGGCCCTCCTCAGACGCTGGTCTAAAATCCCAATTTTCCCCATACAGTATAACTTTAATGTATTATAACATATATGAAGGAGACATCTATCTTAGAGCGACCGGATAGGCTTTAAAGAAATATTAATCCTCATTCCAGTGATGTCAACTAAAGAAAGAATCATGACCTAGATTCTGAAACAGGGCACTATCTATTTGGTGAAGACATGATGTTAAGTGCCAAAGACCCCATTAGCCTTCTCCACAGGAGAAGAGTAGCAGAACACTCATCTCTATAAATCAGTGGTACCCAAACTTTTTTCCCCATGAGCCATTCCTGCCCCTAACATGCAGGTGTGGGGACCGGAAGCAGCCTGCTCCTTTTGCTGACAGTTCTGACATCAGTCATGGTGGTGGTGATCACGTGTTGTCCCCGCTGCTCCGAGCAGCCTCTGGCTCGGTCCTCTCACTTCAGCAGCCTTTGGGGACATGGATCGCTATGTTGGGAAAATTTTTGGAGCCTTCCCCCTTTCAAAATCCATGGTGCTTGGCAAGTCCCATGGTGCGCCCGGGACGACATCATTCCATGCACTCACACAAGAAAATAAAAATTTAAAAATCCAAGTATTCTTATTATCAGCTTGTACACTGAGGAATTACAAAAACAAGAGAATTCCACTTGTGTTTCCACCTAATTCTGGCCAACTTCCACCTTCCCATCCCCATTTCTTCTCATAAGGAATGATATATGGAATCTTTCTGAGGCTTCTAGTACACAAAGGATGTTGGAAAGGGAAGACAGGTTGTGAAATGTGCAGCTTGTTCATTCCTATTGCAGTTCCCAAGGCTCAGACCAGTGTCTGAAACTGTGTTGACTAAATCTGGGGGGTCTAAATGGCAATGATGTCATCAACCACAGAGGTTACTCTTTAATTCTATTCCTTTACAATGCACCCTGTAAAACCCTTTTGATCTGAATAAGTCTTTGGAAACTTCAGGATAGAATTTGGGAACAACCTTTAGTATTGTTACCAGCAATTTTCACCTGCCTCGAGGCTCCCAAAGGCTTCCCCAGGTTCAAAGGAATGCCCAGGGTGAATCAGAACCTGGGGGCGGGAGGAAGAGGAAGTATTAAATTAAAGAGTAACATATTGACATCATCATCATTTACACCCACAAAGTTATTCAACAGAATTTCAACCACTGAGCTAACACTCAAAGATGGTTGCCAGATGCACCAGTGGCTATATTACATATGCAGTCTTACCTCGCATAACGAACATAATGCATTCCATGCAGTTGATCGTTATACGAGTTATTCGTTAAGCGAAACACATTTCCCATAGGGCATTTTGGAAGGCAGAGGAAGGGCATTTTGGAAGGGTGTTGGGATCTTTCCCGTACCCTTCCAACCCCAACCCCCCGCTGACGTGCGCGCATCTACAGGGCGTTTGGGAAGGGTACGGGAAATATCCCAACACCCTTCCCAAATGCCCTGCTGACGCGCGAGGCGCAGAGGCTGGGCGTTTGGGAAGACAGCACACGTCAGCAGGGGGGGGGGTTGGAAGGGTACGGGAAAGATCCCAACACCTTTCCAAAACACCCTGCTGACGCGCGAGGCGTCGGGAGAAAGAGGACCTCAAAAGACCAGCGTTTCGCTGCTGCCGGGACTCCTCCTCTTTACATCAGCCTCCCGGGAGAAACAGGGCTCAACAGCGAAGCCCGGTGGCCTCAAAAGACCAGCATTTCGCTGATGCACGAGGCACAGAAGCAGGGCATTTTGGAAGGGTGTTGGGATCTTTCCTGTACCCTTCCACACACACACCCCGGCTGATGTGCGCACGTCTGCAGGGCATTTGGGAAGGGTACAGGAAAGATCCCAACACCCTTCCCAAATGCCCTGCTGACGCACGAGGTGCAGAGGCTGGGCGTTTGGGAAGGGTGTTGGGATCTTTCCCGTACCCTTCCCAAAAGCCCAGCTGATATGCACCGTACGTCTGCAGGGTGTTTTGGAATGCCGCGGGGAGCCCCCCGTCTGCGTTCCAAAACACCCTGTAGCCGAGCCACTGGTCAGCTGGGCGTTTTGGAATGTGGGCAGGGGACTCCCTGCTGCATTCCAAAATACCCAGCCGGCATGCTCTAGTCTGCGGGGTGTTTTGGAACGCGGCGGGGGAGTCCCCCGTCACATTTTGAAACACCTCGCAAATGCGAAGCTTCTCATTAAGCAAGTTTTTGCTCATTCAACAAAGCAGACCTTTTGGGGAAAGGTCTGCTCGTTAAGCGAGTTTTTTGCTATGCGAGATGCTCGCTATGCGAGGTATTACTGTACAGTAGTACCCCGCATAACAAAAAAAAAATACAATTCCATGGAGCTCTTCGCTATGCTGGGTTTTTTTTTTTTTTTTTTTGGTTATGCAAAGCAAATGGGCGATACCCCGCATAACAAAAAAAAGTTTCTTATACAGGGTTTCATTAAGCAAGGTATACCTCACTTAAAGAAAACCCTGTATAACGGGGGGAAATGTAATGCGGGGTATCTCAAATAGCGCACGAACTCTTCGTTGTATAAATTTTTCGTTATACGAAGCATTCGTTATACAGGGTTCCACTGTACTGAAATCTTCCTCAAAGAGAAAATGAAGTGATGAAGATCATGTAATTAGGATCTTAACCAATCCTCCTCTTATCCTAGAAATCTATACATAAACTTAAGAATGACTTAAGTTTTGCATCAGAGAGTCAATAAATATCCAAGCATTTTGAAACTAGTTATTATAATTTGGAGAACTAAAAACCAAGCTGTAAGAATGTCAGAAAAATAAGCTGTAACGAATTAAAGCAGAGCAGTATCTTGATACTGTTATTTAAAGTACCTCTCTCCCAAATTTGCTCAAAGTACAGTATAATAGTATCATTTATGATCACAATTTTAGAATTTCTTCTGTTCAAATTATGCAATGCTTATTAATTGCTTATTCAAAGCCTATCAGCAACCTGTACTTATTCAATTTTACATTTTGCAGTTAGGAGGATACGTGATTACCAGGTCAATCTGTTTTTAATATAATATAAAATTCTTACTTGGATTTTACATTCCACAATTGTAGGCTTCCTTGTTCACTGCCAAGAAGAATTTTATTCAAATAGGTACTTGGATGCATCATAGCAGAAACCATAAATACATTCTTATCAAAATTCAGTTGTAAGTATTCTTCTACAAAACAAAAACAGTATTAGGTCCTTTTCTAATGCAAACATGTTTAATGTATTTTCCTTTCAATAGGTATTCTTTTACAAAGAGCAAATTCTCACCTTCTGACTGGGTATCCCAAATAATGAGAACACTATCACTGTCTACAGAGATTACATGATCCCCAAATGGCAGCACAAGATGGATATCTGTCCTGTGTCCTTTATAAATGTGAACTACCTATAATTCAAAACACATTTATCAATTCACTAGAACAATGCCATATTTGGACAGTAACACATGTGTTTGATACAGAAAAATGGGGTATAAGAAGTAGGAAGTGATTAAAATAGTACCTCAAACATATAAATGTCAACATTTGTCTTATAGAAAAATCCAAACTATAAACCAGACATAAAGTTTTGGATTAAAGCCCTTCTCCCTTGGGGGAAAAGAACCTAGCCCTTGGCAGTGCAACTAGGCTAAGTACTTTTGAAACTTGGCACAAGTTTAGGACCAAACCATCATCTACCTCTTGAGCTTTCTTCTGGTGATTTCTCCCAATTTGGAACCTTTCTTTTTAAAAATTGTGTAGAACTGTTTATATTAAGTTGATGCAGATTGATTTGAATGCCTGCATTGTAGATATATCAAAAATATATCAAAAACAGAGTGCTGAAATGATTGGCAGCTGAACAGCTGAATGGTGATGGTCAGATTGACTAGAAAGTTGAGGGAGTGTGGTTTTGAGAAAGTTAATGGGGGGGGGGAGGATAATGTTGCTTTGGTTGTTTAAACCACCCTCTTTTCATTATTTGTTTTATGTGTAACTATGAAATAGACACTCAGACCCCTAATCAGCTAACATACCCATGTCATGTGAAGCTATGCTTTCTAATAGGAACACAATGTTTTATCCAGATTAAGAAGCCCTTTCACAGAAATCTTGAATGACCCAAGGTTCCTCAACCTTGGGCTCCTAGGTACTCTTGGATTTCAACTACCAGAAGCCCAAGTCAGCACACCTGCTGATCAGGACTTCTGGGAACTGAAATCCAAGAACACCTAGGAGCCCAAGGTTGAGAACCCCTTCTAAGATATCAACTTGGGGCTAAAGTGGCTCTGATGGGTGTAGTATAAAAGAAACAACCACAAAATACTTAGAAGAGGGTTTGGGCACAGTTATTCTCACAGCACCAGAGTGGTGTCAAGAATTTTAGGCATTTAAAGGCTGTCAAATATGCCTGAGTGATGCCTGTGACAGCCTGAAGAATATGTGACACAGCTAGTGTGAAAATTAGCAGAAAGAGCAATGCCTCCTCAGGCTGGCACATCACACTTTCTTCCTGAGCTTTGTAGTCAAAATGGCAGTGAAGATCTCCTTGGGTTCACTCTGAAGGGCTGAAAGCCAAAAGGTGGTCCCCAACCTTCTAAGACAGGGGTTCCAAGTACGTACTAGGGTTAAAGCAGTCTCTGTTTCTTTTTCCCCTGTTGTGGCACCATTCAAAATTTAAACAGAGTTTACAGAATACATTTTAAGTGTTATTTGCATAGTTAAGCTTCCTGGAATGAGTGAGAAAAGCAACCTACACCTCAATACCCTTCCCCTCTAAAGGAAATCTTGTGTATTGCCCTCTCCTGGGCAGGATTTCATGAAGCCCTGAGCTGCACACATCATGTCATTCGTCACTGTTCTGAAGAATCAAGTAGTAGGACTCAACTGCACTCCAAGAACCAGCATTTTCATGTCACTTGAACCAGTCCCTTCTAACTACTTTAGGTGCAATTATGTTAAACTCAAATTTAAAAAGTCCAGAGTTGTACAAATCACAACAGCCAATTAATAATAGACATGTATCTATACTTTCACATGACTATGTATTATTTTGGGGGTAGAAATAATAGAAATGTGCCTAGATAATATAACAATTATACAATTGTTTAATAAATTACATCCAGTACCTATGGCAATTAAGCATTAGTGTGCAAACTGCACTCTAGATCTCCTTCCAGTTTTGAAAATTCCACAGCCAAAGAAACAAAACAAGGAGAAAACATCCATGCCTAATGCTCCATTTTGAAGAAATCTCCAAAGCAGCCACATTTAGAAACACAACCCATCTACTTATATATTTAAGTTTAAATTTAAGCTTGGATACTACCAGGACACATATCTCAAATAAAAATGAACCTTTTACAATCAGATTAAATCATGACATATTATTTAGTAAGGATACAAACCTCTTTGTTTCTAGCAAAGGCATAAAGAAGACTGTCACATGCTGCAAATACCAACATTCTGTCTGCTGCCAAATAAGTGATATTCTGTGGCAAAGCATTGCCTAAAAGACAGGGGGGGGGGAGGGAGGAAAGCAAAAATACACCAATCTGATATTTTTCCATGCTTGTAACAAAGTAACACACTGATATAATTGTTATTTATGTCAAAATTACAGCTTTATGTCTTTCCCAAGATTAAGACAGCCAAATTACTACAAATTACACCATGAGGGACATTACAAGAAATACTCATTTGGATGTTCTGGCTAAAAGCTATAGGACATATAGTAAAATCTTGTACGTTTTCTACTTGCTATATAGGAGGGATTCTCAACCTGCAGCACTATTTCATGTAATATTTTGTAATAGCACTTTAATATTTTGTAATAGCACTTTTAAAAAATCATCTACATGTAACAATTTATAGAAGAATCTTCCTCATGCAGAAAAAAATTATAATTTTAATGTATACAGATATCATACTTACTAACAGCAACTATGCCTAGCTTCTTCACCTAAAAGAAAAGAAAAAAAGATTAAGTCAGGTTTTGCTGGAATTACTAAGCCAAAACAGGTATCATTTTAAAAAATACAAGATCTCTCAGTTCAATTCTACAAAGGCCAAAATTATGCTGTTTAGCATAACTTACATTACCGTAGGCCCAATAAATCAGTAGAGGTGCTAACTCATCAAACCTTCCCTGTAGCGCAACTTATTATGTCAACTGAATCAATGTAGCTTCTAATTATCCAGAAACTATGTAGAACATCTCATATAAATATGTTGCTTTCATTTTGTTTTTTAAAAGGTTGGAAACTTCACATGTGAATTAATACAATTTGTTTAAACTTCTTTAGGAAAAAAAACATATTTTTATACTTTATTCCCTACAACTATTCTTATGATTCATAGAATTTGGCAGTAACTGGATAAACTAACTCTATGGTCTTTGGCTGGAATCTTTCTCACTTTGAGCCAATTCACAAATGCATTTCCATCATTCACTGAAAATGAAATGGCCATGAGTTGCTAAACAATATACAGGTATGACCAATTAACCACTCCATATTATCCTGTGAATGCAATTTATGCTTGTTAGATTACATAAACCACAGAATGAGTAATGAAATGTTATCTATTGCAAGAGTGCTTACTAGCTACATTTATTTATTTAGCATATGGCACTTGTACACACTGAGTCAACATATAACATGAAAGTATATATAAACTATATAAAACTAAACATTAATTTATGAACAAACAGCTAAATAATTTATATATTCGACTGCACCAGGAGTTACCCTTAGAAAATCTTCGCTATTGCCCTCATATGCTCTAGCCTTAGAGTCTAACAAGGCTACATTATTATTATTATTATTATTATTATTATTATTATTATTATTATTATTATTATTATTATTATTATTATTATTATTATTATTATTATTATTATTATTATTATTATTATTATTATTATTATTATTATTATATTTCAATTTCTATACCGCCCTACTTGGCAGGACCAACTCAGGGCGGTTTTTGTACAGTAAAACCCCAGCTTACAATGGACGTCTGTTCCAACAGCCTCCATTGTAACTTGAAATAGTCATAACCTGAAGTACGATTTCCCATAGGGATTCAGTGAAAATTAAAAAAATGTTGCCGACCAGACCCAAAATAATACTTAAAAAATACAAAAGCACACACACACACAATGCCATATACAATTGTTCCCCACTCCCTTAAAAGCAAGGAGGCAATCTCTTTATCTTTTCCACGGTGTTTGGGAACCTTATCCGACAACACAATCGCATCTCCGGAGCAGTAAACAGTTTGGGTGGGCAGCCATTTTATGCTCCAAAATGCTGGTGTTGGCCATTTTGTTGTTCAAAAGTACATTTCCCAGAAATCTTGGCAGTTCAAAATGGTCGACGCCAGCATTTTGGGGCATAAAATGGCTGCCCCCCTCCACCTTATCTGTTTGTTGCTCCGGAGATGCAATCATGTCGTCGGATAAGTTCCCCACATGCCATGGAAAAGGTAAGTAGATTGCTCCCTTGCTTTTGTAGGGGATGCTCATAACCCAGAAATCAGTCGTAAAATGAGGCATTATTTTAATTAAATTCAATTGTATCCCGGGGCAAACATAACCCAGAGCAGTCGTACCCTGGGTTTTTACTGTATAATATGTTGCACAGTCTGCCACAGTGCCCTGCACTCACATGCTGGTGATAGTAGTTTCCCCATTTATGCAAAAAGTCTGCACATCTATTGTGCCCTGTATGTACTCTATTAAGACTACTCCATATCTTGCAAGGTTGATCAAAACTGGGTGGTGTTTCAGCTACACATTGAAAATTCTGGTACTGGTATGGCACTTTTCCCATCCATTCTCTTCTCCATGTATCCTGCAGGTTGAATTCTTCATTGCCTCCAATAGTGGCAATGCAGGATAAAGGTGGAGTCTGTTAATATTCAGGTCTAATATGTCAGAATTTACTGGTAGTTCTGGATTCTGAACTATTTTACGGTACTCTCTTAAAAGAGCATTTTTCCTGCAAAGTTCTGGCAGAGGAATGTTATTTAACGCTGGAAGCCAGTACACAGGTGTGGACCTAATTGTTCCAGATATAAAGCACATGGTGTATCAACCTTGCTTATTTTATTTTAGTCTATGATGTATTTGTTGGTGGTAGGTTTTGATTTGCTGTGGGTATTGTTGTTATTTGTTTTCTGTTTGTTCACTGCCCAAAGTAGGATAACACCCAGATGGGCGACATAGAAATTCAATAACTAAAATAAATAAATAAAATAGAACACTCAACATACAGGAAGTGTAGAGCACAGCCAGTCGATATTATCCCACAAGTACAGAAACTGAGAGGAAATGTAACAGGTTTTTCTTTGAAATGAGAGCACCGAACAAAATTTTAATTTATGGAAGTTTACAGTGCAACCTTCTGGATCAAAAGCAATGGCTGGCTCTATGCTTTCATTGTACAATTGGGGAATGTGGTGACTCAGTGATTAAGAAGTTCGCCTTGTTAGTTGGAAGGCTGGCAAGTCGGCAGTCCGAGACCCAGTTACTGCATTACGGATTTAGAACCCATCTCTATCCCAGCTCTTGGGGACATGAAAGGAGCCTCATTTGGACATTCCCTGAGCAGAGTTTCTTCCACAAAAATCCTTTCAACCCAGAATAATTTCAGACACAAAAAGAGATACAAGATGTTGAGGAATTACAGAAATTAAGGGAACGTCAGCAGCATCAGCAGCAATTTCAACAGCACAGAAATCCACAACAACAGCAACAACAGGAGAGCACCAGGAGCAAGAAATGGGGAGTAATGAAGAGATTAAACTACAAGGAGCCATAAAAAAGAAGTCTGCAGTCATGTGGCAGGCATGACTAGATACTTGAGTGCACAGAATGCTCTTATCTTCCCACTGAAGTAGTACCTATTCATCTACCATACTTGCAATTTCTTGCTTTTGAACTGCTAGGTTGGTAGGAGCTGGGACAGAGACAGTAGCTCACTCTGTCATGCAGCACCCGCTCAAACTGCTAATTTGCTGACCTTCCAGTTATCATGTTCATCCTCTTAACCACTAAGCCACTGCAGTCCCACAATTAATTACACATACTGTAATAAAATTCTGCGGAATTCAAAGTTGTGTGTAGATGGGTAAACCTCAGCTCAGATGTCACCAGCAGAAGGGGGGCAGGGAAGAGACTATTTAATAGACTGAACTGCTACTCTACGGATTAGATTTTGACTTTGAAACCACAATTTCACATTATTCCAATAGACAAGTAGCACAACATATATATTATGCAATGAGCTAGTACATAAATACTTATAATGTGTCATTTGGAGTATCTGGACTACAAATCCCATAATTCTCTATCCTGTGTGTTCTACGTGACAGACAATACCAACAGACAGTTTAAAATGTGGCTGGGGGGGGGGGGGGAAGCCTAAATATTAAGGCTTTGTGGATTCACTAGAACTAGTTCCATCCAAACTTCGTGTTCAGAAAGAAAACTCATTCCAACGTTAACATAACGTTATCTGATGCAAATGTTTGCCTCAAATTACCCAACATTATCCTATTTTGGCCTCATCGATGCCAACATTATCCAAGGTATCACTGTAATTATCTTCAGAAGTATAACTTTGCATGTTCTTCTTCAGCATTTCTCCAAAGCACTGATCAGCCAACGTACTGACTTAGGCTTCTGCGAATTGAAGTCAAAAAACTAAAGTTTGGGTAATGCTGAGGAAGAACAAAGTTATACTTCTGTTTTCTTCAGAACTTTACTATAGACTACTGTACTGTGAGATCTAGGGCCAAATTCAATTTGTACAGGAAATCCCTAATTAAACATCGTGTCATTTATTACAACAGAGGTGGGGAAGTGCCTTTCTAGGGATGCATCATAAAATGATAAGGTCAAGCCACAATGGACAATTTAAGGAAGCATTTTAGAATAAAATAAACCACAAAGATTTATGTAAAAGACATTAACCCAGAACAGGGGTTCCCAAACTTTTTGTGCTGTGCCCCTAACCATGCCCTCCACAGACAGCTGAGCGGGCAAATCACGTGGTTCCTCCTGCTGTAAACGCTATACAGTCAAACCTCGCATAAAGAGTGCCTCACTTAAAGAGTAACTTGCTTAAAGAGCAGAATGTTCTCTGAATATTTGCTTCGCTTAACAAATAAAACCAACCAAAAACTCGATTAACAAATAAATCGGGGTTCGCAATCCCCCCCCCCACCAGAAGTCACAATTGGTCACTTACAATGGTGTTTCGCTTAAAGAGCAAACTTGCTTAAAGAGCAATCCTGTGGAACGCATTATGCTCTTTAAGCGAGCTACAACTGTACTTAAAATATCAGTTTATTAAATTTATATACTGTCTCCCACAACAGATAAAGTCAGCTTCCTCCTTCTCTCTCTTATCAGGAGTTTATTCAGATTTTGGGAGCAGTAGTTCTTTGATGCATATGGAGCCTAGTGGGCAGTGAAATTGTCCCTTCCAGGGAAGCCCTGAGAATCCCAAGGAGCACTAGGACAGTTTCCTTGCTTCTAAAATGAGAACTAGGCTACCAGACGCATGCACAGAGTTAGGGAAAACTGGTCTATAAATGTTTCTTTTTGGGATATAGTCCAAATAATTCCAACATCCCATCCGTACCAGCGAGAGTGGATCTGTGAAAGAAGTCACTGAGTTTTCAATGATAAAATAGCACTTGTTAAGATCCTAACCTGTATATGAAATATATTTCACTGCCTTCAGGCAAGACAATCTTTTTTTCGGAATATGTATGTGTGCAAACACAAAAGGCCACAAGCGAACGCACACATGAAGACTGTTCGACTTTAGGCTTTTATTTGAAGCCCTACAAATGGCAAAAATTAATACATAGATTAATCAAAGATATACATGTCAGCATTCTCAATATAATATTGCTAACTGTACTGTATTATAAAATTAGCAGGAAGTAGTGAGAAAGGACATAATTATTCTTTGGGTTAAATGAGAGAGCTCAAGGTACATGAAATAAATGTCTACCACTGGAGACAAAACTGACTTTTACATCTTTTCCAAAATGGGTAGGACATAACATTATCATACAAGAGACGTATGTGACATATTTATGTCTAACAATTGCTGTAACAGCATATGCAACATATGCTGTAGTAACAGCATACATGACATATTTTCATGTAATGACACATGGAAACAAAATATTACTGTACTGATAAAATTCCCTACATCACCATTAAATGTAAATATGGAACGCATGAATTGCATTATGCCATTAACATAAATAGGTAGCAGGTGAGGTGCTTAGCACTTCCTAATGATCTTTTCTTACTATGGACATAACACTATCTGATCTAAAACATGTATCACTTGCCTAATAATTATATTACCTAAAAAATTATGTTTCATTACTTCAGAAGTAATGGTACATATGAGGTATAGTCAGTTAGCTTGGAGGACCCTGAACAAGTTGAGGGTTGGAGTGCCTAAATATAAGACCAACATGCTCAAGTGGAGCCTGCTGGCAGACAACAATATGCTGTGTGAATGTGGAGATATAGAATCCAGCCCATTTGCTGGTCTGCCAGTTACTACCAGAAATATGCACCAAAGTCAACAAAGCCTAGAAGGTGGCTTCATTTTGGGAGTTTAAAGTTTGATCTGGACATTAAAGGAGAAGAATCTTTTTCTAAAAATCTCACAGGACTAAGATAAGAGTGAAGGACAAGAGCGAAGAACAAGAGTGAAGCCCTGCATCCTTTATCCACTGGATATTGAACCCTCACCATACAGGTCATCCCTAGTTAGCTGACACCTGTCTGCTTCTTTATCAGAAATTGAGGTCAGAGCTCCACGTTCAGTTCCATGATGATGATCTCTCAAACTGGCACTCTGAATAAGAGTAGGCAGGAGAAGGGAGTGAATTAAGATGTGTGTGTGGGGGGGGGGAGGTCAATTGTCCAGCTTTGTATCCAGGCACCCAGGGAAGGTATAATTTGGGGGCAATATGTATTTTCCCCTTCATCAGCTGAGACGGAGAGAGAATAAATGAAGAGGACGGAAGAGAGAATAGGTTTCTCTATGCGAGTGCACTTGTCCATGCGACTTCTCGCCGCTTCCTTAACTCCGCCTAGTCCAGGGGTCTGCAAACTTGGCTCTCCAGGTGTTCTTGGACTTCAATTCCCAGAAGCCCAAGTCAGCACTCCTGCTGATCAAGGCTTCTGGGAACTGAAGTCCAAGAACAGCTGGAGAGCCAAGTTTGCTGACCACTGGCCTAGTCTGTCTGGCTCCACCCACCATTGGGTGCTGAGTCTTATGCACTCCCCAGCCATGCCGGGCGTCAGCTACCACTGTTTTGACTTCTCCTGCTCCGGTCCCGATTCCTCTCCCTGCATTTGTGTTTTAAAAATTAGGAAAAACATCTTAATAGTCAGAGCAGTACGACGGTGGGACCATCTGCCTCGACAGCTGGTGTAGAGCGGAGCATTCAAGAGAGAATTGGAGAGCAACCCTCTTGTCAGATCTGCTTTGATTCGGATTCCTGCATTGTGCAGAGGGCTGGACTTGATAGCCTTAAAAATCAGTGATGGGATGTAACAGGTTCTCACCAGTTCTCCAGAACCGGTAGTAACTTTTCCCAGTGTCCCAGAGAACCTGTAGCAGCTTTTGGGGGGAACCACCTTCTGGGCTTACCTTTTTACTGGTTCTCCCCACTGCGCATGCATGCCAAGCACTTGGTGTGCATGCACGCCTAGTGCTTGGCGCGTATGCACGGCCTCCTTGCTGTCCTCCCAAACGGGGAGGAGGAAGAGAAACTGCTAGCCTGAAGCTCCCTATAGCCTGAAGCTCCCTATTTTTATTATTTTGTATTTTTTTTTTCCTTTGGCCCTGACCATGACATGACATCACGACGTTAGCTCCGCCCACACTGTAATGGCATCACGGTGGGGTAGTAAAATTTTTGACATCCCCCATCTGCCTCGACAGCTGGTGTTGAGCGGAGCAAGAGAGAATTGGAGAGCAACCCTCTTGTCAGATCTACTTTGATTCGGATCCCTGCATTGTGCAGAGGGCTGGACTCGGTACCCTTAAAAGGCCCCCTTCCAGCGCAGTTATTCGATGATTAATATCCATCTGATGAGCCCTACCCTTCTCCTCCCAAGTATCCCTTGCAGCGATGGGATGTAACAGGTTCTCACCAGTTCGCCAGAACCGGCAGTAACTTTCCCCAGTGTCCCGGAGAACCAGTAGCAGCTTTTGGGGGGAACCACCTTCGGGGCTTACCTTTTCACTGGTGTGCATGCATGCCTTGGTGTGCATGCATGCCTACAGTGCTTAGCACGTATGCACGGCTTCCTTGTTGTCCTTGTGTTGTGGGTGGGTGGGTTGAGGAGTATGTGTATGTGTGTGTGTGTGCTTATTTTTATTTTATTATAATATTATTTATTATTTTTCCTTTGGCTCCACCCATGGTGTCATGATGTCATGACATTAGCTCCACCCACACTGTGATGACATCACGGTGGGGGTAGTAAAAATTTTGACATCCCACCACTGACCCCTGCCTTGGGTCCTCTGAAATGCAAGCAAACGCTGCAGAGTTGAGGGAAGTTAAGAAAACGAACGGAAGACGGGCCAGGAGGGACGGTCCCGAGGGGCGGGGGGGGGGTCTCGAACCCGTAGACTCACGTTATAGGTGTGGAAGCTCCTCCCCGCCGCGGTGACCAGGTAGAACTCGCGGTGGCGGCGGTGGTAGCGGAGCACGTGCGCCACGTGGTCGGAGTAGAGGCCGAGGGCGCGGAAGCCCGCGAAGAGCGCGCTGCCCCCGGGGGCTGCGGCTGCCGCCCCCCGCCCGGTGTCGACCCCCGCCGCCATGTCCTCGCCTCCTTTCCCCCCGCCGCAGCTCAACGCAACACCCCTCCGCGAGGCTTCCCGAAGGTGCCCGGAAATCTCGGTCACTTCCGGCCGCTCTGGTGCAACTGTAAAAGCCGTCCGCCTCACTTCTCTCTCCTGTGCCTTTCGTTCCGCGTGCAAATGAGGGAAGGTCCCTTTTCCTCAGTGAGTTGGTACCGCTGTCTATAGTGTTTACACAACATAAGGCCCAGTACACACAGACATGCCACTTTCTGTCATTAAGTTTTATTATTATTATTACTGTGAAACGTTGTTGTTGTTGTTGGATACAAATCAACTACTGTATTTGATTCACAGTTGAGGACTGGAAATACGATTAACAGTTCCAAGCCCTAACCAAGGACCGTCCTAAGAACTGTTAAGGTAACATCTGAGTATACAGTATATGCAGTTCCTAGTAGACAGAGTTGTTTTTTGAGAGTTAGGATGCTCAAGTCCAAAATTTCCAAATACCTGGGGAGTCCTTTGGGAATTGCTCCAAGGGCTCTGATCACTATGGGTATAGCAGCAGATTTCTTCATAGATGCTCGGCTTCAATTCGCAAATCACAATATTTGGTGGTGATGGTGATTGTTATGGTTGGATACAAATCAACCATTTGGTTCACAGTCGAGGGATGGAAACCACGATATTTTGTGATTCCCCCCCCCCCCCCAGTTGTTTGTCTTCAATTCGTGCGTCTCCTGGTATAACAATGTCAATAATATAGACCTTTTCTACAACAGTTATTTTTTTTAATTAGGTATCTATATCTATCTATCTATCTATCTATCTATCTAGATAGATAGATAGATAGATAGATAGATAGAAATATATATAATAACATAAGAAAAAATATCATAAGTAGCAATACACTCTTGAAATCTTTGCCCATAGAGTAAATGTGGTTAAATCTCACACAATCTAGGTTACAAACAAGAAAAAACATAGAAATGCAAAATCATACAAGATATTACTTATCTTCTCTTTTTCCAATGCCCTTTTTTATACTCCTACACTGCTACACTTCACATCTTTAATATCACTCATGTCCTATATACATTGTCCGGGGAGTATGCATCCTCATAATTTCCAAAAAACATTTTGTTCCGGCACAGGGGCCATGCCTTTCTTTTTAACAAACGTGTAATCAATGAAGGCTTCCAGATCCTCCAAAATATATTACCCTGCGTTTTACCCTTTCTGATATTTAGTTCCCAAGTAAGTTTTTCATTGAGAGCTAAATCCCACATTTCCTTATACCAATCCTGCAATCTTAACTTTTCATTGTTCTTCCATTCTACAACAGTTATATCAGGTGTGTTGTGAGGCAAATATCTGTCTGTTTGAAATTTAAAGTCCCACAGGATCTTGACTCATTTTCAAAAACTTTCTCTACTTGATGTTCCCAATGGCTGTTACTGCATTCAAATCCAAACTTCTGACAAAGTTGCCAATGGATAATTTTTGCAACCGTTATGGCATTGCAAATAATCAGTCTGTTCCCCAATATGCTACATAGCATGGGATGATCTAAGTCTTAAGTAGCACATGCAGATACAGTGGTGTTGTTTTTGGAGAACTCATTGTGAAGCAGCCATACCAGGGACATGATTTATTGGTAGCAGATTATTTTGGTGTTCAATGTCGTGTAGAGGCTCCTCTATTATTAATTAATTAATTAGCTTTATCATTTAATTCCACTGTGACCTGGTATTGTATAGGACTGTGATAGTGAACCTTGACGCTCCAGGTGATCTTGGACTTCAGTCACCAGAAGCCAAAGTCAGCACTTTTGCTGATCAGGGCTTCTGGGTATTGAAGTTCAAGAACAGCGGGAGTGCTAAAGTTTGCAATCACTGGTATAGGATTATTTTCCCAATCTGAAATCTAGATTTCTTTCAGAAGACCCTACTTCTCCTTTATCCTCTTGACTGTGAGGAAGCATTGGGATTAGTTGCCACTGATTTTAAAATGGGAGTCTTGTTGTTGAAAGTGCCCACAAGGGTTTTGCTGATCAGTATTTGTTCTCTGTTGACTGATAATGCAATTTTTCCACTCTCAAGTTCTGAATCAATACCGTCCTCATTCTCAGTCTTGTTCAATTTCTGCAATGTTTCCAAATTTTTGGTACTCCAGTGATCAATTAATCCTTCCTTCCTTGACCTTATTAAGTGACCCTTTAAGAGGGGGATCTGTTAATTACAGTATATACTTGAGTATAAAAAAGGCTGTACATAGAAGAATAGATGCCTTTGAATTGTGGTGCTGGAGGGGACTCCTGAGAGCCCCCTGGATTGCAAGAACAAATCAACCAATCCTGAAGGAAACCAACCCAGACTGCTCATTGAAGGGACAAATACTGGAGATGAAGCTCAAGTACTTTGGCCACCAAATGAGAAGAGAGGACTCACTTGAGAAGGCCTTGATCCTGGGAAAGACTGAACATAAAAGAAGAATGTGACAACAGAGGATGAGATGGCTGGAGGGCATCGTTGATGCGACGGGCATAGACCTGTGTGGGCTACAGAGAATGGCAGAGGACAGGGGAGGCTGGTGAATGGTGGTCCATGGGGTCGCAAAAGGTCAGACTCAGCTGTGCAACTGGGTAAAGGTAAAGGTTTCCCTTGCTCGAAAGCCAGTCGTATCCGACTCTAAGGGTCAGTGCTCATCTCTGTTTCTAAGCCGAAGAGCCAGTGCTGTCTGCTTCTGCAGATGTTTCCATGGTCATGTGGCAGGCATGACTAGACACCGGAGCACATGGAATGCTGTTACTTTCCCACCGAAGTGGTCCCAACAACTGCATTAACAGATGAACATGTTTCTCTGGGTTTATATCCTTATTTACGGTCGCTTCTCATTGTAGATAAGGTTACTATCTAGTAATTTTAAGTTTCATGGACTGCATCTTTTTATATTGGAACGGCTTAGGATTTTTAATATTTTTTTCTTGCTTACCTTTTCCTTAAATGTTCATTAGCTTGTTACAGAAGTAGTAATAGTTCTGTTGGCACTCCAGCTGTTCTTGAACTTCAATTCCAAGAAGCCATTATCAGCAGGAGAGTTGACTTGGGCTATACAGTAATTGAAGTCCAAGAACAGCTGGCTTGCCAAGATTAGCCACCAGGGTAAGTAATAATGCTGATTGGAGGTTTCACGGAGCTCCACTCAAAAAAGTAACTTTTCTAAGCAATTCTCCACTGCTGGAAAAGATTGACTTATTTCTTTTGCTTTCAAAAGGCTGAATTAAAACAACAAATAGTCTTGATTAAATTGATCTGATAGATCAAAGATTTCCTTATTTTCCAAACAAAAGTCCCATGGCCCTGTGAAAAGTTACTACAAGTTTGTCCATAGATCACAACATAATACATTACAAAATAGTTTATTAAATATTTAAAAGTACTTTTTAAAGATGATGTTACATGTATTTTAAATTTATACAAAATAAATTAGCATCACTAAAATATATGTAAAATTTATTCAGTGTACAAAACTATATAGTTTAGTAGTTGCTTATTAAAAATTCAAGGCTTCATATCCATATTTGTCAAGCTCCACATGTAATGTTTCCACATTTTCTTGAGTTCGCAGAGTGGCTTACTCCCACATTTGTTCTTTCCTTGCCGCTGGTTTAGACACTTTTCGGACTTCCAAAACAAGACTTCAACATTCTGAGTTCCATTTTTCTGTTGAAAAATAAATCACAAGATTTTACAATGAAATATTTATGCACCAGTCAATAAGCACCTCTAATTATTTTATTATTTTTAAAAAGACATGTGCCACTTTATTGAGACGCAGTTCTTGCTGAGTTGGATACAGATTTAGTTGTGTTCAACTGGACATACTGTATGGAATGAGTTGTGGTATATGCAGGGAAATAACTCAAAAGATGGGAAGAGACAGCTTCCATAAATAGGCCCCTTCTGACCATAGATAGCAGATTTTGGACCAAGTCAAATGGCCTGCTGACCTTCCACTTCAGTATCTTAACCACTAAGCCAGCACAGTCCCTACAGGGCAAAATAGAGGTGTAATTACTGTATGCTGAACTTGACTTTAAGGCAGTGGTGGGATTCAGTTTTTTTACTACCTACTCTGGGTGTGGTATGGTGGGCATGGCCAGAGCAAAGACCTGTGCTATTTCAAAATTTGGATGGGCAGGGTCAGCCAGAATTTTTGCTACCGGTTCTGGCAAACTGAGGCAAACCTACTGAATCCTGCCACTGCTTTAAGGTCAACAGTTTGAAACCCAAGTGATTGTGCCACAGTGAGCTTCTGTATCAGTCCCAGCTCATGCCACTAGCAGTTCGAAAGCAAGAAATTGCAAGTAGATAAATAGGTACGGCTTTGGTGGGAAAGGTAACAGCGTTCTGTGCTGGTGTCTTGCCATACCTGCTACATGACCATGGAAATGTCTGCAGACGCAGACAGCGCTGGCTCTTTGGCTGTAAGATGAGCACCACTTCCTAGAGCAGGAGTGCCAAACTTTTTGGGCCACAGGCCTGTCACATGGTTCAGGGGACCAGTCACTATAGCCCGTAGGCAGTGGTGGGATGTCAAAAAATTTACTACCCCACCGTGATGTCATCACAGTGTGGGCAGAGCTAACATCATGATGTCATAACATTGTGGGTGGAGCCAAATGAATAAAATAAAATAAAAATAAACATGCACACACACACCTCAACCCACCCACACACCCACAACACAAGGAAAGCAAGGAGGACAGCAAGGAGGCCGTGCATACGCGCCAAGCACTGTAGGCATGTTTGCACACCAAGTGCTTGGTGTGCATGTGCAGCGGGGGGAACCAGTGTAAAGGTAAGCACCGAAGGTGGTTCCCCCCAAAAGCTGCTACCAGTTCTCCAGGACACTGGGGGAAGCAACTACCGGTTCTGGCAAACTGGTGAGAACCTGTTACATCCCATCACTGCCCGTAGGTCAGATCCGGCTCCCGATGCCCATCATCCGGCCCACAAAGCCCTTGTCGGAAGCAGAAGTGAAGCATTTCACTTCTGCTTCCAGGAGCGAGGAGAGCTTTGTGGGCCGGATGAACTGGCATTGGGGCCAGATCCGGCCCACCACGGGCCATAGTTTGGGCACTCCTGTCATAGAATCAGATACAGCCTGGCTTTCCAGCAAGGAAGACCCTTCGCTTCTGTCAGGTTTCATGCTCAAGGCTTTTCGAGGGGGACGGGAGGACAAAGGCAGAGCACCGTCGGGGTAGCCTTTTTCCTGGCTCCCTTTATTATCCCATGACTTCCCAGAGTAACCGGGCCTGCCTGTGGCTCTTACCGCTGGGTTGGCGTCGCAGTGCAAGTCCAGAAGCGTCTCCGTGAACTCGAAGTGGTGCGCAGTGCACTTGGCGGTAAAGGCGTGGATGCAAGCCAGGAGCGAGGTGGCGCTCGTCCGGTTCTCGAGCTGCCGAAAAGGAGAGAGAAAGAGGAGCGCTCCGAAGTCAAGCCTGGGGCGCAGATGGCGCGCCAAGCTCAAACTCTGCGCGGCTCAACCTCGTCAGAATCGGGCTGGACGCGAAAGGAACCGCCGGTCCGGCCCGGCTGCGACAGGCGCTTCTCGCCACACGCGCGTAAAGGAACGCGTGGCTCTCATGTGCCAACGACAGGACGTCTGACTTTGCCTCTCTTGAGGGACATAGCCAGGATTCTAGATGTGGATGGGCGAATATTTTTTCAGGATGGGCAACAAAGCCGCTTTTCAATGCATTCCTATGGGAAACCGCGCTTTGCCAGGATGGCCAAGCCCACCTTGTCCACCCACTGGCTATGCCCCTGTTAGTCTTTCGATCTGTCTATCGTATCTGTCTGTCTATCTACAGTATCTAGTTAGCTAGCTAAGAATAAACAACGCACGCAGGCACGCACGCACACACACACTACCCCTATAGTAGAGCTGGCTGCCAGTATGCCTCCGGGTGCAATTCAAGGTGCTGGTTATTACCTTTAAAGCCCTATATGGTAGGGGGCCAGGATACCTAAGAGACCGCGTCACCCTAACAACGTCTGCCCGTCCCACCAGGGCGGATCGGAGGGGCTCTCTTGTTACTCCATCAGCCAGGGATGCTCGCCTCACGAGCACTAGGAAGAGAGCCTTCTCTGTGTTCGCCCCGGCCCTTTGGAAGCTCCTTCCGACAGAGCTGCGCTTGCAGACAGAGATCCTGCCCTTCCTCTGGAAGGGCGTAAAGACCTGGCTGGCGGGTCAAGTGTGGGGACACAGTAACGCAGGTTCCCACCTAGGATGGCTGATTTAGGGCAGCCATCCCTCCCCCCACCTGGCATCTGTATCTGTATTTGGATCTGTTTTTATCTGTTTTATTGTCTTAATGTTTTAAATTTTTATGAATTATTACGAACGTTTAAGGTTTTTATATACTGTTATGACCATTACCTATGACGGTAATGTATGTTGTAAGCCGCCCAGAGTCGGGTCTTCCCGATTGAGGCGGGATACTAAATGCGAACAATAAATAAATAAATAAATAAATAGTCTCAGTTCTTCCCATTCTGCTTTAGCACACAAACCCAAAGCTGTAAATTACACCGTGTAATTATTCTAAGATTGAAAAATTATTTTTCTTAAAAAAAAAATAGGAACCTAAGCTATGCTTGTGGACATAAGAAGTACTGATGGAAACGACTTGGGGAAAACCATGGCTTGGGTTACTGCCTCTGGTGCTATCAGCTTCAGGCAGTGAAAGGCTGGACAGCTGTTATAACTGGCCGAGAATATGTTGAGTATCCACTGCAACTATAAGACAATGAATTGCAATACACTGTACATTTAAGATGTATACTGTATTGGATCTGGGAATGGAAGAAAAAGTAGTGAAACAAATATGTATAAAAATAGATTGATGGTTGTTGCATAGCGCTGTTGACGCTAATCACTTTAATTGTATGGCCGCCGAACCACATTAAAAATCCAAGTATAATTTTATGTTCATAAGCTGTGTGAAAGTATGCAAAATTGCTTACCTTTGTCGGTGGGCAGCAACTGATGATATTTTCTGTGCATGGCTAGACAGAAGTGATAAAATAGCATGGTGTTTAGAGTTACTAATGGATGTTAAGTGAGAGATAGAATCTTGCATGTACATTATGAAAGACTTACAGACAGGTAACTATACTTTACTGTATCTCTAAAATATTGTATCTGGATATCTGGTCTGAGCCACAGGAATCTTAGCTCAAAATTATTATGAATCAATTTAATTATGCAGTAATTACGAATGCTTTGTTACCATGACAATTAGTAGATTTTGCAGAAATTTGTGCTCCAGTTGATCTATCACTTCCCCAGAAAAAAGTTTACTTATTTATTTATAACATTTATATCCTGCCCAACAGGCTTAGCTCTGAACAACAATCCCATATGCACCTGTTCCCTCTAAAAGGTTTCTTCCTATAGATGCATTAACTGAAAAGTAGATGGTCACTTTATTCAATTGCACCAAAGAGGGCAACGTAATCTTAATTCAAGAGGAGAAGGAAAGGAAAAGAAAACATACCGTGTCCAGTTCTCTATTGATGATTTTCTAAAAGGAAATACAGATGGAATTAAGAAAATCTGCTCACTTGGTATCTTTATTGTGTTTTTATTCCTATAAGATTTCTAAATGTAAAATATATCTCCCATTTCTGAATGCATTCATCCTAAAACTGCAGTTCTGTGCTCATTTACTTGGAACAGGAATCTCCATGAATTCAATAAACCTAATTCCAAGTAAAAATGCACAAAATTCAGCTGCTGTGCTACAATCCTGAGCCCAACAAATGGGACTTAATTATCAGTAAACATGTCTAGGATAAAATTATGCTTGTCCTGGGGGGGGGGGGGGATATGATTTCCCATCACCTAGTCTTTTCTATGAAGAAACAACATAACTATTGTAGTTAACCAACTTATTTTCACATTATGTAGGAAATGCCATTAATACCTGAAGAGATGCAAATGTCCCTCTAGCTCCATCTGAAAATACTGCCAGAATATTAAAGATTTTAAACTGTTTCTGTCTTTACTATGTAATACAATGTCATACCTCCAATAAATGCTGGTAATCTAGTCTAATAGCGGTGTGGTTACATATATCAGAATTGTATGATCCTGCAAATACACAGGAAGACAACAGTGCCAGGCCAGTGCAGTGAAGAAAGAAAATCACTTTGGAAATACCTGGACAGAGAAGAGGGGGAAAAAAGTAATTAAAACCAGCTTTTTCATACACCTCCTTTTGCTGCTACATTTCATTTTACAGAAATATTGTCAGAAGTACAACTTTCTAGACATGAATTAACACATGACTTCAGGCTTAAAGCATTGGGAAAAGAAGTGCATATATTTACCCATAGTGTCCCCAAGGAATATTCTTCGATTCTGAGTTCTTCGAAGTAGTCTCTCCCTTTTTATTTACCTTTTCTGCTAGGGGTTTTCCACCAAAATGATGTCTCAGAGCTTTAAGTATTTCAAGCTTGAATTTGTTTCATTACCAATTTCTAAAGAAGCAGATGTAAACAACAACCTACACCCCCAAATGAAAAAACAAAACATGGAACTGCGTCGCCCACTTACATCTTGGATCCCACTTAGAGGGTTATTCTCATGCATGATCTTTGCATAAATTATGAAAATGTCATTAATTTTTGGAGAATGATATGTCAGACAGTCTTGTGCAATTGGGATACCTTAATGACGTGGGAATTTCAGAAACACAACACTCTCTTTGTCTGATAGTCCTATTAGATGCTTGTTGGCAATACAGTATTAAAACGAGATTTTTGCCACTGACATCAACAAGCTTTTACTGTTGCTTTCTGCTCTGTTGTTTAAATGGAAGAAAATTAAAAGAATGAACTTTATGACCCTCTAATTGTGAATGTTGCTTTCCTCTCTCAAGCTGTGTAATATTACAGGTTTCTTTTGCGTCAATAAATAAATAGCACCTTTCCCCAAAAAACTGGGACCATAGCCACACTTTGTTGCTAGGTGGTGGTGTCACATTCAGAGTCGTTAAAAAAAAAATCAAAGAAGAATTCCGCTAAAAGTGGCATTCTCCAGGTAGGTAAATAAATTTATACATGTTCTAAGAAGACATGTGTATAAGGAATGCTTGAAGACTTCTTTTCTTTAATCGTGTCAGATGCACCACCAGCATATAATAACATCCAAAGCTAAAATTAACACATCTAAAACAAAAAAGAGTTTAAAAGGGCTAGATTACATCTGCCCAATATCGGGCCACATCAACATTTCCTCTTGCCAACATAAGGTTTTCCTCAGTGCATGTTGAGGGGCATTGTGTGCATTGTATCATATGGAAGATAGTTTGTACTTCTCTGCATTCACACAGGCTGTCATCTACAGGGAAACCTCACTTTCTCAGATTAGCCCTTGATCTTTTTACCCCAGCTATTTAAAGCTTTCCACACAGGTCATGGTTGTTCTTGGCTGGGTGGCAGAGAGTCATGTAGTTCTGCCCAGTTATCTGGTAGCTCCTTGATTGCCTTCCATAGTTCTAAGGTGGACTGTTGGGGATGGTTGTTTGGGAGAGAAGTTTTGAGGCAGCTATGCCTTGATTTCAGTTCGTTCCTTGGTGGTTGATGATGAAATAGCAGGTGTGTTTCCTAGGATCTTGCTTTGACCCACTCTTTCTGAGCAGCACTTTCTCAATTGAATTTTGGTGGAGGGATGCCAGCTAAGTAATTGACTTTTTGTATTGGAGTTGGTTTTAAACATCCTGTGACCAGTCTCACTGTTTCATTTAAGGCCACATCCCCCTGCTTTGCATGCTTTGATCAGTACCACACTGGACTAGCATACTGTCCTACAGAGTAACATAAAGGTAGCACAGAGGTTCTTAATGTGTGTGTTTGGGTACCCCATCTTGTGCCTGTTATTTTCCTCAGAATGTTGTTTCTGGCAAAAACCTTCTGTTTGGTGTTAAGGCAGTGGGTCTTGAAGGTGAGAGTTCAATCCAGGGTAACTCCCAGGTAATTGAGGGTGGTGCAGTGTTTGAGACTAGTGCCATTCCAATTCACCTGCAGGCTTCATGATGCCTGATGGTTTTTCAAATGAAAGGCACAGAGTTGAGTTTTTAGGCAGTTTGACTTCAGTTGGTTATCTCCATAATATTGTTGTTCAGTCGCACAGTCGATTCCGACCCTTTGGGACCCCATGGACTACTGTCCACCAGGCACCTCTGCCCTCCACCATCCTCCTCAACTCACTCAGCTCTGCTCAGTGGTGGGCAGCAAAAAAAAATTGATACCATACCATGGACGGAGCCTACGTCATGGGCAGAGCCTACAATGCATCATGCCTGCCACATGGCTATGTATACATCTGCAAATACAGGCAGCACTGGCTCTTTGGCTGTAAATGGAGATGAGCACTACACCCTAGAGTTGGATGTGACTGACTTTTGAGCAAGGAAGACCTTGAACCACTTGCAGGGACAAAACCTGATGGGGCAGGGCAGGGAGGTGGGCATGGCCACCCAATTTCACCACCACTCCTGCCCAGAGGCCAACCAATTTTGCTACCCCCTCCCGGGGGGGTTGCGAACCTGTTTGTGCCCACCACTGTCTGTGCCCATTGTGTCTACAATACCATCTAGCCATCTCATTTTTCACCGCCCCTTCTTCTTTTGCCCTCCACCTTTCCCAGCATCAAGGCTTTCTCAAGTGAATCCTCTCTTCTCATTTGATGTCCAAAGTACTTTAGCTTCATCTTTACTATTTGACCTTCTAAGGAGCAGTCAGGGTTGATTTATTCTAAGACTATAATATATAGTCATTAAGTTCAAAGCCTCAGTCAGTTTTTTCTTAACAGCCTAAAAGGTTGCACCTTGTGCACAGTGGTGGGCAGCAACAGGTTCGCACCCCCCCAGAAGGGGGGCAGCAAAATTGGGTGGCCTCTAGGCAGGGAGGTGGCAAAACTGGGTGGCCACGCCCTGCCCTACCAGGTTTTGTCCCTGAAAGTGGTTCAAGGTCTCCCTTGCTCAAAAGCCAGTCATATCTGACTCTAGGGGGCAGTGCTCATCTCCATTTACAGCCAAAGAGCCAGTGCTGACTGTGTTTGCAGATGTATACATGGCCATATAGATCGCCCATGATGTAGGCTCCACCCATGATGTAGGCTCCACCCATGACATAGTCTCCACCCATTATATAGGCTCCGCCCACAGTGTGGCAGCGGAAAATTTTGCTGCCCACTACTACCTGTGCAGTAATTGACAGATCTTCAGTGTAAAAAAAGCTCCTAGTGGCTTCCGGCAATGGTTGATCGTTAGTATATATGTTAAACAGTGTGGGAGCTAGCACACTGCCCTGCAAGAGGCCATCTCTTTAATTTTTTTCTATTGGCTGTGTTATTATTATTATTATTATTTATTAATTCAAACTTATTTATTGTCCTCCTCGCCAGAGTGACCCAGGGCGATTTCACAGCCACAGAACCATCAATAACAATTAAGACCAATACTTAAAAGATTACAAAAGTAAAAATAAAATAAAAACTAAAACAGATTAAAAAGATTAAAAGATTAAAACTGGGTGTTACAATTGAGAGATTAAGGGCAAGGGGACTCGAATTAGCCACCCGGCTGGGGTCATTGTACCACCTGCACCCCAGACCTGTCCTGCCAGCCAGGTTTTCACTCCTTTCCTGAAGGACAGCAGCTCTGTCTGCATACATAGATCAATTGGCAAGAGGTTCCATAAGGCTGGGGCGGACACAGAGAAGGCCGCCTTCTGGTGCCAGAGAGGCACAACCAAAGAGCCTCTTCAGTCCGGAGTAGTGTAGTGTGGATTTCAGCTGGATTTCAGCTGTAAGCCAAATTTGCCACTCCCTGGTGGACGCTGGCTCCTGCTCCGGCTAGGGCTTCTGGGAATTGTAGTCCAAGAACTCCCATACACCCGGTCAACCACATTCTGAACCAGCTGTAGCTTCCAAATTGTCACCAAGGGCAGCCCCATGTAGAGCACATTACAACAGTCAAGTCTGGAGGTGACCAAAGTGTGTGTGATCATGAGCAAGGAGTCCTGATCTAGGAGCGGACATAATTGGCAAACAACACAAAGTTGTGCAAAGATCCTCCTGGCCACAATTGCCACCTGCTCTTTGAGCAGTAGTCGCGAGTCCAGGAGGACCCCCAGGTTACGCACCAGGTCTGTTTGGGGCAGAACTGCCCCATCCAGAACCAAAGATGGTAGCTCCTGAGATAACACAGGACCCCTGACCCATAACCACTCAGTCGTGCCAAGAGTCGGGTTCTCCCGAGTGGGGCGGGGTAATAAATTCAATAAATAATAATAATAATAATAATAAAGATTCAGTTGTAGCCCGTTGTCCATCCAAGCACTTGGAAAGGACTTCCATTGCATCGCTAGGGTTCCCATGGGCTGAGATATACAACTGGGTATTATCTGCATATTGATGATACCTTACCCAGTGGGAACGAATGATCTCACCCAGCTGTGTTGTCCTTGGAAATTGACAAAAATCAATGGTTTTCCAATAAACAGCCTATGATTTTGTTAATTTAAAATGCTTTATGATGAGGGAAACTTTCTTCAGCAAGGCTGCATGGTTGGCTGTGTCATAAACTGCAATGAGATCTATAAACACTATGCCTGTGATTTCCTTCAGTTTAAAGCCATCTTCTATGTACTGTGTTAAGTTAAGAATTTGTGCTGTACAATCTTTGCCAAGTCTGAAGCCAGCTTGCTGTGCTATAAGCCGGGGTTTTACTATTGCAGTTAGTTGGTTCATGATTAAACCGTCATATATCTTATATAGGTGGCTAAAAAGAGATATGGGCTGCAGCTTTTTGGATCTTCTGGTGGTTTGCTGGTTTAAGTATAGCTATCACCTGAGCCTTCCTCCATTTCTTTTGTATCTGAACTACATCCAAGCAGGTATTGTACAGGCTAAGAAACCTTTTTTTTTTGTATTGGTCCAAAATGTTTGATCTGCTCAACCTGAATCTCATCTATGCCAGCTGTTTTACCATTCTTACACCTGCCTATTGGCTCTTCCAGCTCTCCTGTGGTAGAGAGGGTAGTCAGATTGTTTGTCTTCCATTCCTCATTCCTTTTTGTCCTCTGTTTGTTTTTCTGTGGGTTAGCATCTGGTTTCCCATTGAATAACAGCTGGTGGGCAATTTGGTTAGTTGAGACCTTGGTGTGTACCAGTTGTTTGATTATGTTATTATTAAGATGATTAAGCTTGTGTTGATTTCTTCTATGAGCTTAATCCATTTTTTCCTTTTGTGCTCTGAGATAGCTGACACTACCTGTTGTCTGGCTTTAATAGTACCTTCGCTGAGTGGATTTTCATCAAAAAGGGCAAAATACTCATTCAGTAAGTAAACAGTTTCATGTGCTATACCTTGGGTGTAGGAAGAGTCCTACATCCTCAAGAGATAGATTCCCTAGAGCAGTGGTGGCGAACCAATGGACTTGCTGCCTCTGACCCAGCCCCCAACACCGGCTGGGTTCAAAAGAGCCTCCGTGCCTGGCGTGAGGAAGGACTTGCTGCCCCTTTCTTAGCCCCCAACACTGGCTGGGTTCAAAAGAGCCTCCGTGCCTGGCGTGAGGAAGGACTTGCTGCCTCTGGCTCAGCCCCCAACACCGACTGGGTCAAAAGAGCCTCTGCGACCTGGCCGCCTCCAGCACGGCCTCGAGGGATATGGACACATTGGGTGAGGTTGAGTTTGGGAGGTTTACTTTTGGTGTATTATTTATGAAGTATTTTTGAAGTGTTTTTTTAATGATTTGATGTTGTTATTGTGATTAGGGATGTTCTGAATTGCCTTTGAAATGTTTTTGCGATGCAAGATCTTGTAACTGTGATATATTGTTTTTTCTCTGTTATTGTATACTTTGTATCTTTGTTAGCCACCCAGAGTCGCCTGGCGAGTGGGGCAGCATACAAGTTGAACAACAAGAACAAGAACAAGAACAAGAACAAGAACAAGAACAAGAACAAGAACAACAAGAACAAGAACAACAAGAACAAGAACAAGAACAACAAGAACAAGAACAACAAGAACAACAAGAACAACAAGAACAACAAGAACAACAAGAACAACAAGAACAACAACAACAACAACAACAACAACAACAACAACAACAACAACAACAACAATAATAATAATAATAATAATAATAATAATAATAATAATAATAATAATAATAATAATAATAATGGGACACGTGCCAGAGGTGGCACTCGGAGCCCTCTCTGCTGGCACCTGTGCAGTCACCCCAGCACAGAGTTCACCCCACCCCTCTGCCCAGCAGCTCAATGGGATCACTTCCTCCCTCCTCACAGCACAGAGTTCATCCTGCCTCTCTGCCCAGCAGTCCAATGGGAGCATTTCTTTCCTCCCCTGTTGCTGTGTTGGCACTTTGCGATAAATAAGTGGGTTTTCGGTTGCAGTCTAAAAGGTTCACCTTCAGTGCCGTAGAGCATTCCTGGACAGCATCAATAAACTTATTGTAATATGTGGGGTCTAGATTAATATCTACCACTCTTCCATCCAAGGCCATGGAAAACCTGGGCCAATCAGTCTTTTTAAAGTTGCACCTTCTTCGTTATATCACAACTTGTGATCAAACAGCGGCTGTAATCTCACATAGAATGAGGTGGTATCTGGTATTTGGCTTCTGTACATTGGTGGGCTCAATTTTTTTTTACCATCACACTGTGAGCGTGGTATGGTGGGCATGGCCAGGGGGAAGCCCTGCATTGCACCCAAATTAGGACTATTTTATTTCAAAACTTTGATGGGCGGAGCCAACCAGAATTTCTGCTACCAGTTTTGGCGAACTGGTGCAAACCTGTTGGTGCCAACCACTGCTTCCATACTAACTTTAAGCATTGATGTGCTACATTCTCATTTACAAAAATGATGTCTGGGTTATCACCTCTCCTCCATCTGCCACTGTTAAAAGATGCTGGTAATTTGCTATCATGAATAAGTGATAGTTGATAGGATTCTGTCCATTCTACAATAGCTTCTCCATTTTCATTGTTGTTTTCATATCCCCACAAGTTGTTGTGGCTATTAAAGTCGCCTATTATGAACCTTACAGGCTTATTCCAAAAGTTTGCTGGTTCAGCAAAGAAAATTTTTACACGTGGTGGTTTATAGACAGACATCACTGTGCAGTCACTGAGCTCATTTGTTATTATTTCAGCATTGTTCTCCACTGTCACTGCTGTAGACAGAATCTGGAGATCTGTTCTGGCAAGCACTGTGCTTCCGTATTGCCGATAGCATCGTTCGGTGATTAATTGCGTTCCAGGAACCTTAGGATGACATTGATTTCATCTCTGTGTGTTTCTTGCATGCATGTATGTTTATTGCAGAGATCCTGAAACAACCTTTCTTTAACTGAGGATATTCCTTCAATGTTGACCGATATCACTGTCCTTTTGAACACTGACAATAGCATATCTAAGCAGATTGGTCTAAGTAAACTCATGCTATTTCCCTGGTAAATGGCAGTATGACTAATTACAATGGAAAATAGCAAATATTATACAGGCTTTAATCTAAACAATTCATTAGTGACAATGATTCTCACACATACTTGTCAGATGTATCTTTCCAAAGTTCTAGTGCTCATTTTACTTGGTCCTCTATAGCCCAAAGCCTCCAGGTACTTACCACGAGGGAGGCCAAAAAGACAACAACTAGAAATAGGGTCTTCTCACCCATAACTCCAACATTTATGGAATTCCCTCCCATAGTTGAGATGCTTGCCCCATCCCTACAGACTTTTAAGAAGCTTCCAAAAACTGAGCTCTTCAGAGAAGAATATGGAGGGCTACGTCACTAATTTAACATGACAAGCCCTGTATTTTTGGCTCCTTTGTCTTATTCATTACCTTGTATGAGTGAATGAGCTTACGCAGTCAGGAAGGGTGTACCTGCATATCTCATTGGCCTTCCTTGAGTGTGGGGAGAATCCCTGCTCCAAAGTATTATCTCATCATATCCTCTTATCTGGAAACAAGACAGAGAATGGGGCATGAAAGGGCATGAAGATGAAGGTGAGGGAAATACTACCAAATAATTTTCTTACCAAGAGAAGGATGAAAAGGAAGCAAGAGTATAGCCAATTGGTAGGAAGAGGAGGAGGAAAGTGAGACAGAGGAGTGGGCAGATGCATGTGAGTGATTTGGGAAGGAGTCTGACTCCACAGTGTATGCTGAATACAAAACTCCAGAAGTTACGCATCCTTTCAGCTAAATCCTCACCTATTCCCTGTTAAAAGGACTGACCATCAATGATTGTAATGACCCTGACCAGGCAGAGGCCAGCCCAGGAGCCATACAAGGAAGCATGAAGAAGGGTCCTGCTACAATGACCAAACCAACCTGTACCCAATTGTGCCACTTACAGTGGGAGAGACTGTTCAATTTCCTGTAGCAACAGGCTAAGGACACTCAAGATGGAAAACTGAGGGTTTATAAACCTTAACTCTTCAACTGTATGGGTGCAGGGTGTTGTGAAGGTAACCCACTCACCATCCCTCAACAAGAGACTCAATGTATATTTCCCCTAGAGAGCATATTGTGATTAGAAACATGTAGTGAAGAAACCCAAAAGGTTTGAATAAAAAATTGATGATTAAGTTGACAAGTTCTTCTTTTTTTGAAACATACATATAAAGATACACATACAGAAAATAATAAACCATAAAATTAACAGTAATAGTAATAATATGAGAACCAGCATTACATACTTTATAAAAAAATTCACACTTTATAGTTTACAGCTAAGCTATTGTAACCCCATTCATTAGCCTTAATCAACATATATAAAATTTAAAACATATACAACACTTGACAAGTGCACCCCACATCCCTGGGACCTTCCTTCCTTCTTTTCCACATGTCTTAATTATCTAATTTGATTGTTCCCTAGTTTAAGAAGCAAATGCTTTCTTGACCTGGCTTAAATCCCTTAGATTTTTTGAAAACATATTCAATAAAATCTCCCCATACAATAACACCCAGGTTAGCGTTTGCACCACACATCACTAAAACCGGATAATGTTAAGATAACTTTGTGCGATACAAAAGTTTGCCTCAAATTTCCTAATGTTGATCTTTGCCCTTCAGGCTTTAGGGCTGAGATCTCCAGTCAGAGCGGTGGTTTGACTGGGGGGGGGGGGGGGAGGGTGCACACACGTGTGATTGCTGGCTTGGTTGGGGGAAAGAACAAGCATGTGCGCCCTCCCCCCAACCAAACTGGCGGTCCCAGCATGCAATTGCCGATTTGGTTGGGGAGAGAACACGCACGTGCACCCTCCTCCCCAACCAAACTGAGAGCATCACAGTACTGGTTTGGTTAAGGAGAAGGGTGTGTGTGCCTGTTGTACCCCTAAACAAACCACCACTGCGATGCTCGCAGTGCTGGTTTTATTAGGGATGAGGGCATGCACCCCCATTCTCCCTCTAATTAAATCGGTGTTCCGATGCTCACTGTGCCGGTTTCGTGGGGGGGGGGGGGAGACCGGGCGCATGCACCTCACTCAGGCCAAATTGGTGCTTGGCTTGATCCGCCTGCCTCTTTGGAAAGGGCAGTGAGGATTCCACACACAGAATCCCCCCTGCCTTTTCCAAAGAGTCAGCTGGATCGACCCCCTGTTCCCATTACTCTTCGGAAAGGGAACAGGGCTTTTTTTAAACGTACAATCAATGCATTGCACAACATTAAAAACCAGATAACGCTTAGACTTGTGGAACTAAGTCTTAGCGTTATCCGGGTTATTAGTGTATATGTAAAAATTTATTGTTATTTGCCATCCCCTTTTTAATAGTTATTTTGCATTTTATCTTATAATTCAGTACTACATTCCAAATTTCTTTATACCACTCCTCCATATCTATGGAGATGCACACTTCCCAATTCTTAGCCATCAACAATCTCATAAAAAATAATAATCTCATAGATAAAAAAAGGAAATTGTTGACAAGTTCTTCTTACTCTCCATTAAGAAGATGAATGACACTAAGATAGCTTTCATGGTTCCTGTCCCTTCTGATGAGGTGTACTTGCTTTGTGCATTTTTTAAAAAAAAGATAATTCTATACCAAGAGGTGATGGTCCCCAAGTGGATTAAACCCTACTTAAATCCATCTTGATGGAGGGTAGCAGCTTCATCAATACTGGCCTGGGGCTGACAAGGACCTTGCATGCCAAAAGGGCTGAGGACCAGAAAGTGACTCGTGGAGCTGGATCAGTAGTACTGGGGTCACGCTGCGATGTGGAAAGCAAATGGAAGGCCACCGCATTATATTCTCAGGACAGTCTTCACAGCTGATCACCATTATTCTGATTCAGATACGACAGAAGAAGATACCAATACCCATGTTCTACTTGTATTTTGCAATGTCTGCAAAGGAAGAAAATGGGTAACTCTGTTTAGCTTCTCTTTCTCCTTCCCTCTTCCCCTCCTCTACTTGTCAAATTTTCAATACACATCAATGGGTGGGGTTAGAAGAAAGAGGGAAGAAAGCCCTTTTTCTTTTATCATGTCAGTTGTAAATTATAGAACTGGGCAGCTGACATAGTGCTGGTTTGAATCTGTGTTATACTTAACAAAATAATTTTAAAAATGCTCATCCATGAAAAGAAGTGAGGTTCTGGCTAGAAGGGGAGGGAGATGATTAAGCTTACCTGTCATAACACATCTCAGTTAAGGTATCACATAAGATATACTGATATAAGCAGTTATACATGAGGGACTGGGATGGCTTAGTGGTTAAGACACTGAACTTGATGAATGTAAGGTTGGCAGGTCAGCAGTTTGAGACCCAAGTACTGGATGACAGAGTGAGCTACCACCTGTCCCAGTTCCTGCCAACCTAGCAGTTTGAACGCAAGAAATGGCAAGTAGATAAATTAGGTACACTTCAGTGGGAAGGTAAACAGCGTTTTGTGCACTCCGGTATTTAGTCATGTCCCCAGAAACATTTGCAAGGGCAGCCAGTGCTGGCTCTTTGGCTATAAACAGAGATGAGCACTGAACTTTAGAGTCAGATATGACTGGCTTTCAAGCAAGAATGACCTTTACCTTACATGCCAAAAATCAAAATGAAGCAATGTGGGAATAATCACAATTAAATAGTAGAACCCCCTTGCCAGAGGAGCAACATACAAAGAATTATCACGTAAAAGGACTTATCTGACTTGCTATTAGTGGGAAATACCATGGTTAATTTCTAGATAAGAGGAGCAACATACAAAGAATTATCACGTAAAAGGACTTATTTGACTTGCTATTAGTGGGAAATACCATGGTTAATTTCTAGATAATTGTTCCAAATGCCATGGTTTAAATTGTAATGTAGCTCAGCCCTAAAATGAGTTTGCAGTTAACAAACAGGCTTGGTTACCATAAAAATCACATAACAAAAGGAAATCCATAGAAAATAGTGGCTTGGTTTACAGAATTTTTTTTGACTGGATTAATTGGTTTTCAATGCATTCCTATGAGAAATTGCATTTTGGTTAATGTATTTTGATTTTCAATGCATTCCTATGGGAAATTGCATTCAATGTATTCCTATGGGGGAAATTTAGTTAAAGCAATTTTTGCTGTAAGAAACGTCCCAGAGAACGCATTAATTATGTTAACTGAGGTACCACTGTATAGAGGTTGTGTGAAAGTCAAAACAATAATTATGCACATGTTGAACTAAAGTCAACAAATGTGTGCCATCAAGTCAGTTCTGACTTATGGCCATGTTCTTTAGGGTTTACTTGGTAAAGAGTATTCAGAAGGAGCGTCTCTCCCTCAGAACAACTCCTCACATCACCCGTTCATCACAATCTACACAGCTCCAGGTGCCGACCCCAAGAATGGCTCGGAAGTCTATAACTAGAAATAAAGCCTTCTCGGTGGCGGCACCAACACTTTTGAACATACTACTGGTGGAGCTGCACCAGGCCCCATCCCTGGCTATCTTATTTTTAAAAATCTTAAAACTTTCCTATTTAAGAAAGCCTTTAAGAATATTACACCCTTAACAATAAATTAGCTGGTCAGTTGACCCTGTATGCCCACAGACAGCAGGTATTTTATTTTTTGATGTACTTATTTGGTCATTTTATTTTATTGTTGTTTTTAAGGGTCTGCAGTGGCTCAGTGGTTAAGAAGCTCTGTAAGCCGCCCTGAGTCGCCTCGGCGAGTGGGCGGCAATATAAATATGAATTAAAAAATAAATATTATAAATAAGCTTGCCTTGTTAGTTGGAAGGCTGGCAAGTCGGCAGTTCAAGACCTGAGTACTACATGATGGATTGAGTGCCTGTCTCTGTCCCAGCTCTTGGGGACATGAAAGGAGCCTCATTTGGGCATTCCCTGGGTGGAGTTTCTTCTGCAAAAATCCTTTCAACCCAGAATAATTCCTGATACGAAGTTGTTGTTATTGTTATTTTACATTATTTTGTTATTTGTATGTGTACAGTGCACCCCGGGGTGGGAAATATCCCAGATAGGTGGTATAAAATGCAATAAAATAAGTAAGTAAGTAAGTAAGTAAGTAAGTAAGTAAGTAAGTAAGTAAGTAAGTAAGTAAGTAAGTAAGTAAGTAAGTAAGTAAGTAAGTAAGTAAGTAAGTAAGTAAGTAAGTAAAATAAGGAGTTTACCATTCTTTTCTTCTCTGACCATCCTGGGTTGCTCTTCTGGGATGCAGTAAGAAACTGAATTCCCACCCTCTGGCTCTGCAATCAGATGTTCAACTCAGTAAGCTGTTCTGCCAGACTGAACTAAATTACAGATTTTTTTTATTTGTAAAGAATTACAGATATTAAAAGTATATGTTAATAATATTTGATAACAATATACCGTAATTAGTATCATCTTACCTTGAATACACTGAAAAAATCTATGGTGCATTGACATGTGACTTTTAAAATAAACCTAATCATTCAGTTACTACTGCATTTATTTTTAAAAGGCTTTTGCAATAATATTGCACCAGGAAAAATAATTATAAAATATAAACCACTGGACACTGGACTTTAAGAAGAATTCTATTAGACTGGAACAAATTCAGAGGAGGGCCACAGGGATGATCTGGGTTCTAAAAGACCAAACCTGTGAGGAAAGACTGAAATAACTGGGCATGTTTACTGTTATGAAAAGAAGACTGAAGGAAAATATGATAGCAGTTTTGAAATACTTGAAGTCTGCCATACAGAGCACAGGACATATTGTAATAGGCTCAAGTTATAGGAAGCTAGATTAAGTAGGGGCATTGTTTCTCAACCTTGTGTCCTAAGGTGTTCTTGGACTTTAATTCCCAGAAGCCCAAGTCAGTACACCTGCTGAATAGGGCTTCTGAGATCTGAAGTCCAAGAACATCTGGGGATCCAAGGTTGAGAAACCCTGGAGTAGAGGGTCGGACTCAATGGCCTTAGAGGCCTCCTCCAACATTATTTTATGATTTACTGTAAAAAAACCACCTGGTACATCAGTGTAAATTAACATAAAATGCATGGTGTTCACAGCCACAAATTTTGCCACTTCAAAAGTAATCTGAAACACAATTCTAAAAGATATGTATAAAATCAAGCATTTTTTGTTGTTTAGTCACACAGTCGAGTCTGACCCTTTGGGACCCCATGGACCACCACACGCCAGGCTCCTCTAACCTCTGTCATCATCCGCAGTCCAGCCAGATCAATGCCCATCGCATCAACGATTCCATTCATCCACCTCATCCTCTGCTGCCTTCTCCTTTCCCAGCATCAAGGTCTTCTCAAGTGAGTCCTCTCTTCTTATTTGGTGGCCAAATTACTTGAGCTTCAGCTTCAGTATTTGCCCTTCCAATGAGCAGTCAGGGTTGATTTCCTTCAGGATTGACTGATTTGATCTACAGAGTCTCCTCCAGCACCACCACAGTTCAAAGGCATCTATTCTTCTGTGCTCAGCCTTCCTTATGGTCCAGCTCTCACAGCCATACATTACTATTGGGAAGACCATTGCTTTAACTGTGCGGACTTTTGTTGACAGGATGATGTCCCTACTTTTTATTATAGTATGCTGCCTAGATGTCTCATAGCTTGCCTCCCAAGAACCAAGCTACAGCCCTTGTAATTCATTGGACTGATTCCTACTGCTCTTGTAAACCTATTTTCTTATGGTTGCAAAACATTGACCAGAATCCTATTCAAATTTTACTCAAAAGTAAAAGAACTTTCCTATTTTATGGCAACAAACTGAAACTAATTAATGAGGTACCAGTTGTGTGCCAGGTTGCACACAATCAGACATGTGATTAGTACATAGACTCAACACCAATATTGATGCAATTTTACTTATTCCAGAATAAAATCTCAGTAGGCAAATGAACCTAGAATTTTTTTTGCTTTGCAGATGTTATCTTCAAACTATGCACTTTTCACTTAAAAAAAATGACAGTATTGTTTTAATTAATTTTCAACACAATTACAAGATCCTTTGCTTCTCTTTGTCTTTCAACAAATTTACCTTGCAACATTTTTGTGAAGATGATGAGAGCATATACGGGCCTGAATAACTCAGAGGAACAACATTTAATAGGCGTCTAATGGTAATGGTTCGATGTGTTCTCAATGTCTTTGCCTAACAGCACTTAAACCATGACTAGTGGTACACTTCATGGCAAAACAAATTCTACAAGTTAATTAATGTACAACAGGTGTGGGACCTAGTTCCTGGACTGTAGCCTTCATTCATGCTCATCACTGGCCGTGCTGATATGAATTTGAGTCCATGAAGAAACTGAGAAATTGAGGAAACAAGGGACATGAAATTCATCTACAAACTTTGAAGGCTTCTTCAGGAGTGTCTGGAAAATCTGGCTGAGAGGGCAAGGGGCCAGTTTTTGGCCAAGAATAAAGGAAGAAGTAAAACCTTAAGTTGACCTGTTAAAGAGAACATCGACGCAGTACCAAAAAAGAACAAATACTGCATCTCAAATTTATCCCTTTCCATTGAAACCCACTTTGATTCTTTCCCTGGAATCATATAAATTGAGGGTTGGGGCTGGTGAGGCTCAGAGGTTAAGAAGCTCGCCTTGTTAGCTGAAAGGCTGGGAAATGCACGACAGACTGAGCACCTGTCTCTGTCCCAGCTCCTGCCAACCTAGAAGTTCGAAAGCAAGAAATTGCAAGTAGATAAATAGGGACCATTTCGGTGGGAAAACATCCTGGGGACATGAAAGGAGCCTCATTCAGGCGTCCCCTGAACAGAGTTCCTCCAGCAAAAAACCCTTTCAACCCAGAATGATTTCTGACATGAAATTATAATTATACTGTTGATGTAATGGGCACAGAGCTGGGTGAGTTGGGGAGGATGGTGGGAGGTAGGGGTGTATCTCATGCGATGGTCCATGGGATCACAAAGGGTCAGACTCGACTTTGCAACTGAACAAAAAAATCAGTGATGGGATGTAACAGGTTCTCACCAGTTCGCCAGAACCGGTAGTAACGTTTCCCAGTTTCCCGGACAACCGGTAGCAGCTCTTGGGGGGAACCACCTTTGGGGGCTTACCTTTTCACTGGTTCCCCCACTGCGCATGTGCACCAAGCACTTGGTGTGCATGCACACCTACAGCGCTTCGCATGTATGCATGGCCTCCTTGCTGTCCTCCCAAGCAGGGAGGAGGAAGAGAAGCTGCTAGCCTGAAGCTCCCTATAGCCTGCTCCCCAGGGTAAGTGACTCACCTTTGGATGTGGTGTGTCTGTGTGTATTTTAATACCTTTACCTATATTGACGTACTACCACAGTTCCTAAAAAGGCCTGGCGGCTAGCAGGCCTGGCTTGGGGTTTTTAAGCAAAGTCTTGTGTGTGTGTGTGTATACGCGCACTTATTTTTATTTTATTTATTTTATTGTTTTATTTGGCCCCCGTCCACATCATGATGTCATGACAATGGCTCCGCCCATGATGTCATGGCATCATGATGTTAACTCTGCCCACACTGTGATGACTTCACGGTGGGGTAGTAAACATTTTGACATCCCACCACTGTAAAAATGTTGTTGTTGTTGAGTCCAGTGGTACCGCTGGCCCTACTCTGGTGTCTATTCGAGAGGCCCTGTTGTGTTGCCTCAGCACGGCTTCCCCGGGGAAGCCAAAGAAGCTCGGTTTGCGGACCCGGACTTCCTTGGAAGGGCAAGCACGGAGGCGGCCAAGAGGAAAGGGATCCCGGCGTGTATCCTCTCACGCCCAGGCGCCCGCGCAGTCCCACCCACGAAAGGCGGGGAAGCCCCCCAGCGCGGCGGGAAAGTCATCGCGAAGCGGTCGCAGAGGGTTAATTTCCCCTGCGGTTCCCAATGCTTCCCTTCTTCTGTGGGTGACGGGAGGGTTTGAACTCTTAGTCACTCGAACGGGTTGGAATTAATTGGCGCCCTTGCCCTTTGTCGGACAGCTGGCGTTGCCCTTTTGGGTGAACACACGGGGACTCCCCTTTCTCGGCTTGCGTGTCTGAGTCACCATAGGGGCGAATCCGGAGACACGTGTCCGCCGGCAAAGCGGACGAGGGGCGGCGGGGGCTGGGGGAAAGGGGTGTGGGTCATTATCCGAGGAAGCGACTCGACTGGGTCACGTTCTCCCTGTTTAGATTTGCCTCTGGCATAAGCCTCAGTTCCTGTTTTGAGTATGACATTGAAGGGTTCAGTCTTATGTAGAGACCCTTTCTAAGTCATGGGTGCCCCACTATGGTCGGGACCTGGATCCAGCCCCCCCCCCATGCCAATGAAGCCCTTGTTGCTCCCGGAAGCAGAAGTAAAACACTTTCGTGAGCAACGATGTCTTGATGTTTTGTAATTGCTATTGCTATTGTAGATACAGTAATACCTCATATAGCATTAGTATCGAATAACACTAAAATCGCATAACATTAAGGAATCTGGGGGGAAGAATTGCATCAGATAACATTAAGATCCTATGGGATGCTTCAGATAACAACCGCTAAAGCCTGTGTGGTTACAATGTATCTCTATGGATCCCATAGGATTTTAACATGCATCAGATAACACTAAAAATCATATAACACCAAGACTTGTGGAACCAGGTTTTAGTGTTATATGAGGTTTTACTGTATATGTGATATTTGTAACTTATCTGTAATTATTATTATGCTATGGAATATGCTATGTAATTGTAACTGTTTCTTCTGTAAGCCGCCCAGAGTCGCTCTGCGAGTGGGGCGGCATATAAGTCGGGGGGGGGGGGGAAAGATGCATATATACTTGGTTTTATGGCTTGGCCAATGGTTTTAATCTCATGACACTGCTCTCACATGCTCATTGAAACATGGCTCTGTCTACTCATTGTTAGATCTGTACTTGCTGTTGACTCCTTCTTGCTCTGTTTACAGGCAACTGATGCACTAAAACAGAACAATATATACAAAGGGGTGAATATGTTTTGTTTGTTTGTTTGATACCCCATCCCAGTTGGTGCAAGCACAACTCTGGGTGGCTTACAACAAAGAAATAGACAGCTGGCAAAACAATAATATTTAAAAAAACCCTCAAACAAAATTAATGATAAACAATAAAATACATATCTAGATGGCATTAATTAATTTAAAGTCTTACACTAATTAATAACCTACTTTTTCGATTTGTAGCCAAAAAGAACTCAATCAGCAAAAACAAATCAGAATTAAATTAAAATTAAGTTGGAAAAAATTAAGTTCATTAATTGAGGAAACCTACAGTTCTTTAATCAATTTACTTAAGAGGGAAATGGTAGTTGGAAAAGGAACATTTTTAGATGTTTTTTGTTGTTCAGTTGCACAGTCGATTCCGACCAGGCACCTCTGCCCTCCACCATCTTCCTCAACCCGCCCAATTCTGTGCCCATTGTGTCTACAATCAGTAATGGGCAGCCAAAAATTTTACTACCACACTGTGGGAGGAGCTGACATCATGGGCGGAGCCAACATCATGACGTCATGGGGAGACCCAATGTCATGACATCATGGGCGGAGCCAATGTCATGGGTGGAGCTATTTGTTTCACTATGCAGTAACTTGATACTTTTCATAGGTTCAACTTTTTACTAGTTTTATGTCCTCCTTTTTAATTCTGTGTTATACACACTGTTGCACTGTACTTAGCTTTTATATTTATTTATTTATTGTTGTATGTCAATAAAGGTTGTCTCTAATAATAATAGCTCCCCTTCAAAATTCATAATGTCCAAGGTCAAACAGGCACAGCCTCTTATATGCTTTCTCTACCATGACAGCAAAAATATAAGAAAACCAAAGAAGTAACAACATGTTACCCTATTGTGATACTAAAACTGCTCCAAATTGCCTGATGATAAGGCCAAGTCTGTTCAGGAGGGCATTGTCTAGGAACAAGCTGCATGATCTTTGGGAATTATAGGTTTTTTTTAAAAAGTAATTTTTCCAAGCTGTGACTATCATAATTTCCCCTTCCAGCATAGGGGTTGTGATTAAGTTTTATGTACACAGGGATAACTTGTTTTGTTCTTAAGTAACTTGGATTGATATTGAAAGGTCAAAGTGCTCATAAATAGCCAGTTCAGTTATGGCAAACCTTGGCACTCCAGGTGTTCTTGAACTTCAATTCCCAGAAGCCCTGATCAGCAGGAGCACTGACTTGGGCTTTTGGTAATTGAAGTCCAAAAATACCTGGAATGCCAAGTTCACCATCAGTATAAATTTGATGTATCCTTCAGCGGTATCCCATAGGAATCTGTCTTTGATTTTTTTAAAAATGGGAAACAGAGTCATGCCCAGAAAGCTCCCATGTCCCACCTGCACCTTCCAAGGTACTCTAGAACTCTCTTCATTCTGTTTGAAGAAATTTTTGGTATGGTTGCTCAGTCTCTGTTATCTGTGAGTATAGCGGGCATCTATTACTAGACCCAATGTTATTTTGTGTCCTCAAAATTGCCTATGTATGCCAGTAACTCAGACTTTATTTATTGGTAGAATGGAATGAGATATTTTTTATAGTTGCTAATAATTAATAAACCTTTTGGACTGACACAAGGAAGTATATTGTCTCCAACATTGTATAATATGTACACGAGCAACCAGCCAGTTTTACACAATACAAAATTGTTTATCTATGCAAATGACACAGCAATGGCCATACAAGGATTGAGTTTTGATGAAATATCTGGAAAACTTATTGGAGCACTCAAAAAATTAGAACAGTATTACACTATCAACCATTTGAAATCTAACCTGAGTAAGACTCAAGTGTGCGCTTTCCACTTCCGAAACTGAAAGGCAGGGTTTGAACTGGATGTTACATGGCAGGGGAATCTATTACAGCTCTGTTCAGCACCAAAATACATCTGAGTGAAACTTGGCAGGACACTCTCTTTTAAGCAGCACTGCCTATATACCAAAGCTAAAGTTGTTGTTTGAAGAACAACATGATCAGGAAACTCACAGACTATAAATGCAGAACTCAACCATCTATGCTGTATACACCAGCTTTGGTCCTGAGCGTCTCCATGGCAGAGTATGCTGTTCCAGTATGGAGTGCATCCACACATGCAAAACAACTTGACATTGCTGTTAATTAAGCCATACAAATAGTGACAGGATGCTTCACCTGCACCAGTTGAGAAAATATATCCTCTTATTGGTACTGCTCCAACAATAAGATATGGCTGAGGGACCTGACCTCCCCTACATCATATGGAATGCCCTGAATAGGCTGAGGATTGGAATCCCTAAATGCAAGACCAACAGGCTCAAGTGGGGGCTGTTGGTGGTCAACAACACACGGTGTGAATGTGGAGAAATACAGAATCTGGTCTGCCAATGACTGCCAGAAACATACAACGATGTGGACTTAAGTTTGGCCAATGACAAAGCCAAGAAAGTGGCTTCATTTTGGCAGCCCAAAGTTTGATCTGGACATGAAAGAAGAAGAAAAAAACCTTTTTCTCATGCTGTGCCTTTATATTATACACAGATTTTGTTCATGAATGATTAATACTTCTGCCAACACCGCTCACATTTCGTATACTTTTCAAAATTGCCATTTAGAAGTCAGTGTGATGTAGTTGAAGAATTGGACTTGAACATTGAAGATCCACATCAGGGTTGTTGGCAGGATGTCAAGAGAGAAAAACTGTATTGCTTCTCCTGTCTAGAATGTCTGATTAATAAAAAAATGAATTAAAAATGTCAGGACATTTATATTGATAGGTATTGTAGTAGGATAAAATGTATCATGGAGTTGTCTCTTTAACTGGCCTAACCCAGCTGCTCCCACTAACGAGAATGACTCAGTAGAAAGACTGCATTTAATGAGAGCTTTTGGGGTCTCAAACTTGAGGAGAATTGGAGGAGCAGACGTTGACTTGCTAAGTGAGACTAACCTTGTTGAAGAAGCCAATGTCTATGTTTTCCCAGGGAGCAAAGACAGACTCAAGCAGCAACAGGACTGCTGCTAGAAAGACTTGGGAGGAGTCTGGAGTGTTGACAGAAAGGTATTTAGCTAAGCAATTGTTCCAGCTGAGCTCTGCACATGCTCTAGGAACAAGTGGACTGTTTCTGCTGTATATAAAGACTTTGTCTCTTTTCTCCATAAGCTGAACTAAAGCCAAGCCTCTAAAGCTGAGAGGCAAAGAGCCAACCGTTTTGTACATAGGTTTGTTATAGAGAAGTTATCTATGTTTTTTCTGAACTTGAAGAGTAAAGCTGTTTTTTGTTCCTTAAGAAGCTGTCTGTGTGTGAAGTTGGCGCACTGCTTTTTGCTGCAGTACAAGCCTAATGGCTCTCTGCTGAACTAAGACACACACACACACACACGCTATAACCCAAATCTTATTTTAAAAAAAGAAAGAAAAGAATGCCTCATTAATAATAATGTGTCATCAGGTTATTGCAGATTTTCTTCTTGTGTCTTATCCAATTCCGAATGTTGGTGATCATCATGGTGATGAGCCCTGAAGATTGTTTTGGGAGCAGTAATGCAGTGGCCTTCCATTAACCTTCCACACCGCAGTATGACACCTGTACCGCTGATCCAGTTCCATGAGTCACTTTCTGATCCTGAGTCTTTGGCATGAAAAGTTCTCATCAGCTCCAGGCCATATTGATGAAGCTTCTGCCCTCCCTCATGATGGCATTCAAGTGGCATTTGATCCTCCTGGGGACCATCACCCTTCCCTGTGGACTTTGCCACCCTAGCCAGTTAGTACTCAGGGTTGTCAGGTTAGTTAACTGTTGCCTGACAATCGGTGTTGAATCACTGGCAGTATGGTCTACTCAATTACCATAGCAGGATAACTTGGCCAGACTGGTAATTCTAATTTACAGTGACACTTTCCAGGGATTTTTAGGTATAGAGTCCTCAGATGTCATTTACCATTCCATTCTTCTGTGGGCACTCAAGGATCTTGCAACATGCACATGGCTAAACAGGTTGACTCGTCTTCCAGGGATGCACAGTAGAGAATCAAGCTCCCAACCTCTAGCTTGATTGCCAGCTACCTAAGCCATTAAGTCACTCTCTAGCCAACATCTGGTCTTCCCCTTACCACTTCCCCCTCTTCCTGTGTGTGTTCATATGTGCATATAGCAGCGACCACCCTTCTGTGTCTTCTTCATCCCACCACTGTCAGTGTAAGCAGAAGTGCCAGCCATTGCAACCAGCTGGCATGTTTTTAAGCAGAGTTACCCAGACTAGCATTTAGAGTTAGGTGTTTCTCCTGGCACATTTACTTAAAGACATGGAAGTTGTTTTGAGTGGCTGGTGCTTCTATGTAGAGAATGGCTGGGCAGGCAACGATGCCAAGGATGAGTAGCAGCTGCTGGCTGTGGGGAGGAGAGGAGCAAAGGCCATAGCAGAGGATGTACAGATGGAGGCTGAAAGTAGTTTACAAAGCATTGTTTATTGCTACATCATTCTATGACCTTTTACTTTTCAATTACTTCCCACTTAAAAAAATTAGAATTGAAAATAATTCCATTGACAATACGATGTTAAATTGTAAACATAATTCCAGATAAAGTGAATCACTATCAGAACATTCTGGGTAGTAATCTACAGTTCCCATGACATTACACATTATTGTCATTGACCTATAGCTCCTTTTTGACATTTTATTCTCCCTGGCTCGGAGTTCTGGCCCATTCTCACTCTCAGTCACCCTCTTCCTGGTCTTAAGCAATTATTAACACTTGGTAGGCCACACAACACAGATATAGAGGCAAGAATCAGATCATGCTAGAAAACCCCAGATGACAATTACATCCTCATATTTATACTTGTGTTAGCACCAGAGTACCAACAATATCAGAAACTGTGGTGTTTTAGTGGTTAAGATGCTGAACTTTTTTTATTTTCAAAACAAATAAAAATACATAAAATATAAAAAGCAAATAATAATAATAATAAACACAGCAATATATACCTTGTAACAAGTTTCACACTGTTTAGTCATCCTCATTTATATTACATAATATATATATAACATTTAACAATTAAAAAGTGCACCTTCCACCCTTGGGACCTTTCTTTCTATTCCACATATCTTAATTCTCTGTTTAAATTATTATACCTTTCCCTATTTCTAAATACAAATACTTTCTTGACCTGGCTAAAATCCTTTAGATTTTTGTAACATATTCAATGAAGTGTGCCCATATCTGTAGAAATTTGTTATTCTTTATCATTCCCAAGATGCTGAACTTGATGACTGGAAAGTCTAAAGGCCAGCAGTTCCAGATCTGAGTACTGCCTGACCGAGTGAGCTCCTGTCTCTGTCACAGCTCCTCCCAACTTAGCAGTTCAAAGGCAAGAAATTGGAAGTAGATAAATAGGTACCGCTTCAGTGGGAAAGGTAATAGCATTCTGTGTGCTCCAGTATTTAGTCATGCTTGCCACATGACCACAGAAATGTTTGCAGACGCATACAACACTGTTTCTTTGGCTTTAAGCGGAGATGAGCACCGCACCCTAGAGCTGGATATGACTGGTTTTTGAACAAGGGCAACCTTTATATTTACCTTATTAACAATATTAGTGCTATTTTAACACACAAACACTGGCTAATGTGATCTATGCCATCCTTTTTACATACAGCAAACAGAATAATTGCTAAGCAAAAGAATTAATGGACTTTAATATGGCATCAAAAATGGTAACAGCCAGAAGTAAAATTCAGAACACTTCAACCTTCCAAGAAATCTGAAAGTACCAGTAATTGTTTCTCTCTCTTTTTTATTAGCAAACAATGAAAAGGGGAAAAAAGGAAAAATGGAATGGGAATTGTAGATGAATGCATGCCCAGGTACCATGTGTGGGAAGGAGAGGATTCAAAGGACAGCTAGATTCCCTTTTGTCCAACCTACCTGTGCTGGAGCCAGGTGGAATGGCTTCAAATATGACTATAAAAACCTTTCCACATAACCACAAGTGATCAAAGTGCTTGAACTGATGTGAAGGTGTTTGATACAGTACTTTAAAAAGTAGGAGGCTTAGCATTGGTGGGGAAAAATCAACAAATTAGTTATTGTTGTTCAGTTGCACAGTTGAGTCCGACCTTTTGCAATCTCACGGACCACCGCACACCAGGCTCCTCTGCCATCCTCCACAACCCGGCCAGATCAACGTCCATCGCATCAACAATTCCACCCATCTACCTCATCCTCTGCTGCCCCCTTCTCCTTTTGCCTTCAATCTTTCCTAGCATCAAGGCCTTCTCAAGTGAGTCCTCTCTTCTCATTTGGTGGCCTAAGTAATTGAGTTTCAGCTTTTGTATTTGTCCTTGCTGCCCACACCCACCAGGCCAAGATAGCATCAAACACCTGCTGAAATTCTTTTTCCTCAGGCTAAGTGCTATTTTGACTTCCACAGCTCCAAAACTCTAGCCCCGTAACTTGTGCGTTAAACCTAAGTTGGCTCACTGTCTCCCCTTGGGTCGCGGTCCAAAACGATGAGCCATGGAAGGTTTGTGTAGTAGCACGTAAGTTTTAAACTCATGTAAGCGGAAAAATAGAATATGCCAAAATTCCTGTTATTCCAGGATCACACCAAACTGGACACAGCACCTCCAAAATTCCTTGGGAATAAGACCTGGGCAGTCTTAGTGTTTATTTGTTAGAAAGGAATAGCAATGCCCATAAAAAAAAATGTAGCTTCAGTAAACTAAGCATAGCAGTAGCTAGTTTGCAAATCTGGTCCAGAAAATCCAAAACAAAATATCCCATTCCTGGGTTCTAATTCTAGCTAAAAAGCTAATAAGTTGCTCTATCAGACTAACTTATTCCTAGGTATGCAATGTCCCCTAATATTTGAATCTAGAAAATAAAAACACAATTATTTTCTAAGTCTTTCCTCTCTTGGCTAGAAGCTGAAGATTTTCTAAGTGTCGCCTCAGACTGCTGGCTGAGAATTTTCTAAGTACAGTAATACCTTGGATAACGTTTACCTCGGATAACGCTAAAATCGCATAACGTTAAGTAATCTGGGGAGGAGAATTGGATCGAATAACGTTAAGGTCCTATGGGATGGATCGGATAACAACCGCTAAAGCCTGTGCGGTTACAATGTATCTCTATGGAGCTTTAACGTTATCCGATACATCCCATAGGATTTTAACATGCATCGGATAACACTAAAAATGGGATAACGCCAAGACTTGTGGAACCAAGTCTTAGCGTTATCCGAGGTATTACTGTATTGAAGTTGGAAAAATGGCTAAGTCCATAGTCTGTCTCCCACTCTGCTGATAATTGCTAAGGAGACGGCCTTAGCATCTGCCTTCAAAGTTTTGTTTCTCCGCAGTGGAGCATCTTCTTCAGGAATTCGAAACTACATCCTCCTCCTGTCCATCCCCAGCTCTTCAGCTGCTCTCTGGGCTATCTAGGGGCCACTTTTATATACTAAAGTATAACTTGCCCCCACTTTAAGAATGTCAAACGTCTAAAGGTTCAAGGACACCTTTTGCTCCCAACTGTCTTTGGATGCATGACACTAAAGTTCAAAGTGTGTGAACTTTTTCTAGTAAAAGAACATGCAAGTTTTTTAAATGTTTTAAATGTAACAGCCTTTTAACCTTATTATATGTATAACAATATGTTTATTATAATTTAGCCCCTGAATTGGGAAAAAGTCAAGATATAAATGAAATAAATATGCATCAATTGAATAAAATATAAAGTGGCTCTGAGAAGACTGCTTCATCATAAGACAACTAATGTCCTGATTTTTCAAAACCGACCATCTCCACCAGTTTTTATTTAATTCTTCTTTGGAGATTTAGTGAAACATGTTCCTTACGTAGGATCCCAGCACGACTTGTAAAAAATCCTTTATTCAGAGCTAATGGACATCTTTTAAAATTTATTCAAGATTATTTTAAAAGCATTATGAAAATATTAAATCAGAAACAAATTAAAAAGATGAATCTTTTCTGAATTATTTCTTCTTAGATCATTTATTTGTCATGTCTGTATTATTCTGTAAATCAGTCCAGCTATATAATAAATGAAGTTATTTTGCACCTTCATTTCTAACTTTGGTGTTAAAGACACCTAAAGAAGCCAACTAATGAAAAGCAAGATGAGTGCATTATTCTTACATAGGTCATTCCATGTGTCAGAATTGTGTTTATAACAACTTCAGTACATTAAACTAGACTTCTATACATCAGTCTGAATTTGAACATTAATTTACTAGATTCACATAGATACAATGCATCTTTTACAACATATGTTTATGTGAGAAGCAGCAACTTTTCAAAAGGTTTTCCCATAGCATGTTAGTGCACTGTAAAAACATATCTTTCTATATACTTCCATTAGATCACACCTGGACACAGAAGCAAAGTAGACATTTAAAGATCAGACTTGGTTTTTAATGAAGCTGAATTCTGACATTTTTTGTAAGGAAATGAAGTTGTACCTATATACTGAAGTTCAGTGTTACATATTATATTGATAGGCAACATAGCCCTGCTCTATTCCAGATGAACAAGCACGGACTTGAATGGCTGAAATCACAAGTGAGGACAATATAGACTGCTTTGCTAGAAATACAGTATAGAGATTACCAGATTCAGCCAAATTTCTCTGAGAGAAACATCAGTTTCAGAATGAAGTATAGTGGGAATGAGCAACATAAAAGGCAAGCAAAATGTTTCTACTCTGAGTGAGGTTTGAACGCAAGCTATAATTATGGTTCATGATTAGGATACTTGTGCACAAAAATCCATAACATATCTCTTAGAATATATGACATAACTCATTTAGAATACTGTTGCCAAACATAAAATTCATTAGATTTCAGTACAGCTTCCTTTCAAGTACTGTCTTAAAGTGATACCCCAGTGCTGGTTATCCATTGCCATTCATATAGTTATGACTCTTTCTTCTTTAAGTCATATATCTGTTGGCTTTCTAAATGTATAAAGTGGGGGCCAACTATAGCCAAGTCTCTTTTCAGTAATTACGTAGAGCAAGTTTGGCTGGAAGGCATTTTTCTTTAGAATTTTTTCGTTGTACCAGTAATCTTTCTTCAAGCATATAGAGATAAATGTCATGGGCAAAAGTTAACAGGAATATGATGTGGGAAAGCATGAGTGCAATGCTTTTTATACTCCCCCTCTTGACCAGACCAATGGTCTCTGCAAAATATTAGGACGTTAATCCTTATTACAGCAATTGCATGGGAAATCCTTCAGACAAAAGTATCCAAGTCCAGTGGTTTCTAACAACATTCAGATATAGTCAGGATAGTTCTCAGTTCAAGATACTGATAGAAACTAACGCACAATCCTCAGGTCCAAGTCTCTTTCAGAAGAGACAGGAGATCAAAGACAGGACAGAATTTATAGAGGAATAATAGCCAGCAGGATTGTGGCTGAGATCTATCAGTAAACTTCTGATAATTGTACCTTCCACAGTAGTACAGATTTATAAAATATTTTCAAATCATTTATTTACATTCCATGCTTTAAAAGCCCTATACTGGCTTTCTTATTTCATTTTTTCTTTGATCACGGACAGTGAAAATTACATTAAGAAATGAGTATCTATTTACAAAGAAACATTCTAGGTGACAAGAAAAGAAATCATCACTGTGGATTCAAATTTCCTCAGACTTCACTTGCTTTCCTAGCTTCTGAATGCATGAACTTTCAGGTGGCCACAGCCATCATCTTTTAGGAAACATTCTGAAGCAATGTGGAATAAAGAATTTTTGTCAGCTGCAGTACAGCTACGTGCAAGGTATACTGTACAACTACAGCCCCAAAACCTTTGTAAAATCCTAACATTCCTTCTTCACGCTTTATAGTATTGATACAGTCTCTCATTCCTTCATATTGAGTGTTGATTGGAAGGACTTCATAACCAAGGTCTGTATTGTCAATGATGGTACGCGTCCCTTGAATATGAAGGCGGTGCAAAACTGTCTCCAGTGGATAAAGCATGACATCTGCACAAAGGCTGGCAGCAAAGCTAGCAATAAGTTCTGGAAAATAAGCATCCAACATGCTTTGCATAGAACCAGAGGGCTCTGTTGCAAGGCCAGGAGAATTCTCCTTTTTTAGAAGGAGGAGAACTAATTTCTGTACTGTGGAACTGATAATATAATGAAGAACTCCATGCAGAACTGTCGGAAATGTCAGTGCTAGAAGCGGGAGGAGCCGTTTGCTGTGGGGCACTCCAAAGCTCATTATTCTGCCTATGCCCTCTTTCAGGCAATCCAAAATTCCAGGATTATCCCGAATGATTTCACTCTGAAAGAAAGCACAGTGTAGTCAAGGAGTCAGTATCAATTTTAAAAAAGTGTTCCAACAAAATTTTATTTATTTATTTTATCACATTTATATCCCGCCCTGATCCAAAGACTCAGGGCAGCTTACAAAATTAAAAACACAGTTAAAAACACATTGATTACATTAAAAAGTTAAAAATAAAAGTTAAAAGGGTTAAAAAGTTAAAAAATATCAGGGAGTCAGGTGGGGGTTATTCAAAAAAGCCACCCAGCTGAGCTGACTGTTAGGCCCCGCAACCCACACATACCCCGCCAGCAAGGTCTTTACACCTTTTCTGAAGGGCAGCAGCTCTGTCTGGAGGTTCCACAGGACCAGAATGGACACAGAAAAGGCCCTCCTTCTAGTGCTAGAGAGGTGAGCCTCTCTAGCTGATGGCATGACCAGAGAGCTTCTCTGGTCTGCTCTGGTGGGATGGACAGATGTCCTCGGGGCGATGCTGTCTCTTAAGTATCCTGGCCCACTACCATGTAGGGCTTTAAAGGTAATAACCAGCACCTTGAATTGCATTCGGAGGCATATTGGGAGCCAGTGCAGCTCTTGAAGCAGTGGTGAGGCACGAGCGTAACGCTCGCACCAGAGCAGTTGCATTCTGGATGAGCTGCAGCCTCCAAATGGTCACCAAGAGCAGCCCCATGTAGAGCGCATTTCAGTAATCAAGTCTGGAGGTGACCAAAGCATGTGTGATCATGAGCAAGGAGTCCCGGTACAGGAGGGAGTGAAACTGGCATACAACATGAAGTTGTGCAAAGGCCCTCCTAGCCACGACTGCCACCTGCTCTTCAAGCAGGCGTCACGAGTCCAGGAGGACCCACAGGTTATGCACCGTGTCTGTTTGGGGCAAAACCGCCCCATCCAGAACCAAAGATAGTAGCTCCCGAGATAATGCAGGACCCCTGACCTGCAGCCACTCAGTCTTGCCAGGATTCAGTTGTAGCCCGTTTCCCCCCATCCAGACCCTAACAGTCTCCAGGCACTTGGAAAGGACTTCCACTGCTTCGTTAGGGCCCCCAAGGGCCGAGATAGCAGGTGGCAGTCGTGGCTAGCAGGTGGCAGTCGTGGCCTTTGCACAACTTCGTGTTACTCGCCAGTTACATCTGCTCCTAGATTGGGACTGCTTGCTAATGATCACACATGCTTTGGTCACCTCCAGACTTGATTACTGAAATGCACTCTACATGAGGCTGTTCTTGGTGACCATCTGGAGGCTTGAGCTGGTCCAGAATGCGGTTGCTTTGGCAGTGATGGGGTGCGGGCATTATGCTCATGCCTCACCGCTGCTCAGAGAGCTGCACTGGCTCCCAGTTTGCCTCTGGGTGCAATTCAAGGTGCTGGTTATCACCTTCAAATCTCTACATGGTAGTGGACCAGGATACTTAAGAGACTGCATCACCCCAAGGACATCTGTCCGTCCCACCAGAGTGGAGTGGAGAGGCTCTCTTGTTGTGCCATCAGCCAGAGAGGTACACCTCTCTGGCACTAGAAGGAGGGCCTTCTCTGCATCTACTCCAGCCCTATGGAACCTCCTACCAGTTGAGTTATGTATGCAGACAGAGTTGCTGTCCTTTAGGAAAGGAATGATAACCTGGCTGGAGGGATGGGTTTGGGGATGGGCAGTATAACGACCCCAGCCTGTTGGCTTATCTGAGCCCCCTTGTCCTCAATTTTTAAGCTATAATTTAGTATAAATGTTTAATCTTTTAATTTGTTTTAGCTAGTTTTAAACTCCCAATTAATAACTTTTTAGACTGGTTTTAACTGTTATTGATGCTTTTTGTTGTAAATCGCCCTGGGTCACTTTGGGGAGAAGGGCGATGAATAAATTTGACAAATAAATAAATAAATTCTGTGGAACACATTATGGTCTTTAAACGAGGTACAACTGTACTCTTAGAAGCAATACTTTTCAAGTCAAATCAGTCACAAGTTCATTTTATCAACTTAATCCAATAGAAACTGCTAAAACTAGTATCAGGTTGGATTTTAATCAACATGACCATGTTCTTTTGCAGACATTTCTGTAGCACAACCTCATATAAGTCAGATATGCTGGTTGGCATTGGTGGGGAAACACTAGCAGGCTTGCAGGGCAAAGTAATAACTGCTGATAAATGTGTAGGCTACAGTTAAAGACTTCCACCAGGTATCAGCACTGACCAAGGGGGAAAAGCTCTTATATTCACCTTGGAGCTAGTGCAGGGGTTCCCAACCTTTTCAAGCCAGGGGCTGGGTCATGCTCTCTGTCAGCTTCAAGGGCTGGATGGCCATTTTGCCCTGCCTGAATGATGGGGTGGCCATTTTGTCCCAACAGCTTCAAAGGTGGACCTATTTTGTTTCTTGAATGCCCTTGGAGGGTTGGGAGCCAAATAAAATGGTGCCATGGGCTGGATTCGGCCTACGGGCCTTGGGTTGGGAACCCCTGAGCTAGTGAATAAAAAACTCTGATTCTGGAGATGATTTGGATCACAGTCTCTATCATCTCTCCACATTGGCTATACTGAATGGAGCTGAAAGGAATTGTGTACCATAATATCTCCAGGGCTAATGGTTTCTCGTGTCTGCCATGAAGCTAAATGCCAACTGGATCTTTTTGATCTTGGCCAGTATCCTATTGGAAAGGATTCCTGTTCTATAGTTTTTAGAGTTTTCTTTCCATGATAAAAGTTTTAGTCACCTCAAAGATATCACCTAAAAGAAATAGGTGACCACCCAAGAATAATAATAATAACATTGGTGATAACAGCCTGCAGACTAGAAAAGAGCTAACTGATGAAAAATCACCCAGTTTATGCAACAAACTCTTCTTTCTGTCTAACTGAAAAACTATACTTTATTAATATGGTTCTGGCTTCCAGCAGAGCAGATGTGGCAGAGCAATAAATAAATAAATAAATAAATAAATAAATAAATAAATAAATAAATAAATTAAAATAAAATAAATAAATAAATAACTGCTGGATAAGGTGTATGCTAGAAGAATGGAGCAATGTTCAACAACTTTAGAAAGTAAACGTGTTAAACTAATCCTTTTTGGGTGGAGTAATGTCCACAATGATCATATTGTTTGTGTTAGTATAACAGAAGAAATGTGTTCCTTACAGAAACAATACATTAGGAAATGCACACACAGTAGAATATTGACAAGAACTGGCAACAAAGCTGTAAGAACAAGTGAACAAAAGTTCAAATGCAGTTTGGTCACAGACAATCTGTAAATATATCCAAGATGAGAAGAAATTCAGAAGACCAGGAAGGGAATCCAAGGCTAATATGATTGCAGTGCTCATTGCTGCACCTCCTAGCCAAAGACTGCCATGTTTCAGGAATGAAGAGTAATGGCACGGACATTGCTAAATACTTCCATAACAATCCTTTTTCTACAGTCACTCTGGAATGAATGGGCAGAACCAACTAACACTTGCCCAAGATGTTAGATGGAACTCTAACATGGACTGTTTTGAGCAATATATCAACTTTTGGTTGATATAAGAGCTGTTGGTTGATATAAGAGCCATCCGGGGTGGGTTTTTTAGTTTCCTTACCCTAGTTCTAGCTAGCTTTAGTGGGGAACTGGAGGTAGAGGACTTTTTAAAGACTTTTTAGAGGTTTTAGTGATTTTAACCTGAGACTTTTTATGATTATTTATTATTTAAGATTATTTCTATGGGATTGTTATGCTCTAGATAATAAAGAATAGACTTCAGCAGCACATGGAGAGAGAATTACCAGAAGTGCAGACTGGGTTCCGAAGAGGTAGGGGGACTAGAGGCCACATTGCTAACATACGTTGGATCATGGAGAAAACAAAGGAATATTAGAAACAAGTCTACTTCTGTTTCATTGACTAACCAAGGCCTTTGACTGGTGTGGACCACAACAAAATGTGGCAAATAATTAAAGAGATGTGAATACTAGAACACCTTATATGTCTCATGAGAAATATGTACATGAATCAAGAAGCAACAGTTAAGACAGAATACGGAATGAGGGAGTGGTTTGGAATAGGAAAAGGAGTAAGACAAGGATGCATTTCGTCACCCTGCTTATTCAACTTATACACAGAGCACATAATGTGCAATGCAGGGTTGGACGAATCACAAGTTGGGATCAAAATTGCTGGGAGAAATATCAACAACTTAAGATACATAGATGATACTACCCTAATGGCAGAAAGTAAGGAAGACCTAAAGAATCTGCTGCTTAGATTGAAAGAAGAGAGTGCAAAAGCTGGTTTGAGACTCAACATCAAGAAAACCAAGATAATGGTAACATGCCCTATCAGTCCCTGGAAAATAGATGGGGAAGAAGTAGAAGCAGTGACAGATTTTACTTTCTTAGGCTCAAAGCTCACTGCAGATGGTGATTGCAGCCATGAAATAAAAAGGTGACTGATGCTTGGGAGACAAACTATGAGAAACCTGGGGAACATAGTGAAAAGTAGACACATCACATTGCAAACAAAAATTTGCATAGTCAAAGCAATGGTATTCCCAGTGGTAATGTATGGTTGTGAGAGCTGGACCATTAGGAAAGCTGAGCAAAGAATAGAGGCTTTTAAGATGTGATGTTGGAGGAGAGTCTTGAGAGTCCCCTGGACAGCAAGGAGAACAAATAGGTCGATCCTAAAAGAAATCAACCCTGACTGCTCATTAGAAGGTCGAATAGTAAAGATGAAGCTAAAATACTTTGGACATGGTCCATAGGGTCGCAAAGGGTCGGAATCGACTGTACGACTGAACAAGAACAACAAATGGGGTTGTTTTTATGTTGGGTTTGTAATATGTGTTGTAAGCCACCTAGGGTCACCCCAGTGAATGGGGTGGAGATACAAATCTAAGAAATAAAATAACATAAAATAAAATAAATAAGAAAGAACTGGTTTATTCTGATGACAGTTTGTTAATGAACTTGAGAGAAAATAGTCCTCAACAATGGACTTAAGAGAAATGGTGAACATATGTTGCACATCCTGAAACCCATTTCTGAAGTTTTGAGCAAAATGAAGAAAAATAGCTGTTTTATTGCTGATGCTGTTGAAATTTGGAAGGAACTAAGTGAGCACTTAAATACGGAACTACACACTGAAGGAATTAAATTACAAGCATTAACAAGAAAAACAAATGGGAAAAGCATTTTCTTGCAAATATTGTGAATATCCAGTCTCAGGTTCAAACCTGAAGTGCTGAGGAAGAGAAGTTAGCTATGACATGGATATCCAGCAATCATGCATTTATAAAGCCAACTATAATAAACTTCAGAATTAAAGGGAAACTGTTCAAAAGAAGCAAGTAAACTGGCGGAAGTTGCTTAAGCATTTGATTTAGAGACTGCTGAAGTAATTATTTTACTTTTAGCAGCAATAGCTTCTTTTTCTGCGCATTGAAAGAATACTCTTTTCCTTCAGATTCATTTATTCTAAAATGAGAAATTGTTTGGGATCCAATAAAGCAGGAGAACTTGTTTTTCCTTGCAGATTATGTACAAATAAGAAGATGAAGATGAGTGAGAGGTACAGAGGCCAGTATTTTATGCAGTTGAAGCCCTTTCCAGGTGACTGGAGGCTGTGAGGATCTGGATGGGGGACAACGGGCTATAACTGAATCCTGACAAGACTGAGTGGTTGTGGGTCAGGGGTTCTGCGTTACTCGGGAGCTACCATCTTTGGTGCTGGATGGGGCAGTTTTGCATAATCTAGGGGGTTCTCTTGGACTCACAACTACTGCTTGAAGAGCAGGTGGCAGTCGTGGCCCGGAGGCTTTTGCACAACTTCGTGTAATACACCAGTTATGCCCGCTCCTAGACCGCTAAAGTCTGTGTGGTTACAATGTATATCTATGGAGCTTTAATGTTATCCGATCCATCCCATAGGATTTTAACATGCATCGGATAACACTAAAAATCGGATAACACCAAGACTTGTGGAACCAAGTCTCAGCGTTATCCAAGGTACAGTAATACCTTGGATAACGTTTACCTCAGATAACGCTAAAATCGCATAAGGTTAAGCAATCTGGGAGGGAGAATTGGATCGAATAACGTTAAGCTCCTATGGGATGGATCGGATAACAACCGCTAAAGCCTGTGCGGTTACAATGTATCTCTATGGAGCTTTAATGTTATCCAATCTATCCCATAGGATTTTAACATGCATCAGATAACACTAAAAATCAGATAACACCAAGACTTGTGGAACCAAATTTTAGCGTTATCCAAGGTATTACTGTAATTCATAATCCTGACCCATAAAATATTTCCCTCTCCCCTACCCTTATATTTTTGTGTGGAAAGGCAGAAGCAAACCAAAGAAGTATCCATAACTGGAATACACTAAGGCAGGGATAGCCAGCCTTAGTGCTCCAAGTGTTCTTGGACTTTAATTAACAGAAGCCCAAGTCAGCACTCCTGCTGCTTAGGGCTTCTGATAATTGAAGTTCAAAAACATCTGCATCAACAAGCTTGGCCATCCCTACAATAAGATACTGGTCATTGGACATTTTTCCGATTAAATATTTTCTGGAAAATCTTAAGAGAACTTGACATTAAAGTAATTTTTAAAAATCAAATCTTTGATAAACAGCAAAAAAAAAAAAAAAAGGCTGGAAAGACTTCTTTCACAAGCTGACATTTTCCCTTGAAAATGTAGTAGTTGGTCCTGTTGGTTTAAGTACAACATTGCTTCCAAGTTGGATAAGAGTCAGATTTATTTCCACCCACTAGCTTCGTTTGACATTTGAGCTTCAAAAGTTTGAAAATGAATCACAAGATTTCCTGAAATATTTGTAGCACTACTTATAAGACACTATGGCTAACTTTCATTAGTATGCAGATAGTGAATTCAAATTTATATATTGGGTACATAGCAAGTATCCATGATTGACCTTTTGAGTCATTTCCCTAGATTATGGTTTGTGTCATTTTAGAAGCCCCATAGTTTAAACTAAACTGAGAGGTGGTGAATTCAAGGTCGTCCAGTGAGAATTTTGGAACTATGCATTTAAACTCTGATCTCTAGTCCAGCTAGAGAGCATAATTGTTTAGGTAGAGATTGGGAATTTGATTCCAGACTTTCACTCCTGGGATAAAAACCAGCCAATAGGCATGTTGCACATTCTTAGGGAGCTCCGGGGAAAGAGAATGGTAAAACACCTCTGTGTATGCTCTACCTAGAAAACCATGGAAAGTGTTGCCATAAGTCAAAATCAACTTGAAGGCACACAATTATTATCTTGCTCGATTGCCAACACTTAGTTCTCCAAACCATGTTTTTTCATGCTATCACAGCATGAAATAGGTGGAGAATATTGTATTCCAGCTTCCAAAAAAGACTAGAACACATCTTGATAGTTTTTATTATAATGCTGACTGGCATAGAACATGTTTTAACTTGAAAACCACTAGTTCTAAGATGCCTTTACTACACCTAGATTTTTAAAAAGCCTTTCTATGTCATTAATTCATTATTTTATTTATTCATCCATGTTATTTATAGCCTGTATTTCTTCTAGTAAAGGGATTCAATGTCAATATGTTTTATATAGCTTTCACTATACATTTGGATATGGAACGTCATGTTCAGAAACTTCATTAAACTGCTGTCATGTTATAATTTTTATTTATTAACTAGCACAAACCTAAGCATTAATATAGAAAGCATTATTCTTAAGCGCCCTCTGGACTATATAGTAGAGAATATTAAGTGAGGTTTTCCTTCCACTCAGAAATAAGCAGGGCATATTGCCTTAAGTACAAGATTTGTGTCCACTGGAGAAGCAAAGCAGAGCGGACATAGTGAGTTTCCTAGACAAAATACTACACCGGAATCATATGTAACGTGGAAGAAGAAAAATCACAAGAAAAGAGTGTCAGCTTCCAGAAAGCTAATGATATTAAGAATAAAAACAGATATTTTTGTTTTGTTGATGGAAAATGGCATCCTAGGAAGATACACTTGTCCTAAATAAAGTGCTCAAACACTGTGCCAAGCAGCAGCTGAAACAAAAATATTATATCCTAGGGAAACTGTGTGATATACCTCTTCCAAAAGGAATAAAGGACTTTCCCAGAGCAGACCATTTGGCAATAGAGAAAAAGAACGTGTAAAAAACAAGTTCTTCCACTTTCCCATAAAGGAGTATGGGGTGCCTCAGGGCTCAGTACTCTCGCCTCTCCTATTTAACATCTACATGAAACCGCTGGGTGAGATCATCCGTTCCCATGGGGTGAGGTATCATCAATAGGCTGATGATACCCAGCTGTATATCTCGGCCCGTGGGGACCCAAGCGATGCAGTGGAAGTCCTTTCCAGGTGCCTGGAGGCTGTGAGGGTCTGGATGGGGGACAATGGGCTACAGCTGAATCTCGGCAAGACTGAGTGGTTGTGGGTCAGGGACCCTGCGTTAACTCAGGAGCTACAATCTTTGGTTCTGGATGGGGTAGTCTTGCCCCAAACAGACCCGGTGCGTAATCTGGGGGTCATCTTGGACTCATGACTACTGCTTGAGGAGCAGGTGGCAGCTGTGGCCAGAAGGGCTTTTGCACAACTTCATGTAATACACCAGTTACACCCGCTCCTAGACCGGGACTCCTTGCTCATGGTCACACACGCTTTGGTCACCTCCAGACTTGATTATTGTAATGCGCTCTACATGGGGTTGCCCTTGGTGACCATCCAGAGGCTGCAACTGGTACAGAATGCGGCTGCTTGGGTTGTGGTGGGGTGCAGGCGTTATGCTCGTGCCTCACCATTGCTCAGGGAGCTGCACTGGTTGTCAGTGTGCCTACGGGTGCAATTCAAGGTGCTGGTTATTACCTTTAAAGCACTATATGGTAGTGGGCCAGGATACCTAAGAGACCATATCACCCTAAGAACATCTGTCCGTCCCACCAGAATGGACCAGAGAGGCTCTCTCGTTGTACCATCGGTTAGAGAGGCGCACCTCACTAGGAGGAGGGCCTTTTCTGTGTCTGCCCTGCCCCTATGGAACCTCTTGCTAATTGAGCTACGTCTCAAGTAGGAGTTGCTGCCCTTTAGGAAGGAGGTTAAGACCTGGCTGGTGGGACAGGTATGGAGTCTGGGTCAGAAAGTTGCATCAGCTTGTTGGCTCATTTGACCCCTCCCTCTCTCTCACTGCAAAAATATGGGGGGAAAGCACCAGTGGTGGGCATCACCAGGTTTGCACCAGTTCGCCAGAACCAGTAGCAGAAATTCTGGTTGGTCCCGCCCACCTGTTTTGAAATAAAGTAGTCCTAATTTGGGTGCAACGCAGGGATTTCCCCCCGGCCACGCCCAACATACCACACCCGCAGTGTGGTAGTAAAAATTTTTTTGAGCACACCACTGGAAAGCACCATGTTGCTTAGTAATAGGCATTTTTAATTCCCTTTTTTATTTTATTTCTCATTGAAGAGAAATGCAAATTGTAAGGAAAAAGTACTGTATACACTTTCAACTTTAATCTAAAAAAATCAACCATACAACTAATATATGCGTGATTTAAAAAAAAGTAATATGCAGGGAAATTTTTCACAGAAGGCAGACACACTGTCTTTACCTAACAGCTAGAACACAGTGGATAGAATCCCATTACTTATACCTGTCAGTTTAGGTCAATTGGTATAAATCTCAAACATGTATTATTGCAAGCAGCCAAGAAGGCAGCATTTGTTATTGTACCCAAGTTGTGTGACTTGATGCATAGCTGCAAATACCTACGGAAATTTGCTATTAAAATTTACACCAATGGACATATACTAATATAGTTGTCAAAGGGATTCTGGCCTGTTTAGATCAAGAAATTTTATTATGGATACTGTTTGTCATGTAGCTACTGTACTGCAAATTGAAATCAGACCCAAACCCCCTCCTGAAAATGACTAGAGCACCACCAAGTGGACTGGAACCATACAAACTGAAATGATGTTTAGTAGAAAGGCAATAATTCACTGGTCCATGATAAATGCAAAATGACTTATTCCTGAAGAAAGTTTTTTCCATTATATTAAAGAAGTTCTTCTCATTGTTCACATGCCAGCTAACTTTTTCCAAATTTAGGGAAACCATGTAAAGAAAGAAACAGAATTAACTTTCAAAAGCCTGAGATCCAGCTCTTCATCTGTTTCTTAGTTGTGAAGGAAGCGGACTCAAGAACTAAGAATGAGAAACCGAGTGAAAATCCTGATCTATCTATCGGCACTTCTCTTCCAGAAACAATGTAAATAGAGACAGAATACCAAAGGATGAACCAAAGATCTTTCAGGAAACTGAAAGAACAATTTCAAGGCTACTTCTAGCTCTGACCCCACAAGGGATAACACCAAAATGGCAAGCAAGAAACATTTTAAACTTACTTGTACAGTTTCAATCAGGTTTGCTGAATAAAAAGGCATTGCTATCACATAGGTCAACCTAGAGGGAAAAGTACAAGCAATATTTTCATAACAGCGTTTTCTATTTATGTTTTTTAAACAGTTAAAAACAACAATCCAGATAATATGAGGGATTTAGATTTAACCCACCTAACCTCCCCTTTTCTTCTTTTTTTTAAAGGAAAACTGCCTTACATTTAAATGAGTTGAATTAGGCTTTGATTGGTCTTTCTCATCACCTCACTGATTAATCCTAATAATTGGAATACCTATTCCTATCCAAGAGTAACATAATACAGTAATACCTCGGATAACACTAAGACTTGGTTCTACAAGTCTTGCTGTTATCTGATTTTTAGTGTTATCTGATGCATGTTAAAATCCTATGGGATGGATCGGATAACGTTAAAGCTCCATAGAGATACACTGTAACCACACAGGGTTTAGCAGTTGTTATCCAATGCATCCCATAGGACCTTAACGTTATTCGATCCAATTCTCCACCCCAGATTACTTAACATTATGCGATTTTAGCGTTATCTGAGGTAAACGTTATCCGGGGTATTACTGTACAGTAAAACCCCAACTTACATATGCCTCAAGTTACATAAAATTCGACTTACATAATGATTTTTGCACTAAAACCATGTCCCAAGTTACATAAATGTCCCGATTTACATAACAACATTTACGTAAATAAGTAGGTAGTCGTAGTAATTTCCTATGGGTTTGCTTTGAGTTACATAAAAAAAATTGTCCAATGGGGTTTGCTTTGATTTACATAAATATCATTTTCCTATGGGTTTGCTTTGTGTTAACTAAAAAATTCATTTTCCCTTTGGGTTTGCTTCGAGTTAAGTAAAATAGCGACATAAAAGCCTATGGAACAGACTTTTTACGTAAGTCGGGGTTTTACTGTAGTTACAAATTCTTAAGCATATTAAGCAGCTCAAAATGGATGAAATTACACTTTTCTTCAAAACCAATCACAATGTATCATGTTTAATTCATTCATTGGTGGAATTCCTATAGAAATATGAGTTTAACTCAAAGTTGCAGTTACGGAATGAAAGCAGCAGTCTACTTAAATGAACCACCAGCACAAGAATGAAAGCAGCAGTCTACTTAAATGCACCACCAGCACAAGAATGAAAGCAGCAGTCTACTTAAATGAACCACCAGCACAAGAATGAAAGCAGCAGTCTACTTAAATGCACCACCAGGGCAGTGTAGCTTTCTAACTGTATAGAACGATTTAAAGTCCCAAAATCTAGTTTAATTGAAGTTGCTAACTTGAAAGCTGAAAAAACTAAATACTCCTCCTGTACTTCTCCTTAATTGGTTATCTTGCCTTTTTTAAACTCAGGGACTTTGGGGTATTATTCTCAAAACAACCAGTGACAAAATGCTCATAATAAAAATAAGAAGCAGCTTTACTCACCCTTTCAGCATAAGATGTCCTCCTATTTGCTTGGGACTCCATTTATAAGAAAGTTCTCTGAAATATTAAAGCAGCAAATGTACATCAACTATTACTAATAGAAAATCCAAGTATGGTAATCAATCACTACTTTAAACAATCAAGAGACTGTACTTAACCTTATGGTGCAAAGTCACCAATGCATATGAAACTCTGTGTGAGAACTTACTCCATATGTTTCTGTATAATGGGTATACAGAAAATTTCAGGGAAATTTCCAGAAAAGATTCTACTTAAAGCCCACAATGGAATGCTACAGACCTCCTGATGCTTTTTTTTTTTCAAATTATAATTTATAGTATAACAAAAACTACATTTACCCATATGTAATATTGATCAGTACATATGGGTAAATGTAGTTTTTGTTATATTATAAATATGTAATATTGATCATTAGGGACTGCAGTGGTTCAAGTGGCTAAGATGCTGACTGGGAGGCGGAAGGTCAGCAGTTCGATTCCTGAATACTGCAGGACGGAATGAGCTCCCGTCTTTGTCCCAGCTCCTGCCAACCTAGCAGTTCGAAAGCAAGAAATTGCAAGTAGATAAATAGGGATCACTTCAGTGGGAAGGTAACAGCATTCCGTGCACTCCGATGTCTAGCCATGCCTGCCACATGACCACGGAAATGTCTGCAAAAGCAGACAGCACTGGGTCTTTGGCTTTGAGACAGATGAGCACTGAACCCGAGTCGGATATGACTGGCTTTCGAGCAAGATAAACCTTTACCTTTTCTAGTATTAATCATTATGTAATTTTTGAAAATTTCTATGAGTGTCATTGAAGTAGTTTAACCAGATGTTAATACAATGCAAATTACTGGGTCAGGCGAAAGGAACTGCAGAATGAACTCTCCAAAAGGTGCCTTCATTTTGGCAGCTTCACACCCGGCCTAGACACAGAAGGAGAAGAAGCCTATAAACTGCAATGTTTAGTTCTTCAATACTTGTTAGATAAAGCAAACAATGTCTGCACAAAATGAAAAGCATGTCTTGTATATCTTCCTCTCCCTTCCTTTCTTAATCTAGAGTTATTTAAATTTGCCCCTTTGTACTCTAGTTAATACACTCATTACATTAGTCTCTGTATCACCTGACTCTAAAATATCCCTGGACGGTAACAAGTATTTTAAAATAGTTTTTTCAAGTACCTGGGATACATTAATCTATTTGAAAACTATCAAAGTTTATGCTTACTATGCAGAAGATCTACATATTTAGCCAGCAGAATATCCACTAATGAGAACTGATAACCTACACTTGTTTTCAGTCTGGTGCAAAGATATTCCCACTGTTAATTTTTAGCCACACACGGCAGGACTTCGGAGCCGCCGCCAGCAACACCTGCGGGTCGGGGAGGAGGCCACCACCCCCATCCAGCCCGGGACGCTTCCACCTGCTCCCAGAGGCTCCGCCCAGCCGGGGCTTAAAAGTCGGAGCGGTGGCAGGACTTCGGAGCCGCCGCCAGCAACACCTGCGGGTCGGGGAGGCCACCCCCCCATCCAGCCCGGGATGCTTCCACCTGCTCCCAGAGGCTCCGCCCGGTCGGGGCTTAAAAAGCTGCAGTGGCGTCAGGTCTTTTGGTACTGTTGTAATTTTTCTCTGAATTTGATGACTTTGTAAATTTGGATTGTTGTTTAAAACTGATGTTTACTGAATTTTTTGATGCTGTAGTGATGCTGTAATGTTGTTGAGATGTTTTTTGATTACATTGATTACTTTTGATATTTATATGTTGTATTTATGAACTCGCTGTTTTTCTTTGTATGTAAACCGCTCTGAGTCGGCGCAACCGAGTAGGGCGGTATAAAAATTGGAAAAATAAATAAATAAATAAATAAATCTGATGCTGTGAAGTATTAGTATCAATATACAAAGGAGACATATATTAAAGAACAATTCATCAGAAAAACTCAATTACTGTTTATAAGGTTAAAAAAACAGCAAAAAGATACCCACAAGGTTGATCCAAAAACCACCAAAACAGAACAATGTAACCCACACAAAATCAGCAGCAGTCAGACAAGTTTTTTTAGTAATCACAATGACATAAGAATTGTACATATTCCATTAGATCCATGCCTTTTAGGCCGGACCATACCTTCCAGAAGCGGACACATTTACAGCTGTTGTAAATGCGCCCACTTCCACGTTTACGACAACCTCGGGCGTTTTTGCGCATGCATGTTTTATGGCTGAGATAAATGTGCCTACTTTCACTTCCAGGTGTGGCGGAGGCAGTGATGAGCTGGATGGAATGGCATCGCAGGCCGAATCCAGCCTGTGGGCCATACGTAGATTTGGAACCCCTGCACTACACACACCGGATATCTAAAGATTCATATTTACTGCTGGCAAATTCACTGAAAGATTCTCAGCTGCTTGGTCCATTTCTAACATTATGCTTCCTCCTTTTCTACCTCACATGTAAGTGACAATCGCTATTAGACATGCAAGACTATTATAATTGGATTTCACTCAGTTATTAAATGTCCAGTTCAAATAAGAATAAAACTTCAGCAGAACTACAGTGCCAAATGGTTTAAGGAAAATAACTAAGCAGCTTTATTCATATTAACAAACTTGAACATGCTACGTTTGTATCATGTGGATTTAGTTGGCACATACCTTGTCCAATACCTTGGACGTTATTGACCTCTGTGCTGTCTTGTAGCACAAGATCTATTGACAATGTATTTACACTGGTACCTCGCTTAAAAACCATAATGCGTTCCATGGGATTGCTCTATAAGTGAGTTTGCTCTTTAAGCGAAACACCATTGTAAGTGACCAATTGTGGGGGGGATTGCGAACCCCGATTTATTTGTTAAGCGAGTTTTTGATTGGTTTTATTTGTTAAACGAGGTGACCATTCAGAGAAAATTCTGCTCTTTAAGTGAGTTATTCTCTAAGCGAGGCGCTCTTTATGTGAGGTTTTACTGTATAATATAAAACAATATTGTAGATGATATTATGTAATCTACAATCCTATAGTTTCACTTAAATTTTGCTGCATCATTAAAAAAAATCATATTATCCTGTCTTATAGTCTAAGAAGTAAGCTTTTTAGTTCAAAATAAGAAGCTGAACTTGACAACTGGAAGGTCAGCAGTTTGAGACCCGAGTGCTGCTAGACAGAGTGAGCTTCTGTCAGTCCCAGCTCCTGCGAACCTAGCAGTTTGAAAGCAAGAAATTGCAAGTAGATAAATAGAAAGGTAAACAGTGTTTTGGAAAGGTAAACAGCATTCTGGTTTCTAGTCATGCCTGCCACATGTCCATGGAAAGCACTGGCTCTTTGGCTATAAAAAGAGGTGAGTACTGAACCCTAGAGCTGGATATGACTGGCTTTCAAGCAAGGGCAACCTTTACCAATAGTTTGTACTGACAGACCTAAACAGTAATATCCACTGCCTTTCCTTCTGTCTGATAAGTAGTGAGCAAGTAGAAGAAAAAAGGTACTGTATCTGCAAAATTTTCCTATTCCAAATCCTGTGGTAGACAGGATGGCTACTCTTTAGCTCACAGACCTATCTGGGTTACGACCTGGACTAGTAAATTATTTTCTTCTCTGCAGCAGATCCTGCTGAATTATTATTTTCTTTTATGCAGAGAAAAATCTGAATCAATGGCTCATCCTGTTGTAATTAAATAGACATGAGACTTTGTGTAGGGTAGAAGCAAAAAGCCCAAAAAGCCCAGAACCCTCATAGGGCTCCTAATTTATTCCTGCATTCGAGGACTGGCATGACGTGTCTCTCTAAGACAATCAATCTATGTCATACATGCTAATTGCGAGAAGACTGCGATTAACTAAGGTAAATAATTGCCAACTGTCAGAGTGCCAAAACATGACTAACCATGAGCTCATGTAAAAACAAGGTTTAAACCTGGCAGCTCTTTTTGCCTTTATCTATATTTCCTTTGAAACCAAGCTGTTTGATGTTCAGTAGGGCCGTTAATTGGCTAATCAATCATTCCTCACTATAGGCTGTCCAGCAGCTGTCGCCTCTCCGAATCCACCTATTGCGGGGAAGAATCTCTTAACCCTTACTCACCAAGTTAGGCCCAAAAGCTTACCACATCATCCCTTCCTGGATTTGGATAGTATCTATAGCTATTGACATGGCTAGATAGAGTAAGGAAAATGGAGGGAAGAGAAAACACAGCAAATCAATTATTGCATCTTTAATATTGGTCTGTTTTTTAAATCTGCTCCTTTAGTTCAATGAAACCTTCATCTGTTGTCAATATCATTTAAAAATATGGACTGTAAGCAGCTTATTTGCTGGCATATTAGACCCACTTTTCTCCCTTTAAAATACACTGGAAAATGGATTGCATTTTATACTGTATATAGTGGTCTATAGTGGGCTATTTTGGTACTAACAGGGTGCATCTTATACTCTGGTGCGTCTTGTACACCGGCAAATATGGTAGTTGAGATCATGTGTATTACATATTTAAGTGGGTCAAATATCTACATGAATCTTACTACTGACGGTTACATATAGGTGGAAATCCTGCTGCAACTTATGATGAAATTATTCCCACTGTGAATGCACAGCTTTGCAATGGGATTTGCGGAAAATAATGTAACAGCGCTGTTACGATGACAGGAAATAGTGCAAAACTGGTAAAGGACACAGACATGCAATAAGAAGGCATCACACGGAGTTCTGGCATCCAACAGAGATAAGCATAGATAACTTTAAGGGGATACAGTGAACAGCTACTTAGCCAGTAGGTATATATGACACTCTCTCTCTCTCTCTCTCTCTCTCTCTCTCTCTATATATATATATATATATATATATATATATATAGTCATATATATATATATATAGTCATACCTCGCGCAACGAGTAACTCGTATAACGAGTAACTCGCTTAACGAGGATTTTTCACAAAATGTCTGCTTTGTTGAGCAAGGAAAAACTCATTTAACGAAAACAGACTCTCTTGCTTAGCGCGGCTGCAAGTGGCAGAGCGAGACAGCCTCGCAATCAGCGGACCTCTCCGCTGATTGCGAGGCTGTCTCGCTCAGCCACTCCAAGCAAGATAGCCCCTGGGAGACTTTGGGTTTAGGAGCGCAGAGCGCTCCTACAGCCAATGTCTCCCAGCGGAGATTCTGAGGGCTCTCTCGCTTGGCGTGGCTGAAAGTGGCCGAGCGAGACAGCCTCGCAATCAGCGGATCTCTCCGCTGATTGCGAGGCTGTCTCGCTCAGCCACGCCAGGCGAGAGCCCCCAGGAGACTTTGGGCGTAGGAGCACAGAGCGCTCCTACGGCAAATGCCTCCCAGCGGAGATTCGGAGGGCTCGAGCGAGACAGCCTCGCAATCAGTGGATCTCCCCGCTGATTGCGAGGCTGTCTCCCTCAGCCGTGCCAAGCGAGAGAGCCCCTGGGAGACTTTGGCTGTAGGAGAGCAGAGCGCTCCTACAGTCAATGTCTCCCAGCGGAGATTGCGAGGGCTCTCTCGCTTGGGGCGGCTGCAAGTGGCCAAGCGAGACAGCCTCGCAATCAGTGGATCTCCCCGCTGATAGCGAGGCTGTCTCGCTCTGCCGCGCCAAGCGAGAGAGGCCCTGGGAGACTTTGGGCGTAGGAGCGCAGAGCACTCCTACAGCCAATGTCTCCCAGTGGAGATTGCGAGGGCTCTCTCGCTTGGCGCGGCTGCAAGTGGCCAAGCGAGACAGCCTTGCAATCAGTGGATCTCCCCGCTGATTGCATGGCTGTCTCGCTCAGTCGTGCCAAGCGAGAGAGCCCTTGCAATCTCCGCTGGGAGACATTGGCCGTAGGAGCACAGAGCGCTCCTACGGCCAATGTCTCCCAGCGGAGATTGCGAGGGGTCTCTCGCTTGTTGTTCAGTCGCACAGTCGATTCCGACCCTTTACGACCCCATGAACCACCGTCCGCCAGGCACTCCTGTCCACCACCATTCCTCTCAACTCGCTCAGCTCTGTGCCCATTGTGTCCACAATACCATCTAGCCATCTCATCTTTGGCCGGCCCCTTCTTCTTTTACCGTCAACCTTTCCCAACATCAAGGCTTTCTCAAGTGAGTCTTCTCATTTGATGTCCATAGTACTTTCGCTTCATCTTTATTATTTGCCCCTCCAAGGAGCAGTCAGGGTTGATTTCTTCTAATATTGACCTATTTGTTCCTCTCACTGTCCAGGGGACTCTCAAAACTCTCCTCCAACACCACATCTCAAAGGCATCTATTCTTCTGCTCTTCGCTTTCCTAATGGTCCTGCTCTCACAACCATACATTGCCACAGGGAATGCCATAGCTTTGACTATGTCTCTACTTTTAACTATGTTCCCCAGGTTTCTCATTGCTAGCCTCCCAAGAATCAGTCGCCTTTTTATTTCATGGCTGCAATCACCATCTGCAGTGAGTTTTGATCCTAAGAAAGTAAAATCTGTCACTGCTTCTACTTCTTCCCCATCTATTTTCCAGGGACTGATAGGGCCTGTTGCCATGATCTTTGTTTTCTTTATATTGAGTCTCAAACCAGCTCCTTGCTTCCCCCTCCCTTTTCTACCTGAGACGTCAGTCCTCTACCTGAGATGTCAGTTTTGCGTTTGCACAGTTTTTAAAACGTTGGACAGTTAAAACATTGTTTGTCGCATTGGCCCAGTTTTTTAAATGTTGGACAATTGCAGTTTGCCATGTTTCCCTATTGAAGAGTGTTTTATGTTCAGTTGCCTTTAAAGAGCACTTTATTAATCAGCTTTGAATGGGTACCCTGTAAAAGAATCCTTTTTTTATATATACTTTATTCTTGATGTGTGATATTTTAAAAGTTGAAGTTTAATGTTTGGAATGTTATTTTTTGATTTAACATGTTCCTGCACACTATTTATGCTGTTTAACTGCACTTTATAAATAATTTTAAACAAAAAAATGTTTTTTCGGGCTTTTTTCTGAGGTCCAGAACAAAATTTTGGTTTTCAATGCATTCCTATGGGAAAATTCGTTTCACTTAAAGAGCAACTCGCTTAAAGAGCAATCTCATGGAACGCATTTTGCTCTTTAAGTAGGTATTACTGTATATATGATGAACAAAACACTGACAAAATATTTTACGTACATGCAAGAGCTGCTACCATGTAATGGCTTCTTTTCCCCCCAAGCTGCCTAAATAATATCTGAAAGTCACCTAAAAGCATGCTAACAAATACAGATTGCCTTATTTAGTGTTGGGATGACACAGTGACTGACAATACCTTGGCAAGGGTGTGAATTCACTGATGATGCCTTCTGCTCCAAGGGTTATGCCCTGAACAATGAAAGTGCTCCCCATTCCTTTCCAAAGAGCTCGGGGCCCCTGAAATTTAAATTATAGCTTAAAGAAAGTATAGCCTAAAGAAAATACATTAATCAATCGAAGCCAGTTTTCAACATGTTGTTAAATCTATATCCCTACTCCCTATGTTATTTTACCTGGTGCTGTGAATATTCTCAACAATAGCAATTACATTTATATACCGCCCTATAGCACTTAAGTGTACTCTCTGGGCAGTTTATAGGAAATTAGCATTTTGCCTCCAACACTCATTTTACCGACCTCAGAAGGATGGAGGGCTGAGTCAACCTTGATTCCTATCACCTATCAGGATCAAACTCACGATGTTTTAGCTGCACTACAGCACTTTAACCACTGCACCACCAGGTCTCTTATTAGAGAACGCCTAGCTCTGCCCCTCATTGTTAAATTATTTATGGCAAAGCATTCAATGTGAAATGGGGATACAGTATTCTTGTTCACATGCGACTCTTTACATAAACAAGAACACTTGTTAAAAATTGGGTTCTTCTGACAGACAGAGCTCCACTCAAGTATGACTTGGCACAGTAACCATAAAGAACATGATAATTGAGGGGAATTGATCTAGGTATTAATATCTAAGTGTGTTTAAAGTGCTGGGTTGAATAATGCTTGAATAGAGATTTCTACTCTATAGCATTTCTATTATCTTTTGTATTTTATTGACAAGCAATATGAAAAACATCTAATTTAAAACTGTACATACAATTAAAATTCTCCTCTTTTTAACAAGATATGTTTTATTTCAAAAAAAATGTCTACAGCTTGATGTCAAATACTAACCTGGTTTTTGTTGATACTATACATAATATTGATTATAGTAAATGGAGTGAGATGATAATTCTTGGCATGATAATTAACCTGTAAAAAATAAATATACCTGGGTATGAAAATCATATTTGTTACATTTAGCTGATACCTTTTTTTTTACCATTGTCTTAAAGACTGCAGTGGCTCAAGTGGTTAAGATGCTGACTGGAAGGCAACAGGTCAGCAGTTCAATACCCGAGTGCATGATGGAATGAGCGCCTGTCTCTGTCCCAGCTCCTGCCAACCTAGCAGTCCAAAAGCAAGAAATTGCAAATATAAATAGGTACCACTTTGGTGGGAAGGTAAACAGTGTTCTGTGCACTCATGTGTCAATGCATGCCTGCCACATGTCCACGGAAACATTTGCAGATGCAGACAGTGCTGGTTCTTCAGCTATAAACAGAGATGAGCACTGAATCCTAGAGTCAGATATGACTGGCTTTCGAGTAAGAGTGACCTAAAGACTTACTGGATCACACAGATGCAATTCACACTGAACAGCTTTTGAAATATCACATTCAATTTATAATGTGAAGCCTATACTGGTCCAACTCATCATTTTAATAATACTGTATCACAAGCCAATATATAGTATTTGTTTTCCTGATAATTATGTTTAATTTTGCAGCCAATTTTTTTTGAAAGTCTCATTGCAATTGGTAACTCTGACTATTTACCTGGCATTGTCGACGCAGAACGATGCAAGGGTGAGCCAATACATTCTCTGTAAACAAACTTTGAAAAAACAGTTATTTTAAATATTATCATTTCTCAAAACACCACTAAGACAATATTTTCCCTTTATTAGCTACATAGCTTTGCTAAGTTTTAGGAATTTTATTAAAACATTTTAGTGCTTTAAGGCTAAGTGGATATTTATCAGATTATGCTTGTACATTTGCAAGAATAAAGATGTTAATATGGAACCCATTGAAACTACTCAGTCCTCTTAATAGTCATATGTATTATTCTACTAGGGGTTTTACAGGTGCAGGTGAGGAAAACATGTCTAAAGGAAGTGAAACAGAGGTACCTGTATTTTGCAAGAGCAGATACAGGGTAGTTTAAGAAGTCTTCAACCACACTCAGATTAGTCAGTTTGTTCCTATCATGTTTGTTCTGGCATTTTGGGAATTAAATCCTGAAATCTGAATACAAATACTTGGAGCCCTAGCCTGTAGCAAAAGAAAGAAGCATAAAAGCCGTGGCGCCTTAATGAAAGAAAGAAAACCCCACACCTGCAAAATCCTGTCATTGAGTCCTGGTAAGGCTCGGCCTGATCTCATGTTATTTACTTTTTCCTTCCACCTCACCAACAGCCATTCTACATCCAGGCATTACAAGGAGAAAATGGTACACTGCCTATTAGGCTGGCTTCATTCTCGAGTTTTTGTGCCTTTCCTTTTAGTTGGTTACATTTCTTCTTCTTCTTTAAGTGCTGTATCCAATTCCGAATATTGGCTATCCTCATGATCAGCCATGAAGATTATCCTGGGAGCAATATAATGCAGTGGCCTTCCACATCACAATGTGACACCTGCATCCTTGATCAAGTTCTGTGAGTCACTTTCTGGTCCTGAACCCTTTTGGCACACAAAGTCCTCACCAGCCCCAGGCCAGTATTGATGAAGCTGCTGCCCTCTCTCAAGATGGATTCAAGTGGGATTTAAACCATTTGGGGCCCATCACCTTTCCCTCTGGACTTCACCACCCAAGGCCGTCAGTCCTCAGGCTTGTCAGTCTGATGATCAGTGTTTTGTTGCTGGCAGTATGGTGTACTATCCATAGCAGGAAAGCCTGACCAGACTACTTGGTTACACTAAGTCAGGGGTTCTCAACTTGCAGCCCATGGTGCAAAATAATTTGGCCCCTGACCTCACTCCAGCTGCTGCCAGAATCAAACATGGACTCATTTACAGCTGTCATAAATGCATTTACTACAACTGTAAATGAGTCCGCAGCTATCGTAAAGTTGTTTACGACAGCTGTTGATGCATTTTCTGGCAGCGTTTATGGCGGGGGAACCACCAGTCCAGGCCACTCAGCTGTCTTGAGGGGGCATGGTCCGCCCCATGGCTAAAAAAGGTTGAGAACCCCTGCACCAAGTATTCACTATACTCAGGATTGGGTTTGTCTGCACAATGTGGAAGAGATAACTACCATGCAAGCTTTGACTGGATAGGGACTGTTTCCCGCTCTTCTTTGTTTACTTTCTTTTATATTTTAAAAGCCAGCTTCTGGCTTACACCTACAGAACCATTCTTGTGTGTGCCTATATACAGTCAAACCTCGCATAACGAGTGTTTTGCTTAGTGAAAAACTTGCATAACGAGCAAGTTTTCTGCTAAGCGGTCTGACTCGCATAACGAATTTTTCGCTATGCGAGTTGGACTTTTCCCTATGGAAAAACTCACATAACAAGCGTTTCTATGGGGAAAACTTGCATAGTGAAAAATTTTCACTATGCGAGTTTTCCCCATAGAAACGCTCGTTATGCGAGTTTTTCCATAGGGAAAAGTCTGACTTGCATAGCGAAAAATTCTTTATGCGAGTCTGACTCGCATAGCCAATTTTTCGCATAGCAAGCAGCCTCGCAGAATGCATTAAATTCATTATGTGAGGTATGACTGTATGTTCCAGATTGGATGGGTGCCAAATGTGCACTACTCTGGTCTGAGTTTAGCAGTGAGTGGGGCATACATTGGCAAGCCAGGCCACTGACTGGGTATGCTAAGAGGACATCTTCCACATCTTCAACATATGTTTCCCTGAGCTCAGTTCTGGGTGGGTGCAGGGAGGATGGGTGGAACGAAGGAAAATGGTGGTTTCACCAAAAACTGAAACTACATCACATTTCCAAAATTGATGGCATTGCATAATACACCCATCCCATCCCAAACCATAGACCTTTACTTTTCACATTACAGTATAGTACCTGCAAAAATATACATAAATACACTAACCTGCCACTGTAACAATAAGATAACAGAGCAAAGCTTTTATCACATCTACTACATATATCCCAAGTTTGACACATACTGATGGTTTGAAAGTACATTCTATTCATGTGAGATACTGGTTTTCCATACAGACCATACAGAATTATGCAAACTTTTATATGGAGATAAATGTGTGTATGTGTGTGTGTATGTGTGTCTGTCTGTCTGTCAATCAATGTAAAAGTGAGAGCCAAAATTTAAGGCCTAAGGATAAAACATCTTACACTATTAGGCGTCTCCGAAAAGACATCAGTCATACACGCAACCAGCAAGAGCCAAGAACTGTATTCAAGTACATAGGTGAAAAGATGACCATTCCCCCTAGGGATTAAAGATCTAGTGCTACCTAGCTCTGGTTGCTAGGAAACGTATGTCTCCATGTTCACTATAGAATTTTTGAGAAGCAGCAGCAGCTAGAACAGCTACGGATGTCCACTGGCTAACTGGAAAAGCCCACTTGCACACATACGGTAAGGTTTTCTCTTACTTCCACAATGACTCCCAAGAGGAAATCTGTACTGCTTTGTTTCAGAAACACTGTTCTATTGTAGATTGATCAATTGGCCAAAAATCTCAATACAGTAATACCTCGGATAACGCTAAGACTTGGTTCTACAAGTCTTGGTGTTATACGATTTTTAGTGTTATCCGATGCATGTTAAAATCCTATGGGATGGATCGGATAACGTTAAAGCTCCATAGAGATACATTGTAACCGCACAGGCTTTAGCGGTTGTTATCCGATACATCCCATAGGACCTTAACGTTATTCGATCCAATTCTCCTCCCCAGATTACTTAACGTTATGCGATTTTAGCATTATCCGAGGTAAACGTTATCCGAGGTATTACTGTACAATAAAAAGCTATCCCGCAAGCCTTTACGCTAAACTATGTGGTAGAAATGTGCATAGAAATTGCCAAACATTTAAGTGTATTGTATATTTGTCATAGAAATTAATTAATTTAATCATGCTATTCAGAAATTTGACTTTCAAAAGAGCTATACGGCTGAAGTTACAATCGCATGTAATATTACTGTTCTAGCCACCACATTCTGTACTGACGGTCAAGGTTTCTTTCAGGATAGTCCCATAATGTATTATAGCAATCCAATTAGGAGGTTAACTGGATCAAGTCTGACAAATGCAACAATGTCACTAGGCATCTAGTGTCGCACTCAGAAAAAAAAAACCACAAGCTTGAGAGGGAGCACTGCATATTCTGTTGTGCTAACAATACAGAGAGAAAGCTTTTGCAGTCAGAGGGTTCAATTTAAGACATCACTTTTAATTTTTAAAGCAGGGATTCTCAACCTGAGGCCTGTGGGCCAGACGCGGCTCACAACACCATTTCATGCAGGGCCCCCATCGCCTCCACCATACCAGGAAGTGCCATGTGCTGGAGGAAGGGCAAAATGGCCGCCCTGCCACTGAAGCTGACTGAGGGAGCGTGACCCGGCCCCTGGTTTAAAAAGGTTGAGAACTCCAGTTTTAAAGCTTTGTTGGAATCTTTACATGTTAAGTACTTCCTCCTGCCATATGACCCTATTTCTCTGGTTTGGCCTAATCAGTAGGTTCTATCATGTTTTTGGCATACACAAAAAAACACTGACAGTTCAAAGTGGTTCCCTAAAGCTTTCGAGCTGCTCTACTGTACAAGCTCTGATTATTAACTTTGTGCTTTTATTTTTATAACAATTCTAAGATCCTTTCTTAAATGTTGGTTTTTGGTTTAATTTTTTCTATGACTGATTCCTAAACTTTTTATGGGTATTGCCTTCATATCTATATTTTATTAGTGGTTTGAAATAGTTGGAAAGGAAATATATATTTTACTAAAAAAACTATCTTTTTACAAGGTGATAGGAAACTTTGAGATGTCATGCAAACAGTAACAATGTTTTTGGGGAAATGTGCTTAAACAAAATTATCAATAGCAGAATAAAGATTTTACCTTGCCAGGCCAATCCCAAAGCCTGCAAACCGATTCAGCTGTTCTGAAAAAGATAAACAAATTTGTGTTTATTTCAATCAAACAACAAAAAGAATGGCACAAGTGATATTACTAATCATTAGCTTTTATAAGCTGCAAGACACAGCATCAGTAGAACAATATGCTTAAACTGGCAAAGGGAAAAACTCAAGCATGCTGGCAAAAATGACAACAGTGTCTAATTTCCTTATTTCTCTTAGGTAATTGGACAGTTTATGTAGTTTGAGTGTACAAAATCAAACATTTGGAGACAAACACTGGCCTGATAACTGCTTCATTTGAGCCATTATCCTTACTAGATAGCCCTGGTCTTCTCTGAGGTTAATATACTCCGAGTTGTACTATTCTAAGAGGAACAGTGAAATATATAAACAGGGGGACCATCAAAGAGACTGGTTGCAGCAAAGGAACCAAAGCATTGACAATGGTTTAAACCAGGAATTCTTAACCTGCACCCCACTGCACCATTTCATGTGCTCCTGCACCACTACATCAGGAAGTGATGTGGTGAAGGAAGAGCAAAATGGCTGTCTGACCCCCAAAGCTGTCTGAGAACTCCTGGTTTAAAGGCTGCCAAGAGACTTAGCAACTCTTATGGGCATTGGCCTGCTGGGCTGGTATTTATGCAAGCACATTTTTTGTCCTGTTCCCTGCTTTGTACAATGCTCAGCGACACTTTCTATTGTCTGTCTCATTCAAACTCATTGGAAAAATAATAGAGGGCAGTTGCTACTCAGAAGTCCACTGAATGGATTGGATAATTGTTGTTAGACTACTTCTACTTGCAAGTGCTCACTTGCGGTCTCACTTTTGGATCTGAAATGGTAATGTAATAAAATAAAATAAAAAATCTATGAGATGCTCAGAAGGAAAGCACAGGTTAACAACTAGAGACAGCTGCTCCTGCTTTTATTTACATATTCTGTGTTTATGAATAGTGGGAAGAGCTGTGTGAGTACTGAAAAAGGCATCTTCTGCCCATTGTTTTCTTGTTCCCTGCATGAGGCAGCAGGGAAGGCTAGATAACACCTTCTAGCAGAAGAATATGCATTTTCATCAACAGTAATACCTCGGATAACGTTTACCTCGGATAACGCTAAAATCGCATAACGTTAAGTAATCTGGGGAGGAGAATTGGATCGAATAACGCTAAGGTCCTATGGGATAGATCGGATAACAACCACTAAAGCCTGTGCAGTTACAATGTATCTCTATGGAGCTTTAACGTTATCCGATCCATCCTATAGGATTTTAACATGCATCGGATAACACTGAAAATCGGATAACACCAAGACTTGTGGAACCAAGTCTTAGCGTTATCCGAGGTATTACTGTATTTGTTCTTTTTGTTATAGTACAGTAAGGAAGTTTGGGGCAAGTGAGTGCAATCCTGACCACAGGCAACAGAAGGAGAACACAGATGTGCAGGATGACATCGTGGCTGCTTGTGCTTAATTTTCTCACTTCTCTTCTAAAATGTGTAGAGCTGAGTTCAGTTCAAAGAATCCATTTTTCTTAATGCACTATTAAAATACCACAAACTAAAAACAAAGAAAGATGAACAAGCAGGTATAATTTCATAACACAACACACACCCTAATATCGGACAGTGGTCCATGGGGTCGCAGAGGGTCGGAATCGACTGTGCGACTGAACAACAAAACAATCACAGTGAAAGCACAGGGTTATTAAATCACACATCCAGAGCAAAAATAGTAACATGAACACATGTAATTAAAGGAAATAATTTTCTTGCCCAAAGAAACTGGTTGCAGCAAAGGGATTGGGCAACATGTCAAAGAATTGACAGTGGCTTAAAACACTATTTTAAGTGTATGATACCTACAAGAGAAGTGAGTTGGAAAAGTAAAGCAAGGGGAAAAAACTCTTTTATGATTTAATGTACGGATTACACACCTATCCCATCTTTCTCCAAATGAGCTCAACAAGTCTGTCTTCATTGCTCACCTTCTTCGCTTTCTTTTCACAACCACCCTGTGAGGCAGGTCAGCCTGAGAGAGTGAGTGCCTGGCTCAAGGTCACCCAATCACATCTACATTTCAGTGGGGTTTTGCACCTAGATTTCCCAGATTCCAGCAGAACCCAGACACCACACACTAAAGGGGGTTCTTCAAGAGTTCATAAGGGTCCCTGCTGGGGATCTGTGTGCTCATCCCCCTCAGAATCCTAAGCTTACTTATTTAAATGTACACAAGTAAAAACTAAGGTTGGGATAACTTGCCACAGCTATCATTAAGAGGCTCCTCCTTCCCCTGGATTATTTCTGTGAATGTTCTTGAGAGTTTAGCATACTAGGAAAAAGCTCACCTGTGCTCCAGCACCCTTAGCAACCTGAATGCCCCTTAGCCAAACCAGGGCACTCAACTGTTCCTATACAAGAGCGTTGCCCCTGATTCAGAAATATGAGAGTTTTGTGATCTGCTTGTGAACAACTCCCCATAGCTGCGCAGCTCCAGGTGCCAAGGATGGCTAGAAGGCTATGACTAGAAATAGAACCTTCTTGGTGACAGCACCGTTGCTTTGGCATGCACTACCAGTGAAACTGCACCAGGCCCCATCCCTGGACATTTAAAAAAAACAGTTTAAAACTTTCCTCTTCAAAGAAGTCTTTATGAGTATTATACCTTTGCCAATAAGTTAGCTGGTTAATTCATGCCTGCCTGCCCTCAGACAGTTATTTGTTGTATTATGTTGCTGTGGTTTATTTAACTGTTTGTACACTGCTAGAGTGGGAAATATCCCAGATGGGCGGTATATAATATACAGTAATTAATATCAATTTATCTATCTATCTATCTGGCTATCTATCTATCTATCTACTGGTGAATATATAAAGGTAAAGGTCACCTTTGCTCAAACGCCAATCGTATCTGAGTCTAGGGTTCAGCGCTCATCTCTGTTTATAGCCAAAGAACCAGCACTGTCTGTAGACAGTTGTCTGCAGACATTTCCATAGTCACGTGGCATGCATGACCAGTCACCAAAGCTCACAAAAAGCGGTTACCTTTACTGCGGAAGCAGTACCTATTTATTTCTTGCTTTTGAACTACTAGGTTGGCTGGAGCTGGGACAGATGATAGGCGCTCACTCCGCTGTGCAGCATTCGGGTCTCAAACTGCTGGCCTTCCAGTTGTCAGGTTCAGCGTTTTAACCACCGCAGTTTTTATATCTATCCATCCATCCATCCATCCTAGGGGTCAACAACCTATGGCCCATGGGCAGCCACAACAACAGCCTGATGGGAGTTAGTTTGTATTCTGGTTTGGTTGTTTTATGTGGTTGCATTTTATAATTTTTATTGTAGTGTTATTGTTTTGACTGTAAGCCGCCCTGAGTCGCCTCGGCGAGTGGGCGGCAATATAAATCTAAACAAACAAACAAACAAACAAACAAATCATCCGGCCTGGGGCCTTTGTTCCAGCCGCCACCGGAAGTGGCTGAGTTTATGACCGCCGCAAACGCATTTACGACAGCCGTGGACACGTTTACAGCAGCTGTAAATGCATTTACGACAGCCGTAAACAGGTTTACGACAGCTGGGATGTGTTTATGGCTGGGTGGTGGCGGCATCAGTCTGGCCCCCTCAACTGTCTGAGGGAGCTTGACCTACCCCCCCCCCCCGATCTAAAAAGGCTGCTGACCCCTGATCTATATATTTATTAATTGATAGATGGATGCAGGAACAAGCAGAGTCATCTTCCAAAACAGCCGTCCACTACCAGCAGCGACGACAAATACGGGGAAATGACATGGCACATAAACAGGGGTTTCGGCCGCTCTCCCGCTCCTCCGGGTTAGAGGCTGGGCCTGGCTCGTCGCTGCTAGCCGCCCTTCCCTTCCTCCTCTCCCGGCCCTTACCGGAGCTGGTGGCAGCGCCTCCCGCATAAGGGTCCTCGTTAAACCCTGGCGCCCCTAACGGGGTCCCGGCGACGAACTGTGGGGTCTTCTCCCCCCAGTGGAGGTTGCGGCTGCCGGGGATGTCAGGCGGGGTGGTGACCCAGTGGCTAAGGTCCGGCTTGGCCCCGAAGCCCCCCGGCTCCTCTCGGTAGCCCAGGCCGTCGAAGCCCTCAGGGCGCCGGGGATACATCGGGCCCAGAGGCGGGAGCAGCACCGGGAAAGGGGACCGAGCGACAGCAAGAGGGTAAGAACTCTCCCTCCGGCCTTCGCCCTCCACTTCCGGGTGCCAACAGGAAGCGACCCTTCTTCCCGCACCGCGCCTGTGTCTCTATGGTGTGTCACGTGACACGGGTCGGAATCTCCCCGCGCATTTAAAGACGGGGATGGGGGGGAGGGGCGGTTTAGCGCTGAGTCTCTTGCTGGAGGCTTCGGGAGCCTCTCTGTGTCTGGTCCACGAAAGCTAACATTAAAATACAGCAGTAAGCAGACAGCGCTGGCTCTTCAGCTTAGAAACAGAAATGAGCACTGACCCCTAGAGTCGGATACGACTGGCTTTCGAGCAAGGGAAACCTTTACCTTTACCTACTCTCTGATATGCTTGAAACACAGACTAACACGGCTACCACGTTAAAAATGTCATGTAATATATGGGATTGTTTGCCTTTAGAATGAACTCACCAAAAGGTGCCTTCATTTTGACACATCGGAGTAAACAAAATAAAAATAAAATAAAAAACAATGTTGTGGCACTTTAAAAACTTAATTGCTGTATTTTAATGTTAGCTTTCGTGGACAAAGTCCACTTCGTCAAACGTAAAGAGTAACACTTAATGGTATCAGTTTATACACACACAGAGGTAACATAAGTATACATATCAGTATGGCTTTTTACAATTGACAATAGGCAGAGCTCGGGGTTTTTTTTCGGATTAGTTGTGGCATGTACTGTACTGTATATATGGGATTGTTTGCCTTTAGAATGAACTCACCAAAAGGTGCCTTCATTTTGACCAGTGATGGGATGTCAAAAACTTTACTACCCCACCGTGATGTCATCACAGTGTGGGCGGAGCTAACATCATGACGTCGTGGGCAGGGCCAAATAAAAATAATAAAAAATAAAATAAAAATAAGCACACACACACACACACACAGACCCCTCTCCTTTTTAGGAACTGTGGTAGTATATCAATATAGGTAAAGGTATTAAATACACATTAAAATACAGACACACCACATCCAAAGGTGAGTCACTTACTCTGGGGAGAAGGCTATAGGGAGCTTCAGACGCGCATACGCAGTGGGGGAACCAGTGAAAAGGTAAGCTCCGAAGGTGGTCCCCCCCCCCCCAAAAAAAAAGCTTCTACCGGTTCTCTGGGACACTGGGAAAAGTTACTACCGGTTCTGGAGAACTGGTGAGAACCTGTTACATCCTATCACTGATTTTGACATATCAGAGTAAACAAAAAATAAAATAAAAAACAACAACGTTGTGGCACTTTAAAAACTTAATTGCTGTATTTTAATGTTAGCTTTCGTGGACAAAATCCACTTCGTCAAACGTAAAGAGTAACACTTCATGGTATCAGTTTATACACATCAGGTACAGAGGTAACATAAGTATACATATCAGTATGGCTTTTTACAATTGACAATAGCAGATCTCGCGGTTTTTTTCCGGATTAGTTGTGAAGTTTCGCGCAGTAAATCCATTAGTGTGGATTCACAGAGTCCGAGGTGGACTTGATCCACAAAAGTTAACATTGAAATACAGCAGTTAGTCTTTAAGATGCCACAACATTTTTTTCCCAGTAAACAAAGTTAGCTGTATGAGAAAACAAAATAAAATAAAAAACACTGTAGCACTTTAAAGACTAACTGCTATATTTTTAAATATAGTCTTTAAAGTGCTACGGTGCTTTAGTCTTTAAAGTGCTACAGTGCTTTAGTCTTTAAAGTGCTACAGTGTTTCTTATTTTGTTTTGTTTATTTTGTTTTGTTTTCTGATATGCCCGAACCACAGACTAACACGGATACTATTCCAAAAAGTTAGTGTGATCCATGTATAAAACATGCAGAAGTAGAAGGTGATACCTTTTCTGGATCAGTAAAAATCATTGCGTGTGATGTGATCATGAATCATAAAAGCTCGCAATGATTTTTTTAATTTGGTGATCCAGAAAAGATATCCCCTTCTACTTCTGCAAACTTTTTTTGTCTTTTTATTTGTTCTTATTTATTTATTCATTCAATATTCACGTTGTAATTGGAGAAGGGCGCGGCAGCGAAAGGAATGGGAAACGAGTTGCCACCAGCAGGAACTCCTCCCCTGATAAGTCTGGTCAATCGAGGATAAATTTTCATTTATACCCTGCCCTCTGGGTGCAGGCACCACTCAGGGCAGCTTACACTGGCAGTGGTCAACAAACTTGGGCTCTCCAGCTGTTCTTGGACTTCAGTTCCCAGAAGCCTTGATCAGCAGGAGTGCTGACTTGGCCTTCTGGGAATTGAAGTCCAAGAACACCTGGAGAGCCAAGTTTGCAGACCCCTGCACTATACAAAACCCGTTGCCTCTCCGGGGACCCGATTCAGTAAGAGCATCACTCGGGATGTGCAAGGCATCACAGAAGACCAGTCTAAAGGTCTGTGGTCCTCTCGGCCACACACCCCGCCCCACTGTGGAGCCTGGGCTTGTCTGCGTCCATAGCAACCGTCCCAAGCAGCGCCTTAGCATCCCACGCAGGTAGCCGGACGGGCGACGCGGTACGCTTCGGGATCTTTGCCTCCTTATCTAGGTAAGTGTAGGGAGGTGGCCGCGCCCCTTTGCTTTAGGCAGCGGAGGATAGAGAGCAAAACCTAACTGTAGCCAAAGACAATTTTTTAGCGTGAGTTTTTATTTTTTTTTTCAAACCAAAAGAATTACATAATATATAGGCGTATCTACCAATCATAACAACAGTTATAAGACTAACCATATTCAGTGATGGGATGTAACAGGGTCTCACCAGTTCGCGGGAACCGGTAGTAACTTTTCCCAGTGTCCTGGAGAACCTGCAGCAGCTTTTGGGGGGAACTACCTTCGGGGCTTACCTTTTCACTGGTTCTCCCACTGCACATGCACGCCAAGCACTTTACCTATATTGATGTACTACCACAGTTCCTAAAAAGGCCTGGTGGCTTGGGGTTTTTAAGCAAAGTCTTGGAGTTGCCTCATCAATAAGCTACACCTGTGCTGTTCCAATTGCTGTTCCAACTGGAGAACCCTTAAGGAGGTACAGCTGTTTTACATTTACATTGAGGCATATAATTTTTTATTTTATTTATTTATTTATGGGTTTTTGTTGTGGGTGGGTGGGTGGGTTGAGGGGTGTGTGTGTGTGCTTATTTTTATTTTATTTTATTATTTTTATTTTCTTTGGCCCCACCCATGACATCATGATGTCATGATGTTAGCTCCGCCCACACTGTGATGACATCACGGTGGGGTAGTAAAATTTTGACATCCCACCACTGCATAATATCAACTACAGTAAAACCTCATATAACACTAAAACCTGGTTCCACAAGTCTTGGTGTTATATGATTTTTAGTGTTATCTGATGCATGTTAAAATCCTATGGGATCCATATTGATACATTGTAACCACACAGGCTTTAGCGGTTGTTATCTGAAGCATCCCATAGGATCTTAATGTTATCTGATGCAATTCTTCCCCCCAGATTCCTTAATGTTATGCGATTTTAGTGTTATTCGATACTAATGTTATATGAGGTATTACTGTATAATAAAAATATATATCAAGCAAGAAGAAGAGAAAAAAACAACATCTATGTGCCCTCACCACCCATGGGACATTATATGCCACCAACCTAATATCAAAGCACAATATTCCCTTTATATAGTTATCCTCTATTTCCAAAAAGTTTTATACAGTACAGTATTCTTGTCCTGGTCTTTCTCCTGTAGATTTGGCTAAAACATGATTGACAAATTCTCCCCAAATCTCTTTAAACCATTTTTAAATCAATCCATTTTTTAACTTTAATTCTTAAGTCAATTTATCATTTATTGCTAAGTTCCGTAGTTCTTTATACTAATCCTCCAATACAAATTCAGAATCTATTTTCCATTTTCTAACAATAAACAACATAGCTATTGCCATTAAAATAACCATCTCTTTTTTATTTCTAGCTAGCTTTTTATTTCCATATAATGCCATTCTAGACAACTTTCTAATTTTAAAGACAATAGTTGATTAATTTCTTCACAGATTTTTTTCTCAGATTCAATCCTTGATATCTCCACGTCAGGGTATCAAGAAGCAAGAGAGTTGCTGCCAGTGTTCTGACTGAAAATTTTAGCTTCCTCTGTTTATTTATATATTTCATTAATTTATATACCACCATGGGTGCCGGTAGACCACCCCTTTTTGGGATTTGTTGCCTGCAGTTAAGCTCTAGCTTGATTTTGACTCTTGCAGACACTTTTTTTAAAAGTGCAACATGTGTGTCATGTAAATGATTCTAGGATTTCAGATTCCTTGTCACTTACTTTGTCTTCTCCAAATTGGCATATATTTTGTAATATTATTTCATTTTATAAATTGTCTGTTTAGTCTTCTTGTTCTGCTTTGTAATCTGGATCTGGTGCTCAGTTTTGAAAAAACTGCATGTGTTATCTGTTTAAGTTTTCCCAGTGAATGTAGAAGGATCTTGGAGCCCTAGCTATATTGATCTCAGTCTACTTGGGGGGAAATCCTTATTTGTGCAAGTCCCATTCACTTCAGTAGAAGTTGTGCAGTGGAACATTTTGATTGTGGATGAAGTCAAATACTGTAAATCTTTCTGGTAATAAGTTTTCACCCTGCAAATGAGAACTAACATAGTTTGCATGGAAAGATATTTTGCTAAACAGTGAGGAATGAAGTACGTTGCAGTAACTGTATCAGTGATATATCTTCTGACTATTTTATTACATTTTGTTTACTGCTGTGAAAATATGGTAGACTTCCGTGGCTTATTGAGGGACTGTGGTGGCTTAGTGGTTAAGACAACAGAGTGAGCTTCATTCTCTGTCCCAGCTCCTGCCAACCTAGCAGTTCAAAAGCAAGAAATTGCAAATAGATAAATAGGGACCACTTCGGTGGGAAGATAAACAGTGTTCTGTGCACTATCGTGTCTAGTCATGCCTGCCACATGTCCATGGAAACATCTGCAAATGCAGACAGCGCTGCCTCTTTGGCTATAAATAGAGATGAGCACTGAACCCTAGAGTAAGATATGATTGGCTTTCGAGTAAGAGTGACCTTTACCATTACCTAAATAGAGGTAGTCATCAGTTTTGGGGGCCATTGAATTAAGCAAAGCAAAGGAAACAATAAAATTTGAACCAATTGTTTGCAGTATAATCACTTGGCCATAAAAGAATACTCTACTCCTTTAACTACTTAGTAACATAAATTTTTTACAAAATTTATATGCATAAATACTGTCACTAGAGATATAGTAGTATGTACCTTTAACATAAATGCTAAGGTGTTCATGAGATATTAAGTACAAAACTTCTGTCATCCTCTGATAAACTACATGGGCTTCTGATTATGAACTCCTGGATGATGCCGGTTTCTGTTTTATGGAGCTACATGAGTTTTGATCTTTTATAACAAATTAAAAGATTATATGAATCTGAGTTTGGCAAAATTGCTTATTAAAATTATGAATCCCAGCATCTTTAGACAAAGTTGCCATTGGTTGGAGTCTTTGGGGAATTGTTTAAAAAAAAGTTATAACAAACCCAGAATAGCAAGATTGTTGAGTCTATAAACTAGGAAGAGTATGGTTCAAATTTCACCTCTCCTATGAACTCATTAGGTAACTTTGCAAGGTGAACGCTCTCCAAATGGAAAGTGTTATTACTGCACTGCTGTATTTGGCTGTTACAGGGTAAATAAAGCATGGGAAGTACTTTGAGTATTTTAAAATGTCATACAAATGTTAAGAGCTGTGTATTACTACCACCATAAGTTAAAATTGAAAGGTTATCTGTAGGAATGATTCTTAACTGGTGAATTGCAATGATAGAAGAGCGGGACACACATAAAATTGTCTGTATCTTTGACAGTCCCATGACAGCAAGTGTTGGCATCTACCACCGAAAATAGTCAAGTCTTGTATTTTTTCCTGTATATACTTCACAAAAACAGTTTATCATCTGAAGTTTATTTTATTGTTACAGGCTGACCAGCATGGTTAATAAAATATGGTAGTGCGTCAGGTGAATGGGTGGTGAATATTGTTAATTAAATGCTGAAGGAGAGTAATATGCCCTTTTGTCTGAAAGAAACACATATCCATCCACTTCTGAAAAAAGCACACACAGCTACAGATGTTTTAGATAAATTAGGCCTGTAGCTAAAATCCCCTTTTGGGGCAAGGACACTGAAAGGGTTGTGGCTGATTAGCTGCAGGTGTTCTTGGACGAAACCAATTGTTTGGATCCATTCCAGTTACGGTATAGGCCCAGTCATGACACCAAAACCACATTGGTTGCACTGCACATTGAATTTCTCTGGGAGGTGAATAGAGCATTGTCTCTCCTGGTGATTCTGGATCTCACAGTGACCTTCAATACTGCTGATCATGGAAATCCTTCTGGGATGGCTGTCTGGCCTAGGAATTGGAGCACTGTCTTACAGTGGTTCTAGTCCTTCCTCAGTGGCTGGACCCAGAGAATCCAACTCAGTGAGAATCCATGGAGTCTCTAATGGGGGTTCCACAGGAGTAACTCTTTTCCCTGATGTTGTTTAACATCTACATGAAGCCATTGGAATGGGGTCATCTGGAGATTAGGAGTTAGGTATAACCAATATGTGGATTATACCCAACTCTATCATTTTTAACCTTGTGGTCTGGCACCTTGATGATTGCCTGGCATTGATAATGTGGTCCCAACTTTATGTAGGGTGGCCCTCATGCCTAGAGATCAGGTTTGCAGCTTGGGGTGTGTGTGTCATAGATTTGACCTTGACCATTGATTCATAAATTTTCAACTTCATCAAACCATGCAGCTTCTTGGACAGATATTTATTATTATTTATTATTTATTAGTTCAAATTTATATTGCCGCCCACTCACCGTGGCGACTCATGAAATCATACAAGGGATCAATTCATATTTTAGATTTCCTTACATTTACATTTATATAGTCATTAAGTATTAGGCTTTATAGATCATATTCTCTGTAAGTTTGAGAATAGCTGAACACAAAATGGAGGCACTCTTGTGTCAGTCACATTCTATTACATCTGCTAAGGCATTTCAGATAACATTAAGTCACCACATACCAAGAAGGGCCAAGTGGGCACGTGAGACACCCAGGCATCTGTAAGTGAAGTCACCCTTAGATAACAAAGGGAATTTCCCAAGGTTGCATCACCTAGAACCAAACATTCCTGAGAAAGGGAGATAACAGACTTTCACATGATAACAGCCTGATAATGATTGATTTATTTGATTTATTCCATTGAGTTGTTCGAATGACATCAGCAATCACTTGACGAATGTCAAATTGTGCCAATGTGTGTCTGGGAAGGTAAACATTTCAAACAGACACCTGTTAGATCAAGCACATTTTAGTAATACCAATTAGCTCATCCTCTCATTAGTTGACATTCAGGTGGGAGGTAGAAGAGGGCTAAAATCACATAAAAGAAAGGCCAATTTTGAGCCATTGCAGCCTTCTCTTGAGGAGGCTCACATCATGTCAATTTGACCAATGGCATGAATCCATGAAGGAAGGCAGGCATGGGGGCATATGCTGCCCGTTGCCTTATGGACATCATGAACAGAGATGCTTTTAGGTGAGGAAAGTTATTATCTTGCTTTATTAGTTTCTTAGCTTGTTATGTAGTGTAGAGTAGATTAGTTTATTTCTTCAATATGTATTCTACTGAAATATGGACTTTGATATTTCTACAACAAATGGAAAAAGAATATTCCAAAAATTTGGTTTTTGACTACTAAGCTACAGAGCAGAAATTTCTTCAGAGCAGGGAGGTCTGTAAATAAAGGTCTTGCTAAGGACTTTAAATTTCCAAATGTCTAGCCATGGGAAGAGGGACTTTCCTTCTCAAAGTCCTGATAAGGTTGCCAAGATGAAGCTGGAGATCAGGAGAAGGGAGGATACCCATGTTCCTTACCAGTGGCCTGGGGAGGAACACTTGATGGACTATTCCAGCTTTGAAGGTAACCGCATAGTGTTGGCCCAGTGACATCTCATCAGCAGCTTTGCTCTGTGTGTGTATAACTGTGTTAGTGTGGGAAAGGTAGCATAATATAAACAGAGTGTTATTTCAGCCTTGTGCCCATAAAAGCTACCAGATTACCTGCATAGAGCAGACATGCCACTTTCCAAATCAGAGGAGCCTCATGAAGGGAGTGTAGCAGAAGGAGAGAGTTTTCAGGGCAGACAGGTAGCTGAACTTTTAAAAGGACTCTGTCTATGAGAGGGAACCCCAAGTCTGGGGTCTCCCCAGTGAAGGGCCCTTGAGGGAAACCTCTCCACGTCACCTGATGCAGCTAGTCAGCCAACCAATGCGGCCAGCTACACGCAACACCCTCCCTCAGGGCCTTCACAACACCTAACTCTAGTCCATTCATTGGTAATCTTACAAACTGACTACTGTAATGCTCTACATTACAGTACATTACACTAGAGCAAGGAGAATGAATAAGTTGGTCTTAAAAGAAATCAACCTTGACTGCTCCTTGGAAGGTGAAATATTGAAGATGAAGCTAAAGTACTTTGGACATCAGATGAGAAGAGAGGATTCACTTGAGAAAGCCTTGATGTTGGGACAGGTCGAGGGCAAAAGAAGAAGGGGACAGCCAAAGATGAGATGGCTAGATGGTATTGTAGATGCAGTGGGCACAGAACTGGGCAGGTTGAGGATGATGGTGGAGGATAGGGGTGCCTGGTGTGCAATGGTCCATGGGGTCGCAACGGGTCGGAATTGACTATGCGACTCAACAACAACAACAACATATTCTATATGGAGTTACCTTTATCCCTGATATGGGAACTTGAGTGGGTTTAGAATGCAGCAGCCAGGCTGGTAAAAGGAACAACAGAATTTGAACACATTTCCCCAGTTTCCTTTCTGTATCAGGTCCCAGGGGTTATCGCTAACATATAAATCCCAACATGGTTTAGGACCTTAATATCTGTCTGAGCATCTCTCCGACAGAATGGCTGCCCACATCACTTGTGCATCCCAATCAGCACAGCTCCAGGTGCTGATGCCAAGAATGGCAAGAAAGATGATGAAAAGAAACAAAATCAGTTGGGTAGCAGCACCTACATCATGGAACTCTCTACTGGTGGAGCTTGGGTATATATAGAAAACAACTAAAGACATTGTGGTACACAAGCCAGCCAGGCAGCCAACAAACAAACAGAACCTAAATATGCTACAGAGCTATGAAAACCACAGATGCATTGATTCTTATGTACATGTGATTGCATCTTTTTTGTATGTATGTATGTATGTATGTATGTATGTATGTATGTATGTATGTATGTATGTATGTATGTATGTATGTATGTGTATGAATCTACATCTCTCTTAGCACAGACTGCTGTGGCACACCCTTTATGAAGGAACTAAAAGTAGACTGAAAAATTTGCTATGAAGCAAAAGCATAACTCTAAATGTACAGTAGATGGAGCACTTTGCAAAGCTTGCCAAGCCTAAAAATATTGTGAATTGGCAATAGATCATTCAATTGTTAGCTTGCTTTCCTTTGTCCTCACGCCTTAGTCAAGAGGGAATTGGACATTACGAGTGCGCTAAATATAATAGCTAGTTCTCTTTATGGTTTCTAGATGATAAAGGGTTAGTGTACTAATATCTTGAACCACGTGTATAGTTGTCTTCCTATTTTTCTACTGTTAGCTGTCATTTTATATATGTTTTGCTTTTATCTGTCATTTGCTTTTTTAAAAAAAAACACTACAGTTTAGAAGGGTTAAGATGAGTGAGAATGTTCTGATAATTAGTGACTGACTTAGAGAGTAGAAGTGCTTGTGTTCATTTGCAAGAAAGATCAGTGAATAGTGAAAGAAACAGTGCTATATACAGTTATATTCCCCTGGAATACTCAGGTTCATTGCTTGGGTGTTTTCCTGGATTTATCCCTAATCTTGGTTGTCTGAGATTCAGCAGTGGACAGGAGGACATTAGAACCATAAAGTTAGTGTACAAACTGTAACTTATTCTGTGTGATGAGTGTCTCGCCATGGTTTCACATGCCGTCACTACATCCCATTTGGATTACTGCCTTCCATCTCTCCCATTCAGGACAACAGAAGAGATATCATGTTTACTCAGTCCCAGCTGACAGTTACACAGTGTCAATAATGGGGCACTCTGCAGAGGTAGTGCCTTTATTTCTGGGTATTTTGGGTGTGATTCTTGGCCACTCTTAGGGTCTGCCCTGATGGGATTGAATGGCAGCTTCCTGAGGATTAGTCACTTGTCTACAAACTCCAGCCTAGCAACATCTCTCCTGCTCCTTCTCTCAGTAGGAAGGTTTAAGAAAGGGATTCTCAACCTGTGGCCCACGGTGCCATTTCATGTGGCCCACCACCACCTCCAGCACACCAGGAAGTGTCATGTGGTAGAGGAAGGGCAAAATATCTATCTGGCCCCTGAAACTGTGTGAGGGAGTGTGACCCGGCCCCTGGGCTTAAAAGGTTGAGAACTCCTGGTTTAAGAGGAAGCTTTTCACTCAGTGGTGGGGTGTCAAAAATTTTACCACCCCACTGTGACATCATCACAGTGTGGGCGGAGCTAATGTCATGATGTGGGTGGGGCCAAAGAAATAATAATAAAATAAAATAAAAATAAGCACACACACATCTCAACCCAAACACCCACCCACCCCAAACATAAATCAACCCACCCACCCACCAACCCCAAAAACAAACCCACCACTTACCTGATAGTATAAGTGCCTGGGCAGCACCATGTTGCAAACTGGATATGGTCATCTCTAGAATAATATGCCTTAATGTAAATGTAAAACAGCTGTACCTCCTTAAGGGTTCTCCAATTGGAACAGCAATTGGAACAGCACAGGTGTAGCTTATTGATGAGGTAACTCCAAGACTTTGCTTAAAAACCCCAAGCCAGGCCACCAGGCCTTTTTTAGGAATTGTGGTCGTACATCAATATAGGTAAAGGTATGAAATATACATTAAAATACACACAGGCACACCACATCCAAAGATGAGTCACTTACCCTGGGGAGCAGGCTATAGGGAGCTTCAGGCTAGCAGCTTCTCTTCCTTCTCCCCGCTTGGGAGGACAGCAAGGAGGCTGTGCATATGCGCCAAGCACTGTAGGCGTGCATGCACACCAAGTGCTTAGTGCGCATGTGCAGTGGGGGAACCAGTGAAAAGGTAAGCCCAGAAGGTGGTTCTCCCCAAAAGCTGCTACCGGTTCTCCAGGACACTAGGAAAAGTTGCTACCGGTTCTAGCGAACTGGTGCAAACCTGTTACATCCCATCATTGTTTTCACTCCTTCTTTGTCTTGCCTCTTCTGATGGCACCTGGAATCTAACCCTATTTGCAGAGTCTGTAGTGCCTCTGCCTTCTCCAAGCTCTGATCCTCTGCCAACACTCCCCAGGTCTACCAGAGAGCAGGAGTGGAGAACATGGGTTACTCCTGGGCTAATGGTGATGGGCTGCCAATCAGGAATGTTTTCACCTCAGGTCTTCTCTTTACAAGGTGAGAACATCAAATTTTAAAATAGGGATGAGGTGGAGAAAACTCACATCAATCTTCTCAAAGGAATTGTAAAACCCTAATATTTCCCCTTATTCCTATGCATTTGCTAGCACTATTCAGCATTTCAATCTTGGCTAGACTACCAGGCCAGTTCTTTTAAGTAGGGATAGTATGCAGAAGATCTCAGGGTCGTTCTCTGTTTGTCTCAACATGAAGTAGGAAAAACAGTTTCCCATTGCCAGTCAGTGTCTAGTACTAGACACACAGATGGATAAACAATTTCGTTCAGTATGAGGCAGTTTTCTATTTCTAAACCTATGACAATTCCATTTTTTTATTAACATAAGTAGCTGAGTCCTTGTCTGAAATACAATCTATTTCCATTCTTATACAAGGTGAATTTGATTTAAATTTGAATCGATTCAAATCACTAGTCAGTAAGATTCCATTTAAATCATGGTTTTCTGCATAGCCTCTCATAGAGGCTGAAAAGATTTCACTTTCATTTTTACTGTTTTCAATCTTACACTTTGCTTCTTCTGCTGATCTATTCTAGTCCCAACAATCATCATTTGTCCATTAAATTTAGAAATTTAGCACTTAAGGGGCAAGAGGTTGATCATGTGTACATAGATTTGCAAAGGAATAAAAGGATTAAGGCATTTTTCTCAAATCTTTATGTTTATTTTAAGGAATATGATCTCTGCAGAAACAAGTTCACAGTTTTGAAAACTGTAAAAACCAAATATCTATCTTTTAGATAAAAAACCATCCGGTAATACAGAGATCTCTAGAGGAGCATGACCTTGTAAATGGGTTAATGGAATTCATTTACCAAAACTGTAAATTATTTATTTATCTATCTGTTATATTTTGAATAAAGGATATATTTTTTTAAAAAACCACTGTCTAATTGCTGCTGTAATCTGTTTACCACTGAGCAAAAACCATAATGTGGTTTTGCTTGAATTTATGTGGCATAATTAAAAACTACTGGCAATCCTCATTTCATGATGAATAACTTTTGGACTACAATGTACTGTATCTTAAATAGAAAACTATATTTAGATGGATTTTTCCTCAAAAAGCATTTTTTGAAAGCCAATTTAATGAAAAAAAATGATACTTTTTAAAAATTGATTTAAATTTTTAAAATATGATTCTTAATTTAAAAAAAACATTTATTTTTACCTATAAACCACTTAGAGTACTGATTAAGTCCACACTAATGTATGTGCCCTAAATGTTGTCATAATTCTTAGCCACCCACTTGTAAAAACAAAATGATGCTGTTGTGGGGAAACTATCCTCCTACATCATGGTTTTTGCTCAGTGGTAAACAGATTACAGCAGCAATTAGACAGAGTGGTTTTTTTAAAAAAAATCCTTTATTCAAAATATAACAGATAGATAAATAAATAATTTCATGTCAGAAATTATTCTGGGTCGAAAGGATTGTTGCGGTCTTCTGTTACATCTTTGTATTTTTGTAACAACATGAACAAAATTGGCTAGCATCCCAGTAAGATGTTTTTGAACCCACAAGTGGTATTTCCTTCCATGTTTTCCCTTTAGATTTATTCTGGCAGGTTTCAGCCCACCCTCATCATTGGAAATGATAGGTGTTCATAAGTAAGGTACCTTGACAATAACAAAAAGGTAGAAAAAATGTATCATTATATTCTGCAACACATTAAAATTTACATTTTTCTTATTTTTCTTTTATGTCCAGGTTAAACATTGGATTGCCAAAATGAAGCCACCTTCTTTACTTTGTTGTTGGTCATAATTAGATCTTTGTTGGCACATGTTTCTGGCAGTAATTGGCAGACCAGTAAATGAACTGGATTCTGTATCTCTCCATATTCACACAGCGTGTTGTTGTCCACTAGCAGCCCCCACTTGAGCATGTTGGTCTTACATTTAGGGACTCTGGCCCTCAGCCTATTCAGGGTCCTTTCAAGTGACGTAGGGGAGGTCAGATTCCTCAGCCATATCCTCCTTTAATATTATTCCTTGTCCAGTGAGCTGCTTCTACCACCTTCTAATTTGATTTTGCTCTTGTGGACCCTCAAGCATGTTTGTTCTTATCACAAAGGTCTCCCTGGATTTGAGCCAGTTGGCTTGAGGCACATATTCATTCAGAGGATGTCCAGGGTCATTCTCTTGCTTAATACTCTTGGTGCCCCCTACCACTTCTTTCCTTACCTTAGGTGGAATGATACCAACAAAAGGATATATTTTCTCACCTGGTGTAGGTTTGAGACATCCTGTCACAATACATATTGTTTCATTAGCAGCAATGTCAACTTGTTTCTCATGTGTGGATGTGCTCCGCACTAGAGCAACATACTCAGAAATGCTCAGGGCCAAAGCTGATGTATACAGCATGAATGGTTGAGCTTCCATGTATAGTTTGTCCTGGTGGCACAATGGTTAAACTGCTGTCCTGCAACCAAAAGGTAGTGAGTCCAATCCTGAATAGAACCAAGGCTCAGCCTTCCATCCTTCTGAAGTCAGTAAAATGAGTACCCAGCATGTTGAGGGCAAAATGCTAATTAACTTGTGAACCTCCCAGAGAGTGCACTAAGGACCATGGGGCAGTATATAAACGTGATTGCTTTGCTTTTGCTTTAGTTTGTCAATTTCCTGATTATGTTGTTCTTCGTACTAACTTATTTATTTATTTATTTAGATTTATTATCCCACCCCAATCAGGCAAACCTGACTCTAGGCGACTTTAGTTTTGGTATTCAGGCAGTGCTCCTAAAAAGAGAGAATTAAAATTCACATGAAAAGAACATTTCAAAAACCTTGAACAGGACAAGGTTTGTACTTTGTTGTTACATTATGTTACAGCAAAATAGTTTCAGGTTGTTTTGTTAACAAAAATGTGCATTTGAGGAGTGAATTTTTTATGAATTCTTATCGATGGCCGATCTTCACCCACTACAGTCATAAGAAAATGGAATTAAAGCAAACCAATTACCCTGAGTTTCTGGAAAGATAATCTGATTTTATTTTTATATTTTTGGAGCTGTGAAGCTGAATCATCAATCTGCCTATATTAATTCCAAACATATTTAAATTCTTTATTCCTTATAAGATGCTCCAGCAGAGTGGCAATTTGCAATTTTTAATCAGGTTTGAAGTTCTCATCAGCTAAATCTTTGCACTTCTGACAAAGGCATAACAAATGAACAATTGTAACATTTTTCCTGTGCACACCTTATACAATTTCTGTCTTGTACTTTCTGCCAAATCTTGAGTCTTCCTCTTTGATTATAAAAGAAATCATCAGAATATGAATAACATAAATGTATATTTTATTCATGCTAGCATGCAAATTTTGATTATCACTTTCAGTCAGAAAATGATTAATCTATTGCAATTAACTATCATGACCGTGTGGCTATTCCCAGATTGTAGAATACACTTCAGGTAGGCAAGGACCTTTCCCTTTCAGACCCATTTTTTTTATTGATTTGGATAATTGGGGCTTTTAGAAATGGTCCATTTACTGAATTCAGGGGTTTCAAAATGTTTTTTAAAGTATTTTTAATGTTGTTATTCTTTTGTATTATTTGGTGAGTGTTTAATTGTGACTGTTTTGTTGTTTTGATTGGTTATGAGCCACTTTGACTCTTTTATGGGGAAAAGGTGGCATTCAAATAAAATAAATAATAAGAATAACATTCAAGAGATAATCTACATAAAATGTGTTATGAACAGTATGTAGAGCATCTTGCTTATCTATAGGCAGTGATGGGCACAATTTTTTTACTATCACACTGTGGGTGGGGCCTACTTTGTGAGCAAAGGCTACTTTATGGGCGTGGCCATATGACTGGTCAGGCGATCTAGTCATGCCTGCCACATGGCCATGAAAACATCTGCAAACACAGACAGCACTGGCTCTTTGGCTGTAAATGGAGATGAGCACTGCACCCTAGAGTCAGATGCAACTGGCCTTTGAACAAGGAAGGCCTTTACCTTTACTAATCACTTTCAACTAAACAGGGCCTAATTTCACAGGAAAATTGAAAACCAATCAGGGATCTTCTGTTATTAGGTAAAGGTAAAGGTTGCCCTTGCTCGAGAGCCAGTTGTATCCAACTCTAGGGTGCAGTGCTCATCTCTGTTTATAGCCAAAGAGCCAGTCCTGTTTTCTGTGGTCATGTGGCAGGCATGACTAGATACCGGAGTGCATAGAACACTGTTTACCTTCCCACCTAAGTGGTCCCTATTTATCTATTTGCAATTTCTTGCTTTCAATCTGCTAGGTTGGCAGGAGCTGGGACTGAGATGGGAGCTCATTCCATTGTGCAGTACCTGGGTCTCAAACTGCTGAGAATCTTAACCTCCCCAACATCACTTGGAGGACCCTGAATAGGCAGAGGGTCAGAGTCCCTAAATGCAAGACCAACAGGCTCAAGTGGGGGCTGCTGGTTGTCAACAAACACGGTGTGAATGTGGAGAGATACAGAATCCATTGGCTCATTGGCTGGTCTGCTGATGACTGCCACAGACATGCACTGATGAGGATGAACGTATGTTTGGGCAATGACAAAGCCAAGAAAGTGGCTTCATTTTGGCAGTCCAGGGTTTGATCTGGACACAAAAGAAGAACAAGCAAAATATACACTGACCCAAGGGCCTTACCGGCATCTGCCGAGGACTCTACCCGGTCGGTGGAGCCAGTGGTGGTCCCAGTGGGTGCGAGATGTCCTGGCGTGGCGGCCCCAGCCTCAGCACACCTGGTCAAAGGAAATTTTATGGGTCGCCGCATCCGCCACTTCCAGGCTGGTTGAGATGCCTGTCAGAGTGTTCCCCTGCCACCGCTGGATGCGGATGGATGGAAAGGCGCTCAGCTCTCCGGCACCAAAAAAATCCTTGACTTGGCTTTTTGCAGTTCGTGCAGAGATCTGCCTCAGCACATGAGCACCAAGCTCTGTAGCCGCACGTGCTTGAGAGCACGGGGAGGGGCCACCTTGTGCTCTTGTGCTTGTGCTGAGGCAGCTCTCAGCATGCATGCACTGAGGCAGATCACGCACACCAAGCCAAGGCAAGCCAAGGATTTTTTGGCGCTCTGGAGGCGTGCATGCACACGGGGTCCAGTGGGTGTGGCCACCAGAAATTTCTGCTACCGGTGCGCCCAATTAGGAGCATACTGGCTGGTGCCCAACACTGTCTATAGGCAAATCCAGCTGTGTCTGTTTGATCAACAGAAAGGCATAATCTTTGAAAGATATTTTTATTGTGTTAGAAAAATCACTTAAACCATGTAGATCAGGGGTGGCCATCTTTTTGGGCCACGGACTGGTCCTGGGTGGTGGTGGTGGTCCTTCCACAGGAAAGGAAGTTAAATGCACCCACTCATGCACAAAATGCTGCCATAAATGCACCCATGGCTGTCATAAACATTTATGACAGCTGCAGGTGCATTTATGGCAGCATTTTGCATGTGCGTGGGCGCATTTAACTTCTGCTTCCAGGAACAGTGAAGGTGACACAGGCTGGATTATTAGGCACTGTTGGCTGGATGTGGCCCACGGGCCATAGTTTGGGAACCACTGATGTAGACATACACTAAAGTGAAAATATCACAGTGGGAAGGGAAATAAAAGGAAACATCTGTAGATAAACAGCAGAAGCAGATGACCAAATGTCCCAACATAAATCCATACATAGTTGTCATCCAAAAACTTAAAGAATTACAAGTTCCTCAGCACATTGAGTAATAGAGGATGAGTCTTATCCTTCCAGTGTTGTCATATATATCTTCTAGCCACTGAAATGGTATGGAGGATCCATTTCTGTCACACCAGAATTTAGTATCCACGCTGCATGCAAGAAATTCAGAAGCAGGTGCAAACTGTAAAGTCCAAAAACCTGTTCAAAAGAAAACCAGTTCATTCAATAACCTTTACTCCAAAACGATATGCAATTAAATCATATGTTTAAGAAATGCTTTGGAGAGATTATAGCAGTAGCAGTTAGCTGATAGAGTCGGGCTTTTGTTAAATAGTTGTTGTGGAATTGAATACACATTTTTTTTCCTGCGTGAGGTATAGTTTAAGATTCAGAGACAGCCAAAGCTGTTGTGGAGGGGAAATAGGGAATTTGGATTTATTTCTACTACTCTGTGTTCCATGTTTAATAGCTGTTGGTAAATATTTATAGATTAATATTGTGGCCTCCTAGTTGTGTTTTGATTCAATAAGCAATTATTGTCATGAGAATATGCAAAGTACACAGAGCAGCAGTGCCACACCTGGATGCAAATGTGCTGTAAATGAAAATACTACCATTCTGCAGGGGCTGGCAAATCATGTCTACCCTTTAACTTAACAAATGGAAGAAACTCTTCATCTGGGCTAACCAACTTCTTGGTAAAAAAAAGCCGTAACAGCCCAAAGTCTCCAAAGGCTTCCTCACAATTTTCAAGTCATGATTTCCTCACTGTATTAATTCAGTTTGAGAAAATGGGTCACTGTGAATTGACATGCCGATATATGCCAACATTCCTTGGCTGCTAAAACTATATGGAAATGGAAAGGTGTAAACATGTAGATCAGATTTACCTTCCTTCCTACATCCCTTATGCTACCCATCTGCTCTGGAGGGTTAAAAAATCCTCCGGAGAAGCATGCAGATTGCTGCAGTGTAGAATTAGTATCTTCTCCCACATAATGCTGGATGCAACCCTGAATACTTTTCTTAAAAGGCCTTTGGAAACAGCTATCAATATATGCTTAGCTGATCAAGGTATTGTTTTGAGGTGATATTGAAATAGCTATTGGTCCTCACCAGGATGGAGAAAAAAAATGCACTGAGTGAGTTCTGAAACATTTTCTGATACACTGGGAATTTCATAGTACTTTATTAAGTATCACCTATGGCAGGGATCTGCAAACTTGGCTCTCCAGGTGTTCTTGGACTTCAATTACCAGAAGCCCAAGTCAGTATGCCTGCTGATCAGGACTTCTGGGAATTGAAGTCCAAGAACATCTGGAGAGCCAAGTTTGCTGATCCCTGACCTATGGCGACAGTGGCGAAACTATGGCATGTGTGTCAGAAGGGGCACTCGGAGCTCTCTCTGTGGGCATGTGCCCTGTCACTCCAGCACAGAGTTCGCCCTGTTCCTCTGCCAAGCAACCCAATGGGAGTGCTTCTTCCCTCCCCTGTTTTGGATAAAGTGGGCAGGTCACAAGTGGCATGAAGGTGCAGCATGAATGATCTCTAAAACGTTCACCATCACTGACCTGTGGGGTTGGAGTCAGGGTTTGTGGAGGAGTTACATTTTAACATTCTCTAGTTTCTGAAGCCATTGATAATCTTGTGTTCCTTCTGAAAGTAACCAATCAGAGCAAGTCTTTTTTGTTTCTTTGTGACATGAGATAGTGTTGGAACAGGTTTTTTTTTTTAAAGAAACAGATGGTAACAAAAGTGTTCTTTCATTGATGTACAAATGCCATAATTTTTGCAGGCCAGTTGCTCCAATGTCCTTAGACATTATTTGTAGCATGCTGTGTCACACAAGTCAGTATGCAATAGATAATGCCTATAGTGATTTTTTAATTTTAGGCAACTCACCTGCAAAAGTTATGGTATTTGTGTTATGCTACTATAACTAGGCAAGAGGATTTGATCCCGTACATAGCAAGTTGTTGAAACTCAGGCACAGTTTGTGCAACAACGTTGGGTGACAGTGTCATAGAATGCTTGTTTCATAGGCCTTGTTTGTGACAATTATGCAACGAAACATGATTCTAAAATGTCCTGACCTGATCCACGAGGGTTGATGGGAAAACATAAAGGCTGAAATCTTACACTCTTCTGCATTCCATGAATCAAGGCAATCTTGCAATATTTCAGTCTATTTCAATAATTAATAAATGTGAGTGAAAAGCATTAGTTGAAATGTTACAGAGCCAGAAATTGAACAATAACTCTATAAGCACCAGATTGATGCATTTAAAGCTAAAGTTGTGAGAGTGAAATCAATGAAATATAGGCTAGAATCCAAATATGTTCAATTAACTGTGAGATAAACATAGGTGCTAATCTATAAACATAACCTTATTGAAATTATAATTCAATATTCTGTTACGATTGTATAGCAACCTTATTATTCATTATCCTGAGCTCACAAAAATGTAGGTTTCCCAGCAAAGCTTTTAAGGCTTCACGCTCAAGAGTCTTCTATAGAATATTCTCTTGTTTTGCTTTTCCTTGTAGAGTGTGTGACAGAAAAGAACAAATTGGCAGAACATTTTAAACCTTACAATTTGAGTGTAAATGGTTGCTTTCTCTCTAAAGTAGGAACATTTAAGATTGCATTTCCACATGACTATGATATTCTGCCTTTTTTAAAGATTGCTTTGAGAACAACATGCCCATTGTTAAAGTTCCTGTGGTACACAGATTTGGAGTTGTATCCAATGATGAACATCAGAAACTTCAGCGGAGACTGTTGTCTAGATATATTAAGGAGAACTATTTTAAACCCAAGATAAAGAAACACAAGTAAGTTTCAATTAAACACAGAACAGTATTGTTATATATTGCATACCAAGTGGCACAAGGACCACAATTATTAGTCTTTCTAAAGCAGGGGTTCCCAACCTTTTATGCCCTGTTCTAAAGAGTGTTTGAGTCAGTGATGGGATGTAACAGGTTCTCACCAGTTCTCCAGAACCGGTAGTAACTTTTCCCAGTGTCCCAGAGAACCAGTAGCAGCTTTTGGGGAGAACCACCTTCGGGGCTTACCTTTTCACTGGTTCCCCCACTGCGCATGCATGCCAAGCACTTGGTGTGCATGCACGCCTAGTGCTTGGCACATATGCACGGCCTCCTTGCTGTCCTCCCAAATGGGGAGGAGGAAGAGAAGCTGCTAGCCTGAAGCTCCCTATAGCCTGAAGCTCCCTATTTTTATTATTTTGTATTTTTTTCTTTTGCTCCGCCCATGACATGACATCATGATGTTAGCTCCACCCACACTGTGATGACATCACGGTGGGGTAGTAAAATTTTTGACATCCCACCACTGGTTTGAGTAGATAACCTTGCCGTGAATGAAAGTGCATCACACCATTGGGAAAGATAACAGAAAATATGGATAGCGATATGGATTTTTTAAAAAAATCAGAGTGTGAAGAACCTACCCCAAAAGAATTAAATGCAACAATAAAGGGACTCAATAGTGTAGCCAGACAGCCTTGGAGGAGCAACATTATCGTACTGCTACTAAAACTCCTTATCTCCCTTCTGGTGTTAATCATCGCAGTTGAGGACGGTAGATACCTGAGCAGAGAAGAGTTCACCTTAGGGTGGGCTGTAGCTGGGGAAAAATAAATCCCTGTGACAATTTGAGGTGCACTCCAAATTCCCATTGGTCATGAAAACATCAGGAGATGGGACAAGGGTTATGACTGTCCCCTGGAACTAAAGATGTCAAATTTCTGGAAATTTTGAAGCCATGAGGAAAAAACACCTCTTTCCCTTTTTTGGGAAACGAATGGAAATTTTCATAAAAATTGAAAAAAATGCAACATTAGCACTTTTTAAAAACAGATTGAAAGTCACAGTTACTTTTTAGGAACATAAAATATGATTATGTACAATTTGGTATGGCATAAAATTAGCACAATTACAGTATATTAAAAATACAGTGTGTTCAAAAGATTATTACAAATAGAATTTATTTTTATTTGTAATTGTAACAAATGGAGCAACAATCTCCTGAGCTGTGTGGATGGAACCTCTTTGGTTTTGCCATTTATGTGGAGCTGGGTGAAAATATTTTTTTCAAAATGAGAAGAAATAATCAACATTAGTAACAAAGAACATTATTTATATTTCTTCTCCATGGTACCCAATAGATATAAAGTACCCATTTCCATAAAAAGAATTGAGGAGGAATAAGCGTGTGGAAGCAACTAAGATTTATTTATTTATTTATTTATTTATTTATTAGTCAGATTTATATTCCGCCCTACTCGCACAAGCGACTCAGGGTGGAGCACAACAGACATAAAATAAACCCCTAAAAACACAAAAAGAACAAAGTAAAATTAAAACCCATTTAAAAACAACTTCTCATTCCCTACACTAACCCACCAGATATAGGAATGAGGGTAGGAATTGGGGGGGGGGGAGATACAGGATGTTAAATAAGCCAGAGGTTGTGTGTGTGTGTGTGTGTGTGTGTGTGTGTGTGTCTGTCTGTCTGTCTGTCTGTCTGTGTGTGTGTCTGTGTGTCTGTGTCTGTGTGTCTGTGTGTCTGTGTCTGTGTCTGTGTGTCAGTAAACCCTCAAGATTCAATGAATAGGCATAACATTTAATTGGATTCATTTTCTTAGCGATAGTTTTTGCAAAGTTCAGTAAGGTAGCCATCTAGGGCAGTATCTTTCCTGTATTCATCAATCTTATCACTTCCTATATCTCAGAGGCCATAAGAGGTGAAGCAATAATTCTGTTCCCTGTGATTTTTGAGGTGTTGTGCAGAGAAAGAGAATGAGAGGATATGAGGGAGTGAGGTGAAGTGATTGGGCGATTAACAGCAAAATCAGTTTTGAAGGAGGTGAATTGATTCATAAAGAGACAGAAGGCATATGCGAGAGAAGTTGTAAGCTTCCAAATGAAACAGAATACTTGACTATCTTTAACAAGCAGTTTTCTCCATATTCATCATTGTCTGCTTCTCGTGTCCAAGTATACATTTTTTCCTAAAAATCATTTTCCATAGTTGATGGATAATAGAAGGACAAAAAGGAAAAATGCCATTGGCGTGAATTTGTTTAAGGTGGATCCCAACTTGCCATGAAGTGACCCACACACTATAATCACAGAGCCATCTCCTGTGGCACATAAAATGAGACGTGCAGGATTTAACACCGGGACTGCAATGGATTGCCGCAGACTTGAGGCTATTGACAAGGTGCACCTTCACAGCCAGTCCATCAGGCATAGCCTCTTCCACCTCCATGACCATTGAGAATCAGCATGGTTTTTTCTACGTTCATTTTGCAGTTGTGCTTGCATTTAATGGTTCGTGGTTGCTTAGTGGTTAAGACACTGAGCTTGATGACTGGAATGTTGGCAGGTCAGAAGTTCGAGACCTGAGTGATGTGCAATGGAGTGAGCTCCTATCTCAATCTCAGCTTCTGCCAGCCTAGCAATTTGAAAGCAAGAAAATGCAAGTAGATAATTAGGGATCGCTTTGGTGGGAAAGGTAACAGCATTCTGTGTAATGCCTGCCGTATGACCACGGAAACGTCTTCAGATGCAGACAGCGTTGGCTGTAAACAGAGATGAGTGCCACCCCCTAGAGTCAGATATGACGGGCTTTTGAGCAAGGGAGATCTTTACCTTCACTTTAACTCAAACAAGACTCTTAAAATTAAATAATGTTTCCATTGTTGTGTTTCATATTTGGAATTTTGATTCTATATATTTAGGATGTCAATTAAAGTGAGATTCTTCATTGGATACTTTTTTTAGAAACCCACTTGAACTTACTGAAGAATTTATTGAGGATTTCAATGAGTCACTAAAAACAGGGAAAAAAGAAAATCTCATAGAGCTGGCTAGAAAGATGCTTGCCAGATGCAAGGTTTGTATCTACAACAGTTCCAAGATTTCTAAAGCAGCATTTATAAACACATTCTGTTTATCTTATAGATCCACTGTAGTATTTGATATGTAGCAATTATGGCGATACAAAAGTTCATCATTTATTTTTCAAAGGCCTTTGAAGTACAGAAGAAGATTAATACAATGATAATAAAATAATATTTGACAAAAACCTGCTCTGATCTGAATTTTTTATTAGGCTGTGTTCTGAATAGATCTTACTAAGCAAAAAATAAGCTACCAATAAGAAATAGGAAAACTGAGGCAAAAAGTTATTTTAAAAATTTGTTGGCAAAGTTAAAGGAAAAAAAAAGATAAAATAAGCAATGAAAAAAGAGAAAATAATATAGACTAAAAGATTTGTTTCAGTATGTATGGTTGTGGATCAAATTCTGCCTCTTCAGACACAAAATCCACTTCCTGGATTTGCAGAAGTAAATTTTAACCCATGAAGAGCAGATACTACTAGACAAATCCAGTTCTTATGACTGGAAAAACCTGGTTAACAATTCTTTACCCTGCTAGATGCCTGTGGTAGTCGGACCGCTTGCCTTCCAATGTTAAGTGCCATGATTTGTCTGGAGGTTCAGAAGTTCACAGTTCCGTTCAAACTGCTGTGGTATAAGGCTACAACCAGTATAACCTTTACACCACCACCACCACCACCACCAATAAAATAAATAAATAAATAAATAAGTAAACTGGACATTCTAACTGGGGTTTATAGTCTGAAACGGTAACTTTTGTAAACTCTGGTAGAACATTCACTGAACATGTAAAGCAACCCGGTATACCTTTCTTTACATAACATACGTTCAACAAAACAAATTTGAGGTCCTGCACTGCAGAAAGTTTTTGTTTAAGTAACGGCAGGAAACATCACACAGCCCTTGGGTTTTAAACACTCAACAAAGTGAAGAAAAGTAAAGAATTTGAACAATAAATTATACAAACAAGGTTATTGCTAATTTGGCATGCGTTAATTCAGTATATGCAAATTTAAATTAGTAGAATAGAGACTGAATAATACTTCAATTCACCTCCTCCCTTAGGTTGGTTAAGTTTTGGTCAAGTGGCACCTGCAATCTTGTGCACAAGTAGGCATTAATGCATGCAACAGAAGAATAGCATCTGTGGCATCAATTAAATTAGGTTTAAAGAACAAACCAGAAATTTATATGGAAAATAAAATATATTTTAGTGTGATTTGGTTCATTACTTCGTCACTGGTAACACAAGAGCCCTCTTTACACTCTCATTAAGTGCAAGGCATTACTGATATAGAGCTAGTATTTAATTGCTTTTGTTACAAGATATTTCACATGCCAGCAACAACATAATTGTGGTTAAGTATTTATCTTATTTAAATTTTAACCTGAGGGATTAAATGTTGCTACCTTATTAACTCCAACTATTTTGTTTTCTATCAACAAGCTCTTCATAATGCTGTCTTCAAATATATACAACCCCCTTTATTAATAAATAGCCTTTTGAAAGTGTCTTCAAATCATAACTTTTCTTCTTTATTTTGATTCCTTTCTCTTCTAACAGAGACGATTAGGTCTTAGCACATTAGGTTGTGGAAAACATGTGGATCTTCCATTAGCGTGGACTGAGGCAATTATGTTAGCTCAGTGCAAAGGAAATATCAGTGAAGGTATGTTTCTTCCAAATTTTATATTTATTAAATATTTTTCATTACCTAAACAAGCATTTAAAAATTATGAATAGTTCTGGTAATATAGATTCACAGACAGATTTTTTTTCACAGTAAATATAAAACCTTATCTTTTGCATTAACTTTAATGTCAGATGTTTCATTAATTGGCTTGACTTTTTAAAAGGTTCTCATAAGTGCAAACAAGTGGAAACATTATGTTAGATGAAAAGTTTAATTTCATGCAAGAAGCAAAAATGTACACCTGTTTTGGACATTTACAATAAAATTAGTAGCTGGTACAGTGAAAGTTACCGGATAAGCTTTTTCTTCTTCCTTCATGTCCTGATCAAAACATGGACTGCCAAAATGAAGCCACTTTCTTGGCTTTGACGTTGGCCAAACGTAAGTCCTCACTGCTGTATGTTTCAGGCAGTAATCGGCAGACCAATAAATGAGCTGGATTTGGAATCTCTCCACATTCACATTGGATTTTGTTATCTGCCTGCAGCCCCCAGCTGAGCATTTTTGTCTAACAAAACATATTCAGGGTCCTCCAAGTGATGTAGGGGAGGTTGAGTTCCTCAGCTATATCCTCCTTTAATGATGTTTCTTGCCCAATGAGCTTCCTCCATCTTTTAATCTGGTTTTGCCGTAAAACTCTTCCTGGATCTAAGGTGGAAGACTTGAGACTCATATCCATTCAGAGTATGTTACGGGTCATTCTCTTGCTTGGTTTTCTCAGCCTCCGCTCTACTTCTCGACTGATCTCAGGTGGAGTGATACCAACAAGAGAGTATATTTTCTCAACTGGTGTAAGTTTGAGGCATCCTGTCACTATACACATGGTGTCACTGAATAAGCTTAGGTGAAGGTGCCATATTGGAAAACGATGAGTTTCTCTCATTATTGAACCCCGCTCATCACCTTGAAACTGACAAAACATGTTAAAAATTGAATGCTTGCACACAACAGTGCCAGAAAATCTCAGAAAACAAAAATGGTATATACTTCTGTTCTTGGTTTCTTATTCTGTATGTATAGTTCAAATACTGTACAGTAATACTCCGGCATATGACTGCCCTAGGTTACGTTTACCGTGGGTTACGAGCACAAAATATAATTAAAAATTATCTGGGTTACAAGCAATTTCTGGGTTATGACAAATGAAAATCGTGCAATTTAAAAATCTAACATGGTAGCTGCTACCATGTTAGAGATCAAAATGGCACTTGCCCCCTCTGCAGGAAGTCACTTACTGTTGTGGAGGTGTTGTCAGTGGCATTGGTATTGGCATTTCTGCCATTATATCCAATCTTCCACCGCCCCTGCCAGCACCGGGAGACTCTGGGGACCTTTTCCGCTTAGTTCCCACCTTCCTACGACCTCCCTGGGCTGTGCTACAGCTGAAAATACATGTGGCCACCGTTTTGTTTCCCCCCAAAATGGCAGCTGCCTGGGGGAGATGCACATTTTCAGCAGTAGTGTGGCCTAGGGAGGTCATAGGAAGGCGGGAACCAAGGAAAAAAGGTCTCCAGAGTCTCCCGGTGCTGACAGGGGCAGTGGACACCCCAAAAATAGCATCAGGATGCCATCTTTGGGTCCATGTCAGTGGTGGGATGTCAAAAATTTTACTACCCCACCGTGACATCATCACAGTGTGGGCGGAGCTAATGTCATGATGTCATGATGTGGGTGGGGCCAAAGAAAAAATAAAATAAAAATAAGCACACACACACACACACCTCAACCCACCCACCCACAACACAAACCTGTAAATAAATTAAATAAATAAATAAATAAAATAAAAATTACATTAAAATACACCCACCCACCCCAAACATAAATCAACCCACCCACCCACCCCAAAAGCAAACCCGCCACTTACCTGTTAGTATAAGTGCCTGGGCATCATCATGTTGCAAGATGCATATGGTCATTGTACCAGTTCTCTAGGATAATATGCTTTAATGTAAATGTAAAACATCTGTACCTCCTTAAGGGTTCTCCAATTGGAACAGCAATTGGAACAGCACAGGTGTAGCTTATTGATGAGGTAACTCCAAGACTTTGCTTAAAAACCCCAAACCAGGCCACCAGGCATTTTTAGGAATTGTGGTCGTACGTCAATATAGGTAAAGGTGTTAAATACACATTAAAATGCACACAGACACACCACATCCAAAGGTGAGTCACTTACCCTGGGGAGCAGGCTGTAGGGAGCTTCAGGCTAGCAGCTTCTCTTCCTCCTCCCTGCTTGGGAGGACAGCAAGGAGGCTGTGCATACCGGCCAAGCACTGTAGGTGTGCATGCACACCAAGTGCTTGGCACGCATGTGCACTGGGGGAACCAGTGAAAAGGTAAGCCCAGAAGGTGTTTCCCCCCAAAAGCTGCTACCGGTTCTCCAGGACACTGGAAAAAGTTACTACCAGTTCTGGAGAACTGGTGAGAACCTGTTACATCCCATCACTGGTCCATGTTTTCAGCTCCTGTGCTGCCCATGGACCTCGGAGCAAGGTCGGAACAGTGTGGAACTGAGTCAATAAAATCACCAAATGGCATGGAAAAGGTAAAGAGATCACTTCATTGCTTGTGTGGGGGTGGGGGACAATAGAGTCTGGGTTTTTTTTTGTATTTTTAATGATTAATTTTGCTCCAGTCAGGACTTTTTAAAAAAATTTCAACGCATCCATATAGGAAAACGTGCTTCGGGTTGTGAGTATTTCGGGTTACGAGGGAGGCTGTTGGAACGGACCTTGCTTGTAACTCGGGGTTTTATGGTACTCATTTCATTGAGCCACCTATGACTTGGCTTATCTTTGTACTCATTTTACATCATTAAGATTATACAACTTATAACATTGCACAACTGAGTCAATGGATGATCTTCCAATGAATACAGAGTTGTAACTTACAACTCTGTATTCATTGGAAGATCATCCATTGACTCAGTTGTAAGAGGCAGGATACATCCATGTACCTGATCGGATATGGACCTGAAATAAATTGGGCAGATTGCCTTCATAATCATCTGTGGTTGCAAAATCATGAACCTGAGAATTGAATGAACCTTTGTCTCAAGTGGATCCAGGAACTGGCAGGTGTACAATTGATCCAGCCAATGATTCCTGCTGTCAAATGCCCTGTGGCTGTTTTGCTTTGCATGAGATACACCTAACAAGTTATAACAAATAATAAATACAACTCAATGCTGTAGTACAGCCCTTCTAAGAAATCTGCTCTTCAGGGACAGAAAGAGCTTGTGGCAATTGCTTAGTTCTGGCACTGCTGAGAGCCATCCATAGTCCCAAAGCTGTTGTGTTTGACTGACTTAGTTCTGGTCAGGTGTAGAAATGTGTAAGTAGGGAAGATTGTTGACTTACTGTGCAATAATATATGGTTTGTGCACTTTCATCCTATAACTTGTGGTCTTGGAACAAACAATCTGTTGCCACTGTATCTATTATAGTTTATGTGTATTGCATAGAGGAGAATTTCTCATTAATGGCAGCAGGTGCAACAGGGATCACCCCAGTGCATCTAAGTAAAGGTAAAGGCAGTGATGGGTTGTTACCAGTTTGGACCGGTTTGCCTGAACCGGTAGCACCCATTGGGAGGGGGTTGCCGGGGTGGTGGTGGTAAACCCCCGGGCGTAGCCGATGTCATGACGTCATGACTTCGTGGGCGTAGCTGACGTCATGACGTCATGATGTCATGACATTGTGGGTAGAGCAAAATAAAAAAATAAATAATAAAAAATGGCTGCCCGGAACTGCGCATGCATCAAGCCTCCATTTGACTCATGCACAGTTCTATTTTTTAGTGCACATGCGTCAAATAGAGGTTTGACGCATGCACACTAAAAAAATAGAACTCCGCATGCGTCAAATGGAGGTTTGATGAATGAGCAGTTCCGAGCAGCCATGTTTTATTATTTATTTTTTATTTTGCTCTGCCCACAATGTCATGACATCATGACGTCATGACGTCGGCTACGCCCACGAAGTCATGACGTCATGACATCGGCTACGCCCATGATGTAATGACATCACAGTGGGGTAGTGAAAAAATTGACAACCCACCACTGGGTAAAGGTCACCCTTCCTTGAAAGCCAGTCATATCTGACTCCAGGGTTCAGTGCTCACCTCTTTTTATAGCCAAAGAGTCAGTGCTGTCTGCGTCTGCAGTCATTTCCGTGGACATGTGACAGGCATGACTAGACATCGGAGTGCACAGAACACTGTTTACCTTCCCACTGAAGTGGTCTCTATTTATCTACTTGCAGTTTCTTGCTTTTGAACTGCTAGGCTGGCGGGAGCTGGGACAGAGACGGAAGCTCACTTGAACATGCAGCACTCGGGTCTCGAACTTCTGACCTGTCAACCTTTCAGTCATCAAGTTCAGCGCCTTAGTCACAGCAGTCCCTCTGGTGCACCTATTTCTACCCAAATTTGATAGTCTTGCATCTTGCGGTCTCTGTCAACTGACTGCCATTGCTTTCTGTTGCTAGTTAGCCACTACATAGCCCTGGCTGATGAGCTCTTGCTGAAGAAGGCTGACCCATTTAGGTACTGGAATGAAACACCAAGCAGATGAAAAGCTCTGCAATGGAACTGGCACTTTGCCTAATGTCTTACATTTTAACGGTTAATTTTTTTGCAGTTACAAATCCATGGATATTTAGAATTCCTGATGATGGTTTTCTTTTCAAGTGCCACCACTTTATAAGCTCTTTCTGAAATTAGACATTAATTGGGTGTTATTTAAAATGACATTTAAATTTCTGAAGCAATTTGCCTCAAATAACGACATGTTTTAGGTTTCCCTAATTATTTCTGTGAATAAAATAGCATGATACTGAGTTAGTTGTGAAGACTGGGGGTGGAGTAGGTGCTAAAAATATAATTTCCCATCTCTTTAATGCAAAAGAGCCAGAGAGAAACGTCCAGTTTATTTGATAAAGTCAAATGAAGAGAAAAGACTATTCAAATTTTGCACATACACCTTTAATTTAAAACTGGCACTGGAATTACATGGTGAATGTTCTTTAAATGTGTGATAGAGCACCTAGGATAAAGGAAATATTGTACTAATAGGTACTTATTGGAGCTGTCATTCTTTTGGCTTAAGTGAGTGGCAAATTGTGCAATTAGGGTAATGTTTCCTTGTTTATTCTTATTCTAAAAGAACCTGAAGAATGAAAAATAAATTATTGCTTTATCTATACCTTAGCATGGCCAAAGCAAAGACAATATACAGTAATACCTCATATAACATTAGTATCGAATAACACGAAAATCGCATAACATCAAGGAATCTGGGGGGAAGAATTGCATCAGATAACATTAAGATCCTATGGGATGCTTCAGATAACAACCGCGAAAGCCTGTGTGGTTACAATGTATCTCTATGGATCCCATAGAGGATCAGATAACACGAAAAATCATATAACACGAAGACTTGTGGAACCAGGTTTTAGCGTTATATGAGGTTTTACTGTATTGTTTTTCTCTTCTGTGTCCTGAAAATCTGCTCCAGGAGGTTTGGGGACCCTTTGTAGCCTAGCACAATGTGAGAAGTGAGGTAATAAGGAAAAATTACTTCCCACCTTTCCATCCTGGATTGTCTGTTGGATTGAAGTCATTTCTGGATTCAATAAACTATAATGGTCTGACTCTCACTAAATTAGCTGATGTTAGATTATAAGTAGAAGATATATAGATGTGATTGCTTCTTTAACACCCAGGAGATACCTCATTTATATCTAGGATCCCCTACATATGGCTAGTCTTTTTCTGTACATTATATATTAGGGACTGGGATTAAGCAGTATTTTCTGAAGTCATAGTTCTTGTGAATTTATATAGTCTGAGATCAAAATCTGTCACTAGAAGCGTGTACTGTTCATGAGTATATTTAGAAATTAAGTACAGTAATACCTCGGATAATGCTTACCTCAGATAACGCTAAAATCGCATAACGTTAAGTAATCTGGAGAGGAGAATTGGATCGAATAACGTTAAGGTCCTATGGGATGGATCGGATAACAACCGCTAAAGCCGGTGCGGTTACAATGTATCTCTATGGAGCTTTAACGTTATCCGATCCATCCCATAGGATTTTAACATGCATCGGATAACATTAGAAATCGGATAACATCAAGACTTGTGGAACCAAGTCTTAGCGTTATCCGAGGTATTACTGTACTGTATTTGTTCAATGCTAGACATTATTAAGTTTCTTTGTTAGTGTAAACTTCAGGTAAACCTAGTTTCCTTCAAGGAGAATGGGCACTAGAGACATATGATATACTGTCTTTCTAACTATGCTTTAATTATGAATGAATGTGCAAAGTAATGAGTTATTATAGGAGTTCATTAGAAAATAATTAATTTGGAATTAATTGTATAATAATTACTCCCCCCCCCCCAAAAAAAAAAGGTTTTTGGGCAACACTTTTAAAGTAAGAATAAAATATTTGACCCACCTCCTGCAGTACAACTAGAAATTTGGCCATGATTCAAATATAAATCACCAAGTTTATTTTTGAAATCGGACAACACATTTGCCAATGTACTGCAGTTCCCCTGCTTGCTTAGTGGTTAAGATGCAGAGCTTGGAGACTGGAAGGTCGGGTTTTGATACCTGAGGGCTGCACTTGGGGACATGAAAGGAGCCTCATTTGGGCGCCCCTTAGCAGAGATTCTCCAACAAAAATCATTTCAACCCAGAGTAATCTCTGACATGAAATCATTATTTAGCCAAAGTGCTATGCAAATAGTGTAACATTTGGAGGAAAAATGCCCCAAGTTAAGAAATCTTTGTAGGTATTATCAGATATATGCTGAGTCATATAATTCAGTATGCAACTATCTTTGCTGATTTCTTAACTTTGGGCAATTTGTCTCTAAAAGTTACATTATGTGCTACATCAGTGTAACTGTGGAGTATTTGGGACATTATATTTAAGTTATGATATATAGGCCAATATCCTGTTGCTTAGTGTAGTAAATTATTCTAGAGTAGTCTCATTGGATTAATAGAGATTTAGTGAGCCAACTCTTCCATAATTTCCATTGGTTCAAATGGGTCTACCCTAATTGTGAATTTCTGTGTTAAAGTACTGTAGTTTGCAATTAGATGGCAAATTTGAATCAATGGAACTTAAAGAGGAGTTTACTGGCTGCCTGCATTGTTCAGTGAGTTGTAGCATTTGAATGCAAAATCAGGTGTTCAATTCCGCACTCTGCCTTGCAGGGGAAAAGCCAGCCTGTGAGGTCTTGGGAAAACTACATAGTCCCAGAGTACCCCCTAGAAAAAGAAAACCATAAACTGTTCTGAGTACTCTGGACCTAACAAACTCTTAGGATGAGTTCCTAAGAGTCCTACAAAACTGTTCCTGCAACTTCTATTTTAGACCTAAGTCTAAAATACTGCTCCACAGATCTATATGCAGAAATCGGAACTGATTTACCATCAAGTTAGAGGAACCCTTGGTGAAGACACCCCAGTCTCCACTCCTGTTGCGTGGTTCCATTCATGGTTAAAATTGAAACACTGTCTTGAAGATTTGGCCTCCATAGAAAGCAGGCACAAAATGATAGTCATAAAATTGCATTGGACATTAAGGGTAGCAACCTTCTCAAGGAAAGAAGGTGCTGAAGGGAACTTTGCCTACTTTTTCAGACTGCTAGTAAAATACTGGTGTAGACCTAGAGCAGGGATTCTTAACCTGCAGATGCCTGCAAATGTTACAGATTCCCTCAATAAGCAGTGTATACTGTGCATTTTTGGAAGCCTGTTTAATTTAATTAATTCAGATGGCTTTATTATGGAATAAGATTTAATTCATAATCTAGCACAAACAATTCAGTAACTAGAACAAAATTATGAAAGAGATGAGCCTTAATCAAATTTTCATCAAAGTTATAATCAAGAAAGGCAAGCAATTTGGAGAGAAATTGATGTAACACTTGTTTTATTTGTTCTTAACTCGGCAAGTGTTCCGTTGCAGGTTAAGCCAATGTAGAGCAAGTTCTTTATTTGATTTTTGCCTTCTATTTTGTTTTTGTTTCTTTTTTTCCACTTCAGAAGCTCTTGAAATTCTCATCATTTCTTTGGACCATGCTCCTGTTACGGCAGACCACATCTCAGTTTTATTTTTTCTTGCGGAATCCATATTGTATAAATTGTGTCATGATGCAGTACAGAAGCCATATCTATTCTCATGTGAAATCAAGTTGTCCAAGGTATGTTGCAAATATCATGCTATCCATCATGCTTTACATGGGAACTTAATAAATGTTCCTTCTCTGTGATAGGAGATGAGGAAAGTCTTTGTGTCTTTCTGGAAGTAGCATCATGTGCCAGTTGTGTAGCTGCAGCTGTGGCATTCATTCTTCAAAGAGTCCTGTTAGATTTGAAAGAGCAAGCACATTGAATGGGTTTTTGGAGGTTAGAAACTAACCATGTACTCAGAGACAGAAATCCAGTCCACAGAAGGGAGAAAACGCAATTCTGTTTTATTAATTACAAGTATAATGTGTTGGCCATGTTCTTGCTGCCAAGGCTACCATACACAATTATCAGACTGTTCAAGGGACTCGGCCACAGCTGGGCAGGTAATTGAACAGTGATGTAACTTAAGCTCATTGCAGTCTACCTCAAAGCCTTTTGTAAAGGGAGATGCCTTCCTCTCTGATGTGTAGGTAGATGTTAGTCCTTAATCATAACAGCTGATCATGGCTAGTCCAACATTCTTTGACACAAAATACAAGCTGGTGCCCTCCCCTGTTCAATATACAGAAATTAACTGGATAAGCGCTTGAATCTTCCTTAAGCTTTAGTAACAGAATAATATTCTCCCTATGCTTGAAGGCAACTGGGCTAGTTAAAGGATTGCAGTATAGTGTGGGTAGCTTTAGTGATGGCCTAGAAGACCATTCCTGGGTTAGTTGACAAGGGACTTCTATAAAGCTTAACAACAACAACAACAACAACAATTTAATATTTTTGTTAGAAATTATTCTGGGTTGAAAGGATTTTTGAGGGAGAAACTGTTCAGGGAATGCCCAAATGAGGCTCCTTTCATGTCCCCAAAAGCTGGGACAGAGACAGGCACTCAATTCATCATGGGTTTCAAACTGCCGTAGTACTGGCTTTCCAGCTAATAAGGTGAGCTTCTTAATCACTGAGCCACTGCAGCCCCTTAATAAGTTTAATATTGAAATGAACAGGAAGTTAATACTACTTCTTTTTCCATGTCTAGACAAGACTTGAAACTGCCAAAATGAAGGCACCTTTTGGTGATTTCATTCTTCAGTTCCTTTCACCTGACCTAGTGTGAGAAAGATTAGCTGGAGACAAAAGGTTGCTGTTACCAGGGTACACCCAATTGTGGATCAAAAATATCACAATCTTCAAGGAGGATCTTTCTGTGTACCCCAAGCTAATACTGAAATAACAAGAACTAACTGCATGATAGAGAGCCAATATTGTATAGCAGATAGATTAGGCCTTGGTGGGCTTAAATTTAATCTCTGTTTGGTCTTTTATATTCACAAGGAATGGACGGTCTGTTGATAAAATGCATCCTGAAATATCTCACATAGTTTGGAAATCTTTCTAAAGTTGCCATAAGATAGAACTGACTTGATGGCACATAATAGGCACAACCGATGTAAGATAGTTCTTGCTACTTCTTAGCTAGCTTTTACTTTTAACCCTTTTTTTCAGTGAAGCAAAAATGTATAAACTATAAAGAAAGAAGCTACTCCTTATATTATCCTATGTACTGATATCATCCAAATAATGTATTGTCGTCAATGTGGAGTACATACAGCACAAAAATAAGAGTCTTATTTAATTCACAAGTCATCAGCAATGCATCCTATGATTGAAATTGTATTTATTTCTTAAGTAATGTTTTAAGTCACTTATTCCCTCTTGATATGTCCTATATCCTACTGTCCTATGTGATATTTTCTCCAGGTTTTCTTCTCGGGTCACATAGAAGATCTATGTCAAGTGTTTGCAACCTTTGGCCCATGGGCCTAATTGGGCCAGTGCATATCATTAATATGGCCCTGGTGAGAACATGGGAACCTCTAGACCCACCTGCACTTGGCCCCCACCACCGGAAGTCATGATATGTCACTTACCACGGTGGTGGTGGTGGGAATTGCGTGGTTTTTCTGGGGTTTTGGACAGCCTCTGCCGCTGCCCACCATGGCAGGAAGCTTTTCAGAGCAATTTTGTTCTATTTGGATAATTGTCCAATGCTCCCTCACTTGCGCCACTGGGCAACTTCTGGTGCTGGGCGGAGCTTGCGTCATTGACTTGGTTCCTAGCGTGGAACCAGGAAGTTGCCCAGCAGCACATTCAAAGAGCCAAAATGAAGTGGGGAAGCAGTGGACAAATATCCAAACGGAGCGACTATGCTCCAAAAAGCCTCCTACTGCTGTGGGCAGCTGCAGAGGCTATGCAAGAAGTTGGAAAGATGGCACAATGGCCGTCACTGCTAATGATGACAGAAATGTACATCCAGGGAACAACTACACCTCTGGCCCCTCACCTGTGTGAGGGGGGCATGTCTGGCCCGTGGCACGAAAATGTTGTGAATCCCTGATCTATGCTGAGCTGTGGCCACTTCCTAGTATCATCAGAATTTTAGGCATAATGTTATGTCACTTTCCATTCATGCTCAGGTTCTTTGGTAATGCCTTTTTGTCATTCAGTGCACCTCTTGGTGCCCAACTCCGTTTGATCCAAATTTCCATCTTCTGTGATGGTCAAGGTCTTCACTCTTAGTGGCCCTTTAGTTTTAGTTTGATTTCTCTGTCTGTCTGTCTAAATTAACTGTTTTATACCTTGGGGTACACGATCAAGTAAAGGCAGGGCACTTTTTTGTTTTATGCGGTTACCATTATTATTAGCTGTAGCCTGACTTTTCATCTCCTTGAATTCATTGGTTTCAAGTAGTCCATAAAAATATTTTGTGAAATGCATTTTATGCTTCCAAGTGATACTTTAATGAGATGCTTTAAAATACATATGGAAACCAATAGTACTTCCCTTCTCCCAGCATGTATGGTTAGCTAATAATTTTAGCAATCATTTTGCATAATAGACTTCTTGCTATTTAAATGATGTGACCTCTTTATTCTCCCCTATGGATTACCATTAACTAAGATGTATTATGTTAGGTCACATAATCTTAAAGTAGCAGCAAGAGATTTATGCATTCAAGAGAGAGGATGAAATTGAAGCTGTGTAAATGAGAATGTCAAAATGAGAACATTTATTTTTGAAAGCTGAATAAGATCTGTAGGATAATTGAAGAAACGTCTGCTATGTCATTGTTAGCACTGAACCTCAATCATGTATCTCTTTCGTATCATTCATAGGGTCATTTCAAAAATAAATTTCTTTCTGAACTGCAATAATTTCCATGTTAAAAGTTGAGGCTCAAGAGGCATGGGACCTGTTTGTCAATAACCCCAGAAACATATGGGATGAAACTCCTAATCTCATTCTAACCAATCAGCACTTTCCTTTCTTTGAGAGTATAGGTTGTGAATACACAACAAGGAATATGTTCCCTCACACTTAAATCAAACTGCTTTTGTTGTTCAGCTGCACAGTCGAATCTGACCCTTTGCAACCCTATGGACCACCACACCCCAGGCTCCTCTGTCATCTGCCATCCTCCGTAGTCCACCCAGATCTACACCCACTGCATCAACGCTGACATCCAGCCACCTCATCCTTTGCTGCCCCTTCTCCTTTTACCTTCTATCTTTTCTAGCATCAAGGCCTTCTCCAGTGAGTCCTCTCTTCTCATTTGGTGGCCAAAGTACTTGAGCTTCAGCTTCTGTATTTGTCCTTCCAATGAGGAGTCAGGGGTGATTTCCTTCAGGATTGACTGATTTGATCTCCTTGCAGTCCAGGGGACTCTCAAGAGTCTCCTCCAGCACCACAGTTCAAAGGCATCTATTCTTCTGCACTCAGCCTTCCTTATGGTCCAGGTCTCACATCCATACATTACTACTGGGAAGACCATTGTATTAACTATGTGGGCTTTTGTTGGCAGGGTGTTGTCTTTTCTTTTTATTATGCTGCCCAGGTTTTTCATAGTTTGCCTCCCAAGAAGTGTCTTTTTATTTCATGGCTGGAGTCACCATCTGCAGTGATCTTAGATCCCAAGAAGGTAAAGTCTGTCACTGCTTCCATTTCTTCCCTCTCTACTTGCCAGTGAGCGATGGGTCCGGATGCCATGATCTTGGTTCAAACTGCTTGCAGTTCCATTAATCAGAGGTGTGCATTTGGATTTGGAAATATTCAGAATTCACCAAAAATGCCATATTTGGATAGTTCCAAATGTATCTGTATCTAAATTTAATAATCCCAAACATATGTAATAATAATTCCTAATTTTTAAAGCCTCACTTGCTCCTATAAATTAAAAAGTGAACAGGCAAAAGGGCTAGGTTTCTGCTTGCTAGAGGAAAAAATGAATGCGAAGTCTATTTCTCAGGCATCCTGGAGTGATTTCTTGAGAAATCAAACTTCGATTCCTCAGACACTCTGGCATCAAGGACAGTGAGAGCAGAGAACTAGTCCATCCTGACTGAGGTTGCCGTGGGTTTGTCAAGGGACAGAGGCTGGCATGAGAGCAAAACCTGTAAATGATGTCTGTATGCATCAATGAAATCTAGAAGTAGGCACAGACACCAGAAGGTAATTTTTCATATGAATCCTTTCTAATTGAAAGGTGGGCATAGGTAAAGGTCACCCTTGTTCAAAAGCCAGTTGTATCCGACTCTAGGGTTCAGTGCCCATCTCTGTTTATAGCCAAAGATCCAGCACTGTCTGCATTTGCAGATATTTCCGTGGACATGTGGCAGGCATTACTAGACACAGAATATTGTTTACTTTCCCACTAAAGTGGTACCTATGTATCTACTTGCAATTTCTTGCTTTCAAACTGCTAGGTTGGCGGGAGCTGGGACAAAGACGGGAGCTCATTCTGTCATACAGTACTCAGGTCTTGAACTGCTGACCTGCCAAACTTCCAGTCGTTAAATTCAGCATCTTAACCACTAAGCCACCGCAGTCCCTAAGGTAGGCATAGATAAAGGTAGCCCTTGCTCGAAAGCCAGTCGTATCTGACTCTAGGGCTCAGTGCTCATCTCTGTTTACAGCCAAAGAGCCAGCCAGCACTGTTTCCGTGGACATATGGCAGGCATGCCTCAACAGGAGTGCATGGAACACTGTTTACCTTTCCACTGAAGTGGTACCTATTTATCTGTACTTCAACAGTTTGCTCTGTGGATCCTTCTCCGAATTCTTGACTTGCATTTACATTCTCCATATCTCATTGTACTGTATATTGTTTACTTAATAGGCATAAGATTTAGGATTAGTAGATTCATAAATTAGTGTGTTGCAAATCAATAAAAAACTATAAAACCTTGAGATACAAAATTAATTCGTTCCTCTGGGTTTTTTGTATCCCCAAAAAAATCGTATCTTGAAACATGATGAAAACACATTGCATTATCAGAAGTGGCCACTAGAGGCCACTGTATACTTTTTTGTATCTTGGAACACCCCCCCTCCCCAAAAATTTATTTTCAAATTGCAAGTTTTTTTAGGACGACCCATTCACGTGTCAAGGTTTGACTGTACAGTATTAGGTTTAGGTCCCTTTGAAGTATATCAGGCAGGGGGATAAGATTTTGTTATTTAGACAGATATACTTAGTTAATAGGTCTTATGTCGATGGCAAAAACGTAAAGGTCGCCCTTGTTCAAAAGCCAGATGTACCCAACTATAGGATCCTGTGCCCTTCTCCATTTACAGCTAAAGAGCCAGCACTGTCCATGTCTGAAGATGTTTCCAACCCAAAGGGTTGTAATTCCAAATCCCAAATCCCAACTCTGAATTTTGGTGGTAATTAATAGGCAACCAGATGGGCTTTTTTCTGTTTTGATTGTCAGTTTCCAACATGAGGCTTTGCTTCACTAAGTTGTTTTAAGAATTTTTTAAAAAACAACAACAACAGGAGTATTGCTAAGGAGAGAAGCTTAAAAAATAAAGAAGATTCTTGGGAGAGAGTCTTTGCTGGGCAGTGTGGGTGCTCACACTGCCTTTGTATTGCCAACTCAGACTGGCCAGATCTGATGGGATTTATGTTCTTTTCAGGATCTCAGAGACAATGAAGCACTCAGTGGGTAAAGAAACAAGTTTTTTTAGACAGTTCTCTAGCAAAAGCATATCAAGGACAGAGCTAGAAATACAAGAAATAGAAATACAAAGAGGCTTCCATATTTACCTATCATGGGTTCCCTCTGTCCCTCCTTTATCTACCTGGTAAAGTAGCAGAGAGACTTTTGAGTACCAAAAATCTGCTCTGAAGATGTCCACAGCCATCTGGAATCTGTTAATTGATGCTACATCCTAGGCAGGTGGACTCATTACCTCATCATCAGTCATTGTCTACTTGAGAACACAAAGAAGTGTCACTTTGACCTGTCCTATCTCTTCCTTTGTTTGATCTGATGTTTTCTGCTCATTATACATCCTGGTATCTTAGTATCTAAGGATACAGATGTTTTCACAGACATCCTGCCAAAAACTCCCTCATTTATCTTAGTAACTGACAAGTTCCATGGGAAAGCATCTTTCTCTTATCAGCACCTCTTAATGCAAAAACTGCTCAGCAAGCATTTTTAACACTCACTCACACACACACACACACACACAATTTTAACTTCCTCAGAGATGTAGAGAAGGAAGATGGGTAATATCGCCCTACTTTCTTGGATTTACAATCCTCTTCTGCAAAGCCCATGATCCCCTATGGGCAATGTAGCTTGTGTGTAAGCATGTTTGTATCTGATGGAAGTAAGAGGTGAGATGGAAGTTGGATAGGTGCCTTGAGTCTATGTGCACATATGTTTTGCCTTCCCTTTCTGCATCAGATGAAATGATCACATGGCTTGAATTAATCTGAAAGATTTTTTAAAAAAGGTTAAGGTTTCCTGTTGGACAGGAAAAGCTATGGCTTGGGAAGTGGGGACTCTGGGCTGATTTCCATTGCGTCATCTCAAAAAAAGTGTGAATCAGCCAGTCCCAAACACATAGCATTTTCCACAGTTTTTTCATGATGTAGTAACCTCCATAGTCTGTAATAGAGCCCTATTAATGTACTTTCCCAGTTTAGTATATGCACACAAATCTACCCATGTACACACAGACATTTGGCCACTATGACAAAAAAGATACCTGTGCCTTTCTTCACTATCTTGTTCTAATCTCCCATTTCTTTAGGGGGAAGTTACTTACGGAGAAGGATTCACCTTGGGCATAGATTGGGGTTGATTTGGAATGCATTTCCCTTTGTATGGTACAATTGTCAGAAAACAGATCACACCCAACAACTCCACAAGACATCCATCCTGCAATCTGTTTCCCTCTGTGATCATACGCTAGAATGCCAAATTCTTTATAAGCTTCCTGAGGACTTACAAGGGATCCCTCCACAGAAGTAAACATTTCTATTCCAGGCGTTACGACTTGTCTTTTGTAGAAATCTTAATCCTTTCAAATTTCTCAGTCCTGTGATTCTCCCGATACAGATGTTATGGTTAAAGACCGAATCTGTATTTCAAGAGATATGAGTTATAATGAGTTATAATGTTCACATTAATGGTGAACATTAAGTACTTAACACAATAGTAACCGCAATGTGAAGGAATGTGAGTATAAAGGAGATACACTTAAAGAAGCAGGCACTGTCTTTGACAGGAATAGCAATAGCAAGAATACTTAAATGAAATAGAGTTCTGGTTCTTTATTAATCTTGCAAATCAACTGCCAAAAATTAATAGCCCACAAAGTCAGTTAGTGACCCGTCATGCCACACTAAGGGCATGGCTGCATATAAGTTGTTCCCAGTTTGTTGTCAACATCTTTGTGCTGTACTCTGGCATTAAACCACTGTTGCTGTTTGGGCAGAAATGCTTACACACAAACTACAAAACAACACACAAGCATTGGTACCCAAATGGAATATACTGTACAGTAATACCTCGGATAACGTTTACCTCGGATAACGCTAAAATCGATAACGTTAAGCAATCTGGGAGGGAGAATTGGATCGAATAACGTTAAGGTCCTATGGGATGTATCGGATAACAACAGCTAAAGCCTGTGCGGTTACAATGTATCTCTATGGAGCTTTAACGTTATCCAATCCATCCCATAGGATTTTAACATGCATCGGATGACACTAAAAATCGGATAGCATCAAGACTTGTGGAACCAAGTGTTAGCGTTATCCGAGGTACAGTATTACTGTATTATGTATTCATGCCAAAAGATTGATCGACTTGCAATTAGTGCTAATATCATTTAGTTGACAGAATAAATGTTGAAAGGAATGGTGAGGAATAATGCACAAATATCCATCTTCTTCTTCTGCCATATCTGACTCCAAATATTGGTGATCATCATAGCGATTAGTCATGAAGACTGTCCTGAGAATACAGTGGTACCTTGCATAAAGAACACATCGTATAGCGAAAAATTAGCACAACGAAGCATTTGTTATTTAATGGCAATACTCTGCATAACAACTTTTTTGTTATGTGGGGTTTTTGGTAACTGGGGTATACCTGCTTAATGGGAACCCTGGTTAATAAATTTTTCCCCCCATAAGGAACTGCATAATGAAAAAAACCGCACAGTGAAGAGCTCCGTGGAATGGAGTTTTTTCATTATGCAGCGGCCTTTCATCTGCCTTCTGCTTCGTAGCATGACACCCATACCACTGATCCAGTTATGCAAGTCACTTTCTGGTCCTGTGCCCTTTTGGCATGCAACGTCCCCATCAACCCCAGGCCAGTATTCATGAAGCTGCCCTCCATCGAGATGGATTCAAGTGGGATTTAATCCACTTGGGGACCATCACCCTTCCCTGTGGAACTTCGGCACCCAAATCTGTTAGTCCTCAGAGTTGCCAGGTTAGTTAACCACCGCCTGACATTTGGCTTTGCGTCGCTAGCAGTATGTTCTACTCCAGTGGTGGCACTTAGAGCCATGTCTGTGGGCACTTGTGCAATCACCCCAGCATACAGTTCAATCTGCCCTCTGCCCAGCAGCCCAATGGGAGCGCTTTCTCCCTTGCCCCAGGACAGAGTTCATCCCGCCCCTATGCCCAGCAGCCCAATGGGAGTGTTTCCTTCCTCCCCTGTTGCAGTGTTGCCATTTTGCAATAAATAAGTGGGGTTTGGCTTGCAGTTTGGACACTCAGTCTCTAAAAAGTTCGCCATCACCGGTCTATTCTATTTCCATATCAGGATAACATGGCCAAACTCCAAACATCCATCTAGTCATTCCTGCAGTAGCAGTAGCAGTAGCAGTAGCAGTAGCAGTAGCAGTAGCAGTAGCAGTAGCAGTAGTTCTTCTTCTTCTTCTTCTTCTTCTTCTTCTTCTTCTTCTTCTTCTTCTTCTTCTTCTTCTTCTTCTTCTTCTTCTTCTTCTTCTTCTTCTTCTTCTTCTTCTTCTTCTTCCTCCTCCTCCTCCTCCTCCTCCTCCTCCTCCTCCTCCTCCTCCTCCTCCTCCTCCTCCTCCTCCTCCTCCTCCTCCATGTCTAGGCTGGACTTGAAACTGCCAAAATGAAGGCACCTTTTGGTGAATTCATTCTGCAATTCCTTTCTCTTGATTTAGTGTGAGAAAGATGTAGCCGGCAACACAAGGTATGCCTGATTGTGGTTCAAAAATACCACAATCTTAGAGGAGGCTCTTTCTGTGTACTCCTAACTCTTAGCAGGAGTGGCAAGAATTTCAGTTTGCACTACAAACCATTGAGCAGAATCCTGAAAAGAATCCTGCCCTTGGTTCTTTCTTCATTCAAGCTCTGGTGCCTTATTGTCTCAGCAGGGTGGGGTCTTATCACACAGTGGAAGGATGCGGTGCCTACCCACTTGCCAAGTCCATGGGCCACTAGTACTTTTAGGGAGTGGTGGGCAGCAAAAAAATTTGCTACCACACTGTGGAGCATATGTCATGGATGGAGCCTATGTTGTGGGTGGAGCCTATGTCATGGGCGATCTAGTCATCCCTGCCATATGGCCATGTATACATCTGCAAACACAAGCAGCACTGGCTCTTTGGCTGTGAATGGAGATGAGCACTGCATTATAGAGTCATATATGACTGGCTTTTGAGCAAGGGAGACCTTGAACTACTGGCAGAGACAAAACCTGATGGGGCAGGGCAGTAAGGTGGGCATGACCACCCAATTTTGCTACCCCCTTGCCCGAAGACCACCCAAATTTGCCACCCCCCTGCCCAGAGGCCACCCAAATTTGCTACCCCTCTCCTGGTGGGTGCGAACCTGTTGCTGCCCACCACTGCTTTTAGGCCATGAATACTAGGCAACTAAGCTGTATTGATGGCCTAAAAGTAGTAATGGTCCATGGACTTGGCAAGTGGGTAGGCACCACATTCTTCCACTGTGTGATAAGACCCCACCCTGCTGAGACAATAGCTGTCAGAGCCTGAATGAAGAAAGAACCAAGGGCAGGATTCCTTTCAGTGAGATTGCTCATGCAATGGTTTGTACTGCAAACTGAAATTCTTGCCACTCCTGCTAAGAGTTATCAAGCTCTTTTCGTTGCAAATGACAGCTCTGTGTGCTCAAAGGGCAGTCTCTGCTCACTCAGTGGCAAGCAAGATCACAGCTCAAATATCTTCCAGTTGTTTGAAAAAAATTCCTGCTTAATCATTTGGGAAGTGAATTCTTTCTTTCTACAGGGGAGGCTGTTGCTTTAGAATCTTGTCCCCGCTATTAATCGGTCGGTTGCTTTCTCTGACATTTTTGTATGGCCCATCTTCAGTCTGCTGTAATTAAGGAGTATGTTGCCCTGAATCTTTTATTGCTCTCTGACTTATTCCTAGGAAAATCAAAGGTTTGCAGCAACAGTTATTTGAAGAAACTCAATTACAGTAATATGTTGGATAACGATTGCATCAGATAACACTGAAATTGGATAACGATGCAATTTGTTTTTAAAAAAATTGCATCGGATAACGATCTGTTAGCATTATCCAATGCAATTGTTCATAGCAGTGGGGTGGCTGGGGAGCTGAATGGGGGCTCCCTGTTTGGCTTCCCAGCCACCCCACAGCTGTGGAGGCAGGGGCAGGGTGGCTGGGAAGCCGATGGGGGAGTCCCCTGTCAGCTTCCCCAGCCACCCCTCACTGTTTCTGAACTCTCCCAACCTCCCTGGCCAGTGCTGTGAGGCAAAACGTTGAGATTCCCTCGACCTCCCTAGAGGTGGCAGGGTTGGCAGGGAGCCCGGAATGAATGGGAAAAAAATGGAAGTTTTTTTCACCCATTTTGGGCTCTCCGGCATCCCTGCCGTTTTTGGGGAGGTTGGGGGACCCGATCCACCCTGTTTCTGAAGTCCCTCAACCTCCCCGGCCGGTGCTGTGAGGCAAAACAATGGGATTTGAATCTCGGCATTTTGCCTCACAGCACCAGCCGGGGAGGTTGGGAGACGCCAAGAACAGTGCGGATCGGGTCCCCCGACCTCCCTATAGGCGGCAGGGGTGCCAGAGAGCCAGCAACCCTCTCCCAAAAGATCCACGCAGGGACAGCAATCGATTGCTGGCCCTGAGGGGGGCTTTTGAGAGAGGCCAGCACATTCACATGGCTTCTCCCAAACTTCCTCCGCAGGTCCAGCGATTGATTGTTGGCCCTGCGGAAGAGGTTTGGGAGAAGCCGCACGAGTGCATGAACCTCTCCCAAAAGACCTGTGGAGGGCCAGCGATCGATCACTGGCTCTGTGGGGGAGGTTTGGGAGAGGCCAGCACATTTGCATGGCTTCCCCCAAACCTCCTCTGCAGGTCTATCGATCGATTGCTGGACCTGTGGAAGAGGTTCGGGAGAGGCCAGCACATTTGTGCGGCTTCTCCCATATCTCCTCCACAGGTCTAGCGATCGATCGCTGGCCCTGTGGGGGTGTTTGGGTTTGCAGGCGCAGGGGTGGGATGACTGGGAAGCCAAACAGGGAGTTCCCAGTCAGTTTCCCAGCCACCCCTCCCCTGCACTGTCATCGGGGCTTGGGTTGGGGGCAGGAACGAACATCCACACCGGTTCCCCCCAACCCATGCACCGATCATGCGTGTGATCGGTGCTGGGGGGGGGGACCGGTGTGCAGCCCATTCCTCCCCACAACCCAAGCCCCAATCACAGTGTGCGATTGCTGGCTGGGTTGGGGGGGGGAGAGAACCTTGGCTTGATCCACCTGCCTCTTTAGAAAGGGCAGCATGGATCCCTGCTGCCCTTTCCAAAGAGGCAGGTGGATCACCTCCCTCTTCCCTTTCCTCTTCGGAAAGGGAACAGGGGGTTGTTTTTAACGTTGTGCAATTTATGTATTGCACAACGTTAAAAACCGGATAACGATGAGACTTGTGGAACCAAGTCTCATCGTTATCCAAGGTACTAGTGTATCTTGATATCTCAAGTTACAATACATTTTACAAGTTTTCAGCTATTTTGTTTTGCCACTCTTTTCTTTAATGATGGCCGTATAGAGACTATTCATTTTCTCAGGCTTTATTGGGTTCACTCATTCCTTCTTGTTCCTCTGATTTAGGTAATGGCTTAATGTGCAAAATGCACTGTCATGTGCCAAGCAGAATATCTTTTTAAAAATTATTTTGAGTCATCGGGCACAATATGGGCTATTATAGGCTTTACTAAGAAAATTAAGCAACAGAAATCTCTGTAATGATTTGTTATATATTCTTCACTCTGAGACTGTAATTTTTTTGATTATTGATTTTCTCATGGTTATTTTTTTAAGGTAAACCCCAGACACAAGAGGCTTCCTAATCAGAATTAAGCACTCTGCTTTGCATCTGGGGGACTCTGCTAGCTTGTGTACCTTTAACTCTACTGTACTTTGTAAGCAGGGAAGTGTTGTCCTTATTTCAGCTTTCTTTGCGATATCTCAAGTACAGACAACTGGAGAATTAAGTGTAGCTTACCTGATCCATTTGGTATCAAGTACAGTAAAACCTCAGATAACACTAAAACTTGACTCCACAAGTCTTAGTGTTATCTGATTTTTAATGTTATTTGATGCATGCATCGGATAACATTAAAATCCTATGGAATGAAACGCATAATGTTAAAACTCCATAGAAATACATTGTAACCGGCACAGGCTTTAGCGAACGTTATCCGATGCATCCCATAGGATTTTAACGTTAAGCTATGCAATCCCCCCAGATTGCTTAACGTTATGCGGTTTTAGTGTTATCTAATGCAAACGTTATCCGAGGTATTACTGTAACCTAAATATATAAGGTTCTGTGTGGTCCTGTAAAACTAATAATGTTGACTTGGTTCCTGTGTTTGAGTAACTTGTGTTTCACGTGAGGCTCAGGATGCTTATGGTCTGTCTTTATGCCTTGATTCCCCACTGAACTTTTGTTACACTTCTCCTGAAAACATCCTGTCTCAGATAAACTTTAAATCCATTCTTATCTCTTCAGATACATTTTGTAGCAACAACAATCAGATTGCTTTTCTTTATCCCATATGCAAGACACTTACCTCCCCCCTACACATTTTGGAGGACGTGAAGTGTAATTACAGTACAGTCTTTTCATAATGAAACCATGGCAAATACTGTACAGCCAAGTTTTAAGGCATATCAGAAAACAAAACAAAACAAAATAAACAAAATAAAAATAAAATAAAAAATACTGTAGGACTTTAAAGCACTGTAGCACTGTAGTCTTTAAAGTGCTACAGGGTTTTTATTTTATTTTATTTTGTTTTCTGATATGCCTGAACCACAGACTAACACGGCTACTATTCCAAAAAAGCCAAGTTTTAAGTCGGCAGTACTATACTCTCCTGGGTCAATCATCTTGTGGAATCATCTTACATTAGATAATAGGGAGGGAGTATTTGAATGAAGCTCACAGTTCAAATAGATATTTGTAGCAGTAGAAGTGCTCATCCGAAGCAGCGATTCTGAAAGTGAAGTAACAGATAAATATGATGTCAGTAAGATACTACTAGTAGGCTTTAGAGCAGGGGTTCACAACCTTTTCGTGCCGTGGGCCGGACTATGCCCCCCAGACAGATGTGGAGGGTGGAAGCATGGTTCCTCCCACCACCTCTGCCATTGGTGGCTGCAGGCACATTCATGGTGTGTTTTTGCCCATTTTGCCACTTTTGCCACTTCCTGTAGCAGTGGCAACGGCAGGAGAGAGGGTAGTGTGTTTTTACCCATTTTCAGCCTGTCTGGCGCTTATAAAGCTTCCAGTGGTGGTGCAGGGTTCTCACTGTGGGCCAGATTAATGGGTGCCATGGGCCAAATTAGGCCCATGGGCCATAGATTGTGAATTCCTGCTTTAGAGAAAATGTTAGGTGGAGGCAACCAGTGAGTCATAAACAAAAGCCATATTCCATTAATTAATAGCACGAATTGAACATTTAATTTAGGGAATACCAATACGTACATGGACAGAGTCAGGACAGTTCCAATTATCATTTTTGTGTTCCTTTGGCAGCTTGGGTTTTTGGTCATTTTAAGACTTCTTCTGTTACATTTCTTTGGTGGCCAGAGTTATTCTGCAGAAGCCAAATCTAGACTTCATGTTGGCTTAAAAGGTAGGGCATGCATTCTATTTATCTCTTCTTATATACTTGTGACACACTTGGGTATCCAAAGATTTTACAGATGCATTAGTGATGCTACCAACCCTTCACCTCAAAACCATTCTCTCTAATGAGAAATATTAGGTGCAGTGACATTGGCAGCAGGGAGTGAGATAGAGTGGACTGCTTTGGAACAGTTGGACACATGGAATTGGCTCCTGCCAATAATAAGTGAGCTACTTCAAGATTTTGACAAATTAATAATTGGCAAAGGGCAGTAAAAAAAACCCCTCCATATAGACTATCATTGATGCAGTGCATCAGTCCCCCCCCCCCCCCAATTTTTTAAAAAACATCTCTTCGTTGCCTTCTCTTAAAGGCTTGTTAAGAACTGCAGGAATCTCTGCTCTGCTTGCCTACCATATTCTTTGGAGACTGTAAGACTTGAAAATTAAGTGTGAGCCATCTCACTACAAAGCCTGGCTTTCTTTCAGCAGTGTGGAAGACTTAATTGCTGCTAAGAAATCTTTGATTATAAATTAAAATAGTGAACATTTGAAAACCATAGTTCAATTCAAAACATGAATGTCATGTTCTAATTGGACCAGTAGCATGTTGTTTTTTATCATGTAGGAAAGGGAAATTGTAGGGGAGGCCGTTGCTAATTGAGATGCCCAGTGTGTGCCACCAGATATGCTGATGGCACTACATCAATTAGCCATGCCTGTTTCCGTAATTTCTTTTCTGTGCACAGGGGGAAATAGCAACACAACACTTGCCTTCATGTTGTGTTGCCATGGTCTAGCGTGTGTTTCAAGTAGGAAGAGTTCTGTATTTCAAGTAGCAGGAGTTTATTACTTCAACAAATCTGGCAATGCGAAATCCATCTGGAAATTTCTGTCAGCCATGACTGTGGTCTGGCTCTTCAGAATCTTGAATTCCTCACACAGGTCGGTTTCTTCACACAGTGTCGCTGCAAAAGAAACTAAGAGTGCTTGAGAAAACCCACTTTAGTTTTCACTCACTCTTGACAAATACCTTCCTAGCACACATAATACCTTTCAACACACATTCAGTGACTCAGCAGGCAATTTCTGTGGTGGTATGACTGCAGAGGTTTTGTAGTCTTGTTTTTGTTATCAGTTGTCATGGTCACAAGTTCTTATAGAGAAAGATGAGTGCAGAATACAGCAATTAAAAACTATGCTGATATTATATCTCTTTCTCTTCTTTTTTACATTTTCAGTAGCCAGATACAGAAAATATCCTCAAAAAAGAACATGCCAGCAGAATGCTGTTAAATATTAAACATTGACATTTTAGAAACCTGTGATTTATACAGGATATCCACTGTGGTCTAGTGAAAGACAGACTAGGACACTGGAGATCAAGATTCAAATCATAATGTGACCATAGAAACTCACTTGGGGAGTGGAATTGGTAAAACCACTTTAAACATATCTCGCTTACTTTGGAAGTCCTGTTAGGCTTCCTACAAGTCAGTTCTGACTTGACAACATGTAACATAACATGATTGTTACAGAATTTTTTCCAATATAGAAGATTCCTATCCTGCTTATTGATGTGTATCTACTCTTCAAACACTTTCCCTCCAAATTAGGATGTATACAATATTTTTATTTAAAATACATGCACATCCTTAGCCCCCTTTTCTTTGGGGTATGTGTTTGATGGGTTTGCCATTAGCTAGCAGCCAAAATTGTTCTCGTTAGTTATGCTGATGTAAACTCAGTGGCAAATTTCTATTAATTAATGACTTGCTGCATTTATCTAATATTGTGCACTAGCTCACATGACTGATGTATGACAATGGATATAAGCAGCTACTTATTAACTAGTAGTGATTTCTTGCTGCAGTTTATGCCATTGCACCTACATTCGCATTTGTTTATATTTGGAAGACTGCATAAAAACGGGATACATTGGAACGTCTGAATTTTCCGAAATAATTTTTTTAAAAATAGCTGCAAACTGTAGAAACAGCACACAACAACACCCCCATCCAGAATGTTATAGAAATCCAAAAGAGGCAGACTTATCCATTCGTATTTGTGAGTTACATAATTTTTTCCTAGAATTTCATCTGTAGTTTTCTGTCGCAACACAAGGGGTCACACTACAGTTATAAACATCTTATAACATCTTATACTCTGCTGAAGGCATTCCATCAAAATCTGAAAATAGTGATCATGTAATAGGGAAAAGACCAACAAAATGAATTCTTAAAAATATATATCAGTAAAACAAATGTCTCTTTTTGTCCTACAGCACTGGCAGCATGTGAAACCTGCTACCAGATTTATCCAAACATCCTTTTCATGGTTCATTTTATACTGAAGGCTGGAGAAACTATCTGTGAAACAGTGGTCTTTTCTGATTCATCATTAGCAACAGAGGCAGATTTGGAAGAAAGACAGGATAAGACATTTCCTGGCACAGTAGGTAACACATAATTGAATGATATATGATGCATTAAATAACATGGACATGATTAAATAAGCATGCTGAGCAATGCAGTAAAAAAAAAGTGAAGTGGTGCCAGCTGCAACATTTTGCTAAATTTGCAACAATTTAGCAAAGGTACCATATTTGCTGGGATATAAGACCCACTTCTTCCCCTTAAAATATACTGGAAAAATAGAGTCTGCCTTGTACTATATATAATGGCCTATAGTGGGCTATTTTGGTAATAATGGGGTGCATCTTATACTCTGATGCGTCTTATATGCCAGCAAATATGGTAGTTTTACCAGTTAACATTGATATCTAAAACAAACATCTTCAAGACTCTGTCAGCCCAACCATGTACTGTGTGGTGGAATGAGCCATTTTGACTTGGTCCAAGGTCAATATTTTTCCCTTGGGAACCTTGTTGGGTCTCATAAATTGCCTAAAGTACAAAGAAACCCCAAGAAACTAGAAGTCTCCAGAGGACTATTTGCAATTTTGGAAAATAAACATTTCAAGATTTTTATTGGTTCACAGGGGCTCTTTAAAAAAATCCACTTGTTGTATCTTTTGTTTCAGAAAAAAGTTTTTGGTTGCAAAGGTCTGGGCAGTAAACAGCTTAAATGGGTCTAATGCAGGCTTGAGGATGTATTTTGCCCAGTTCATTCACTTTAGCTAATGGAGTGGTAGCATTGCTGTAAATGTCAAATTACAAACTGGGTGAGTGGGGAAATATTCATCAGACCTGTGCAAAGAAGACTGGCATTTCTAATGCTTCTCAAATTTCTGACAAGGAGTTGAAGCCAAAGGTTTTCTTTAATTGTAGCAAGTTCTGGATAATTCACTTATTTGAGTACCTGATTACAGAACCAGAGGTTTGGAGTTCAGTTCTCCACTGTGCTGCTAGATATTTGAATTTATCAAGATAGGTAGTCTTCAGGCATGGAGTAATAATTTTACAGCTTCCTGTTTTGCTCTTAAGCTGACCTAAAACACATTGGGGAGGTGTATTCACATACAGAGTAGCATAGGGCCAAGGCAGCCCTTCTTAGTGCTTGTGGTTGTATGTCCCAACTGGTTTCCAATAGCCTTTGAAGACTATTTTTCCTTAGAGGGACCTTTTTATTTGTATTTGGCAGGGTCTTGTGTGTCAGCATTTGAGCCAAAGCAATAAATGGGTGCATTTAGGACAGCATTTACAGCAGGCGTGGGCACATTTATGGCAGACACGGACACTATTACGCACGAACAGGCATGTTTGCACATGCGCAAGAGCATTTTACAGCTGTTGTAAACATGTCTATACCTATACCAACTGCCAGGGGAAGAAGAAGCTAGGGCAGGATGAAGACCTTGCCGTTCCTCCCCCTGTGCCTGTACCAACTGCCAGGGGAAGAAGAAGCCAGGGCAGGATGAGGACCTTGCCGCCCCTCCCCCTGTGCCTATACCAACTGCCAGGGGAAGCCAGGGCAGGATGAGGACCTTGCCGTCCCTCCCCCTGTGCCTGTACCAACTGCCAGGGGCAGAAGAAGCCAGGGCAGGATGAGGACCTTGCTGCCCCTCCCCCTGTCCCTATACCAACTGCCAGGGGAAAAGGAAGCCAGGGCAGGATGAGGACTTTGCCTCCCCTACCCCTGTGCCCACCCCAACATATTGTATTGTAATGTAATGTATTGTCTGTAAGCCGCCCTGAGTCGCCACGGCGAGTGGGCGGCAATATAAATTTGAACTAATAAATAATAAATAAATAAAATGTCTCCTTTCACTTCTGCTTCTGGTAGCAGCATGGGCGGCTGCGAGCCAAATGAAATGGTGTTGTGGACCGGGTCTGGCCCCTGAGCTGTAGCTTGGCTACTCCTGTTTTACTCCATCTGTTAGATGCTCTACTACAGGACTTTACAACCTACAGCCTGCAGGTCAGCCCCACCCCCAACACCATTCCATCTGGCCCACAGCAACACCCCCAGAAGCAAAGGTGGATACACCCATGCATACTCACCTGCTCATGTGCAAACGTACCTGCCGTGGTTGTGTCCTGCCCACTCATCTGTCTGGGGGTGAGTAGTCCAGCCCATAGTGTGAAACCCATGATAACCCCTGCTCTATTACCTGAAATATATTCTACATACTGAGCAGCATAAATGAAACTTTTGCTGTCTTGAGGGAGTGGTAGATATTGAGCAATACAGGAGCCAGTACACTACCAGGGAGTAGTCCATTATTTTATTCTCCATTGGCCATGATGTACTTGAAACTTAATGAACAATCTGTGATTTTGCAAAATGGTTGCTTTTACATAGGTAGTTTATAATCCTTGGTTAGATTATAGAATCTTTACAGTAGTGATGATGGATAGATAGGTGGCCAAGAGGTCAACCAAGGCTACCCTTGTGATCTTCCTAATTTCAAAGCTGCCCTCAATATATTGTGTTTAATGTAGGTTGTATACTGTACAGTCGGCATACTCACTAAAAGAACACTCACTAAATTCCTCATTTTCCTTGATTAAGGTTGCCTTGATATGACATAACACACAGATGAGAAATTGTCAAGGTTTGTGAGAAATGTATATAAAATGAATCTGGAGCAATTTATGCAAAACTAGTGACTGTTTCCTGTAAGAAGCAAATTGAACTAAACTGAGCCAAAGCAAAACAGGCCTGCCTCCCTCCCAGGTGATTTAAGAAGGTGCAACAAAAAAAAAAAAAATCCAGTGCTTCAGGTTTTCAGAAATCCATGAAACATAGCAACAACTATCAGAAATTTCTACAACTTGTACAAGTTATATAACTTCCACAAGTTATGCAGTTTGCACAAATCACATAATTTGCGTAAAATATCAAACATTCTGGTAGGGTGAGAAGGGAAAATTATTCTTTGTCATTGCCTGTGAAGACAAAACACAGAAAGATTTGCATTTCTATATTTATCTCTTTTATGACCTGATCTTCTCTCCTGTCTATGTGAAGGCGCACCTTCATAATATCCTCAAGGTTGCGGCAGTCCATTGCAGTCCCGGCATCAAATCCTGCACGTCTCATTTCATATATGCCGCAGGAGATGGCTCCATGATCATAGTGTGTGGGTCACTTCATGGCAAGCTGGGGTCCACCTTAAACAAATTCATGCCAATGTTATTTTTCCTGGTATTCAGAAGGAAATTCTCAGACTGGTTGCTTCTTGACAGGACATGCCTCAGAAGAAGCACAAATCCTTCTGTTCCTCAAACAACAAGTCTTAGTTCAACTGTTTAATAGTGGCAGGGCCTATTGAAAGAGCAAACAACGAACACCAATGAGCTGGCTTATGTTCTATTGGCCTCTGTTTTTCAGCCCCTTATGTTGTCTCCGGACCCTTCTGTGCATGAGGCTAATGCAGCTTCAGGGATGAAGCAATTCATATTTCAGCATGAGCCTGAGAGGAAAATGTGAAGAGTAGGGTATGGATTGGAACTGATTCTGTTTTAAATTATCCAGAACTCTTGTTAGAGATTTCTCTCTCACCATGGTTTGCTGAAGGGTGCTATAGTGATGTATTCCTAAATTTAGAAAACCTCCAGGGATAACTTACTACACAACTCAATTAAATATATTATGGAGACCAAGGCCCATTAATAGTAATTGAATCACCACTCTGATATTTTTAGCTCTCTATAATGTTTCTGAAATCCCTTTTCTGCTCTGTTACTTTTAATGGAGAGATTCAAAGATATTCTACAGAGAGAAAATAAAAATAGGCATGTAAAAGGAGAGACTGTATTGTGCAGCTGAAATGTGTAGGTGGATGCTGTCTATAATTTACTTGCAGTACTGCTATGAGGACTGCCTACATACAAAATCATCAGACATAGCTAGCTTTGTGAAGACTTTCTCTTTGTGTGTTATGTGTTAGAACTATTAGACCTTCTCAGAAAACCTGCAAGTGTGCAGCAGCTTTCTAACCCCAGTATTTCTCTGGAGCAATTTCATTTTACAGGACAATGGGGAAGGTTTGTGTCAATTTGCAGGTGTGTGTCCCTGTTATTACTTCTTTCTCCCTTATTGCTCAGTAGACACCATTATGTCAGAGAGTAAACAGAACAAAACAAAATAGCCAAAAATAGAGAGCCAAGTACAGTACAGTAATGTTGTCGGACCTTAAAGATTAACTCCTGCATTTAAATGTGAGCTTTCATGGATCAAAGCTCACATTTAAATACAGGAGGTAGTCTTTAAGCTGCCATGATACCCCCCCCCCTTTTAATTTTTTCCTTTGTTTATTCTGTGATGTGCTTGCACAGACTAACACAACTACCACTTCAAACATTCCATTATGACAGAGGGGCTCATCTTTTTGCATCCTCACTTAAAATATTTTATAGAGCAAATGAGCCAAATTAAGAATTGTGGAATTGTTTTAAATCACAACCTTTCCATATGGTAGACTGAGGTAATGACATGAGGAAAGAGTCTTGGTTCTTCTACTTCTCTTCTACAGTGCTTTTGGAACAGCTGTATAAAAAACATTAAACAAGAATGAGTCACCAGTATCACACTGCAAATGGAAAGATGCAAGTAGCAAGGATAAACTAATCCAGGAAAGGTGTGGCTATATGTGTGTGGTGACTACTGAGCTTCTAGGTTGGGTTTGTCCCATTTAAGCATTTGTGTCACATGTTTCTGTTTTTCTATAACCAAAGTAGCATTAAAGCAAGATTTACACAAACTGATTCTATTGTTTGATTTAAACACAGTGGTGGCTATATCTCCAGTTATTTTTAAAGGTACAGGAGGGAATCACAGCCATAATGAGAGATAAATGAAAGTGTGATTTTGGAACATAGTGAAAGTCAAGGGTGGTTGTGGAATTACAGTACTAGGTTGGTTTTACTCCCTTGCGAATTCTAGGTAGATGTTTTAGTGGAAGCACACATGTATAGTATCATTCAAGAATTTCCCACAAGATCCCTTGCAACAAGGCAGAAGCTTCTGGTACATGTCTCAGGGATTGCACCAGGCAGTTGCTTAATGTACCACAATGCTTGAAACTCTAACCTTGTGTGCACCTGCACAATGCAGGCACTGAAGCAACAAGAGTGTCTCCTTGATTGATATATTTGAAGCATTTTTCTTGCCCTTGATCAAATCAGATTCCAACACAGTGTACAAAAGTGAAGGCAATAAATTATATAAAACCTGATACACTTCAATAAACCATTGACATCAGACAACTATAATAAAAAAAGAAAATAAAACACATTTTATGCCTGTGCCCTGGAGGTATTTTTTAACACATTGTGAGAGTGAAATGAAAGACACTCTACATGGAAATATAATGCTTATCAAGTCAAATATTTTGATGGGGAAAATGAGATGCAAGTCTATGCAGAAAATTACCAATTAACTTTGTATTCACAAGGCTTTATTAATGGATTTGACTTATTTTTTTCCTAGACACCTGTGAATCCTGGCACAGCAGTTGAATTAAATCCTGAACAAAAGCAGTTCAAAATTAAACAATTTCTCTGGCACACCCTCCTTCTTTGGGTATGTGTACATAACAGCTGCTCTGAAATAAATCAAGTACTCAGCCATGTCCTATTCTATAAGGAACAGATCAATGAGAAAAACTGGTAAGAACAAACTTATAACTTGTTACAATACTTTGTACTGATATGTTAAACAACCTTTATGTCTAAATGTTAATCATCCTAAACAATTTATTGATAAAAGGAAGCAATACAAAAATACATAAATTGTTTCTCCTGTAGGCACAATATATATTGTTTCCACTTTTTTGGCTTGAAGTGTATAACATGCATTCTGCTCTTTAAGCGAGTTACTCTCTAAGTGAGGTGCTCTTTATCCTAGGTTTTACTGTACTTATATTAAAAAAATTCTATTATTGATAGGAACTTTATTTCAGTATTTCAAGGTACTTTAATTTTCACAAATCTAAACAGCTGCAGTAAAATGTGTCATTCTTCTGGGATAGTACTTGGCTTTTTTGGTGCACTTTCTATGCAAGGTGTACTGGAAGCTAATTTTGAATGTCTATAATTAATTACACACTAGAAATTTATTCTAGGTAGGTTCTGTTAATTGAAACTTCAGCAGGTTGTAGTGGTGGATTGCTCTGGTAAGAACTTTGTAGTATACAACATTTTAAGCCACTTTTTAATGAAGAAACATCTTAGATACATGCAAAATACATTTCTAAAAATGATATCTGGCTTTGTGAATTTGACTTGAGAATCCAACTGAAGTCTACTCAAAATCAACAGATAGTCAGTTTGTGTAAAACTAGTGGAGGTGTGGAGTAATAGACAATATTATCTTTAGTGTTAACTTGATGATGTAGAAAGCTATGGTAATTTAGGTGCATTTTGATTTGCAAAATGTATTATATTTGTGTTGGTTTTGCCAGGTTCAAAATTGATTGAAAGGTCAAAGAACATACAAAGCATAACTAAAGTGTGCATTAATCTGCAAAGATGTGGGTTATTTTAAACCATCCATTAGGGTTCAATTATTTTCACTCGATTCCTGAACTGCATTACTTTTCTGTGTGCACACATGTGTTGGTGCATATTGTGCTTCATGGTTTACCTCAGGGTTTCTCAACCTTGAGGGCCCAGATGTTCTTGGACTTCAATTCTGAACAACATCGTCAGGAAACTCACAAACTATACATGGGGAACTCAACCATCCACACTGCATACATCAGCTTTGGCACTGAGCAGCTCTACAGCAGAGTATGCTGCTCCAATATGGAGTGCATCCACATATGCAAAACAAGTTGATATCACTGTTAATGAAGCCATGCAGATAGTGACAGGATGCCTCAAACCTACACCAGTTGAGAAAATATACCTTCTTGTTGGTATTACTCCACCTAAGATAAGGAGAGAATAGCAACAGATGCTGAGAGAACTAAGCAAAAGAATGACCCTCAACATCCTCTATGGATAAGAACCTCAAGTCTGCAGGCTCAGAGCCAGGAAGAGCTTTACAGCAAGTACAAACATTCTTGAGGGTCCACAAAAGCAAAAGCAAATTAGAAAATGGAGGAAGGAGATCATTGGACAAATATAGGGGCCATGGTGGCTCAGTGGTTAAGAAGCTCTCCTTGTTAGCTGGAAGGCCAGCAAATTGGCAGTTTGAGCGTAGGGTACTGCATGACGGATTGAGTGCCCCTCTTTGTCCCAGCTCTTGGGCACATGAAAGAAATCCAATTTGGGCATCCCCTGAGCGGAATTTTTCCAGCAAAAATCATTTCAACACAGAATAATTTCTGACACAACATTATTATTACTGGACAAACAACAACATTAAAGGAGGATATAGCTGAGGGACTCAACCTCCCCTACATCACTTGGAGGAATAAACTGAGGGTTGGAGTCACTAAATGCATGACCAACATGGTCAAGTGGGGCCTACTGGCAGACAACAACAGGCTGTGTGAATGTGGAGAGATACAGAATCTGGCTTATTAACTGGTCTGCTGATTACTGGCAGAAGCATGCACTGATGAGGACTTAGTTTGGCTAATGACAAAGCCAAGAAAGTGGCTTCATTTTGGCAGTCCAGGATTTGAGCTGGGTATGAAAGAAGAACTGAACCCAATGAATGAATGGATTTTTGAAGGGGTGCTTCTGGTTGGCTTTGAAAGCTTTATCAAGGAGGGGGCACATGCAACACTTTGGTTTTGGACATTTGTTACATTTTGCCAAAGCAGAACCATACATCCACATTGCTTTTCATTGCTGTCACAGAACACTTCTGGAATCATTTTTCATTTCTTCACACATACAGAGTTTGTTCTGTTATTTCTAAAACATTCCTTTCCTTTGTAAATCTATATGTGAGTTAATGACTTCTGTTCACTTCTTCTGAAAGGCAGTTTCTTTTCTGAAATCCCAGTCATATAAATGGAAACAAAATGTTGCCATAGTGCCATTAGCTTTGCCATAGGTTGCTGACATTGATGAATCATTTTTATTTATATAACACAGAGGATGCCTTTGGGTAGAGATGGGCAGTAGAATTGAAAGCCTTTTCGAAAGAGGCCATCTTAGGTTTGCAGATAAACAGTCTTAAATATAAAGGCTATCGTTTGCATTTTATCAGAGCTGAAGAGATTGTTTGAAGACAGCTGTCACTGGAATGAATGTGCAAATTAGATATTTAAGCAGTGGCATTGTTCTGTGACAGAAACACTTCTTTATAAGAAATCTTGACTTCTGTTGAGTCCAAAAATAGCCTTTGTAGAAAGCTTTCATGCTGAATCATCAGAACTTAATGTTTTTTTAAAAAACTGAAATTACATTTAGTGTTGTATTTAATTTTGTAATTAATTCAGTATTTAATGCTATGTATAGGCTGAAACTTCTTTGTCACCCTTATCCCCAGCAGCTAAAAATGTGAGATAAGCAGTGATGGGATGACAAAAATTCTACTACCACGCCATGACGTCACGGACGTCATGGGCGTGGCCAATGGCATGACGTCATGACGTCACGGCCGACGTCATGATGTCATGACGTTGTGGGCGGGGCCAAAATAAAAATAAATAAAAAATAAAAATAAACATACACACACACCCCTCCCTCTCAGCCCACCCACCCAGACACAAATAAATAAATAAAATAAAAACAACCACCCACCCAAAACACAAATAAATTACCCACCCACCCCAAATAAAAACCCCTCGCTTACCTTTCTTGGGACCCGGCACCCCGATTGCTGTCCACAGCCGCCGCCGCCGCCGGAGCTGCCTGCACCCCTGTGGCGTCCTCCTTGGGCCGGTACCTTTTTAGCCCGGCTCCGGCCATGGCGAGGGGCGACGGGCAGCCGCGGCTGCCGCGCCTCCCGGGGCCGTCCCCATGCCGCACCGCCGCCGCCTACAGCTTCCTCCTCCGCAGCGCGCGGCAGCCGAGCTCAAAAGGGACCGACCCAAGAAGGAGTCCACAGGGATTCAGGCAGCGGCAGCTCCGGCGGCGGCGGGCGGCGGCTGTGGACGGCGGGTGCAGGCACCCGGCCCACAGGCGCCCGGCGGAGGCGGCGGCAGCGGTGTACCCCGCCGGGCGTCCCCAGGGCATGGGGCTTGTCAGCAGCGGACGGCCGAGGCAGCCCTCAACGTGCCGCGGGGAGGCGCCCCCCTCAGAGGGCTGCTGCCGCCGCCGCTGCCCTGAAAGTTCTAAATGTTTTGAAAATCGGAGCGAAAATGGCTCTAATTGACTGCGCATGCGCAGAAACTCAATCTGACGCATGTGCAATGCGTCAGATTGAGTTTCTGCGCATGCGCAGTCAATTAGAGCCATTTTCGCTCCGATTTTAATTTTTTTTTTCTTTCGGTCAGGCGTCCGGAACCGGACGCCCCAAAAGTGGACTTCCCCTCACGGAGAACCCTCCGGGATTGGTCTTACCGGTTCCAGAGATCCGTCTGGAACCGGTGACATCCCATCACTGGAGATAAGGACAAGAAATCATGATGGTGTCATATCATGCTCTTTGTGTTAGATACTACAAGAAAAAGTTAAAAGACATAGTAAAGCTGCAGACTGTGAGTGGAGTACCATCCCTTGACATCGTCCCACTGACCAAATTGTTTCTCAGATGGACACATTCTCCTCCTGAACAACTGCAGTTTCTAATCCTTGTTTTATAGCCTTTAATTATCTACAAGGCAAATTGTATCCATCTTCCCCAGTTCTCAACATATGTCTTCCAAATTGTTACTTATGTTCACTAAATGCATACGGTGAGCCTGAGAGATCATATTTTGTGCTGCAAACATAATTTCCCCAAGGGTGTGTGTGTGTGTGTGTGTGTGTGTGTGAGTGAGTGAGTGAGTGAGAGAGAGAGAGAGAGAGAGAGAGAGAGACTGGACTATCAGTTTCTGTTTCCAAAAAAGACATTTTTTCCAGCCTTTCTTGACAATACCAAATTTTTCAACTATGCGGATGACACAGTGATGACTGTTCAAGAATCAAGTTTCGATGAAGTAGCTGGCAAACATACGGGGTCACTTGAAGAATTAGGACAGTTGTACAACATCAAACAAAGAAACAAAGAAACAAAGAAACAAACATAGCTGAGGAACTCAACCTCCCCTATGTCACTTGGAGGACCCTGAATAGGTTGAGGATTGGAGTCCCCAAATGCAAGACCAACATAGTCAAGTGGGAGATGCTGGGAGACAACAACATGCTGTGTGAATGTGGAGAAATACAGAATCGGGCTTACTGGTCTGCCAATTACTGCCACAGACACGCACTGATGAGGACTTATGTTTGGCCAATGGCAAAGCCAAGAAAGGGGCTACATTTTGGCAGCCTAGGGTTTGATTGGGTCACAAAAGATGAAGAAGCCTAAAACAAGTCTCTGGTGGTGGTGAGATATATTTAAAGGCAAAATTTTACCCTGAAGAGGCTTTGAGGCACAATTTGCTTTTGCAGCAAACAAAATTTGTGGTACTTTGGGAGGGTGTTGAAAGGTGACTGTGGCCATTTGAGGGTCTATGAGAAGTCTTATCTATCAATCTTGGTTCTGATGGAGTTCATCTACTTTTTCTCTTATTGTACTCTAAAGTAATAATTAAAATTGATAACTTTCCCTTATTCTTCTTTCTGTTAGTTCATCTTTTAGTTGTATTGTGCAGTATTCATTGAAGCTCTAACCTTATTAGCAAAATGTGCATTATGTGAGTAGTCTTTATATTGCATACATTTTCATTGTTTTTTATGAGTTCACTGGTTTAACATAGTGTGTCTCCCATTAATCCTAAAAATGGCTGAATACTCACCTCTTCCAGATTTTTGTCAGTGAACACTATCCTTATATAATCCTGCAATGAATTATTGGAAAGCTTTACTTCCTGTGTAATTAGGTAGCTAATTCCTCATCATCACATAAATCCTGGTACTAGATCTCACAGATATATTACATCATGTCTTTTAATGGGTGCAGTGATTATATAATTCCTCTCATTCCATCTCTTTAATTGGAAAAGAACATTATGCACAGATTAGGTAACATGAAGTCATTCATACATTGAGTAAATAAGATAATCATTAAAATATATGAAGAGTCCTGCTGAATCTGATTAAAGATTCATCTATTCTTCCATTCTGTTTCCAGCAGTGACCAGATGCCAGCTACATACTAGGGCAATTTAATTTCATAAAGTTGCATCCATCTGCTAGCGAAATAAGCACTGTTGATGTAATAGTTTTCTTCCCTTCTCCCTCCAGGTTTCCTCTATAGAGATTTGGGGATATAAGTGGGAATATATTTATGTAGAAGGCAGGAGATGAAGGGAAGTTCCTGCTGCATGTGGTGAAGCCTGCTTCCATGCTATTGGATATAACACATTTATTTTAGTCATACAGCTTGATATATTAGAATAATAACTTGCAGTGGGAAGAATCTTTTACCATAAGAGTATTATAAAAGACAATCCAATTCACTGGTGATGGTACTTAAAAGTGGCAGGAACATGCACTGGCAGAAATAGCACCTGGATGTGGCTAAATAGAGTTGCTTAAGGTCAGTAGATGTCTAGCATGCCATATGGTGCAGTTCTTGCATCCAAACAGCATATGTATCTCAATTGATCCTTATTTGATCCAGCAAACGTAAGACAGCAAGAAGACATGAAAAAAAAATCTGTCCTGCCTCCTGTCCCATCTACCCCCAGAAGGAAGATTTCAATTTGTAAAATAAATAAATAAATCACTAAATGATTCAGTGCATCAACACTTCCCTAGAGGAGGAAGGACATTTTTAATTTCCTAGTGTAATTTCCCAATGTCTGGTTAATCTACTAATATTATGGTGAAGTTGAAACCAGTTGGTAGAATTAAAGATGGGAGCTTGGTTTTATTAGATCCCAGCAATCACATTTGCTGGAATAAAACAAAACAGATTGATTCTACTCACATTAAAAAAAACTTTGAAAAATAGCCCAGGGATCTCTGACAGGAATTCAAAAAGATACAAGTAGGAATACCCTGGGAACAATTGCATCAACTGATCACCAGAAAAAGAGGCAAACCAGCCCATTTCTGCAGCAGACCAAATGCTGTCAGAAAGAACTTCCTTGAAGATTGTGGTATTTTTGAACCACAATTGGACATTTCTAGGACAACATCAACTTTGTTGTGCCGGCTAATCTTTCTCACACTAGGTCATCCGAAAGGAACCACAGAATGAATTCACCAAAAGATGGCTTCATTTTGGCAATGTAAAGTCTGACCTAGACACAAAAAAAGAAAACAGCCTTAGACTTGCAATCAATCCTAGTGTTGTGGTAACTTCACCTACCTTGTGCTTACTACTAAGGAGAGAATGAAGTAGGCCAGTGGTTCCCAACAAGGGGTACACAGCCCACTGCTGGACTTCAATTCCCAGAAACCTAAGTCAGTACATTGGCTGATCAGTGCTTTGGGGAAATGACTTAGGCTTCTGGGAATTGAAGTCCAAAAACCAGCATTTGGGAAACACTGAAGTAGGCAAAGCTTTGTTCTGTTATCTCTGATCAGAGGTAACAGCAGGGATTCTTCCATAAGTCACAGGCCTTCCCAAATAGTAATGGTAGGCGATCTCTTTTCTGACATCTGATTGGAGAAAGCAGGGGAATTCGCACCCCATCTCATACCCAGTTAAGAAGATGAACATGTTGATGAGAATTACTCAAAAAAACAGGTCTTTGTGGAGAGAAGCCTTGGGCCATCCATAGGCTAGATTGGCACTAATTGTGCACTTCATTAAGCCTAGAGATTAGAAATTCCCCTTTCCTGATATAAAATTAAACCAGGGGTGCCCAAACTATGGTCCGGGGCCCGGATCCAGCCCGATGCCAATTCATCCGACCTGCGAAGCCCTCGTCACTCCTGGGAGCTGAAGTAAAATGCTCCTGTACGGGCATGTTTTACTTCTGCTCCTGGGAGAGATGAGGGCTTCGTGGGCTGGATGAATTGGCATTGGGAGCCGGATCCACCCCCTGGGTCATAATGACCAGCCCCCTGAACCACATGACCAGCCCACAGCCCAAAAAGTTTGGGAACCCCTGAATTAAACGGTTGCTTCCTGACTGTTACAATTTTAAAGTCAGCTTTCTAGGTTTCTGAAGAAAATATAAAAGGTTGAGGTAAAGCAATGTCTTAGCAATCAGAACTTATCTAGTTTATGAACAGTATCAAAGTTAAACAGATGCTCTGGATGCTGGCAAATCTGAGAAATATTTCATTTATCTGAGCTGAAATCTGACCTATTTCAATGGTTTGGTAAAAGACTAACATAAGCAATTAAGCAATGAGGTCCCTTAATAATATTAAAATGTCAAAAAGACACGAGAATTTAAGTCCTCCATGGACACTGAGTTTTCTAAGTGTGTTTTCCAAAGGCTTCTTTTTTTCATTAAGACATAACTGCTAATGCTATTCTAGCAAGCAACTGTACTCTGTATGACTCTCCCATTATATCTGATTTGCTCTTTACCTGTGCTCAAGCTGCCAGCTGGAATCGCTGATTAAGAGTGGTGCTTTACACACTATTATTTTATACCTTTTAATGGATGAAAAATGGATGTAAATTCCATGGATTCAAATAGGCCTACTCTAGATGTGACTTACTATGTTAAAATAAGTTGCAACTACGGTAGACCCATTTGAATTAATAGAATTTATAGAGGAGTTGGCTCACCAAATCCTCACTCATTAAACGGTCTACTCTGCTGTGACATACTATGCTAAGCAGCAGAGTTTTAGCCAATGTGTGAAAAGTAGTGATGGATGGAAAAAGATCAGTTTTGATTTCTGTCACTTTTTAAAAGTCAGCCCACATTCAAGGCTGACTTTTAAAAACTGTTATTCTTTCCAGCCTGTTTATAAAAAAAGTTGTGGGTACTCATAAGTTCTTATGAAAAAGTAAAATGAACAAATGTTCATTACTGTACTTTGTAACATATGAAGCCTGTTTGGGTATATTGGGAAAAAGAAAATGGTTGAAATTGTGTTAAGTTGCAAAGAAGGGTTAATGGCCTAGCTCAGTGGTAGCGAGCTATGGCATGCATGCCAGAATGGGCACACAGACCACTCTGTCAGCATACAGAGAGTCGCACCATCACAACATTTGACCCATCCCTCTGCCCAGTAGCCCAATGGGTGCACTCCCTCCCTCCCCCAGCATAGAGTTCATCCCTCCCAGAAGCGTAGCGTGCCTTGGCGGGGCCCCGTATAAAAATTTGTTTGGGGGCCCTTAGGAAGGGTAAAGATTTCTCACAAAAGAAAAAAATGCATAAAATTAAAAGAAATATTTATTCATCCTAATTATCTATCAATAAACACTGCTCTCCGTCCATGGTTTATCATCGTATCATCGTATCGTATGTACATCGATTATTGTGGGATTCCCCCGTTGAAATAAATGACTTAAACGGGAAAATCCCGCAGCCCGCGATAACCGATGTAGGGTGTTGCCAACTTTTGAACACACACTTTACGCGGGAAAAAAAGAAATTGCTTTTTTTGACTTTTGTCATTTGTGAAATAAAAACAAATTGGGAAGTTTTTATTAATTTTTGCTTACGCACGTTGGGAGCCCCCGTGGCCCGGGCCCCCCGTATAATTGATACGGCAGATACGGCAGTAGCTACGCCCCTGATCCCTCCCCTCTGCCCAGCAGCCCAATGGGAGTGCTTCCTCCCTCCTCAGCAGAGTTTTTCCCACCCCTATGCCCAGCAACCCAATGGTTGCACTTCCTCTCTCTCCCAGCACAAAATTTGGCCCACCCCTCTGCCCAGCAGCCAAATGGGAGTGCTTCCTCCTTTCCTGCAGCAGTTTGCCCTGCACCTCTGCCCAGCAGCCATTGGGAGTGTTATCTTCCTCTCCACAGCACAGAGTTTGCTCCACCCCTCTGTTTGGGTACTCAGTCTCTAAAAGGTTTGCTGTCGCTGGCCTAGCTAAAGGGAAAAGTACAAGTTGGTTTGTTTAGGTAAGTCCAGTGGTGGGCATCAGCAGGTTCACACCAGTTCGCCAGAACTGGTAGTAGAAATTCTGGCTGGCCCTGCCCATCTATGTTTTGAAATAAAGTAGTCCTAATTTGGGTGCAACACAGGGTTTTCCCCCTGGCCATGCCCACCATACCACGCCCACAGTGTGGTAGTAAAAGTTTTGAGAGCCCACCCCTGGGTAAGTCTCTTATCAACAAGTGCAAGGAAACTCTGAGAATGTTGTCAGCAATGGCTGAAGAGACTGTAAATAAAAGTCTGTAGAATGTGTTATGGTAGTGGTGGCAAACCTTGGCACTCCAACTGTTCTTGGAGCAGAAGCCCAAGTCAGTAAATCTGCTGATCAGGGCTTCTGGGAAATGAAGTCCAAGAACAGCTGTAGTGGTTTGCCACCATGGTGTTATGGGGAAAAAAGGATTATAGAATACAGTACCTGATTATGGCTTGAGTGACTGTCACAGTGAAACAAATTGCTTCTGAATGCTTTTATAAACTTTCATTTGAATACATGTGAAAGTGTATCAACAACATGTCCTCTTTCTGTCCTAAACATCTAGGTTGGAATCACTATTGGGCTTGATGGTCCTTGGAGAGACAGCCAAATTAAACATGTCCTGCTTGAGAGTCCTAATGGACCTAATGAGAGATTTTATTTCAAACTTTGTACCTCTTCAGAAGCAGGTAACAGCCAGACTAATTTAGATCCAGGATGGAAATGTGTTCATTGAAAACACTAAATTAGATAGAAACAAACCATTTATTTTCTTTACTATTTGTCCCGGGAGGTTATGTTGATCTTAGCGCTCTAGATTGGAATATAGAAGAAACAAACTAGTTACACTATTTCTACTGAATAAATGTTGAATGTATGCATGTATATATTTAATTTGTATCTCAAACATTCCAGTTGTAAGGTATATTATAAAAATTAAGACTGTGTGAATCTGCTTACTGTATAATATTTATTTGCGTACTAACATTCTGTAATTCAGTTGGTTTAAAATTTTGAACTTATTATTCTACTTTGACCCTTCCATTTTAAAGATGGGAATGCCTATTATTAAAGGTAAAGGTAAAGGTTTCCCTTGCTTGACAGCCAGTCGTCTCCAACTCTAGGGTTCAGTGCTCATCTCTGTTTCAAAGCCAAAGAGCCAGCACTGTCTGCATCTGTAGATGTTTCTGTGGTCATGTGGCAGGCATGACTAGGCACCGGAATGTACCTTCCCACCAAAGTGGTCCCTATTTATTTACTTGCAATTTCTTGCTTTTGAACTGCTAGGTTGGCAGGAGCTGGGACAAAGATGGGAGCTCATTCTGTCCTGCAGTACTCGGGAATCAAACTGTTGACCTCCTGCTTCTCAGTCAGCATCTTAGCCACTTGAGCCACTGCAGCCCTATTACTACATTATCTCAAAATATGATACATGATAAACCAGAGTTGCTGTATATGGGGAACCCAGGGCCATAGCCAGGATTCTAGATGTGTGTGGGTGAATATTTTTTCAGGATGGGCAACAATGTCATATATACTGTATATACCATATATACTTGAGTATAAACCAACCCAAATATAAGCCGAGGTACCTAATTTTGACCTGAAAACCCAGGAAAATAGATTGACCTGAGTATAAGCCGAGGGTGGGCAATGCAGTAGCTGCTAGTAAGTTTCAATAATCAAAATACCTGAAAATATTGTACAGTTAATTAAATTGTTGTCACATCTCAATCCGGCACGGTCTTGAGACCCTTGTGGTCATTGACCTGAGTATAAGCTGGGTCACCTTTTGGGGGCTAAAAAACTCAGCTTATACTCGAGTATATATGGGGGGTGTGTGTGTGTGTGTGTGTGTGTGTGTGTGTGTGTGTGTGTGTGTGTGTGTGTGTGTGTGTGTGTGTGTGTGTGTGTGTGTGTGTGTGTGTGTGTGTGTGTGTGTGTGTGTGTACACATACTTTCCTGCTACAGCAGGAACCTTCCTGCTATAGCTTATTTTCTACTTAGGCTGCTTCTTCACCTTATTTCCAGATACACAGTTTCTTTCTTGGAAATGTAATCTTCCCACTGAGTTGGTTGATAGGCAACTAAAATGTTATCTTTCTTCTTATAGCAGAAAACCAGTAAGAAAGATGTCTGTTGGCCTTGGCAAGTAGGATACATATATACCACTATACTCAGAGAAATCTGTTTGCATGGCATTAATGCAGATTTGCGAAAAACGGCTTTTCTTGGATTCTGTGATTGTGTCAATGAACTCAGAGATGATAAAGAATTAAGAGGAACAAGTTTTATTGATCTTTTATGCTACTATCCTTCACCTGATGACTGTAAGTAAATAAAATTATTTGTATATATGTTGTGTATTCTTCTTCTGTGTCTTGGCCAGACATGAAACTCCCAGAATGAAGTCATTTTTGGTGAGTGCATTCTGCAGTTCCCTCTGCCCAATCTAGTGTGAGAAAGATTAGCCAGCACAAGGTGGCCATTGCTCGGGATACACCCAATTGGGCTTCAAAATACCACAACCTTCGAGGAGGCGCTATCTGTGTACCCCATGTTGTGTATTTATAGACATGGAATATATTTTGAAAGCACTATTTCTGCTTGCTGTCTATCTATCCACAGAGTCTGTGTGTTTCCTACTTTACCTGTATTGAAAAAAATTATCTGGTTGTCTCCATATTTTATTATAGGAAATTCCTCTTCAGAAAACTTCAATAGTTATGGAGGATTTTCTCTGAAATTAACATTCCCCACTCCTTTTCTTTGTTTATTCATTGCCACACAAGTATCTGTGTTAAAACTGAAATAAAATATGTCAGAATTCCCATCATACACCCCTCTTTTCAAATGTTTGCTGCTCTGTTGAAGAGTTCAGCTTTCAAATTTTACTAAGATGACAGGTCTCTCATCCATTATCAGTGTCTCATCAATCATAGTAAGTTTAGCAGGTCTCCTGTGGAGAAGTTATTAAAGTCTGGCTTCATGAGCTTTCTGATGGATTTATGTCAAGATCTTTGCATGTGCATGGAGCAAGTGGGCGTGAGTGTAAAACCACAAGCAAAGAAAGCGTCAGCAATCAGACATAAAATATAGCTATGCTTTCCAATTCCTTTTTTAACCATTGAAAGCCATTCAGATAAAACAAACTTATTAAAGTTGAATTTAGAACGTTAAACCTAGGCACAACTGCCAGATGCCTTGAATGTACAGTATGTACTATATCCAGTATTATCAAACCACTTACTTAAGTCACCAGTGTCAGTTTTTGCTCATGAATATTCAGATCAAAGTCACATAAAGTACCACTGAATATTTTCTTTGTCTTGTTTTACTGTCTAGTGATGTGACTTGTTGCTGTTCTGCTTTTTAAACAAAGAATTAAAGCTAGATGACAATATAAATATGAATACTTCAAGTGCTGAGACCCTTAAACCTAACTATTGTAGAAAATAAAACATCTTTCTGTTATAGTATGATACAGTATATTGGTAAACTGTAAGGCTTTGAAGTACATTTGAGTCAAGTTAGTTTGAAGTCATCTTTGACATTTAAATGCTTGTTAGTGTCCAGACAAAAATGTTTCATTATTATGGGTGGTTTGGAAACAAGAGTCTGCACTGTACTGTACTGTATATCACTGCCATTTTTGCTGAGTCCAAACATAATTTCCTTGCTCTGTAATTGATAGCACCCTCTTCTTTACCCTTCCTCACTTTCCTTTCATCTTCTAGTATCAGCTGTCAGGGCTAAAGGTGGCTAAACAAGTGTAGGATAATTAGTTCCAATTTTCAATAAAGCATTGGCACATTTAATGCTTCCACATATGTACATATACAAAACTCATATCCAGTCCAATTCTTTGGGTTTCTTTTAAAAAGATTTTGTTGCAAGTGCTTTAGCAATGAATTGATAACAACTTTTCAGCCTTCCACAATCAGGGAAGTGATTTCTCCTGATTTTTGTTCCCTATCTGTCTGTATTTATTTATTGGGGCATTTGTTGCTTAAATTAGAGCCTGCCTTCCTCCTAGTGAGAGGACCCGGTGTGGCTCACAATATTAAAATAACTAAAAGCACAATTAAACATGCAATAATAGTTAAAAATGAATTCATTAAACATATAAGAATGTTCAGTCACACAGTTGCGACTCCATGGACAACCACACACCAGGCTCCTCTGCCATCTGTCATCTTCTTTAGCCCACCCAGATCCACACCCACTGCATCAACAATGCCATATAGCCATCTCATCCTCTGCCACCCCCTTATCCTTTTGCCTTCAATCTTTCCCAGCATCAGGGCCTTCTCCAGTGAGTCCTATCTTCTTATTTGGTGGCCAAAATACTTGAGCTTCAGCTTCCATATTTGTCCTTCTAAGGAGCAATCAGGGTTGATTTCCTTCAGGATTGATTGGTTTGATCTCCTTGCTGTCCAGGGAATTCTCAAGAGTCTCCGCCAGCACCACAGATCACAGGTTTCTATTCTTCTGCGCTCAGCCTTCCTCATGGTCCAGCTCTCACAGCCATACATTACTACTGGGAAGACCATTGCTTTGACTATGCGGACTTTTGTTGGCAGGGTGATGTCTCTACTTTTTATTATGCTGCCTAGGTTTCTCATAGCTTGTCTCTGAAGAAATAAACATCTTTTTATTTCATGGCTGTAGTCACCATCTGCAGTGATCTTAGATCCCAATAAGGTAAAGTCTGTCACTGCTTCCATTTCTTCCCCTCCTATTTGCCAGGGAGTGATGGGTCCGGATGCCATAATCTTGGTTTTGGGGTTTTTTTTTACATTGAGTTTCAGGCCAGTTTTTACACTCTCCTCTTCCACACTCATCAAAAGGTTCTTTAGGGCTTCTTCACTTTCTGCCATTAGGGCAGTATCACCTGCATATCTCGGTTTGTTGATGTTTCTCCCAGCAATCTTAATTCCAATTTGTGCTTCATCCAGCCCTGTACTATGCATGATGTACTCTGCATATAAGTTAAATAAGCAGTGTGACAATATGCAGCCTTGTCGTACTCCTTTTCCTATTCTAAACCAATCAGTTGTTCCATATCCTGTCTTAACTGTTGCAACTTGACTCGCATACAAATTTCTCAGAAGTCAGATGAGGTGGTCTGGTACTCCCATCTCTTTAAGGACTTGCCACAGTTTATTGTGATCCACACAGTCAAAGGCTTTGGTGCCGTCAATGAAACAGAAGTAGATGTTTTTCTGGTGCTTCCTTGCTTTCTCCATGATCCAGTGAATGTTGGCAATTTGGTCTCTAGTTCCCCTGCTTCTTCAGAACTCAGCTTGTACTTCTGGAAGTTCTCAATCCACATACTGCTGAAGCCTAGCTTGTAAGATCTTGAGCATGACCTTGCTAGCATGTGAGATGAGCACAATTGTACGAGAATTTGAACATTCTTTGGCATTGCCCTTCTTTGGAATTGGAACATAGACTGACCTTTTCGAATCCTGTGGCCACTGCTGCGTTTTCAAATCTGCTGGCATATTGAGTGCAGAACTTTAATTGCATCTTCTTTTATGGCTTTAAAAAGCTCAACTGGAATACCATCATCTCGACTAGCTTTGTTGTTAGTAACACTTTCTAGGGCCTACTTGACTTCACACTCCTGAATGTCTGGCTCAAGGTCAATGATCTCACCACTGTGGTTGTCAGGGACATTATGGTCCTTTTTGTAGAGTGTGTATTCTTGCTATCTTTTCCTTAAAAACACATTTATGAGAACAAAAGCACAGCATCTATGGATTCAATCATAGCTATTAAAAGCCTGCCTGAGAGGCAAGTCTTTAACTGCTAGTGAAAGAGTGAAAAGAACGAGGCCAATTTAACCTCCAGAAGGAGAACATTCCATGACTTGAGAGCAGTCTCAGAGAAGGCTCATGTCCCTGTCAATACACCTGCAATGGCAATAGGACCAAAAAAGGGCCTCCATTGAAGACCTTAAGGAGCAGGGAGGCTTATATGGGGAGTTATGTTTCTTCAGATAGATTAGACCCAAGCTGTATAGGGCTTAATAGATCATAACACAGGTCTGCAACAAAAAAAACTGCATTATGGCTCCAAGAGGTTGTGTTATTTCTCTGGACAACTTTTGTTTTATTTGTGGTGAATACATTATTAGAGGACAACAAAGAAACATAAGTGATTTTGTGAAGAAAGTATATTTTGCTTACTTCAAGTTGAAACTTGGGGATCAAGACAAAGCATGGGCTCCTCATAAGGTGTGTAGAAGGTGCAAAGAAGATCTTTGTTTGTGGTTTAAAGGTAAGAAAAATCTTATTCCATTTTGGTATTCCTATAATGTGGCATGAACAGCAAAACTACACTCCTGACTGCTATTTCTGTTTGGTAGATGTGAAAGGCTTTAATCAGGGCCGGATTTTCCTATAGGCTAACTAGGTTTCAGCCTACAGCCTCAAGACCAAGAGGGGCCTATATATTGATATATATCACAGTAATTATGTATTTTATTATCTCTCATGTAATTTACAAACTTAAAAATGGGAGCTGAAAGGGCCACATAAGTGGAATAGCCTAGGGCCTCTTTTCATGTAAATCCGGCCCTGGCTTTAATACAAAAAATAAAAAGAAGATATCTTACCCAAACCTTTACTCAGCTATCCGCCCAGTGCTTCATAGCTCTGAAATACCAGTTCCACACCCACCTTCCAGTTTGGATAATATTCTGAGCGATTCGGAGGACGGAAACACATTGCCTTCCCAGGACAAATCTAGCTCAGATTTTTCTGTTGATAATGTACCTCAACTTTTTTCTCACAGTGAGTTCAATGAGATTTAGTTATTGATTTAGTCCTTCCCAAAGATTCAGCCAAATTGCTGGAGTCAAGACTATCAAATAAAAACTTGCTGTCACCTGGAGAAAGAATTCACTCAGTTTTTCTCCCAAGATGGAAATCTCGTTTATTGTAGTGATGTTCAAAGGCTAATGTAGTGCTTTGAAATAGAATATGATTCATCTGAGTGGCACCTATTCATTGATTCGTCTAAAACAACCCTCAAAACAGTCTTGCTGCATAATGGAAATACATTTGCATCACTTCCTATAGGTCACTCAGTGCATTTGGATGAAACCTATAATGATTTAACTGTGATTCTTGACAAAATCAAATATCAAGAACATCGCTGGATGGTTTGTGGATAATTTAAGATACTAACTATGCTGTTAGGCCAGCAGGCAGATTATAAAAAATATCCCTGCTACCTATGTTGTGGGACAGTCGAGCCAGAGACCTCCATAGGACAAAAACTGACTTGTCACTTCGAGATGCCTTAATCCCTGGTGGAAAAAAAAAACGTCATTAATATGACCTTGGTTCCAACAGACAAGGTTTTATTGCCACCTCTTCATATTAAGTTAGGGCTTATGAAGCAGTTTGTTAAATCAGTGTCAAAAGATTGGGAATGATTCAGATATCCGTGTTCCAAGTTCCCAAAACTGCCTGAAGCCAAGTTGAAAGAGGGAGTTTTTACTGGCCCGGACATACAAAAACTGTTATCCGATCTCCTCTTTTTAGAAACAATGGGAGAAAAAGAAAAGAAAGTGTGGGATTCTTTCAAAGACATACTGTAGTTCACAAGTTTTTAGGAAATACTAAAGCCCCTCACTACAAAACTATTGTACAATGCATGTTGAATGCGTATAAAGCTCAAGGATGCAAGATGAGCTTAAACATTCATTTCTTACACTCCCATGTCAACTATTTTCCTGAAAACCTGGGAGCCTGCAGTGAAGAGCAGGATGAAAGATTTCACCAAGATGTCTGTGATATCGAGAGATGCTACCAAGGAAGATGGAACATCAATATGCTAACTGACTACCGTTGGATGCTTAAACGGGAAACAGAAAATGGAAAGTGAAAGCATGTTCACAGGAGCATAAAAGAGAAGAAGAAAAGGTTTCATAGACAAAAAGAGTGAACAAGGAATGTTAAGTATATATTATGAAGAAATTGTTTGTTTAATTATAAGAAATAACATGTTTAGTTCATTGTAATAAAATAATGATTTTCTCAAAACTCATGCTTTTTTAATGCAAAACCCTAATATTTTGTGAAAAAATGTACCTGATGGGGGAAAATTGAGGTCATTTTTTGATTCAGCACACTAGAAAAAATAAAATTTACCAACAAATCCTATGGAGCTGGGTTTTGTTTTTTGTTTTTTTGCAGACGTGTGTAATCAGCAATTAGGTTCTGGCCTGAAAACAAACCAGTGGATAGTATAGTTATTGTAGTGGGGGAAATATATACTCCCTGTAATCGCCCTGGCCAGCAGTCTGGCAACTGTGTTTTGAATTAGTTGAAGTTTCTGACCTATCTTCAATCTGTAATGAAAAACCTAATAGTTATTTCCTTTTTTGGGGGGTGGGGGGGATTGCCATTATATTAAAGTAATGAAGTGAAGTGAGTGATCAGAGGGTTAAATTCAAAGAAAACTGAGAAAGAACAAAACTATTGTACCCAAGAATTATTGTGATTATGAGGGAGAGCAATACAGTAGGCAATTGTGGAAATGAATGAATGAATGAATGAATGAATGAATACCATTCCCCTACTCTAGCTATCACTTTCAACACCATTCCAAGACAAGCCAGCAACTGTTATTTTATGCCTGTTTATGGGGACTGTGGTGACTTAGTGGTTAAGATGCTGAACTTGATGACTGGAAGGTCACTAAGTCAGCAGTTTGAGACCTGAGTACTGCACGATGGAGTGACTTCCCGTCTCTGGCCCAGCTCCTGCCAACATAGCACTTCAAAAGCAAGAAATTGCAAGTAGATAAATAGTTACCACTTTGGTGGGAAGGTAACAGCATTCTGTGCACTCTGGTGTCTAGTCATGTCTGTCACATGTCCACAGAAACATCTGCAGACACAGACAGTGCTGGCTCTTTGGCTATAAATGGAGATGAGCACTGAACCCTAGAGTCAGATATGACTGGCTTTTGAGCAAAGGCAACTTTTACCTATAAGTCACATATGCCAGATATCGATGCAAATTGATTCACTGGAAGCATCTGTTGATGGAGCAATGAGCAGTAAGTGATCACGAAAATAGTCTGCCCTTATTCACAATTAGTCATATATTGTGTATTCTATGAAAAATACATTGAATGTATTAACAATGCCAACTCTAGTGCAATACAAATAGCATTTTGCAATGTAGTTGCTCTCTTAGAGGACATGTATGGTTTTTCATTATTGCTAGTTGAGATGCAGAAGCCAAGTGTTGTGATTCATCTTTTTAAATTTCTGAATTGTAAAAGGAGTCCTGTTTAAAAAACTGATCCTGGAATCTGAGATCATGAGAGAGATTGAACAATACATTTTTTTAAAAAATATATTGGTGATTACTTAATTAATGAGCAGTACAGCAGAGAAGAGAGGGGAAGAATTAAAATATGAAAAGAAGCATTTATCTTTTCAGGATGACTGAATATTTAATGGATCCTTCTTCAGTAACTTCAGTTCTTTTTAAAGAGCTTTTGTTGGAGAAGCTTTTTACACCCTGTCCTCCACCTCTCACATATCCAGCTGCTGAGCTGTCAGGAACATATTTCTTTCAATATATCTAAAGCAACTTTTTTTATATATAATTGCCATGAGGTCATATAAAGCAGAGTGGAAGGGAACGTTTCAATGGTGGTGGGTCCTGGATATACAACATTTCTTTCAGAATGCCTAGACATGAGAAGAAGATTGCAGTTGACCTTCTGTGACACCCTAACACATAATATTTTGTCAATTTTTATACACAGAATTTCTTTTTGATTAATAGTTTTAAAAAAGTCTGGAACAGGCTCTATCCGTTAATAAATCATCTGAGATTGAGGACTTGTCTACATTGGCCCTCCAGGGCTCATGTAGCATGGCTTTTTAAAAGCTGCTTGAGGTCAAGGGAAGAGAAAAGTGTTATTTGGCATAGTCCGTGTGTCCCAATGGCATTTTTGTTTCCACTGACCCAATTTCCAGTATCCTCCTGCAGCTGACAGATGGTACAAGATATTGGAAATACAGTAATACCTCGGATAACGCTAAGACTTGGTTCCACAAGTCTTGGTGTTATCTGATTTTTAGTGTTATCCGATGCATATTAAAATCCTATGGGATGGATCGGATAACGTTAAAGCTCCACAGAGATAAATTGTAACCGCACAGGCTTTAGCGGTTGTTATCCAATCCATCCCATAGGACCTTAACGTTATTCGATCCAATTCTCCTCCCCAGATTACTTAACGTTATGCAATTTTAGCCTTATCCAAGGTAAACGTTATCTGAGGTATTACTGTAGTTAATTTCCCCTGATCATCTGCAAATGGTCAGGGAAGATAAAATAAATATTTTTGAATCAGTTGCTGACTGCTACCCCATTCAAGAAGTTAATAGAATAGAGCTTGAATAGAGCTTTGAGGCCATATCCAGAAGTTGCCGTCTTCGTCTTCTTCTTCTTTGTTTTGTTTACTCTCTGATATGCTACGAATGAGAGATTTCTAAAATGTTCTGACCTCGGCAGACTTGTTCAGCTCCTCACCAACTCATGCCTGTGGCTTTCTTTAGGAAGTCAATCCAACTCATATTTGGTCTTCTTCTTTTCCTGCAACCTTCAACCATTCCCAGCATTTTTCTCTTTTCCAGAGAACCTTGCCTTCTCAAGATAAGCCACCTAGGAGAGCCATATCTGCATATGTTAAATGACTGATGTTTCTTCCATGAGTTTTCACTCCTCCTTCTAAGCTATCTTTCTGTATGATATATTCTGCCTACAGATTGAGCAGAGAAGAGTATCAAATACATCTTTGTCTACAGGAAACCATTCAGTCTCTCCATATTCTTATACACTGATTAAATCATCAATCCAATTAGACTCATTAGAGACTACAGCCAAGAAATCAGAAAAAGTTTGAGGCTCAGAAAGGTAGCAATGAGAGAATTAGAAAAGATAATCAAATTTAGGGATGTATCACTGGAGACCAAGATCATCCACACTTTTATATTCCTACATTTAGGTGTGAAAGCTGGACAGTAAAGAAAGATGATAGGGAAAAAACCTGATTCAGTAAAAACTATGGAGATGGGGAGAGTTTTGTGGTTACCCTGGACTGACAGAAATATGGACAAGTGTGTCCTAAAGCAAATCAAACTGAACTATCTCTGGAGGTAAAAATGATGAGGATTAGGTTGTCCTACTTTAGTCATTTAATGAGGAAACTACATGTAGTTAGATAAAAAGTATACACTATTTTAGAAATGTTTGAAATACTGTAATTGCCATATTAGTCTGCGTTTGGAGCATAGCAGACAGTAAACAAAACAAAACAAAACAAAAAGACAAAAAAATGTTGTGGCACTTTAAAGACTAACTGCTGTATTTTAATGTTATGTTTCATGGATCAAGTCCACTTCGTCAGACATAAGAGTAATATTTCATTGCATCAATTTATACACATCAGGTACAGAGGTGCAGAATGGTTAGCATAACAGATAAGTATACAAATCAATGTGTTGTTTTATAACTCGTAATATCTATTATTCAGATTAGTTGTGAAGATTCACCCTGTTGAATTGCAAATAATTAGTAGATGGATGCAAGACAAACATTGTGGCAGTATCCATTTGCTAATGAGTTTACCCTTGAGGCCTAGTATTTATTGTGTGAGTGGCCCAGGCCAAGCACCACATTCTTCCTTTGTTCGGAGTGGTAGTCTGAGGCTATGGATGAGAATTCTACTGAAGTAGTTTCTGTAAAGGTGGTATAATATAACAGCATATACAGTAATAAACAACACATATAGCAGTGTAGTAAACTACATGGGATTCTGATCAGCAGAATGATGACACGAGATTTGTGGGGGGCTAGCTGGGTACTTCGGAGTCTTCTCTCCGCACCACTCTCCTGAGCTCCTTCTTCTCCCAGTAGCTCTCTTTATCAGCAGTTCCACACATGCATACAGCATATGGCAATACAATGACATGATCCATCGACCTTCACCACACTGCCACACTATGCTGCACTAGGCCTACTCAAATAGAGGTTTACACAATTGATGATAGATGAATGCAACCTATTTCTGTATCCTTACAATAGGAAGAAGGAAATGTTCCTAGATCATTGGTTCAGGGTGGTCTAGGATGGTCCAAGAACAGGACATTTTCACCATCATAGGGAATGAACAACCTATGTTATTTATCAGATATTTGGAGAATTTGTTCTCACAATTAAACTGATCAAATCACAAGGATACAACATAGCAGCATATAACAACCTGTTAGTTGTGGTGTATCAAATTTGATAATGTCCTGGAAACCTTTGACTAATAGTCAAATCTTTGAGATGAGTGTCCAGCATATGTATGTGCTTTTTTCCTGCTGTCTCTCTCAAGGTTACTTGTAAGAAGAAATAAGAGGTAAGATGATGATTACTGATGATCAATCAAGATTAAATAAATGAGAAAATAACTGCTAGAAGAAAAACTTTTTAACTGGAAATATTTACACAATTATTTGGACATGGCACAATATCACTGTTTATTGCTGCTGCCTTCAAAAGTCAGGAAAACCATGATACTTTTTTGATTCCTGGTATAAGAATAATAATAAGAAAGTTTTACTTCTCCTCCTGTTTGGGCCTGCTTTTTTAAAAGTTCAATCATTTTCTTTTGAATTTCTTCTGGGTTCTGGAACAGTTATAAATGCTTCCTGACCATTTGCACTCCTCTTGCATATAGGGATGCTAGAACATGGATTTGGATTTAGAGATTGAGGATGCTTCCATTAAATAAGTTAGTAATATTACACTGGATTACTCATTTGCTCTTTTGACTGTGGAAAGGAAGAACAATCTCCTCTTTGTTATTGGTACCATCTGGGACTAACCATCTTGAGAATGTGGGCTGAGCTGCAAAGCTGAAGCTTTCAGACTTCTTTCTGTCTCACATGCATCTTTCTCTGTAATTAGCAGCATGCCAGTTTGGTCCTGTAAATGACATTGTTTTTAAATTCCAACTTAGATTTTTTTAAAAAACCTTTCAAATGCACTTGATTGACTCTTTGTATTAGCAACTTATTTATGACTCACCCTTGTAAATACAGCTCCACCTTTGTCTGTCTAATGATGTAATCTGGCAATCTATTGTAAACATATTGATTCTGTAACCTGCAGAAAACTTGGAATTGTTTCCAAAAGACTTCACTTTCCTGAAAATCATATCCAGATGAATAAACTGTACCCCCTTGAGCACCTCACTTTTCTGTAACCAGAACAGTGCTGCTTAGCACTTTGATCATTTCTCAGAGTCTAAAAGCATTTCAAGATTTAAGCTATATGAAAGTAATTTAGTTTGCCTGCCAAACCTGTGTGGTGCCAATTGGCACAATCTTATTAATTCTTATCTAATTAATCTTTCACATTAAAAAAAATTCTAAAATTCTCATGATTTTTAGTGTTTCTCTGCATCCTTGTTCCTATGGATCTTAAAAAAATATACAGTCAAACCTTGCATAACGAATGCTTCGCTTAGCGAAAAACTCGCATAATGAATGGGCATTCTACAAACCTTTCCGACTCGCAAAATAAAAAATTTTGTTATGTTAATCTGGCACATAACGAACATTTCTATGGGGAAAATTTTCGTTATGCGAGTTTTTCCATAGGAATTTTCGTTATGTGAAAAAAATTTGCACAATGAAAAACTCGCATAGCGAGCAGCCTCACAGAATGAAATATTTTCATTATGTGAGGTTTGACTGTATATACTGTATATCTCTTTTAAATATGTATCTTTCAAAGATATGAATATTTTAAAAGATAAAGTAACAACTGCTTAGCTGAAACTGATTGAATACCATCTCTTAATAGCTGACTATGATCTACAAACAAATGCTGTGTACACAGGGATTTAAGATGGTGTGTAGCCTAGGTATATTTACTTAGTTGTAATCTGTATTCAGTTTGTGATGACTGATCTTCAATTTTCAATGTTTAAGACTGCATCCTTACAGCCTGATCTGATATACTACCACACTGTGGGCGTGGTATGGTGGACGTGGCCAGGGGGAAAGCCCTGCATTGCACCTGAGTTGGGACGACTTTATTTCAAAACTTGGATGGGTGCGGTCAGCTAGAATTTCTGCTACCAGTTCTAGCAAACTGGTGCAAACCTGTTGATGCCCACCACTGGATATTCAGTTACATGAAAGTAATGCAACAAAATTTATTCCTTAGTGGATCTACATAAAATTCCAACCAAGCAGTATAGTATTAGAATATACATTTACTAAGCCTCTTTGGCTAATATTGGACTGAGCATCAGCTAAATAGAAAATACTGCCATCATAGTAATTCAGGATAATGCTCCTTGCACAAGCATTGCTGTTGACAAATGGAAGGCAACATGTGTGCACATGATATGATCATGTATTATTATGCTGGTGAGAGTTATTGCTCAATGGAATCTCAGTAGAATATTGGCCATTAAGTTTAGCTGGCCCAGTAAGAGTGACAAGAATTGTAAACCTCTTCAGCTGTGAGCTATAAGAAGCAAAGATATATTTGTATAAGATGTAATATCGAGCCTTCTCATAGTTTTTAAAACCACAAGCATCTCACAGTGATAAATAGACATTAAACAGTTGGTGGAGATCATAAACATTCTTTAAGAATGGAGTGAGGGGGGGAGATAAAGATATAATTAATGAAGTTTGCTGCCACAAAATGTGATAGGTGCTCGCTTAAAAGACTTCGAAGAAAATGAATACATGCCTAAAGGATAAGCTGTACCATTGGCTGCTGGTCATGATGGCTGTATGGAATTTCTAGGTTAATAGGTTCCCAACTAGCCTCAGCTCCCAGGAAATGAGGAAAGCTATTGCTTCTGTATCCTGTTTGTGGATTTCCCAAACCACCTGCCAGTATGAGAATCAGAACAGTGTGACAGATGGACTTTTAGTCTGATTCAGCAAGGCTCTTTGTGTGTCCCAGTATTGAAGACAGCTCACCTGGCTCAAAAATATTAAAGGAGAATACTTGGAAAATACAACTTCAGTTCTCCTGAAGGAGGAAGGCTAGAGCACCTGAAAGCTTGCCAAAGCAAACAAGTAACAAGCAGACAAAGAAAGTCTCACTGTTGCTACCTGGCAGAAGTGGTAGAACCATAGTGGTTGTCTTGGACAACTTTGATTTGAAATGCTTATCTGCCGGCCCAGTTGGCATGACTAGTTGGTAAGAAACGGTCACCTCTTCACAGTGAGGCCACTGTAGGCTGGTATTTGCATTAAAGTTACACCACACATGAGGTTTTGTGTTCAGAATCAAGGCAACATCCTTACTCCCTTGAAGACTTGCATCTCTAAAGATGAATATGTACAGAAATTGTGTATTATATGTGCAGCACATTACTCTTTAGAGCAGTGGTGCCCAAAATAAGGCCTGGGGGCTGAGTGCGCCACCCGATGCCAATTCATCTGGCTCACAAAGCCCTCATCGCTCCTAGAAGCGGAAGTAAAACGTGCCCGTACGGGTGCGTTTTACTTCCACTTCCAGGAGCAACGAGGGCTTCGTGGGCCAGATGAATTGTCATCGGGGCCGCACCTGGCCCCTGGGCCTTAGTGACCGGCTCGTTGAACCACATGATCAGCCCATGGCCCAAAAAGTTTGGGCACCCCTGCTTTAGAGAGAAGAGGAAATAACTGAAGTTGCTTGAAACTTTATGTGTATGTAAATCAGAGACACTAAATTGTAGCTTTGTAATCTTTTCCAACATGGCTGAGAAGGTACTCAAACCAGAGGTGTTTGTTTCAGTCACACTAATTTTGCATCAGTGTTGTTCCATTAAATGCTTTGTTTTGCTTGGCAGTATCTCTATACTGTATTTAAATCATTATGATTGCTTAGAAGTTAAGAAACTTCACTGTGCACAGAAGGCATGTTTTTATGTCTACAAAACTAACACATAATAATTTGCATAAAATTGTTATAACAGTTATGTATATTCAGGCAAAAAACTCGTCTCATATTTAAATGCTCTGAATGTGGAGAAATCATCGTTGGTACCTTTTACTTGAGTCCGAGTATCCCCCCCCCCCCGAAAATCATTTTCACAGTTGATGAATGAAAGAAGAACAACAAACAGGAAAAATTTCATTGGTGTGAATTTGTTTAAGGTGGATTGCAGCTTTCCATGAAGTGACTCGGACACTATGATACACTATGTATGAAATGAGACATGCAGGATTTGACCCTGGGATTGCAATTGACTGCCGCAGTCTTGAGGCTATTGACAAGGTGTGTTTTCACAGCCAGTCCATCTGGCATGGCCTCTTACACCTCCATGGCCATTTGGAATTAAAATGGTTCCTTCTCCGTTCATTTTGCTGCTGGGCCCAATATGATGGTTTCCAGTGGCATTTCCTCAACTGATAGGGACCAACACTTCACCTAAAGGGGCTCATCTGTCTATAACTATTGGCATCTTTAGGGAGTCAGGTTATTTACTGCCACCCAACACTCAACATTGAGTCTCTGGCTGTATGATATACTGTACTCCATTACCATAGCGGGATGTCTGGCAAGACAATCTGTGGAGAAATACCTTTAGAAGAACTAAAGCAAACCACCCTCACCCTTTTATTTTCTTGTTTGACCTGAATATTTTATAACAACTATGTGTAATGCAATCCTCTGCATGTCTACTCATTTGCTCATCCTCTTAGGTTAGTGCTGATAGGAGGAGTACACAGAAAGAGCCTCCTTGAAGACTGTGGTATTTTTGAAACGCAATCAGGCATTCCCTGGTAATGGCAACATTTTGTTGCCAGCTAATTTTTCTCACACTAGGTCAGGCAAAAGGATCTGTCAAATGAACTTACCAAAAGTGCTGAAAGGATTGCCATCTGAGTGGTGATTTTAAAAAACTTTCTAACAACTTGTTTCAATATTGTGAAAAGAACAGTGCTGTTTAGTGAGGCGGGTATGCTAAATTGCCCTTGCCATTTGTAAGAATGGAGAATGTAAACCTTCATTTCGGAAGACACTCTGCACATTAGAATAGCAGAAGCCTCTAAAGCAGTGGTTCCCAAACTTTTTTTGGCCATGCTTTACCTAAGCATCTCTAAAATCCTGATAACGCCCCCCATGTGACATATAATTCTTATTATTCAAAAAGTGAACTCCTGTTCATGTGGAGGAAACCTAAAAGGCCATTAACTGTTAATAACTCATTTTGGAATTGCCCGTCTTAAAAATCAAACATCCCCCTCTCCCAGGTTGGGAACCACAGCTATAAAGAGATGAATATTTCACTACTATTAGTCATAGCCTCTGTTCTAATTAAGCGGGCACATATGGAGCGTGCCTAGTCGCAAAGTAAAATGGTAGAAACAGGAGGGAAACAAAACTTATGAGTTCTTTAGTCACTGAGGCTTCAAATATGGTAATGATGGTAAGTGTTTTTGGATGTTGTTTCTTTTCAGTTGAAACGGGATAAGCCATGTATTTTGCCTAAAAGCTGAACAACTGCATGTCGAAATGGCCTCGGATAAAACAGTTTTATAAGCCCAACAAACTCCTTGCACATAATATAGCTGTATTATGTACATACTTTCATGAAAAATAATTGGCATGGAGAGCTATTTTTATACCCTTTCCATCTTCTCTCCCTTCAGCTACTTAGTGATCTTTCATAACTTCTTTGTGTTACATTAAGTGAAACCAAAATATATTCTTATTACTTTTTCAGAATTAAGCAACTGCAGCTGTTTATATTCAGAGCCTTTGTTTTGACTTCTGTGTTTAATTAAGAATTTCTGCTTCTTGGTCTCATCACAAAACAGATTAACAAATGGAACCTTCATCTATAGAATAAGAATGGAAAGTTACTTTTTTTTAACTTCATTTCCCAGAATTCCCAGTGGTTTTGCTGCCTGGGAGATTCTCAAAGATGTAATCTGAAATGTTTCTTAATTCTGGTATAGAAGCAGTTTACTCTGCAGTACTAAATCCTGGGGACAGACAAGACCTCTTCCATATTAAGGCTCCTCAGCACTGATGAAACATTGCTTGTGTACAATCAGCTTATAGTGAAATGTGGTTTCACATAGCATGAAACACTGCTAACACTGTTTTATCTGCAATGCTTGTTCCCATGAACAAGATGCTTCCACAAAATTTACCGAGAAGTCTCATTCAGCAAACAGCCACTGCAAATGGAAATTTAAAACCTTCTCTTTGCAGAAGTCAGGATGATTTAGAGCAACATAAAACTACAAAATATATCTTGAAGGTTAACAACACAGTACAATTATTAGACACCTCCTTGCTGTATCTGGTCCTTTATTGCTTCCTAGCCAGCACAGCAGCAGCATTACTAATGATTTGCTTCTTAATTGTATTTTTATTAGTATAAATTAGTGAAGCATTGCTATTTTGCAATGAAATAATAAGGTAAAAAAAGAGAGGAAATTAATAGCTAATGTTCTCCTCCTCCCCTAAGCAAAAAAAGAATTGAGAGAGCAAGAAGCAATTAAATAACTATTTATAATCATTCTGTCACAATGAACTGGAAACAATAAAAGAGACAGAAGCTACAAGGAGGAAGCTATTTATTAAAAGCACAGTAATCCTAAAAAGCCCCCATACCAGTTGGCAATTTAGGCTGTCCCTGCAGTTTTTATTTTATGCTTTAAAAAAAAAATAACAGCAAAGTCTAGACTGCTATCTGAAACAAGCTGGATTTTATAAATCTTGGCATGTGATTCAATGAAACATCTTTATGTTCTAATCTGATAGATCCACATGTATAGAGTTTGAAATTTTGGTAAAATCCCCTTTAGTCGCATAGAAGAAGTACAGAGATGTACAGAGGAGAATAGCTACCAGTCACTAAGAATCCTCCCCTTTCTCATTAACTAGCACTCACCTGATGATTCTCTCTGAGACATTTATAGGGAAAAAATAAAAATGTTTCTTTGTTTACAGTTACAGTAAAACCTCATATAACACTAAAACCTGGTTCCACAAGTCTTGGTGTTATATGATTTTTAGTGTTATCTGATGCATGTTAAAATCCTATGGGATCCATAGAGATACATTGTAACCACACAGGCTTTAGCGGTTGTTATCTGAAGCATCCCATAGGATCTTAATGTTATCTGATGCTATTCTTTCCCCCAGATTCCTTAATGTTATGCGATTTTAGTGTTATTCGATACTAATGTTGTATGAGGTATTACTGTACTTTGAATTACAGATGTGTCCATGCTGCTTTCTTTACTGTTCACATGCAACCAATCAAACAGATGAACAGCAACAAACAACTGACACCAGTTGGCAACAAAGAAGGAAAGAACTCAGAAGTGGAGGGGGCTTTCTTTCAATTCAGAGGCAGGAAGGAATTATTGGTTGGTTTAGTGCTGGACAGATACAGTTACCTCAGCTCAGAAAAGCCCCTCTCAGTCACTCCAACTACAGGCAGTATGTGAGGTTGTTATAAAACTCCAACATAAGATTCACACTATAATATCATTATTTGCAGGTGACAATCCATTCTGGGTGATTCGTTATGGTGTGATCTATAATCTAATTATCCTACACACTGAATTATCTGGAGATGCAAATTGGGAGGGATTAAGGAATGCAGTGTGGAAAACTTTACAGAAGCAAAAGGAAATTGAGAAGGATACTCGAATCCTAAATGCTGCCAAAGTAGCAGAGGTAAGTGTAAGATCCGGAAGTTTTAAATTAGTACTTAAACAACAGTGTTATCATAACTTCATTGACCAATTGTTGTTGAGTCGCACAGTTGACTCCAATCCTTTGCGACCCAATGGACCATCGCACGCCAGACTCCTCTGCCCTCTGCCATCCTCTGCAGCCCACACAGATCTACGCCCATTGCATCAATGATTCCATCCATCCACCTCATCCTCTGGCACCCCCTTCTCCTTTTGCCTTCTTTCTTTCCTAGCCTTACCAATGAGTTTTCAACTTAAAACAGAAGCTGGGTGGATAGATCAGTGGTTTAGGTGCAAAACCAGAGGTTGGGAGTTCATTTCTCCACTGTGCATCTAGGAAGAAGATCCAGTCTATGCAGGCATGAGCAAACTGCACTGTTCCAAGGCATTCTATAAGAAAGAAATAGTAAACTACTTCTGTGTAATTCTTGAAAACACTGGAAAAGGTCATGATAAGTCAGAACTGACTTGATAACATGCAATTAGGTAACTTTAATTATGAGGATGTTCACATAAAAGCAAGGACCTAGTTAATTCTTGTGACTTTTTCAAATGCTTTGGCATCTGCTAAAACTGAAAATATACCATTTCCATTTTTAAAAATGTCCTTTTAAAACAGGGATCCTCAATGTACGGCCCACAGGCTGAATATAGCCCATGACACCGCTTCCTCAGTCCTTGTCCACGCTTGGCTTGGTGTGCGTGTGTCTCTAACTGCTCTGTAGCAGAGTGGAAGTTGTAAGAAGGCTTACAACAGGGGTTCTCAACCTACAGTCAGAGGATCGGATATTGCCCATGGAGCCAAATAATCCAGCCCCCAACCTTGCTCCAGACGCCCCCCCCTGCCCCCAAGCTCCCCTCCTGGCAGCAGGACCACCAGTTCATCTTGCAAATAGTCTGAGGGTGTGTGAACCTGCCCCTGGCTTAAAAAGGAGGACCCCTGTTTTAAAATAATATTTATCTTGAATTCTATACCTACTTGCATACGAGTAAGAAACACTGAACTCAGTGGAATTTTTGTCTTTTTCAGCTAGTGCTGCACATCTGTTATCATTCACAAACAATGGTGGAAATCTAGTTGCTCAATGTAACAAGATGCACTAGAGTTACTAGCAGTTTGGTGATTCAACTTTTCCATATGTTTGATTGAATCAAATAGGCCTAATTTAGTTGCCCACATAATAAAAGGTGGGGTATAAATGTGAATAAATAAATATGTAGAAAGGGCTAGATTTGTGTTATAAGGGAGAGCTGGTAAGGCTGGGTTATATTTTTCTCCCCTTCATTGTGGTCTGCTAAACAGGAATAACCAAATTCCTGACATAGAACTTTTTAAATTAAAAAAGCAGCACAATGCTGGATGGATCTTTTTTTTCCCAAGTCAACAAGTAATAAATACTGTTATTACTTGTTTAATCATACATTGATTTTTATGCCTGAAACATAAATAGATATCCCAAAGAAGTGCTTTGTTAATTTGTCTGAAGACTTGAATGGCTGTGTGGAGGAAGGCAGCAATAGCAATTACACTTATATGCCACCCCATAGCACTTAGTGCTCTCTGAGTGTTTCACAAAGTAATTAGGATTTTGCCTGCAATGTGCTGGTACTGATTTTATTGACCTCAGACAGATGGAAGTCTGAGTCAAACTTGGTCCCCTTCAGCAGGGATCAACCTGCAGCCCACAGCACCATTTCATGTGGTCCCCCCACCGCCTCTACCACACCAGGAAGTGCCATCTGGTGGAGGAAGGGCAAAATGGCCGTCTAGCCCCTGAAGCTGTCTGAGGGAGCGTGACCAGGCCCCCAGTTTAAAAAGGTTGAGATCTCCTGTCCTTCTGAGCACAGATTTGGCTGCAGACAGTACAACACTTTAACCACTGCACTGGAAGGGAGGATGTTATTTTCTGAGAGGTATTTTCAATATCCACCATCTGTTAGTATTGAAGAGCCCCTTAATCAATGTTATCCTATTGAATAATTATAATTTAGTTGGGTGGATAGCTCAGTGGTTTAAGAATCTGGCTGCAGAGGCAAACAATGGGAGTTTGAGAAGGGGCAGTCATAGGTAAGCTCCACAGTCGCAGGCTGCTTCCAGAAGAAGGGAATGGTAAACTACTACTGCGTATTCTTTACCTAGAAAACCCAGAAAGGCTCACCATAAGTCAAAATTGACTTCAAGGTGCATAATTAGTATTAGTTATAATTTAAATTGGGGTGGCTACACTCTACAGTATAAATCCCACCAGTCGAATGACTGTTCAGATTTCCTAACTGGGACAGTATGCAGCGGTAGTCTATTGTCCACTGAAGTCAGTTAAAAAATTCTATTGACTTTAATAGTCTTGGGCTGTCAAATAAGAGCATATTATTACATGTTACAGATTTTGACAATTTACAAGGTCTTGTGCATGCCCTTTGTTCTGTAATATCTATACTTCCCTTCCCACCATACAGTGCTCTCAGGTGTATGGCTATGATATGACAATTCATGGCACCAGATGTGTTCATTGGTTGATTGTGATCTATCTTGTCTCTGCCTCTGTCCATCCATCCAGTGTGTTGGCTAAAGCATTAATAGGCAGAAGGCGTTAGCAAACGCTCAATTCTTTTCTTACTTCTTGGCCTGCTCTGTTCTGAACGCATTCCTCCATTGCTTCTTGCAAAGGAAAGTCTCTGAATCACACTTTCCATTTTTTCTGACTCCTCTTTCTTTTCATGAATAAATATAACTAACAAATAGCTGATTGTTCTCATTGCAGGCCATAGACACTATTTTTGGCAATGGAAGAGTTTTTGGATGTCAGTGCCTTCTTCTTTTTTCCGGGTCATTTGCCAGGAACACATAGGCACCCATCACTCAGGGACCCTGGAACAGGGAGGATGGGGAGAGGGTGTTGAGCCCTCACGAAAGTAGACTGGGGAGGTTGTGCCCCTAGAAAATGATCAGGCAAAATTGGATCAAGCTCCTATGTAGCTGAGCCCTGTCAAAAAGTATCAATAAGAAGTAAGAAAAAGATTGAGTCTGCTGCTGCAGTTGAGCCTCAGTAGAATTACTAAGGCTGCATGGAGTTGAACACAGGTGCTGACCCCGAGGATGGCTAGAAAGTCTATAACTAGAAATAGAGCCTTCTTGGTGGCAGCACTAATGCTGTGGAAGACACTACCAGTGGAGCTGCGCCAGGCCCCATCCCTGGATATCTTTAAAGAAAAAAACAACAACTAAAAACTTTCCTATTCAAGGAAGCCTTTCACAACAGTATCTCCTTAACAATAAATTAGCTAGTCAGTTGACCCTCTGTGCCTACAAACACCAATTGTTTTATTTTATTTTAGGATGTACTTATTTGGTTGTTTTATTTTTATTTTGTTGTGTGTTTTATTATGTTATTTTGTTATTTGTATGTGCATTGCCCAGAGTGGGAAATATCCCAAGTGGGCAGTATAAATAAATAAATAAATAAATAAATAAATAAATAAATGCATACCACTTGCATGCAGTGGTGGGATTCAATTTTTTTTACTACCTACTCTGTGGGTGTGGTGTGGTGGGTGTGGCCAGGGGGAAAGCCCTGTGTTGCACCCAAATTATGACTACAGTACTTTATTTCAAAACTTGGATGGGTGGGACCAGCCAGAGTTTCTGCTACCAGTTCTAGTGAACTGGTCCGAACCTGCTGAATTCCACCACTGCATGCTTGCTTACTTGGGAGTAAGAGACACTGGATTTCAACACATGAAGGGAACATTTTTAGATAGACACTGTGAAGTTTCATAGGTTTTCATAATGAAGGATGGATGGATGGATGGATAGAGAAAAACAATTTCCACTTCTTTGTTTTTTTTTCCTTTTTTTTTTTTTACCACCCAGTGCACTACAGTCCTTGAGTCTACCAGCCACTCCTTTTACAACTCATTCATTCTGCCAAAAATACATTGTATTCGGAGCAGGTTTTTCTCCTTTATTATCTATCAATGTGTGTTGCAGAAAAGGCTTCCAAATGTCCCAAAATCTATTTTGTTTTATTAACCCCCTTTTTATATTTAATTCCCATGTAAGTTTTTCATTTAATGCCATATCTCAAACATCAACATACCATTTACCAATTTCTAAATTCATATCACCTTTCCAATTTCTGGCTACTTGTTGTCTCGCCAATGTCAAAAAAATAGACAATAACTCTTTTATATTTTCCTCTAAATTCAAATCCTCTAAGTCCGTTAATAAAACTATTTTTTCATTCAACTTTAAACGGATATTTAAATTTTTTTCTAATTCTTGTTCCATTTTATGCCAGAAATTGGAAATAATTTTGCAATCCCACCACATATGTTTGTATGTCCCAATTTCCTGATGACACCTCCAACATTTTTTTGAATTGCTACTATTTATTTGATTTAACCGAACTGGCGTCATATACCATCGCCACAACATCTTGTAGTTGTGTTCTTTAACTTTTGTAGACAGATTTCTCATCATCCTACTTTTCCATTTTTTCTTCCAATTCTTATCTGTAATAGTAATACTCAAGTCCGATTCCCACATTCTTTTAAGGGTATCCTGGGATTCATCCATGTTGTTTATCATTTTATATAATTTACTTACTATTCCTTTTATCCCCATTGAACCTCTTCTTATTTTATATACCATCTCCTCGAAGTCTGTCAACTGCCTTATTGGCTGTAATTTCATTTTATATTGTTTATTCCACTTATCCAACGTTAGTATCTGAAGCCAGTTCAATTTTAATTCCTTATAAATTTCTTTTTTTGTTTTTTCATTCTCAATTTGATCCAGCCAATCTTTTAATAAGATTATATCATATTTATGCATAATATTTTTTATTAATTCTAAATTTTTAACTGGAAATGTTTTAAGATCTTGCAACTCTAATATTGGAGAGGTGTTTGGTGCCAATTTATCTTTCAACTTTATCCATACATTTATCATAGATTTTAGGACATTATTTCTTGGTTTTAAATCAAAAACTATATTTTCCAGAAATTCTCCCTTTGCACACACATTACTATCTTTCATTTCTATCTCCCTCCATATAAGGTCCTCTATCGTTAAAAGTTTTACCAAGCCTTTAATTTGGAACGCCCTGTAATACGATTTAATATTAGGTAATCCCAAACCACCCTCTTTCTGCGGTTTATACCATAGGCTTTTAGGTATTCTTGCTCTTTTCCCTCCATTACAATACTCATTCAATAGATTTTGAAAAACTCCTAATTCTTTTTCAGATTGTTTAATTGGAAGGACTTCAAATAAAAAGTTAATCTTGGGTAATAAACTCATTTTACAAATTGCTATTCTACCAAACCAGGAAGTCTTCAATACCCTATATCGAACAATTTTTTTCTTAATTTCCTCTTTCACTTTGTCATAGTTTAGTTTCTTCAAATCCTCTACATTGTCAGCAATGTTAACTCCTAAATACTTTATACTTTTCCTGATTTGAATTTTAAATTTTTCCTTAATTCTCCCTATCTCTTCCTTATTTAATTTACTAAAGATTGCTTCTGATTTCCCCCAATTTATTCTCAGGCCTGTTATCTCTTCAAATTTTTGCAAATGATCTTGTATCTTTTCCATATTTTTTATAGGATCTTTCATTATAATTAAAGTATCATCTGCATACAAACTTATTTTTATTCCATTTATCCCTTATATGTTCGTATCACTCCTTATAGCTCTAGCCAATAATTCCATAGCCATTATAAACAAAATGGGGGAAAGAGGACATCCTTGTCTCATTCCTGCTTTAATTTCAATATCTTCTGTAAATGAGTCATTTACTCTTACCTTGGCATAACTACTTTTATAAAGTTGATTAACTACATTTTTAAATTTTTCCCCAAATTCTACTTTTTTAATTATTTCTTTAATAGTGACCCATTGTAAAGAATCAAAAGCTTTAAAAATGTCTAAAGATAATAATCCTATTTTACCTTCTTTTCTCTTGTTTATTTGTAACAAATTTAACACCCTTCTTATTAAGTCAGACATATATCTTTCCTTTAAAAAACCTACCTGATCTGTATGTATGTATTCCCCCAGAAAACTATTTAACCTATTAGCCATAATTGCTGTAAAAATCTTTGCATCTTGATTAATTAAAGAAATTGGACGATATGAATCAACCAATTCTAAATTTTTTCCTGGTTTTGGTATTAATACTATGATAGATCTAAGCCATGAATTTGGAGATTCTCCCCCCTCCAAGATATAATTATATAGCCTAGTTAATTTAGGAATAATATTTTGTTTAAATTCTTTATAAAATTCCGCTGGTAATCCATCTTCTCCTGGAGTTTTCCCTATTTTCAATTTATTTATAACATCTAATATCTCTTTCTCTGTAATTTGTTCTTCCATTTTAGCCCTATGTTCTGCTTTTATACTCTCCCCCTTGTGTTCTTGTAGATATTTTTCTAACTTGCTTAAATTTATTTTCTTATCTGTGTACAAATTTTGATAAATTTTTTTAACTATGTTAAGTTTCTCTACTGTTTTATTGCACCTTTTCATATCCTCTCTTATTAAAGTTCCAATCTCCCCTTTTTCCTTCTTCTCTTTCACTGCTTTTGCTAACATTTTTGAACTTTTATCACTATACTCAAAATATTCCCTTTTCAGATAAATTAAATCTCTTTTAATTTTTTCAATATCCCTTCCTGCTATCTCCTTCTGTAACAGTTGTATCCTTTCTAAGGTCTTCTTCTCCTTTGTTTTGGCATGTTTAGTTTGCAATAATTTAATCTCTTTTTCCAACTCCAGTTGTCTATCTTTATATTGTTTGTTTTTTAAACTCTTAAATTTAATACACTCACCCCTGAATACTCCTTTCATTGCATCCCAAATTACATTAAAATTTGTTTCATTGTTATCGTTAATTTTCCAAATTTCTTCCCAATTTTTCATTATCTGATCTTTTATCCCCTTGTCTTTAAATAATTTCGGATCATACCTCCAAGTTCTTGTATTACTTTTATTTATTTTAAATTGTAATTCCACCTTTACTTTGGCATGATCCGATTCCTTAAAAATTCCTACTTCTACATCATTTAAATCCTTCAATATATTTTGTGTTACAAATACATAGTCAATCCTAGAATATGAATTATAAACCTGGGAATAATATGTATAAATTCGTTCTTCCCCTTTCAATTCTCGCCAGGAATCTTTCAATCCAAACTTTTTTATCCACTCATCCAACAATTTAGCTTTCCAACCTTTTCTATAATTAGTTATATTAGTGCAATCAATATTTGACCTTGTTAGGTTAAAATCTCCAGCAACTATCATTCTATCACAGTTTTCTTTTATCAAAATATGACTCAATTTAGTCAAGAATTGGTCTTGATTCTCATTTGGTGCATAAACATTGACCAACAATATTTCTTCTTCTTCTATACTTCCAGCTATAATCAAATATCTGCCTTCTGGGTCCCCTATCATTTTTGTTTTCGTAAATCCCAATCTTTTCGATATCATAATCGCCACCCCCCTTGCCTTGGAAGAACCAAAGGCCTTTTCATAATACTGAGTCCAACCAAGATACAAATTATTTTTATCCGCCGCTTTTTGATGCGTTTCCTGTAAAAAAATGATGTCCGCTCTATCTTTTCTTAGGGCCATTTCCAACCGTTTATGTTTAGTAGTACACCCCGCCCCTTTCACATTCCATGACAATATCTTAATATTTTTCATGTTTTAACATTATTTAACCTTTTAAGAAATAGCTGGCAGACTTCAAAGGACGTGTTACCCACTACCCACAATTTGACATATATTACACAAAAATACATATAAAAAACAAAAAGATAATAACCCCCTTCTTTTTTCAAGAAAAAAAGCACCTCTACTAATAAGAGAAGGGGGGGAGGGGAGTCATGTGGTTACAAAACTTATTCATTCTTCAGTAATACTTCAGCTGCTAATGTTACACTATCTTAATCGCCTCCAGTTGCTCCTTGAGCCTCTTCAGTTGTGGATTCTGATTTTTTTGCTGTGTTTGCTCCTGACAGTGATAATGCTTCTTTGAGCTCCTTCCACTCTTGTGTTCCGTTTTCCAGAACCTTTGCTTCTACTAACACATCCAACACGTATGAATCTTCCTTTATATGAAAGGTTTTCCCCAGGTGCACAAACCTCATCTGTTTTGAAAATTTCCAATTATATAAAATTCCTTTATCTCTCAATTTTTTTGTAACAGGCTTAATTTGATTTCTCCAAATTCTTTCTTCAAATGCTATATCGTTGAAAATTTCATTATCCACTCCTTCCATTTTGAGAACATCCGGACCAGCATTTTTAATATAAGACATCAATCTTAATTTTGCACTCAAATCTGCAAATTTTAAAAGCACATTTCTAGAACCCGTTCTATGTTTCTTTGGACCCAGTCTATACACACTCTCAATGTTCTCAGATGCAAAATCCCTCCCCATTTTCAATTCATTCAGCCATGTCAACAGTCATAATTTCAAGTTGTCCGGTTTATTCTCAGGGATTTTTCTAATTATCACATTTTTCCTTCTTATCTGATCTTCCAGATATGCCATTCTTTTTTCATGATCAATCAATTTATTTGCTTTTTCTTTCTCTCTTTCTCTCGCCTCCACAACTTCTTGTTTTAGTTCCGCCACCTCCTTTTTTACTGTGGCCATTGATTCTTTCATTTCCCCCATCTGCTTCAGTAACTTATTCATTCCTTCAGATGTGCCTTTTAACAAGTTTGTTGACGAGTCTTTTATATCTTTTTGAAGGATCTCGATAAGTTCTTGTTGCTCCTTGACTCGTTGAATTTCTGCAGCCTGTAGTCTATCAAACAATTGTTGTTTAAATTTGTCATAATTTTTCTCAACATTTTCTTCATGTTGTTTCATCCATGCTGACAAGACTTCACTTAAATCAGATTGAGGTTTGTCTTTTTCACTTATTTTCTTTTTTATGGCCCCCTGTTCAGCCTTTGACTCCATTTCTTGCTCTTGATGTGATTTTTGATTTCGTTGTAGTGATTTGTCTCTGTGTTGTTGAAACTGTTGTTGTCGTTGTTGATGATGAGCCTTCTCCCTTAATCTTTGCAATTCCTCCGCCTCATCGATTTCTTCCTTCAATGATTTCACCCTTCCTTGCTCTGTTCTTGTCAAACGTCCAGTTCTTACCCAAGCAGGGTTATCTTGTCTATCTTCCAAAGATTTATCCCTTCTTTTACTCATCCAGATAACATTCACCACAGCAAAAAGCAATTATTAAAGTTCCATGAATATCCAGCAACAGGAGTCCAAAAATCACTTAACCGAAGGGGAAAACCTTCACTTTCAGTTACTCCGGTAAACCGTATCCACAAGAGGGAAAAAAAAAACAATTCTTCTGCCAGCAATTATTCAAAACAATACAGAGTCTAAACAGTTTAATTGGCTGCTATCGAAGTTTTGTAGTTGGTAAGTGAAGGGGTGAGGACTTTTAAAAATTAATTGCCGACCGGTAGCCGGGAAGAGATCGTTATCTTTCGTCTCAGCTCTTCACATTCCCACACACTTCAGATGTACAGTCTGTATTTAACTTCTCAAGCCAACAATCTTAAGGAAAAAAGTATGTCCAAACTTTCCCTTAACTTAAAATTGGCTTGGAATTGTCTTCACCCAACCCCCACTTCATTAAAATGCTTATAGTTCAGCCAGCCAGCTTGAGTCCCTTATCTCCGTTATCTCCGGTAAAGCAGCCACAACAAACTTTTAGTTGAAAACAACTTTTAAATATTCAAGGCAATACAGAGTCTAAACAGTTTAATTGGCTGCTATTGAAGTTTTATAGTTGGTAAGTAAAGGGGTGAGGACTTTTAAAAATTAATTGCCAGGCGGCAGCCGGGAAGAAATAAAGAAAATATTGTTATCTTCCGTCTCGGCGCTCCGTATTCACACACATTCCAGATATATAATCCTTATATTTAACTTCTCAAGCCAACAATCTTGAGGAAAAAAATATGTCCAAACTTTCCCTTGACTTTAAATTGGCTTGGAATTGTCTTCACCCCACCCCCACTTCGTTAAAATGCTTACAGTTCAGCCGGCCAGCTCGAGTCCCTTATCTCCGTTATCTCCGGTAAAGCAGCCACAGCAAACTTTTGGTTGAAAACAGCTTTTAAAAAGTTCCCCTTGACTCTATAATCCTTATGGTCCTTTTATTACATTTTTAAAGAGACTGTAACTACTTTTATCCCACAAAATGTGGCTCCATTTTTTGCAGCTGAAGAAAGAACAAACTCTCAGGTCTCCATCTTGGCTCCACCCACCCCAATTTCCACTTCTTTGGCTGGATGTATGTCCACAATGTTTTGACTTAAGAGGCAGAAAGCCAGCAGAGTAATTCATGCTGTGTAAGGTTGATGATGTCATTGGGTGCAGTGATTTTTGAAACCAAAACACATCCAAATTCCTTCCCTGAAGCTTCTGAGATACCTGTGGAATCTGCTTCATCGGCAGGAAACCACTGGAGGTTGAAGGACAGGAGGGGAAAGTCTTTAATTACTAGAAATTGGCAGCTGTGCAATAGTTTTACCAGCAGTGCTGGTGGTCGTGGAGAGCTTTGGAAATTTGCAATTTTGTAAAAGAACTGCTATTAGTTCAATTACTGAATATATTCAAGTATAAGTTGAGTTTTTTAGCCCCCAAAATGAGGTCCAAAAAGGTGACTCGACTTATATATGGGTCAACAACCACGAGAGTCCAAAAATGCACTGGATTCTGTGCAGTTTGGCTTCAGGAGAGGGGAAAGAAAAACATATGTTCAGTGGGCCATTACCATAGGTAGCCACAAGAGAGCGAAAATTGCGATTCCCCATTTAAATGCATTGGAAATCAGTTTCTTGTATTCTAAAACATTTTTGTTTGCATGTTCCCAATGCATTTCAGTGGGAAACCAAACCTGTGCATAAAAAAAAAGGGTTTCACTTACCTTTCTTGCCTTTGTCCCTGTTCCATGTGGTCAAAATGGAAGGGAAAGCCATGCTTCCTGGTTGCAGGGAGAGCAAGAGGCTAGGCTAGAACATTGCTTCCTGCAATTGGCCTGCCCATCCATTTCCCCTGCAGCGCCACCACTGGTTGGTGGTGCAAATACAGTTTTTTTTTAAAAGTAACTCCTGCAAACACTCTAAAACATGCCCACACAAATGTTTAAGTTAATTAATTTTACTGTACTTTCATGTTTTTTTTAATTATTGAAACTCACTAACAGCTGCTGCATTTTCCACCCCTGACTTATACTTGGGTCGATCTATTTTCCCAGTTTTAGAGGTCCAAATTAGGTACCTCGCCTTATATTCGGATTGATTTATACTTGAGTATATACGGTAATTTATAATCCTTTATAAGATTATAGAATTTTTACAGCTGTACTTGGTGATAAATCGTGTCATAGGGTCATCATAGACAAGAAAAATGAGCTGCAAATTTCTTCTATGCTGTGATTTAATAAAGAGTAATTTAGGGATGGATCACAAATAATGTAATAGTACAGAAACTATTAAAAATATAAAAAAATATATACAAAAAATATAAAAAGTACAGAAACTACATTTGGCTTCTACATAAATCTCAGTTCCTTTCCCACAAGTAGTGCATTAGAGGAACAGTATCTCTAGGTCTCGACTGTCTAGCATTTTGGAGACATATGAACATTCTTTTCAAAATAGAATACATTCGTCATAATGCTGAGTCAAATTACAGAAATAGGCTTTATAATTCTGACAAGAATTCCTAAATAACATTAGAAAGCGTACATATTTGGCAAAGGAGCTAAAGAAAGAGGCGACATTTTCTATTCTAGTTCATGTAATGTGAGAAGCTTTGTGTTGTCTACAAGAGTAGACCTAGGCAAGATTACTTGGCATAAGCTTGGAACATTTACTTTTTGGATAACATATCCCATAGATTCTGGGCATTGTTGTCTCAAAAAAAAAAAAAAGACAATAAGGTCTGGTATCATCCATATGAAATTAGATTAATACACCATTTACACATACCCTGTTACTCATCTAAATCTCTTTATCTAAGCACGGATATGTATTACTTTCAAATGAGGCATATTATAAACCTTGCAATTGGGTAAGGAAGCTTATTTGCAACTGTTCTACCTCTTCATAATAACTGGAACAATGTCTGATACACAGAGAAAATACATATTAATGCTTACAATAAGTCACACTTTGAGCATCCCTAGGGAGATGGAAGACAGCAAGGTATGGACTATCCCTGTCATCAGGAATCCTATTTTTGTTATAATATTCTAATCTAGATGAAAAAGAGAATTTCTAAAACCTAATCCTAATATTTAAGAGTATTATTTGGAAGTTATTGTTGAATAAAAAGAACTAATCTGATAAGAAACTTCATTAAAACGGTAATGAAATACATATAACATAACTCTTATGTACTCTAACTACATTGGAACATGTTTCATTGCAAAATGCAGTTTGGATAGAAAAGTGCCTACAGACAAATTCTGAAACATAATATTCCTCTTTATAGTTTTTGTTAAAAATAGCTGTTCTCTACTCTTCCTCACATTATTTTTGAGAGGCATGCTACAATATTTATAATAGACTCAAATTCTAAACTCAGTTTTACAAAAGTGCAGCTAAATCAGTGTTCCTTGTTTTCCAGTGCCATTGTAATAACTAGATTCATGTGGAACAAGAAACCCCTAACATGTATGACATAATTTCCATTTCTTTTTAAATTCTACATAAAAATGTAACTTCACTCCTTGATTGCTGCTTGATTTTCTTTAAAACCTCAACTTGATCAGAAGCACAAAATGAATAGGAAGGTGAAAAAGCAGATAACGACCATTTAACGTAGGGCCTTTCGGAACAATCCATTTATAGTGCAATAGAAAATCATTTGTGACTCATTTCCTGCAGAGGACTCTAGACCTATTTTGTCAAGGAAGTGCTTCCCTTCTAGCATCCTCATTTTCCCAGCATCCAAAATTAGGTCTTTGGAAAGGTCCCCAGTGAGCTAAGAGCCCTTGTGTGTTCTACATTTCAACGAGTCCTTTCCTCTCAGCATACTGGAAAACATTTCCCCAAACCTCTCAGTGTAAAGAAACTGTGGTGGCTTAGTGGTTAAGATGCTGAATGACTGAAGGGTCGGCAGGTCATCTCTGTTTATAGGCAAAGAGCCAGCGCTGTCTACATCTGCAGACATTTCCATGGACATGTGGCAGGCATGCCTAGACAACGGAGTGCACAGAACGCTGTTTACAGTGGTGAGCTCCAAAAATTTTTACTACCATACTATGAGTGTGGTATGGTGAGCGTGGCCAGGGGGAAAGCCCTGTGTTGTACCCAAATTAGGACTACAGTAATACCCCGGATAACGATTGCATCGGATAACGCTAAAACCGCATAACGACGACATATTTGGGGGGAAGATTTGCACCGGATAACGTTCTTTTTAGCGTTATCCGATACAGTCGTTCTTAGCAGCAGGGTGGCTGGAAACTGAACGGGATTCTCCGTTCAGCTTCCCAGCCACCCTGCAGCTACGGAGGCAGGGGTGGGGTGGCTGGAAAGCTGACGGGGGGCTCCCCAGTCGGCTTCCCCAGCCACCCCACAGCTGCGGAGGCAAGGGAAGTCCCCGTCAGCTTCCCCAGCCACCCTGCAGCTGTAGATCGGGTCCTCTGATCTCTCTGGAGCAGGCAGGGGACCCGATCTACAGCTGTTACTTGGCTTCCCCGATGTCCTCAGCCAGTGGAGCAAGCCAAAACGTCAGGGTTCGAACCCTGACGTTTTGGCTTGCTGCACTTGCTGAGGACATCAGGGAAGCCCAGAAACAGCTTGGATCGCGTCTTCCCACTTCTCTGGACCCGGCAGGGGGGGTCAGGGACCCCAAAATTGGTAAAAAATGGATTTTTAAACCAATTTTGGGGTCCCTGACCCCCCTGCTGGGTCCAGGGAGGTAGGAAGACTCAATCCAAGCTGTTTCCAAAGTTCCCCAACCCTCCTGGAGGCTGTAACATGCCAAAATGTCAGGATTTGAACCCTGATGTTTTGGTTTGTTGCAGCCTCAAGGAGGGTGGGGGAACTTCAAAAATAGCGTACATCAGGTCTAGGGAGGTCAGGAGACCTGATACGCACTAATTTTGAAGTTCCCCCACCCTCCTTGAGGCTGCAACAAACCAAAACGTCAGGATTTGAATCCTGACATTTTGGCTTGTTACAGCCTCCAGGAGGGTTGGGGAACTTTGGAAACAGCTTGGATCGGGTCTTCCCACCTCCCTGGACCCGGCAGGGGGGTCAGGGACCCCAAAATTGGTAAAAAATGGACTTTTTTAAAAACCAATTTTGGGGTCCCTGACCCCCCTGTCGGGTCCAGGAAGGTGGGAAGACCCGATCCAAGCTGTTTCTGGGCTGCCCCGACGTCCTCAGCAAGTGCAGTAAGCCAAAACGTCAGGATTCAAATCCCGACGTTCTGGCTTGCTGCAGCCTCCAGAGAAACAGGGCTTTTTTTAACGTTGTGTGATCAATGGATTGCACAATGTTAAAAAACGGATAATGACGAGACTTGTGGAACCAAGTCTCGTCATTATCCGGGGTACTAGTGTACTTTATTTCAAAACTTGGCTGGTCAGGGCCAGCCAGAATTTCTGCTACTGCTGATGCCCACCACTGGCTGTTTACCTTACCACCAAAGTGGTACTTATTTATCTACTTGCAATTTATTGCTCTCAAACTGCTAGTTTGGCAGGAGCTGGGACAGAGATGGGAGCAAACTCCGTTGTGCAGCACTCAGGTCTCAAACTGCTGACCTCCAAATCTTCCAGTTGTCAAATTCAACGTGTTAACCATTAAGTCACTGCAGTCTCTCTATTGATATAGTGACTGTATATCTGGGCTTGAAGACATTTGGTACTAGACAGCTATTCTGTTACTTCTCTGTTCCTTTTTCTTGGGTCTTCTACTGGCTGACCGCTGTAGACAGAAAAACAGATCTTTCTGAGATCAGCTAAGCACAAGTGGGCTGTCCTGACATTCTATAATGATGACAGCTGGCTCATTTTAGGATTGCATTGTAAGTTACATTTTAAAAATAATAAGCCAAGCAATCATAAGCCAAGCAAGTTATCATTTTTGTGCAATGAGTAGCATTTTCTAACCAATTTCAAAAATTACCCTTTAAGAGTGCTTTAGACAGGAATTCATTTTGACAGATATTCCTCAAGTCTTATGTCATTTTCTTACTGTCTGAAGTGGCAAAGGAAGTCTTGTTTTGCCTTTAATATTTTTGTTTGGTATGTTCAAGGTGCAATGTCAGAACTGGTCACTATAGAGAATATGGAAGATATTTTGCAGCACAATGGCAATCTAATGGACAATTAGCCATTGTGGCGTCTGGGCAAATGGCATTGTCTCTCACCTATTCTGCTATGAAGAGAAGAAAAAGGAGAATATTGTGTGCCTCCAAAAGAAAGAATTTATGCATTCACAGAAGGAGATGTAAATAGGACCAGATGGTGCTGCTGTTTGATTTCCTAATACCAACAGATTCATCTCTAGACTTCATTGCTCTCTAATTTGGGTGCCCTAAGGGAAAAACCTCAGGTGCATTACCCTAGGTACAATTATGGCAATGCCATTAGAAACCTGCAATCCATGAGTGAGCAACTTCAGAGGTGCAGGGGTTGTGTAAGCCAGGCTTTCTCAACGTTTTCAGGTCACGGGTCGAATCACTCCCCCTCAGACGGTTCAGTGGGCCGGTCATGAATCCTCACGCATATTCTCACATCTTTTTGTGAGTTTTCACTCAAAAACATGTGTTTTGCCACATTTCCTGCACGTTTTCAGTGTTTCCACCACTTGTGGTGGTGGTGGTGGGAATGAGGGAGGAGGGCCATATGAAATGGCTCCGTGGGCCACATCCTGCCCATGGCCTGTAAGTTGCAAATACCTGGTGCAAGCCTACACATGGGCTTTGTAAGACTGCACCAACTCTAGTACCCTCCACAGACACAACAATTTAACAATTGTTAAATAAAAAACAATTTTATTTTACTTTAAGAAAGCCTCCTTGTACCTACATGTGAATTAGAGGCAATGTTATTTGTCTTTTCTTACATTTGAGCTTTCCTGGAGTAGAATCTGGAGCAAGTCTTGTTTGAGAAAAGAACACTAAGAGCAAAAGTAACTCAAAAAGCCAAAAAGGGATCATGGCAGGGCTTCATCTTGGGTGTGAGATAAAACACGTGAGCCCCTGGGGATGGCATGTGGCTTGAAGGCTGGACTTTGCCCAGCTTAATTATATGGGCAAAAATGATCTGATTTTTACAGAGTGAGCAACAACTGTCTGTGTGTAAAGCAATCAATTAACTCAGTGAGTTTTTAGAAAATATAATAATTTATCAAGCTCTGCTGAGATTGTAAAAAAAGGGGGGAAATATCCTGGGATAATTAAGGGAGTATTTTCATGTAGTATGTACAGCCTATCTTTTTAAAGCTAGTCAGAACGGAGGGGAGGAAGGGAAGAATGACAAATCAGACATTTGCCCTCTCTTCCTAATAGAGGAATAAACTTGCTTGATTAGTGATGGTTCCTGAGAGATAAAGAATGAGAATGACACTTTGTGGGAAATCTTAAAGCATAGGCAGGCACACTGAAAAAGAATAATTGTGTGCAAGTGCTTTTTGCCATCTGCCTCGCAGAACATGAAATGCTGACAGATTTTGAAAAGAGATCTTCTCAGATTTCTTCTAGAGTGTGAAAGTTCATCTTAACACCTGACCTCCTGTTCTTCTTAAGTCCAATTTCCTTTGTAAGTAAACTTTTTCACATACCTCATTTTAAAAAAAAGTTTTGGGGCCACGGTTGAATTCTTTTATAGAAGCATTTGATAAAGATTGCGATAGTATGAACCTTTATGGGTTTCTTAATTTTTTCTTTGATTTTATAGAGAAATATAGAATCATGGAATAATGGACCTGGAAGGGAATCCACAAATCCAAATCAAAGTATATCTGATAGATGCTTGTTTCATTTTCTCTTGCATGTCTCTAGTGTTGGAGCACTCACCACCTTCTGAGGTAGTGTTCCATTGTTGTACTGCCCTAACAGTTAGGGTGTTTTTTCCCCTAATATTCAGCCAAAGTCTGGCTTCCTGTAACTTAAGCACATTGTTGCATATACTACACTGACTGAGAACAGATCTTGTCCCTCCTCTGTATTTTGTTGTTTTTTTTGTTTTTGTTCAGTCGCACAGTCGATTCCGACCCTTTGCGACCCCATGGACCACTGTCCTCCAGGCACTTCTGTCCTCCACCATCCGCCTCAACTTGCTCAGCTTTGTGCCCATTGTGTCTACAATACCATCTAGCCATCTCATTTGGGGCCGCCCCCTTCTTCTTTTGCCCTCGACCCTTCCAAGCATCAAGGCTATCTCAAGTGTATCCTCTCTTCTCATTTGATGTCCAAAGTACTTCAGCTTCATCTTTACTATTTGACCTTCTAAGGAGCAGGCAGGGTTGATTTCTTCTAAGATTGACCTATTTGTTATTCTCGGTGTCCAGTGTACTCTCAAAACTCTCCTCCAGCATCATATCACAAAGGCATCTATTCTTTTGCACTCAGCTTTCCTAATGGTCCAGCTCTCACAACCATACATTACCACTGGGAATACCATTGCTTTGATTATACGATTTTTGTTTGCAATGTGATGTCTCTACTTTTAATTATGTTCCCCAGGTTTCTCATAGCTTGCCTCCCAAGAATTAGTCGCCTTTTTATTTCATGGCTGCAATCACCATCTGCAGTGAGCTTTGATCCTAAGAAAGTAAAATCTGTCACTGCTTCTACTTCTTCCCCATCTATTTTCCAGGGACTGTTAGGGCCTGTTGCCATGATCTTGGTTTTCTTTATATTGAGTCTCAAGCCAGCATTTGCACTTTCTTCTTTCAACCTAATCAGGAGCTTTTTAAAGTCCTCCTCATTTTCTGCCATTAGGGTGGTATCAGTGGCGTCGCGTGGGGGGGGGGGGGGGCGGGGGGGGGGGGCGGATGCCCCGGGCAGCGGATTTCAGGGGGCGGCAAAATGTCCCCACCAGTTTGGCCTCCCTCTGCCTGGGGCCGGGCTTAGGAAGCAGGACTTCCCAGGCGGAGGGCGGCCGTTTTGCTGGCGAGCGCTGCTCGCCTCCGTCCACCTGGCTGGCCGTCGGGGGCGAGGAGGAGAAAAAGGGTTTTTTTTAAGGCGGACACAATTCAAGGAGGGGCCCCGCCCGCCCGGCTAGCCGTCGGGGGCTCTCCTGGAGGGCGGCCCACGTGCGCGCGCACGCTGCTCGCCTCCGCCCGCCCAGCCACCCACCCAGCTTGCCGTCAGACGGGGGCGCTCGTCGGGGGTGGGTGGCGCCGTGGCGGGGAGCCCCTGGCGGCTGGCTGGGCAGGAGGAGGTGGGTAGCGTGCGCGCGCACGCGGGCCGCCCGCCAGGAGAGCCCCCGAGTGGCGCCCTGGCGGCGGCGGCGGCGCCCTGGCGGCCAGCCGGCTCAGGCCCCGGCCCTCGCTCCCGCGCGGCCCTCCTCCGGGGGTGGGTAGCGCCCGCCGCCTCCGTCCTTTCCTCCCTCCCTTCGGCAGCTGTGCTCTTGCGCCCCGGGTAGCGCGCCCCCGGCTTGGCTCCGGAAGCCGAAGGGGCCGCCTCCTGCCGGCCAGGCGTTCGCGGTGGTGGTGGTGGTGGGACACGGCAGCGGCAGCCCCGAAGGTCGCCGCAGACACCCCCCCCTCCCTGCCGGGACGAGGCAAGAAGCGACGGCCAGCCGGGCGAGCGAGTTGCCGGAGGTGGAGGTGCGCTCGTTGGGGGTGGGTGACGGAGTGCCCCTGGAGGGCGAGTGGGCGGAGGTGTGTGGCGTGCGCGCGCGCAAGCGCGCGCGCGCCGCTGTTCAGCAGGGGGGCGCCTTCTGCCTGGGTCCGGGGGGGGCAGCAGCAGCGGGGAGCGGGGGGGCGGCGATTTTCTTCTTCGCCCCAGGCGGCTGAACACCGCGCGACGCCACTGGGTGGTATCATCTGCATATCTCAAATTGTTGATGTTTCTCCCAGCAATTTTGATCCGAAATTGTGATTCCTCCATCCCTGCATTGCACATTATGTGCTCTGTGTATAAGTTGAATAAGCAGGGTGACAAAATGCAGCCTTGTCTTACTCCTTTTCCTATTTCAAACCACTCTGTCCTTCCGTATTCTGTCCTAACTGTTACTTCTTGATTCATGTACAGGTAGACTTGTTTCTGATATTCCTTTGTTTTTTCCATGATCCAACGTATGTTGGCAATGTGGTCTCTAGTCCCCCTGCCTCTTCTGAACCCCGCCTGCACTTCTGATAATTCTCTCTCCACATACAGTTGCAGTCTATCCTGTATTATCTTGAGCATCACCTTGCTAGCATGTGGGATGAGCGCAATTGTTCGATAATTTGAACATTCTTTGGCATTACCCTTTTTTGGGGTTGGAACGTATACTGATCTTTTCCAATCTTGTGGCCATTGTTGTGTTTTCCAAATCTGCTGGCATATAGAATGCAATAATTTGATTCCATCATCTTTTAGGGCTTTGAAAAGTTCAACTTGGATACCATCATCTCCACTGGCTTTGTTGTTTGCAGTGCTTTTTAGGGCCTTTCTGACTTCACTCTCTAGGATATCTGGCTCAAGTTCAATTTCCTCATCATTTTTATTACGAGGAATGTTGAGGTCCTTTTTTTAGAGTTCCTCTGTGTACTCTTTCCATCTTTTCTTAATCTCTTCTGCATCAGCTATCTCCTTGCCGTCTTTGTCCCTTATCATGGTCATTTTTGCTTTAAACGTTCCCTTGATTTCCCCAATTTTTTTTAAAAATTGTCCTGCCTCTTGTGTTGTTTTCTTCTATTTCTTTGCACTGTTCATTTAGGTAGGTTTCCTTATCTCTCCTTGCTTTTCTTTGAAATTTTGTATTCAAGTAATTGTATTTTTTCCTTCCTCTTGGCATTTTGCGTCCCTTCTTTCCTCTGCTATTTTAAGAGCCTCATCGGACAACCACTTCGCTTTCTTACGCTTCTTTTCTTTTGGTATGGTTTTCCTTGCTGCCTCCTGCACGATGTCCTGCATCTCTGTCCATGATTCTTCTGGCACTCTGTCTATCTGGTCCAAGCCATTGAATCTGTTCCACACCTCCACTGTGTATTCCTTAGGGATGTTGTCTAGGTCATATCTGTCTGGCCTAATTGTTGTCCCAACAGCTTCATAGGGGCTGCCATTTTGTTTCTCAAATGCCTTTGGAGGTATTGGGGGCCATATCAAATGGTGCCACAGGCTGGATCCGGCTCACAGGCCTTGGTTGGGAACCCCTGCTGTAAAGAAATACTCAAAGACAGAGGCCCCAGTGATCAATAAGCACACAACTCTATTGCACATGAGATCCTGTCTTTTCTTTTTGGCTTATTTTCAGTGACTGACAGCTGGATTTCATCTTGTGTTAAAGAAGGCCACAAACAGAGCAGTCAAGTTCCTAGATTTACAGGTCCACCTTGACAGACTGTGGAACTCCCTTCCTTTCCAACAATCTCTCAAGGCTAATAACTTCTCCTTTGCTTGTCTAACAGCAGAAAAAAGGCTTTAATGTTATTCAAAACAGATGTTTGGCAACAGAATGGCTACTGAGAAAAAGGGCTTTGGCATAGGGCCCTGGTGGCTAACCTTGGCATTCCAGCTGTTCTTGGACTTCAATTAAGGTAAGGGTAAAGGTAATCCTTGCTCAAAAGCCAGTTGTATTCAACTCTAGGGTTCAGTGCTCATCTCTGTTTCAAAGCCGAAGAGCCATTGCTGTCTGCTTCTGCAGACATTTCTGTGGTCATGTGGCAGGAATGACTAGACACCAGAGCACATGGAATGCTGTTTACTTTCCCACCGAAATGGTCCCTAATTATCTACTTGCAATTTCTTGCTTTCGAAATGCTAGGTTGGCAGGAGCTGGGACAAAGATGGGAGCTCATTCCATCCTGCAGTACTCGGGAATTGAACTGCTGACCTCCCGCCTCTCAGTCAGCATCAGAAGTCCAAATCAGCACACCTGCTGATCAGGACTTCTGGGAATTGAAGTTCAAGCACAGCTGGAGTGCCAAGGTTCACCATCAGTGGCATAGGGTGTGGTACTTTTGTTTTTAATCAATGTTATCTCAAATTATATACAATTATATTACAATAAAATTAGTTTAAACGTTTCAACATATATATTTCATGTTTTTACCTGTAGCTTTTAAGCTCTTGTGGTGAGCTATGTTGAATTGTGGGAAATAATGGGATTTAAATAAATGAGTGAACAAGCAAAATATGTTGCTATAATGAAGAGCTCTAATAAGAGTATCACATTTTGCCATCCAGCCCTTGAGTCGATGTAAATGACTTTTTGATGGACTTGAGCAGGAAACATATACAGTACAGTTCTTTAGGGCAGTTCTTATTTTACTGTTTTGCAATGTCATCTCTACAGTTTTGCATCATTTTATCTGGGGTATTTTATTTGGATAAGCAGTTCTAAATTATGGAAGTTATCCAAACTGTCATGGGGTGCTGATATGTTTTAATTCAGCCACTATAGTTCTTGAATCTGTATCCTTCTTCCCTGTCCTAATCAACCAGAAGATTTACCGTATATGCTGGCGTATAAGACAACTGGGCATATAAGACGACCCCCCAACATTTCCACTCAAAATATAGAGTTTGTTATATACTCGGCGTATAAGACTACCCCCTCTTCCACACACCTTCCACACACCAAATAAAACATAAAAGAACATCAGATTTGATTTCAACATCTCCCTGTGGCTGGCACTAGTGTGCAAGTGCGCATGTGCAAGCTCTGCGTAGACAAGGGGCGGGGCGGAGCACCGCTGCTTCCCGCCGAGCAGAACGGGCCGGTCATGCCGAAAAGGCTGGCACCTCTGTCTCGCTGTTGATGCTCGCCTCAGCCACACTAGATACCGTGCGATACTGGATGGTATGTAGAATGAGGTGGGTGGGCGGCCATTGGGAGGACACTATGGGCACCAGGCGGGCATCGGGAGGCCACTATGGACACCGGGCGAGCATCGGGAGGCCACTATGGGCAGCTATGTCTATCCCAACTGAAGTGTACCCACCGTATAAGACGACCCCCCCCCAACTTGGAGACATGTTTTTCTCTTTTTTTTAATTTATTTTTTTATTTTAGGGTTTTTACAATATTAAAAATAAACTAACAAAACAATCTACAAAACATAAAAGAAACAATTACATACAAAAAAAGTAGTTCCCACGTACATCCTACAACGTTAAAAAAATGAGAAGAGGAAGAGAGAAGAAAAAAAATACATGTCAATATAATATAATGTAATCAAACGTTATTTTCTATACTTTTGCTATACTGTATATTTTCATCTTTATGTCCACTCTCCTCTTTAACCACCATATTACAACTTTAATATTTTGTACATGGTTCCTACCACCCAGTGCACTACAGTCCTTGAGTCTACCAGCCACTCCTTTTACAACTCATTCATTCTGCCAAAAATACATTGTATTCGGAGCAGGTTTTTCTCCTTTATTATTCATCAATGTGTGTTGCAAAAAAGGCTTCCAAATGTCCCAAAATCTATTTTGTTTTATTAACCACCTTTTTATATTTAATTCCCATGTAAATTTTTCATTTAATGCCATATCCCAAACATCAACATACCATTTACCAATTTCTAAATTCATATCACCTTTCCAATTTCTGGCTACTTGTTGTCTCGCCAATGTCAAAAAGATAGACAATAACTCTTTTATATTTTCCTCTAAATTCAAATCCTCTAAGTCCGTTAATAAAACTATTTTTTCATTCAACTTTAAACGGATATTTAAATTTTTTTCTAATTCTTGTTCCATTTTATGCCAGAAATTGGAAATAATTTTGCAATCCCACCACATATGTTAGTATGTCCCAATTTCCTGATGACACCTCCAACATTTTTTTGAATTGCTACTATTTATTTGATTTAACCGAACTGCCGTCATATACCATCGCCACAACATCTTGTAGTTGTGTTCTTTAACTTTTGTAGACAGATTTCGCATCATCCTACTTTTCCATTTTTTCTTCCAGTTCTTATCTGTAATAGTAATACTCAAGTCTGATTCCCACATTCTTTTAAGGGTATCCTGGGATTCATCCATGTTGTTTATCATTTTATATAATTTACTTACTATTCCTTTTATCCCCATTGAACCTCTTCTTATTTTATATACCATCTCCTCGAAGTCTGTCAACTGCCTTATTGGCTGTAATTTCATTTTATATTGTTTATTCCACTTATCCAACGTTAGTATCTGAAGCCAGTTCAATTTTAATTCCTTATAAATTTCTTTTTTGTTTTTTCATTCTCAATTCGATCAAACCAATCTTTTAATAAGATTATATCATATTTATACATAATATTTTTTATTAATTCTAAAGGTTGGAAAGCTAAATTGTTGGATGAGTGGATAAAAAAGTTTGGATTGAAAGATTCCTGGCGAGAATTGAAAGGGGAAGAACGAATTTATACATATTATTCCCAGGTTTATAATTCATATTCTAGGATTGACTATGTATTTGTAACACAAGATATATTGAAGGATTTAAATGATGTAGAAGTAGGAATTTTTAAGGAATCAGATCATGCCAAAGTAATGGTGGAATTACAATTTAAAATAAATAAAAGTAATATAAGAACTTGGAGGTATGATCCGAAATTATTTAAAGACAAGGGGATAAAAGATCAGATAATGAAAAATTGGGAAGAAATTTGGAAAATTAACGATAACAATGAAACAAATTTTAATGTAATTTGGGATGCAATGAAAGGAGTATTCAGGGGTGAGTGTATTAAATTTAAGAGTTTAAAAACAAACAATATAAAGATAGACAACTGGAGTTGGAAAAAGAGATTAAATTATTGCAAACTAAACACGCCAAAACAAAGGAGAAGAAGACCTTAGAAAGGATACAACTGTTACAGAAGGAGATAGCAGGAAGGGATATTGAAAAAATTAAAAGAGATTTAATTTATCTGAAAAGGGAATATTTTGAGTATAGTGATAAAAGTTCAAAAATGTTAGCAAAAGCAGTGAAAGAGAAGAAGGAAAAAGGGGAGATTGGAACTTTAATAAGGGAGGATATGAAAAGGTGCAATAAAACAGTAGAGAAACTTAACATAGTTAAAAATTTTATCAAAATTTGTACACAGATAAGAAAATAAATTTAAGGAAGTTAGAAAAATATCTACAAGAACACAAGGGGGAGAGTATAAAAGCAGAACATAGGGCTAAAATGGAAGAACAAATTACAGAGAAAGAGATATTAGATGTTATAAATAAATTGAAAATAGGGAAAACTCCAGGAGAAGATGGATTACCAGCGGAATTTTATAAAGAATTTAAACAAATTATTATTCCTAAATTAACCAGGCTATATAATTATATCTTGGAGGGGGGAGAATCTCCAAATTCATGGCTTAGATCTATCATAGTATTAATACCAAAATCAGGAAAAAATTTAGAATTGGTTGATTCATATCGTCCAATTTCTTTAATTAATCAAGATGCAAAGATTTTTACAGCAATTATGGCTAATAGGTTAAATAGTTTTCTGGGGGAATACAGTAATACCTCATATAACATTAGTATCGAATAACACTAAAATCGCATAACATTAAGGAATCTGGGGGGAAGAATTGCATCAGATAACATTAAGATCCTATGGGATGCTTCAGATAACAACCGCTAAAGCCTGTGTGGTTACAATGTATCTCTATGGATCCCATAGGATTTTAACATGCATCAGATAACACTAAAAATCATATAACACCAAGACTTGTGGAACCAGGTTTTACCGTTATATGAGGTTTTACTGTATATACATACAGATCAGGCAGGTTTTTTAAAGGAAAGATATATGTCTGATTTAATAAGAAGGGTGTTAAATTTGTTACAAATAAACAAGAGAAAAGAAGGTAAAATAGGATTATTATCTTTAGGCATTTTTAAAGCTTTTGATTCTTTACAATGGGTCACTATTAAGGAAATAATTAAAAAAGTAGAATTTGGGGAAAAATTTAAAAATGTAGTTAATCAACTTTATAAAAGTAGTTATGCCAAGGTAAGAGTAAATGACTCATTTACAGAAGATATTGAAATTAAAGCAGGAATGAGACAAGGATGTCCTCTTTCCCCCATTTTGTTTATAATGGCTATGGAATTATTGGCTAGAGCTATAAGGAGTGATACGAACATAGAAGGGATAAATGGAATAAAAATAAGTTTGTATGCAGATGATACTTTAATTATAATGAAAGATCCTATAAAAAATATGGAAAAGATACAAGATCATTTGCAAAAATTTGAAGAGATAACAGGCCTGAGAATAAATTGGGGGAAATCAGAAGCAATCTTTAGTAAATTAAATAAGGAAGAGATAGGGAGAATTAAGGAAAAATTTAAAATTCAAATTAGGAAAAGTATAAAGTATTTAGGAGTTAACATTGCTGACAATGTAGAGGATTTGAAGAAACTAAACTATGATAAAGTGAAAGAGGAAATTAAGAAGAAAATTGTTCGATATAGGGTATTGAAGACTTCCTGGTTTGGTAGAATAGCAATTTGTAAAATGAGTTTATTACCCAAGATTAACTTTTTATTTGAAGTCCTTCCAATTAAACAATCTGAAAAAGAATTAGGAGTTTTTCAAAATCTATTGAATGAATATTGTAATGGAGGGAAAAGAGCAAGAATACCTAAAAGCCTATGGTATAAACCGCAGAAAGAGGGTGGTTTGGGATTACCTAATATTAAATCGTATTACAGGGCGTTCCAAATTAAAGGCTTGGTAAAACTTTTAACGATAGAGGACCTTATATGGAGGGAGATAGAAATGAAAGATAGTAATGTGTGTGCAAATGGAGAATTTTTGGAAAATACAGTTTTTGATTTAAAACCAAGAAATAATGTCCTAAAATCTATGATAAATGTATGGATAAAGTTGAAAAATAAATTGGCACCAAACACCTCTCCAATATTAGAGTTGCAAGATCTTAAAACATTTCCAGTTAAAAATGGAGGCATGTTTTTCAGGGGGGGAAAGTAGTCTTATACGCCAGCATATACTGTACCTCTATTCGGAAGGCCTGTCAAGGCCTTGTCAAGAGTTCCTCCTCCCTATAGATTATCTTCTCTTTTAGCTAGTGTGATATTCAAACTAGACATGTCTACATCCATGATTTAAAGTTTGCAGTGTGTCCTAAAAAGAGATGAAATAGGAAATTTTGCTTTGAGCATATGTATGTGAAATACATGGGGTTTTCCTTTCTTCGATTTTTAAAAAAAGCACATCAACTGTGCTGTGGAAATGAAAACCTGAACAAATAAGTATAAGCCAAGAATCAGGTTTTTTTTTAAATGACAGAGCTTGCTTAAACCCCTGAAAAGTAGGGTTTAAATAAATATAGCATAGCCATAACTGGGTGGAAGCTGATATATCAAGGATTTAGAATGGTTAGGAACTGGAATGAAATGTTACTACATCTGGCCAATAAAACGTGGGTTTCTTCACAGTATTATCTGCATAATGACTTTAATAAACATGCTACAGTGAATCAGACCCATCAATACTAAAAAATATGTTTGACATTCAATTTTTTCAAGCATCTTTTCTTCCATCTGTGTGCTGTTAGAACGACTAATAGGCATATAAAATGAAGTCTGACTGATTATCAGTGGGTTCCTTACAGTTCGTTGTACGCACCAGTTGTCACTGATATTTCAAAACTAAATTGACAGGATTCAACATCCAATTTATTTTCAAGAAGTAGCAGTCACATAATGGGCACAAAAATGTGGTTAATCACAATACTACATGGCACTTGAAAGTTAAGAGCTTCATTTATTGCACACAAGATTTTGGTCAAGGGGGAAAAATCCTTATGGGCATTTCAGAAAATGCTTTTCTTTACAGAAAAAAAGCAATTGAATACATGCAGTAATTAAACAAAGAGATAAACAACTATATGACTGGTGGATTTAGACATTTTACTGTGTAGCAGTATATGTAAAGCATTATTAAACATTTTACTTCCATTTTGCAAAACAGTAACAGTTGTTTGGTCTTGATCACAGCCAGTGCTGGGACTTGAGATTTGATCAGTGTTTCTGTGGTCTTTTTGCTGTGTCTTCTTGGCTCCCTCCCATCTTTGATGTTCTGTATCAGCTCATTCCTTATCAGGACACCTGTATGGGGCTGCAGAGCCTTGTTAGCTGGAAGACTGGCAACTCAGCAGTTCAAGACCTGGGTACTACATGATGGACTGAATGCCCGTCTCTGTCTCAGTTCTTGGGGACATGAAAGGAGCCTAATTTGGGCATCCCTTGAGTGGAGTTTCTGCCGCGAAAATCCTTTCAACCCAGAATAATTTCTGACATGAAATTATTATTATAGGACACACAGTAATAGGCAGCTAAAAATATTTACTGCCACACCATGGGTGGAGCCAATGTCATGGGTGGAGATAACATCATGGGCGGAGCCAATGTCATGGGCGGAGCCAATGTCATGGGTGATCTAGTCATGCCTGCCATATGGCCATGTATATATTTGCAAACACAGGCAGCGCTGGCTCCTTAGCTGTAAATGGAGATGAGGACTGCACCCTAGAGTCAGATATGACTGGCTTTTGAGCAAGGAAGACCTTGAACCACTTGCAGGGACAAAACCTGATGTCAAATTTGAATACCAGTCTGGGATCTTCTGTTATTAGGTAAATGTTGCCCTTGCTCGAAAGCCAGTCGTTACCAACTCAAAGGTTCAGTGCTCATTTCTGTTTATAGCCAAAGAGCCAGTGGACTCAATCCACAAAAGCTTGGCCCGCCCTAGCTGGCCTTGCCCTGTCAGGCGGAGTCCTCCTTGCCCCCCCGGGCCTGGGGGAAAAGGAGGAAGAGGGAGCCGCCTGACAGGGCTGTGCCAAGCTGCTGCCACCGCCGCTTTAATGCTCCTGCCTCCCCCCATGGGCCGGGGGGGGGGGAGGAAGAGGGAACTGTCCGACATGGCCAGGCTAGACCAAGCTGCTGCTGCCACCACTTGAGCGCTCCTGCTTCCCCCTCCCCGTGTGCCCGGGCACACCATGCCCGGGGCCATGGGCAGTGGGCAAGCAGGAGCATTCAAGTAGTGGCAACTTGGCCCGGCCTGACCATGTTGGGTGGCTTCCAAAGTTCCAATCCTCTTCCTCCTTGCCTCCCGAGTAGGGAAGTGGTCATGGCTGGCCAAGTGGGTGTGACCTCTGTGGAATTTTGCTACTGGTACGGCCAGACCCGGAGCAGAGCACCACTGAGGACCCCTGTGAAATACATCTTATAAAAACATTGCATTCTCTCCTTTATTTCTACTGCTAACCTTGTGAAAGTAGACAGTCCTGTAGCCATCTTAGATGAGGCCTGAATTACTGGAGGATTACAGACTGCAATGAAAGAAAACTGTTGCTAGGCAACAGAACCATCCATTAACTACAGACATAAATTCATTCCTAACTGGGGCTAAAGGTTGACTCAGCCTTCCGAGGTTGGTAAAATGAGTCTCCAGCATGTTGGGGACAAAATGCTAATTAAATTGTGAACCACCCAGATAATGCACTAAGTGTTATGGGGCAGTATATAAGTGTGCAATTGTTATTTCTCCTCTTACTCTGAGATTTGCCTAAACCAGGGGTGCCCAAATTATGGCCCGGGGGCCAGACCCAGCCCCTGATGCCAATTCATCTGACCCACAAAGCCCTTGTCACTCCCGGAAGTGGAAGTAAAACATGCCCATATGGGAGCAACGAGGGCTTCATGGGCTGGATGAATTGGTGTTGGGGGCTGGATCCAACCCCTGTGCCATATTGACCAGCCCCCTGAACCACGTGATCAGCCCATGGCCCAAAACATTTGGGCACACCTGGCCTAAACTAATGAAGTGTTATAGAGGATATGGAAGGGGGAAAAGAAAATAAGGGAAGCATTTTTGGTCATTTTTGGGATTTCAAAGCTTACTGCAGCTGTTTCTTTCTCACCAAAGTTTTAAACCAGGATAAAGGGGAGAGGAGAGATAGAATATTGGGTGAAAAGGGTTTCATTTTGGTAAAGGTTTCAATGTAGTAATGTTACAATTGTAAATGTCTCCTTTCAACAAAACCATGACTAAATTAGATTTTTGCCATACTAAGTATTAACTTAAATTTTGGTCATTTTTTTGACCTGCCAATATTTGGTGATATAAATAAAATAAAATAAAAGTTTTATAGTTGCCCTGTTGTAGCAGCTAAGCCTACTTAACTTCAGAATAGAACAACATTCCCATATTAGAACTGCATGATTGTTGAGCTTCTGATATTGTGTAGCAGAGCAAATTAACATTCTATAAAGCAATTCTAAAACTGAGCCAGCTCCCCCCCCCCCCCAAAAAAAAAAAAATCATTTTTAAACTGGGCTGCTGGTTGTCACCAAATTTGTCATAGTTATAGCAGTCCTTTCTTGTTCTGTGACGACTTGCAGATGTTTGGACAAAGGGGCACCTGCCCTACAGGGCAGTGGTGGGCTTAAAAAAAATTACTACCGTACTGTGGGTGTTGTATGGGAGGTGTGGCCATGGGGAAGTCCTGTGTTCCACCCAAATTAGGACTACTTTATTTGAAAACTTGGATGGGCAGGGCCAGCCAATATTTCTGCTACCAGTTCTGGAAAACTGCTGTGAACTTGCTGATGCCCACCACTGCCACAGGGGGACTTCAATTCAAAGAAGCCCAAGTTAGTACATTGGCTGATCAGTGCTTTGGGGAACTGAAGTCAAAAAACCAAAGGTTGGCAAACACTGCTATAGACTGTCTTGACTGCTGACATTGGTGTCCTCAACATTCAGGCAGCCTTTGCTAGGAAAAGCTTGCCATTCTTTTTCCTGCTGGCAACATGGACACAATATTGTGCAGCAACATCTAGCAGTTTCTTTGAGTTTTGAATCATGGATACAGAGGCATGACATCCCACACTTGAAAAAGTGAACGTGACAAAACAGAATGTTAGATTTAGTTGTTAACACACACATGACTTAATGTAAGGCCTCAGGAGTATTCAGTCATCTTCTCTCCCTCCTTATTCTAATAAGGAACAGGAACTCTGCTATATATTCCTAACAGCATTCTCATTCATTCTACTCACTATGAAGAAAGTAGACCTACTTGTGTATTTAAACAAAACCTTTCTTTAGAATAAATCAACAGTTCTGTATGAACTATCAGTGAGACGATGATCATAGCTCAGTCTGAAAAGACAGAAGAAAGGCTGTGCAATACAGGATTTTAGGGGGAATATATTCATTCCAAATAAATTAATATGAGTTTAAAAAACCACAATCACCTGATCATAACACATATGCCAAAAAAGAAACTATGTTGGATGGGAAATACAAATCACTGCACCAGCAAGCATTTTGTTTATTTATTTTATTTATTTAGTCGTATAGCTGCCCCAATCCACGTGTGACTCTGGGCATTTTGCCCATATTGTGTGCTGATACCTTGGCACAAACAGTTATTAAATTGCTATATAATTATTCAAAAATATTAAAGCCAAAATTACACCTAGAGTTTGATGGGATATGTATCAGATTTAGGTTACTTGCTGTGAAAGTGTTGAATGGTTCCAAATCCCTCAACATTTCCACCAGTTTTAAAAACAATACATGGCATTGTTAGCATTTCAAACAATGCCTCAAAAGGAATGAACATGTTTGTATTTCAAAGAAAGGAATTATGCCAAAGTCACCTTAGTTTCATCCACCTTATTCACAACCTTCGCTGCTGATTTCTTGACTATAGCAGGATTAGTCAATCAAAGTGAAATATGGAGAGCAGAAATAAACATGAGATTGCCTTATTTATCATTTCCTCTGTAGATGGCTTTTAACCAAGCTTGGTTCTGTCATTCCCTTGTTTCAGGCTGTGGATTGTGAAAAGTTTGTTGTTCTCACCACCCATGCTTTAGGTGGAGGCTCAAGGCTCAACAGAGTGGTTCCCTGTTTCCAAAGATGAAAGTCTATCACATCCCAGGGATCTCGGTTCTGCTCAATACATCGGATGGAGAGTTGCCACTTCAATGTGCCATCACTTTTTGCCACCCATTGGTCCAAACATCCCCTTGCCACGCCATCCTGTACAAAAGAAGCCACCGTTAACACCACACCAAGAGCCAGAACTGACTTTTAAGGAGACAAAAGCCAAACATCTGTCTTTAAGGTAGTAGTCTCTTGTGTCTTGGTGCTGCTTATATAGTTTTGCTACATGTTTTGCTTCGATTTTCCTTTAATCTTTCCTGCTTCTATCATTCCTATGTCAAAAAGATTTTTTTAAAAAAATGTGTGGAAAGAAAGTAATCTTACTGCATCAGATCTTTGAAATGTCTACTTTGCATCAAGACTGACAACAGTGTTGCTGAGTTTGAAAATAAGCCTGATAACAGGGGGAAATCAGGTGTGGCCAAGTCATGTGTGTGACACTTTTTGAATTCCATTTGAGTTAAGTGTAGGCCAGCTCCCAGAAAAAGCAAACGATAATAAAAATAAAATAATAGTGTACAGTGCGCTTAGATGAAATTTTCATAGCCCAACTGTGCTCTCTCTCTAGAAAAGTCTAAACATATTATGGTGTGTTTTCACTTAGCTGTTCTAGAGGGAGACTCTGTGCTAGTGACTCTTCGCATTCTGCCTAGCTGCACTTAGATTTGAGAGATTTGTGAGCATCATATGAAAGTTCAACCTAATCTAAGTGCTTCTTAATAATTTTTCCCATTTGTCTGTGTCATTTCCTGCTCTTTCTATTTCTCTGCTGCTCATTTACCTTTTGCTTCTCTGGTATGCTCTGCTATTGTCTTTCCAACATCCAGTACAGTAAAACCTCATATAACACTAAAACCTGGTTCCACAAGTCTTGGTGTTATATGATTTTTAGTGTTATCTGATCCTCTATGACCTTGGTCTGCAAATAGTGGCTCTCCAGGTGTTTTGGACTTCAATTCCCAGAAGCCTCGATCAACAGTAGTGCTGACTTGGGCTTCTGGGAATTGAAGTCCAAAACACCTGGAGAGCCACTATTTGCAGACCACTGCTCTATGAGATCCATAGAGATACATTGTAACCACACAGGCTTTAGCGGTTGTTATCTGAAGCATCCCATAGGATCTTAATGTTATCTGATGCAATTCTTCCCCCCAGATTCCTTAATGTTATGCGATTTTAGTGTTATTCGATACTAATGTTATATGAGGTATTACTGTATTTAAATTTACATTGCAGGTTCTTCAGCAAAGGGATCTTTTGCTTACATTACTTTGTAGAGTGAAATGTATAATGTTAGCACTATACTGTACATCCTAAACATAATAATATAGGCTGTTAAATTCACTGTCTTAATATAGGCATATTACTAGATTACCATACCTCAGGGTACTACTGTATGTTAAATCATATTGAGATTTCTCCTATCATTTGCAAATTAAGATGAATGCACATTGTCACATATGTGGAGGGAAATGGTCAGAATTCTATTAGCTACACTGTCAGTGTAACTGAACGGCATAAGTCCCAATGGCAAATTGGCTATAAACGGAAATGAGCACTGAACCCTAGAGTTGGATATGACTGGCTTTCAAGCAAGGGTGACCTTTACTTTTACCTAATAAATCTGCAGAGATATTTACTGTTCCACACAGAGTTACATAGCACAGCAAATGCCTACACTGAGTTCTAAACTTGTAGCAATTTGCCCCAGAGATTTACACTGATTGAATTACATCTGTGTAAAAATATAACAGGATTCTGTCCAGTGTATCAAAATGGTGTGTTGGTTGTAAAAATGTGGTTGCCTTACCACAATTGTATGTAAGTAAGCTTTGTTTATATTCATCAGTATTCTCCAAAGTTAGTCTTGCGGTGCTATACAAAATATGGGTGGATCTCCAAGATGTTAATGGTTCTAGTACTCATCAGTTCTAACAAACAGAGGTAATGATGACGGAGAATAGGAGTCGTAATCCAACAGCATCCGGAGGGGCACATATTTCTTGTTTTTGCACAGCTGAGTTTAAGGGCCAAAATGCATGTGGCTCCAAGCCATTTCTGGTTTTACTTTCAATTTTGTTTGATTTAATTGTAAACAAATACCACTGCAGAGTCTCAAATCTGAAGGAAGACACTCCGAGAAGGTATTTGGAAGATCTTTTACATTTTCATTGTAACTTCTTTACTAAAGACTACCTTGAACTACTTTTTTCTTGAATATGGAGAATACAGTATATGGTTCTTCCTAAATTAATGTTTAATAGAAGGCAGATGATAGTCAGGGTAGGAAACCAGGTGTTTCTGGAGTTCGGTTCCACAAAACAGAGATCTTCTGATTCAGTTTTGTGACACTGTGACTAGATTTTTTTGTTGGGAAAGTAAAAAGAGGGAAAAATCAATCAGGAAAAATACATGTGACTGAGCATTGCCCATAGTTTTTAAAGGGTATGTTTCATTTGGAGATGAAACTAGTAGAGAAAATCGGCATTTTTCTAATATCTGTTCCTTTACTGATGTGAAACCAAGCACATTTTACAGTAGTGCAAAATCAATGACACAGCAAGAGGAAATTAATCCCAAACACAAAACAACAGGATAGCTGGAGTACAGTGATTTAGCCTGTATGTTTTCCCGTATTGAAATATTCAGTGCTGCTCTCCTTCTCTCTATTTCCCCATTTCTGTTTAATCTCTCTCTCTACCCCCAATACTCAGGTAATCAGAATAGTATCCTGTCCCCCCCCCCCCCCCGGCATGGCTGAGTTTAGCCCACATTCTGGCGATCTGAAGTAGTCCAGTGTTCAGTTTAACGTGGGGATTTAAATCCCTGCTTGGCTCATCCTTGCCAAACCACAAGATAAGGAACTACAAAAGTATTGTAGTAGGACAGTGATGGCGAACCTTGGCACTCCAGCTATTCTTGAACTTTAATTCTCAAAAGCCCAAGTCAGCACTTCTGCTGATTAGGGCTTCTAGGAACTGAAGTTCAAGAACAGTTGGAGTGCCAAGGTTCACCATCACTGTAGTAGGGCAAGGTATTTTGTAATTTTGTAGAGCTCTGGTCAAGAGAAGAAAACCAGAGCTTTTTTTTAACAGATGAAGCAAAATTGTGTAAATAACAAACATAATTAGTGTCTTAACAAGAATATCATAAATTACAGAAAATGACGGTGGCAGCTGTTTTGTTGCTTAACATTTTAAGGATTAGAACCACGTGAGAAGGATGTGGCTGTTTTTTTTGTGAACAATCAATTGATCATTTGTGTTAGCTGTTAGCATATGCTTGCTTTTTAAGAAGAAATGACACAGGGGCAGTTTGTGTAAGTTATAAAGACCTTGAATGAAGAAAGCAGCAGTCCTTGTTTCATTCTTGATTGGAAGTGAGGAATCTTGTGGGATTCTTAATTTTCTTCTTCAAAATCCCTCTTCATGTTGAGACAGACTAAATCACAGAGAACAAAGGATTAAGCAAGTAGAGTAATACCTCGGATAACACTAAGACTTGGTTCCACAAGTCTTGATGTTATCCGATTTTTAGTGTTATCCGATGCATTTTAAAATCCTATGGGATGTATTGGATAACGTTAAAGCTCCATAGAGATACATTGTAACCGCACAGGCTTTAGCGGTTGTTATCCGATCCATCCCATAGGACCTTAACGTTATTCGATCCAATTCTCCTCCCCAGATTGCTTAACGTTATACGATTTTAGCGTTATCCAAGGTAAACGTTATCCGAGGTATTACTGTATTCTTCATATTCCTAGTATAATGCCTTAAGTTCTGTCAATAAGGTATTCAGTACGCTAGCTGCATGCATGGAACAGCACAATCAAGAGAATGTAGGGAAAATTGGATCATACTGTATGTTTTTAACTACAGTGGTACTTTAAGTTTGTGAAATTAACGCGTCCCCTAAGACATTTCGTATTACAGAAAAATTGTAATTCGAAACACAATTCAGAACACAATGCATTACCAGAATGGCCCTGAGAGGCCACTGTATACCATGTAATTTATAGGGAAGTGTCTTCATATCTTGAAAAAAAAAATGTAACTCAAGGCATTATTTTTCATTTGTACCACGAAAATTTCGTAACATGAAAATGAGGCAGTTGTAACTCAAGGTACCACCATATATAGGTACTGCAGAATATGTAACAATAACAGCTAGCATTTCTGGAACTTTTAAAAATGTTTCAGACCATTTCACAGCATTTCAGTAATTCTTTCAATAGTTCTGTGAAGGTAGGACAGTCATTATTCTCAGATCAAAAACAGAAAGTTGAGGCTGAGAGATAATGGCCACGTTGTTAAATTAGGACAGAAAGAAGATTTAAACCAGGCACTTTCTAATTCATCCCTTAGCTCCTCTGTTTTGCGACATCTGAAATATGCCCTTTGTTTGTGCTGCCACATTTTGGCATTTGGATCATAAAAGCATGGAGTGAAAAATGGATGCAGATTTTCACATCAGAGAGAAAAGGGCACTATGGCCCAAGGGTTTTTAAAAAATATCTTTATAGCTATAAATATTCTGGATAGCTTTGCTTTCCTGATCCACATGAGATGCCAGATAGATCAAAAGTGAATAGGAAGGAGGAGATAGTTAAATTAAAATTAAAATTTCCTGGAGTCAGATAAATAATACATGGTAAACAGCAGAGCATATGTGCATATGTATACATATTCATAATTTCTTTTGTTCCTTGGGGAAGTTCCTTTTTATGAGCTGATTTTTTGGGGATTTGGAAAGTTGTAGTTAAAAAATTCTTTTAGTCTCTATTCACTCATAGCCACCCAATCACACAGACTCATTTTCACTGGTTTTTTCAATAAAGCAGGAATGGCAAACATTTGACCTTGGGAGAGCTTATCGGATGGCCTACCAAGCTCTGAGAGAATATTGAGGACTTCTTTTCACCCTGTTCTAGAGCAGGGGTTCCTAACCTAAGGCCTGCAGGCTGGATCTGGCCTCCAGTGCCATTTAATGTTCTGGGAGACATGTACAGTAGAAAGTCCAGAGTATTGCGATATGGCATGAAGTGCTGGAAAGAGAAAAAGAAAGGAGAATATCTGAATGTAGGATCCCCAGATACAGTCAAACCTAAAGATACGAAATTAATTCGTTCCTTGGTTGTTGGGTTTTTTTTTTTTTTGTTATCCTGAAAAAATAACATCTTGAAACACAGTGAAAACACTGCATTACCAGAAGTGGCCACTATAAGCCCCTGTATACTTTTTCATATCTTGAAAAAATCCAATTAAAAATCATATCTTGAAAAAATATCCAGAGATTTCTTTTCTTATTGCAAGTTTTTCATAAGTCAAGCCGTTCGTATGTTGAGGTTTGACTGTACTATGCAAGAAGGGAAACGATTTTTCCTGGACTGGTAATGAATGAGTGGATGTTCCCAGTTACATCTTGGACCTTGGGCATGACATGTGGATAAGAACTGATGGTAACATCTTAAGGACACAATGGTTGTGACAGCTGCTAGGGGTGATGGCCATGCCAAGATAAGCATTTGACACATGCATATAAATCACTTTATCATGGAAATTGTACCACATAGAGTTATCATGCCAGTATGATCAATGAGCTTGATGGCATGCTACTACTGTATTCCTCTATATGTGAATGGGCAGCCTAATGCAGCAAATGGATATGCATATCATGGAGCACAAGTGGAAAACCTATGCAGCCAGAATTCCTCCCTTCCCACCATCGCTTCTGTTAAAATCTGTTTTATCTCTGAGAAAACAAAGGAACAGCAAGTTGTATTCACATCAGTGAAAATTGTGGGTCTGGAAGGAATTGTCTCTTATCAATTCCTTATTATCTATTAAGTTTAGTAACAGCTTTCCCCATCTTCTTTTATCCTATTCATTTGTCCATTGTGACCAAATTGAGTGGAAGTTTATGGTTATTCATAGCACAAACAGTATAGCATGTATGTGAATAGATAGAATTGTAAACGTTATTGATGAAACACCCTTTTTAGTTATCCAAATATCATTCAAGGACATTATTTTCAAAGCCAACTGTGTATAGCAGACCAGAGTTCTAAGTGGAACAAAGCTCATATCGTTCAAAGTTTGCTCACCGATACACAGAAATATATCACTTGTCATTGGATACAGTCCAAAACCTTCTAATGTCAATGGATTTAATGCAGAGGGATTAAATGTGGGTAGCAGTCTAGTTTGTTATGCCAATTGTGCTGGGAAAAGTGACAAATCTGAGAGGTGGACATTGTTATGATTGGGTTTTACACTTAGAGTTTTTAATATGTATATGTACAGTTGTGCCTCGCTTAAAGAGCATAATCCGTTCCACAGGATTGCTCTTTAAGCGAGTTTTCTCTTTAAGCGAAACACGATTGTAAATGACCAATTGTGGGGGGTACTGCAAACCCCAATTTATTTGTTAAGCGAGTTTTTGGTTGGTTTTATTTGTTAGGCGAAGCGAACATTCAGATAAAATTCTGCTCTTTAAGCGAGTTACTCTTTAAGCAAAACGCTCTTTATGCGAGGTTTGACTGTATATGTATATGTACATGTATATGCATATGTATATGTATATGTATATGTATATGTATATGTATATGTATATGTATATGTATATGTATATGTATATGTATATGTATATGTATATGTATATGTATATACTGTACAGAGAGAGAGAGAGAGGAACCTCATATAGGTACAACAGTTGCCCCGTATAGCAATGAAATCGCATAACAATTAGGTTTTTTTGGGGGAATGGTGTCCCACATAACAATTTTCCCTAAAATAGTACAACAATGGGAAAAACCAATAAGCGAAAAAAAATTGTACAATGGATCCCATAGGGCAAGGCGTCCAACCTTACAAAACTGAATCCGGGATAGTGGGGCGGGGCCAACGTCATGACATCATGGGCGGGGCCAACGTCACGACGTCATGACGTCATGGGCGGGGCCAAAAAATAAAGGAGCAAAAAATGGCTCCAATAAACTGTGCATGCTGCGCAGAAACTCAATCTGATGCATTGCGCATGCATCAGATTGAGTTTCTGCGCATGCACAGTTTATTGGAAAATAAGCCATGTGCCGATTTTCTAAAAATATAAGCCACCCCCCGAAAATAAGGCATGTGTTATGAAAAAACACAGCCACCCCACTGCCTGCTCGGACACAGAGAATACACCCCCCAACTGAACTCTGCTTACCTTCAAGCTCTGCTTATTTTCTCTCCCGACTAACAGCTGATGAGACTAAAGAGGCTTTTTTTTAACTACAAGAAGGAAGGGGGGAAAACTCAGTGATTTGATTGGCTCTCTATGTCAGCTGACATAGAGAGCCAATCATATCACTGAATAGGGGAAACACCTATTCAGCGATATGATTGGCTCTCTATGTCAGCTGACATAGAGAGCCAATCAAATCACTGAGTTTTTCCCCCTTCCTTCTTGTAGTTAAAAAAAATAGGGGAAACACCTATTCAGCGATATGATTGGCTCTCTATGTCAGCTGACATAGAGAGCCAATCAAATCACTGAGTTTTCCCCCCTTCCTTCTTGTAGTTAAAAAAAAGCCTCTTTAGTCTCATCAGCTGTTAGTCGGGAGAGAAAATAAGCAGAGCTTGAAGGTAAGCAGAGTTCAGTTGGGGGGTGTATTCTCTGTGTCCGAGCAGGCAGTGGGGTGGCTGTGTTTTTTCATAACACATGCCTTATTTTCGGGGGGTGGCTTATATTTTTAGAAAATCGGCACATGGCTTATTTTCCAATAAACTGTGCATGCGCAGAAACTCAATCTGATGCATGCGCAATGCATCAGATTGAGTTTCTGTGCAGCATGCACAGTTTATTGGAGCCATTTTTTGCTCCTTTTTTAAAAAAATGCCTGCTGCTGAAGAGAAATCGGGACAGCCGGGACGTCATGGGGGAATTCCGTGACCATTTTCCTAAAAAATGGTAACTCGGGATTCCCCCTCTTAAATCGGGACTGTCCCTGAGAATCCGTGACGGTTGGCCACTATACCATAGGGAGAATCACCATACGATGCATGCATCGTATAAGAATTGTTTCGTATAACTATGAGCCCCACTATGACTCATTAACAAGGGCTGGACTCAATGACCAGTAGAGACCCTTTCTGCTGTGCACTTGTAAGATTATAATGTGTGATAATGTTTGTTTCTGGAAGATACTTTTATAATAAATGATGGTGTTTTAGCTTACATTTTTAAAGAAGCTATAAAAGGAGTATGACCCATTTTGAGGATAGGACTCAGTATCTTCAATAGCTCTTGTAAAGGTCAGGCTAAAGCCCAGACTGGATTCACTTCCCCACTGACATTCTTGGAACCACTGCCTCCAATAATCAAGCAAAAGATGTCCATGTCTTTGTCTATTGCAGAGGTGGTGAACCTATGGCACGCTTGCCAGAGGGGATAACCAAAGCCCTCTCTGTGGACATGAATGCTGTCACCCCAGCACAGAGTTCGCCCTGCCCCTCTGCTCAGGAGCCCAATGGGAGCACTTCCTCCCTCCCCCAGCACAGAGTTTGCCCCGCCCCACAGTTTGGGCACTCAGTCTCTAAAGGGTTTGCCACCACTGGCCTATTGGAAGTGTATTTTGTCTATGCTCTTGGACAGTTCTGCCTAAGAGCTCTGCTTTCCTTTCTGCCCAGTATCCTTGCTTGTCAAATGAAGTTGTTGATTTTTTACAGCACTGCTCCTCACTTAGAACTATAGAACTGGAAGTGACCCAGTGGGTCATCAAGTCCAAACATCTGCCAAGGCAGAAAATCCATAGCAAAAGCATTACTGATGGATCTTCATCTAACCTCTGTTAAAAAACTTCCAGTCAAGGAGAACCTCCCACCCTCCCACACAGATAGAGCTATACATAGTTTCTTATTGAAAATCTGGTCATTCATCTGCCCAGATGTATATGGCTTATAAATACTGCAGTTATTGAGAAAAATTATCAACATACGAGATGTGTGAAGGCCATTGCTCACATGTTCTGGAAAGATCTGCCTTTACTCAATCTGGCTTCCAATCCTTGATATTATAATGCCTAATAGGCAATCTGTTTAATTTGATGGCTATGCTTGGATTATATTTTTCCTTGAATTGCAAATACTGTACAGTAATTGAATGTGTCTCTTGAAGAGAAATCACAATTTAAAAATACAGTCTTATGTTACTTTTATGAAATAGGAATGATTTTACACATTCCCTTTCTCTCTCCCCTTCTGATATTTTAATCACATTTTGCCACTGTTAATGAAGACAGGTATTACATCAGAATTATACCTAAAATCTACATTTTCAGAGATGTTCAGTTTCTATTTTGCCTGATGAATTGTTTCTCAGAAGATCTGGCTCTATGTGAACTGATGAGGAAGTGTTGAGGCCGACTCAGGCCTTTTCCAAGATGAGTTCTAATTTGGGAACTTTTATGATTGACTGGAGTGGATTAGAAGTTAAGACATTGAACCTGATGACTGGAAAGTTGTCAGGTCATCAGTTCTTGCTCAAAAGCCAGTTGTATCCAACTCTAGGGTGCAATGCTCATCTCTGTTTACAACAAAGAGCCAGCACTGTCTGTGTCTGCAGTCGTTTCCATGGACATGTGGCAGGCATGACTAAACACCAGAGTGCACGGAATGCTGTTTACCTTTCTACTGAAGTGGTACCTATTTATCTACTTGTAATTTCTTGCTTTCAAACTGCTAGGTTGGCAGGAGCTGGGACAGAGACGGGTCTTGAACTGCTGACCTGCCGACCTTCCAGTCATCAAGTTCAGTGTCTTAACCACCACAGTCCCTATAAGACTTGATAGCCATTAAAATGGAGGACACCTGCAAAAAGAGGGTTGTCCTTTGGCAGCTGTTCAAATAGGGGACTGGCCTCCCTAGAAGTGGCCAGGTGGCCAGCCTATCTCAATGTGGAATCTGGGGAAGCAAGGTCTAGTCAGGGAGGGTGCCTCGCCCCAAAATGGTAAGAGATGTGGTTCCCTGTTTGGATCATGATGTCTGCTGTAGTCTTATCCATGATGTGATTTTTTTTAAAAAAACTTTTTTCAAGTAAAATAGAATTGCAGTTTAAATGTCTCCCAGCTTTCTCCTTGTCCTTTGCTGAACTCTCTTTCTTGTTCTCTCTGTGAACGTCAGCTATTTTTTTAAAAATGGGAGAAGCAACAGTCACCTTCTTCACTTCTAAAGTGAAGTGGCTTTTCAAAGCATTCCTTCATTCCAATGACATGTCAGCATTACCAATTTCCAGCTGAAATGCTCAGTATATCGTAGCTCCTCTGCTGCACTTTGGCACTCTATTACTTGTCTCCTCTTTTCAAAGTCATGCTAATCCATTGCTTTTTGCTAAGAGAGCAAAGTAGCATCAAGCACTAACCATGTATCTTTAATAATTGTCATATTCATTTATCTTCCCGAACAGCCTCCATATCCCTCTCCAGCTGTGCTGCTGCAGTTTAAGATTAGTAATTGTTTAACATCCATCAGGCATAAAAAGAATTGTCCTTACACACTTAACTCTTGACCGGAGAGCAATAGCCAGAGCTTGTCATTTTTTTTTGTCTCTCATTCAATGTTCGTGGATGTGGGGAAGAAGATAAAAGGGTTCAGATAGAGGAGCTGGTGTGGGTGTGTTTCGATTTGTTGCAGAAGCAAGCAAGGCATACATGAAAAAGTCTAATGTAGTGATAGAACTTGAGGAAATTGCAGGGGTCTCCAAACCCAGAGTGTGATGGATGAGCCTTACCCTGGGAAAAACCCCTTTATGATCAAGAGACAGTGTTAAGGGCACCTATTATGCAGTGCGTACAAATGGACAAAGCCCTGAATTCATCGGTCACCATAAGATTACTGACTGGCTTTGACAGAACACACAGGCTGGCATTCATTTCCTTTCCACTGCTTGTTAAATGCTGTAAAATGTCTTATGGCACCTCACTGATTCTAAAATGCTCAAGATAAGGGGGGCATTTGCCAGAGTTTTCAAAACAGAACGGACTTTACACCTGAAAAATGAATCTTTTTGTTTTCCACAACTAGTATCAGGGAGTAACAAAAACAACAGTCTGATTACCATTGGACTGTAACTCCCATCAGCCTTAGCCAAAGTAGCTGATGCTGAGAGAATTTATAGTCTTATAAAATGAGGAAGGCCACAAGTTGCACATCCCTCCTATAGGTGAAGGTCTCCCTTGCTCAAAAGTCAGTCATGTCTGACACTAGGGGACAAAGAGTCGGTGCTGTCTGCATCTGCAGGCATTTCTGTGGCCATATGGCAGGCATGACTAGATGTAGAAACACAAGGAGTGCTGTTACCTTTCCTGCCAAAGAGGTACCTACTTATCTACTTGCAATTTCTTGCTTTCAAACTATTTGGCAGGAGCTGGGACAGACAACAGGAGCTGATTCTGTTGCGCAGCACTCGGGTCTCAAACTGCTTACCTGCCAGCCTTCCAGTCATCAAGCTCAGTGTCTTAACCACTAAGCTACTTTGGCCTTATATGTACTATCCTTGCCATGTGTATTAGCAAATGGTGCATCTTCATACTACAGTTACTGCTTTCAGAAACATATATCTGGTTGCAGTGCCTCAAGAAACTATATACAATAGTTCAAAGTGTTCCATTAATCATTGCAGTGTCAAAAAAAGGGGGGAAGGGGGGGACATGAAACAAAACACATTCTGAACTAACTCACTTTTGTATAATCTGACATAGGAAGCATTTGAAGGGATTGTTGAATGGGTAAATTATTTTTAGTTTTCTCCCCCCAGCTTCATTTTGACTCATCATTATGGATGTTTGCTTTATGTGAAATTCGGGCTATGGCAAAATTGTGGTTTCTCCCATAACTATTTCTCTCTTTTATAGCCAAGAGAGAAAGAGATACCAACTAGCATGGATTTTTAATGCAGTAATTGCTGTTTTATATTACGACACCAATATTGATTCAGCTAGTACTCAGTCAGCAATTTGGAATAGCATGAATCAGCATTGAGATGGTGTTTTATGTACTATAATGGTTGCAATTCTCTTCTACCATCATAAGTGGTGACAGTTCATTGCCCTTCATTCTCTTACCCAAGATGGTTATATGACAAAATATAATACTGAATACTACATGGAGATCTTCATATTCTGTGTATTTTGGAGTGGTTTCTGAGACAGACACCAATACAGTACTAGCTTGTTCATAGCATAGATAATTGACCTCAGTCCAATTGTTAGTCCCATCTAAAACAGTTAGTTCCACCAAATGAATCAATAGGATGTGGTGGCTTTGTGGTTAAGACACTGAATGTGTTGACCAGAAGGTTAGCATGTCAGCAGTTTGAGACCTGAGTGCTGCATGCCAACCTAGCAGTTTGAAAGCAAGAAACTGCAATGATGGAATCAAATTTTTGCATTCTATATGCCAGCATATTTGGAAAACACAATGGCCACAGGATTGGAAAAGATCATATATGTTCCTGTCATGATAATCATAAGGGATGATTTCATATTTTAGTTTTCTTTACATTTATTAAGTGTTAAGAGTCATATACAGTACTGTAGTGTATTCTCTGTAGGTTTGAGGATAGTTAACTCTCAAAGGAAGACACCGATGTCATCTGCATACCAAAGACATTCCACACAATAATACATCACTAAGTATTTATGTTGCTAAGTAGCAATGTCAATCACATAGACACCTGTAAGGGAGCTCACACTTGGATAACAAGGGGGGTTCCCAAGGTTATAATTGGTCAATTACCCACCACCATAGAGAAAGATGACTTTCACATAGAAGGGATTATGGGACACCCAACATCTGGGGACAGGGTGACAACAACACCTGCGCAGACACCTGAGAATTTGAGGTTACATCATCCCATGTCTGGGAATTTGGTTACATCATAAACACCTGTTTGGGTAAACAACCGTTAGTCAAAACAATGAGGTAATCTCACATGCTTAACATTCTGGAGGGGCAATGTGAGGTCCCAAAAAACATATTTAATCCCCAGAAATTGTGAGTTCAGGGGGACCTATCCCAGGGTAGGCGCAAGTCTAGATCCTTTCACACCAGCATCATGGACCCATAGGGAAGAAATCCTAATGGGGGCTTTCAATCCCACAGGGAAGAAATGCTTTCTTAGCGAGTTAGTTATTTCTTATTTTCTTAGCTTGTTAAGTTAGTGTAGAACAGGTGACTATCACTGAGTCATGACAGCGTATTTAGGGATTAAATGTGTAGTTAGATTGATTGCTTTGATCTACGTTTTGATACAGTTTTGAATGATTCTTTTTCTTCAATAAAAACCTGGAAAAGACAACATCACCTAGTTTGTCATCTGGAAGAAGAAGGGGAGTGCTTTGCAGAGCGGAGCAGGCCTAAGATAAGGCCAAGCTAGGGGCTACATCTTTGTACCAACAGAGCTTTGAGAAGGGGACTTTTCTCAAGGGCTGATAAGATCTCTTTGAAGATGGGAGTGAACCTTTCTGATCCACCTGCAGGCCTGAGAAAGTATCTTTTCAAGACGCCTCTGTCTTTGAAGATAAATCTATTGGAGGGAGGTTCCCAGGGCCAGAGAAAAGCTCCATCTCTCTATGTGTGTGGGAAGGTGGCAATATAATGGACTGTTACTCAGCCTTCCTACCATACTTGCTACCACAGTCCTGCCTAAGGTGCAGGAGTGTCATCTTTCCCATTCTTTTAGAAAAGGGAGTGAGGGAGGATGTTTTCAGGGTAGACGAGCTGCTGAACCAAGAGGGGTCACCACACGTGGGTACCCCAAGTCTGGGGGGCCCCTGATACCCATGAGACACGTCTTCCCCCGAGCACATCATTCCTGACATGGAACACACGTGCGGTCCCCTGACAGCTCCAATCCCAAAAAAGGGCAATGCCAAAGAATGTTCGAATTATTGAACAATTTTACTCATTGCACACAATAGCAAGGTTATGCTCAAGATAATAAAGGACAGACTTTAGCAGCATGTGGAGAGAGAAGTACCAGAGGTGCAGGCTGGTTTCAGAAGAGGCAGGGGAACTAGAGACCACATTGCCAACATATGTTGTATCATGGAGAAAACAAGGGAATATCAGAAACAAGTCTACTTCTGTTTCATTGACTACACCAAGGCCTTTGACTGTGTGGACCACAACAAAATGTGGCAAGTAACTAAAGAGATGGGAATACCTGAACAACTTATACGCCTCATGAGAAATTGTACATGAGTCAAGAAGCAAAAGTTAGGACAGGATATGGAATGACAGAGTGGTTTGGAATAGGAAAAGGAGTAATACAAGGCTGCATTTTGTCACCCTGCTTATTCAACTTATATACAGAGGATATAATGTGCAATGCAGGGATGGACAAAATTGCTGGGAGAAACATCAACAATCTGAGATGTGCAGATGATACCACCCTAATGACAGAAAGTGAGGAATACCTAAAGAAGCTTCTGCTTAGGTTGAAAGAAGAGAGTGCAAAAGCTGGCTTGAGACTCAACATCAAGAAAACCAAAATAATGGCAACATGCCCTATCACTCCCTGGAAAATAGATGGGGAAGAAGTAGAAGCAGTGACAAACTTTAATTTCCTGGGATCAAAGATCACTGCAGATGGAGATTGCACCTATGAAATAAAAAGGTGACTGATTCTTGGGAGACAAGCTATGAGAAACCTGGGAAACATAGTTAAAAGTAGAGACATCACTTTGCCAACAAAAAATTGCATAGTCAAAGCAATGGTATTCCTGGTGGTAATGTATAGTTGTGAGAGCTGGACCATAAGGAAAGCTGTGCACAGAAGAATAGATGCCTTTAATGTGTGGTGTTGGAGGAGAGTTTTGGATAGCAAACAAATAGGTTGATCTTAGAAGAAATCAATCCTGACTGCTCCTTAGAAGGTCATATAGTAAAGATGAAGCTACAGTACTTTGGACATAGAATGAGAAGAGAGGTTTCACTTGAGAAAGCCTTGATGTTGGAAAAGGTGGAGGGCAAAAGAAGAAGGGGGTAGCAGAAAATGAGATGGATAGATGGTATTGTAAAGGCAATGGGCACAGAGCTGAGTGGGTTGAGGAGGATGGTGGAGGACAGAGGTGCCTGGCAAACAGTGGTCCATGGGGTCGCAAAGGGTCAGAGTTGACTGTGCAACTGAACAACAACAACAACCATTCCCTCGAGTCAGACACAAATGGCTTTTGAGAAAGAGAGACCTTTACCTAATGAATCAATGAGTCTTACAGAAGTATTAACAAGTCCCATTCATTTGATAAGCCAATTCTGGTTGGGAGTAGCACTTTATTTCAGGCCATTAAGTTCAGTTCCTTCTTCCCTGACATCCTCTTATATCATATTCCACATTATTCAGAACGAATCCCTGACATTTTTGAAGCACTTGGGAAGAGATGCCAATATCTTCAGGAGGAGAAGAAAGCAGGAAACATTTCATCCAAGATTTTCTTTCCATTTGCTTACCAAGTAATCCAGTCATTGGCCAAAAACTGCTTGCATAGCTATACAAATAGAGTAACATTTGCAGGCAAATGACCTCTTACTTAAGAAAAAAATCACTGTAGACATCAGTTGTCCACTGAGGCATACAAATCAATGCGCAACTGATGGTGTCTATGGTGATTTCCTAACTTGGGGTAACTTACTTCCAAAAGCTATGTTGTTTGTACTATGCAGTGTAACAAGGTTAGAGAATTTCTGCCATTATTTATAACCTACGTATGGTAATAATACACATGTATTCAACTTTGGTAGCACAGCCATGGATATTTTACATCTAGTTTGGCCTACTATTTTAAGTAGCCCACAAATTATAAAATCATCAAAAGAAAAAGAAGGAATCCCTATTGATGCAGTTAGGACTACTGCGCCTAAGGAAAGGATTGGTCAGAAGAATTCTTTATACAGTTTTTATAAAGGAAAGTGAATACTGTACCAATATGTGTTATAAGGTGCCTGTGTGTCCAAATTTTACATTACATCACTAAATAATTGTATGCTCTTATTTTATCTTAACCTATAAAATATGGCTTCCTATAAATTAGTGAACATTATAAAGATAGAAATTCCGAACTAAAAATTGCATTCTGAGGGAAGAGGTTGCCGTTGATGTATTTTCATATGTATTATTTTATTCAATCAAATATTGTGAGGGTGGGAGGCTATTGCAATCTTCTTTACCTGGAAATATTGTGTGTGCAGAAAGTATTTTTTTTCTGTTTTTCTCCTTCTGGAAGAAAATTTTAATATTTCTCCCTCTACTCCCTTTGAGAGAAGATGTAGTAACTTTGTAGCCCTCATTGTAATTCCTCTGGGGAAGCTGGAGTGGTACCCAAAAGGCAGGTAGAAATATTGTAATATTTGCTTAGATTGTGCAGTATTTCTCAGTGGATCAATATTGAATATTTTCATAAAGTCCTGAAAAGAAATACACAATACAATCAATCTTGCTGGTAGTTGTTGACATTTGAATATGCTGCTGCCTAGAATTGTTATGGGTTGAAAAATGGTCCTGGTGAACTCAGACTAATTGGGTAGCACAGCTTCAGAAGTAGAAGATCTGACTGTTTGAAACAATTATGGAAAGGTGGTTGATGTGGGAGTGCATATATAGCTTAAACGTTTTGTAAAGATGGACACAATTGTTAAATACAGAAGAATTCTATTTTATAAGCAACAACTAACCTTTCCAATGTTGAAGAATGGCAGTCAGTGTACACATTTACTTGTCAGTAACTGTTATGGCCCAGACACACACAGGGGTAATTTGGAGATGTCATCGGTAGTTCAGGCAGAGGTTCAGGTTGCAGAAGACAGGCAGTGATTTTAGTAACACAGTGTCAGAGTCCAAAGTGATTACTCTGCCCCAGGCTTGCCAGCAAGGGTCCTTCTTAAGGGGACTCAGGGCTCACAGCTGGAGCTGCCCTTTGGAGGCAGGCCATAGCCCTTCTCCATCTCAGCTGCAGAGCATTCCTTAATTGAGCCCTGCATCTTTCAGCTGTGCTGGGCTCCACCTGGTCCTCCTCATTGCTGGCACCTGGTGCCTCTGACAGCTCTCCTGTCAAAGCTTGATTATTTTGACTGGTTTGGCCATGAGGAATTGGCTCCAAACTGGCAACAAGCTGTGGGGCTGGCGACTGGTCTGCTTCCTCGCACCCAGGATCCAGATCTGAGCCAGCAGCAGGCTGTGGGACTGGCAGCAGGTCCTCTTTTCACTCTGAATCCAGATCTGAGCTGGCATCAGGCTGAGGGACCAGCCAACTGTCCTCCTCCTTGCACCCGGGATCCAAAGCCACAACAGTAACCCATCAAAATCTTTCCAGTTGTATCCTCTGCAATTTTTAAGGGGTCTGTTATTCTTGCAATACACATTTGTCAAGTGTTTAAGAATCGGTGTCTGTGGTGTGTGGTGCTTTCGGGAGGATAATCTTGGGTGTGTGGTTCTTTTTTGGAAGTACTGTACATAGTTTTATTCCTTGGAAGTGCATCCTAGTGTAATTGGGGATGTAAAGCCCAAATTACAAAAGTATAGGCTTATTTTGGGAACAGTATATGAGTTTCCCAGGTATTGCTGGTTCATTCTACCTTGGATTTTCCTCGTTTATTTTATCCTTAACACCTTCCTCCAACTACAGTAAGCTGCCATCCCATCTACTTCAGTAGCCACCACTGATTACTTAGAATGGGATCTTTGGCATTTCTGTTTTGCAAATTCCACACATATCCAGTTTCCATGGCCAAGTGGGGATTGGAACTGACATCTCCTGAGTATCAACCTGTCACTCTGTCCCTTACATCAAACTAGCAGCTCTGCACCGATGTGACTCCCATTATGTTCAATAGTAATTTTTTCCAGGTAAAAGTGTATTTGAATGCATAGTAACTTCTGGATTTTATAACTCAGAAGCCACTGGAACCTTTATATAGAGGTAATTAAGTGGTATTCACAGAAGACAATGATGTGAGAGATAATCACTGTCAATTTTATAATGGTAAAGTTTTTCTTCAATTAAAAAAATAAACCACAGCTCTCTTTTATAGGAGAGGCAGAATTTTCCACAATCTTAAATTCACACATGTAAGTCCACATTTTAAGCAGAGAAATTTTATCTGCAGTAACCTGAGGTCTTCTGCTAGTATGGCAGCTATAAAGTTTTTAATGTTAAGGAGGTGATAATATTAACTGCAGGCTAAAAGCACTGTATACCAAACATTTCCTAGGATTGACTGCTCTTGTTTCTCAGCATTCTTCAGTTAACATTCATGCAGCACATTTGGAACTTTTAGAATATATAGCCATTAGAAGTAATTTGAGATTATTACTTTCTCTTCTTTTCATTGCGTCAATCGCAGCTTAGTAAATGATATTTCAGTTTAAAGTCAGATACATTTCTCTGATGTGCTTAATGTTTCCTATTCCACTTACATTTAACTTTGGGACAAGAAAGAAAATGAGTATATAAAATCCCTGGCTTAGATTGGTGAGGTGGTGGATAATATAGAAGGAGACCTTGAATAAATGAAATATTTGTTGGTGATTTAAGATAAGTTTCTTTGGTGGCTAAGCGTGTAGCCAGATGGACATTAGTACAGTTGTACCTCGCTAAAGAGCATAATGCGTTCCACAGGATTGCTCTTTAAGCGAGTTTGCTCTTTAAGCGAAACACCATTGTAAGTGACCAATTGTGACTTCTGGCAAAAATGCAGCAAAAATAAGGTGAAAATTGCCAAAACACAGCAAAAATGTCTCCCCCAACCCCCCACCTCCATGGGAAGTGGCAGAGGCTGCAAATGCAGCCTTAAAAAATGGCACGATTGTGCCTGCCGCCGCCGCCACAGAACCCGGAAGCGGCGGGGGGAACCACACCTCTGGCTGGCACAGCTGTGTGTCAGGGGTGGGTATGGCCCATGGCGGAAAAACGTTGGCCACTCCTAGTATAAAGCATTGTGTGAGTGAAGGTATCAATCTAACATGGAATTGGCCAAGAAAGTTAATGACTCTCAGTGAAAAAATAGAAACAGTAGGCCTTAGCATAAACCTCTTTCCAATAATAAAAAATGGTAGAAATTTCAATATTTAGAAGACAGTATATGGACTGGGCTATACATTATAGCTGTTCATAAGAACACAAAAGGTCATATTGATCTGTTTATTCAGATATTCAGAGAAAAATGGAAAGCCTGAATGTTTAGTTTTTATTTATTCGGTATAGGCTGCTGGAAACTAATGGAATGCCAATATATTAATAGTGACAATTTTATTATCTACAAACTGCAAATTTTATTATCTACAAATTGTCAAAACACTAAAATAGACTTTTATTTCTTGTGTTTTTTGCTTTTAGTTTTCAATTTCTTTTTAACGCATTATCCTTGCTTATTGTCTAGGCGGAATCACATTTCTGTGACTCACAAGTAACTAGTTACAAATATGTTATTACTTTAATTAATCCCCCCCCCGGATAACTAATATGTAGTTAAATAATATCATGATTAACATGAGATAATTTCACTCATATTTTACTTTTGTAGTTACCTGATATGTGGCCTCACTGAGTGGTAGAGGAAAATTATAACATAAGTAACCACTGCCATTTATTGCTGTTTCATGTTTTGTTCCTGATGTTGATAGCACATTGATAAGGATGAGAGGAGAGTCTTTTGTTGGTCATTTCTTGAGTTTAGATTTTTTTTATTAAAAAAGAAGCAGCTAAAAGTAGTTATGTTTGTTATTTTAAGATATGGGAAAATAAATATTTTCTTATAAAAGCTGCAACTATAACAATAGCTAAGTCGGCTATTAAGGGTACTAGGAATTATATCTAATTTCTTTTAAAATTACATTTCCAAACTTTTACTTTTTACTGCAGAAGTCACCACTGGGTGATAAAGTAGTGGTCCAGGTTACTTAAGGGACCACATCACCCTGAGGACATCACCCCGTCCCACCAGAGCAGACTGGAGGGGCTCTCTAAGGGTCCCAACTGTGCACCTCTCTGGTACTAAATGGAGGTCCTTTTTTATGGCCGCACCGGCCCTTTGAAATCTCCTGCCGACTCACCTCTGCCTACAATTAGATCTCCCAGCATTTAGGAAGGGTCTGAAGACCTGGTTTGCCCAGCAAGTGTGGAGTGCCACAACGGGAGCTCCCCTCCCCCCGACTTATATAGGTTACTTAAAATTGTTTTTAATTATGTTATATTTTATTTGTCTGTAAGCTGCCCTAAGTCGCTACGGCAAGTGAGCGGCAATCTAAAAAACAACAACAACAGAAACAGATGATTATATCAAACCATTGAAGTCCATTTAGAATATGTTCTGATCCACTAGTTCTCATAATGTATTTCAATCAATAATGAAAGTGCCCATGTATTTTACTAATATTTTATGATATTATGGAACACTGTGTGAAACACTCTGCAGGTTTTACTTTAAAAGCTGATTTACCAATCTGAACGACGTTTGTTTTATATGTTGGAAATCTTTTACTTTCATTGATCAAGAAAATTAAGAAAATGCATAATCCAAAGTACATGATATTTTTCTTCATCTTCTGTGTCCAGGCCAGACATGAAACTGCCAAAATGAAGGCACCTTTTGGTGAGTTCATTCTGCAGTTCCTTTCACTTGACCCAGTGTGAGAAAGATTAGCCAGAAACACAAGGTGGCTATTACCAGGGTGCATCTGATTATAGTTCAAAAATGCCACAATCTTTGAGGAGGCTCTTTTTGTATACCCCAAAGTACACGATAAAAACATATAAAAGAGGAGCAGTTGTAACTATAGTTCTGTCCTGTGGAAATGCATTGATTTTAAAGAAATAATTGTCTTTAAGTTGACATTTCTATAGCTCCAACATATATGGATTTATTCTGAATATAGTTACTCAGACTAACGTTTCACTGAATTGAAAAGACAATGAATTTTCCTATGATGGCAGCCTTAATATGCCAGAGGATTTTTAAATTCCCTTTAAATAATCACAACTTTCTCCCAGACATTGATTAGCTACCATATTATGTAAAAAATTAGAATAGGGTTCTTTCACTCTCTACCCTTCACATTAATCAGAATTTGATGATGTTTAAATTATCTTTGGAATAGATTCATACCCCACCTCTACTGTCTTCACATAAAATTCTGTAAAGAAGAGTCAATATTTTTAAGCAGAAAAAAAGAATAACATTTAGAGGAGTCTCTTCTTTTCCTTTATGTGCAAGAACATTTCTGTGGGCATCTTATGGAAACTTAAGAGATGTAGATGTTGGGAATGTATTTCTAGTTAAACAGTAGCAGCATAGAGAGTTTTAAAATAACAGCTTCAAGTCTCAGCATCCACTTCCTTTATCACAATCACCAGTAATTAATATAGAAAAATAATTCTAACAAACAGCTTAAGAAGAAAGAAAAAGTATATTTATTTATAGTTGCTGCTTGTTCAGTTCACCAGAAGAATGAAAGTAGGAAAACTAAGTTGTCAGTCCATCTGGGGCTAAAGAGAAACCCATGCATGCAGCTGCATGTTTGGAGGTCAGGAAGGGAAAAGAGGGTAAACAAAAGCACAAAACACACAAGATCAAAACAGGAGGAACTTTCCTTTGAATTCCAGAGAAGGGAAGGCATCTGAAATTGTCATTTCTGAAAAACAGTCACCTTTGCCTACAAATGTGCCTCCCAATTATACCCAGTATTAGCAGCATGTGAGATTGTTAATTATCTCAACATTTAGAGTAGGAGAAATGAAATAATAATAACTGTGTGCTGTCAAGTCAATTCTAACTTATGGTGATCCTTTCCAGGAATTTCTAGATAGAGAATACACAGATGTAGTTTACCATTCCTTTCTTTTGTGAGAGCCCTGGGTCTATGCAGTTTGTCCATTACTACACAGGCTAGCTCTTCACCCTAGAGACAGCATGGAGAACTGAACTCCAAACCTCTGGGTCTGCAGTCAGTTGTCTAAATTATTGAGTTATCTGGAAATGAATACACTGGCTGAAATCCTGTTGTGCAAATATATGCCAAATAAGGCCAAGAAATGTGTTTGTAGTTATGTTTATTTTAACTTTTTTTAAGAGATGTGCTTTTTAAAGCTATAAGTTCTTTGTAATTTTGGATCAAGATGAGATTTAAGTTCTTGCCTGTAACTTTTCAGCTAGATGCTTAGAATTGAAATATACTTGTCTATCTTAATGACTTAAGTTTCATCTTCATATATTTTTAGGCATTTATACCTGAGTTTTTTTCTCTTAGGAAAAGAATGATGCTTTGAAACCACATGCCTGTGACTTCTCAAAAGTTACAATGTGTTCAAAAAATCTAAGGTATTTTTAAGCTTATGGAATTTAGGGGAAATGTGAATGAATAAAGCTTGTAGAATGGTGCTGGTTATTACCTTTAAAGCCCTATATGGTAGTGGGCCAGGATACTTAAGAGACCACAGTACCCTAAGGACATCTGTCCGTCCCACCAGAGCAGGCCGGAGAGGCTCTCTGGTTGTACCATCGGCTAGAGAGGCACACCTCTCTGGCACTAGAAGGAGGGCCTTCTCTGTGTCCACTCCGGCCCTATGGTACCTTCTGCCAAGTGAGTTGCATCTCCATACAGAGCTGCTGCCCTTTAGGAAGGGGGTTAAGACCTGGATGGCAGGGCAGGTATGGGGTATGGGCCAGACGGTTGCCCCAGTCTGTTGACTCATCTGACTCCTCCCTCTCTCTGTGTGTCTTATTTAGTCTCCTTTTAATATTTTAATCTTTTGATCCTGATTTTTATGCCATGTTTTATACTGTGTTTTAAGTGTTTTTAAAATGTTTTGTTAGCCACCCTGGGTCTTTTTGAGGAAGGCGGCATAACAGTTTGATTAAATAAATAAATAAATAAAACAAGCTCTGTGTACATAATAAGTGGAAGCAATTACTGTATTTTTCTCATCTTCTGAACATGATATGGAGCATGTATGGAAGCTACATACTTGAGCCAGCCAGGAGGCCAGAAGGATTGATTAATTGTTTATTGTGAAATTTTCCTGCCATATTCATAGAGCTTCATGGGAGGTCCAGATAGCATACTTTCCATCTCATGCTTAATAATTCTTTCTTCTGTCTTTTTTATTTCCAGAAAAAATGCCTCCTAAGGGTGATGAGAGCCCATAATAGCTTCAAATTATCTTTTAACTTGTGCTAGAAGCCTTCCATTTGGAGAGATGCTAGCTTGGATTCTCTCTTGAGTCTTTTGGATATATTCTTCTTTGCTTCAGTCATTTTGCTCCATTCTAAAGGCAAAGAACATTTAATACAGCAGCCATTTAATAAAGGGCACTACTTTAAATGTACAGATTGATTCAGGAGCATGAATCACTTATCAAGCTTTTAAATCTCAGCACTTGAAGTAATATACAATGGCATTGATCTTTTCTGTAACAAGATCCATTTGTTCCAGAAGGCCTTTGGCCACTGCAGAGAGTCTTCAGCAATACTGAGCCGTATCTTTAATTTTTTGGATTTAAAATAAAATTCAGCTCAGCAGCTTTCATATTCATTTACTGATATTGAAGAGCTTTTTCCTCATGTTACCTCTCAGATAAGTACAATTGTAGCAGTTTTTTAAAATCATAAGTTTATTTTATGTCACAAATCCTAAGTGATGTAAATTCTCAAAAATGACAATTACAAATTCAAAGCCTTTCTTCCTGAACATGCAGCATCAGAAGCGTAGCGTGCCTTGGCGGGACCCCGTATAAAAATTTGTTTGGGGGCCCTTAGGAAGGGTAAAGATTTCTCACAAAAGAAAAAAAAATGCATAAAATTAAAAGAAATATTTATTCATCATAATTATCTATCAATAAACACTGCTCTCCGTCCGTGGTTTATCATTGTATCATCGTATCGTATGTACATCGATTATTGTGGGATTCCCCCGTTGAAGTAAATGACTTAAACGGGGAAATCCCACAGCCCGTGATAACTGATGTAGGGTGTTGCCAACTTTTGAACGCACGCTTTACGCGGGAAAAAAAGAAATTGCTTTTTTTGACTTTTGTCATTTGTGAAATAAAAAAAAAATTGGGAAGTTTTTATTAATTTTTGCTTACGCACGTTGGGCCCCCCCGTGGCCCGGGGCCCCCATATAATTGATATGGCAGATACGGCGGTAGTTACGCCCCTGTGCAGCATACAAGATTTTTGTACAAAACCATGAGACTTAATTTTTTTGTAAGCTTTGCTGATATGATTGTTGATAAAAACAAGTTGGTTTTTTCACTGTTGTACAGGAATACAATAATAATAATAATAATAATAATAATAATAATAATAATAATAATAATAATAATAATAATAATAATAATAATCATAATAATAATAATAATAATAATAATATTACAATGGTTTACATTTGGGGATGGAATGTATCAAGCAATTTTAATTTTAATACCAAACATCTTCAGCAAATAAATTCCTTTTAGGTGCATAAAGCTCTAGGCACATAATGTTTTCTTACTTGAAGTATTCTGCTTTAATGATCCTTTCTTTATGAGGGAGGAAATAACTTACTTGAAGCTAACTTTTCATTTTATTTTTCAGATTGTTTTTGAATTCTAGCCCTAACCAACAGGGTCCACTTTTACTTGACCAGATGACAAACTACTGTGAAACTCACAATATTTTTGATAAGTAGAATCCTCTGGATTTTAGTGTGTGGAGACCAGACCAAACTGTACAAAATGTGTTTTCATTACCCTGCTTATCATACATCTTCTTGTACTTGTTAATGTTCTCCTTCAAAATAGGGACAGGCAGATGTTGTTGGGCTGCCACTCTAGACATTGTAAGCAATGGTAAGCAATCTTAAGCAATCTAGAGAACCACATGTTTGATATCCTGGTTTTAAAATATAAAAACTAGGTACAACTATATAGAATATCATATGAAACTTGTACCACTTTGCAGTGTAAAATTTCTTTCAATTTGTTGGCAGTACTCTTGCCTATTGTGAAAGAATACTATTTTATGAAAAGATTTTGCAGTTGTCATCTTCTTTCATTATCATTCACATCCAATTTTCAGCCTCTAGCCAAGGAAATATTTTATATGTTGGACTCTTTGAGTGTATGTTTGAAGATGGAGCTTAGTGAATCATAAACCTTTATCTCAGATTTCCTCTGTGTGTTTTTTTAAAGCTACTGTATTCTAAATATGTATACAGATAAATTTCTATGACCAAATAAAATTAAAATATGAACTATTAAAATTAGGCAATGGTTATAATGGATAAAATACAGTGAGAAGATCAGCAAATACTTTAAAAAGTGACATGCATATCAACTTAAAAATCAGAAAGAATGAATGAAAGCAAATAGTCAAAGACAAATTATAAAATTAAATCATTTAAGAATACAACCACTACCTTCCTGTATCAAATTGCTTCTACATTAGTTTTTGTCCTTGGAACTGACATGATTTATTCTCTCATTAGTTACATACAATCTAGTCATGGTCAAACTGACTATTAAGTAATGCGTATTCTCAATGATTAATTAGATTTCGTTTCCACAGTGGGATAAACACATCGTGTAGTTTTACCCTCAGACATCATTGTTGTTTTAGCGTCCAAAGCTGATTGCATTCTAGTGTACTCTGAGAACCAACCTAGATGTGAAGGGAAATGTGTGTTCTCTATTATCTCTTTCCTGAGTCATAGTGCAGTTTTCACAGAGATACCTGCCTTTATAGTCAGACTTGCAAATTATGCCTGTATTTTTGTTCTAATCACTACAACAAAACAAAGCAGGTTACATTTTTTGGAATAGTAGCCATATCAGAGAATAAAACAAAACAAAAATAACGACATTGTAGCACTTTGAAGACTGACTTATATTTTAATGTAAATTTTCATGGATCAAGTCCACTTCGTGAGACTTCATGGCATCAACTTATACACATCAAGTAGTACAGCATGATTGTTTAGCATAACAGATAAGTATACAAATCAGTATGGCTTTATACAACTGATAACGGCACATGATCTCTGGTTGTTGTTCTGATTAATTGTAAATTCCTCCCCCCCCCCAGTTCAATTGCAAATAGTAGAAGGATAAAAAACTGGCATTGAATATTTGCTAATGAGTTTAACCTTCAGCATCTAGTGACAGTTGTCTGAGTCCACCCTTTGTTATGTCAGATAGCCTATGTTGTAAATTTTCTGTTGTATAATAACATATAACACATATAGCAGCATATAACAACCTGTGTATCAAATTTGATAATGTCCCAGAACCCCTTAACTAATATTCAAACATTTGCAATGGGTATCCAGCAAATTGATGTATTTTATTCCTGCTGTCTCTCTCTGGATCCTTGTCTTGTAATTTCTTTGTTCCAGAATGGCAACTTTCAAGTCTTGGATAGTGTGTCCGGGTAGACTGAAATAGTTTGAAATGGGTTTCTCTGTGTTGCTATGCCTGATGTCTGATTTATGTCCATTAACTCTGTTGTGCAAAGATTGTCCTATTTGTCCTATATAGAGTGCAGTTTTGTTATATTTATTCTCTGATATGCATAAAGCAGGTTAAGTGTAAGATATGTTGATGGTGAAGATTGTCTGCTCTGCCAAAAAGATGTCTTTTATCACTTGAGTAGCACCTCTGTAAAAGGTATCTTAATGGGCTAAATCTTCTTGTGAGGAACCAGTGAAAAGGTAAGCCCCCAAAGGTGGTTCCCCCCAAATGCTGCTACCGGTTCTCCGGGACACTGGGAAAAGTTACTACCGGTTCTGCCGAGCTGGTGCGAACCTGTTACATCCCATCACTGGACTAAAGCCATTAAAGCAGGGGTTCTCAATGTTTTTACATTAGGGGCCAGGGCGTGCCCCCTCAGACAGCTAAGTGGGTTGGAGGCATGGTTCCCACCACTTCCACTGGCGGCGGTGCTGCGTGTAGTGTCTTTTGCTGTTTTCATCACTTCTACTGCTTCCTGTGGTGACAGGAGCGAGGACAGTGTGATGTCAGCTGTTTTTGGTGGGGCTGTCGGCTGTTTTCAGTGCGTTTTTGACACTTTCCGTGTGTTTTCAGTGCTTCTGATGCCAGCAGTGGGGTCCTTACTGTGGGGTGGATTAATTGGCACCACAGGTCGGATCTGGCCCACAGGCCATAGGTTGTGAATCCCTGCATTAAATACTTTACAGTTTAGAACCAGCACTCTTAATTGTGCCCAGAAATGGAGTGACATCCAGCAAAACTGCTGTAACAGGAGGGTGATGTGATCCCTCTAACCAGTCCCAGTTAGCAATCTGGCTGCAGCATTTTGGATCTGCTGGAGTTTCCAAACACTTTCCAAAAGCAACCCCATCAAGAGAGTATTATAGTTATCCAGATGGATGTAATTAAGGCATGTGTCACCATGGTCAGATCAGGCTACACAGCTGGCACCTACTATTAACTGTCCAAATGCACTTCTGGCCTCTACCAAAACCTGGGCTTCCAGGCTCAGAGATGAATCCAGGAGCACATTCAAGCTCTAAACCTGTTTTCTGAGGAAGCAGAACTCTGTCTATCACAGGCTAGATCTCTATTTTTTATGCGTCTTTTGACCTGGAGCACCTATATTTCGCCCGGATCTAATTTCAGTTTTTTCACTCTCATCCAGTCCATCACTGATACCAGACATCAATCTAGAACTGAAACAGTTTCCTTAGATTTTTGATGGAAAGGAAGGATAGCGTTGGGTGTCATCAGAATACTGTGATGCGAAACCTAAAAACTCTGGACAGCCTCTCCCAGCAGATTCATGACATTAAGTAGCATGGGGGACAAAATAAAACCCTAGGGGACCCCTCAGGCCAGGGCACTGAAAAGGAGTCCTCCAGGACCATCTTCTGAGTTATCCCCTCCAGGAAGGTCTAGAGCAGTGTTTCCCAACCTTTGGGATTTGAACTTCAATCCCAGAAGCCTATGTCAATCCCCCAAAGCACTGATTAGCCAATGTACTGACTTAGGTTTCTGGGAATTGAAGTCCCCCTGTAGGGGTGTGCCCCATGTTGGAAACCACTAATCTACAGCTAAATTAAAATAGTGCCTCCAAAGATGTAATTTATTATAACTGATAAGATTAGGAATGTAAATTGTCACCTGTTTCATCATTAAAAACTAAACATGAAGTCATGCCAAAATTTCTTATAGATATGTGATTTACTTTCGTGCTGGAAGCAAGATTTTCTGCACGTTGTTGGAAATCCATGAAATTTTTGAAGTAGCCATGTTAGTCTGTGCAAGAATATCAGGGAGTAAACAAAACAATGAAAAAGAAAAAAAAATGTGGCACTTTAAAGACTAACTCCTGTACAGCTATTTGGTATATTGTTCAAATTGATTTGTAATTTGATTGAAATTTCTTCACATTCATGGAGAAACCATGCATTGGACAGGGCTACAAAAGCAACTGGGCTGCGCCTGGGTATGTCTACATGAAATTAACTCCAAAGGTGTGGAGTTGAGCATGCTGCGAGTTGAGTGTGGGATTTCTAGTTATTCTGGGGAAAATTCCTATCAGTTGCCCACATCTCAGGATCCTGTCTGCTTTTTTTTTTGGTGCATCCCAATATGTTTTATCCATTCAAGTGGTTGCATTAATATAAAGTGGACAAATTTTTGTCTTTCATGCTTATTGCTCTTGCTCCTCTTAATAGAGAAAAGCAGGAGCTTAACACTTTTTCAGCATATTGCATGTGTGTATTTAATTTTTTTAAAAAAATGATTCTGAAACTGAGTACAAATAGATTCCAGCCATATTTTGGCTAATTGTGGTTATTACTGGACTGCTCCTTCTAAAAATGTCTTATCAGTTTCACAAGCCTGCTAGGAAATTCAACATTTACTTTTTGTAATCAATTTCAAATTAATCCTTTACTTTTTCTGGTTCAGTAGAAAGCTGGACAAAAATCCGACATCTGCAAACTGTTCTCTTTCTCCCACTTCAGGATATTCTAAGGGATCCATTAATGAAAGGCATTTAAAGCAAGCAAAATGTCAGTTTTAAGTCCAGAAGCTACCCCAATTCAATGACACAATTTACCTCTGAAATTCAGTGGTGTCGTTTTTAGGGTGGTGGGAGGGAAGGAGAGACAGGGACACATATTTCCTACTCCTTCCTTACAGAGGCTACACCCTTACAGACAGATTCTAGATGTGTTTACTCATAGGTAAACACTCATTTTTGTGTGTGGGATCTTCCCTATATATGCTTGGAAAAGCCTGGGGGTGGGAAGTTCTTACTCTGCAGCAACGGCTCTGCCACTGGAAATGAATGAAGATGAAAAATAAAAGAGAAAGAGTCATAGCTGTTGACAGCATATCATCCACATTATTAAGGACAATTTCTCCTAACCTGTGTCATTTGCACATTTTCCTGTGTAGATCTGTGTGGAAATGTTGTGCCTTTTTCATTCCTCCCTGGATTTGTTTGCAACAACAACAACCTTACAAATGTATTCTATTTGAGCCTCTCCTATAATTCCATTAATAACAATTTTTCACACTAGGAAGGGATATTGTGATTGCACAATAAACGCCTCATCTGGAAGCACAGCCTTTCCCTGTGCCTTTACTCTTCAAAAAAAGTGACTATTTGCCACAAGATGGCAATCTAAATCAGCCTTCCTCTAAAACGATGTTGGTCATGATTACATACATTGATCCCACACTGTTAAAATGTAGCAGTTGCATTGAGCAAATGATTAGGCTCCTGTCTCTGATTCTTGATCTTTTTCTTACAAAATCTCAGGCTGAACTTAAAAAAGAAATAAAGTACAAATAAAGCAACAACAAAGAATGAGCATCTAGAGAAGAGAACTGGAGGGTGTGTGTTCTTTTCTCTCATGGATAGTTGTCTGCTTTTTATTGTATTTCCTTTTAGTTTAGTGCTAAATCACCTCTGCATATATTGAAAAGAATTAATAAAAAGGGAACGGGAAATGAAGGAAGCAAAAAAGGATGCCATGGAATGTGTGTGTTTGAAAAATCAAGCTGCTTTACCACAAACCCTAAAAAGAAAGCCAGAGGCAGCACTAGAGGAATGAAGGGAGGCAGTGAAACATGCCCCCGCTTCTGATAAAACTAACCACATGAGGAGAATCTCTTTCTGAATCATTCTGGAAAGAAAATGTAGAAGACTCCCAGCGGCAAAAAAAAAGGGAGGGAGGTAAAGGGAAAAAAAGGGGGGAAGGTCTGAATGGATTCAAATAAGCTTTTGCATTATGCAGCCAGTAAAAAATATTTATAATACACCTGTTATTAAGCAGAGCAAATCCCATGTTTTATGAGAGTGTAATTGGGTTCTAAATATTAGACCTCTTCCTCACTTAGCGACTGCCATATTGTTGCTGCAGCACCACAACAATCCTGTATATTCGAAGGAGAAAAGTCTTATAGTTTGCTGGTAATGGAGATAAACCAATAGCAGTCAAATGCCTATCCAGAAAACTGTCTTGCTCCTTTTCTTCCTCTGACTGGCAGAAATTGCAGGTTGTTCTTTGCTAGCCTCACTGCTTCTCTCGGATACTGGCTGGAATTCAGAACTGACACAGATTGTAGTGAAAAGATTGCTCACAAGAACTTAATTTCTTTTCAACTAAAGAGATAGGTGCCTTCTGCCTCAGCTTCTCTTTGGCTGTCAAGATGGCCTCCTCTAGCTATATATGGCATTCAGGTAGAATGTAGTAAGTGGTGCATCAGGAAAGTGTTGGGAACCCATGCCACGAAAACAGCTTGGTAGTCTTGTCTGTGGGGAGAGAGAAAGAACAGAAATGAGTTTGTGGCAAAGATAATCAGAAGGAAAGCTTAGCAGCAAGAAGTTTACTAGTAAAGGTCTCCCTTGCTGGAAATCCATTTGTCTACGACTCTACAGGGCGGTGCTTATCTCCATTTACAACCAAATAGTCAGTGCTGTCTTCATCTGCAGACATTTCTGTGGTCACATGGCAGGCATGACTAGATTCCAAGCATACAGAACGCTGTTACCTTTCCCACCAAAGCAGTACCTATTTATCTACTTGCAGTTTCTTTCTTTCACACTGCTAGGTTGACATGAGTTGGGACAGACTGTTTGACCTGCTGCCCTTGCAGTCGTCGAGCACAGGTTCTAAACCACTAACCCACTGCAACCTCTAAGAAGTTTACTACCACCAACCTAATATCCCAGGGTGAAATTTAGAGAACAGTTTCCCCAATGCAGCTGGAGGCTAGTATTTTCTCACCTATTTACTGCTGTACTCCCCTGCCAGCTACCTTTTTGGGTTGAATGCTATGTACAGAGCTTGAAATATTTATTGTTTTATACTATAGACTCCAGAATCTTCCAGCTAGTATGATTGTCTCCCCAATCATGTCTTGATTGGTTTTATAAATGTTTTAGATAGTTCTATAGTATTCAGTTTTAATTAACATTGGGTATAAGTTTTAACTGATGTTGTGAGCCGGCCTAGGTTGCTTAGGTGAAAAGGGTGGTTATATAAACCCAACAAATAAATAAAGGATTTGGGGAGCTGTAATCTAAAAAAGAGATTTTTTTTTGAAGTTCTGCTTCTGAAGAATTCAAAATTTCAAAAGCTTTGAAAGTAGAAGGACTGAGAAGTGAGTGTGTACCTCATGGACAGAGTAAATTTCTGGTGTAGGTAATACTTTATATAGAATCCCTGAATGTACAAACATGGCAAGCTTTCAAGTTCTATCATAACTCTTCATTAGGCAGAAATGATATAAAACATTCCTGGTGGTGGACAGGAAGCATTGTCCAAAACAATTGAGCCAGATGTTATGCCCATTGGTCTTCAGTAAAGACTACAGCAAATCCAATATGAAGGTTGCTGTTTCAGTTGAGACACAAGTTTCAAGGTTTCATTTTACAGTCTCTCCTCATAGACAGATGCCTGTTTTGGATCCAATGGGTTAAGACAGCAAACTTAATGTCAGCAAGCCAGGAGATTGAATTTAGGTGTTCTACTACTTAAAGATCCAAATAAAGCCCTGTCTGTCTGTCTGTGCATTTACAATATTTCTAGCATTTGTGCCCTGCTTTTCCACGATTAAGTAGCACTCAAGACAGCTTACATTTTACATAAAACAAGAGCAAAGACAATGAAATTTAACCATAAAATAATTAAAATCAAATAAATCCACTGTGACATAAAATATTCTAAAAATTGGTAATCATATCTAGTAGTTGAAAGAGATGGCATCTTCACTAAAACACAATCTTGTGAACTGAGCAGTTATTTATTGTAGGATGCATACATAATGAAATTTCATTGTTTTGAGATAAATTTGGATACAGTTTGGCTGTAATCTTTCACCACATGACGAGCCCATACTCTAATTTCTGTATTCTATCTCTTTTCCAATTTCTGCTTCATTCTCTTCCTTTCATTTAGTATATTTCGTGCAGAGTTCCTGTATATTCTCTGCCCCTGGATGTATTGAACACCTTGCTTGCTTGGCTTTATTGGATTTCTTAATACAGCTCCTTTTTCAATAATATTAATGCTAACACTAATACCAATAGAATCTCATCAGCCTAATAAATCATCAGCCTTATTCTAGACTACCATATTTGGATAAACTATTTGAGCATGGAATGTGGACCAACTCCATGTATCCCAGGAGGAGACTGATTATATCACTTTCTTTTCCAGTATGGCTTCTGACTTGTCCTTGGGATTGAAATTACTTGCATTGCATTGCTTTGCTGGGTAATTTACACAAACAGAGAGTATATATAAATCAGCTCTGCCCCCGCCCCTGCCCTTTAGCATTTAGAACACAATAGTTTAGGATGCCTTTTTCTAGCACTGCTGGGGTGGAGTTAGTTTGCACTATAGTCTGATGGCTTTGGTTGCTCCTGGATAGAAGGCCTCAGAACCTGTTGATATGGAGCTCCTGCTTTATTCCGAAACTACTGACAGACGAGTTTTAGTACAGATCATGTTTCTTTCCCTTCCCTTCCCTTCCCTTCCCTTCATTACAGGGGTATGGAATGTATGACTCTCCATAGGCTGCTGGTGTACAATGTCTCTTATCCCTCACCATTAGCTTTATTTTCTAAAGGTAAAGGAATTGTAGTACAACAACAGTCCATGGGCAACTCATTTCCCATCCGGGGGTAAAACCTATGCAAGTTTTCACCTTCAAATATGCATTCTGCTCTCAGTGGTCCAAGAGAAAGGAAGCATATGGGAGGAAGGAAAGAAAGAAGGCATAGGCAGCTGATGTTCCAAGCTCTTGGAAGCTCATCTTGAAATTCTACAATGAGATACTCCTTAACCATGGTGCCAACCAAGGGAGTATAATAAATTTCATGGCAGAGCTTTTCATTTGCTTTATAAATCCAGGAATATATTCTGTGTTTGAAAATCAGGACCAAATTAATTTCTTTGATTACTGATCTCATTGGGTGTCAGTCGAATTATGAGAGAGAAGAATTGCTGCCATAAAGATCTACTGGAATCATTGACTGATCTTCATTCACTATGTAATGATTTATCTTCACCTGGTGCTACTGGGTGTGTTTATTTTTTTTTTAATTTAATATTTCCTGTAGATATCTATCCAGCATTCAATGAGGAATGCTTTGCTCTCAATTAAATCTAGGCTTTAATATTTTGTTTATTTGGAACTGGAGCTAATCCTCAGCAGATACAGCTAGAGATGACATTTCATTTTTGTAGTAGAATATTTTAGTGATTTACATTTATCTTAATCTCTCCGAAAGATTATGAGACTTGTATCTCATGGCAGATCAATTACAGGAAGCACAGTGGAAGCAAATTAACTTCACATCAGAACCAGCAACATAAAAACTCAAAATGCAGTTGATCTCACAACAAGCTTTATCTGGACTGTTATCTAATCTACATATTTATTTATTATAGTACTGAATCAACAATGATGGTGAAAATAGCTAACAAAATTGTATTCATAATTCCTCAGTGTAGATCTGCTATTGAATAAAAGAAGAATGGAAAACACCTGTGAGGCTAAAATAAGAGTCGAGGTCTCATGCAGCAACTGTTTTCTAAAGTGTTTTGAGTCAGCACATGGTTATCTGCCAAAACGGGGGGGGGGGGGAAGAGCCTGTCTTGTTGAAGCATTTACCAGCATTTCCAACTTCTTCCGTGTCTAGCTCATATGTGAAACTGTCAAAATGAAGCATCTTTTGGTGAATTAATTCTGCAGTTTCTTTGGCTTGACCTACTGTGAGAAAGATTAGCCAGCAACACAAGATGGCCACTGCCCTGGGGTATGCCCAATTGTGGTTCAAAAATACCACAATCTTTGAGGAGGCTCTTTCTGTGTACCGCTGCATTGGTATTGCTAGTACATACAGAGAGTGCCAAAATGTTTACGCATTTTGAGATAGTTATCTATCTCTACCAAGACATGCTATGCAGATCCATTTTACCTGCAATTCATACACTTTTTTGGGAACGATTAATTTTACTTCCAACAAGATGGCACCCACCATACTTCTGTTGAGATGTGAGAGCTCACCTCAATGAGAATTTGCCAGGACAATGGATAGGACAAAGAGATGCGGTTGAGTTTCTCCCATGTTCTCCTGACTTAACACCCCTTGACTTCAACATATGGGGGAGCTTAAAGGATGTGGTGTACCATAGAAAACCACTATACTGGTGGTACTTTAGGAAGGAATTGAAACAGCATGCTCAATGATACAAGTGAACACTTTAGTCAATGTTGCTCAAGCAGTAGTTTGCTATAATAAGTGTCTGGACACTGATGGCAAACATTTTGAGCACCTCCTGTAACTGCAGAAGTAAAATGTGACTTGTATTCATCTTTTGTTATCAGTATACTGTACATTGAGTATTACAAATTTAATACAGTTTTTTTCTTTCTTAAAATGTGTATGCATTTTTGACACCCTCTGTATATTATAGCAAATGAAAATTCTTGCTCATACACATGGTCTGCTTACATGTACAAAATAACATTGGAAAATGGAGAACATTCAAGATAAAACTTCTTCATGTGCGAAATCACGATCTCTTTTCTTTTCAGTACAGCTTTTCCGGCTCAAAGAGCTGCGACATCTTTTTTTGTGTAACAGTTCAAGGGTAAATGAACAGTAACCAGAATGGAAAGATCTAATCCCTTATTTCCTTGTTTCTCCACCATGGGTTCTGCATCTTTCTCAATCTATATCCTGACAAATCCAAATGCTATTAATGTTCTCTCATTCTTGATAGGTAAATTTTAGTCAATGGCAGGGTTCCCCAAAGTTCCTGTTCCCCTTGTCAGTTTACCTCGGCAGCCACAGTATTAATTGGAAAAAACAAATAAATCTTTAGGCTTGCATGGCTGTGTGAAGCGTCCCCTCCTTCCGAAACAGTGAATTATACATAAATTTGGTAAATTAATCAAAGGTGAATCTTATGCATGTCTGCACTGAAGATTAGCTCTCTCTCACACACACACGGACCCAAACATGCCCCCAAGTCACTTTAGCTGGACAATCTTAGGTGTTCAATTTGGTTTCATTGTATTTACCTAGGTAAGTGTGTATATGATTACAGCCTGAAGCTTCAATTCTGTACAAACTTTTCCAAGATTAAGATAGAATTAACTCAGTGGAAATAATTTTTTCACTGTTGAAATCATGATTAGCATAATCAGTAACTCATTTTTTTTGCTGAATGTTGAATTATATTTATATCCCACCTTTCCTCCAGTATGCTGATGTAACATTCCTGTCTGTCCCCTCCCCCTTTATCCTCAGAACAACTGGTGAAATACTGTAGGTCAAGCTGAAATAATTGCTAGCCCAACATCAGTTAGTGAATTCCATGGTTTGGTGGAGATAGGATTAAGATGTCTAAAGTTCCAGTCATTCCAACCACTATCTTCCCTTTGGCTCTAAATCAGGGGTGGCCAACCTTTTTTCACCGCAGGCCTGACCACACCCCCTTGACAGCTGAGTGGACCAGACAATGCCCCCCCCCTGGAAATGGAAGCATTTATAGCTGTCATAAATGCTCCTACTTCTGCGTTTATGACAGCTGAGGACATGCTTACACATGCATGGGCACATTTTACGGCTGACATAAATGTGCTCGCTTCCACTTTCAGTGGAGCAGCAGCGGGCCAGATGGAATGGTGCCACAGGTCAGGACTGGCCCATGTGCCATAGGTTGGGAACCTCTGCTCCAACTATTACTCATTTATTAATATTTGTATATTGTCTGACATAGTGCAGACACTATTCTGTGATCTTAAAATAAACACATTACAATTAAAAAATAAATCCAGTAACAAAATACATTCAATCCTCTCCCCCGCCCCCAACCATAAACCCCAGATAAAGTTAGCTGGAAGTAGATAACACCAGAGTCATGAAAATTAGAGTAAGAAAATAATTGAGTGACATCAAGTCAAGGATTTTCTAGTTGTAAATTAATCAGATTTTTTTTTGCCAGTCCTGCTCTGGCACTGCACAGCTTGCCCAAAGCTATAAAGGCAGGTGTAATAGACAGAGCCCTGGTGGTGTAGTGGTTAAACTGCTCTACAGCAGCCAAAATGTTGAGAGTTTGATTCTGATGGGGATCAAGGTTGACTTAGTCTTCCATCCTTCCAAGGCTGGTAAAATGAGTGTCCAGTACGTTGGGGGCAAAATCCTAATTACCTTGTGACCTGCCCAGAGAGTGTACTAAGCGCTACTGGGTGGTATTTCTTTCTTTCGTGTCCTAATCAAACCCTGGACTGCCAAAATGAAGCCACTTTCTTTGTTTTGTGGTTGCCCAAAGTTACGTTCTCATTGGTGTAGGTTTCTGGCGGTAATTGGCAGACCAGTAAATGAGTCAGAATAGGTAGTATATACAGCAACTGTAATTGCTATTGCCTGATCTGGAGGTAGGGGCATGCTTATATAATTGCCCTTATGTGATCATATAAGAAAACAGAATTTTGGATAAATTATTTAATGAATTATTAAAACAACATCCCTGTAAATCATACATTTAGACTTTAAAGTTCATTTTATGAACATCTTTCTAGAATGGGTAAGCACTAAGAGTCTCATTTGCAGATTATGCAAATCAGATAAAGAGAAATTAAATTATTTGTCTTGGGGCCAATCTGTTGATCTGAAATTACAAAGGTGCCGTTGTCATTAATTTAACCCTCTGCCTAACAATCTTATCTGATTTTTGTTTAGCCATGTTAATTACCTCAGGATCTGCAGACGGCATCTGCCTCTGTTATAACATAGTCAATCATTTACCATATGCCAGTACAGATTTTCATAGTGTAACTAATGACCCCACTGTACATATTTCTCTTAGCTAAATTATAATTGCAAGATTAGTTTTGAATATGCTTTAAGGCAGCACATCACACATGAATTTGAACACTTGTTTACAGTCTCTCTAGGAAAAGAGGTACTGGATATTGTCCACTTGCTAGGAGACCCTACTATTTCTTCATTGTGGAACAGTTGTGTGTCACAGAAAAGTGCTGCTTTGTCACAACCTTCTCTTTCCATGTTGTGTTTTTTCCTGCAAGGTTCCAACGTGGGGCATGTGCCCCACAGGAGGGCGATTTGATTTTAAGGGGGACAATTCGAGACACTGGCATAGCATGGGTTTCTGCTGCCCAGGGCCCAGGCCAAACTCACCACCCCCTTCTAGGCTCACCACCCCTAGGCTCCCCTCCCCCAGGCTCACCCCCCCATGGTCCACTATTTATCAACTTGCAATTTCTTGCCAATGTTTAAAGCTAAAATGGCCATGATAAGGGACAAAAATGGCAAGGAGTTACCCTGTTTCCCTGAATATAGGACCTCCTCGTATAGTAAGGCACCCCCCCTATTTTCCCCCACTTTGGAAATATAAGGGCTTCCCCGAAAATAAGGCACTCACCTAAATCTTGCCCTGGAGATCCACTGTATCAGCAAGAAATGTGTAGTATATTCTTCTTCGTCATGGAAAAATAAGACATCCCCAGAAAATAAGACCTTGTGCATATTTTGGAGTTTTTAAAAATATAAGACAGTGTCTTATATTTGGGGAAACACGGTAGCTGATGCAGAGGAGATAAATAAAAGATGGAAAGAGTACACAGAGGAACTATACAAAAAGGACCTCACCAAACAATGTTCAAATTATCGAACAATTGCGCTTATCCCACATGCTAGCAACGTTATACTCAAGATAATACAGGATAGACTGCAGCAGCGCGTGGAGACAGAATTACCAAGAAGTGTAGTCTGGCTTCCGAAGAGGCAGGGGAACTAGAGACCACATTGCCAACATACGTTGGATAATGGAGAAAACAAAGGAATATCAGAAAGAAGTCTACTTCTGTTTCATTGACTACACCAAAGCCTTTGACTGTGTGGACCACAACAAAATGTGGCAAGTAATTAAAGAGATGGTAATACCAGAACACCTTATATGCCTCATAAGAAATCTGTACAAGAGTCAAGAAGCAACAGCGAAGACAGAATATGAAATGATGGAGTGGTTTGGAATAGGAAAAGGAGTAAGACAAGGCTGCATTTTATCAACCTGCTTATTCAACTTATACACAGAGCACGTAATGCACAATGCAGGGATGGAAGAATCACAATACAGTAATACCTCATATAACATTAGTATCGAATAACACTAAAATCGCATAACATTAAGGAATCTGGGGGGGAAGAATTGCATCAGATAACATTAAGATCCTATGGGATGCTTCAGATAACAACCACTAAAGCCTGTGTGGTTACAATGTATCTCTATGGATCCCATAGGATTTTAACATGCATCAGATAACACTAAAAATCATATAACACCAAGACTTGTGGAACCAGGTTTTAGTGTTATATGAGGTTTTACTGTATGGGATCAAAATTGCTGGGAGAAACATCAACAATTTGAGATACACAGATGATACCACCCTAATGACAGAAAGTGAGGAAGACCTAAAGAAGCTGCTGCTTAGGTTGAAAGAAGAGAGTGCAAAAGCTGGCTTGAGACTTAACATCAAGAAAACAAAGATAATGGCAACAGGCCCTATCAGTCCCTGGAAAATAGATGGGGAAGAAGTAGAAGTAGTGACAGATTTTACTTTCTTAGGATTCAAGATCACTGTAGATGGAGATTGCAGTCATGAAATAAAAAAGCGACTGATTCTTGGAAGACAAGCTATGAGAAACTTGGGGAACATAGTTAAAAATAGAGACATCACCTTGCAAAACAAAATTTGCATAGTCAAAGCAATGGTATTCCCGGTGGTAATGTATGGTTGTGAGACCTGGACCATTAGGAAAGCTGAGCGCTGAAGAATAGGTGCCTTTGAAATGTGGTGTTGGAGGAAAGTTTTGAGAGTCCGCTGGACAGTGAGGAGAACAAATAAGTCAATCTTAGAAGAAATCAACCTTGACTGCTCATTAGAAGGTCAAATAGTAAAGATGAAGCTAAAGTACTTCAGATATCAAATGAGAAGAGAGGATTCACTTGAAAAGCCTTGATGCTGGGAAAGGTGGAGGGCAAAAGAAGAAGGGGGCTGCCAAAAATGAGATGGCTAGATGGGAAATGCCAGGGAGCCTGAAGTTTCCATCCCTCCTTTTCACAAGGGCCACATGATAGTATGATAAGCAGAAATTGAACAAGTAATACGTTATTCAGAACTACATGGCAGTCATGTAACTGGTGTCCTGCCAGACAAAAAATGGCAGCCCTGCCTTTGCCGGATTTAAACTCGGTAGAAACAGTGCTAGTTGTAACTTGATGAGAAGTGAAAGTGCTATGGCCCTTATCTAATGGATGGAAGTCCCCTCCTCCATAATTGTCCCAGAGGAAGTGAGCTGTTCAAGGTCCCCAAAGTTCCAGCAAGATGAAAGAGCCTGGCATGTCACATCTACCATGTTTGCCAGTGACTGCTCTCAAAGCTATTTCCCCCCTGAAACAATAAGTAAAAGTATAGATGGAACTTAACAATACATTCAGAAACAATAGCAGGTTCCAGAGAACTATTTTAAGTACCTGTATCCTCAAAGGCCTGATATGCCTAAGGGAATTGTTGATTTTATTCCTTTGAATGGCAGCAACATTACAACCACATCTGGAGCTACCTTAAGCATTAAAACAAGCTTTCCATGTCGCCTGCTGTAGGGCTGTTGTTCAAAAAACACAATCCCATTCTGAAGAATGAATTGTGTGGGTTTCTGAATCCAAAGCCCAGAAAAAACAGTTGACATGAACAGTTGCTTTCAAGCATAAATTCCTGACATAATTTGGCCATAATTTGGCCATAATTTACATCATAAAATAGATGCCAAAATATATTTTAACCGCATTGTTCCACTCAAGAACACAGGGTGGCATGCTGATTCCCTATAGCAGGGACCTCTGGTTTTTGAACTTCAATTCCAAGAAGCCTACGGTAAGTCAATTCCCCAAAGCACTGATCAGCCAATGTACTGACATAGGCTTCCAGGAACTGAAGTCCAAAAACCAAAGGTTGGGGAACACTGTCCTACAGGGCTGGTCTTCACAGCAGCCCTATCAAGTAGTTTAGACCAGGAGCTCATGATTGGGCCAAAATGATCTAGGAAGCTTCATAGCTGAATAGGGATTTGGATATTGGCAGAAGCAACAACAACATCCATTTAACATTTCAAATCATGGCTCTTTTGTCAGAGTCATTTTATTTAAAATAAAATGACTTCTAAAGGTCTGAAAATAAGATGTTTTAGAACAGGAGTGGTCAGCCTACAGCTTGTGGGCTGGCGCCAGCCCACAGCATTATTTCCTGTGGCCCACCACTATCCTCACTGCTACTGGAAGTGGAAGTGAATGCATTTACAACATTCATAAAATGCACCCACCCATGCATAAATACACCTGCCATAAACACTGCCACAAATGCACCCACAGCTGTCATAAATACATTTACGACAGCCATGGATGCATTTTATGGCAGCGTTTATGGCAAGAGGAACCACGTGACTGGCCCGCTCAGCTGTCTGGGAGCGTGGTCTAGGCTGTGGCATGAAAAAGTTGGGAACCCTTATTTTAGAACATGTGATTCATAGAGAGATGCCTGCACAGTAAAAGGCATATGATGTCAATACCACAATTAGAGATTAATGCAATTTAGAGTCTTCAGCCTATGTATCTAATTCAAATTTAAAGTGACTGTATAACCATCTTCCCATGGAGCTGAGATCTGAGATGGTGCATTAAAAGCTTTTCTCCTGGTCTCTTACTTACACCATTAAAGCAGCTGTCTGATGAAATAATTCTGAACTGTTCATCAGAAATAATGTGGTAATAGACAGGAGATGCACAATAATAAAAATGAAGAAGTGGAACATTGCAGTGAAGCAGTTAATAAACACACTGTCTTCTGTGGTTCTATGTAGATTTCCACAAAAGTAAGGAAGAAGATCCAATTCTTGGTGCTTCCTTTTAAAAAGAAAACAAGTTATTCAGTATTTTCTTTATAAATGCTTATTTGCAAAGCAATGTCAAAATCCACCAAGGAGGTATAATGAAATATACAACCTATATATGTGACCTGTTTACAATCATACTAGTACAAGTTGTTAAAGAAATTTGGTGACCGTATGTGAGTGCAAGGCTGATGATAAAGAGCAATATGCAGGAATCTAATTTATTTTTGTAATATTATGTATACATATATCCATGGAAGAATCAGTTGTTACAGGGAAGCTGTGCCTCCCCAAAGGAGACAGGAGGGTATAATCCACTGTTATTTCCACTCACAGTGAAATAAATATATGTGCAGGTAAATATATTACTACCTAGGATGGAAAGGAAGTTAAAAGAATCTCCATATAAGTCTCTCCTCTTCTATAAATTATACAATTTATAATTCCAAGTGGACAATCAGAAAGGGAATTAAATTCATACTTGTTACTAAGGTTCTATAATATCCTTCTATAAATCAGTTAAAACATCAATATAAAAATATAAGTGAGCATTCCCAAATGACTTAAAATCCACAGTGAATTTTCTCATTGTCTTTATGATAACTTACCTTTCTATAGATCAGTTGGACTAGCTGAGTGCTCATTGAGATGAAAGTTGACATCTTTGAGGCTTATTTGTTGCCTTCATACTTAATGCCTTGATCCTGTTCTATTGGTCCATTCCACTGCTGATCTATCTATACCCATTATTAGGTGGTTTAGTGGCTAAGATGCTGAGCTTGGAGACTGGAAGGTTGGATTTCAATATCTGAGTGCTGCCCAACAGATCTTGGGAACATGAAAGAAGCTTCATTCAGGTGTCCCCTGAGTGGAGTTTCTTCAGCAAAAAACTTTTCAACCCAGAGTAATTTCTGACACAACATTTATTTATTTTACCCCATTATTGTTACTTTGCAGCCAGTAATATATGCGGGTTTATGGTGTTGGTGATGCAGTATCTTAGCACCAGAAGAAAAGGTTATTGCTTTTTTCCTCATGCTTACACTTTTAAATTCTCAGGTTCTTTCCATCCTGTTTATGAAGAAATCCTAGTAATAACTGTATCTGTGATATCACCAAGAGTTTTGTAAGTCAGACCAAACACTAGGAGGGGGCAATGGGATGATCATGATGTCAAAGTTTAGAGGGCACAAACTTTTGATGTTTGAACTTGAACCTGACTTTTTTAAAAAAAATTTAAAGTGTTGCACAATTTAAAATTACACACAAATTCAAGCGTTAAAATAATTAGATATTTTTCACCAGAAGCAGGCTAGTTCAATAGCTTGGGTGCTTTGGGTACAGTTTCTTAGGAAGAGGTGATCCCACAGCTAGTGTGGTCATTAACTGTTAGGGGCTTTATATGTCAACATCAGCATCTTAAACCTGGCATGGAATGCAATGGGCAAGCAGTGCAAGCTCGCTAAGACCGGAGTAATATGATCGAATAACCAATACCTGTAAACAGTCAACCTCACAGGGGGACTTCAATTCCCAGAAGCCTAAGTCAGTACATTGGCTGAGCAGTGCTTTGGGGGAATTGACTTAGGCTTCTGGGAATTGAAGTCCAAAAACCAAAGCTTGGGAAACTGGTCTAGCCACTGCATTTTGTACCCATTAAGACTTTGGAGTCCAGTTCCCTCCAGATCTATAGTGGACTGCCTTGAGATTACAATTCATTTTATTTGGTTCAATACAGATATCTACGGACCATTTAATTCTTTGGTGATCTTAAAGAGCTCTCTTTGTTGACTATTAGAGATCATAATCTGGCTAATGTTATATTGCTTCCTCGCCAATTTTACAGCGTTGGGAGTATCTTCTGGAACACTATCACAGCCTCAAAGTTGTGTATAAGAGTTTATTAATATAATACAATATGGATGATAGTATGTCTTGTTTTATCATAGAGATCAGAAAGATATTGCAGTGAAATCAGTTATAGTTTATATTAATTTCATGTTTTGCTGTCAGAGTGTGTGTGTGTGAAATTGAATTTTTTATTGGTCTCAGTTTTGTTGATGGATGTGTGAGAATGCTTGAGTCTAAATCAGGGATGCCAAAACTTTTTAGGCCATGGGCTGGTCATGTGGTTCAGAGGTCCAGTCACTATGGCCTGTAGGATGGATCTGGCCCCTGACACCAATTCATCTGCCCCACAAAGCCCTTGAAGCTCCTGGAAGCAGAAGTAAAACATGCCCGCATTTTACTTCCACTTCTGGGAGTGACGAGAGCTTCGTGGGCTCGATGAATTGGTGTTGGGGGTTAGATCTGTCCCACAGGCCATAGCTTGGGCATCCCTGGTCTAAATATATGCATTTATAAACAGAAGTTCAAGAAGGGATTGCTTGTTACCTTTTCTCTTCAAATGGTTTTGCCAAGTTAATTAGATTACAGTTAGAAATAGTTCACTTGAAACTGCCTGTGGTATGCTTTTTTTCAGCTAAACTGCTTGCATTGGGGAGAAGTTGCGCTCTAACATTAGGTGTGCTTTTGTTTGTTTCAGTGTTGTGTTTTAATATCTATCATGCAACTACAGGAAAAAATATATATAACTGAAATATGTTATCTAAATCTTATATCTTTATAGCTACCCCTGAATCCCATAAATTGTGTAAGGAAAGACATATTAATTCAAACTCAGAGTAATTAATCCAGTGTGCCAGTTCAAGGAGGAATACAAATACGCATGCTTTGTTTCTGGTTTAGAAAACGCTGGAAGACGTGTCAAAGGAGGAAGATAAAAAAAGTGGGTATTGCCTTCAAATAGTTTTTTGGGTGTTTTGTTTTGTGTTTTTCGAGAGCCATTGTATGGATTCCAGTCATATATCTGTTTAGAAGAAACACAACCTCTTTGAATTTTGGAAATATTACCTTAGTGCAGTGGTTCCCAATTAGTTTTTTCTACATACCACTTCAAGAAAGACCTCAAACTTGTGTACCCCTTATTGCAGGAACGTTAAATAAAAAATGAAATCAGGTGTATTTTATATTTATTATCATCAAAAGACATTCTAATGACAGAGAACACATGTTTCATTAATGTGACAAATGTGCACGTTTTTCTTTGCACAACTCTGAAAAATCTGGTTGCATTTTGATCAGCTTCAATCTCAAGTCGTCTTCGAGTTGAAGTCTATGACGATGTTTAGTTTTTAAGTTTGTCATCGCGGAAAATCCGCTCTCACAAAGGTATGTCCTGCAAAATGGCAGTAAATGTTTTATTGCTACTTCGCTGACACGATAAATGTCTTTAAGACCAGCCCAAAAATTAACCAGTGATTGCTCCGCAAAACAACTTTTGAGTCTACTGTTCCATGAGATGTCTATTTATTCCTCTTGATCAGAGATGGATAGGTGATCGGTGGGACAGTTTCCAAAGGGGTTGTTTACCCAGTTCCATTGCGATGATATTTCTGGGAAATAAGTGCGTAATGCGGTTGACAAATTTTGCAAGTGGTATTTTATGGCTGATTTTACATCTTCATTCACTGATGAAGAAGTAGTTTCCAAAAAAAGTTTTAAATTCGGAAATTGATCATATTTACATCTGTCGATCAAAGATGTCCAGAGAGACTTTTTTTGATTGTTGACTCAACTTTCTCCTGCATAGTGAATATGGTTGTATCCTGGCTTTGAAGCCCCAAATTCAACTCATTCAGTTTTGTAAAAATATCTGACAAGTAAGCCAATTTTTGTAGCCACAAAGGATCAATCAGCATCTGTTTGTACTCGGCATGTCCCTGCTCAGTTAAAAATAACTCAATTTCATGTCTCAACTCAAATATTCTCGAAACAACTCTTCCTCTGGACAGCCAATGCACTTCAGTATGTAACAACAGGGTCTCATGCTCGCTGCCAAGGTCTTTACAAATGTCTGTAAAAATTCTTGAGTTTGTGACATGGGCCTTGATTAAATTGACAATTTTCACAGCATTTTTAAGAGTACTATCTAAGCAGGCTGGAATTTTTTTACAAGCAAGTGCCTCTCGATGAATACCACAATGGGTCCATTTTGCTTCTGGGGCTACATCTTGTATTCACTTCACAAGTCCTGAAAAATGACCAGTCATTGCTCTGGCACCATCAGTGCATATTCCTACGCATTTCGACCAATCCAATTTGTTTTCTTTTATAAAACCGTCGACCATGTGAAATATGTCCTCCCCGGTAGTATGAATCGGAAGGGCATGACAAAATAGGAACTCTTCATGAACCTTTTTGGAATGAACATAACGAACATATGTTAAAAGTTGAGCCAAGTTTGATATGTTTGTGGATTCATCAAGTTGTATGGCAAAGTAATCGCTTTGTAAAATGCGTTGAATTTGGTGGTTTTTCAGATTATCTGACATGTCTGCAATACGACGAGAGACAGTGTTATTTGACATAGGAATAACATCAAGTTCTCGGGCCATTTTTTTCTCCGAACATACATTTCACTATCTCTTTTGCTGCAGGCAGTATAAGGTTTTCCCCAATTGTATGCGGTTTTGCTTGCTTGGCAATTAAATAACTAACTAAAAAAGAGGCTTGCAGAGCGTTCATATTCGTGTTTAAAGAAAGCGCCTCAATAGATTTTTGTCTTTGTTTGAGGTCTTTTAATTTATGTTGAGAGAAGGATACAGATTCATCTTTCAAATTAGCATGTTTGTTTTCTAAATGGTGACGTAGTAAGGATGGTTTTAACGAATGATTTGACAGCGTTTCTGCACAAATGACACATTGCGGCAATGGGGAATTAGGATCTCCAGAGCTTGTAAAACCAAACTGAATATAACTATCATCATATTTCCTTTTTTTGAGAGACGATTCCTTGTTATCAAGGTTTCTTTTTGTGTGTGTTGGAGTACTAGTAGAGGGTGACACATCATTAGCAGGTGACTGTTTAGTATTTTCTGATACCTCCTCCTCAACCTTTCGGCACCTTAGCAGCCACTGTTCCATCTAAAAAACAAGGGGACTTATTAACTTAGCTTTTGTAATGCACCGTAAGTAATTAAAAAGCTTAGAAAACCGGGGGGAAAAAACCAGAAACTGCGAACAGGCAAAAAATTGAATTTGTCCTTCTGTATTTGAAGTAGGTACATAGTAGAAAACAAATTAAACATTATTGCTTTGTATAGAAATTTACAATGAAAATAGTATTAATGTAACTTAAAATCTAGAAAACAGAATCCGCGAACATGCTTACAACTGATACAGCTTGAATATTATTTTTATTTTCTAAACATCATTACATTGTGTTGCAGTTTATAGTGAAAGTGCAAATTTAAACACCGTTTTAAAACATTATCTTACCGTTTACCAAGGTAGGTATATAAGGGTGATCAACGCGACACGGTGCAATGGATATTTATTATTTCACAATTAAAACAACACAATGAGCACAGCGACACACTCACGCAACATAAACCGAACTAACTGATTGACAATGACAAGCAAATAGGCGGGAATGGGGGCGGCCGCGATCGGGTGACGCGAGACACGGGAGGCGTGGGAAAAACCGCCGCTGCGGGAGAAAGCGCTTGATGCATACGATTGACTTACCTACTGATCTTTAATTAAATTGAATAATTTTTTGGCAATTGTTATTGCATTATTGTTTTTTAAGGATTTAATATTTTAGTTAAGAGATTGCTGCGCATACCCCTTGATGCAATCTCGTGTACCCCTGGGGGTACGCGTACCACTAATTGGGAACCACTGCCTTAGTGCCTTCCTCAAAGTGAAGGAAAAGGTAATCCTAAGAATAGAAATTTTTGAAAAGAATTCATGGAACGTTAAAAATATCAAATAGGAAAAAAATAGTTTGAAGAAAATTACCACAATCTTGGTTATAATCGAATTATTTGCCAGCTTATTTGCGTATAAAAGACATTCTGTTTTACTATACACCCCTGCATATCCACATACAGAACTATTCAAACTAGTAGCAGAGACTTTAGACTTCCAGAGTTTAGACTACAACTCGCCTGATCGCTTAGGGATGGCCATATTGGTTGAGACTTGAAACCCAGGTCTCCAAAGTCTGAAAGCCAAAAGCCCCCCCCCCCCCAGTCAATACCTTTGTATTTCCTTGTGGAATCAAGTACAATAGTTCTTTTTCTGTGGATGCAGCATCAAAGTTCATGGAATGATACTAGATCTTGGCACCATTCTAGTATTTGAGAGCAGACTTTTTTCATAGTACTGTCTCCTGTGATTTTGGTTATCATTCTAGAAAAATGTCCAAAAGAACTAGTATCTCTGTCCATCTTTTTTTGTATATAATTTTTATTTAAGATAATATATAATACAAAGACCCCACATAAGAAAAAAAATCAAAACATACAAAGAGAAAACTGGATTACAATAAGCAAATACATTGATAATCATGCATCCATCACCCCAAAACACTCTATTTACATTTTGCTAACACATTTTGCTCAGGAAAAAATGAATAACTCATCTCCTGGACTCCATATACCATGTACCCTATCCTGTTCAAGCCCACTACTACTTGTTTAAAGGGACTAAAAACATACACGTACATTAAAGTGATTTTAGTGTTTCCACTGGACACTTCAGAGGACAAAAGTGGGAACATAGTGGATCACTCTGTACCATCCAGCATCTTATCTTTCCCCTCTGCAATATAGAAAATATGGCGAAGCTGCTCCATATCCCTTCTATCCTTCACTTAATATTTTACTCAGCAAGTTTCAGTTTAAATGCCATCTGAACTGAGCTTGAAGTTATTGATCTGGATTACATAATAAGCTCAATGAGATATTTGCATATTTATGCTTTTAAAATAATGCATTGCAGTATGTATAAGAAATGTGAAGGAGGGGCAGAATACACATAAGTGGGATTCAGAGAATAATTTCAACCAAGGGAATCACTGTTCTGCCTACATATACCTGGAGGGAGTCATGAACGAGTGGATATGTTTGCTTGCTTTATTGACTATTAGAAATCCTTTGACAAACTCCAACGCAAGATGATGAAGTTGTTGGTAATCAAAGAGATGTTTATATAATTATTCAAGAGGTGTATATACAAATGGCAATTTGTACTGTCATCAAAAAGCTGCAGTGATAGTTGAAGATTACATGATGGGAACACAGAAAAACAGAGAGTAGTACAATAAAGATCTATACTCTCACCCGTTCAAGAAACTGGCTCCAAAAATCCACACTGAAAATCCCCTGATTTTCGCCCCCCTCCCCCAAAATATAGAATCCTGGCTACGGCCCTGGATTCAAATATCCTCTATTACTTTGCTCTGTACCTACTCTCAGTTTGGCCAGGTTATCCTACTGTGATAATAGGGTAGACTGTACTGCCAGTGACTCAACATGCCAGGCAGTGGTTAACTAGCTTGATGACCCTGAGGACTAACAGCCTTGTGTGGCCAAGTCCAAAGGGAAGGGTGGTGGTCTCCAAGTGGATTAAACCCCACTTGAATCCATCTTGAGAGAGGGCAGCAGCTTCACTGGCCAAGGGGCCAAGGAGTACTTTGTGTGTCAAAAGTGCTCTGGACCAGAAAGTGACGTGCAGAACTGGATCAGTGGTATGGTGGTCATGCTGCAATGCAGATGAAAGGCTACTGCATTATATTCTCAGGACAGCCTTCATGGCTGATCACCATAATGATTGCTGATATTCGGATTAGGATATGGCAGAAGAAGAAGTAATCATACCTAATCTAGGCTAAAACAAGGATGAGATTGCTGAATGTTCCAGGTGCTTTCTCTTTCCATTGCTGCAGAAATGGAAATGGAAATAGAAAGGTAGTCCCTACAGGGAAAAAATTGCTCTACTCCAGGAGTAAAAGTTGTTTTATTCCATCTTGGTGAAATGTCTTCATAGCTTTGCTTATTTTGTATCAGGGGATTCCTTCCTTTCACAGTCAGTTGAACAGGGCTTTTTATTTCCCAAGTATTTGAAATATTAGTTTCTGGGCACAGTCATCTTTTATTGTCCATCTTTGCCTCGAGTTCAGAGGGAATAATATAAGTCAGCTGGTACAAATTTTGATTCTCCAAGAAAAAGAAAGTGGAAGGAGCTTAGGAAACAAAAATCCCTACTGATTTTAAAGGAACGCTGCAGTTTAACAGTGTCATTCTATAAATGTTTACTTAGGAGCCAGCACCACTGAGTTTACTGGGGCTTTCTCCTCTGTAAACTGATATGAGATTACATTACTGTCTTTGTCATTTTTTTCTCATTTAGAAAAGTTTATCCCAGAGGGAAATAGAATGTTTCTTTTCAAGATGCAGTTTTATAACCTCTTTCTGTGAAATCGTGGTGTTATTTTAAAAGAGGAAGAAAGATCATTCTTTCTCCAAAGGAGAAAAACACATCCTGTCAAAGCAGGCTAGAAACTATTCATTTGCAAATAATCCCTTAGAGACCAGTGAAGCTGCTCATGAGTAGTCATAGGATTTAGATGCAAATACATTTTTAAGTGGAAAGTACATGACAATAATGCTAAAGTAGTGAAAAGTGTATATTTTCCTTCTGAAGGCAAATATATCATATTTGCCAAAAAGTTTTCAAAAAGAAGAAATCCCAGAGCAATACAGAACCTATAGCCATTATGGCAAACCTTGGCACTCCATATATTCTCGGATTTCAATTCCCAGAAGCCCAAGCACCCTGTGAATCCACACAAATGTGCTGAGCGTGTTTTACTTCCGCTTCTGGGGGTGACGAGGGCAGCATGGGCCTGATGAATCACAGTAAACCCATATGCGTGAATTCACAGGGTGCTTGGGCTTCTGGGAATTGAAGTCCAAGATCATATGGAGTGCCAAGGTTCGCCATCACGGACCTATAGTGATTGGCACCCTGCCTTCTTTAGACTGGCAGATTGTTTCCTTCTTCCTTCCACACCTTGCTCCTTAGTCAATACTGACAATATTTTTATTCCTCTTGTGTTTTGAAGAATCCTACTTCAGCTGAAGGAAAATGGAAAAGAATTATCAGGGCTTGGCTGCTGTTTTCAAATTTTCTCTTGTAATGTTTATGGATTTTAAGTGATCCTCCTCAATTTCACTGTAATAAAGAGTTGCATGATGTGAAATTATATGTTGCGTAGTGTGATTCACAAGTATGTGCAAATAAATATGAATAGGGTTACTATATTCCATTCTTCAAATCTCATCATCACATTAGCATTCATGCTAATTAAAATGGTTCATCTTCATGTTTTGAACATTTGCACACTATAAACACTAATGTATTCATGTTGTATACATTAAGCATATTAACTACTCCATTGTTTTTCTAGCAATATGTTTCAATTCTGGTACAGTAAAACCTCATATAACACTAAAACCTGGTTCCACAAGTCTTCGTGTTATATGATTTTTAGTGTTATCTGATCCTCTATGGGATCCATAGAGATACATTGTAACCACACAGGCTTTCGCGGTTGTTATCTGAAGCATCCCATAGGATCTTAATGTTATCTGATGCAATGCTTCCCCCCAGATTCCTTGATGTTATGCGATTTTCGTGTTATTCGATACTAATGTTATATGAGGTATTACTGTATTATTTATATGCAACCATGGCTCTGAGAAGGCAGTATAATGTAATGCTTAAAGCATTGGAAAGGAGAGATTCAAGTACTGTACATGTCTTAGTTACAAAGCTCACTTGGTATTATTAGGCCAGTTGATAATATCTCAGACATGCCTGCCCTAAATAACTGTTGTTTTGAATAAGCTGGAGAGAGATGAACTATGTAAAAAGAGTCATATACATTTGTGGAGAATAGAAGTACTGTACTGTATAACAGTATTCACTCTTTGCTATATACATGGGCATATTATGACAGAGCTATGAGATTGCGGTTTCTTTTTTTTAACCATGTATTTCTCTGATGGCAAAGCTCATCTATAAATCTGTGTGAATACCACAGGAACTATGAGTGACAGAGCAGCATTTTATTTTCCAGGAGAAAAACTGGGGGTAAGTGAGGGCAAACTGCAGAAATCAAGTTGTTACTTCTTGACAAAGATACAGGTTGAGTATTTTGTCACAACTAGAAACGTCTTAGCTTTATTTCCATATTTGACTCTTCACACATGAGTGCATGTGTGCACACACACAATATGAAAACAAGTGTCAATCCAATGAGGTTTCTGCTTTCTAAACCCTAACCCCCATTAGCTGTTGTTCTGTTTTACTGCTGTGGGCTACAGTGTGGTAGAAAATGAGATTCACAGTAGAGATTGAAAAGACCTTTTGGGGCTACACAGTCTGGAAGCTTTTAGTCAGAATAGTCACTGGCCATGTTGGTTTGGGCTTTTGGGGAGATGCAGTTCAAGAAAGTAAATTTGCCAATATTGGCTTCCTAATAAGTACAGATATATTACTCAGTTACTCAGGTGTAAGATGGATTTGATTTCAATTAGTAGAACATATATCTGAATAGAGAACCAGCCTGTAAAGTGGATAGAGTGATGGAGGGTGACTATAGTGTGGGAATTGTGAATGGATCTGCTGTGAAGTTGCACCTGAGAAGATGGGTTTCTCCTGGTTAATTCACTTCAACGGACTAAATAGGAGACAGCAGAGAGGGAGGAAATTGGCAAAGCCTTGTTTGCAGCTTGTAAAGACAGTTCTGATCCAGTTGTACAGATTTTCAAGAGGCACAATTGGAGAGCAGCTGCTTTACCAAGCTGAAAACAAGCCTGATTGATAGCTTCCTCCTCTCCCTCTGGCAATTCCTCTCTCTATTTTTTTTTTTCATTTTGGTTGCCTGCCTTCCATTGTGCTAGGGCAGCAAGCCTTTAAAAAAGAAAACAAAAAGGGAAAGAAACTGAGTGGGAAGGGAAGTGGAAAACAAGCAGACTGAGGCAGCAGGTTCAAGGATTGAGAATGCAGCCACTTTCCCTGCTGTTTTACCTCTCTCACTGCTGTTGTTGCCAGGTGCAGTGGTTTGAAATAAAATGGCTACAAGTGATCACACCATCTAAACTGTTCAAAAGATGCATATCAATACATATTAGTTCCTTGAACAGGACGTCATAGTTCTATTATCATTGTTTGAAACATCTTTCCAGCTGCTTAAAATTCACAACACCCATAAACTCAAATACAGCAACAATAAGAATACAGTAATACCTCAGATAACGCTAAGACTTGGTTCCACAAGTCTTGGTGTTATCCGATTTTTAGTGTTATCCAATCCATGTTAAAATCCTATGGGATGGATTGGATAACGTTAAAGCTCCATAGAGATACATTGTAACCGCACAGGCTTTAGCAGTTGTTATCGAATCCATCCCATAGGACCTTAACGTTATTTGATCCAATTCTCCTCCCCAGATTACTTAATGTTATGCGATTTTAGCGTTATCCAAGGTAAACGTTATCCGAGGTATTACTGTAAGTAAATGCTTCTAATAATTTATATTTTTCCGTTCCCTTCTTTTCTTGATTATACCCACTTTTCTTTTCATTCATTGCCTGATCATACAGAAAAGCCTATTCCTCACCAAATAATTGATCAAAACAGTGATTCTTTATTTTCTGCTATATTTTCAATTCTGTAGACTCTAGAGATTTACTTAGAAAACTTAAAGCCTAGAATCCAGGCCAGCTTGCCATATGGCAGTATTTCAAATTTTGGTAGAACTTGGCTAACTGCATAATGCAACCTTATGTGTTAAGAAATAAGGTTACATTTGGAATTAAGCACAGATGTGGAGACAAAAGTGAAAACACTTAAATTTTATGAGGGATTTTAACTGGAGAAAACACTACAGTGAAGTTTATTCCTCTCTTCCAGGTGTCGATTTTATTATTTTTACTGCCTGAATGCATGCATATTTGAAAAAGGTGGAGAGCATTTAAATCTAAGTCTTCCATGCATGCAAGGGCTTATAGTGTTAAATGTCAATCTATCAAGTTGTGCTAGAATCCCATTCCAATTCATTGCAAGTGTTGTTAATGCAGGCAGAGCTTGGAAAACAGCAGTGCCTGTTGAGTTGTGTCTTTTGTTATTATGCAGAAAGATTATTTATTATTCCTGCCCAACAAAGCTGAAAATGAGGTTATTGTATAAGCATTAGTTTATCACATTTTAGTCCATTAATCAGAACAGTACTCAGAATAAAATCTGTGTCAGCTAATCATATTTCTGAGCAACTAACCATTCATCAGTTTTTTTAACTTTCAGTTTCTTCACTATAACAATAATAAAACAACCTAGCTGATTGGAGAGCAGCTTGTTTGTGATTACATTTACTTTCCAGTTTCACATTTGTTGCTATAGGAAACATTTTTGATTTACTGGAATATTTAGGGCCCCAATCTGTACGTTGGAACACATTACAATTTATAAGGCATGTGTGGGCTTTTGAACTAGAAAAATATCCATCAATTCTACTGGATGCAGAAGAAGTAAGAGAAGAGACCCAAATGCCATTTCTGAATATTAAAACATTACTTATTAAAAATAATTCCATATATAAATCCAAGCACTCAAAAATAGTTTCTTTTTGTAGTTTAAAGATTCAAAAACATTTTCTTTCTTCCTTTGTCCTTTAAAAGTAATGAAAAGGGTATTTTTGTTACTTAAAAAACATATTTTTCATTCAGCAGCAAAAAGTTCAGATTAATCCACTATGTTAACCATGTGACATTTAGTGAAGCCATATCTCTTTAACTACAAAAGATCTATTTTTACACTGCAAAAAAGTTATGTTATTTTAATGTCAAAATCACAATGTAAGTTAAATATAGCTTGGGTGTTGGGGAAAGGAACTAATTACAAGTAAATAGATATTCTGAAGCTCTTTCCAGGGTTTTCCCCTGCCTTAGCCTCGTCAGATGTAATATATCTTGAATTCAACAAAGCCTTTGACAAAATGCTCCATGATATTCTGATTGGCCTGGATAGCACAAGAATCAGGTGGATAAACAGTTGGTTACAGAATCTTACTCAGGGAGTGTTTATCAATGGCTCCTTCACAAAGTGGAATACCATAAAGCTCAGTCTTAGGCCCAGTGGTCTTCAACATTTTCATAAATGACTTGGATGAGAGAGTGTTGGAAATATTTATCAAAGTTCTTAACTGTTAGAGCAGTAGATGGGAGTGAACACCCCAACGCTAGAGATACAGTATTCAAGAGAAAATTGGTCAATCATCTGTCAGATCTGCTTTGATTTGGATTCCTGCATTGAACAGGGGGTTGGACTTGATTGCCTCATAGGCCTCTTCCAACTCAAGTATTCTATGATTTTAAGAAAGTCTTGCTTTGGTTTACAGAAATGATTGTGGTCAAGGGCAGTTCTATGACTAGTGAGAACTCCTAAGATACAGAGCAGCTGCTTTTTGCTAAACACAGTGCACAAGAAGGCAGGGTCTGCTGTCTTGTGAAAGAATCTACTACTACATGGAAGGTGCTCTTTGCTAGAGGCCTATGTGATCCAATATCCTGTTTCCCAAAATGATCAATCATATGACTGAAGGAAACTGAGCATGATGGCAATAACTATCTGCCACAGTGGTTCCCTTCAGAGATGTGCTGCCTCTGATCCTCCTAGTGATATATACCCATCAAGTACACTTTCACAGTTGTAATTACATTGCAATATTGCCGGCATAGTTACAACAGCATAACACTTATATTTATTTAAAGCTATATAAGTATATAGACAGTGCCATTGCAGTCATAACTTTAGTATACCGAAGCTTGTTAGATACTATATCCTTGAACTTATGTAGCTGATGTAATTTGAGGACACAATTGTTTTCTAAAGAGGTAAACACACTTGTTAGGGGGCACAGAAGGCTAAATATCCATGTTTTCGTGTCAGAAAGATTAAATGGTTTTGCAGAAAGTAAGAGTACCATTTTGATAAGGACATCCTTTTCTAAGTGAGTGCAAGACCCTGAGAATTGATTCTTACCGGCCATCAGTAAATCATCTAGCTGGTGCTCAGCAGGAATATCTGTGAGAGCAATATATCTTCTATCCCTAAACTTGCACTGGGAAATTTCTTGGTCAACAAAATAAAAGTTAAACAATTACAAAATGTTACTAATTTTATACTGACTATGGCAGTGTTCATAGTTCACAAAAATGTTAGGAAAAACCCTGTGCCCGCCAGCTAAAACTACATAGGGCAAAATTATAAAAACCATAGCAATAAGAGATTGAAAAATAGTTGTATATAATCTTTGAAAGCATGTCTCTGTGTGCGCGTTATATCATAAAAAGTCATCCAGTTGGACTCTCTACATTTTGTTGGATGGGGAAAATTCAAGAAAAATCAAATGCACAAATCCCTTTTAAATAAAGTAGAACATTTAATAATTGAATTACATATTGTATTACATGTCATCAAGATGATTCCAATTTATGACAAATCTTACCATGGTTTTCTAGGTAGACAATATATAAAAATGATTTACCATTTCCTTCTTTTGGGGCACAATGGAACTGTGCAGCTTGTCCATGACTACACCGCTGGCTTGTCTCCTGGAGGCACAGTGAGAAATTGAACTCCCAGTCTCTGGTTCTGCAGCTAGATACCTAAATAATTCAGTATCCAGCCAGGTAATTGAATTATAGGTTCCTCTTTAATTTTAGTTCCATTGGTTTCATATGTTTAAGAACTAAAATATGTATTCAGAATTATACTGTAGCTCTTTAGCCTTGTACCACTTCTGCATTTTTGTGGAATATTGTTTAGTATTACCTCAGAGATCCAAAGTCTAATGAGATTATTCACTCTTAAATGTCAAGATCCCTTGGGTTGGGTTGTGAGCTGCCTCAAGGTTACATCATGGGCGATCTAGTCATGCCTGCCATATGGCCATGTATACATTTGCAAACACAGGCAGCACTGGCTCTTTGGCTGAAAATGGAGATGAGCACTGCACCCTAGAGTCGGATAAGACTGGCCTTTGAGCAAGGGAGACCTTGAACCACTTGCAGGGACAAAACCTGACGTCAAATTTGAATACCAATCAGGGATCTTCTGTTATTAGGTAAAAGTTGCCCTTGCTCAAAAGCCAGTCGTTACCAACTCTAGGGTTCAGTGCTCCTCTCTGTTTATAACCAAAGAGCCAGTGGACTTGATCCACAAAAGCTCACATTAAAATACAGCAGTTAGTCTTTAAGGTACCACAACATTTTTGTCTTTTTGTTTTGTTTACTCTCTGATATGCTTGCACAGAATAAAAATTTTAAATGGTAGCTGTGTTAGTCTGTGCAGGGCAGGGAGGTGGGCATGGCCACCCAATTTCACTTTAAAAAAAAACCCTGGCCAAAGGCCACCCAGTTTTGCTATCCCCCCCCCCCCGAGGTGTGTGCGAACCTGGCAGTACCCGGGTCTCGAACTACCGACATGCTAGCCTTCCAGCTAACAAGGCGAGCTTGTTCACCACTGAGACACCGCACCCCCTCTTTAAAAAAAAAATCAAAAGCAATTGTACTTTAAGATTCTGAAACGAACGATCAAAACCTCTGGGTATAAGTCACAAAACATTAGATGACAAGCACTGGGTCGCAAGAGAGCAATGTCTATCTTTCAAAATGTATTCCATTGCTATTACTGGCATGCAATTCTTTCTCAAACAGGCAGAAACCTTTGCTGTTCAGGACGACAGCAAGGAAGCCTTTTACTAATCAGAGTCTTGTAATAGCTAAGGTGTAGCTGGGGAACAATTGAACCTGCAGTTAAGTCTGAGGTAGATGTGGCAGTGCTGATTTGAGGTACTGTGACCTAAAAAACATCTCCCTGTGGTAGACTGTGCAGGAATTTGCAGAGAAAGTTGGCCATGTTTCAGTTGCTTATTGCTTATTATGTTGATTTGTATAAAGTGTATTGGTAAGGATGCCAGGGTTTGCAGCTATTCACATTTGTCCACTTAGAGCCCCTTGTAAAACAAAGCAGGGGAAAAAAAATATCGATAGCAATATGGAGGCATGCATCACGTTACATTAGGCCGTGTCAGGCCTCATCACCCCATATTGTTTAATGTACATTAGCCTCACAATGTGTGTACGTAGCACAGTAAAACCGATTGAAGGAGTTGTTATCTGACACTTACAACATAAATAAAATGACTTCAATTATCAACCTAGCAGGAAGTCAATATGAAGTCCTTCCTCATACTGTATTTTGAAAAAAATTACAATTCAGCACATTTCTTGGCATTAAAAAACTCTCTCGTACAGTGGGATGCAGCTACAGTGAGTAATCAAGAGAGATTCAGGGAAACATTAATTTACAGACAGGAGCCCAGATGAAACCATCAAACATCTAAATGTCGAAATGAGACAAAACTCTAGAATTGTGATATAAACCAATTGATTGAGTGTAATTAAGATCATTAGACAGATTGTTGTATGAAAAAAACGACAAGTATTTTTGACAAAAATAAAACTGAAAGAAAACAAAGGAACAAGGTACAGAAAGATGATTACTCTGACTGAAGTAACAGTAGTAACCAGCAGTGTTTAATGACAATAAGCACACACACAGTTTTGAAAGTGCACATCACTAAGCAGGCCAGGAACACTATATTATATAGTGGAATGCTTTCAAACCAATGGAAATTAGAGGACAAAGCCTCAGTCCTATACATAATTACTCATGAGTAAGATCTATTGAACTCAGCAGGATTGGTTTCCAAATGGGCATCCATAGGCTTGGCCTGTAAAAGTGCTTTCTGTCATTTAAACCTGATGAATGTTCTTTGCAGAATGAGTTCTACATCTAGATAGAGTTTCCCGCTGTTTAGAAATGCAGTTATTACTCTAATTGTTGCTACACTGTTGTTTATAAAAAGAGTAATGGTGGATCATCTGAGGTGAATTTATAATGCTATATTAGCTAGCTGGCTGGCTGGATTTTACTGCATTTTAAGCATGCCACACAGGAACTGGCCTGGGTTCCAAGTTTTCATTAAGAAGCAGGAAGGGTTATCAAGCCAAGGTGAATAAATATCACCAGCCCAGCCAGACGCTGGCTATTGGAAGCACTGTTTATAATCGCATTTTGCTCAAGCTCTATTTGCATTCCGTTGGCCTGAATTCCTGTCCATTGATTTCAACTGCTGTAAATTTTAATTACTTTCACCCGATTCTAAACTGTTGTAGTCACTTGGGACCAAGACCAAGTTCATCCACACTCTTGTACAGTAATACCTCGGATAATGTTTACCTCAGATAACGCTAAAATCGCATAACGTTAAGTAATCTGGGGAGGAAAATTGGATCGAATAACGTTAAGGTCCTGTGGGATGGATCGGATAACAACCGCTAAAGCCTGTGCGGTTACAATGTATCTCTATGGAGCTTTAACGTTATCCGATACATCCCAAAGGATTTTAACATGCATCGGATGACACTAAAAATCGGATAACACCAAGACTTGTGGAACCAAGTCTTAGTGTTATCCGAGGTATTACTGTATTTAAGATCACTATAGTAAAGGTAAAGGTTGCCCTTGCTCCAAAGCCAGTTGTATCTGACTCTAGGGTTCCATGTAAAAGCTGGTGGGAAAGAAAACTGACAGGGGGGAAATGATTCCTTTGAAATGCAGTGCTGGATGAAAGCTTTGTGGATTCTCTGGTTTGCCAGTCACCCACCAGCCACACTGCTCAACTCAGGCAGTGAGACATCACACTGCACACAGGTGGGGATGGCGCCTCACTGCAGTTAAGCAACATGAAGGAGGGGGCCGCCCACCCGCCCATCTACTGTGTCTGAAGCCCCCACCCTGCACACCAGGCAGACCCAGTGGTGCACACTGAGGGCAGAAGGCTGACACTGGGGCTCCTAGCGCTACTCACCCTCTGCAACCCAGCTTGGGACAACCTGTGGCCTGGCACTTGTTTGCAGCCCAGTGGCTGGTGGCCCCTGCCCTAAAGGAAGCCACAGGCTCAGGTTAAAAAAGCTATGGGGCTGTTGAGAACAGTACGTTCTGGAGATCTCTCCTTTGTGGGTTTCCTTAAGTCAGGGTAGAACTACATTGTGATTTGAATCATAGATTTTATTAGTGTTGAAATTGTAATCAGTGTTTACACTGGACTTGTGGATTTAATTGGGGGGGGGGGTTTCAACATTTACACTCTATAAAAGCAGGGGATTCTCTCAGCTGATGATGGAGAATTTTTCCCCTTCAGACAGCTGTCTTCTACATATGATGCAGAAGAGAAATATTCACTGATGAGAATTGTATTAATAGGTTTACCCTCTTATCTCACTTTATGCTTTAATGCTACATTACAAGCAATTTCTGAATAGAGGAATGAATGGAACCATAGCTTACAGAAGTTACTTATTTTGGACTACAACTATGGCTTTTCCAGCCAATATACTTGGGAGCATGGTATTGCATGGAAAGTCAAGATCTTTGTCCCTTGTGTTGACAATTCAGTAAATGAGGTTCTGTCTTACAAATTTAAGTAAAAGTTTAATTATTATTGCAAAGTTTATATTCACAAAGGAAATTTCAAAACACTGTTTGACTGGCAAGACAATGTCTGTTTTCGGCTTAACTGGAAATATTACAGTTTACCCCTATTTCTGTGTGATATGACGTGGGTCATATCACACAGGATCAGGCCTTGCTTGTCAGCCTTATCTAAAATCATTTCCAAAGCCATTTTCTGTGTGCACTTAGCAAAGTGCCGATTGTACTTCAGCTGCTCAAAAATCAATGACAATGGAAGAAAAAACACAGTGATTCACATGGACTATCTGGCTGAAAAGATAATGTACTAAGTTTAAAGGGAGCTGACGTGAACTAAGAGTCTGAAACAAATTTACCAACCAGGTAGACAAAAATGGGAAAATATTGGTAGGCTTGTAAGGCCTGTATCGTATGATCAGTGTCAGGCAGAATTTTGATACCATTGTTTGGCCATATATAAGATAAGCTTTTGAGTTGGCCAGAAAGCAGTTTTGGTATCTGGTTGTGGAGCTAGAATTTCAGGGTTTGATCCTTCATGGTGCCTCCTGGGACAAAAGTCTGCTTGTGCAATCATAGGTAAAGTATTCCAGAATCCCAGGGTGCCCCTAGAAGTAGGGAACTGTAAACCACTTCCTTCTATTCCTTACTTGGAAAATCTTGGAAAGGATCACCATAAATAAATATAAATAAATAAATAAATAAATAAATCAGATCTTATTTGACGGCATACAATGTAAATTAAGGAAAGGGTTTTTTTTTAATGTAGGTACAAAGAAAGTGGAAACAATTCAGAAAGATTTATCATTTGGATTTCTCTTTTAAATGCTAGGCATACAGTTATAAAAATTAGGTAAAGGGTAAAAGTCTTCTTTGCTCAAAAGCCAGTCATATCCCACTCTAGGGATCAGTCCTCATATCTGTTTATAGAAGATGTCTGCAGATGTTTCCTTGGACATGTGGAAGGCATGACTAGATACCGTAGTGCACAGAATGCTGTTTACCTTCCCACCAAAGTGGTACCTGTTTATCTACTTGCAATTACTTGCTTTTTCACCTGCTAGGTTGGCAGGAGCTGGGACAGAGACGGGAACTCACTCCATCATGCAGTACTCAGGTTTTGAACTGCTGACCTGCTGACCTTCCAGTCGTTAAGTTCAGCATGGTAACCACTAAGCCACCATGATTATTATAATTGTGGCATCAAGACTTACATGCAGGCTTATTATTCTGCTAAAGGGCACTTTTTATTTATACATAGAAGTGAGAAAGCAAATGGACATGCAGGCCAAAGGAAGAATAAGTGATTACTGTATCATTATTTTCCTTACTCTTTTTGTGTGTTTCCAGGCAAAACATCTCATGCTGTTCTCTTCATTCCCTCTACCTTCCTAACCTACTCAGAGGTAACTCTGGGTCAGATATGTAAACAGCAGTACTGTAAACAGGGTAAAGGTGTCGTTTCCAACTTAGGACATCACCCCCACCCACACACAGGGGGACCTCACTTCCAAGAAGCCTAATATATTACATTGGCTGGTCAGTGTATTTGGGAAATTGACTTAGGATTCTGGAAATTGAAGTCCAAAAACCAAAGGGTGGGAAACACTGGTTTGAAGAATAGTACAAACTCAATAAATTGTGAAACAATCAAATGGCTCATTCTTTGTCTTGGACATTATCAAGTGGTTCTGCATTTCCATGGGTTGTATTAAACAAAAATTGTGTGCACATAGCTTTAGGAATGAATAGGACTTGCGTTTAAAACAAAAATTAGCTGGGGTCCAAAATAATAAAAGATTCTTCTCTTTTATGATTTTCATTAATGTAATGTATTCAGTATCTTCAATAAAGAAATATTTCTATTACATCAGAATAATTTTAGCTGCAGAGTCTTTGCATTGACAGACATCAATATACCATATATACTCAAATATAAGCCAACTCAAATATAAGCGGAGGCACCTAATTTTGACCTGAAAACACAGGAAAATAGATTGACCTAAGTATAAGCAGCTGCTAGTGAGTTTCAATAATCAAAATACATGAAAATATGGTAAAATTAATTAAACTGTTGGGTACATCTCAGTCTGGCACAGTCTTGGGACCCTCATGGTTGTTGACCCAAGTATAAGCCATGTTACCTTTTGGAGGCTCATTTTTGGTGCTAAAGAACATATACTTGAAGTATAACCAAACAAAAAGCACATACTTTAACTGTGTGCATAATACTGATGTACATTGTTTAAAACATTTGGACAGTTAGATTCTTAAAGGGATGGACTCACTCATGTGAATTGAGGGATTGCTCAAGTGTGAGATAACATAGATCACACTAAAGAGAAGAACCTTTTAGTAGCAAACTGGATTGTTCCAACTTGCCTTGTCTAGCTGGGCCATAATTTAAATATAGAGCTTTTTTTCATCATGTGTCAGGATCCTTTAAACTGCTCCTTCCTTCCTGTTGTGTCCTTGCTCTGCCCTCCATTTTCCAGGCTCCAGAGATACAGTCCCACAAAATCTAAAAGCATGTTCTGTACACAAAAATGTTTTCCTCTAACCAAGAAGCATCTGGACTGATCCTATTTCCTTGCTCAGTAGTGGGAGTGAGACTGGGCAGATCTCTCCATGCTTTTTGTCTGCACCAAAAAGTAAATTCCAAATCTCTCCCAAAACTAACTCAATAGAACATGGCACAGTCCAGATGTGGAGCTGAGAAAGGGGGGAAATCTATGGTAGCAAGAGGTACATACCTTCAGCCCCGTCTCATGTGATGCATTGTCTGCAAGAATGCACGGAAAAGCTTTTTGTCACTCTTTGTGCAAATTTTTTTATCTGACAGCATCAGATGAAGGCTACTATCAGTAGCCACCCAGAATGTCTGGGAAGTGTTAATCAGGAATTTTGAATGTGCAAAAGGGCCTTGATTGGTTGGAACCCCAGGGAGGAAAGCTCTTGGCTTCAGTCATTCATTGTGGATGAGATTACTGGGTACTGCTGAACTTCTGGTTCACTGGTTAGACTTGCCGCCAGCCTGTCTGCCTATCTCTGTGCTTCAGATTTTTTTTGTCTTTTTGCCTTGGCTTTATGGGTTTTTTTCTCTATTTCTTGCACCTATTTCCCAAACATTCTGCATATGCTAGCATGCTTACTTAGGTTTATTTTTATGATCCCTTCCCCTTTCAACATCTTTGGATATTTATTCTCCCATCCCCACCCTCACCCCCACTCCCTTTTTTTTTGCCAGGTCCTGCCCTGCCTACCTGCTGCTGTCTGCTGAACTTAAAGAAGAGAAGGCATCAACTGGGAGATGAGAGAAACGTCCTAATATTCTAGCTTTTGGTTGGGAGGAACTTTTATTGCATTTTTGTTTTTACTTCCTTCCTTGCTCTTGGTTTTCGGAAGAGAGGATTGTGTATTTCGCTAATTTCTGTTTGTGTGTGCTTTCCCTGTTTGATTTATTTTTGGAAAAGTGCTATTTGGTTAATTAACTGTGTACTTGTTATGTTAAAAGTGTATATTTTAGTGGGGTGTGTGGACTGTTTTGTTTACTTTGTGGTTGTGTGTGGACTAGGGATAGACGTATCACTATGTTACATGAGTGGTTGGTATTTTTAGTTATATTGTTGCCTGCTTTTGAACTAGACAAGTGTTTTCCAACCTTTGGTTTTTGGACTTCAATTCCCAGAAGCCTAAGTCAATTCTCCAAAGCACTGCTCAGCCAATATACTGACTTAGGCTTCTGGGAATTGAAGTCCCCCTGTGGGGCCTGGGCCCCATGTTGGGAACCACTGGAGTAGACTGATCTGACATTGCTTTGCATATGATGTTTGGTTTAGTTTTAAGGGTTTGCTTAGAGCTTTTGGAGTCCCAGAACATATGAGTGGAGAAATATGAAATGAATGACCAGAAAGAAGCATTTTCTTTAATGTGAAACAAAATATGTATGTAATGGTTTATTTTTCATATATAAATATGAAAAAGAGACACACACCCCCAACTGAAACAAATATGAAATATTTTCACTGTCATATCCCTAGTGGCACTTTTTCTTTAGAACTTCCTGCTTCAGGCAATCTATATAATGGCCTTTTGTAACCTCCTGCAAGTGTATTGATTTTGTCAGGCATTGAGCATGCGAGTTGATTAATGTTGATGTGTCTTTTCTCTTTGTGTATTTGTGATTTTATTTTATTTTTTATAGGGGCAATACTATTTAGGGGTCACTTCCATGGCAAGCTGGGATCCACCTTAAACAAATTCATACCAATGACATTTTTTCATGCTTCAGGGAAAAATGCATTCTTGGATATGAGTTGCAGTCAACAACAGTAAAGATGAAGATAAAGTACTTTGGACATCAAATGAGAAGAGAGGATTCGCTTGAGAAAGCCTTGATGCTGGGAAGGGAGAAGGGCAAAAGAAGAAGGGGGCGGCCCAAAATGAGATGGCTAGATGGTATTGTAGACACAATGGGCACAAAGCTGAGCGAATTGAGGAGGATGGTGGAGGACAGAAGTGCCCGGCGGACAGTGGTCCATGAGGTTGCAAAGGGTCGGAATGACTCTGCGACTGAACAACAAAAACAACTATTTAGGAGTTATTGTTTCAAAATTAAACACTTTCAGCTTGTTTAAGGGAAAGAAACCTCTGAAATAGATCTATAGTGCATATGTGCTATATTTTAGCCACAAAGCTCTAGCACTTAATGATCTTTATGATTATAATTATAATTTGAACTCAGAGTAATTATATAGTCAATGATAATTGTAGAAAAAAGAGTAATAAAACCAGAACTTTCTTTTCTTCTTCTTTCTTTCTTTATTAACTGAATGTACAAAAAAGTTAAACCATTCAGTATTATGCTGTGGAACTCTAATTTTGATTTTAATCGTTCTCCTTCACAAAAGAACATTGTAGACTTTCCCCATTGGAAGACATTTATTTGAGTAACAGAGGCTTTTTCAAGACACTGAGAAACTTGAAGTAATCTGTTACATCAGTAAGATCTTGCATTCCTAGAAATTTACAAAGCTAAAAATAGATAATAAAATTTCTTGTTTCTTTCCTATAGGGAAGAACTTCTGCGAGTACCAAAATATCCGTATCCAGATTACTTCACCCGCATAGATATGGAACTAAGAAGAATTGTTGAGATTCAGGTAAGGGCAGGTATTAATAAGGGACATTTTCATGAATGCAGTCCTATATATTAGAACCACACAATATACATTTATCGACAAACAAATCTCAACAGTTCCTAGTTATTTATCTGAGGTATGGGACACAGTATTTAGTTTTTGGTATGTTTTACACATAAACAAGACAGGTTTATAGATGTGAACATGAAGATGTGTTTCAGGGACCTATCCAGGAAGTGGATTGCTATGTACCTTGCCTTCAGAAAGCAGAATAGGAGTTTGAATTATGTTACATAAGCCCTATAGCAGTGTAGGGAAACCTATGGTGCGTGTGCCAGAGGGGGCACGCAGAGCCCTCTTGGTGGGCATGCATGCTATCATAGGCAAGCTACGTGCTGCACTGCACCATGGCGCCAATGGCAGCACTGCTTCCCCACCCACCCTTCTCCAGGGCTGAAATCTCACCCAGGAGGTGACAGTGGTGGCATGGATGAGGTGATTGACCAGACACTTACACACACCCTTCCTAGGAGGTGGAGGCGGTGGTGCACTGGCAGACAACGTGCATGCACACACACACATGTGACTTTTCCTGAACATGAAGGGGGAAGGGGTATAAGAATATCAACCTGAGTGAGTGAAACAACATGGTTCTACATGCAATCCAAGACAAAAGAGAAAATGTTTGTACACCACTGCCATTGTTTTTTGAACTATCTTATACAAGTGTCTAAGATACAATAACATACTTGAAGTACTTAAGACAGTGGTGGCGAACTTATGGCTTGCAAGCCAGAGGGGGCACTCAGAGACCTTTATGTGGGCACATACACTGTTACCCTAACACAGAGTTCACCCTGTCCCTTTACCCAGCAGCCCAATGGGGTCTCTTCCTCCCTCCCCCAGCACAGAGTTTGCCCTGCCCATCTGCCACAGGGGCAACAGCCTGTTGAGTTTGGACACTTGGTCTCTAAAAGTTTTGCCATCACTGACTTAAGGTATCCTCTAATAAGTAATTCAATGCTGATATGGAAGATATCTCCCAGGCAGGACTCTTCTAAATAGTTTCACCCCATTATGGTTGCTTGGTTATTTCACTTTTCTTTCTGCTTTAACAGCAATAGCCACACATCTTTCAATTGGTTGCTGACTGGAAAGTTGTCTTCATAAAACAATCCATGCTCTCCTTAGCAGTGACCATAGTAGCAATTGTGAGGCTTGATGGGAATTTCAGGCCAACAACAATCAGAAAAGCTACATGTTTCCCCTACTTGTCTTAAAAGCTACCTCTTGGCCAATATAAAGTTGGAATAGGACCCTTGTACATGAGAGGCGATCCTCAATTCTGAAGCAGAGCCAGAAGCCATCTTGTTGAATTTATGCAAATATGCAGGTCATGGAAATAAAGTAACATATCCATTTGCAAATATACACTACCAGGCTTTGCATTTTGAGAGTGAAAAATAATTAACATGACCTTGTTATCTATGCACAGCTTGCTAAAAGGGTTAGCATTAGACCTCTAACAGTGGAATTTAAAAAGCAGCGTGCTGTGCATGCACATAAACTACCTCTCAGTTCTATTTAAGTCAAGGGTACTTATATTCACCAACCAGTTGAACAATTTGTTTATCACAACCTTCTGCATATTTTTATTGGAACTGAACAAATTTGCTTAAACAGTCGACCTGAGAAGCATCCACTGCAAAAGATGTGATCGTGCATATTTTTTGTAAACTTGCTAGATATGCGCTCCAGGTGTTTTATATTCGGCACCATCATTTCACACCTCTGTATTCTGAGTCAGAGTTCAACATTTCACAGTATCCAACAGCAGGCACAGAATGGCCATCAGCACTTGAAAACATCTGACATGCAGCATTCAAAATTATTCAGTTAGTTTTTGACATCATCTAGTAGGTGTTGCAGAATTCAGAAAATGTAATGTTCATTCATTTGTGTGATGAGTTGGAATATTTCATCTTAGCCATTAAATTTTTATTTCAAAATTTAAATTTCAACTTGAGGCCAAATTTCCATCTCATTGTATTGCAAAGTCTTGCAAGCTTTTCTTTCAGTTGTACAGTACAACCCCGCTTAATGAAAAAAGTCCGTTCTGCGAGGTGCTTTGCTATACGATTTTTTTCATTATACCAAGTGCTAACTATGATACCCTGTATTACAATATTTTCCATTATACAGGGTATACCTCACATAACAAAAACCCGTATAACGAAAATCTCTACGGGATGCATCATACAATGAAAATCTCTAATGTTTTTGTTGTACAACACATTCCATAGAGATTGTTGTTATATGGGGTTTTAGTTATGTGAGGTATACCCCGTATAATGAAAAAAAAATGTAATGTGGGGTGTAATGGTTAGCACAAAAATGCTTCATTATATGAATTTTTCATTAGTGGGGGATTCGTTATAGAGGGTTCCACTCTACTTCCGCTTCCACTTTCAGAACAACTACATACTTCAAAATTTATAACAGCTATCCACAATTCTTGTATGTATTGGATTTGAATCCATGCATGTTTTATTTCTAAACCAGGGGTGCCCAAACCTTTTGGACCACGGGCTGGTCACGTGGTTCAGGGGATGGTCACTGTTGCCCGGGGGCTGGATCTGGCCCCGACGCCAATTCATCCAGCCCGATTCATCCGCCCCTACGGGCTGATTTTACTTCCGCTTCCAGGAGTGACAAGGGCTTTGTGGGTCAGATGAATTGGCATTGGGGGCTGGATCCAGCCCCCAGGCTATAGTTTGGGCACCCCTGTTCTAAACTCTTGATGCACACTCACGAACCCTGGCACACCTTTTGGAACCTAGCAAGCTATAGGCATCTTTCGACTGGAACGTAAAGCAAAGCAATCACACTTATATGCTGCCCCATAGAGCAGTTCACAAGTTAATTAGCATTCACAAGAGTCCCAACTAGGGGTGAGATTCATTCCTATAACAAACCATGGTAGGAGACACTGTAAGAGTTTGTTATAGGTTTTCAAGAAAGTGGTATTGGTAGAGCCATCATTTTAGAATTGTTCATGCAAGTAAATATTGGAAATTCTACCCACATTCTTGTTTTTAAAAAACTGTCAAACATCACTTAGAGTTGTTTTTCAAACCCTTGGGATCTGAGACTTATTCTTGCCTTCTAACATACAACTTTCTGGAGCATTTTTTCTTTTGAACAGTTCTTAAATTCTGATGTTTTTAAGCCCGTTTTGATGGATGAAGGGAAAGGGATAGTCTGTTTCAGATACATTAAACAAGCTTTTAGAGAATTCACTATTGAATTCTAACTCTGGAAGCAACACAAATACTCAATATACTGAAATATGTTTTTTGACTCCAGGCAGTTCTATCAGCTGACAATAATGGGAACTGTGCCAAACATGCCCTTAAGCTACTAGTTTACTTATATTTAGTTAGAAGGGAGACCTCTTATTATTTAAGATTAGCCAGTCTGCAATATAAGTAAAAGCGTCCCATAGTATTAATCACCTTCCCAACACAAGTCTTTAAAATTTGAAATCCTTTCCCTCGTGTTTTAAAAAGGCTTATCTCTCTTCCCTCCCCACATTTTATGTGGCTTTTATTTCCAAATCCTTTTTCTTTTCTTTGCCTTTTAAACCTAAGCTGCTTTCTTAGTAAGCATCCAATTTTTATTACTGCTCTACTCTGAGCTGCCATTTTTACACATGAGACTGTACCTTCAGGGCCTCCATTAATGCAGTAATGATGTTACTGAGGCCCCAAACAAGAGAAGGAAGTTCTTGACTGAAATCCTTAACATTTTAAGTTCACACTGCACAAGAGTTCTATAACTCTTACAAAAATATTGCCAGGTATAACTGCTGTGGATCTAGGAGCAAAGCAGGGTAGAAATGAAATAAGTAAACAGAGTAATACATTTATTTATTTATATTTATATGAATAAATATTTAATATTCATTAAATAAATAAATATTTATACATAAATAAATATTTATATGAATACATATTTTCCTTGTCCTTTTAAACTTTGTTCTTTATTTTAATCACTCACAGATACACATTCAGAATGTGAACATGAGTTGGAAAGATCAATAAGAATATGGCTCTAGTTCAGATCCAATCTGAAATTCCAATACGCTAAACTGATAATGCTATGGATTTCCTTCCTTAACAGCTTCCCTGGCAGCCAGTCCTTCTTTGTCTCCCATCCCACCATCCAGCCACCCACAGTTACTGCATCTTTTTCTTCTTCCCGTTTCTTTCCCCATATTACGTAACCTTCTGGGGCTTCCTACTTCTCACATCAATCCCAGGAGTTGGACATGTTCTTGCTTTTCCTGTTTGTGCTCCAGAAATAGTGCTTCTGCTTCAGCTTTGTTTTTTTTTAAATCTTTCTCCTTTTTAACCATGTGAATTCCATTTGAGGGACTGCGGTGGCTTAGTGGTTAAGACGCTGAACTTGATGACTGGAAACGCAGCAGGTCAGCAGTTCAAGACCCAAGTACTGCATGACGGAGTGAGCTCCTGTCTTTGTCCCCGCTCCTGCCAACCCAGCAATTTAAAAATAAGAAATTCCAAGTAGATAAATAGGTACTACCTTAGTCAGAAGGTAACAGTGTTCCGTGCACTCTGGTATCTAGTCATGCCTGCCACATGACCATGAAAATGTCTCTAGAGACAGACAGCACTAGCTCTTTGGCTATAAACAGAGATGAGCAATGAACCCTAGAGTTGGATACAACTGGCATTTGAGCATGAGCAACCTTTACCTTTATTAATTCCATTTGAGTGCAGCTCTGTCATGTAATAATGCCATATACCTCTTGCATAATGGAAAAACCTAGCTTTCCTTCACATAGTATACATGGAGGATCTTTATATGAGGATGTGCAAAATGAGGATGAGATGGGCTGAACAATATATGGGAGCCAAAGCCCAGCAGTAAGTAGGGTACTAAATTTAGGAACTGGACCTGATTTTCCTGTTCCAATCCACTCCGCATGGTACATAAATTTCTATTATTATTTCATTTCATTTCATTTCAAATTTATACCCCGCCTTGCTCAGGCGAACCTGACTCTAGGCGGCTTACAAAGTATAAAAAAATAACATAACGGTCACAAATTCCACATTACAGTATCATAATCACAATCATCACAGTATCAGAAATATATATACAGGGTGCAGCAGCATAACTTCCTGTTTTCAAAACTTAATAAAACCCATTGTATGTATCAAAAAAAAATTATTTGTTTTTTATAATGCAGGCGCATAGCTAAAGTTTTGTTTTACACAGTTTTGAAGATCAAATCAGGTAGGTGACGTCCCCCATTCTCCATACACTGAGTAAACTGATTTCTGGCATTTGTCATGACACTTTCCAGCATAGCAGGCTGTATGCTGGGTTGCGATCACTGAGCAACCGCTCAAAAAGTAGGCCTCAATGGCAAACGCACGCTCCACACTATTCCAACACATGATGGTGACTGAACTGTGTCGGGACAAAACTTTATAGTCCTGCCTCTCGAACGAGACCACTAGCGCTCCGCAACGACATCAACCGACTGAATTGCGCACATTTTTAAAAAGGAAGTCATGCTGCCGCACCCTGTATATACATGTCAATAACACAGTAACAATCAGAAAATATTAACATCACCATAAAATGTTACCAAAAAAATCCAAGAAGTCAAAAAAGAAGGGATTCAGTCCCGGTGAGAGCCGACCTGAACCCTGGAGTTGCTGCTCTCTCAAGGCCAGCCAGCCGAGGGGGAGTCCAGTGAAAGCGGCGGTGGTGAGATCTTTTATCGCCGCCCAGGACCGGCAGCTGTTGTTCCCTCGAGGCCGGCAAGATAATGGCCATGGGAAAAGTCTAGGGGAAAAGTCCAGCGGTGGTAACAAAGGCATCCGGTGTTTTTATGGCTGGCCCCAGCCCCGCCGCTCAGCTGTTTGAAGTTCCCTCGGGGCCGGCCTGGCCAAGGGAAGCATCCGGCAAAGGTGGCAAGGGCGTCCGGCGTTCTTTCCCCCTCAGACTAGTTGGCTGACCAAGCGTCCATATTGGTGGTAGAGGAGGAGGATCCACACAGCTGTTCCCGCTCTCCCAAGTCCGAGGCCAGGCGGGAGAGGCACGGAGTCCGGTGGGGCGGCTGCGGTTCTTTTCAATGCCGCCAGCCCTGGCACAGCTGGTCCCACTCTCCCCGGTCCAAGGTCGGGAGGGAGAGGTGCAGAGTCCGGTGGGGGCAGCAGCTGTTCTTTTCAATGCCACCAGCCCCGGCACAGCTTGTCCCACTCTCCCCAGTCCGAGGTTGGGAGGGTGGATACAGTACCTGTGTACATGTGTATTATTGGGCGGATACAGTACCTGTGTACTATATATCATGTGGCAATCATACATACAGGCTTTGCACACACACACACTTGTTCAGGTAGTATATATTCTGATATATTTACTGTGTAAAGGGAGCTTTGGCCATTCCTTCCCCAGTATTAGGATCTGGGGTATGGGTGGCTGATAACATGAACATCAGGATCCAGGACAACCAGGTAACTGTATCTCAGTCCAGAGTCCAAAGCCAAATCAAGCCAGAGAAGCAGGATTAACTTGGACAATGAAAACATAGTCCAAGTGAGCCAGAAGTCAGATGACCAGGAGAATAGACAAAACAGAGTCTCTTCAGTGCCTAGAGCAAGGTGAGGATGGACTTCCAGAATTCAGGCAAGACACAACAACACTCCACAGGAACCAGGCAAGAGATCCCCAAGAAGGCAGGATATTTTGAGAACTAGAGACAAAACAGGCCACCCAACAGCCAAGCAACTGCAGGTCTGCTCACCTGCGTTGCTGAGGCAGCTTCTGGGAGGAAAGGCTGGTTCTTCTACAGCTAAGCCACTCAGGGTCTCCAGGTGGAGCTTATGAAAGTCCGGAGCCTTCCACAGGGCTCTCAGCTGCTTCCAGCTGAAGGTCCCAGTCTTGCAGGACTTATAGAAGCAGTTACAAATCCTGGCATGCAGTCACTCACATACTCATGGAAGCCAATAGGTCTATCCCTATTCAATTATTATAACCTGAAAGTGGGTAAGGTTGTAACCATGTTGGGGACATGGGGACGCTTATAAGCCTGCTCCAGTGTTTCCCCAGATGATTATGAATTCAGCACAAGCATCTGATGAGGAACCCTTGAGTGAGTTCACCAGAATGCAAGTACAGAGCTTCTGTGACTAGGAGAGTACTCCCAATCACAGAAATTACTGTAAGCATGTTCTGCTCAATGTGCTTACAAGTGCCTTTTGAGATATCAGTTTGAATATAGGAAGGTTGAACTGACAATCCATGGAGGAGAGATTGAGAGCAGGACTCCCTTTCTTCCACATTGTTATAACTTTACTCACTGCCAGACTATAATGGCTGAATAAGATTTCTAGAAGTGCTAGAGCAAGAACCTTGTATCTCCCTTGACACCCAAAGGGGTAAAAGGAGAAGAGGTTATCAAGGTGATCGGGAGGCATTAATTCTCCCTTAGTGTGCTATAATCACATCTCTTTTTCTCACAATGGTCTGTCATGAATTTAAATACTGTAGTATAATACTTGAAAAATGTATTAAATATATAGAAAACCCCAATAGATTACTAATAATTTTAAACTGTTCCTAATAATAAATGAGGAAGGCATTACTATGAAATATATAGTTATATTAACATGTGGGGAAAGTCTCCAATTTCTTTCAGTTCAATATGGCCCTCATCTATTCTACTTCCCTTTTCTCCCCAGTGCCATCATCATTAATAGTAAAATAAAAATGTTCTAAACTTTTCAATAATATGCCTGAGAGTTGGATTGCTTTAGCCTGGCTATTTCCTATGTTTTAAGAGTTATGCAACATAATGTCAAAACAACATTTTGAAAGTCTTCTAGGCTCTCTATACAGTAATTGATTTCTGGTTTGGAAAAATGTTACAGGAGTTTTAGCACTGAAGGCCACTGTGGAAATGCATTATACATTGGAGAGTGGCAGATGATTTACACATTTTAATGTGCATAAAATTAGCTTAACTTACACACAATTTATATTCATGTGGTGCTTGCTAGGTCACAGCTGGTGAATGTGTTGTACTCCTTTGGTGATGCCAATCGCAAGCGGAGAGCTTTTTGACCTGGTGTCTTTTAGCATTTCACATTCAGATAGCAGATCCTGAGGTTTTGGGAAGTATGACAATGCTTATATATAAAGTGAGTCTCCAACCCAACTGAAATTGCCAAGAAATTGCCAAGTCTTGCTGGCTGTGTGGATTCCAAATACTTTGTTTAAAGGATGATGGTAGTGAGAGAGAGAGACAATTATATTTCTAAATATAATACATGCATGGTGATACTTTGCCCTTCTTACACCTAAGACATTGCCATTTAATTCTGCAACAGGCCATCAATAAGCTTTGAAACAATCCAGTTTAAGGATCATCCTCGACCTTGCAGGCTTCCCAATGTTATCATAGAAAGTGCATTTATTTCATAGAATATACATAACTCATCTCTACTAATAAAGTTTCAGGATCTCTTGAAATCAGGAACTGACAGTCTCAGTGTGACCAACCCTGAGGGAACCTCACTTGCAGTGATGTGTGACCAAAGGAGAAAGAACATGGCCAAATTTAATAACTAATTTGCCTTTTAAACCACTCTGGCCAGGTTATCCTGCTATGGTAATAGAGTAGACCATACTGCCACAACTCAACACTCAGTGTCAGGTGGTGGTTAACTAACCTGACCACTCCGAGAACTAAGCACCTTGAGTGCTGAAGTCCACAGGGAAGGCTGATGGTTACCAAGTGGATTAAATCCCACTTGAATCCATCTTGATGGAGGACAGCAGCTTCATCTTATATTGGCCTGGGTCCAATGAGGACTTTGCATACCAAAAGGGCTCAGGACCAGAAAGTAACTCGCAGAACTGGATCAATGGAACAGGTATCATGCTGCAATGAGGAAGGCAGATTAAAGGCCACTGAATTATATTCTTAGGACAGTCTTCATGGCTGATCACCATGAGGATTGCTAATATTTGGATTTGGGTATTTATTTATTTATTCAATTTATATACTGCCCTACTCGGTAAAAACTGACTCAGGGTGGTTTACAGAACAAATATGATTACAAATATATAGTTCCAAATTAATGAGCATCACAGTTTCAATAAAACAGAATATACAATGAATACTCAAAAACAGTCAATTACAATATTCAGATACATTGCAATACAATCAAGTGATACAGGGCAATACAATGTAAAGATACAATCTAACGATATAATGTAATGATGCAGTGGGGTAATACACTTGTAGAAATATACTCCAACAATACAATGTTACAATAGTTAAATATACATCATAAATATCATAAAATATCAAATAAATATAAATATCAAAAGTATCATAAATATAATACATACAGAGTTCTTCCACTGCCCGCAGCCAGCGGCAATTTCTTCTTCTCTGGGCAGAGAGGGCGGGACCCGGAGGAAGGGTGGGAGCATCCTCTCACTGCCCGTGGCCAGCAGCCTTTTATTGACCTCTGGGTGAAGGTGGTGGGGGCCCGGGGGGAGGGCGGGAACGGCTTCTTGTCACCCACAGCCAGCAGCAATTTCTTCTCCTCCAGGTGAAGATGGCGGGGCCTGGAGGGAAGGCAGGAGCAGAAGAAGAAGAAATGTTATTTCTTTTATTTTTAAAATAGATAGTAGGCAATTTTATTAGATAATTAGCATTTTAACAAAATATAGAATTCTAGTAATAGTGTTGCTTCTCAGGCTTTTTCTTTCCTTGCAATTTATTTTCTCTTATTTTAACTTGTATTATAATTAAGCCTTGCTTGCTACTTTTCTTCTTCTTTAAAATGTCTGTTCAGTATACAGTACAGTACAGCCAAACCTCGCATAAAGAGCACCTTGCTTAAAGAGTAACTCACTTAAAGAGCAGAATTTTCTCTGAATGTTTGCTTCACTTAACAAAAACCAACCAAAAACTCGCTTAACAAATAAATCAGGGTTCGCAATCCTCCCCACCAGAAGTCACAATTGGTCACTTACAATGGTGTTTCGCTTAAAGAGCAAACTCACTTAAAGAGCAAGCATGTGGAACACATTATGCTCTTTAAGCAAGGTACAATTGTATTTAGATAATTCATGCTGCCAGTTCCTGTCGTAGAGATCTGTGTCTCCTTTGGAGTCATTCTATTAAACATCTTACAGTTTTAGATATACTAAGTTCTCTCACCAAATAACTTGGTATGGCTGTTGTTGTTCAATAGTGGGAAGAGGAATTTCAGCTTAGGTTGAAGCTAGAAGAAAAGCTCATAGAACTTGAACTGCAAGAAAAACGAGAACAGGAAGAGGAGCGCTTCAAGCAAATAATGAAATGGCGTTTTGAAAAGCTGCACAAGACAACGAAACCATATGAGCTTCCTTTCCAGCATGAAGAGGAAGGAAAAGAAGAAGAACTGAGCAAGGCAAGCAGCAGCACTCAAATGTACAGGCCACAAATGTCACCAACCTGGTCTCTGGCCTCCAGAAAGCCTGCACCTTACTGGCAAATATGTGCAACAAAGCCCAAGACTTCTTGTTAAATGAAAAGCCAAACAGTATTGAGGGGGTGGAGGGGAGGGTCCGTAAACCATTTCCCAGTGACATTTTGCTGTTCAAATGTGTAAGCATAAACAGTAACTTCTGCAGGAGTTGAGTAATCTGGAAATGATTTTGAATGTACAACCAGAGGACGGGAAAAAAGACAGATTTTCAATAAAAATAACAAAATTTTGACCTTGTAACATCCATGCATTTATCATTAGTATGTTCAATAATCAAATTTCTTTCCTCCCAAATCCTATCTTTATGGGAAGCATATTTATAGGGAACATATTCAGGAATTTGTACTAGTGGAATACATCACAGCCATGTTTATTAGCACAACCAGACATTGTGTGTGAGGTACAGAAAAACACTCTGAAGATATTCAGGGTGGTCATAAACTTGTATTGTCTCTACTGCTATCATTAAATCCTTGTTGTCTTTATATTTTCCTTTCACTTGGTGACTGTGCAAGTCCTGTATTCTCTAACAACAAAAGATACATTTTCACATCCTAAAATATTTGATTTTTCCCTTGAAAATAATAGAGTGCATTGGTTTTTATTTGTTCCAAGCACACAGTTGATGCAGCTCTGAACCCCACATGTTGCATAAAATGTTTTTCAACTTGGACCATCATGTTTAAAGGTGACTGTGGCTTCAATACCCACTATAGGACAGTAACTAGTAGCAGGAACATTGATGCATTGGTATGTAGTCCAAGCATTCTAGCATAGTTGACAAACCTCAAAGCATGCTTCCAAAGATCAGGCCCATAGGTACTATGGAAGAACACTGTACAGTATCTCTCTTTGATTGCAACTGCATGTAGTATTCTTGTTTTAAAGCAGAATAACAAAAACCAGTCATTGCAGAAGGAAAGATCACATGATGATGAAGAATCTGACTCTGTATCTTTCCTGAACAAGCTTCAAATCTGAGTACTTTCCACTGGTATTGTAGCCCTTGAAGCATAAATCCACAGTTTCATTGTGGCATGCTAGACCAAAATAATAATAATTTCATGTCAGAAATTATTCTGGGTTGAAAGTTTTTTTGCTGGATGAGTGAGGCTCCTTTAATGTCCCCAAGATCTTTTCCTACCTAAGTGGTCCCTGTTTATCTACTTGGAAGCTCTTGCTTTCGAACTGCTAGATTGGCAGGAGCTGGGACAGAAATGGGGACAGAGTACCCAGGTCTTGAACTGCCAACTTGCTGGCCTTCCAACTTACAAGATGAGCTTCTTTACCACTGAGCCACCACAGACCCTAGACCAAATTAAAGAGGCAATTGTAGTAATCACAGAGCAGACAGAAACAGACATCATCATGCACAATTCTGTTCAAACCATATTGTCATTCTATTAGGTGGGTTCTGTGAATTGGTCCAGAAACCTTTCTTATGCAAGTCTTGAAATATTTCTGTATCTTATATTTTGGAGATAAGGAATTTAGCAGTGGCTACTGCATTTCACTGTATAAATATGAGAAGCCCTTATTCTGACAGTAGCTCTATAGAAGTTGTGTAAGCTTTGAAAATCCATAAGTGTTCATGTCTATACACCTAATTCACATTGGCAAGGCTGCTGATCACCAAGCCTCTGTATACTGACACCAATAAATAAATAAAAGCATCAAAAACAAACTTCTATAATTAATTTAAATTTCCTGTGCACTTTCAGCCTGCCCCGACACTACCTTTAATTCTCCTAACAATTCGGTTGTCCTCTACTCATCATATGTCTTCCATTAAACCCTTTTCTTCCAAGGCTATGGCTAGGAGGATAGATTGCAATGTAACAGGCCAGTGTGTTGAAGCTTTTCAAATTATATCTATTTCCAGGGCATTTGACTTTGATTCTTAAATACAGTAAAACACCGGATAACGATTGGATTGGATAACGCTAAAATCGCATAACGTTGGGGAATTTGAGGCAAACATTTGGATCGGATAACATTATGTTAACCATTATGTTAACGTTATCCGATCCATCAGATAACCTTTGCCTCAAATTCCCTGAGGTGTGGTTGTGACTCACCAGTTTCTCTTGGGAGAAAGGGAGGCACTGCCTGCTCTGAAGCTTGCCACATTTGAATAACAAAGGTTTGCAAAAACCAGTCTGACTAGTTTAGCAAAGCAAAGGCTTAGGACCCTTTCCCCAGTGTAACCCAGAACACTTTGCAGAAAAATAATTGCAAAGAGACAATTTGACCCAATTACCTTTATGAAGTTTCCCCTTTAAATTCTAAACAGCGTGAACCCAAGATTGTAGCTCCGCAAGCCTCATGCATTGTCAATGGAAAACAAGCAGACTGAAACCTTTCACCTACAAAGCAATTAAGCTTTTCACACCGTGCAAAGCCCTGAGGGAACTTCCTTTATTACAGCAATGGTAGGTGGGCTGATTCTAAAGGAAAACATTTTCCTAGCTTCTGTTCAGATCTTTTAAAACAGCACTTTATAAAATTTTCAAAAATTTAAAAATGCTGTATGGCTTTGGTCCCCTAAAGTCAGGGTGGTCTGGCATGTTTTTGTAATGTATTTATCCTTTAGACAATTATTTCTTAAAGTTCTTTAAGTTTCCGGCATGTTTCCTTGACTTTCCTTTGAAGCCTCTGTTGCTTATCTCTATGGAGTTAACGTTATCTGATCCACCTGAATAGGATTTTAATGTTATCTGGTGCATGCATCGGATAAGGCTAAAAATCGGATAACGTTAAGACTTGTGGAACCAAGTCTTAAGGTTATCCGAGGTATTACTGTACTTAGAAAGCCAATCATAGAGTCTGTCTTGCATTTCTTTTATAGGCGATGGACTTTCACATTCCAGAATTCTAAATGCCTCCATAGCTGTTTTCTAAATTTTCTCCAAAAAGTTGGTGCAGACTAGTGACTACTCATTGGATATATATTCTAAATAGGCATTTGGGAATCTCACAGGGCCTCAGGCTTCCACATAATTGCTTGAGATATATGAGCACATAGCACATTTTCTCTTTTATAAATAAGTAGTTCATATCCATTACTAAGCAATCAAATGTGAATTAGTAGTAAATAATTTAGGAGCACAGTTATGAACAATCTGTTAGAAAAAGAAATACACCCCAGCTTTAATTTGTCATTAAATAACACAATATGGAAGGAAATATTGAGGTTATCACCTTTTCATATCTGAACAAGAAATATTAGCAAAACCCAACTGAGTGGTGTTAACATACACATGGGATTTTAAAAGCAGGCATTAAGCACCAGTGAATCTCATATTAATCCCTGTTTTCTATTTTGGCAACTAGTTCCTTATCATGTAGCAGACATTTGCATCTTGTATATTGCAAGTTTAATATGCAGGAAATGATGGACTTTAATGTTAAAATTTAGCTCATGAGTCAGCTTATATATGATGTTCATAGGACATGCTACAATCCTGATGGTGTGAGACAGGACTGGCCCAAAAGGTGATAAGTCACAACCCTGATAGCCACATATTGGAACACATGGCTTCACCATCTTCTTTCAAATAGTTCTGTAAATCAGCCCACATCAGGCTGCCATAATCTTTGTAAATGAACTTTGTAAATCATGGTAAAATTGTTGTTACCTGGCACTGCAAGAAGGTAGCCATTTAGAGGCACTGGATATTTCCACTTGAGAGGATGAACATTAAGTGTTGCTAAGGTATTTCACTATGATCTGAGAAGAAAAAAATATGGTTAAATTTGTCTTTTAAGGCTTTTCACAAGATATTCTCTGAACTATTAAGGTTGGGTTAGGGTTACCTTGGACTGAGCTACTGAGCTTTAATGCAGCGCTTGATCCAAAGACATTCTAAGACCTGCTAAGATCTGTGATTATCTGTAAATCTTAAATTTCCACTAATAACCCCAACCCTACTATCTCTGTAAATTTTCTGTAAAACCTGATCATTAACAGACTTCAGAAATAAATGCAATGCTTGACCTCTCTCGTTATACCACTGTTGGTCAAAATGAGACTTTTTATATTTAAGGGAAAGAAGGACAGGTGTTCCTGCCTGATGATTGAGTGTGAGAACCCCATACTGGCAATAAGAGATTATTGGAACAACCTGGTATTCTTCACGCCCTCATAGTCAGATACATACCATGACAATCATATTGTTTAAAAGGAACAGAATATGAAGTATGAAAAGATATTTCAAGAATTCAATTGGAAACACTAAAGTGGGATAGGAATCTAGGAGACAGTGTATTTTTGTGTGCTTTTTGTTTATAGTGTTGCTGTCTAAGTTGGAGGATATCACTATAAAGGCTTCTTCAAATTTGATGCCTTCTTTGAGCATTGCTGTCACCCATGGATTAGTGGAGAAGCTTTTGGCTAACCACATGTTTTGGACAACCACCTCCATAGTCTATTAATGTGAATAAGTTCATGGCAGTTAGGGGACAAAACTTTTGGGCAATGAAATGTTCTCCACCCTGACTCATACAGGACTCAGATGTCACCCATCATGAGGTGGGTTGAACAAGGATCACAAACTTCACATGTTCACATTTCAGAGTTTTCAGAGTCTCGTTGGTCTATTGTTATGGCTCACTCAAGTAGGAGAAATGGCAAGTGACATTATAAAGAAAATTTACAAAGATTTTTGCCATTTGGAAAATTAGCTATGACCTCTTGCCCTCTCTATTTCTTTAGTCCCATCCTACACTCAGTGAAAGGCCCAGTTTCAAGATGAATCTGAAAGAATTCATTCTGACTTAGTCACTGGCACTCCCTGTGCAAAGGGCTCTGTACAATTAATGCTGCATTAATAATATAGAAATGATCTTATTTTTTCCATTGTAGTTATGGAATGGTGACTCTAAAAATGGAAAACATTGTTTTCATCCTGGAAGAATGTGATACATGGTACAAGCTCATCCTTCTTGCTGCAACATGCTAACGTTTGATATCTTTCACATCTTTGGAGATTATAACATATATATTAAAATTCAGTCCCCTCCCAATGTGTCATGCTTGCATCTTCAACATATTTATTTCACATTTGTATCCATCATGAAGTGATCATAGGGTAAACTACCTTCAAAACGAGCTGACGCTCTTCTCATTTTCTGGGATGTGGAAAGCAAGAGAACTGAAAACTATCTTACACAAAGTTACCCATGTAGGAAAGTGTTGCCATCTGTTAGAAGACAGGAGTAGGCACACATGCTGTGCAGCGGTCAGGATCCTGTTGGGTTTTTACGCCAGTGTAAATGGATTTTGGTGAACAAGTCACTGCCTGCATTCTTTATCATGTGCCAGTGAGATAAGTTGATGCATGATGAAGGAAGCAGATAGTGAATAATTAATCAGCAACATTTCATTTACACCAGTGTAAAAAACCAACAGGAATCTGGCCTCTGAATATTTGGGATATAAACAGCATTCTTCTGTGCGCTGCTACATGACCATGGAAACGTCTGCAGAAACAGCGTTGGGTCTTCAGTTTTGAAACAGAGATGAGCACTGAACCCTAGAGTTGGATACGACTGGCTTTCAGGCAAGGGAAACCTTTAGTGTTGGTTGACATTGCCTCATCAGTTAAGGAAAGAAAGAATGTATGCTGTAAATATCTATGCTCTACATTTGAATAATGGATTTTCTGATAGATTCAACCCACGTTCCACCTATGTAAAGCAAAGGTAGGCTGTCTGAGATTTAAGTCTTTGAAGGGCTCATTATACTAATTCCAAGCATCTTCACTGATATACTGAGCACGTTTGGAACTTTATTTATAAGCAGCAACACTAATTTGGAAATGCCAGACTCAGTAATGTAAAGTCAAATATTTACATAGTTTTACACATTCCATTGACAACTCTGTTACTTTTGATCAATACACATTTTCCTGAGTAACTGTATAGATAATTTAGATTTAATGTTACTTGTTTGCTTTAGCAGTGGAACTAGTTTTCACTTAACCCACTACTGTACTATTCTCATAATTCTGCTTCTTTAGAATATATATACAGTATGATCTGGAAAAAGGTGTCATTGCTATTATTTCTAACATTATTACATTATTGCCAATCTTAAAGGAAGCAAGATAATATGATCCATTTCTTTAGATGCCTGCAAAACTAGACAGTGTATTTGAAACTATAACTCTGAAAGAGGTGCTTGAAAAAAAACTATCCCCTGATAAATACATCTGTTTTATGAACATGTCAACAAGGTGCTCTGGTATCCATTCTATTCTTGGGAACAACATTGTAGAAGTTATATATCAATAAGGAAGGCTAAGCAATTTGTGAACTTCCATGCAATGTTGGACTGCAAGTCCCATCATCCTTTACTATTGTTTAGACTGGTAATGGCTGATGGGAATTGGAATCCAATAACATCTGGAGGACTACAAGTCCAAACACATAGAACTCCTGGGAGAAGAGATTTTCTGTGAATTAAAAATGACTAAATATTTAGCTGCAGGACAAACCCCCATAACTGCAGGGATGGATGGGTGAATGGTAGAAGAAGATTCCTCTGACTCTTCAAATGACTATTGTCTCCCCTCCCCTTCCCTGCAGGTTCCCAGATTTTTGTACTAACTACTGCAAAACTCTGAATTTTTTTTTAGATGCAGAGGTTTGGGGAAAAAACTAAACAGCTACATCTCTCCAGAAAACAACAGTGATTTGTTCTTGTCAGTTAAAACAAAAGGAACATGCTGTGCTCAGTTTGTGACATCCTATAAGGTGTCTAAAGATATGTGCAAAACATGCTTTCTGCTTGACATCACACATGTCATGCCATTGACAAAAATCTGGACCATTATGTTTACAGCATTGTTGGTGAGCTTCTGCAGAGAGAAAAATGCCCCACGTGGCTTGCTCCATCTGTCTGTTTTCATTTGATTTTTATTTATTTGTGGATCTGTTGACATGAGACCAAGAGAAATGCAGATATTTGTCTCACAGGCAAGGCTAGTAAGTATGCCTTGGCAGAGTCAGTTGTGGAGTGTGCAACATCTCAATATTTCAGCTGCTTGAATCTCTCTCATTATGTAGGAACACTGTCATTTGTACAGTGGAGGTGGCTATTATTTTACAAAGTACAAAATATAAATCTCTTCAGGATTGGAGTGCTCTCAGGTGACTAATAAAAAGCAAAAACAAGCCAATTAACCATGAAGATCAAGAAAGAAAGAGAATGCAACCAACCAGCCAACTAAATATAATACAGGTTTACACAGTGGCTTAAAGAGTTTGAGAATAAAATGGACTTTGCCTGGAGCTGTCTCTGTCTCTCTCTCTGTGTCTCTCTCTGTGTGTGCGTGCATGCGCGCACACAGAAATATGCTAGACATTAGTTGTGCAGTTCCTCATTTGGATTTGGCTAGCCTCCAATTACAATTGCCAGCATGAATTCCCAGTGTGGCATTGGACTAGAGTGTGAGGAACAAGGTGAATGAAGTCTCCTTACCTCCAGCTGTCTTATACCGGGGCTCCAGGTGGAGAAAAAAGGATATTTTTGTAAGGAAATTTGAAGGCATTAAGGAGCATGGTATGGACAGCTTCTGTGGCAATCTTTTCCATTTGCTGAAAATGTCCCTGCCCTTTTCCCACAGAAATCGGTCTGTCTCACACACCTATCACTACTGGTACTATTCAACAAGCTCCTCTAAAATTTTGCATAGCAGAGTGTATTATTACAGAGAGAGCAGTTAAGACAGTTTCCATCAAGACTCACTCTGAATCCAGCTTATTGTTTCTAATGTATACATTACACGAATGTTATTTTAACTGAGTGGTAACATATGGTGAAAACTAATAAGTATGTAAAAAAAGCTAATGTGTTACTCAAGCATGAAAGCAACTGGTAACAGCTAAAACCTTCAAACCCAAAATATTTTTCCCCTTGGGTATTTTTTGGGGGTGGGGGCAGGTACCCATAATGCTTTTATGAGTCTTTTCGTATCCTGGTCTGTCCATCTTCTTCTCAGACTGAACTATTGACACCTAGTAATCCAAGTCTGTGGAAGGAAGGTAAGGTCTATATTTCAGTTTCTGGGAGTACAAGTCTGCTGTGAAGTTTGCTTGAAAAAGCAAGGTTTCTGCAGAAAACATTATAATAGGATGTCACAGAGAATTATGCTAATATAGATAAACTTAAAATGATGTGAGTTTGGTTTAATACTGAAAATATTTCTGAATTCCACCATGCAATGTTGCATACCAATTATGAAAGAGTTATACAGACATGGTAGAAATGGTACATTGTTATGCACTTGGAATATATTTTACAATTAATTAAATTGTTAGTGTCTAATTGACTTGTTATGTATTTAAGATTGATGAGTTCTCAGTCTAAACATCCAATCTAGACTTTGCTTACATATAAATGGATTTTTGATTTCTGCAAAACAATCTCTCATAGAGACATAGATTTGGTGGACAAGTTACATCCTGCAAGATTCCATTTTGAGCCTGGTGTTGTTAAACATAGAAATGATTCAGATGAAAAATGCTGTATAGTACTCAAATTTGCCCAAGATTCACTAACCCCAAATTCAGAAGGATGACTTCAAACTGGAAAGGGTAGCTAATACTTCAGAAGAAAAACAGGATTTAAGATAATCTTAAGGATACTTAAGAGACCGCTTCACCCCAAGAACATCTGCCCATCCCACCAGAGCGGACTGGAGAGGCTCCCTAGTTGTTCCATTGGCCAGGGAGGCACATCTCTCTGGCACTAGAAGGAGGGCCTTCTCTGTGTCTGCTCCAGCCCTATGGAACCTCCTGCCTACGGAGTTACATCTCCAGACGGAGGTGCTGCCCTTTAGGAAGAATCTAAAAACATGGCTGGCTGGACAGATATGGGGTGCAGAAGGTATAATGACCCCAGCACATTGGATGATCTGAGCCCCTCTCTTTCTCTACTTTTAAATTAGTAGTTGTAGCATCTGGTGTGTTTTTAATCTGTTTTTAATCTTTTTTAGATTTTAATTTTAAATTTTAACAGTTTTAAGGTTTTTAGATGGAAGCTTCTACTTCCTAATCTTGGGCCCTCCCTGCCCAGGGAAGGAAAAGACCAACATCCTCGGGCCGGAAGGAGGAATGGATTTTAGCTGTTTGTGCTGTGTGTGTGTTGTTGTTGTTTTCTTTTTGTTTTTTCCTGACTGTAAACCGCCCTGAGTTGCCATGGCGAGTGGGCGGTGATATAAATCTAAATAAATAAATAAATAATAACTGATTGGAAATCTTTGAAAACCAGTTATATCTGGCTATAGGGTTGAGTGTTCATCTTAGTTTACAGCAAAGAGCCAGCGCTGTCCGCATCTGCAGATGCTTCTATGGACATGTGGCAAGCAAGACTAGATACAGAACACTGTTTATCTTCCCACTGAAGGTACATATTCATCTACTTGCAATTTCTTACTTTCGAACTGCTAGGTTGGCAGAAGCTGGGACAGAGACAGGAACCCACTCTATTGTGCAGCACTCAGGTTTCGAACTGCTGACCTTCCAGTCATCAAATTCAGCATCTTAACCTGTTTGCAGATCATTTTATAATTTGTCCATTATTTTCCCTTGTTAGGCTGCAGGTTTGACATTCTCCAGTTTCACCCATTCTGGCATTTCACCCATTCTCCAGAATATCCATAAAATTATATACTGGGTCTGAAATCTCTTCAACCAATTCCTTCAATATCCTTTTGATCAGTGATGGGCAGCCAAAAATTTTACTACCATACTGTGGGCGGAGCTGACATCATGGGCGGAGCCAACGACATGGGTGGAGCCAGTTAAAATACATAAAAATACATTACACATAAAAATGCAGATGGAATACACATAAAATACATATAAAATACAAATTAAATACACATAAAAACACATAAAAATACAAATTAAAATACACATTAAATAGACATAAAAACCACATAAATACACATTAAATACAAATTAAATAGACATAAAACACACACAAAAGCACACACCAATACATAATCCACCCACCCACCCCAAGCCCAAACACGAGTCACTCACCCTGGGGAGCAGAGTAGGTGGCAACAGCAGCAGTGTGGCATGGCCCAGCCCAGTGGCATGGCCTAGCCCAGTCTGGTCCCGTCCGGCCCTGCAGCACAGCCTGGGTTGGTGCAGTTTGGCCCAGCTCTGGCCCAGCCTGATGATGCATTATGGCCTGGCTTGGCGCAATGACAAGCATAGGGCATTGGGCATCAGCATCGATCGGTGGCATCGAGCATTGAGTGGCGAGGGTGAGTGGCAGCGGCGTGGCGACACAGGGCCGTCCCTCCAAGGAGGCTGCTGAGTGCATCCCTGGCTGCCTGACTCTGCAGCTCAAAATGGCTGCTGGTAAGTATGCATGTGTGAAAATACCAATTGATGCATGCACGCTGAGTACTGGAGGCACGCATGTGTCAATTGGTATTTTCATGCATGCACACTCACCAGCAGCCATTTTGAGCTGCAGAGTGGGTCAGCCGGTGAGGGAGGCAGCTGGCAGCTGGCAGCCGGTGAGGCGACTGAGCCGGTCACCTCAAAAAAATGGTAACCACCCCGGGTGGTCTCCCAGGAAGGTTAGTACCCCCCCCCCCAGGAGACCACCCAAAATTCTTACCACCGGATGTACAGAACCGGGGTGAACCTGCCTATGCCCACCACTGCTTTTGATTCAGTTCACCAGATCATGTGGATTTGAAGTCATTTAAGGTAATAAGATATTCCCTGGTTGTTTGTCTATCAATCTCAAGCTACTATCTTATCCCCTCCTTTTATGCAAATTTGCCTTGGGGGTCATAGATTGTCTTTTGGGAAAAGACTGAGCTGAAGTAGGAATTGAGCACTTCTTTCTTTTCCCTTGTCACCTATTACCAGTTTCTCTTTCCTGCTCATCAGCTGAGCTACTATTTATTTTATGCATATCAGAGAATAAACAAAACAAAATAAAAATGCTGTAGCACTTTAAAGACTAACTGTTATATTTCAATGTGAGCTTTCATGGATCAAGTCCATGTCATCAAACATGGGAGTGAGGCTTCATGGCATCAATTTATACACATCAGGTACAGAGGTACAGAGTGATTGGTTAGCATAACAGATAAGCATAAGAATCAATGTGGCTTCATACAGTTGGTAATGTCAGATGATATCTGGTTGTTATTCAGCTTATCTGTAAATCCCCCTATTTTCCAGTTGCAAATAGTGGGAAGAGTGGGAAGATGCTATTTTGTGGGAATTCATTTTGTAGATTTGATTGTTATTATACCTGTGCTATAGATCATAGACCTGTGTGATGAATTTTAGTAAAGTGTGACAGCTTGCTTAGAACATATTGATGCAAATAGATAAATGTGTTCATTGAACATCCTGTGTTAAAGATAAGGGATTCAGCTCCAGCCTAAAGAGAAAGAGGCCTCTCAAAAGGCAGATGTTATAAGGTGATGTAAAACTGCATGAGGAAGGAGTTTGACCCACAGTATATTATAGCTTGCAAATATATATTCCTTCAAGGCAGAGAGGCTATTATAAATGTGGCTTTTATGATTAGATTATAGAGGTGTTTTCCATCATCCACCCCTATCCCACCCTTTCTTACACCCTCCTCCTTCTTTCTCCTCCTCCTTTTGGGTAACACCCTGCAAACACCCTGTAAACACCCTATTATGTACCTCCTCCTGTGTGTGTCTCTATAAATATGCCATGCGGTGCATTGCTTGGAAGATATCATCAGTTCAGCCTAGCTAAGCAACTGCACAGCCAACCAGAACAACAGACCTGCTTGGGACGCCAAGCTGGTTAATAAAGGCTATTGCATTGGATACAAGACTGCAGTCTCCCTTCCTTCGCGCCTATTGTTGGGGCAGGTCCCCAACACTATTTCAATTGCAAATATGGGAAGATACAAAATAAACACCTGGCACTGAACATTTGCTAATGAGTTTAACCTTTATGTTACTGCCTGAGCATATCATTTGTTCTGTGATACAGCCTATGTCATGAAAGATAATTTTACAGGAAAGTTTGTGAAGGTGGTATAATATAACAAAATAGAATATACTACATATATAACAGCATATAACAATCTGTGTATCAAATTTGATAATGTCCCAGAAACCCTTAGCTAATATTCAAACCTTTGTGATGGGGGCCTAACAGATGGATGTATTTTATTTCTGTCGTCTCTCTCTGGATCCAATATGTATTTTATTTGTCTTTTGCTATGCACATACCTGAAGAATGTTTTTTGTTGTTGTTTGGGTCTCTTGCTAACTTCAGCTCATTCTTCCCTTTTTGCCCTCCTAATGCCTTCCCTGAAATTCCTTGCTTTTTGTCTGTACTCTTCCTTTGCAGTTAAGCCTTCCTTCCATTTCACATACAATGGAACCCCACATAACAAACGCTTTGCATAGCAAAAAATTCTCATACGAAGTGTTCGCTATGCAAGGGCGATACTCCACATAATGGGAAAAAAACATTTGTTATGCTGGGGTTTTGGTAGCCGGGGTATACCCGCGCAATGGGAACTCTGGTTAATGTACTTTTTTCCGTTATGTGGGCTACCACCAATGGTGCTTCACATAACGAAAAAATCCACATACAAAGAGCTCAGTGGAATGGAGGTTTTTTTTTGTTATGTGGGGTTCTACTGTTTTCATTTTTTTTAATGTTTAAGTCCTCTTTGAGCTTTTTGTGAAGCCACATTAGTCTTTTATGCTTTCTTCTACCTTTTTTTTCTTATTGGAGCTGTTTGTTGTTGTATCTTCATAATTTCTTTTTAAGGAAACTTCTACTCATCTTGGACTCCTTTTCCTACTAGTATCTTCTGCCACAGGACCTTGCCTATCATTGTTCTGAATTTATTAAAATTGGCTTTCCTAAAATCAAGTGTACGTGTGCAGCTACCCTTTGCTTTTGTTTCCGTTGGAATCCAGAACTCACGTAGAACAGAGCCACTTTCCCCCCAAATTCCTATTGCTGCCATTTTCTTCCAACAAGTCATCTCTATTGGTTAAAGTCAAGTCAAGGAGAGCTGTTCCTCTAGTTTCTTCCTCCACGTTTTGTAGAAGAAAATTATCAACCACACAAGTCAGGAATTTCTTGGAAAGACCATACTTAACAAATGGGTCTCCAAACAGATATCAAAATCATGTAATTGAAATCTCCCATTATCACTACATCATGTCTCCTTAAAATTCTCACAATTTGTTTTCCAAAGATTTCATCTGCATCTGTTCTTATTCAGGTGGTCAGTAGTAAACTCCAACTTCTGTATCTTTAGCATGGGATCCTCTAATCTTATTCATTTTTTGTGTTTATTGTTTATTTCATGTTGCACATGAAATAGTGGTAGCCTTTTCATACAAAACTGACACTTAAAGGGCTGAGATAGATAACAATGTTTAGATTAATTCATTAGGCTTCAGTTGCCTGACAAACTGTATCCAACTCTAGGGTTCAGTGTTCATCTCTCTTTATAGCCAAATCAAGCACTGTCTACGTCTGCAGACTTTTCCATGGACATGTGGCAAGCATGACTAGACACTGGAGTGCATGGAACGCTGTTTACCTTCCCATTGAAGTGGTACCTATTTATCTAATTGCAATTTCTTGATTTCAAACTGCTAGGTTGGGAGGAGCTGGGGCAGAGCTGGAACCTCACTCTGTCATGTAGCACTCAGGTCTCGAGCTGCTGATCTTCTGGTCGTGGAGTTTAGCATCTTAACCACTAACCCACTGCAGACCCTCATCCAATAGAAAAGCTATAAAGAGTCCCCCCAACAGTAAATGTTTTGACAGTACTGAACTGGAATTCCTATCTGAACTCTTAGTGCTAATGGAAGAAAAACTATTATAATGATTGCCTGGAATACTTTTTGGGGGTGATTATTGGGTTTCTGTCAATAACTAGACTATTGTGTTGGGTTCCTCACAGCAGGATGCCCATTTGGAGGATCTTTTTTGTGAACAGCAACATCTGTATTGTAATTAGATTTCAGAACCTAAAGCTGCTCAGACACTGGAGCTGTTCTCTCCCTGGAAGATATGCAGAGCAACAAATTAGCATTTGTATTGGTTATCCAGTTCAATGGGCTGTTTTATGTTCATTTAGTCTGCTATACATAAGAAATAGTCCAAGCAATTTTAAACACATTCAGGGTGAGGAATAGTGAGAAACAGATGTATTTTTTTAAACTAAGTAGCCAGTCAATACAACTGCTAAGTACCTCCCATTATATCATCCAAAATAAAACCACAATATTTCTGAGTGGCTTCTTAAAGTACGGTAGGTATGTTTCACAGAATGAAATAAACAAATCTTAATCTGGCACATTTTAATCCTGTGTCCTTTCTCCTCCCTCCAAAAATAATTCAAATTAATGATGTAATGAAAGTTTATTTCCTTTCTCCTCAGTGTCTATATTGCTGAGGAACTCTGCTGACAAAAGGAAGATAGACCATCCTTAAGCATGGAAAAGGGTTTTCTTAGGTGCAACTACAAATTTCAGAATCTTCCAGCCAGCTGTAGACCTCACAAATAAAGTTCTCGTTGTTTGCTTAGTTTCAAGGCTTGAGCCAAGTAAATGGGATTATGCTGAAAGGTAATGCATTGCTTCATACCTGCCACACCAGAACAATACATTTTAGGGTGAGGGAGGGAGGAGGGAGCTAATTCTTCCTGCTCTACAGAGACCCCTGGACTGCAGCCAATAAACCTCTGTGCTGATTGTAATGATGAAGGGGAGGCTGTGGTGTAATTACATTTCAGGTGAAGCAGGATTGGGGGCAGGGGGAAGGCTATATTTATCCATGTAATTGGTCACTGTGCTGTGCAACTTTCAAAGCTCTACCAGACAAAGCAAAACACAGGAAAGAGAAGGCAAAGACAGGACCTGGGTGTGTGAAATTGAACTGAAGTTGCAACCAGTATTTGTAGGGAGAGGTCAGGAGGACTAAAGTTATGAATGACATCAAATTTTCCAGAAAGATTGAAAAGGTTTCCTCTCCAGCTTTTTTCCAATTATGCTTGGAGCTAGAGGAAGAACAAAGAAGGGATAGGCTCAATTCCTTGTTTTTCCTCTTGGAGACATATGAATGGGTCAGAGAGAGTAGGTAGAACTGCTCAGCACCTATGTAGTCTCTGACTTCTCCCAAAAGGTGCTCAACCAGTGGTGTGCTCCAAATTTTTTTACTACCGCACGGTGGGCATGGTATGGTGGGTGCGGCCAGGGGGAAAGCCCTGTGTTGCAACTGAATTAGGACTACTTTATTTCAAAACTTGGATGGGAAGGGCCAGCCAGAATTTCTGCTACCGGTTCTGGCGAACTGGTGTGAACCTGCTGATGACCACCACTGTGATCAACTTTGTGGAAGCAGAAGCAATGATGCCAAGAAGCCCTGCAGTTTGAGATAGGTTAAAAAGAGGACACTGAAATACCTACATACTTTAAACAAATCGAAGTCTCCAGGGCCAGGTATACTGCCTATAAACTTTGAGACTTCTTAGGGGCCAAGTGAGATCCCTCAAGACTGGGCACTAGCCTCCTGATAAAGCTGTTTAGCAGTGGAATGGACCACCCCAGAAGGTATTTGACTCTCCTTTGTTAAGTTTTTCAAATAGATGGCCATTTGGCAGGGAGATCTGAGCTGTGGATTTCCTACTTTGGTAGATGGTCAGAATTAATTTACAATTCTATAATCTGAGCTCTGGTTTCTATGAAGGGAAATGGACCAATGACCACCACACATTTATTCCCTTGTGTGGTGACTAGTAGAGGTATACAGATGTAGAGGTATACAGGTGTATGATTCTATAAATTCCAGAATTTCTCAGGAAGCTATGTAGTTGTAATTCCAAAATTCAAATCTACACAACTCTAGTAGCAATCTTCTTCTTTTTTTTTTTTTATTAATATTTTTTTATTAGGTATACAAAGAAAAAAGACAACAACAAACTAATATATAAACATAAAAGCATTAAATGAAACAGATAAAACAGCAATATTTTATAAGAAATATATCATAAAAATAATGTAAGGTAAAATCGCATATTTTCTAATACCGCGTAAAACATCCACAATTTCAAATCTAACAATACCAGATCCATCCTTATTTTCCCTGCTGCATTATATTCTCTTACACTATTACATTATACATCATTAATATCACCCATGTGCTATATACAATATCCGGGGCAATCTGTATCGTCATATTTTCCAAAAAGCATTTTGTTCTGGGGCGGGGGCCATGCCTTTTTTCTTCACTAATGTATAATCAATAAATGGTTTCCAGATCCTCCAGAAACTATTTCCTTGTTGTTTACCTTTTCTAAGATTTAATTCCCATGTGAGTTTCTCGTTTAGAGCCAAATCCCACATTCTTTCATACCATTCTTGCATTTTTATATTTTCATTGCTCTTCCAGTTTTTTGCTAGACACTGTCTGGCCACTGTTAACATAATAGACACCAATTCCTTATTATCATTAGTAATTCTATATTTGTCTACTTCCATTAACAAAATTGTCTCCGACTCCAATTCAAGTTGTATATCCAATATTTTCTTAATCTCATTTTCTATATTCCCCCAGAATCCTTTTACACAATCACATCTCCACCACATGTGCTCATAAGAACCTTTTTCTTTTTTACATCTCCAACAAATTTCACTCAGATTATCATACATTTGATGCAACCCCATTGGAGTTCTATACCACCTCCAAATCAACTTATAATTATGTTCTTTAACCTTCACTGATGTAGTTTTCATAATTCTTCTCCTCCACATTTTCTGCCACTTTTTTTCTGTAATTGTAACATTAAGTTCTTGCTCCCACTTTTGTCTTAGTATCTCTTGTATTTTACCTCCTTTGTTCAAAATTTTATAAATTTTACTTACTATTCCCTTTATTCCTATATCCCCTTTTCTTATTTTGACCAGAAGTGTCTCAATTTCAGTATATTCCCTATCTAAATCCCCTTCTAGTAGAAATCTTTTACTCCAATTATTCATCTGAAGGATCTTAAACCAGCTCAACTCCAGTTGCAAATATAACTCATTTCTTTTTTCCTGGTCTCTCCAAGTTTTTACCCAATCTTTCAGCATTAAAACCCCATTCTCTAATAAGATATCCCTAATCCTACTATCTATTTTTAATGGGAAGTTATTAAAGTCTTCTAGTTCTAGAACTGGTGAAATTCCTAACATAAAATCTTTCCTCATTTTATTCCATTCCTCTATAGTTGACTTTAACAGTATTCCCTGAATTTTCTCTCTTTTTTTGTCTTTTTCTATACCCATAAACAAAACATTTCCAACCCCTAAAAATTCCTTTCTTTCAATTTTCTCCCACACCATTTCTTCTCTACTTAGTAACTTAATGCCGTTTCTTATTTGAAAAGCTCTATAGTATTTACTAATATTTGGAATACCCAATCCACCTTCCTTTTGTGATAAATACCACAGCGATTTAACTATTCTAGCTCCACGGGTCCCATTGCAAAATTTATTCATAATGTTTTGATACTCTTTTAATTCTTTATCTGTATGTTTTAATGGTAAAACATCGAACAAAAAATTCAATTTAGGCAATAGCATCATTTTACACATTGCTATTCTACCGAACCAGGACAAATTTAATTTACTATATTGTATTATCTTTTTTTCAATCTCCTTTTTTTGTTTACCATAATTCAATCCCTTTAACTCCTTAATTTTACTAGCCAATATTACACCTAAATATCTCATCTTTTGTGCAATCTGTATATTATAATCCCGTTTTATCAGATCTTCATCATTTTTATTCCCATTAACTAATATCATTTCTGTTTTGTCCCAGTTCACTCTTAGTCCTGTTATCTCCTCAAATCTTTTCAAATGCGTATTTATCCTCGATATTACTTTTGTTGGATGTTTTACCATTATTAATGTATCGTCTGCGTATAAACTTATTTTATTCCCTTCAACTCCAATTATTTCCTCATCCTGACGTATCATGTTTGCCAAAAATTCCATAGCCAATATAAATAAAGATGGTGACAGTGGGCAGCCCTGCCTTGTACCTGCTTCCATTTTAATGTCTCCTGTATAATTACCATTGAATTTAACCCTAGCTATCCCTTGTTTGTATAGGTTCCCAATTATTCTTTGAAATTTAACTCCAAATCCATATAACCTAATCATTTCATGAATTGTTGCCCATTGTAATGAGTCGAAAGCTTTGAAAATGTCTAACGACAAAAAGCCCACCCTTTCTTTCCTCCTTTCGGCTAAATCCAATAAATCCACTGCCCTTCTTATTAAATCTGACATGTGCCTGTTTTTTACAAACCCGGCTTGATCCTCTTTTATATAGTTGGCTATGAAACTATTTAATCTATTTGCTAATATTGTTGAGAAAATTTTTGCATCTTGGTTGATTAGGGATATCGGTCTATATGATTCTATCTTCTCTAAGTTTTTTTCAGGCTTTGGGATTAAAGCAATTATGGTTCTGTTCCAAGAATCTGGGATTGTTTCTCCTTCCAATATTCCATTGAATAACTTATGTAATCTCGGAACAATCCAGAGTTTGAAGTCCTTATAGAATTCCGCTGTCAACCCATCTTCCCCCGGTGCTTTGTCTTTTTTTAATCTCCCAATCACTTCCTCAATTTCCGTTACTGAGATTTCTGCCTCCATTTTAATCCTATGTTCTTCTATTATCGATCTAATTTGTTGCTTCTCAAAGAAATCTCTCATTTTTTCAATATTTACCTCTTTTTTCGAATACAATTTTTTGTAAAAATTTTCTATTAGTTCCGCTTTTTCCTTCCTTTTATTATATCTTTTTCCATTTTTATCTACCAATACTCCTACCTGACCTTTATTTTTCTTATCTCTTGCTGCTTTAGCCAATAATTTAGAATTTTTATTACTGTATTCAAAGTACTCTCTTTTTAGGAAAATCAGATCCTTTTTAACTTTCTCTATGTCTTTCCCCTCTAATTCTTTCTTAATTTTATTTATCTCTTGAAGTACTTTGTGATCTTTATTCTTAGCATGTTCCGAGTGAAGATGTTTCAGTCGATTTTCCTTCTCTTGGTACTGACTATTAAACTGTCGCTTTCTTATACTATTTAATTTTATTGATTCTCCCCTAAAAATTGCTTTCATTGTGTCCCATACAGTTCCATAACGGACCTCGTTATTGTCATTCCATTTCCAATTTTCCTCCCATTTTTCCATAATTTGCTTTCTTATTTTGTCCTCCTCATACAACTTTGTATTATATCTCCAGTTATATCTTATGCCCCTTGTATCTTCCAAATTTATATCCATAATTATCTTAGCATGGTCTGATTCCTTGAATGTTCCAATTTTTATATCATCTATTGTTTTAACCAATCCTTCTGTAACAAATATATAATCGATTCTGGAGTACATGTTGTGAACTTGAGAATAGTAAGTATATTCCCTTTCCTGGCCCTTAAGCTCTCTCCACACATCTTTTAGACCCATTAGTTTACTCCAGTCATCCAATATATACTTTTTACCTTTATTTTTACTGCTTGTACTATCAATACCCGATCTTAACAAATTAAAATCTCCCCCTATAATCATATTCTTTGATCCTTCCTTTTTTAAAATTTCTCCCATCCTATCTAAAAATTCTTTCTGATTATTATTTGGGGCATAAATATTAACCAAAGTTATCTCTTCCTCCTCAATATTCCCTTTGATTATCACATATCTTCCTTCCTGATCTACTATAGTTTTAGCCACAGTAAAGCCCAATTTTTCCGAGATTAACGTTGCAACACCTCTAGCTTTAGATGTCCCATAAGCCTTTTCATATATTTCCATTCCTCTTACCACTAATTTATTTGCTTCCGCCGATTTCTGGTGTGTTTCCTGGAGAAAAATAATGTCCGCTCTAAATTTATTGAGTGCTATTTGCAATCTTTTCCTCTTCAAGGCGTTCCCCGTACCCTTCACATTCCACGTTAAAACCCTTAAGTTTTTAACCATCTATTATTGTTATAGTTACCCTTTCGCTACAATCCTCCCCGGACGTGCTCCCTCTATCCCATCCATATTCCCCAAAAAAAGAAAAAATACTTAAAAAAAAATTAGTTGAAACTATTATAAGATTACAAAAGAAAAAGTTAACAGAGAAAATAACATTAAGAAAAATGAAATTAACCATAAAGATAAAAAACTTACCTACTCTTCTTTCTTTGGGGGGCGTGGCTTGGATGGAGTAGGAGAAGCAGCTGCTTTTCCTTCCTCCGCCATTAAATGGGGTATCAATGAGATTTAAGCTTAAAAAAATAAAATATTTTCGGTGACCTTGTGGAGATTGGAACTGATAAAGGGAACTGGTCTGCCTGAACTGTAAGAGAAATCTAAATAAGAAGCGGAAAGCGGTTAAAACCGGGGCAAGCGGGAGCGAGGCAGTCGAGCTCCGGGCTGAGTGGGATCCGGAGCCTCGGAAGAGGTCTTCGGTCTCGCCGATAGCCTGTTGAGCCGACTGCGGAGCCGAAGCGGAGCCTCGGGACGAGCGCCGAGCGGAGAGGAGAGGGCAACGATAGCGGCACCGAAGTTCCTTTTGTCCTGAACGGAGCTGAGGCTGAGACTACGCTGGGACGGGGTGCCGCGGCGAAGAGGAAAGCTGGCTGGATTGCGGTGCTGGTGATCGCGGTTCCGGAGTCTGTCCTTTTACTGTGATCGTAAGTTGGAGGAACATCACGGGGGCAGACGGGGGATCGCGAGAAGAAGTAACGGCAGACCACTGACTTTGCGATTAGGGAGAGAAGGCAAGAGAAGATTGGAGATAGAGGGGACGAGAAGACGGAGAGAAATATTGTTTTTAAGGCTGCTGGTGGCATTGGCACTTGGGGTTCTCGCTTAGAAGAGTCGGAAAAGAAGAGAGGAAAAGAAAGGGACTTTAACAGCAGCGGATATTCAAGAGTACTTTTTTCTAAAATGAACTTTTGTATTGATTTTTTAAAGTGGTGTGGAAAGTGAAATGGGATTACTCTGAATGTAAAGATGGCGACGAGCAGTGAATAGCGAAACTTAAGCCTGAAACGAAACTTAACTGTAACAGACTGGAAACGGAAGAAGCAGCAGCCATTAATTCTTTATACTAGACTTAAAGATTTAAAGACTTATTTTCAATAACATTTAATAACATTTTTTTTGTGCTTTGATATTATGCTCATTTGTTCCTAATTGGATTAATTTCTTTATTCCTTTTTGCAATATTATATACAGCTGTTTTTTGCTGAGTTTGTGGATCCCCCTTTTCACTCCCATTTTCCCTCCTCACCCCCCCTTTTCTTTTTTTCTGTGCCTTTTTTTTTCTGGGCTTGTCTCTTTATTGTGTGTCAGAGTTGGTTCTGGTTGGTGGGAATTCATATTCAATTGCTTTTTTAATTGCTTTTTCCCTTGTTCACTCCCTGAGCAACAACAACAAATAGTAGTCAACAAAGAAGAGATTTTAATCAATTTAAATTGAAGAGGTAGCCAACAGAAATTAATTAATTGTTTTAAAATAAATAAATTGGACTTATAATTGATTTCCTATCAATTTAATATAGATTCAAATTGGAAATTGGTGGAAATTATTTAATTTTTTCTGGAAATTGAATTAGTTGTAGACTGATTGGTGATATATTTAACTGAGAATAATTAATTGAGAACAATTATTAATTAGATAAATAATAAATAATAAACAATAAATAACTGATAATTCAGACAATTCAGACACTTATCAGTTTGTTGGATTAAAAATAATTGGCTGATTGAGTTGGCACCTCTTGGTTGAGATAAGTAATTTTTTATACGTGATTTGGTTAATTGAATTTTTTTAAGGGGCATATATTAAATTTCGACTGAAGGAGGGCATAATTAAGTGAACACAGTATGGAGGGAGGGAGGGGCAGGGAGGAACCGAAGACAAGAAGAGAGAAGAGAGAGAAGGAGCAGAGGGATAAGGAGAGACGCACACCGTCACCAACCATGGAAGCGCAAGCTGCAACTACTGAATCTCAAGCCGCGGGTGGGCGGGTAACCGATTTATCGGAAGTGTGCGCCATTTTACAGCAACTGGCTAAAAATGTGGGTGATTGTCAGGTAACAATGCAAAGGCTGAATAAAACTGTTGAGAACAATAGCGAGGAAATGAAAAAAGATAGGGAGCTGGCCAGATTACAACATGAGAGCCTGGCCAGGTCCCTATCGGATATGCAAAAAGAGGTGACGGAGAATACCAAGAAAATTAAGATGATTACAGACACAATGCAAAAGGATTTGCAACAAACTAGTATCACAGTGAATGAACGTTTGATTCAGGAACATGTCATCTCTAACAGGGTATCAGTTCAAGAGAAAAAAATGATCATGGTGGAGGAGGGGTGGAGAAAACAGAACATTGTGATACGCAAGATGGTGGAAAGGACGCCAGACAAGTTGAAGGACAGAGTGATAGATTGGTTGAACTCTCTAAAAATGGGGAAGGATTTTGTTCCAGAAGATATTGGCGCTGTATTTAGAGTGGGGGGAAGGAGAGATAGGAGAGCACCTAGGAATGTTTTGGTTAAATTTGCAAATTGGGGAGATAAGTTGAAGGTGATGGCTTTTATCAAACAAGCAGGGTCTGGCATCCTAAACATTGAGGGAGTTGATGTGGAAATCTACAACGATATTGCGCCTGAGGAGAGAAAATGGAAATACATGATGAAACCAGTTACGAAGCTTTTGATGGCTAAAGATATTAAATACAATTGGAGGTTTCCACAACAACTGAGATTTTTTTATGATAAGAGATGGCATGTACTTGATGAAAAGACTGATGTTTTGCAATATCTGACACAAATTGGATTGATTAAGGTGGCGGACAAGGAATGGATTGGCCTGAGAACAGACTTGTATACAGTGGGGGTGATGGGGCCGGCCTTGAATGTGCAGGAGGAGGTGGAGGGAGCGGTAGGGGGTGCAGATCTTTCGGGGTCACCGAGCTTGGAAATAGTAGAATAATGATGATATGTAACACTTGGTTAATGGCGGAAGGAGGGTTAATTACAAGAACTTGATGCCATTCTTTCACGTTCCCCCCCTCCCCTCTTTGGAGTTCAGAGGCGACATCTATGGGAAAGGTGTGGGGAGGGTAGAGATAGTAGCAATCTTCAAAGGAAAAAAAAGAAAGATGTATCGCTTCTGTGTAAACACCTCTGTTGTATGTTTTTATGTGTGTATGTTTTATATCCAGTATAGATTATAGGTTATCCTATCAGGCTCCCTAGATGAAAGAGAAAATAGAATATTTACCACTGATACACCATTTAATCATAGTTTCAAAAACATATATGTAGATTTGAAATAGAGAGTGGGAAGTAAGCTGCATTTTTCAAACTAGTTTAAGAACATATGAGAAATTGCTCTAATAACCAAACTGACATATTTTGTAAGAGATTGTGTGGAAATAAAATGGAAAGATATATAGAAAAATTCTGAATGTTTATCAATATCTATAGTAATACATTTGACAATAAAATGAAATTATATCTCTTTCCCCCAGTGTTATAATTTTGTAGTAACAGTAACACAAGTCTTTGAGGATGTTTAATTCACTCCCATATATAGTTGTGTGTGATGTTCTCTTCTGTGACTACCCTGTGAAATATGAAGTGGGTTGGCCAAAAGAGTGGTAGAGAAACTCTCTCCTCTATTTTACTCATCTCGTTGTTTTTAAAAAACAGTCCTGTAAATCAAATAACACTATTTTAAATATAAAAGACTATCCATGCAAGGTTGATGCATTGCTGTAGTGCTATGCCACTTAGTAAATTAACTTTTTTTTTTAAAGGAAAACACTAAATGCTGATTCTACTACAAAATGACAGCTGCAACGAAAGACAGGGGAAGGAGTGGGGTTTCAATAATCTACAGGGAGAGAAATCAGATTTATCTGAAATAACATCTGGATCTTTCTGAAAGGAGGGGAAAATACCTCCCAATTGAATTGAAAGACTGTTCAAGTGCAAATAAAACAGATTGCAGCAAAGATAAGATCCTTGTAAACATGACTCACATTGCTCCAAATTCCCCCATCTTGTTACACCCATAATGTTCAAACCTCTATAACTGCTGATGTGAATAAAAAAAAAATCTGGGAACTTCAGGGACTAAATGGGCACACTTTCTGGAATAAATATGGGTCCTAACAGAACACTATCTACTTTATTTCATTTTACAGTTCAATTCAAGGGTGCCCAAACTTTTCAGGCTGTGGGCCGGTCACATGGTTCAGGGATGCCAAAACTATGGCCCAGGGGCTGGATCCATCCCCTGACGCCAATTCATCCAGCCCGTACCACCCTCGTCACTCCCAGAAGAAGTAAAATGCCCCCATATGGGCACGTTTTACTTCCGCTTTTGGGAGCGATGAGGGTGGCACGGGCCAGATGAATTGGTGTCAGGGGCCAGATCCAGCCCCTGGGCCATAGTTTGGGCTCCCCTGGTATAATTGAAGTAAAATAGATGGTTTAGTATCAATGATGATTTCACATAATTTATGAATAATTATACTAATGAGTCCTAGTTGCTTGGGCCCTTATGATATTTGAGTTTGTGAGATCTGCATTAAATAAGAGATGTTAATCAAGCAACCCTTCCCCATTTATTTTCTCAACGCCAGCTCTTTTCTGTTTCTGAACGCACAGGCAACAGAACTATTGCATCAACCTTGTCTGGCAGATACAGGAGATGATACAATTCTTGCTGTCAAAGACACAAATTTATGCTCTGGCAACCCACCCACCCCACAAGCTCCAAGCAGAAGCTGACCTGTGCTTCCATGAGACAGGCATTGAATTAAACAAGAGAAAACAAAAAAGCTGGCTGATGACCATTCTTTGTTTAACATGAAGGATAAAAAATGGGTACAGATAGAACAAGGCTTATTCACGTAAATGGTTGGTTTAACACAAACTGAACAAATAGATGTATAAATTGGTAGCGATAAATGCTTGCATTCTGTGTGGTTATTTATTATGTGTTCCATTATATAAATTGGTTGCAAAATTATAACAAATGCTCTTTATTAATCTTACCTTCCCTGTGGCTGAAGACTGACTTGAGGCAATTATCTACAGTATGGAACTCAATTCTATTATTTCTGATGGGAAAAGCAAAGCAGTCAAATTTCCAACTTGGAACAGGCAGTTGAATTATCCTGCATTGGCTTTCCTGCTATTTCCTGTAGGTCATTCTTTTTTTTTATCTAAAGCATTATCTACTATCTCAAGAAATCTGCCATGTTCATATTAGAAAAAACCTGCACACAGCAGCCATGTCTGACTACATTACTCTCAGAAGATTTTTAAAAACACTATAGTTAGTATGTGGATGGGAGACAATAAGGGGATATTATCTGGGAGAGAAGACATCCCTAAAGGGTCCAGCATGGTGTCAGACATCGGCAGTCCCATTTACAAGGGCACCTCCCTGGTCAAGTTCCTGAGCCTCCTGCTCATTACTGGAACTTTAACCCTTGCCTCACCTTTGGGAGAGCCGAGCTGCTTTAAGGAAGGAACTCGTACTATGCTCAGGCAATAGTGTAGTAGAGCATAGAGCAAAACAAGGGAGGTTTCTTCTTCTGGTAGCGTAGCTTTGTGTGTGTGTGCCAGTGAAAGAACAGCAATCTTTAGAGAGAAACACTTGCTTTATTCTTCAATTTCATGTAGGATAGTCCATGGGAAAAACGTAGACTAAAAGGTCAAAACAAAGATTCAGTCCAGTACACAGTCCAGGTACGTTAGGTAATCATTTTGAGGAGAAAAGAATAATCCCACACCATAGCCAGGGTCTTATGCCATTGAGGTCCAGAATCGAACTAACTAACTTCTCTGCAAAATGGACATTCTGCAGTCAGGTGGGTAACCCTTGGCCAATCAGGGAACAGAAGAAAATATTCTCAAAACAATATTTGTTTACACATGTGCACAGTCAGTGAAGTCAAAACATGAAGCTAGAGAGATAGCACAGGAACACTGGCTGTAAACAGACTGCCTCGTGACATGAGTCTATGAGACAGAGAGGGAACAAAGGATTTCTATGAGGCCTAGCTAAAAAATCTACAACCTCAAGCCTTGGGAAACATGAGGAAATATGTCGTTTCCTGACACATGGGTCCCAGCAATCCTGGTAGGGGCTAAATACCTAGGCTGCTGCTACCAGCCAGAGTTAACAATACAGTACTAAGCTAGATAGACCCACCTGCTGGACTCATTCTAAGGCAGTTTCCTGAGTTTTTGGTTGAGATCCATCTCAAAACTAAAAAAAAGAATATAGCTTCCATCTATATTTCCTATGTATGTTCCGTTTTCCTCTCCATTCTCCTACCTCTCCTTCCTCTAAAAATGATGAAGTTCCCCTTTCTTTCTGTTTGTTAGTCTCTTGAGTAGTGAGATGTGTGTGGCTTTAGTCACAGGGGCGGGGGGGGGGAGAATAGCTGTGGATAGAACATTTGATCTACAAGCTGCACATGATGGGCCCAATTCAGGTCAGGCTGTCACATGTTTGCTTTTGTATAAAAAGAAAGTAAAGTTTCACTGCATATTTTCTGTTGAACACAGTATGTCATTTTATCTTGCCACCTCAGAGTGTAGGCAGCTGGCAAGTAGCACAAGCACCAGGACCCAGGCGACAGGCCAAACAGTAACCATATCACAGTCCAAATCCAAGATCAAACCTGAGGTAGACAGAGATACATGTTTGGTCTGGACAACAAAGCATAGTTCAGGCAAAAAGGGAGTCAGATGAGAGAGCAAGAGAGAGAGAGAGAGAGAACATTTGGGATGGGAGCAGGGCAAGAACAAGGTTTAAGGATCCATGTGAGGCACATCAGCAGTTCTCAGGAACTGAGCATGTGACAAGAAGTGTTTGAGACCAGAAACCAGGAACAAGACTGGAAATCTTCAGAGACAGGAACCAGCAATAACTCAGAAGCCAAACAATTACAAGTCACATGACCTTCATTGCTGAGGCAGCTTCTAGGTAGGGAAAGAGTTAGTTTGTCTATAGCTCAGTAGCCAAGGGACTCCAGGTGGAGCTTATGATGGTCCAGAACCTTCCCCAGGGTGCTCAGGTGAGCCCTAACAGCTGCAGCTGCAACAGAGGAAGAGTCTAATCCTGTAAGTACAGTACTTGAGCTGTCTTCCAGGATGGGGGTCTAATCCTGAGAGCATCAAAGCTACCTCTGGGGAACTTACCCTGCAAATATCAGAGTTGCCTCAGATCCTGATGCTATTTTGCCTGAACCGCAAGTGTGAAAAGATACTGCAGATTTGCCGTCTGGCTTGATATGACTCCATTGTTTTATTGCCAAGGAAGAAAGAACAGACCTTCAATATCGAGATAATTGATTAATGTAATTCACACTTCTTATTGAATGAGCACAGATGCCTATCCAGATGTTTGTAGTTAATATACTGAAACCCTTCGTAATTACTAGTTTAGACACTTCTTATTTTACACATATCTAATGACATTTATATACTGGAAAGAGTGAGGAAATGTAATGGCTTTATAAAATGCCAACATATGGAGAAAGAGATCACTAAAGGGTGAAAGGAAGCAAAAATTATTTCTTACTTAGTGCAGGTATGTGTTATCTTGTTTCTTCATTAGACTATGTTACAGATTTGAAATTGAAGGTCATTATGAGATGACAAGTATAAAAATATATTTTAAAAGGATATATGCATTTCTAATGGAAATTTCCTTGCCTATTTCAATTTATATTTAAAAGTATGTGCCTGGTGATGAAAATTAATATATAGTAAGAAAAAGTCATAGTTTGGCTGAAGTTTAAGGTTTCTCCCCTGTATTTGAATAAGCAAATGCTGCATGCTGATTACCCTAAGCATTTACTGTATTTGCTGGCATATAAGACTCACTCCTCCACTTAAAATACACTGGAAAAATGGAGAGTGTCTTGTACTGTATATAGTGGCCTATAGTGGGCTATTTTGGTAATTATTATTATTTATTATTATTATTATTATATTAGATTTCTATGCAATAACAGTGCATCTTATATTCCGATGCATCTTATATGCCGGCAAATACAGTAAATGCTTTCTAAAAGAAGGCAAAGTTTGTTTCTTTTGATCTATCCATCTTTAGTATTAAAAAATTCTATAGATTGAAGAAACACTTGTGTTTCTGCAAAGTGCTAGCTGTCATCAGACAGCTATCTTATCATTTTTGTGCTTTTTTGTGGTCTCATGAAGGTATTATAATATACCGGTAGTTATTGATTCTGTAAAGTAAACATTGTTATTCCAGGTTACAAATTAAGGGCTGAAGCTGAATGAAGTGAGTATTTTTGAAGTGTTGATTCTAAAGCGAAGCTACTTCTTGTCAGTCAGACAACTGGGCTAACTAGCAAATTGTTTGCTCTGACTGGCAACAACGTTCCAGGTTCTGAGGCATATAAAAGTACAGTAATACCTCGCATAACGAGCATAATGCGTTCCACACACTTGCTCGTTATGCGAGTAATTCGTTAAGTGAAACATGTTTCCCATAGGGAAATGTATTTCGCTTAACTTTGCCTGCGGTGCATGCGCATCACCTGGGTGTTTGGAAAGGGTATGGGGATCTTCCCCGATGGCAAAGTGGGAGTCAACGCAGGGCGACGGGACCCTGTGGGGGTGGGGTGGGCGGGGATTGCTTTTGGGGCCTCCTCTCAAAAACCAGCCCCCGAGGTTTCCCACCTGAGGAGAACGGTTCCTGCGAACCTGCCCAGTTCAGCCTTGCTGGGGTGGCCGCCACTTCCCAAACCCTGTCGTCACGAGTGGTTGTTGTGTTATTTTCTCTTTTCCCTCTTGCCTGACTGCCTGCCTTCCACGGCTCCCGAGCCAGCCCATTATAATGCGCGGCCGGCAGCAGAGGAGGCGGAGCTAGGACTGCCATATACTGTACGTACACACACACACACAAACACATGCCTGCCTGCCCCCCCTCCACGAGGCTTCCCTGAGAGGCTGTTGGGTGGGGGACCGCAAGGTAGCCCAGACGAATAGGTCAACAGCAGGCGGGAAAAGGGAGGAGGCGCTTGCCTGTCAGGGGAGGGGAAGAATTGGTGTGGCTGTTTGTTTGTTTACTTACTTGCTGGCTTGTTTGTGCGCTCCCGAAGCCCTGCCCCTCTCGCCAGTTCCGCTCCCAAGGCAAAGAGGCCCAAGGTTGAGCCTGGCGCGGCCCCGCCTCCTTTCTGCCTTTGTGGAGCAGGTTCCACTTCTCTGGTGTAAAAGGGCACCCAGAGCTGGCCGAGTCCCACCTGCTAAGGACCGCCTTCCTTTGGAACCTTTGGAGTCCCCCGTTGCGTTCCGAAACACCCCGCAAACGCGAAGCTTTTTATTTGCTCATTCAACGAAGCAGACCTATTGGGGAAAAGTCTGCTTGTTAAGCGAGTTTTTCGCTATGCGAAATGCTCGCTATGCGAGGCATTACTGTATTTCCCAAACTCTGACACCTGATCATTCTCATTAAAGGTATCAAGAGTTGAATCAGGCATGTAAAGTAAATACAGTATTTTATTTCTGAGAAATGGCTCCTCTATAGTGGAAGAAGAAACCTCTTGCCATATAACTCAAGTCTTCTGTTTGAGTGAGGCACCACATTTAATGGGGCCACTGTCAGTTGTGTAGGAAGCTGTCTTTTCCTGAGTCTGACTTGTTGTCCATCTATCTCAATATTTCAACACTGACTGGTGGAATCTCTCCTGAGTTTCAGACAAGAATCTTTCCAGTCCTAGTTGGAGATGCTAGGGGCTAAACTTGGGAATATCTGCATGCAAAGCATGAACCACAGTCTTCCTGTAAGGGAAGGAGGGAGAGAAAGAAGAAGAAGAAACATATTTCTTTCTCTTCTGACTTAAAAGAAAGGGTGGAACTAAACTACCATCATTATCTATTCCAGCCTTGGGTAGCAAAGGAAGAAATATGAGGAAGAATCTAGCAGAAATTTATAATAATCAGGAATTTGTCCAATGCATGAAAATATCTTTTTGCTTTTATCACTTGCTACAAATATTGCTTCACATACTCCATCCTCTGGCTTTCCTTTACAGTATTAATGGACAAAACTGTCATAGAAAAATTGTATGAGCTCCCTGTTACTCATTGATATTCTTCTCATGAAACAAAGCATCCACTGTTTTTAGGATTAACCTTATATTCGTTTGGCTCTCCAGAGTAATTTGTTAGTCCATAACGTAGACTCACCTTGCTGCAGTTGCCCTGCTCTTTGCCCGTTTGCTTTAGAGGAAATGCTACCTTAATCCTGCAGTCTCTTACTCTAAAGCATGTAATTTCAAGGTATGCTCAGCATGCTGGGTTCTATCCTTTTTAATGAAAGGTGGCTAAAAAAGCCATGATTCTTCTGCTGTATGAACCTTTACCTAGTTCTGCAGAGAAATCCAGTCTTCTACATATACACCTTGACTTTTAGTGACCAGACATGCAATTTATAGCAACATTCTTTACTCAAGTGTTTGTTATTACATGCTATCAAGTCAGAACTGACATATAGACTGATATAGTGACCCTCAAAGAGGTTTTGGTAGTACACAGAAAGAGCCTCCTCAGAGATTGTGGTATTTTTGAACCACAATCGGGCATATCCTGGGCAACGGCCACCTTGTGCTGGCTAATCTTTCTCACACTAGGTCAGGCAAAAGGAACTGCAGGATGAACTCACCAAAAGGTTGTTTTGGCAGTTTCACATCTGGCTTACACATGGAAGAAGAAGAATAGGGGTTTCAAGGTAATTTTTATCAGTTCCAGCCCACCCCTATTGTGAATTTTTGTGGCAATGTCAGGGAATTGAACCCAGGTATCCTGAGTCCTAGTCTATTACTTTATGGACCAACCGCACTGTGCACCATTTACCCAGTTAACTCAGGGCTAAAAAAAGATGCCTGCAAATGAGAAAGTATTCAATAAACAATTGTTTTGCAATAATCAGATTCTTCTGTTTATCAGCTGTTTTTGTTATGCTCTACCCTGACTTCTCTAGAATTAGATAATTAGCTGTTTAGTGCTAACAACTGATCTGCTTGAGCATAACATTCTTTTGCATGTAAAAGTGCTAAGTAGCTAATTAAATGCTGGTGGACTAGATACAGCCAGCTTGGGAATTAGAAGCATTTGCGCAACAACTGCTTGTCTCCCTGAATTTATATTTAGATCAGGGGTTCTCAACCTTTTTGCACTGTGGGCCAGACCATACACCCTGGACAGCTGAGTGGTCATGTGGTTCCTCCTGCCATATACATTGCTGTAAAACGCATCCATGGCTGTCATAAACATATTTACGACAGACGTGGGTGCATTTACATCAGCGTTTATGGCAGGTATGGGCATGTTTAAGCATGCACGGGTACGTTTTATGGCTGTCGTAAATGTGTCCGCTTCCACTTCTGGTAGCAGCAAGGGTGGCGGACGGCCACATGAAATGGTGCCACAGGTGGCGTCTGGCTCTTGGGCTGTAGGTTGACCACCCCGATTTAGATCACCTCTCTCCTGCCCTCATTCTCCCTTAAAAACATAAAAATAAAATCAGATGGAGCACAGGAACACTGTGAGTTAAGTTCAGTTATAGCAAATGAGTTCAGACTTTCTACCCTGCAAGAACATTTTCAGCATACAGTATTTCTATTTCTTGCAGAGTCTCCCTGCATTCCTAGGAGAATCCTTATCAATCTCAAGGATAGTACAGAGGCCTCTGTTATGGCACACAGTCATTTGGTACTTCATGCTTTTCAGTCCCACCCTTTGTTTTTAATTCATAGAATCATAGAATAACTGAATTGGAAGGGGCCAGTTAGACCTTCGAGTCTCACCCCCTGCTCAATGTAGGAATCCAAATCCAAGTAGGTCTGGCAGATGGGTGTCCAATTCTCCCTTGAATGCTTCCAGTGCTGGAGGGCTCACTATCTCTTGAAGCAGTTGGTTCCACTGTCATACTGCTCTATTAAGATGTTTTTCCTGATATTTAGCCTATATCTGGCTTCCTGTAGTTTCATCCCATTATTACGTGTCCTGCACTCTGGGATGATGGAGAATGGATCCTGCCCTTCCTCTTTATGGTTAAGTTTCTGGTATTTGAAGAGTGCTATCATATCCCCCCTCGGTCTCCTTTTTTCAAGGGTAAACATGCCCAATTCCTTCAGTGTTTCCTCACATGGCTTGGTTTCCAGTCTTCTGATCATCCTTGTTGCCCTTCTCTGTACCTGTTCTAGTTTGTCTGCATCTTTCTTAAAGTGTGGTGCCCATTAATTATATCCTATAAGCCTACATCTTAGTAAATGGGTGGAGAACATGTGGTCATTCGCATGCAGTTGACCTACAACTCTCATCAGAACTAATATAATATTAGAGACTGCTTGGCTATCATGCAGAGCACAGCAGCAGAAAAGATGTCCTTGAATACCTGCTAGCACCACCGGATAGTAGTTTATACAAAACAAAGTATTTTACTTAAGGATGAAACCAAGGCAAAATTACTTCTCTGGAGCAACAAAACTATGTACAGCAGAACAGTCTTTGGTTCAAGTCTTTGTAGCTTCGGCCAGCTTATCCTTGAGTGGCCCAAACAGAGGACTAAATGCAGTGATGGGATGTAACAGGTTCTCACCAGTTCTCCAGAACCTGTAGTAACTTTTCCCAGTGTCCCAGAGAACCTGTAGCAGCTTTTGGGGGGAACCACCTTCGGGGTTTACCTTTTCACTGCGCATGCATGGCAAGCACTTGGTGTGCATGCACGCCTAGTGCTTGGCACATATGCACGGCCTCCTTGCTGTCCTCCCAAACAGGGAGGAGGAAGAGAAGCTGCTAGCCTGAAGCTACCTATAGCCTGAAGCTACCTATTTTTATTATTTTGTATTTTTTCTTTGGCCCCGCCCATGACATGACATCATGATGTTAGCTCCATCCACACAGTGATGACATCACGGTGGGGTAGTAAAATTTTTGACATCCCACCACTGACTAAATGCCCATCTGATCACATGCTAAACTGGAAAATAGTATAAGTTTAATTAAAGGCAAAGACAAAGGTTACCCTTGCTTGAAAACCAGTTGTATCCAACTCTAGGCTGTGGTGCTCATTTCCATTTACAGCCAAAGAGTCAGTTCTTGCTTTTGAACTACTAGGTTGGCAGGAGCTGGGTCAGAGACTGGAGCTCACTCTGTCATGCAGCACTTGGGTCTTGAACCGCTGACCTGCCAACCCTCCAGTTGTCAAGTTCAGCATCTTAACCACTAAGCCACCGCAGTCCCTTATAAATGTAATTAGATTTTTGTAAACAAATCTAACAAACAGACCAGCCCCCACAATCATCTTTTTTTAAAGGTATGCAGTGTTTTTTTAAGACAAATCTTTCATTTACATCGATAAGTTTGTACGTACCTTTTTTTCCTCTGTAACTCATTCTGGCCCTCTGCTTTCCTGACTTTTTATTATCATAGTTTTCTCTCATTAAGTTTAAGTATTTGGGAATAAGCCATTCAATGGCTAACTGAGCATGTATCCAAAGCTAGGAGGGGGAAGCAAACATTATTTGCTCTTGTTCAATAGTCAAGAAGTCATTTGTGTCCACTGTCATCATTCCTTATCAGGAGGAAGGCATTGCATTCATGTGAACCAACATGAAAAGGGTGGGTTTCAGTTAGAATGAAAGAGAATAACTATTCATATTAATACATTACCATTCGCTCTGTGTGTGTTTCCTTTTCCTTTTGCATATTTGGAACAAGTTTACAGTGCTAAGAGACTGATATCTATGAAAACATCCAGGCATATTTTATACTGAACAAGATCAGACAGAGATTTTCTTGGATCCTTCCTTCATTATCCTGGTTGGCCAGAATGCCACTTTCAGAGCCAAGAAAGAATTGTAGGGCAAAACCAGCTGGCAATTCTGATTGTTTCTTCCTTTTTCTCTTCATCTTTATCTTTGTTTCTTGGATGGTTCTATAGCTTCTTTTATTTTGCTGTCAAGGCCCATTCAATTAAAATCCATTAATTCATTATATTTTTAAGAATTCCTGGCCAAAACCAAAGCATTGAAATACTTTATGATCCCCACATTTTATTTTTTCCTCCATTTTTGGCAATCAAAAGATAATCAGTACAAATGCCAGTATCATGTTTCTAGTTCTGACTAGATTAAACCTGATGACTCAATGTGATTAAGTCAGTGTTAACTTACCACTCACAGTTGATTCAATGGGTCTACTCCACTGGTGGAATTCAAATTTTACTACATACTATGTGGGTGTGGCATGGTGGACGTGGCCAGGGGGAAAGCCCTGTTTTGCATCCAAATTAGGACTACTTTATTTCAAAACTTGGATGGGCAGGGCCAGCTGGGATTTCTGCTACCAGTTCTGGTGAACTGGTGTGAACCTGCTGAATCCCACCACTGGTTTACTCTTTAGATAAGATGGAAATAGATTTCCATCTAGTTTTGGAAAATTCTGGGGGTGGGGAATCTAGTGTTAAGCTAAGTTTTGGATTTTGCCCAACCTATTTTCAGTGAAAGCAGTCTGGAAAGACCAGTGGGCTCAGTACATAGCTGTGGAGCCAGAGGTTGGGATTTTGATTTCCCACTGCACATCTTATGAGAAGAACCATCGGAAAAAAACTCCAAATGGTTGCTGTAAGCAAGAATCAGACTGAAGGCATGTAATTATTATGATTCTCCAAATAGTACAGTGGTGACAATTTGATACTGAGATTACTGATACCTGCTTTTCATCTTAGTCTTTACTAGTAATGACATTTATTGAAGGTGATATCCAATAATATAAGAGTTATTCTGTCATTAGAAGAAAACACATTGATTTGTTTACCCATATTCTACTCTTTCAGCACCATATCCGAGCCATTAGAATGAAAATTATTTAGTATTTAATTCCTGATGACCAGTGTGCTGTCATGCCACCAGGTTGCCATGGCAAAGTTACATGAAAGTAGTGGTGTCCATATACCCCCAAGAGTTTAAAATAAAATGAAAAAAGCTGTTTCAATAAAGAATGAGCATTGTTTTAAAGGTAAAGTAAAAGTTACCCTTGTTCGAAAGCCAGTCGTATCTCAGTGCTCATCTCTGTTTATAGCCGAAGAGCCAGCACTGTCTGCGTCTGCAGACGTTTCTGAGGACATGTAGCAGGCATGCCTAGACACTGGAGTGCATGGAACACTGTTTACCTCCCCACTGAAGTGGTCCTTATTTACCTACTTGCAATTTTTTCCTTTCGAACTGCTAGGTTGGCAGGAGCTGGGACAGAGATAGGAGCTTATTCTGTTGTGCTTTACTAGGGTATCGAACTGCTGACCTGTTGCCTTCCAGTCACCACTTGAGCCACTACAGTCCCAAGCATTGTTTTACTGGCCATCAGTTAGAAAGAAAAGGATTCATTTTCTGTTTGGGTGTTGGATGGTCTTCAGTTTTTTGTAATGTTGTGCCACCATGACAGCATCAATATACACAAAAGGAGTTTCCAGGAGAGTCAAATTTTGAGTTTCCTCTCCAACAAATTTGGATCTGGAATTTTAGAACAGCATGCTGGCAAACTGTCTCTAAATTTTGGGGTCCATTCTCATGCCTTCTCAAAACTTTACATTCTCCCATGGTACCTAAAGGTACCCTCAGTTCTCAGGTTTTGAGATACAGTAATACCTCACATAATGTTTACCTCGGATAATGCTAAAATCGCATAACATTAAGCAATCTGGGGAGGAGAATTGGATCGAATAACGTTAAGGTCCTATGGGATGGATCGGATAACAACCGCTAAAGCCTGTGCGGTTACAATGTATCTCTATGGAGCTTTAACGTTATCTGATCCATCCCATGGGATTTTAACATGCATCAGATAACACTAAAAATCGGATAACACCAAGACTTGTGGAACCAAGTCTTAGCGTTATCCGAGATATTACTGTATCTGTATTGCTGTTTTGGGAATCCCTGTCATAATGGAAGTACAGTACTAACATAAGAAAGAAATAGGGAGGATAAATTTGTGTGATTTGTAAAAACAAGCTAAAGGAGAATTTTTTTTAAACTAAAGAAATATATTGTGATTATAGGATAGGGTAAATACCATAGTCTGAATAATCATATAATCCCCAACTGAAATATCTGTGGTAATATTTGTTTGACTGCTACATGAAAATACTCCAGAATATTGTGGAGGCATTTATCTGAGTTTGCTATGTCTTGTTTTACAGGGTGTCTTAATTAATGAAGAAGTAACTGTTTTTTCTTCAGCAATGATGAATTCATTAAAAATCTGGTATTACTTTTCAAAAGTTGGAAATATATTAGTGACTTATTCATCTTTCACTGCATGTTTACAACCAGGGGAGCCTTACAAAATAACCTACCTTTTCTTCATGTATCATAATTTTTTCATGTGTTATAGAGAAAAACTGATACTAAAAACATGTATAGCTGCACATATATTATTGTTTGATATAAAAGAATCATAATGAAACTGAGCAATGCTGTGTTCCATTAGAATTGCAACTCATGAGTTATGCCCTCAGTTTTGCTGTCATGGATCAGTTTTTGAAAATGCAAAAGTTAGTGAGGTTGGCTCTTCTCCTATGCTATAATTAAAATGCAAACATGAATGCCAGCATTTAGTGTTCTATTTTTTTAGATCATTTATTTAAATGTATGCAGAAAGCAGCTGAGATTTTTGAGTACTCTGGCCACTTAGGTGGAGAACAGCACACATATTTTTTCCCCTTTCCCATCTGCCTGGTACACCTGGGATCTTATAGCCGTACACAAGGGGTGGGACATCCAAACATGATACTCATGTTTAAAATTCCATATGCCAAGACAAAGCTCCACTATCACATGATGGAAAAGAAATCCAGTTATGGACCTGCAAATTTATGCACAGTTGCCTTGTAGTTTTAGCTATAGAGGGCATGCCCAGGTGTTCCATTCTTTGATGGACTTGGGGTGCAGTGGTGTTGGAGAAGGTGCTCAGATAGTACAGACACATACTTGCCACTCTCCATGGCATGGGCTGTACTAGGACAGAAGAAATGGCTATATCTAGTTCATTAAGATACTTCATTTCCCCATCTTTAATCCTGAATCTTACCAGCACTTAAGTTGTTTATAAGAGGACTGTTCTGATTGCAATGCCAATCTGGAAATCAGATTAAAATACATCCAGAGATTGAAGCCCAAAATATATGTTACAGATAGTTCATTGTTAAAAGCTGATATCCATTTATGTTTTGAGGTGTGGTTCTGGCAGACTTTCATGATTGAAAATAGAACCTAGACTTAGTTCTTGATTAATAATTACAAAACAAAGCAAGCTGATTTGCAAACTATGGAAGGTGTGAAAGACCCTGACAACCGATATTCTCAGTACATGGATACCTGTCCAGTTGTCTTTAAGGCATAGTTTACCTTCAATTTCATCAAAAAGTACCTAGAATGGTACAGCCCTCACCACTCAGTTATGCACTTTGCCCTAGAGAGGAAGGTTTGCATCTGTCTGACTGAATTTCCAAGTGCATGCATGGCTTCTGCAAGAGCATCCCCACAATCATTTTCTGTGGCTTGGAAATATTAACAAGTTCCTGAACACGGACAGACAGTCCATTTTTGCTGTGTGTTAGATGATGTCAGGACTCAAATTGTGACATGAATCCATCAGAACTGGATTAAATAGTAGTGTACTGTATAGTGAAAATGTCCATAAACAGTATTTCTGAATTCAGGTCATCTCACCACCAAGTGAGACATTGGCTTTAATAGCTTGTGGACATGGACATATAATTCTGTTGCTGACCTAAAGTGGGTATGGGGGCCTTGTACAAATTGGGAACCTTAGGATTTCGGGTGCAATGGGCTTTAAACTTTTCCCTCTGGACTTGGGCCTCTCTTCATGTCACTAGGGGATTCAATCCCTGTGCAAATTGCATGAATAGGAGGGAAGATTAAGGCCTTGTTTACACAGGTACATTGGTGTGGGCTGCAGTGGGCTAAATAAAGTCATTAGAGGTCATGGAAATGTTTAGGATCCATTTAGGATCCATTTCCCCCTCAGGCATATGGAAAATTGACAGTAGAAATGAATCAAAATAGTGTGATCCTAACCATACCAAAGTAGAAGGCCCTGATAGGGATCCAGAAAGGTGCAGCAGGAATGTTCTGGGGTGATCTGGTTAACTCCAGTGATTATGTCATGTCATCATTATAAAAAGGAGCGAACCAACCTCTCGCGCCAGTGGACCAAGCAACAGGCTAAATGGCTGTCTGATCTTTTTCCTCCCCTTTTATAGTTGATAGAAGCTTCCCGGCATTATTGATTCTGGTCATTTGAAAGAATTTAGAAGGTAAGAGAGAAACACACCAATGGGTTTTTTTCAAGTACTTATGACTTAGCAAGGCATTTAAATGTCTACAAGTGTTTCTTGGAAGAAGGTATTTTGGGAAATAAAACTGGAAGCTGATAGGAGCACCAAAGAGCAAGAAGCTACAGTAATACCCTGGATAACGATTGCATCGGATAACGCTAGAATCGGATAACGATTCTTTTAGTGTTGTCCGATACAATGGTCTGCGGGTGTGGGGTGGTTTGGGTAGAACTACCCAATCCACCGCCCCACCCGCAGGGGTCTCTGCCACTGCAGTAGGGTCGGGGGAAAGCACCCACCTTTCCCCGACCCTACTGCAGTCGCAAAGCCTCCTTGTCTCTTTCCCTCCCTGTATTTAAACTACAGGGAAGAGGGAAAGAAAGAGACATGATTGTTTCTCTAGAAAACCAATCGCATCTCCCTGTTTCCCCCTCCCTGTAGTTTAAATACAGGGAGAGAAAGGGAGGGGGAGAAAGATGGAAGCAGTTCTTTTTTCCTCCCTGTATTTAAACTACAGGAAGAGAGAGGGTTGTGTTTTAAATACAGGGAGGAGAAGAAAAAAACACAAGCCTCTCTCTTCCTGTAGTTTAAATTTAACTGCTGCGGGTGGGGGGTGGCTTTAAAGGCAGGGAGGAAAAGTTCTTTCCCTGCCTGCCTTTAAAGCGGTTTGTCCCTGAAGTCAGGGCTTTTTTTTAGCGTTGTTCGATGCATGCATCGGACAACGCTAAAAATCGGATAACGTCATGACTTGTGGAACCAAGTCATAACGTTATCCGGGGTAGTACTGTATATCAAAAATGCCAAATGCATGTAATATTTACAGATGCCAATCCGTTTGGTAATAGGGCCTGCTTTTCCACAACCATTCTGAAAGCTGTTTATAATTAACTATAATACACTGTAAAGAAGTAGGAAAGAAAGACAGAACTGGGTTGGGAAAACATTTAAAATGCTCTACATTCACCAAGGTAATACTTTCATCATCACTTGCATATCACCTTTCAAGGGTGACATTTCCATCAAGTGAAAAATGTACACCAGTGATGAAGAAACAGTTCTGTTTTCCTCCACAGATTTTTAATCGCACCATATTTATGTTAATATTTTGGGATCAAATCAGTTTTTGGCTTACATTTGCTGTTGGATTAAAGTTTCATCCCTGTCATATTAATATTATACATGGAAGCCACTGAGGCAGCAAGAACATGAAACATCCTTAATCTGTTTGTCTGGCTTAATGTTAAAAGATTTCTTGTGGCAGGAGAAGTGTGAGAGTCTGCTAAGATAACACAAAGGATCATCCAAATTATGTCTGGCATATTGCCTGATCTTTCCTACCCACTTCCCCAAGTTGGGCTCAGCTTGCTTTGATATCTCGCTGGACTGAAACCTGATTATAATGTCTAATTATAAATCATCAAAATTCTTCAGCCACAAACAAAAAACACACCTTTTCATCACTTTGTAGGACAACATAGAGGAGTTCCATTATTATAGCTTGTTCCTTATTTCTGTGTGAGACTCTAACCCAGGGATTCTCAACCTGTGGCCTGTGGGCTGGATGTAACCCATGGCACCATTTCATGTGGCCCTACCACAACCTCCACACACCAGGTAGTGCCATGTGGTGAAAGAAGGGCAAAATGGCTGTCCGGTCCTTAAAGCTGTCTGAGGGAGCGTGCCCCCCCTCTCCAGCTTAAAAAGGTTGAGGACTTCTGCTCTAATGCCATTAGGAACAAAGTTTGGGATTTTTTTTCCTACAGTGGTTCACTGGTTGGAGAATTCTGGAAGTTGGAATCCCAAAGTTTATTCCCTCCCAGGGTCTGTGGGGCCTGGACATACTTGGCTTGGTCACTTTCAACAGAATCTGACAGTCATAGTGTGGTTGCTTTGCTTTTGCTTCATAACATGGGGAGGCATAGCTAACGGTTGTCATGCATACAAACCAGCCATGACTACAAGATGAAGAAGTCACATTTCCCCTAATTGTTAGATGTCAAGGTTTTCTGTCCAAATTATGAAAACATTTGCAGATTTTGGTATATTCTTCAGCACAATGGTGTTTATTTTGAGTTAGATATAGTATTTACGTGCTTTTTTTGTTTATCATGTCATAAGTCTGTAAATGTTATTTTTTATATTTGTTATTATTATTATTATACTGACTGAAATATCTATTTTAAGTGAGAAAACTATGTGGTTATATTTTTTTGTATTGTTATATTGTATTTACTTTTGAAAATTTAATAAAAATAATAATAGTAATAAAAAGAAATTGAATCCTTCTCCTCTATATTCAACAGGTACAGCTATTCTTGGCATAGAGGACACCATGTTCTTTCTGCCTGTTGTTCAGAAACACACTTCCATCTTCCTCCTCCTCCTCCTCACCCTTGCCATTGCCATCCTCACCCTCATCGCCGCGGTCCTTACCCTCACTGCTGCCGCCACCCTCCTCCTCCTCCAGACACTGACGAAGATAAAAGGTTCTTGCTCTGCCACTTCTAGCAGCCTCCACAAGTGATATTTGGTGTTCTTGTAATATTTATTTGACATTATCTCTCCACCTTTCTCTGGGTCTGCCTTGTGCTCTTTGTACTTTTCCTCTTTTCACATATGCCTCAGAAGGAGGAAAATGTTTACATGAAAAATATATATATTTAAAAACATACTAATATATGCCAGAGTTTCACAAGCTAATTTTTAAAAAGAAAGAGAGAGCAAGTGGAATTTGCAACAAAATCCAGGCTGACAGATTTCTAGGTCTTTGTACTTGCTGTTTCCCATGTATAGCTTTCCATGCCTTGCCCTGTCATTTCTCTGCTGTTGCCTCCTTTGTTAATTGGCAAGTGTTAATTTCCCATTTTCAATTTTCTCTTTCTCTGCTAGTGGTATTAGGAATTCATGCTAAGGGTGGTGGTGGTACACAAAATAAGTATTTTTCTCTTTTATAAAATATTTGCGGCTAAATAGCTTATGTTGTGTGCATTCTTAAATAGGCTAATTTCTCAGGCTAATTTTCCTCAATTTATCCAAACAATCAACTTTTTCCACCTTATTAGAATACAGTGGCTCATCTGCTGTGTACATATCACATATCATTTTCAGATCTGTCATGACATTTGTACCAATGTGAATTTGCAGGAATGCACAAATTAGGATACCACAAAACCTTTAAACTAAAAACCTTCCAAAGGGTCTGCATAGATAGCACTGTGGATCGAGGAACGAAAGCAGCTATTGAGGCAGCTGAAGTCATCCCCCACAATGTCATCACTCTTTGCCCGCACATTTAAAGCTTCTGTCAAACACCATTTCATGTATCAAATCTAATCCAATTCACCATCCTTCTTGGCTGACAATTGATATGAATGATACTTGGTCATTTGAAACTTCATGCCAATGTCTTATTCAATGTGAAAGGTTGGCTGGCATGCTTTTACAAAGAAAATGTATTTCCTCTGTTTTATATAGCCCTGACAAACAGGAATGTTGAGCCGTTCAATTATAGATCTTGTCTGCAGAAGCTACAGTGTTGAATGTTTTGCCTACTGAGATGGGGAAGGTACAGGGGAACAAATCTGAATGCCACAGCCACTGTATCATGAATTATAAGAAGGAAATAAGCTAGTAAATAACCTGATTAGTTCAGCAACTGATATAACATTTTCCTGAAATGGCCTGAAATCTCCATGTGTGAGCCATTCACTGTTCTGTATGCTAATATTGGCCAAGTGTCTATATGATGCAGCTCAGAGATAAAATTAAGAGAGAACTGCACAGAAAGCAAAAGAAGTAACATCCCACCCCCGCAAATTAGTATACTCACAAATTAGTCTCACCTTACCTGCCTATTTCTATGTCTATCAGCAAGAACCAAGGGAAACTATAAAAACATTTCTGTGAACAAGCAAATAGTAGTCCTAACAGATCAAAGTTATCAACTGCATAAATCTCTATAAATACAACAGTGGTGGGATGTCAAAAATTTTACTACCCCACCGTGATGTCATCACAGTGTGGGTGGAGCTAACATCATAATGTCATGATGTCGTGGGTGGGGCCAAAGAAAATAAATAAATAATAAAATAATAAAATAAAATAAAAATAAGCACACACACACACACACACACACACACACACACACACACACACACACACACACACACACACACACACACACACACCCTCAGCCCACCCACCCACCCACAACACAAATCCGTAATTAAATTAAATTAAATAAATAAAATAAAAATCACATTAAAATACACCCACCCACCCAAACCGGCCGCCAGGCCCTTTTAGGAACTGTGGTGGTATGTCAATATAGGTAAAGGTATTAAATACACATTAAAATACACACATACGCACCAATCCAAAGGTGAGTCACTTACCCTGGGGAGCAGGCTATAGGGAGCTTCAGGCTAGCAACTTCTCTTCCTCCTCCCCGCTTGGGAGGACAGCAAGGAGGCCGTGCATACACGCCAAGCACTGTAGGCGTGCATGCTCACCAAGTGCTTGGCACGCATGTGCAGTGGGGGAACCAGTGAAAAGGTAAGCCCTGAAGGTGGTTCCCTCCAAAAGCTGCTGCCGGTTCTCTGGAACACTGAGGAAAGTTACTACAGGTTCTGGAGAACTGGTGGGAACCTGTTACATCCCATCACTGATACTACAACCAAGTTACAGCACTGTGGTGGCTTAGTAGTTAAAATGCTGACTTTGGAGATTGGAAGGTTGGGTTTCGATACCTGAGTGTTGCATGACGGATCTTGAGGACATGAAAGGTGCCTCATGAGCAGAGTTTCTCCAGCAAAAATCCTTTCAACACAGAGTAATTTCTGACATTTAATTTTTATTTTTACTGCAACCCAAGTGGATGTAGTTATATTTTATCTTCACACATTACCAGTATACCATGGGGGGAGACATAGTGACACCTGTTCCCAGGTGACACATGTTTCCATCCATTGGTACAGTTACAGAATTCTCGATCTGGTCTATTTAAAATTGTAAAAAAAAAAGACAAGAAGCAAAAGTAAAAGGTGACAGAAATAGGTTCAGAACACTAAATGCAGGATTTCCGCTGCTGTCATATAGAAAGAAGAACAATTGCAATAACCAGTGCAAAAAAAACAAAAGAGAAACAACAAAAGGGGAAAAACAAAAAATCTTTTTCAGAGGATCCAAGAAATCAAAGAGAAGTTTAAATCTAGATTAGAAAGACTGAAAAACCACCAGAGAAGCATGCCATTAAACCAGGAGAAAATAAAGAGAAGGCAGAAACAATATTGAAGACTATACAGAAGAGACAAAAAGATTACAGCCTCCTTTGAGGAAGAATCCTATGATGAAGAATCTGCAGTTCTAAAAAAATGAAAGCTGCTCTGAAAGCAATGGGAAGAAATAAATCATTGGGGTAGATAATCAAGTACAAGTATGTGTTACTTGAGGCTAAGAACAAGATAATCCACACTCTTGTATTTCTAATCACCCTATGTACCACCCTACAGCAAGTTTAGCCTGAACTATCTCTGGAGGCAAAAAATGATGAAAAACTGAGGCTGTTCTACTTTGGACATATTGTGAGAAGGCAAGGTTATCTAGAAAAGACAAATACTGCTGGGAACGGTTGAAGGCAACAGGAAAAGAGAAAGGCCAGATATGAGATGGATTGACTCTCTAAAGGAAAACACAGGATTGAGTTTACAAGAGCTGAACAGTGCTGTTGAGAACAAGACATTTTGGAGATCTCATTCATAGAGTCATAATGATTCGGAGGCAACTTGACGGCACATAGCAACAACAATGACCAATTTGGTGTAGGGAGCAGAATACTGTCATTTGGGTGGATTTAAATTCCCCCTCAGCCATAGCATTCACTGGGCGGCCATATTCTCCTCATTCTCTCTGATGGCTGAGTAGTGATAATATAGTAGCTGTAGTAGTAGATCTGCATACCACACATTAAATTATGGGGTAAGACTAGAGAGTGAGATAAGAGTGTCATGTAGAAACTGTATGCCACTGACATCTAAAAGATCCTCCAGGTAATTGTTAGTATTTCTACAGTATACTTAATCTTCTTTCCCTGCCTCACCCCACCCGCCCCCTGAATGTAACTAGTCTTTGAATGCCCTGGAGGTGTATTATTTGCCCTCATTTGATGTTATCATGAAATCACAGATTTGGACAGGTTCTTGTAGGGTCCGCTGTCCTATCTGCTGTTCAGGGCAGGTAACTTGTCAAATCTCACCAGAAGTGCTTTGTGAAAGAGGCACTACAGGTGTGAAACCTGCAATTTAGACATGATTAGCTCAGTTTAGCTGAATGTCATATTTCTATATATTTCACTGGGGTCCTGCCTTTCTTGATTAATGTCAAATCTGCAACCCAGAGAACTCACTGGAGCTCAGGGAAGACAAACTTGTAATTAACATTCCCCAAACAGCTGTATTTCCAATGTGATCTGGCACCTGCCAATTAGCACAACAGAAAAACAGGAAAATATTAGGCAGAAATATTTGCCTGCTGTGGAACAATGATCCATCAATTGGCACAGGCAGTTACAGCAGTGAATTAGATTATTGAAAAGTCAGAAAAAATAGCATCAGGTGTGTCCCTGTAGTAATATTAAGGAGAGGGGCACATATTGCATACACACACACACACACACACACACACACACACAATTATAATATAATTATAAACATTAATACATGTAAAATTCACAGTGCAAATGGGATTGTATATTATTCTGTCAGCACATATGTGAAACGAGCATATAAAACACAAACTGCATTTCCTGCAAATAAATCTGTTCAGGGATGTCAGCCTTAATCCATCATTGCCAAGTTGATGTGAGAGAAAACATGAGCCTTGCGTAAACATTTATTGCACAAATGGACATGTAAATGGGAAGAGGCAGTTTGTGCCTGCTGGGTCCACCCCTCACATCCAAATGTTGAGGGGACTGAGGGAAACACAGAAGCTGCCTTTTTCTGTATTCAGCCAGTGGTCCCTCCTGCTTGGTATTGCCTATATTGAACTGATAAAAGCTCCCTAGAGTGGGATAGAAATCTTGCAATGTCTTGTACTTAGACAAATATAGAGAAAAGACAGATTCTTCGTTCCTTCTCACAGCAAATTTCTTGGCCCAAGATTGTTATCATGGCAAATCTTACAGGATTTATCAGAGTTTTCATGATAATTTTTTGCCCAGGAAGGCATGCCAAAATGTGCGGGATTACTACAACTCCTGCGCAGAGCAGCATCATTCCCATGCAGAGCTCATCCAGAAAGGATAGAAGAAATATTAAACTGTGAAGAATTATCACAGTGATTAAGCACAAAGGCATAGTTTCTGCTAGGGATTTATCAGAAAGAACAGATTTTGAAGAATTTTACTGCTCCTTCTGCAGAAAAGGAGAGAAATAGGGGGTGGGGGTGGGGAGAGACTGATTTTCATTTCCATGGGAAATCAGGAAATTTTGCTAGTGTAGGGTTTCCTTTTGACTGGCATGACTAGGAAAACTGCTGAGAAGGAGAATTGTTTCAAGTACTCATCATATTCTTTCTCTGTTGTAACTGTATCTTCCATCTTTGTGTGCAAAACATGTGCTCAACCTCTATATATTGCCTGTCACCCCCTGAGTAACGAGACGTACACAGGTTGTACGTACACAGGTTGATGTTGGCTGCGCCCACAACATTGGCTCCGCCCACAGTGTGGTAGTAAAATTTTGGTGTGCCCATCACTGTCGACAGGGCATGGCTGGCAACCATCCCGAATTCATCACCGGTCGATGGGCCATATCCATGTGTAGAAATAGCAGGCCAGGTGGAGAGCCATGGGCCTCACATGATGCATGAGCATTTGGACCAGGAGACTGCATGTCACAACATCTTGGGGAGGGATCTGTACGACCCAAACTCCAGGAAAAGTCTGGTACGCAAATACAAAATTGCACTGCACTGACTTGGAAAATACCACCAGGATGCTGTCAAAGGACCCCAAAAAGGTGGTCCCAAAGTCAACTGAAATACGTATGGTGCTTCCAAGTGATCTGGACAATTTAATATCCAGGTTTAGGCCAAACAAGACTGAGCCTCCGGAGGCATAGTGAGTTCGGTGCCTGGCAAGTAGCCCCATCCCAGGTCCAACCTTCCAGTACCTCCTGACTTGTGAAATCACTGGGAGTGTCATGGTGACCAAGGAGAGTCCATGGACGGCAATAAATGTGAATGTAAATTATAAATAAACCTTTTGGTTGCAGGACAGTAATTTAACCACTGTACCACTGGGGTTCTGACCTTCAACTGGATCAAGTACAACCTCCTGACAAGTGAGGAGGAGGAGGAGGGGGTAGGACCTAGTGGCTCTTGCTGTGCCTTCTGAGCCAAGTCTAGATGCGGCCAGAGGATCTTGTTGGAAGGAGGGAGCTGTACAAGCCCCATAAGGAGGGGACACGTTAGTTTCCCATGAGAAAAAAGAAATCACATTTGGGAGGAGAAAGTGGCTTTATAATGCATTGGTGCTTTCCTCTAAGATGTGGCACATTGTTCCAAATATAAAGAAGCCATGTCAGACTGGATAAATCCATGCACGTAGAATCATAGAATCACTGGGTTGTAAGGGAGCATTCAGGCAATTGAGCCCAATCCCCTGCTCAGTGCAGGAGTGCACATACAGTATAAGCCTTGCAGACCGCATTTCTTGAGAGTCGAGCTACGCCCGATTGCTAATATCCCAGTGCAGAATAAGTGTGGTGGCCAGGCCAGTATGACGATGGGGGCCCTAAACTGTGTGGCAGGCTAGCAGTCACCCAGGATATGTGTGCCCTAGTATTCACTGTATACTCACCAAACAGGGGCATATGAGGCCTATTGCTGTATCTCTCTGCAGTCACACTGACCGCCCATCCACTGTCTGCTTGGCACATGGTATACCCAGCAGCAGTGTGTGCCTCCACTGTTCCATTTCCCTCTACGCTGCATGCCTGGCCTGAAGCCCAAAAAGCAAAGTGATCACACCCCTATGATGCACCCTAGCAGAAATTGCACCTGCAAGGCAGTTCACAAGCCAATTACCCGGTTGGCATCAACATGCAGGAAGCTCATTTGACTGACCTCGAGAGGACGGAAGGATGAGTCAACCTTGATGCTTGGCCAGGATCGAACTCACAGATGACTGGTTGTAATGCAGCAGTTTGACCGCTGCACACACAAGTCCAGGCTGGGGCCCAGTGCAAGAATTAGTGAGGTGTGCGCATGCACCTGCCCATTCCTGGTGGCCTGAGGATAATAATTTTGTGTCCAAAATCACTCCAGGTTGAAGGGATTTTTTTTTAGGAAGTTGACTCAGGGGATGGCCGAATGAGGCTCCTTTCTTGTCCCCAAGAGCTGAGACAGAGACTGGCAAACAGAGCTCCTGTTCCAGAGCCCTTTGGCGCCAATCTGCAGCTCTTGCCCAGGGCGCCAGCAAAGCCGCTGTCCACGTCGGACACCTAAAATGGCAGGTGCTTTCACGCCTACTCGGTGCAAGGAGGCAAAAGGAGCAATTTTCCCACTTAGCCTCTGTCTCCTCTCTTCATCCCCTGCCTGGGCTGACAAGGCAGGGAAAAACCACAGGGTGCCTGTTCACTGAGGCCTCATATGTGTAGCAGAAAGCATGTGCCGAGGAGAACAAGTCATCCAGTGAACAGGCTGTTTAAGAAAGGGCGTGGTGGGAAGGAGCCTTCCCTTATGAAGGGGTCCTGTCTCCTCCCCTCCACACCATGCATGAGAGTGTGTGTGCATTCCCATCTCTCCTGCGGAGCCACGAGGCAAATCTCCGCCCCAGGGGTATACACCCTCAGTGTTCATCCCTTCTAAAGTTCAGCTGAAATTTTTCATCCATTCTTTTTTGAGAAGATTTTTCTTTTACCATGTGAAGAAAAAGTTAGCTGGGCACCTCAATGAGTTAGATATCTGGCAAAAGAAGAAGGAGGCGTGCAAAAATGAGATGGCTGTATGGTATTGTAGACTCAGTGGGCACAGAGCTGGGTGGGTTGAGGAAGATGGTGGAGGACAGAGGTGCAGAGGAGTGGTGTAGCGGGGGGAGGGGGCAGCCCGCCCTGGGTGGGACTTTTTGGGGGTGGCAAAATTTCACAATAAATAATAATAATATCTTGTAATTTGAACTAAAATTTTGAACCATTTCATTTCATATTTTTGTCATATCTACAATTCGGACTGATTAAAATAAGCACAAAACTTTTTATTATTTAATCTGTGATGAAACCAGGGAATCCCCTTTCTTTAAATGAGTGTAGTTATCTCGCTCACTCTAGCGACTGGCAACACTGTCTGCAATTACCCGTGTTTTATTTTGTGCTCGGATTGTTCACGATGAATATTCAGTGAGAATTAATTCTTTCATATAAAGAATAGAGTTCAATATTGTCTAATAACATCTGCAAATAACATCTGCAAATTCCCCTTCAGGGAAGCTGTGAATATTGCTTTGAAAATTAAAAGAAAGTTTTATTCATTGCTCGATCATCAGTCATCCAATTCATATTGACTCAATTATTCTGCCACAATTCATGATTTTCTTTAAGTGTGTACCTAAATAAGGGGGCAGTGAATTTGGCCTATGCCCTGGGTGGCTGAAACCCATGCTACATCACTGCAGAGGTGCCTGGAGGGCAGTGGTCCATAGGATCGCAAAGGGTCAGAATCGACTGTGTGACTGAACAAAAAAAAATTATATACCATCTTAGCAAAGAAGTAGATATCAAAGAGGTAGGGCATGCAACATACTGTTTGGGTATTCAAATAGAAAGGGAAGCGAATGGTTCATCTTTGCTGAACCAGAAACAAAAGATAGTTGAACTTGTGGAGACATCTGCTTGCTGGAGAATCATTTCTTCTAAGTGCTTTGAGAACAGCTTTCACTTTGCTTTCTAAAAATTTCTTCTCTAAAGAAACTGTCATTCTTATATCTCTTCTGTACAATTCCTTATTACAATGTTTCCATTTACTTTTTATTTTACCTTGATCAGATAATATTTTTCCCCTGTTGATTTTGCAGCATTCCTTATATAGGCTTAAATTTCCCTCTGCTTTCTTGGGTCTTCTGGAAGATATCTCATATCTTTCTTCTTTTGTGTTCTCTTGTATTTTTTTCACTGGTTATTGTAATAGTTCTCGTTGTTCAATAATTGAAATGCTGCTGTTAGGAGTCTAACCTTATTTCTATCGCATCTACCTTTGCTTCTGGTCTGTTTTTTAACAATTTAAAGAGTGCAATTGATCATCAATGCAGACTTTTCTTTTCTTTTGACTATAAGAGTAGTCTTCTCCATTTTTCTCTACAATACCTCTGATATCAATTCAGAATACCTATAGTTTATGGTCAATTTAGCTTGGCAGTGCAAATCTGTTTCTTCTAATGTTCTCTTTTACCTTTTTTTTAATTTTTGATATAAAGAGTTCATGAATTGTGCCATAGTCTGCTCCTGGTCTTATTTTGGCAGAGGAAAAAACCAATAGAAAAATGAACACACACACAAAGAAACCCTTGGCACTCAAATTGTGTGTCAAGATGCCTCCTAAAATGCCTTTAAAAGTAAAATTAGAAAACAACTACCGTATATGCCGGCGTATAAGACGACTGGGCGTATAAGATGACCCACCAACATTTCCACTCAAAGTGTAGAGTTTGTTATATACTCGCCATATAAGACTACCCCCTCTTCTGCACACCGTCCACACACCAAATAAAACATAAAAGAACATCAGATTTGGTTTTAACATCTCCCTGTGGCTGGCACTAGTGTGCAAGTGCACATGTGCGAGCTCTGCGTAGACAAGGGGTGGGGTGGAGCCCCACTGCTTCCCGCCAAGCAGAATGGGCCGGTCATGCCGAAAAGGCTGGCACCCCTGTCTCGCTGCTGATGCTCGCCGCAGCCACGCTGGATACTGCGTGATACTGGATGGTATGTAGAATGAGGTGGGTGGGCATCGGGAGGCCACTATGGGCAGCAGGCGGGCATCGGGAGGCTAGTATGGGCACCGGGTGAGCATCGGGAGGCCACTATGGGCAGCTATGTCTATCCCAACTGAAGTGTACCCAGTGTATAAGATGACCCCCCCCCACACACACACACTTGGAGGCATGTTTTTCAGGGGGGGGGGAAAGTAGTCTTATACACCAGCATATACAGTATTTGTTGTACTTTACTGTAAAAATAAAGTGTTATTTGTTACTACTAAAATAACTTTGTAATTATTATTGCTTGCATAACTCATTACTCCAAATTAAAAACTTGCAAGCAACTATGTTACTTGAAACTAATAACTTATGAGTGGTTTAGCCTGGCTCATGAATTTGTGACCCAGGGTTCTAAATCATATGGTGAGCCTATACAAGAAAAGTCTGCCACCAGTGTTCCTTTTCACACTGTAAAATTTGAAAAGGGCTAACCCATATCATATCATTTCAAGAAGGATCAATAGCCCTGGCAACAGACTGCAAACTGGTCTGTTTTGGTTGTGTGGAAAGAGCTAAAAATACCCATCAAGTAAAAACACAGCCCAAATACAATTAAGAGGTCTGCAATGTTTTGAGGCTATTTATGTCTGTTGCCTGCAAAGGTTCTCAGCCTTTATTTCTACAGAATTTTTGGATTTCAAATCCCAAATCCTCAGACGTAATAGCCAAAGGTGAGGTATTCTGGGACCTGAACTAAAAATCTATGCAGAGAACCATTACTGTAGTGGAAGAGTCACTGCTGTTCCACTGAGGTCTCTTCCCATGGAATGCTGATTAGGAAGACAGAAGAAAGAAGTAGACTGAAAACAGACTTAAAATGGTAAGTTAACTGTCCTTATTGTAAATATGAGCAAAGTGTACCTTGACTAAATACATTTTTCAACAGAAGTAATATAACTATACCCATTATAATAGATAATTACCTAATCCGCATAAGAGATAGGAGCAATTTAACTGTTGTTTAAATCTGGGATAGCCACAGCCTTTTTTGTCTAATTGCTTTTAGGTTCATTTTCGTGTGTGGCCAGTGAATTGTAATTACATTAATGTCATTAATGCTAAACTTTTAAACTTATCTTCATGGATTAAAAACAAGCAAGGCACTAAAGAGAGTAGTGGCAATAAATTTAGCACTGATGGACAAAATTTCCGTATGCTATTATTTATCAAGAAATTGGCTATCCAGAAAATCAAAGGTAGTAAAGAAAGAATAGGATGGCTGAGATCCAAAACAATAGCTTGTGAGTGCCAAATAGAATCTTATACAGTCAGAGGTTTGTTTCCATGACAGTTCTGAGTAATTTCCATCTATTCTTCAGTTCAAGATGAATCCCACACCCCTTTACCTTTAGCTTAAAGAAAGCTATTGGGGTTAGAGGGGCAAACATAACTTGACTGAATGCCAAATTACTCTTGACATTGGTGACAGTTGTCATGGGATCAGCCCAGATGTGCATGTTTTAAATAAACAGTCTGTGTGAAGTAGATAAGAATCAGAATGGGACTCTATATGTTGAACATGACTCTTCTACTCTCTACTTTACAATCGAGTGAGCCCTGTGAAGTAGGCCACACTTGCAGAATGTGATTAACCCAACATTACCCAATAGGTTGTTTGTCTGGGCAAAGATCTGAACACAGGACTTTGGAGTTCTAGTCAAATGCCCCAACCATGATACCAAATAGGGGCTTCCATTATAACTTGCACTGACACTCCTGTTGACACCAAACTTTGGATGTTGACACTAATTATGTGACAAACAACTCATTTAGTTGATTCCTAAATTTCAATAAAATTGGGGACAAAATATGAGTAAGGACTTTTTTCTGTTTTTAGAACACCTATGAAGAGGCAAAAATATTGTTAAACCCACAAAAATAATAACAAGGTATCTTTTGGCAATGGGTACACATGACTGTCTTTCAGGTGCTCAAGAGTGCTGATGGCATATTCAAGAGAATTTGTTTACTATAAGCTACACAATTATTGTTACTCGTGAGAAAATGAGAGACTAAACCAAGAGATCCATCAACAACCCAAAAACTTTAATGATGAAGAGTCAGATATGAAAGTTGGTTCTGTGCTACTTTGGATGGAAAAAAAAGGCAAGGCCTGTCACAGAATGATAGGCCTTGTTGTTGAAGGTTAATAAAAATCCAAACCAAACTAAATCTGAGTTGCCTTATTTTTTCTACATTTGAGAACATAGGCATTTCTATTGGGAAGAGTGAAGAAATTGTCACAAGTTGCAAATTTTGAATGTTGGTTACTTAATTTATTGTCCTTACATTTTGGTTTACTGTCCAGGATGGGGAGAGATGTATGTGGGAACAACATGGCTGACTTTGGGTACTATGTCATTTGAGATATGATGTGCCCCCACATCACAAAATTTGTTTTCCTGTCTCAAGCTGCAAAACTTCTTGGGTCAGCCCTTATTTAGAATCTATTTAATGTTTCAATTTAAGAGAGTCCAAGGTAATGTGGACCCATGGAAAGGAATAAGGCTTGTCAGCCAACAATGCAGTAGTTCCCATTGATTTAAATGGGTCTACTCAATTTGGGACTGAAATTAGATTTAGGTTTAAATGTTTAATAATTTCCTTTTCTCTCTTTCATAACTCCAGGCTACTTTGTCCCCTAGGAATTCATGGTGTACCAATCACATTTACTTCTGATTTAGGGCTGAAAAAAACAACTGAACACTCATTTAGATTAATAAAACATGAAACCTAAAACTGTTGACTGAGGCTTAGATTGATGTAGGAAAGACAGCTGCTTTCTTGAAAGTGAGAGGAAAGCTACATCAGATGTAACCTTCTTTGTACCCTCTCACCTTCTGCTTCTCAAGATAGCTCCTGCTCCAGATAGCTGCTGGGCTGCCTTGCATCTCCTAGCGTCTGTTATGCAGCCCCACCTTGTCACCATAACCCCAGTTCCTCTCCTCTTTCTGTTTTAGTATGCCAAGACGGGCAGTTCCTTTTTCTTAGCACAGGTAGGGGCTTTTCATCTTCATCACTTCTTTCAAGAGAGAGGTAGATCCTTACATCTTTGAGGGACATGGTAGGTGCTGCAGCTATAGCCACAGCCCCACTTTTCAGCAAGGATGCAGAGCTGGAGGACAGAGGAGAATTGCAGCACACTTCTGCCAGCTTCCTTCTTTGGTGGTTTGACAAAACCAGGAGACGGGTACCATTTTATTTCTTCCTCATGGAATGTGGTGGTGAAGTCATGAAACAATGTTCTTCTTCAAGTGCCATATCTGATTCCTAATATTGGCTATCCTCATAATGATCAGCCATTAAGATTGTCCTAGGAACAGTGTAATGCAGTGGCCTTCCATTTGCCTTCCACATTGCAGTGTGGCACCTGTACCACGGATCCAGTTCCACGAATCACTTTGTGGTCCTGAACCCTTTTTTGGCATACAAAGTCCTCCTCAGCCCAAGGCCAGTATTGATGAAGCTGCTGCCATCCATCAAGATGGATTTATGTGGGATTTAATCCACTTGGGGGCCATCATCCTTCCCTCTGGACCTCTCCACCCAAGGCCATTAGTCTTCAGGGTTGTCATATTAGTTAGCCACTGCTTGACAATTGCCATTGAGTCACTGGCAGTATGGCCTGCTCTATTTCCATAGCAGGATAATCTGGCCAGACTGCTAAACAATATTCAGGATGGCCAAAACTTTGCTTCCTGGATCAAGTGATGGGAGAACTTGAGCAGCCCCAACAATCTGTTTAGCTATTAAAATCAGACAAGATTGATGTGTTCAACGTGTAGGAGGGAAACAAGGAAATGCTATTGCTTATCTCCAAATGATATGCTTTCCATGCAGAAGGTTTCAATTTCAATCTCATACATCTTCAGAGAAGGCTGAAGGGTGTATGATGAAACCATACTCTTCCCCACTTGCTCTGGGCCCTCTCAGGCATTCATTCCAAGGTTGATTATTCCAAAATCCCCTCTAGAACTCACCCAAAACTCACGACAAGGAATGTATGTTCACCATTCTTTCTCAGCCATGCCCGGCTGACCAAAACCTGGGACTTATCTGTATACAGGGCCAAGCCAATTTATTTTTATGAGTGGTAAGGTAGCGTTAAAAAGGAGGCTAGTGGGCTTACGGTCTTTTACCCTTGCATCCCAATTCCAAAGAACATGCGTTGATTGAAGAAAATAAGTTTATTGAAGTTGTAGCATGGTTCTTGAGGAATCAAGAAAAAACCATCCCTTAACCCTACGGTACTTAACCCTACGGTACTTACCAGTATCCAACCTACCCTTCTTGGGCAAGGTCTTGGAGAAGGCAGTGGCGCGGCAGCTACAGGAAGTCCTGGATGAAGCGGATTATCTGGACCCTTTTCAGTCAGGATTCAGCCCTGGATATGTTACAGAAACTGCATTGGTCGCATTGGTGGATGACCTCTGGAGAGAGAGGGATGGAGGTCATCCGTCTGTCCTGGCTCTTCTTGATCTCTCAGCAGCCTTCGATACCGTCAACCACGGTAGCCTTCTGGGAAGGCTCCAAGGATTGGGGATCCAGGGCACTGTGTTGGCTTGGTTTTCCTCATTTCTGAGGGGCAGGACCCAGTCGGTGTGGTTGGAGAATGAGAAGTCCAGCCCTAGGTCCCTTCAATATGGGGTGCCTCAGGGCTTGGTACTCTCACTCTCCTATTTAGCATCTACATGAAGCCACTGGGTGAGATCATCCGTTCCCACGGGGTGAGGTATCACCAATATGCAGATGATACCCAGCTGTACATCTTGGCCCATGGGGACCCAAGCGGTGCAGTGGAAGTCCTTTCCAGGTGCCTGGAGGCTGTCAAGGTCTGGATGGGGGACAAAGAGCTACAACTGAATCCCAGCAAGACTGAGTGGCTATGGGTCAGGGTCCTGCGCTATCTCGGGAGTTGCCATCTTTGGTTCTGGATGAGGCAGTTCTGCCCCAAACAGACCTGGTGCGTAATCTGGGGGTCATCTTGGACTCACGACTACTGTTCGAAGAGGAGGTGGCAGCCGTGGCCAGGAGGGCTTTTGCACAACTTCGTGTAATACACCAGTTACGTCCACTCCTAGATCGGGACACCTTGCTCATGGTCACACATGCTTTGGTCACCTTAAGACTTGATTATTGCAATGCGCTCTACATGGGGCTGCCCTTGATGACCATTCGGAGGCTGCAGCTGGTCCAGAATGCAGCGGCTCGGGTAGTGATGGGGTGCGGGCGTTATGCTCGTGCCTCACCACTGCTTCGGCAGCTGCACTGGTTGCCGGTATGTCTCCGGGTGCAATTCAAGGTGCTGGTTATTACTTTAAAGCCCTATATGGTAGTGGGCCAGGATACTTAAGAGACCATGTCACCCCAAGAACATCGGTCCGTCCCACCAGGGTGGATCGAAGAGGCTCTCTTATCATTCCATCGGCTAGAGAGGCGCATCTCTCTAGCACCAGGAGGAGGGCCTTCTCCGTGGCCACCCCGGCCCTTTGGAACCTCCTGCCAACCGAGTTACGTCTACAGACAGAGCTCCTGCCCTTTCAGAAGGGCCTAAAAACCTGGCTGGCAGGGCAAGTGTGGGGCTCCAGGAATGTGGGGTCCCATGTTGTGTGGCTGAGCTGATGGGACAGCCACCCTTCTCGCTGTTTTAATCTTTGTAAACTTTTAAGTTTTAAATTCCTTTTAGTATTCTGTAAATTACAGTTTGAATTTTTAAATTAATTTTAAACTAAATTGTAGTATGCATAGGGGTATAGTGGGATTGTTTAGTCTGTTTTACACTATGGGATTTTGCATTGTTTAATTGTGGGGTTTTTTTTACACTTATGTTGTAAGCTGCCTAGAGTCGGGTTCACCTGATTAGGGCGGGATAATAAATTTAAATAAATAAATAAATAAATAAGGTTACAGATCTCAGCATAGAAATATAACCTAATCAAAATTTTGCTTTTAGAGAAAGAATGCTTTCAAACATATCCTCCCCTAAATAAAAAGAATCTATCTATCTGTTCTATGTTACCATAGTTAAGACTTCCAGGTTGGATGGCCTTCCTCCCTCATATTGGTGTTTCCTTGTTGACCACCATTTTCGAACTCCTTCTGGCCCTTTGCTGGACCCTCACCGGGTATCCGTTGAACCTGGGTAATTAGCATACATCCAATCAGGTCCCAGAATTGGGTTAAACAACTCTGGCCCTATTGATGAGGCATGGCGCCTCCCAGTCTGTTTCTTCCCATCCAGGTCCCAGAGAGTAAAAACAAACAAGTGGCCTTTTACTAGCACAAGAAGCCACATTTCTACTATAGACTAAAACCTAATAAACTCCATTTTGGGTATGTGAAGGACTTGGGGCCTCATTTTATCACAGGGTGTTCTGTCTGAAGATATGATTTATCAGCAGATGGCTTCATAGAGTTCTTCTTCAGTGTCTTAACCATGGAGGGGCAAAGGAGGATGCTTTGATTTCAGGCACTGGTTTAGTCACCACTCAAATTTGCTCCTGAGAAGCTGCAAATCCACCTATCCAGGGCATATCTACCACCTTCAGCCACTCATTTCAGGAACACACAAAAAGAAAACATGAAATAGGTACAGTTCATTATAGAATCACTTTATAACCAAAATAATCCTGTTGAAGGAACTCTGTTAGCTATACAACCATCTTCCTCACCTCTATCAGGCACAGCGGGAGCTACTTGTGATGTTACAGCTACTATTCCAAAAAATTCAACTGTGATGTTATGTTGCCTTAGTTACTGCTGATGGAAAGCACCATTTTGCAGCTAATTCTTATAATCCTGGCTTTCTCAGAAGCTGATTCTGGGGAGTGAAATTCACCCCAGGAAGAACTTTCATGTAACATCTCCTTATCTTCTGCATCTAAGACCTCACTACTTTGCTTTTGCACAACCTTGGCAGGCTGGACAGCTTTAATCCTCAGCTGAAAGGCATTCCTCCATTCTACCTTCAGGCAAGGATTTTGCAGATGTCTGACCATCCCTCATCTAAATAATTTTAAGGGAGTGCAAGGTATAGCAGGATTTGCTGGTGACTCTAGATGGGAAGGCACACTCCGGCCACTTTCTGCTTCTTGGTTGCAGGCCAGTAAATCATAGCCTCTTTCAGATAGTCCCAGTTCTCTGAGCACCCAGTTCTTGCCTAGTTCTTGGGTGGGGCCCAGGGGAGAGACGGCAGGTGTTCTCAGCCGGACAGCAGGTTGGCGTGCCGTCTTCTGCTGCAAGGAGCTGGCTCGGCTTTTTTATTCCCCGGGCATGGGTGGGGCCCGGGGGAGAGACGGCAGGTGTTCTCAGCTGGGCAATGGGTTGGCGGGCTGTCTTCTCATTGTATAGTGTTCTCACACTGTAGGCTTTCTGGAGTGCTTACTATACCTCTGCAACAATAAACAAGAATTTGTAAAAAGAGGTGTCCTTCATTTTCATCACATTATGGATGCAAAGCAGGTTCCAAAATACATTTTTGTCTATTCTCCTGAGAGTCCCCTGGATTGTGAGGAGATCAAATCAGTCAATCCTGAAGGAAATCACCCTTGACTCCTCATAGGAAGGACAAATACAAAAGCTGAAGTTTAAGTACTTTGGCCACCAAATGAGAAGAGAGGACTCACTTGAGAAGGCCTTGATGCTAAGAAAGATCAAAGGAAAAAGGAGAAGGAGGCACCAGAGGATGAGGTGGCTGGATGGCATCTTTGAAGCGGTAGGCACAGATCTGGCTGGGCTGCGGAGGATGGCAGATGATAGAGGAGCTCGGTGTGTGGTGGTCCATGGGGTTGCAAAGGGTCGGACTTGACTGTGTGACTGAACAACAACAACATCTTGCTATTCTACATTTTTATATTCTTAAGAAATCAGAAGTTCACAATATGATAGAATTATATGATAAAACAACATGACAGAAACATAGAGTTGAGATATACCTTGGTAACTATTTCCTTTTACCCACTTTGACCAATCTTTTTGAAATTCAAGCCCCTTGACCTCTGTGTTTGCTGTATTTCTATCATTGTCTTTCTTGGATCCTATATCACTGCAGTGAGAAAGTGTTTTTATTAATCCTCAATGAAATGGTTGATAAATTACATTCTTTTTGAGATTTATCCTTTATTTTTGGCATGGTAATGATTACCACAAACTTTCCTGCAGCTTAGGGCAGGGAAACCCATGCATCTCTCCCCACTTTGTAACATTCATTGAGGAGGAAGAGGGTAGCAACCATGCCTTTTCCCCTGCCATCACCCATCTGAGCACATAGAGCAGTGTTTCCCAAAATATGTTCTGCGGAACATGGGTGGACTGAAATTCCCAGAAGCCTAAGTCAGTACATTGGCTGATCAGCACTTTGGGGAATTGACTTAGGCTTCTGGGAACTAAAGTCCAAAATCTAAAGGTTGGGAAACAGTGACCTAGAAGTATAGATATTTTATTTTTCCATTGTTCTTCACAATGCATTTGTAGTTGTGCAGCAGTAGAGAGACAGCAGTCATAACTGGATAGTGGCCATCTCAAGCAGCAGGGAGTGGTTGGTGTGGCAGTTCTAACATTAGCAGCAGAGTCTCAGTTGATCAAATGACTAGCCTGATGCTAATTATTATAATGCACACTAGTACCCCGGATAACGATGAGACTTGGTTCCACAAGTCTCGTCGTTATCCAGTTTTTAACGTTATGTGATACATTGATCACACAACGTTAAAAAAAGTCCTGTTTCCCTGGAGGCTGCAGCAAGCCAGAACGTCAGGATTTGAATCCTGACGTTTTGGCCTGCTGCACTTGCTGAGGACGTCGGGGAAGCCCAGAAACAGCTTGGATTGGGTCTTCCTACCTCCCTGGACCCGGCAGGGGGGGGGGTCAGGGACCCCAAAATTGGTAAAAAAATGTCCATTTTTAACCAATTTTGGGGTCCCTGACCCCCCTGCCTGCTCCAGGGATATCAGAGGACCTAATCTAAGCTGTTTCTGGGCTTCCCCGATGTCCTCAGCAAGTGCAGCAAGCCAAAACGTCAGGGTTCGAACCCTGATGTTTTGGCTTGCTCCACTGGCTGGGGACGTCGGGGAAGCCCAGAAACAGCTTGGATCGAGTCTTCCCACCTCCCTGGACCCGGCAGGGGGGTCAGGGACCCCAAAATTGGTTAAAAAAAACAGACTTTTTAAAACCAATTTTGGGGTCCCTGACCCCCCTGCCGGGTCCAGGGAGGTGGAAAGACCCAATCTAAGCTGTTTCTGGGCTTCCCCGACATCCTCAGCAAGTGCAGCAAGCCAAAATGTCAGTGTTCGAACTCTGACGTTTTGGCTTACTCCACTGGCTGAGGACGTAGGGGAAGCCCAGTAACAGCTGTAGATCGGGTCTCCTGTCTGCTCCAGAGAGATCAGAGGACCCGATCTACAGCTGCAGGGTGGCTGGGGAAGCTGACGGGGACTCCCTGTCTGCTTCCCTAGCCACCTGCCCTTGCCTCTGCAGCTGTGGGGTGGCTGGGGAAGCCGATGGGGGAGCCCCCCGTCAGCTTTCCAGCCACCCCACCCCTGCCTCTGTAGCTGCAGGGTGGCTGGGAAGCTGAACGGAGAACCCCGTTCAGCTTTCCAGCCACCCTGCTGCTAAGAACGACTGTATCGGATAACGCTAAAAAGAACGTTATCCGGTGCAAATCTTCCCCCCAAATTTGTCGTCGTTATGCGGTTTTAGCCTTATCCGATGCAATCGTTATCTGGGGTATTACTGTACATAATTGATGGGGATGCCCAGTGAGGTGTAGATAGAGTGATGGACTGGGACTCAAGAGGCCTGGGGTTGAATATGAACAAGGTGTAATACAGGAATTCTCGACCTGTGGCCCACGACACCATTTCATGTGGCCCACCACCAACTCCACCACACCAAGAAGTGCCATGTTGGTAGAGGAAGAGCAAAATGGCCATCCGCCCTCAGAAGCTTAGCATTTCAACAGGCTAAGCACTCCTGGTCTAGTCCATCATTCTATCTACTGTAGCACAATGGGTTTCCCCATCAATGGAATCTCAGTAGGAGTGTGGAATTGATAAAGCCACTTCTTAAATATCTCACTTATGTTTATGGAGGACATAGAAGGAGTCTCTTGAAGAGCAGAAAGCACTGCAGGTACATTCAGCCATGCCCTTAGCAATGGATCAGAGATGGCCAACCCTTCCGATCCAGAAATGTTACCCTGTAAAGTTGCTGATACTTTGAACTATGAAATGCTCTGATATGAACAAATAAAGTATGAACTTGGAAACCTTATTGGGGTCACTATACTTTGGTTCTGATTTAGCAGCAGCAACAACAGTGTAATTGATGGCTGGCTGAATTGCTTAGTCATTTCGGTAACTGGCAGGGGAACCAAATGTTGGGAGTTTGATTCCCCACTGTGCTTCCTGAGAAAAGAGCCAGTCTGTGTATCCTTGAGTAAGCTACTCAGTCTCAGGGCACTCCTAAACAAAGGAAATGGTAAGCCATATCTATTCTATACCTATAGTACCCTAGAAAAGTTCATCATATGTTGAAATTGACTTAACAGCACACAGTTATTATTACTGGTATTGTAATTGTTATTATGTACTTGATAAACTGAATTATTGAGGGATCAAAACCCCACACTGGCTGTTCAACCACCTACCACGTATACCACCTGACAAGTTGCACACAGACCATGTATTGTTAACTGTGGCTATTTTCTGGGTGTATAAATGTTAGACCTACCATAACTCCCAGATAAAAAATGGATTGCAAAGCCAAGATACAGACATAACAATCACAGGATTCATTCTAGCTTGTTTTTACAGCAAAAAGGCATAGTACAATGTTATTGTTGGTGGCATGTATTGAATAAACTTTTTGAGGAGATGTGACAAAGATTGAGATAGGCCTGCATTCCTTTGTAGATCTAATTGCTAATGGAATGAAGAAGTTACTAAAGTACCAGCAAATAAATTGCCACAAGCTCTTTAAATGACTTCTGATTAACACATGAATCATTTGCCACAAATGCATATTTTCCTCCCAAAAGCATTGCAACTTAAATATCCACTAATGTTACCATACTGAATTAGCATGTTTGGAAAATTGTCTGGGACAATACATTTCTCTGAATTTAAATGGCACAGTATAATTGCGATGCATTTATCTTCCAACAATGTAGATCTGTCATGGTAAATGTTATGAATGTATTGCTCTTCAACCATGCAATGTTGATTTTGTTTACATAAAGTAAGACACTATTTGTGTGAAAATACAATGGTGTTGGCTTTTTCAGTATCCACTTCTAAAAATTATATACTCTTTCAAGTGCAAACAGACATTAATGGTAACAGTCCTTACGTCACATGAATGTGTTACATTTTTTGCAGCAAAATCAGAACAGCATTTGTTAAGGCCATGATTTTAGATTACAGTAAAGCAAACTGCACTATATAAAGACAACAGCACTCTGGTTTCTCAAACTTTTCTTAAATAAACCAAAAGTAAAATCAGTGTGCCAGTGAGGTCCTGCCACACGTGGAATTGATCTAAAGTTTTTAACAATGTTTTTTAAAAGCCCTTTCGTTATCACTGAAGACTTTCCCAAACTTTAAAAGGGTCATTTTAAACACTAATGCAGCAGATGTATGCTTCCTCTTTTCCTATAAAAAAAACCATCATCTTTTAAAAGTTATTGTTAGGGTTCCCGTGGCTCCATTTGTCTTTTTAGTAGCTGAAGCATTTTACTGCTGAAGTCAAGTTAATGTCTCTTGCAATTTGCATAACAAACACCATTAGGTTTTTTTTATTTTATTTTTCAGAATATTTTTGGACAAGTCTTTACTACTGCCTCACCTCCTTTGTTTCTTCCTTTTGTCCTTGCCAAGTAAAATGTGTACAGTATAACATTTATCTTCCAGTTTATTGAGAATAGAAAAATCAACATACAGGTGCCTGGATATTGTTTTTTCTTTTTGTCATTAAAATAGCAACCTATTTGTTGCATCCACACTTATATTTAGAGTAGACCTATTGAAATCAGCATGGTTGCAGCCTAAGTCTGATGGCCAGTCCCAGTTAGAATGGTTTATATGAAATCATTTCTGAATAACTCTTTTTTAATGCATATATCACAGAGTAAACAAAAAAGACAAAAAAACATTGTGGCAGTTGTTGTGGCAGTTTAAAGACTAATTGCTGTATTTTAACATTTGCTTTCATGGATCAAATCCACTTTGTCAGAATGAGACTTCATGACATCAATTTATACTCAAGTGGTACAGAATGGTTGGTTAGCATAACAGATAAGTATACAAATCACAGTGGCTTTTTACAATTGGTAATAGCAGAATATCTTTTTTAAAAAAGTAAAGTCTCACCAATCCTCAGATTTCACTATCAATTGAATTCAGATCTTCAGTAGAGATTGGGATAAATACCGGTAACTACATGTTGCCAAGTCAATTAGACCTGAAGCCTATATAGGTAAAGAGAGTGTCCTGTCAAGCATCACACCAAGGTATTTTGGTGCTGAACAATTTTGTAATTGGTCCTTTGCCACATAACTTCCAACTCAATCCTTGCCTCTCAGTTTCAAAGGTGGAGAGCACACATTTGAGTCTTGCTTGGATTAGGCTTCAAATGGTTGATATTGTAACACTGTCCTAGTTCTTCAAGTACAGTACTCCTATTGGAGGTTTTCCAGCTACCTCATCAATACTTGGTCCCCTTGAACAGCCATTGCTGTGTTGTCTGCATTGTTGTTGTTGTTCAGTCGCACAGCTGATTCCAACCCTTTGTGACCCTATGTACCATTGTCCTCCAGGCACCTCTGTCCTTCACCATCCTCCTCAACCCACCCAGCTCTGTACCCATAGTGTCTACAATACCATCTAGCCATCTCATTTTGGCTGCCCCCTTCTTCTTTTTCCCTCCACCTTTCCCAACATCAAGGTTTTCTCAAGTGAATCCTCTCTTCCCATTTGATAGATGAACAATTTTGTATTGACAAGAACCAATTGATCATTTGTGTATATATATATATATTATACAGTGCTGAGGACAATACATTTCCTTGGGACAGTCCATTCTTCTCCAACCTCCGTCTGCAGTTCTTTGCATTCATCGTCACATAGAATCTACGGTTCTGAAGGAAGCTGCCAATGACCCGAGTAAGCTTGTTATCTCTGATAAGATTATTTATTTTACACAGTAGGGTCCTATGATTAACAATATCTTATGCTGCAGTTTGGTCAATGAAAGTCAGTCCTGTAATTAGCTTTCTTTCGAAGCCATCTTCCATGTGTTGCATAAGGTTAAGAATTTGACCACAACATGACCTGCCCAAACTGAAGCCTGCTTGCTACTTCATTGTCTTTCCATCAATAAAATCAGAAATATGATTGTAAATCATCCATTCCAGTGCCTTATAAAGGTGGCAAAGGAATGACATTGGTCAGTAGTTTTTGGGGTCATCTTAGTTTTTGCTGGGTTTCAGTAAAGCAACAGCTCTAGCCTGTCTCCACAATACAGAAACCTTAAGTTCATTTATGCAGTTGTTCATTAATTGAAGGAGCATTCCAAAGTGCAAGGACCAAACTGATTTATCTACTCTGTTCTTACATCATTGATACCTGCTGCTTTAATTATTTTGCATGCTGTTTATAGCTTCCTCCAATTCTGATGTTACAAAGGGGTTATTAAGTAAACTTCCCTCTTGCTCCTCTGGTTGGTTGGCTTTTTCCTGCACCTTTTTGCCTTGCCTATGCAAACCATGCCTCAATATTCTAGATATCAACCCCCCCTTCTTCTCCTGTTGAGTTTTGATGGTCAGAATCCCACTAGTTATACTGACAGTTGTAATGCAATCTACCTAAATCTTAGCAACAAGTTGTTAGTTGATGTAAACATTTGCTATCACACATCAGTCATATAACTTGATGCATTTGTAACTTGCAGCAATTTGCATCTTAAATGTATGCCAATGGAATTAACAGTAGTGTAATTTTTCAGCTGGATTCTGCTCATTATTTGATAAGTCTTGCAGAGGTTGGGCGATACTCTTATGAACCTAGGTAGGAGGAACCTTTTCTGATATTATATACCATCAGCTTACTCCTGATTGTGGTGACATTATTGAGTGTATTGTTCAGTCGCACAATCAAGTCCAAACCTTTGCAACTCCATGAACTAGCATGTGCCAGGCTCTTTGGTCCTCCACCCTCCTTCTCAGCCCACTCAGATCTATGCCCATTACATCAATAATGCCATCTAGACACCTCACCCTCTGTCTCCTCAAAAGGTCCTGACATCCACTGAATATAGTCACTGTGCTGTTTTGCCCCTTCAGCCCGGATTTTGTAAACTATTATTTGCTTTTGTGTGTACAAAAGTTGAAGTTTTCCAAGCCTGTTGAAACTCGTGCACATACCGTATATGAAGCTTATGTTTGCATGGCATTATTTGTGTTATTTAAGGATCCACAAATGGAGACTGAATGTATTAGTGGTATACAAACTCTTCTTAACAATCCATTAAAGCAAGGGTGCCGATACTATGGCCCATGGACCGTATCAGGCCCCTAATGCCAATTCATCCAGTTCCAAATGCCCTTGCTGCTCCTGGAAGTGGATGGGAGATACACCTGCCAATGTGCATGCACATCCTGAACCACTACCGGGAGAGGCAAAACCACTTCCAGGAATGGCAGGGATAAATTTGCGCATGTGCAGAGATGTCCAGAACCAGTTCTGGGAGTGGTGGGGACACATTTATGCATGTGCAGATAAATCCAGAACCACTTCCAGCAGTGGCAAAATCACTTCTGGGAGTGGTGGGGATGCATTTGTGCATGCATAAGAGATGTCCAGAACCACTTCCAGGAGTGGTTCCTGACGTGCATGTGCAAATGTGTCCACTTCTGGGGGTATGGTCAAGCCCACTCAGCTTTTCTGGGAGTGTGGCCAGGCCCCTGTGCAAAAAGTTTGGGCACCCCTCTATTAAAGGATGGCTTTCTGCTTTTCATTTTTGTTGCAGTGTCTCCTAGCCACATTATCCCATTTAATATTGTTAATTGTGCTATCTGTCAGAATTTGCTAGTGGGTTCTTCACACATTAGTGGATTTATTCAGGTCTATGGTATTAGCTATTTTCAGGCTGTGAATCTGGATAGAATGATAATGATTCATTCAAATTAAACAGATTTAGCAATAGCGATTATACATATATACCACCCCATAGCATGTAGAGTCCTGGCTGAGCAGTTCACAATGCATATAGCATTTTTGCCCCCAGCATACTCATTTTACCAGCCTTGAAAAGATGGAAGGCTGAGTCAACCTGGGGCCCTTCAGGACTAAAATCACAGTGTCAGCAGTTTTGACTGCAGTACAGCAGTTTACCCACTGCTCCATGAGGTACTTTTAATTTCTTCATAAACTTGAAACAACAAACATGTCAAATGTCAAATAGCCTGCTAAGGAAGACTTCGTTTCCAAGAGGCAAGCTTAATGATATCACAATGTTGAGTCATGCTAAATGTGAAGATAGACCCCCAGTAGTGCTGCTTCCAGGCACCCAAGTTTGCTCTTGGGTTGCCCTTGCTCTGGCCAGGGGGAAAAGCTCTCTGACCCTCCCGTTGCTTTCTGCTCCTTGCCAGGAGCACAGCCCCCTTACTTTTTGTTTAATATTACTTATTAACATATAATGCCTTATATTGAGACATCTTACACACACTAGATGCTCATCTCTCTCCCCCACACCCAGCATGTCAATCTTATTGATGCATTTGTTAATAAAATCCTAAGCATCTTTGCACAGAAGTCCTATGGACTCAGTGGGGCTTTCTTCCTACCACTTTGCTATCTCCAATATTGTGGATTTTTGGCAATTCCTTGCTAGTTAAACAGCAGGAACACAGAGGTTTAACCCCTTTTCACAGTCATGAATACTTTAGATGTAAGATTCAGTCTAAAAATAGCATACATGTAAAGAAAAGGGAGGATAGTTTTTACAAATTAGTTTAGAGATTATATTTAACTCTCAAATGATTATTATTCTAAGTTCTGTTGGAGAGGATGTCAGGAAATAGGTATGTATTTTTATAAATGGCAGGAATGTGAAAATATACAAAATTTTGGCAGTTGGTTTTCAAGGACAACAAACAAACTAAGTTAAATATAGAGGTATGTTGTAAACAGCAATTATATCAATATTTGTTAAGCAACAATGAAATTGGACAATAAAGAATTAATTTCAAATGTATTAACAGTAACGAGGTTAATGTACCATTTTGAAAGTAAAGATGATTTTCAATTAAATGATTTGCCACCCAATCCACCCCATGAAGCAGACAATTACTATTTGTTGGTCAAAACATGGGCCACTTTATTAATACCATAACAATACAATATTAATATGACCTGCATTGGAGCATCCTAGTGGGTAAATGGTATTATCCAGTGGTGGGCAGTAACAGGTTCACATACACCTGGCGGGAGGGGGGAGCAAAATTGGGTGGCCTTTGGGCAGGGTGGTGATGAAATTAGGTGGCCTTAGAGTTGGGGGGGGGGAGCAAAATTGAGTGGCCATGCCCACCTCCCTGCCCTGCCCAGACTAACACAGCTACCATTTTAAAAGTTTTATTCTGTGCAAGCATATCAGAGAGAAAACAAAACAAAAAGACAAAAAAGATGTGGAACCTTAAAGACTAACTGCTGTATTTTAATGTGAGCTTTTGTGGATCAAGTCCACTGGGTCTTTGGTTATAAACAGAGATGAGCACTGAACTCTAGAGTTGGTAATGACTGGCTTTTGAGCAAGGGCAACATTTACCTAATAACAGACGATCCCTGATTGGTATTCAAATTTGATGTCAGGTTTTGTCCCTGCAAGTGGACATCACCCATGATGTAGGTTCTGCCCACGACATAGGCTCCACCCACAAGATAGGCTCCACCCATGGTGTGGTAGCAATTTTTTTTTTTTGCTGCACACCACTGGTATTATGTTATGGGTGTATCTACCCATATCCAGATTATTGATTATGACCTTATATGGAGTGATGACATCTCAATCCATACCTCTTAGATCACAATTTCCTTCAGGCCAACAAGCCTGCTCCCTTGTAACTGAGGGTTCCTACCCACAACAGTAGATGCCTTCAGTGCCTCTGTCACTTCTGTTATGGTGAGGAACTCCCATTACCTATGGTCAATTAATATAGTTTTGATTACCATTTACCCCACTACCACCACCAAGGATGTTCATTTATGGACAGACACCCCCACCTCAAGCCACTAATTCGGCCTCAATGCCCCATTGCAGGTCATTGAGGAATCGTTCTAAACTTTCCTCCGATAAATGTACTCCGTCCTGCCAGTAGAGGCCAGGAAATTTGATTTTGATTTTGGGATGCTCCATAACTCTGCTGAATCCTTTGGCCATAAGCTTAGCCACAGCTTTGTTCACGCTGTGGTGCTCCTTGTCAATTCTGTGTGGGTCTCCAGTGAAGGGGTCATGAACTGGACCCAGAACGGGGCATGCAGCTCATCCCAACGCATGGTCGGTCAGATGGCTGCATGCATGCAGAAATTCTCATCATAAAGAACCCATGCCTGTCCTGGGAAGTCTACATATTGAAAGTGTACTGTGTCCATCATACAAAAAAGTAGCAGGTACAGATAGCAAAACCTCTTCTTCAAATCTTGTTGCTTGCCACTTCTCAGCTTTTGCTACCTGAATTAACATCCTTGTTTTGCCTGGTCTCATCAGTTTGGAAGAAGTTGAATTTGCACTGTTCCCACTGCACTGTACCCAGTGATGGGCTGCTACCAGTTCGGACCGGTTCGCCTGAACCAGTAGCAGCTTTCTGGAGGGGATTGCCGGGGGGAGTAGCGAACCCCCGGGCGACCGGTTCAGTCGCCTCTCTGGCCGCCCTCTGGATGACAGTTCCTGGCAGCCAAAAATGGCTGCCCGGAACTGCGCATGCATCAAAACTCAGTTTGATGCATACACACTAAAAAATAGAAGTGTGCATGCGTCAAATTGAGTTTTGATGCATGCGCACTTCTGGGCAGCCATTTTAAGCTGCTCAGAAACGCGGAGCACCTGGAGGAGCGGCGGTGGTGGAGACGGTCTCTCCTTGGCGTACCACCGGGCCGGGCCAGACAGCGCTGCCGGGCTAGGCTGCACTGTGCTGCCATGCCCGGCCCGGCCGGGCTAGGCCGTGCCACCAGGCTGCTGCACCTCCACACCGCTGCTGTGCCTGCCTGCCCGCTGTGCCTACCTGCCTGCCTTACCCCAGGGTAAGGTAAGTGACGGGTTTGTGTTTGGGGTGTGTGTGTTGGTTGAGATGTATGTGTTTTATGTAGTTTATTTTAATGTGTATGTAATGTATTTATGTATTGTGTATATGTATTTATTTGTATTTATATGTATGTATTTATATGTATTTAAATAATGTGTATTTTTATTTTATTTTTCATTTATTTTTCTAAGACAGAAATAACGAAAATAACAGTACAATACAGCATTATAACATAAAAAGTATCACAGTTTGGTTTACAAATCGATTTTTGATACATACTCAGAAAAGATACATTAACTAAAAAGATACATAAAACATCAAACGGAAAAAAAAACAATATTCTTAATCCTTTGCTACACAAGCTTATACCTCTTGTATTTACTACTTAGTCCTTTCCATTTTTCATTCTTATTCAGTTCTAAGTATAATCCACCCCTTGTGCTATATACATTGTCCAGGAGTTGCTGCAATTCATTTTTCCCAAAAGTTGACTTGATCGCCCAGAATGTCATGACATTGGCTCCACCCATGATGTTGGCTCTGCCCACGGTGGGGTAGTAAAATTTTTGACGGCCCACCACTGACTATACCCACTGTCTTCAAAATGTTGCTTCATTTACAGACACACAAAAGAAAGAATCTATTTTTCTATTAAAGATTTAAATTTTCTATTGGGTATCAGAGGATTTATCCATTGAAGCATAGAGAAAGGCAGAATCGTGCAAATAAAGTCCTTTAATAACCAAGGACTCTTCTCAGTTGTTCCCCCACCCCTTTCATGGTATTGATAGAAAACATCTACTTTCATATAAAGCTGAGTAGCACATCTGTGAGGTTTTACCACAGTAGCAAATGGATCTTTGCTCAAGTACAAATGACTAATTCCCTAATGAGCTGTGTGGATAATACTTTGCTAAATGTTTTCCCGGTGGACCAAAATGAGGTGTTAATACCAAAAGAGATTATTACTTTCAGTCTTATGTGAAATAAAAGGCAGCACTGGGAGATGGATATTGAACAAATGTACAGTTTGCAAACTACACTAAAATACACACTGATCATTGCAGACATAGAAAATATGCAGATAAGGTATCATAACAAAAAAAAATCACAAAACTCTGAAATGTCAGAAAGGACAAGCATCTGAACAGAGATGCTATGGAAACAAAATGTGTGATCCACTGGCAAATTAATAAATTTCAGCCAATCAAAGCTTTATTATCCTTACCAGCTATATTTCCAAAACTCAATCACTCTTTTATTAACATTCTTATAAAAGGCTGAATCTGTGCCAAGACAGACATTAGTTCTTCCTGCAATAAGTCTCTGGTAAGAGGATACTTATTGGAGAACATCAAATAGAGTGATAGGATAGGACTTATGAGACTTGGGTTAAAACCCCCTCACTGGGAGGGACATGATGCTGATATAGCCATTCTTTGACTATATGGTTCACACTGAAAACCCTATTGCATTGGCATATATTTATTCTAGATTGAAAGCACATATCGTAAGGAGACAGCTGGTAACAATTTCTGTCAGTTGCAGTCAATACTAGAAATGAATAAGACTTGACCAAGCATGTTCTCATAAACCATAGTGCTGAAACTTAAAAGATGTTTGGAGTATATTATGCCTGTGCTTCTTACCTCTATATCAGTGTATCCCAACCTTTGGTTTTTGGACTTCAATTTCCAGAAGCCTAAGTTAGTTCCCCAAAGCACTGATCAGCCAATGTACTGACTTAGGCTTCTGGGAATTGAAGTCCCCCTGTGGGGCGTAGGCCCCACGTTGTGAAACACTGCTCTATATATTCCTGTTCTGTGAGAGAAACAAACAAAATTTATAGACACTGGCAGAGCAAAAGTGGTACCGATTCAAGTCCCAGCTCAACACTCATTTGGGCCACTTACCTTTTCTCACCCTGACCTATCTTCATAGGTATATTTTGAAGATAACATAGGGAAAACCGTGTATGTCTCTTTGAGCTCTTTCTAGGTGAGCTTCTGCATGGGAGCTTCTTTTACATTTCTTCATTTGGAGAGCTACACCGGAGGCTTGTGGGAACTATGCCTGTGTTGCTCGCATACTGTACTTCAAATGATCTAGTCCTGCTGATCACACAAGCTCTCTGGCCCAACATTGATTTGGGCTATTTACCGTGTAGTGTACAGACACTCCTTAGCCACAGTAAGGGCTAAGATGTGAAATGTGACCTGTGGAGAACAAATACATACAAGGCAATGTGCTCTGGAAAATCCTTCCTTTTGCTAAGAAAATAGAGCTGGGCAAATTCAGATTTTAGGACAATGATACCCAGAATCTCCAACCAATTTCTGTTTGCTGTAGTTCAAAATAATAATAACTCATGCTTTTAATAGTTTTTAACTAGATTTTTAATTGGTGCAGGTGGGAGGTAGTTTTTCAGTGTTTTTAGGGATTTTAAAGGTCTCTATAGTTTAAATATTGGGGATTTTATGTACGCCGCTCAGAGTCGCACATCAATTGGGGTGGCTATACAAATTGAATGATGAAAGAATGAATGAATGAATGAATAACTTACAGCTCTTCATTTGGAAATCTACACCATAGGCTTGTGGGAACTATGTCTGTGCTGTTCACATACAGTAATACCCTGGATAACGTTATGACTTGGTTCCACAAGTCATGACGTTATCCGATATTTAGCGTTGTCCGATGCATGCATCGAACAACACTAAAAAAAAAGCCCTGACTTCAGGGACAAATCGCTTTAAAGGCAGGCAGGGAAAGAAAGAGACCTCCCTGCCTTTAAAGCCACCCCCCACGCACAGGGAGAGAGAGAACTGCTTTTTTCTTTCTTTCCCTCCCTGTATTTAAACTACAGGGAGGGGGAAAGAGAGAGATGTGATTGGTTCTCTAGAGAACCAATCACGTCTCTCTCTTTCCCCCTTCCCTGTAGTTTAAATACAGGGAGGGAAAGAGACAAGGAGTCTCTGCGACTGCAGTAGGGTCGGGGGAAAGGTGGGTGCTTTTCCTCGACCCTACTGGAATCGCAGAGACCGTTGCGCGTGGGGGTGGATTGGGTTGTTCTACCCAAACCACCCCAGACCCGCAGACCATTGCATCGGATAATGTTAAGAATCATTATCCAGAATCGTTATCTGATGCAAGTTTTTTCCAAAAAACTTGTATCGTTTTCCGATTCTAGCGTTATCCGGGGTATTACTGTATTTAGAATGATACAGTCTTGCTGATCAAACAAGCTCTCTGCCCCACCAATACAAATCACAATTTGATAGGAACCAAAGGGAACTGTGCTGAAGCATGATTACCAAAGGTAATCATGCTTCAGCACAGAAAGATCCTTCTCAAAGAATATGGCATTTTTGAACCACAATCGGGTGTACCCCAGGCAATGGCCACTTTGTGCCAGCTAATCTTTCTCACATTAGGTCAGGTGAAAGGAACTACAGAATTAACTCCTCAAAGGTGGCTTCATTTTGACCGTTTCACATCTGAGCTAAACACAGAAGAAGGAAAAGAATGATTTACCAAAGGTTGCACTGGTTTTTGTGGCACTAAAGGATGATCAGTTCAATTTTGATGCAACCCAAGTTAGCCTTTACCAGAAGTAGGTACTGGGAGCCAAAGTGTCAACAATTTTTGTTAGAAATTCCCAGTAGTCACATGCTTTGAACAGGAGCTAAGGAGCAGCCCAAGTACCGTACCTGGAAATAATTTTCTATGATTGTGAGCCGCCCTGAGTCAGGTTCCCCTGAGTAGGGTGGCATATAAATGCAAAAATTAAATTAAATTAAATTAAATTAAATTAAATTAAAAAGCTTGGCAGTTTTTCAATCCCTGATGATTTTGCTGGCTTTTATAGCTCAAGCCTGTCTTTTCAGTCTTGAAAATATGTAGAGAATTGCCTCATGAATGAAAGGGGGATATTTCTGGCTGACCACGCCTTAAGAAAGATATCACTGAAGTAAATATAATTAATTATGGATTGCTTCTATAAGGTTTTCATGGTAAGTTTTGGGGTACACAAAAAGAGCCTACACAAAGCTTGTGGATACTTTTTACATTTTTCAAACACAATCGGGCATATCCCAGCTATGACAACCTTGGTTTGCTGGATAATCTTTCTCACACCAGATCAAACCAAAGAAACTGAGGATGGTAGGTTTAAAAGAAACACAGGCCTCAGGTGACTGTAAAACTACAGTGATACACTCCAGTGCAAATTATAGTCTGGGAGAATTCAAAGAGTGTGTATAATTTTTATATCTGTATATACTGTCCTTCCCCTCCTTCATTAAAAATAAATAGAATTTTTATTACTGAGCTAGCCTGCTGTCTGAAAGCTCAAATTACTGCAGAGAACTGCAGAAATTTCCCGCCCCTGTTCCTTCTCACCCTAGATATAATGTTCAACTCAGATGGCTATCTGACAGTGATGGATACATCTAGTTGATACAGGTTAGAAGCAGTGCAAGTTTGACAAATTTGACATGTAATTCCTCTCTTTTTGTCAACAGAATTGTTGTCCTAAGAGGGATTGTATAAAACCCGTGGAATGGTTCATTGAGCTTCTGCTTCATGAAACACACACTGAAAAATGTGGCAATTAAACACATCCAAATGCCACCCTACTATTAATTGGAAATTAGAATTACCTTGCCTTAAATACAGGAGCATGTGTCTGTCCAAAATACCTGGCAGAAATCAGGAAGGTGTAACAATTCTGAAGTGTTTAAGGTATCATTTCCCAAGCAGGAAAATTAGTGTCTGTGCCCTTTTAACAATAACAAAATAATGCCTGACTTGACTTTATTATCTTCTCAGCCTGCCTGGAGGATGTTCTGAGCTGTTTAAATTAGAAACTGAAAGATTCCAAAGAAAGGAGGGGCTTTCCGCATACATTTGGATGGCTTTATCCACCCCGGTTCGTGTTCTACTAAGCAATGCTTTGTGCACTTTCATTAAAGGGGATTTTTTTTTTAATGAATCCTAAATGCCCTTTTTAGTGAAGCTTTTGACTTTGTCCTTGTGGTCCCCTGAGGCCTCTGCTATGTATGCATCAGGAAGGAAACGGGAGGAGAGCACTTTTTGAAACCTTTTGCTGCTGCACAGAGCACATTATGTTTCACTGAAAAACCAAGTCCTCAGTGACTATTCCCTGCCCTCCAGCCAACCCTGTTGACCTTTTGGATGACCGGCTAGACTAACAAGACTTCAGCAGTTTCAGTGAAAGACAGATGGTGTGTGCATTAAGAGTAGCGCCGGGCGAGCAAAGCCAAGAGTCACCACAGACACTGAGAGGGGAACGAACAGGGAAATTGCCAGTGCCAAATTCCTCTCCTTTCTGCAAACCTGCTTAATGAGATTTTTTTTTCATGCACAAAATTAATTTCCTCTCCACTTATTCTATCAGCTTTTGGGAAGAAAAGATATACTTGCAGTATTGTCAGATTGTCGTTATATTTGCCACAAAGACAACCAAAGTGGTAATGAAGGCTATTCAAAGTAATAATGAGAAGTGTGCTCAGGCAAGCGTGCCCACATGCACGTGCCCACACGTACGCACAGAGCGCACTCCTGACCCTGGACAGATGCCGACTGCCGGTTGCAGGGATAAATTAAACATGAGATGTCAAGAAAGGCAGCCAAGTCAATCAGACTGAAAAATGCAGCCCTCCAAGACCTATACTTTGGCTCCAGTCTGGTCTGTCACTTCTGTGGCATGAGTCCCAAAAAAGTACATGGTTCACACACAGCCCAAATAATTGCAGGCTACAATTGCAGCTTTATTTGGCTGTCCTTTGAGTAATTACAATTCATAACTTGAGCCACTATATATAGCAGGGGGGCCCAAACTATGGTCCATGGTCCAGATCCCCCGCCATGCCAATTCATCCAGCCTGCATCACTCTCGTCACTCCAATAAGTGAAAATAAAATGTGCCTGTACAGGCGCGTTTTACTTCTGCTTATGGGAGCGATGAGGGTGGTGTGGGCTGGATGCATAAGCATTGGGGCCTGATCCAGGCCGTGGGCCATAGTTTGGACAACCCCGGTTTAAGCAGAGATAATAGCAGCTTTTAAAATCTATCTCATCTTGTTGCAAAACAGATTGCAAGTCGTGTTTTACTTCCATTTCTGGTAGGAGGAACAACGTGACTGGCCCGTGGCCTGAAAAGTTTGGGCACCTCTGATATACAGCATGTGTATAGCAGCATATGTATTGTGCTTTTCCCAGCCGAAAGGCACACTGCCCCTGATTCCACACAGAGGTTGGAAAAAATTAGCTGTGGGGGGAGGTAAAGCTCCCAGTGTTACCCCAGATCTTAGGAGTCATATTTTTTTAAAAAAGTAATATTTTCCAGCTGTATTAATACACTTTTAGCTTCAAACCACTGCTGATCCCCTCTGAAGTGTGGGTGCTCCTTTTATTAGACAGGTAACTGTGGTGGCTTATTGGCTAAGATGCTGAACCTGATGACTGGAAGGTTGGTAGGAGTGAGCTCCTGTCTCTGTCCAATCTCCTGCCTACCTAGCAATTTAAAAGTAAGACATTGTAAGTAGACAAACAGGAATCCCCTTGGGTGGAAAGATAAAAGTGTTCTGTGTGCTCCGCTGTCTAGCCATGCCTGCCACATGACCATGGAAATATCTGCAGATGCAGACGCTGCTGGTTCTTTAGCTATAAACGGAGATGAGCCCTCCACCCTAGAGCCAGATATGACTGACTTTCAAGCAAGGGTAACCTTTTTCTTTATTAGACAGAATAGGGCCACAAGTAAGAAGAGCAGCAGTGGTAGGCGAAGGATATTTCTATGGAACCTTTAGACCATTCACTTTTAGGGTTGCCAGGTCTCATGATGACAGCTGAGGTCTCAGGGAATTACTATGCTTTAGTGCAGGGGTGGCCAACTTTTTTATGCTGCAGCCTTGACCATCCCCATGGACAGCTGAGCAGGCTGGACCACGCCCCCAGGAGTGGAAGAGGGTGCATTTACAGCTGTCGTAAATGCACCTACTTCTGCATTTACAACAGCCACAAGTGCATTTGAGCATGCATGGGCACATTTTACGGCTGATTTAAACACACCCACTTCCACTTTTGAGTGCAGCAGAGGTGGCGACAGGCCAGGTCCAGCCTGTGGGCTGTATGCTGGGAACCCCTGTTTTAGTGAGTCTTGAGTAGGGAGGCTAATCTCATCGGGAGCACCATTGGATGATGAGAGAAGCTGATGTGGTGTGTGAATTGACCTTAAAGTCTATGTGCCTAGTTGACTGTATCCCCAGTTGGTACTGGGCTCCTTAGTTCAAGGAGAAGGTGCTGTATGTATGTCACACTTGGCCAAAACCACTCAACCAAATATCCAGGAATAGGGGAAGAGAATTGGGGACATCCCTGGTGGATGATTGTACAGTAATACCTCAGATAACATTTACCTTGGATAACACTAAAATCGCATAATGTTAAGTAATCTGGGGAGGAGAATTGGATCGAATAACGTTAAGGTCCTATGGGATGGATCGGATAACAACCGCTAAAGCCTGTGCGGTTACAATGTATCTCTATGGAGCTTTAACGTTATCCGATACATCCCATAGGATTTTAACATGCATCGGATAACACTAAAAATCGGATAACACCAAGACTTGTGGAACCAAGTCTTAGCGTTATCCGAGGTATTACTGTACTTGGGATCATTGGCTATTGGGAGCAAACATGGAGTGGAGTGTCAGCATTGCAACTCATAAGGCTTTTTGTTACAAAGGTTCTAGTTGCATAGGAAATGGAGAGAATTGTCATATAATTAATTATGTGCTCTGAAGCCAAGTGTAGGTGACTCTTTCCATGGTCTTCTGGGTATATTTAAAACCAATTTCCCATTCCCTTCTTCTGGGGGTATTCGGGGGGGGGGGGCTGTGCAGTGTACACAAGCTGAGCTTTCTTCTTGCAGACACAAAGGGGAATCCAACTCCCAAATCTTGGCTCTGTAGCCAGATACTTAACTGACTGAGCAATACTACTTGATATTTGCGCAGATTCTGGGCTGATTTACCTATATTCCATTTGTGATTTCTCCCTCAATTAATCAGTCAGTCCAGAATAAGTTGTAGTCTCTGCCTGCCCTTTCTCTGTGACATCATAAGGCCTTGCCTCGTGATCTCAGTTTTGGCTCTAAATTTTCAGGTGATGGAATGTGCTGACTTGGCAACCTTGTCCTTATCTGTCAATGGACAGAAATAAATGTGCCATGTCACCCAGCCTGTACTACATAAATGAACCTACTTCCCTGAGGGATTTTTTCTTCCATGTCTAAGCCAGATGTGAAACTGCCAAAATGAACCCACCTTTTGGTGAGTGCATTTTGCAGTTCCTTTCACCTGACCTAGTGTGAGAAGGATTAGCCAGCAACACAAGGTTACCGTTACCAGGTTATGCCTAATTGTGTAAAAATAACAATAACACAATCTTCGAGGAGGCTCTTTCTTTGTATCTGTACCATGAAGACTGCCCTGAGAATATAATACATTGGCCTTTCATCTGCCTTCCGCATTGCAGCATGACACCCATGCTACTGATTAATTCCACGAATCACATTCCGGTCCTGAGCCCTTTTGGCATACAAATTGTTCCTCAGCCCCAGGCCAGTATTGATGAAGCTGTGCTGTCCATCAAGATGGATTCAAGGGGGATTGAATCCACTTGGGGACCATCACCCTTCCCTGTGGACTTAGGCACCCAAGACCATTAGTCCTCAGGTTTGTCAGATTAGTTAACCACTCAGCGTTGAGTCATTGGCAGTATGGTCTACCCAGTGTTTCCCAAATGCTGGTGTTTGGACTTCAATTCCCAGAAGCCTAAGTCATTTCCCCAAAGCACTGATCAGCCAATGTACTGACTTAGGCTTCTGGGAATTGAAGTCCACTTGTGGGCCGTGTACCCCTTGTTGGGAACCACTGGCTCTATTACCATAGCAAGATAATCTGGCCAGACTGACTCACTGAGGGATAATAGAAGACATTTTTCCATCACAACAAGTGTTGACACACAATTAACTGCCAGAGTTATTTGATTCTGTACATGCACTGGAGTTCATGTTCTCCTTTGTCACAGGAAACAAAATATCTCAGGGTGACTCTGACAGTAAACCTCTGGAACAAATAGTTACATGGAACCGCGATAGAATAAGTTCTACTAAATGTCAGGTAGTCTGGCTTCAAACCGTAGTTATCCAGATAGTAAAATGAAATACAGTAACATCTCGCATCATGAGCATCTCATTTAGCAAGTAACTCGTTTAATGAGCAGGATTTCCCCCAAAAGGTCTGCCTTATTGAACGAGCAAAAACTTGCTTAACAAGAACAGTTCTCTCATCTGCGTTGCAAAATCAGCCAGCGCAGGCAAGATAACTGTTTGAGAAAGAGAAGGGGGTAAAAAGTGAACAGTTCTCTTGCCTGTGCTGGTGGATAGAGGCAGGAAAGAGCTTGCATTCCAGTTTCATTGAAAAGAAGCTGCAAGTTCTTTCTGGGAGCCCCTGTTCTCCTTCCCAAACACGCCGCTGCTGCGCACTTCGCAGCGACGACGTGGCTGGGAAGCAGACCGGGGGCTCCCTGTTCTGCTTCCCAAACCAGCACTGTTAGCAAGACGGATTCGCCTGCTCACCCTGCTCAAGCAGCAGGGTGGGCAGGCGAATCCATCTTGCTAACAGCGCTGTTTGCCTTTGGCCTGGTTTGCCTTTGGCCTGCCTCTATCCACCAGCACAGGCAAGAGAACTGTTCACTTCCCTTGGAAAAGCGCTTCTCTGACCAAAGGCAAGCCAGCACTGTTACTGAGACAGATTCACCTGCCCACCCTGCTGCTTAAGCAGGGTGGGCAGGCAAATCCGTCTCGCTAACACCAGTGTTTCACTTAACGAGCAACCCCCATGGAACATATTTTGCTTGTTAAGCAAGGTATTACTGTAAGGAGAAAAACTGTTTATTAAGAGTAAGCGAATAATCCTGGTGAATTGTACAAGACATCATTGGAAGAGTTTTTGAGCCACCCATTATTGGCCTAAACTAAATTAAAATGAGCATGTTGCCTATATTATGGATTTTGGCCTGAAACAAAAATAAATGTTATTTATAGGAGAGGGTTTTCTTTAGACAGAAAGACATCTGGAATGATTCAGAATTGTCAGGGATGTCTGTCAAGAAATGGTGTGGTTGCAGGAATAAAATATCCATTCTTCTTATCTAGCTTCATTATAAAAAGCTGTCTTTAGAGCTTTTCACACAGGATTGCCAATTAGAACAAAATGTTCTTTCATCAGGTGGCCATACAACAATCAGTAACAGAGAGACATTTTTCAAAAGACCTTTCTTGTTTCTAGGCATTTGTTTGGCACTCCATTTCAGCCATTGGTTGCCTGTATGCTTTATAAAAAGTCCAGATAAGGTTGCAAGAGTTCAAAAGTTGGTTTTCATTAGCATATCTCAATTGGCTGCATGAATGCAGCTTGAAAATTGCCTAATGGCTCCCATTTGGAGGTGAGCATTAAAGAAGAGCACAGTGGAGAGAGGACACAGAGCAGGGAAGTTAATCAGCTGGGTCAGGATAAAAATGGCTTGATTGTAACTGTAAGTGAATGGAGCATTTTCTGTCATGTTTCTGTCGGGTCAGACGTCATCTCCTTGTACTTTTAGGCTATCAGCTGTGAAGCTCTTGAATTAAAGAAAAATAATTGTGACAGAAGGAATTTTTTCCCTTCTTACTCCCCCCCTTCTTGTAGACATCTTAAGTCTGAAAGATCTTTCCCACCCAAATTATCTAGTTCATACCAGTAGTGGCTGGAGAATCCCATATGTGGGGCTGCTAGAAGGTCCACCTGTCATGCCAAGATGCTCCCCGAATGGAGCTTCAGAGGGCACATAGGTGAATATGACAGATGAGGATTAAACCAAGAAGGATAAAAAGCAAGAGGTGGAGTAGAATTGAGAACATGGGAAGGATAGTTTGTACATAACAATGTTATAATAAAACTCACATTAGGTAAAGGTAAAGGTCGCCCTTGCTTGAAAGCCAGGTGTACCTGACTCTAGGCTTTGATGCTCATCTCCATTTATAGCCAAAGAGCCAGCACTGTCTACATCTACAGACATTTCCGTGGACATGTGGCAGGAATACCTAGACACCGTAGTGCATGGAATGCTGTTTACTTTCCCCCTGAAGTGGTACCTATTTATCTACTTGCAATGTCTTGCTTTCAAACTGCTAGGTTGGCAAGAGCTGGGAGAGAGACGGGAGCTCACTCCATCATGCAGCACTCCCATTCAACTGACTATTAGTCAAACTGCTGCAAGAAAGCATGAAGCTGCATCATGTGGACAGTATGAGCCAACACTTGAACCGTCTGATATTCCTCCACCATTTAGTCAGTGGTGGGCATCACCAAGTTCGCCCCAGTTTGCCAGAACCGGTGGCAGAAATTCCAGATGACCCCACCCATAGAAGTTTTGAAATAAAGTAGGGGGTTACCACCGCCAGGGAACCAAAGTGGAGAAGGTCTGTGAGCCCTTGGCTGGGTGTTAGGGTACTGTTTTGAAGGGGGGGTTCCTCCCTCATCCAGGTATTCAGGACTCAGGAAAGACAAAGAAGCCTGCTGGGTGGGGGAATAAACTTGGTCTTGGACCAGCCCCCAGCCAGCAGAAAGAGGCTGCCCTTCACCTCCCTACGCAGCTGCCCTGTGGGGGGAAGGGCTCCCACAGGCAGCAAGGTAGGGGCCCTTTCCGGTCACCGAAAATCTTCTGAGAGGGCTGTGCTCCCCCCCCCCCAAAGCAGCAAAGGCATTGGAAAGTGGGCTGTGTTTGGCTCGCTTCCCCATCCCCATATTATTATTATTATTATTATTATTATTATTATTATTATTATTATTATTATTATTATTATTATTATTATTATTATTATTATTATTATTATTATTATTATTATTCAGCCCACCTTGAAGAGTCGGTTGTTTCCTTTGTACACCTTTGCTGCAAAAGCTACTTGAGGAGGAAAATGTGAAAGTTCGGTGTCTCTGTAAAAGCGAAGCCATTTCTACTGTATAAGGACAAGGCTGGCTGTGGTGTGGGACCCGAAAGAGAAGAAGACCTGTTTGGAGGGGGGTAGCTGGGTGGAGAGACCCATGGACATGGCCGGGGGATGGGGGAGTTTAGTCCGAGGAAAAGTTCCAATGGTGTGTGTGTGTGTGTGTGTGTGTGTGTGTGTGTGTGTGTGTGTGTGATGTTGTTGCCCCTCCTGAAAAAATATCCCCCCCACACACACCCCTAAAATCCTGGCTACAGCCTTGGAGGGATGAGTTGTGCGCAGTTAGGAAATGAGCTGTCTCGTGACAGAGGTGTGTGGGGCAGTCCATCTCCTGCCTCTGGTTGACAAAGAGAAAGAGAGACACAGCTTGGGTGTGAGATGCAGGCAGGGCAAAGGAGCATGACTAATCCCTTCCACCATTGAGTGAGTGCAGCTCTTATTGGGGAGATAAAGGCTCTTAATGAGGCTTATCCCCCAGTGGGGGTTGGAGGAGGAGCCCCCAATTTTCTCCCGTTCAACCGGAAGTGCCCCTGGACTCTCCCTCACCAGTCTGGTCTTTCTTGCCTACAGTTCTGCCAGGAGGAGGTGAGTGGTGGGGGTGGGGCCCCCGGCCTCCTCCACTTTCCCTAGGGAAGCGGCGGGTTCCCTTGATGCATGGCCGCTGATGGGCTGTGCCACGTGTCCCACCTCCCGCTGGAACATTTTGCCACCTCCTGGAAAGTGCCGCCCAGGGCAGGCAACCCCCATGCTATGCCCACAAAATTGTGTCTGCCGAACAATGCTCACAGCAAAGTATTACATGTCAAAATAGTACAGTATATCAAATTCTAAACATCAACTGTCAAATCCTGTTAAATATCAAGCACAACTGCACGTCAAATATTGACATTAACATTCACAGATGAAGATTTCGAAGAAAGTTTATGATGGCAAATTTACTTCCCTTCAAGAAACAAGAACAACTGGTTCTCTGCATTATTGTCATCTCAATACCTCCATCAAGTACTGTTTATAATCAGCTGGGAAAGTTGGAGGGCAAAAAAAGAAGGGAGCTGCAGAGAACGAGATGGCTAGATGGTATTTTTGATGCAATGGGCACAAAGCTAGGCCGGTTGAAGAGGATAGTGGAGGATAGGGGTGCCTGGCATGCGGTGGTCCATGGGATCGCGAATGGTCAGAATCGACTGTGCGACTAAACAACAAAATAGACAGAAAATGGTTCTGATTTCCTTTAGCCTGAAGATAGGGGAACAGCAGTGGCTACAGAAGAATGCCCTAACAAAACTGCTATTCTAGTTGCTAGGGCAGTCATTGACCAGCTAGCCATGCATCACCAAAATCCCATCCTAGGCTTAATGAACCCACTTCTATCACACAACAGGGACTCTGAATACCAAGGCATGCTTCCTCTTCACTGATTCCTTCCATACTCTACTGGGGGGGGGGGGGGGAATATTCCATTACATTACTAGAGTTCCATTTTAGCACCTCCTGCTATGATTAGATGGATTTTATCCATTATGAATGCATCAATATATTTGGAACCAACAGAGGATCTAGTTTTGGAAAAGGTACAAATATTATCTAACTTTTAAAAGCTCATTTAGAGAAAATTACAAGCAAATTGTAGTAAAAATAATGACACTAAAGGGATGATTAAATCAGATGCAATTTTCTTTTGTTGTATTTGCTAGATAAAATAGAGCAATTGAATCAGGAAGTCTCCCAAGAATCCTCTGTTTATGTAAATACATAGCATTACCAATACCCTGGTACCAGGCTGAATGAACTGATAAACACATTTCCAAATTTGCTGGGAGCAGCAATAGTAACAAAATAATACATATATTCCATAGCTTTGGAAGATTTCTGGCCTATTTATTAACCATGCTATATCACTTAATAATTTTAACATGTATTGGATTGAGTTACAGAGAAAATAGATAGGCAGACAAAATAAGGGGTGCACTTATTTATTTATTTATTTATTCACACTTCTATGCTGTCCTCCTCACGGATGACTCAGGGCAGTGAACAACAGTTAAAAACACAACCAACAATAAAACCCATGATAATTAGCACCACCAAATGAAGCATCCCTTCCTGGTTAGCTCATAAATAAGATTCTATGTATCTGAGTCACATCCTGTAATCCCCATTAAGGCCAGACTCCCACTGAAGGACCATTTGTTTTCACAATGTTCTGCAGGAATTTACCAGCAATGTTTTTAACATTCCACAGAAGGAATTGCTTGTTTTCTCCTCCTCCTCTTCTTCTGTGTCTAGGTCAGCCGTGAAACTGCCAAGAGCAACTCCCAAACCTACTCCTAGACACCCTTAATACAAAGCTGGAGAGGGGAATGGATATTTGTCTGCTGTGAATTCACTGGAAAGTCCTCTTACATAGTTGTTTTAGATGACTGGGAAAACCTTACAGTTGAGGATGTGGTATGCAACAATAGGATTCTCTTGTCCACTCCAATGAATTTGATAAACATTTTGCAGGTAAAATTGCTTGCACCAGACTTGGCTGACTCAGTTATGACAGAACTGGAAGTTTACATCCAATGGCTACTGCTTGGAACATGTTCAAATGATGTACAGTAATACCTTGGATAACGTTCACCTCGGATAACGCTAAAATCGCATAACGTTAAGTAATCTGGGGAGGAGAATTGGATCAAATAACGTTAAGGTCCTATGGGATGTATCAGATAACAACCGCTAAAGCCTGTGCGGTTACAATGTATCTCTATGGAGCTTTAACATTATCCGATACATCCCATAGGATTTTAACATGCATCAGATAACACTAAAAATCGAATAACATCAAGATTTGTGGAACCAAGTCTTAGCATTATCCGAGGTATTACTGTATATGGAAAAGGTGACTACAATTTGGCTAGTTATTGCGAATCAAAATCTAGAGGAAAGGGACTAATTTGTGTCTGACCCAAATGAAGGAAGAATAGGTTTCTCTAGTGTTGAAGGAGGCTATTATGGACTATCCATTACTAAAAAATAATGCTTGGCTACAGAGGGCCTGAAAAACTAAAGTAGCAGGATCATGTAGCTCCTGTCAAAAATGATTTGTGATCCCCTCCCTTAACATCCTGAACTTACATAGGCAGACGTCCTACCCTTAAGGCAAAACTACTAATGGGAAGGGAATGTGTTTTGCTTGTGAATCAGCTGTGGACCTGTAGGTTTAGATCAAGAGTGCCCAAACTTAGGCCCATGGGCTGCATCCAGCCCCCAACACCATTTCATCCGGCCCACACTACCCTCGTTGGTCCCAGAAGCGGGAGTAAAACGAGCCCATACAGGTGCATTTTACTTCTGCTTTCAGGAGCAATGAGGGTGGGGTGGGCCAGATGAATTGGTGTTGGGGTCCAGATCCAGCCCACAGGCTGCAGTTTGGGCACCCCTGGCAGCTTAAAATCTATCTCATCCTGATGCAAAACAGATCTCAAGGCACGTTTTACTTCCGCTTTCGGTGGGAGGAACCATGTGACCGGCCCGCTGAACCACATGACAGGCCCATGGCCCAAAAAGTTTGGGGAACCCCCAGTTTAGATGCACAGGATCTTACACCAGCCTTCAGATTGTGCCCTCAAATTTATGAGCCTGCCCATCAGTTATATAGTCCAATAGGAAGAGGTATGACAGCCACTCCTTGAGATTGGTGGGCATAAATTCTAGGGAAAAGAAATTTCTTCCAAACAATATGTTCCAAAGGATGCATCTCTGTGCATTTTAAATAAATGTTAAATGTATCCATGACTGCTGTTTTCAAAATGTCAAATTCAGAATTTTCAAGGGCTCACTAAAAGGTTTAATCTAGTTTTGTATAAAGAAAAAGGCCATGTAACAATTTCATTTTTTAAATTTAAGTCATAGCAAATTGCTTCAATACAAAAGTCTGTTTATGTATTTATGCAGGGATCAGTATTGCCTTTAGTGAAATAATAAGTTTCCAGAAAATAATGATTCTTGTCTTAATGCTTGGATAAGCTATTTTCCTTCAGATGTTTTCCATTGCTAAAATGCCATTTTTCTGCAACAAAAGATATAAAAGGCAGTTGTCATTCCATAAGTCCCTGTATTGCTTTAGAGATTCATAGGATTAAAATTTCGTGGTTCAAAGGATATCATGGCACCATCTGAACTTCCCATATAAGTGTTAAATGTTGTCCGTGATCCCCTTTGTTATAAAAAATGGTGGGCAGGGCAAGTAGGTTTATGAATGACAATTATTTATCAAATCCCTGTTTCCAATGGAATTCATAGTCCATAAAGTAAGCGGTGATGCAACATGCCAACTGATCCACATTCCTGCTTGTTAGAATGCTATCCTGCGCTTGTAACTTTTTAGCAACAAATCCCCCCAAATATAAGTACAGTAATACCTCATATAACATTAGTATCGAATAACACGAAAATCGCATAACATCAAGGAATCTGGGGGGAAGAATTGCATCAGATAACATTAAGATCCTATGGGATGCTTCAGATAACAACCGCGAAAGCCTGTGTGGTTACAATGTATCTCTATGGATCCCATAGAGGATCAGATAACACTAAAAATCATATAACACCAAGACTTGTGGAACCAGGTTTTAGTGTTATATGAGGTTTTACTGTATTGCCAAATTCCTGCCCCAGTTCATTTTTTCCATCTGCAAACACATTTTGCATCACTAACTGGAAAGTTTAACAGGCTTTAGGCACAGAAGCTATTTAAGAACAGACCTCTATTTGATGCATGTACAGTAAAAAAATAGACCTGTGCATGTGTCAAATGGAGGTTTGATGCATGCGCAGTTCCGGGCAGCCATTTTGGAAGCACAGGCAGCGCCTCTACAAGTGGCAGTGGCCTTTCCTCGCCATGCTGTGCCACGCTGTGCCGTGCCGTGCCACCAGGCCACCGTACCGCTGTGGCAGTTTGCCTAGCGGCAGTTTGCCACCGTGCCGCTGCGGTTCCTGCCTGCCTGGTGCCTGCCTACCTGCTGCCTGCCTAGCTAGGTAAGTTACTGGTTTTTTTGTTTGGGGCAGGTGGGTGGATGGGTTGAGGTGTGTGTGTGTGTGTGTGTGTGTGTGTGTGTGTGTGTGTGTGTGTGTGTGTGTGTGTGTGTGTGTGTTTATTTTTATTTTATTATTTTTATTTTATTTTTATTTTTATTATTTATTTTATTTATTTTTTTCTTTGGCTCCGCCCACAACATTATGACGTTGGCCCCACCCAAGACGTCATGATGTCATGGTGGGGTAATAAAAAAATTTGACATCCCACCACTGGTTATTCTCCTCTGCTAAAGGGAATATTATCTAAAACTCTCCAACAAATTACACTCCAAGACCTGGAAAATTACTTTTTAAAACAATGAAGTTTGAAGACTACTGCTTCTTTTCTCCCATTATTTTTATAACTTTCTAAAGAAAACTTAGAATAAAAAAATTCATAAGCTAGTCTAAAATGCCTGTTGTAAAGGAGATAACTAAGATAATGAGAAACATTACCCACTGTACCAATAAACTAGTATTCTATCCATTCATTGCACTGCTCTTCAAAAATACTCTCTTTTCGCCCTCACTGCAAATACAATTCATTTTTACAGAAAATTGTAACTGATTATTTCCAAACTTTGTACATGTCTATCGATTTAACTGTTTGAAAAGCTTGGATGTCTTTAATGAGGAGTATGCACAGGCTGTTGTCAAGAGAGATGACCTTTTCTAGAACAGTTGAAAACAAGACATATCATGTGGCTTGAATTTTTCATTTTGACTCCTGAGTGGCCCCCAAAGGGAAAGCTCTCTACTGCCCTCTTCCCAGTCAATTCCCTAAATAAGACTATTGGGCGCTTTATCATGTTGTCTTTTTACAATTGACAGTTCTGGTCTTTAGTGAAGGAAATCAGCTTATTATGTACCTTTAGCATCACAAGTGTTCATTCTGTGTCTCAAATGTTAAGTTATTTGTAGCAGCAGCCCAGCAAAGCAGGGCAAATTTTAGGCAACATTATGTTTGAATGCAAATCTCCCAGTTCACCCTTTTTTAGCCCAGCTAAAATACACACGTAAGACTACATACATGAGAGAAAGACAAAAATCATTTACTCACAAAATGAGGTCAGAAGGTACGTGTACTCAGGAGTCTTGGTAAAGATCATTTATAAAGAAATAAAGTCTTTCTTCTAGCCATGTGGTCTGGAAGATGGAAGTGCTAAAAAGGACATTTTCCTCTTCCAAAGCAGAAAACCAAGAGAGAGGAGGCCAGAGCAAAACCAAGGCCTTAACACATGCAAAGAGGGTCAGGTGATCCAAGGCAGGAAAGAACATTTCTAATTGTAATTACAGGCAAACAATGCAAACCAACTTCTTTTAGGTCAGATTAGTCTTCCTGTCTCTCTGGTCACCGCATGCTGGGGTTGCATTAGGATACTCAAGATTAAAGAACATGTTAACCTTTTTCCTTTGGTTGATCTGTTGTTGAACAAAGGAACAATAGTCCAACTAGACATTAGAGATAGCATGTTGTTAGAATTTCTTAGAAGTAGGGACTTAGTACCATATATGGGGGGAATGTGAGAATATATTTGTCAGAATCCAGGGTGTAGGCAGCCAGCTAGAAACACAGGCATCAGGACAACCAAGCTAAAGATCAAATAGCAAATCTTATGCAGGTCCAAGGCAGAAGAGTAGCGTGCCTTGGCGGGGCTCCGTATAAAAATTTGTTTGGGGGCCCTTAGGAAGGGTAAATATTTGTTTTGCTTACACACGTTGGGGGCCCCCATGGCCCGGGGGCCCCGTATAATTGATACGGCAGATACGGCGGTAGCTACGCCTCTGGTCCAAGGACAAAGACAGGAGCAGACAGAGGGACAAGGCTAGTCCAAGCAGACAGAAGTGAGACAACCAAGGAAACAGCTGAAGCAGAGTACCTTTTAGGCTGGAGCAAGAGCAGTCAGTCCACACAGAGCACCAAAACAAACCCAAGAGCCTTTTTGAATGAAGCACCTTTGTGAGGGAGTGGCAGTGGTGGGTTGTCAAAAAATTTACTATCCCACCATGACGTCATCACAGTGTGGGCAGAGCTAACATCATGACATCGTGGGTGGGGCCAAAGAAAAAAAATAAAATAAAAATAAGCACACACCCCTGAACCCACACACACACCACACACCTGTAAATAAATAAAATAAAATAAAAATTACATTAAAATACAAAAAACAAAAAACACAAACCCATCGCTTGCCTGTTAGTATAAGTGCCTGGGCAGCACCATGTTGCAAGATGGATATGGTCATCGTACCAGTTCTCTAGGATAATATGCCTTAATGTAAATGTAAAACAGCTGTACCTCCTTAAGGGTTCTCCAATTGGAACAGCAATTGGAACAGCACAGGTGTAGCTTATTGATGAGGTAACTCCAAGACTTTGCTTAAAAACCCCAAGCCAGGCCTGCCGGCCACCAGAACTTTTTAGGAACTGTGGTAGTGCGTCAATATAGGTAAAAGTATTAAATACACATTAAAATACACACAAACACACCACATCCAAAGGTGAGTCACTTACCCTGGGGAGTAGGCTATAGGGAGCTTCAGGCTAGCAGCTTTTCTTCCTCCTCCACGCTTGGGAGGACAGCAAGAAGGCCGTGCATACGCACCAAGTACTGTAGGCGTGCATGCACACCAAGTGCTTGGCGTACATGCGCAGTGGGGGAACCAGTGAAAAGGTAAGCCCCGAAGGTGGTTCCCCCCAAAAGCTGCTACTGGTTCTCTGGGACACTGGGAAGTGTTACTACCAGTTCTGGCGAACAGGTGCGAACCTGTTACTTCCCATCACTGGGGAGTGGGGAGGACCAGTTATTATATATTTCTTCTCCCCAGACTCTCAGGTGGAGTTCATCAGAGTTCTAGCAGGTTTTAATCAAAGCTGCTTTCCTAGGAGATAGAGCCCTAAAACTACCGGTACCTCAGATCCTGACAATATTGACATTTTGGTTGGTCTTAAGTGACATAAAGGAAATATTAAACTGACATATAGAGGTTTTGTGCTAAGAGGTCTCTTCTATCAATATCTGATGATAATTAATTGAGTTAGGTAAAGAAAGAATTAATTTCAAATTCATTAATAGCAGTAAGATGAATGGTAGCAAAGTACTGGAAAATTAAGCATGATTTTCAATTGAAGGAAAACCATTCTGGGTGGTTTACACAATGAATTATACATTGGAAACAGACAAAAGACAGGCATACCCTCCCAACCAGTAGCCCATTTGGGGCTCTTCACCACCCCTGCCGGGGGATTTTCCCCAATGTTTTGCCTTGCAGCACCGCCTGGGTAGGTGGAGGGACATTGGAAACAGCGCAGAGGTAGCAGGGGTGGCGGAGAGTCTGAAATGGGTGGGAAAAACTCCATCGCGACAGAGGTTTTTTCACCCATTTTGGGCTCTCCGCCGCCCCTGCTGTCTCTGTGACGGTTGGGGACCCGATCTGTTCTGTTTCCGACAGCCAGGGTGTTGGGGGAAAGATCGTGCACACACACAGTTTCTCTCCAACACCCCGGCAGTCCCAGCGATCGCACGCTGGGACTACCAGGGTGTTGGGGGAGAGATCGGCGTGTGCGTGCACGGTTTCTCCCCCAACACCCCAGCAGTTCCAGCATGTGATTGGATCACTGGTTTGGTTGGGGGAGGGAGAATGAGTGTGTGTGCCCCCCCAACCAAACTGCAGATCTGAGCAGAGATTTCTGCCCCAAAGCCCTGCAGGCTTTGGGGCAGAGATCAACGTCATGGAATTTGAGGCAAAAGTTTGCATCACACAACGTTATGTTAACGTTGTGCGTTGCAAATGTTTGCCTCAAATTCCGCGACGTTATCCGATTTTAGTGTTATCTAGGGCAATCGTTATCCGAGGTATTACTGCATCTGATTTTTTCCAGTGTTGGGATTCAATTTTTTTAGTACCTACTCTGTTGGTGGGGTATAGTGGGTGTGGCCAGGGGGAAAGCCCTGCATTGTACCTGAATTAGGACTACTTTATTTCAAAACTTGGATGGGCAGGGCCAGCCAGAATTTCTGCTACCGGTTCTGTCAAACTGGGGTGAACCTGCTGAAGCCCACCACTGGATTTGACTCCATTAGCTGCACCATTAGAAAAGAGCTCTGCTCTTGCTTTTTCCTTAACATTAAGAATGTGGATCAATGTTTTCAAGAAGACATCATGTTTTAACCTCAAACCCCCACCCCCGCCCATTGCATACTTTCCTAGAACAAATGTGGAAACAAATGCAATTTGTGGTGATCAATCCATACATTTCTGGGTGCATTATGTAGTCCATAAAAAGGCATTCAAAAACATCTTTGTGTATCCCCCTCCCCCCCCCAAAAAAGGTATGTAATTTCTCTAATGGTTGTAAACATGCTATTGTCAAAAGGAGGACATTCTGTTAATGATCTGTTAATACTCTCAAAAGTAAGAATAGGTAGAGTTTTATGGAAATAGACTTGACAGATTTGCCCTTTACCAGTTTTCAAAACATGAAGCTGAACCCCATTACCAAATCATAACCTCTAACCTTCAACCACCTTACTGCACTTAAGGCTGTCTTGATTGGGCTAGTGACCACTGACACCCTTAAAGCAAAGCAAAAGCAAAGCAATTACATTTATATACCACCCCATAGCACTTAATGGACTCTCTTTTGTACCCAGTGCCCCCAACATGCTGGGTACTCATTTTACTGACCTTGGAAGGATGGAAGGCCGAGTCAACCTTGAGCCCTGGTCAGGATCAAACTCACAAACCTTTTGGCTGCAGGACAGCAGCTTAATCAGTGCACCACCAGGGCCAGAAATTACATCGCTTCTACTGTTTTTACCAGCATCTTACATTTTCAAGATACATACACTGATTACTGAGCATAGATAGGTCATAAGACAAAGAAGAGGGAGATTTCCATTTTGGGGTGAAACACTGCTTTGCTTGATCCATGAGCTAATGGTGTGAGAGAGTAAGATGCAAGGAGCAGAACAGGAATTATATCTGAATAAACATGCTTAATAGTTCATTTTTTCCTTCATGTCCAGATCAAACTTTGGACTACCAAAATGAAGCCACTTTCTTGGCTCTGTCATTGGCCAAAACCAAATCTTCATCAGTACATGTAGTAACTGGCAGACCAGTATATGAACTGGATTCTGTATCTCTCCACATTCACACATCATGTTGTTGTCTGCCAGGAGCCCCCACTTGAGCATGTTGGTCTTGCAACATGCATAGTAGTTCACTGTAAATCATACAATTAATGTGAAGGACTTTCATCTTCTGTTCTTAAAGCTTATTACTTGTTTCAAATTAAATTCCCTTCATTCTGAAGCTGATATCTTTTTTCATGTGCCTGTAGAGATGCTGTATTCCTCCCCCGCCCCCAAGGAAGATAAGCTGGAACTCACAGGAATATTCAAGTGGACTGAAGATGCTTCTGCCAGTGGAGGGATTCTGTCTGTGCATAAGCATCTGGCCACTTGTAAGCACTTGAGCAATCTTCATAGCTTAGAGGTGCTTGCTGAAACTAAGTTTTAACTCAACTGACTCACTTCCCTGTTTTCTTGCTGTTCCCTTGGGAATGAAGTTCTGGAGATGAAACATTTCTGGCATTTCTCTTCTTTTACTTTAATACTTTCTGAACACAATTCCCCTATTCCCATAGCTGTGACTAATACATTTCAGAATGTTAGCATTTAGGTAGAACATCATAATGTTCATGGGCCTCAAAGGGAAGATATTAGGAAGGAATAGACATATTTTGGGTGTCTATAGTGTCAAAAGTATCCCTATAACACAATTTTGTTGATCTCAAGTGCATTGCTATTTCAAAACAAAACAACATAAAAAATTTTCGGGGGGGGGGGGGAGAGGAGAGGAATTCTTTACCACTGTGCCCATTTTAGGTTAGTTCCCAAAGATGAATAGATGGCTGGTATTGTTTTTTATCCATTTGCAGCTAAGGATTAACGTAATGGCATGGGTTTATGCTACAAGGGAGGTCAAGTAACTGAAATTGTCAGTTTCTGACCCAGAAATAAAACTGCAGGTGCATGAGAACATTGCACTTACTGCCTGAACTACCTGATAGCTATTGTTTCTGAAATATATCCTGTATAACTAGGAACTGAGGTGGTAGGTATCGGGGAGATTGTTTAAAGTGAAAATGCAGGTTTTATTGCCTCCTTAAGAATTTCAAACTCTGTAAAATGTTAATGATAAAAGATGGCACCAAAATGATAGCATGTGAGGGGAGAAATTATATTTGTCCAAGTAGATATCCTGTGAAATAATTCTATATCACAGAGGTTCTAATAAAAAGAATCATTACACTCCCTCTGAAGTTCCTCTGGTTCTCATATTTCCATGATAAAGATATAAAATTTTTTCAATCACTACTTTTGCATTAAGGACTCATTTGATTTTGTTTCCATTAGTAGTTGTAAGAAAACAAAATTGTGAAATGTACTCACCCCACCTCAATACAGTGGTACCTCGCTTAAAGAGCATGATGTGTTCCACAGGATTGCTCTTTAAGCGAGTTTGCTCTTTAAGCAAAATACCATTATAAATGACCAATTGTGACCGGGGTGGTGGTGGTGATTGCTAACCCCAATTTATTTGTTAAATGAATTTTTGGTTGGTTTTGTTAAATGAAGCGAACATTCAGATAAAATTCCGCTCTTTAAGCGAGTTACTCTTTAAGCGAGGTGCTCTTTATGCGAAGTTTGACTGTACTTGAAGCAGCTTGTGTAACATTTCAACAAGGTTTCATGCTACTTCATTCCTTCAGTTCAGAAAAAAAGTTACTTCTTTGGGGGTTACTTCCTTGTTGCTTTTTAAAGGACTTTCCCATCCCTGTACAAAATTTTAAAAAAGAAAACAAAACATAATATGTAATCAAGAATCAGAACTCCTTCCCTAGGAAACTCAAAATGCAGATTAAAATTGTGAGGAAAATATTGTTCTCCTAGCAGTTAGTGTGATGTCACCATTGTGAACAGCATTCCAACATAGATGGTTTTCTTCTTTCGTGTCCAGGTGTAACTTTGGCTTTATCATTGGTCAAACTTAAATCCTCATCAGTACAAGTTTCTGGTAATAATCAGCAGATCAGCAAATGAGCTGAATTCTGTATCATTCCACATTCACACATTTGGTTTTGGTTTTACTCTTGTGTACCCTCAAGAATGTTTGTTCTTGTCATAAAGCTCTTCCTGGATCTGACTCAGTGGACTTGTATCAAGGTCATTCTCTTGCTTAGTTCTTTTGGAATTTGTTTCTATGTCTTTCCTTATATTAGGTGGAACAATACCAACAAGAGGATATATTTTCTCAACTAGTGTAGGTTTGAGGCATCCTGTCACTACATGTATTGTTTCATTAACAACAATGTCAACTTGTTTTGTGTGTGCAGATGTGCTCCATACTGGAGCAGCATACTCTGCTGCAGAGACGCTCAGGGCCAAAGTTGATGTATGCAGCATGGGTGGTTGAACTCCCCATGTATAATTTGTCAACTTCTTGACAAAAATAATAGATAGATCACCATAGATGGCTGCTTAGTTGTTATGAGGTAATTTTCAAGAAGGGTCTCAGCTTAGTGGTACAGTTTATGCTTTCCTTGGCATGGGGCTGACCCCAAACATTTGGTTACCTGAGACAGCAGCAAATGGTAACCTTATTAACTCATGTCATGGGACATAGTGTCCAAAGCTTGCCAAGTTACTTTGGCACACAAGACAGAAAATCCCACAAGAATAATCCATATCTCTGGCAATAAAAAAACCAAAAATAAAAAAGTAAATAGCCAAAAAAAAAATGGTTGCTTTTTCATGACATACAAAATCTGCTAGTTTAAGCAGACACATCGCTCTGCATAATGGTAAAACTGTCTGTTAAGTTTCTTCCTGAAAATTAAACTGAGGTATCCAGATTAAGGAGGCTCTCCTTCTCACTATTAGTCTAGTTTTCCTGTGAAGAGGAAGATAGGTACTATCAGTGATGGTATGTTCCCGGTTTGCATCGGTTTGCCCAAACCAGTAGCAACATTCCCGGGTGGTTCGCCGAACCGGTAGCAACCACCCAGGATTTTTTTTTTGAGGCGTCTGGTTCAGATGCCTCACCGGGGAAAAAAATTAAATTTTTTTACTGCACATGTGTCAAATGAAAGTTTGACGCATGCGCAGTTCCCGGCAGCCATTTCAGCTGTCGGGAAAGGAAGGATGCAGGGAGCGCCTGAAGAAGCGGCGGTGGCAGCCTTTCTGCACCTGGCTCCACCGTCCCACCAGGAAGCCGTGCCATTGTGGTGGTTTGCTGCCACAGCGGTTTGCCGCAGCAGCAGTTTGCCGCCGCAATGCCATGCCGCCACGCCGCCTCCTCTGCTGCTTCCAACTTACAGTAAGTGAGGGGGTTGTGTGTGTGGGGGGGTTTATTTGTGTTTGGGGTGGGTGGGCGGGTGTTTGGGTGGGTGGGTTTATTTTTATTTAATTTTTATTTAATTTATTTCTTTATTTTATTTATTTTATTTATTTACGGGTTTCTGTTGTGGTTGTTTGGGTGGGTGGGTGGGTTGAGGTGTGTGTGCGTGTTTATTTAAATTTAATTTTATTTATTTTAATTTTTAAAAATTATTATAATTTTTTATTTTTTTGGCCCCGCCCACAACATCATGACATCATGACATTGGCTCCGCCCACACTGTGATGACGTCACGGTGTAGTAGGAAATTTTTTGATATCCCATCACTGAGTACTATGCAGAAATTTGTTGCCATTTCTTAGGCTCCTGGACATCAGGATGACATTAACTAGCATTGGGAAGATAGCTTACCTACAAATAGTACAACCAAGACCACCATACACTCCCTGCCCTACCCTTAATTTTTACACTTCCGTACCACACAGCTTTTCCCATGGACTGCGACTTCCAGTGACACACACACAGTTGATGACGGTGATTCAAAGTTCATTATACTTTTACAATTTTTTTATCACTCATGCTAAGTATTCTATTAATGGAAACCATACATAAAATTGGAATCCATTTTGTCAGGATTAATCTGGGATAATTCCTCTGCACTCAAGGAAGTCATTCCAGATTTACAGCCTTATAAATGCTAAGAAGAATTGGGCCAATTATTTCTTCTCCTTTTGCCCTCCACTGCAGCTTAATTGAATGGTTGTGGCAGCAAGGGAGAATTGCACTGGAACACTTTCTAAATTTTATGAGGTCTCCTGACCTTTCAAGACCCATTTTGTCTTTTTTTTTTTTTAACTTCAAATGGTATCGACTAGGTTTGTACTATCCGTGCTGTGTGTGGATTATCCTGCAAATCTGCCAGGTTACTTGTATGAGCTGGCAATAGAAAACCTGAGTAAAGCAAAGATAAGGAGCCTTTTTCAACCCAAGAACTGTGGCCAATCTGAGGTAAGTTACTGGAATCCTCATTCAGGTGGTGATCAAAAACAAAAGGACCAAAAATAGAATATATTTTAATCCAATGCTCTTATTGCTAATAGTTAAGCATTATGAGAGGAATTGAAACCTTTCAGAAAGGGGAAAAACACACCAAAGCTAGACAACCAAAATGTAATTGTACTATTAAAAAAATACATGGCCAATCTGGGGGAGTCCAGAAGGCTACATCTAGCCTTAACGGCCAAAATCACCCACTTCTGCTGTAAAGAAATGTCAACTAAGTCTTTGGATTTTCCATGTGCAGCATTAGTTATACCTTTCCTCTTTCGCATACAAGAAAGAAAGTAACTTCCTCTTCATGGTTTCATGCTTAGGTTATGGCAGGGATCTGCAAACTTGGCTCTCCAGGTGTTCTTGGACTTCAGTTACCAGAAGCCCAAGTCAGTATGCCTGCTGATCAGGACTTCTGGGAATTGAAGTCCAAGAATATCTGGAGAGGCAAGTTTGCTGATCCCTGGGTTATGGGAAGGAACAAAAATAAACATGTAATGTTGTTTGGTCTACAGGCTGCCATTACTTTATGGATCTCTGTTTTAAAGCAACTAATAAAATATATACAGTATGTTAATAGGGACACTGTTCCTTTGAGTATGAAGAATGATGCCATCCCTTTGAAACAGATTTGAAGAGGAACAAAATCACTCACTGGATCCATCCTGGGATCCCCCCCCCCCTGCCATGATATCATTCTCTGAGAGGGAATTGTTAAGTACAGTGGTGACATTGCGCGATGCAAATGTTTGCCTCAAATTCCCCAACGTTGATCTCTGCCCCAAAGTCTGCAGGGCTGGAGACCAGGGTCAGCCTGCATGCACCCCCTGCTTGCCTCAGAAGGCAAGGGGAGAAGCGCTGGCCCCTTTCCTTCTGAAGGAAGCCGGGTTTGGGAGCCTCTGAGCCCAGCTTCCTTCAGAAGGAGGAGGGCAAACTGCTCGACCCTCTCCTTCTGAAGGAGGCCAGGCTCAGAGGCTCCCAAGCCCGGCTTCCTTTGGAAGGAAAGGGGCCAGCGCCTCTGAAGGCAAGGGGTGAAGCGCTTGTTCACCTCTTGCCTTTCAAATCCAGCTCACGATCAGCTTGCACACCCCCTGCTCACCTCTTTCGAAAGGAAGTTGGGCTCAGAGGGTCCAAAGCCCAGTTTCCTTCAGGAGGAGGAAAACAGAGGTACACAGACTGAGCCTCGCCTGGGCTGGAAAGGCAAGGAGTGAACAAGCACTTCATCCCTTGCCTTCCAAGGCCAGCCCGGACTCTGCCTGCACGCACCCCCTGCTCACCTCGAAAGGCAAGGGGAGAAACGCTGGTCCCTTTCCTTCCAAAGGAAGCCGGGCTTGGGAGCCTCTGAGCCTGGCTTCCTTTGGAAGGAGGGGGCCAAGCAAATCGCCCCCTCCTTCTGAAGAAAGCTGGGCTTGGGAGCCTCTGAGCCTAACTTCCTTTTGAAGGAGGCGAGCAGGGCTGAGCGGGCTGAGCCTGTGCTGACCTAAAAAGGCAAGTGGTGAACAAGCGCTTCACCCCCTTGCCTTCTGACGGCAGCACAGGATCAGCCCATGTACATCCCCTGCTCACCTTGAAAGGCAGGGGGAGAAGCGCTGGCCTTACCCCAACCAAACTGGTGCTTGGCTCGATCCACCTGCCTCTTTGGAATGGGCAGCTGGGATTCCACAAATGGAATCCCTGCTACTCTTTCCAAAGAGGCAGGTGGATTGACCCCCTGTTTCCTTTCCTCTTCGGAAAGGGAACCGGGGTGGTGGGGTTTTTTTTTTTACGTTGTGCAATGTATGCATCGCACAATGTTAAAAACAGGATAACGCCAAGACTTGTGGAACCAAGTCTTAGCATCCGGGGTATTACTGTACTTGAGAATGTACCCTTCCCAAGCTAAGTCAACTTGACCAGCCACTGTTAGAATCTAGTGAGGGACCCGATATCAATAAATCCTCTCACTGATGCTGTTTAAAGTTAGGCTGCTTTGTTATGCAAAGAAAGATATTTTCTCCATAGGCTGAAAAGTTATAACCTCTGCATGGTCAGTCTGTCAAATAACAGAGAGGTCCATGGCAGGAATGTAAAACTATAGAGTGGAGAGCCAAGATCAGGAAACAAGAAAGCAACTGAATTGAAGTTTCTTTGTTGGGTTCTTTCTTACATTTACACTGTTTTGAATAAACTCATGGGAGCCTGCGTAGCTTTGGGGATCCTCTGTTTTTTTCTCACAACCACCTTGGAAAATAGGTCAGCCTGAGATGGAGTCACTAGCCCTAGGTTATCTCATGAGTTTAATGGATGAGTGATGGCACACAAAAGAGAGGTACAGTATTCCACAAGCCAGTAAAATGGAAGACAAGGCCCTGAAAAAAAATGACAACAAAACTCACAATTGCACAGTGGCAGTAACAGAATTTAAGTAAACTTCTTTGTCCCCAAGCTCCTTATTTGCTTGGTCAAAATTGCCACTTGTTACTGGCCTTAGCCTCACTGAGGGCAAAAGACAAGTGACAGTGACTTCATTTTGGAGCTTCAGAGTAGAAAGCAAAAACATGAAACAGCCACTCTCCCTCCTGGCTGATGTCCTGATATGTTTCATTAAATGCCCTGTGGCTACACTTAAAGTTAAGACAAACTGGGTTTAACCAAGGACGATCTGTGTTGCCTCACAGTTTTCTTCACTCCTGCCAAGGTTCTGTTGGCTTTTGAATTGAAGCAAGGAAGATTTGGGGAATTGTATCACTGAAAGGTAAGCTTTCCAAGCTCTACATTTGCTGTAATACCTAATGGGAGCATCAATTTCAGAATTCAAATCAAAGAGTATGAGACTATACCACTCATGTTTTAGAGCTATGCACACACAAATGAGGAATCAAGATATAATCCACATCCGAGAAAGACATGTCACGAGCCATGGTGACACAGTGGTTAAACTGCCGTACTGCAGCCAAAATATTGTGAGTTCAATCCTGACAGGGATCAAAACTGACTTAGCCTTCCATCCTTCCAAGGATGGTAAAATGAGTACCCAGCACGTCCGGGGCAAAATGCTAATTAATTGTGAACTGCCCAGAGAGTGCACTAAGTGCTATTGGTCAGTATATAAGTGTAATTTATATTGCTATGTCTCAAGATGTTGTAAAAACGAAATTTATTGTTAATATTTTGAATGTGCTTCAGCCAATTCATGGGTGATAAGGATCTGTTCAGAGGGTTAAAAACAATTTGAAGGCGACAGATAAGTGGGTCACATTGAATACAAGTATTTAAATGATCAACATTTATTTCAAGTTTATACAAATGCATTTATGCATTGTTTTTATATATACTGTACAAATATTTGATTTCTAATCAATTTAGTCTATATATTTAGATGCATATTCATACACAGGTACTTATGTGTTGTTCTCTGTATATCTCTTTATAGCTCCCTGAGAAAGGCAGCAAGAGATTAACAAGCTGAAACATGTCAGTCAGGATTTTAGGAATAAGCATCATTTTTACACTGTCTGGACACATGTTCTTCTTGGACCGATTACATTTGGAAACTCCATACAGAATAGCAAAATCTCAAAGGGTAGGGAGAAACTATATCAGGTTTTTCAGAAAATTCAGAATTTTCAAAGTCAGCTTGGACAAGTGAGCTTTATGGACCACAACTACTTCCAAGCTGTGGTCCCACTGAACTCGATGGGATGTTCTTTGGCAGTGATGGACAGCCAAAAATTTTACTACCACACTGTGGGTGGAGTCGATGTCATGGGTGGAGCCAACATCAAGATGCCATGACATCATGGGTGGAGCCAATGACATGGGTGGAGCCAAAGTAAAAAAAACCCATAAAAATAAGTACACATAAAAATACAAATTAAATAGACATAAAAACACATAAAACTACACATAAAACCACATAAAAATACAAATTAAAAATAAATACACATTAAATACACATATAAACAAATAATACAAATTAAATACGCATCAAATACACATAAAACACTTAAAAATACACATTAAAAATAAATACACATTAAACGTACATTAAAATATACCCACCCACCTCACACCCAACGGCAAGTCACTTAACCTGGGAGTAGGCTGTAGGGAGCTTCAGGCTAGCAGCTGCTCTTCCTCCTCCCTGCTTGGGAGGACAGCAAGGAGGTCGCCGAGTGCCTCAGCAGTAGCCACCGGTTCCTCTGTGGCTGAGTGTGGCCACCCAACGCTCTGTGCTGCCACACTCCAAGTAGTGAATGGCTGCTTGGTTCAGCAGGCAGAACGCTGTAGGTGTGCATGTGTGCCAAGCATTGTAGGTGCGCATGCACACCGAGCGCTGTAGGCGTACATGCATGCCAAGCACTGTAGGCAGGCATGAGCAGCATAAATGTAAGGCCCCCGAGGTGGTTCTCCCCAAAAGTTGCTAGCGGTTCTCCAGGACGCTGGGAAATGCTACTACCGGTTCTGGCCAACTGGTGCCAACTGGCTGCTGCCCATCACTGTTCTTTGGTGTAGGTACACACAGGATTGCTCATCTAAAACTCCATGTAGTTTAGCTGAATATGCTAAAGTTGATATTATTATTCTGGCCAATGTGATTTTTCCTTTCTTCAGCTTCTCCTTTGGTTTAATTATTGAAAGATATTCATTTAATTGGGATTGCAGTGATTTAGTGGTTAGGACACTGAACTTGAAAACTGGAAGATTGGCAGTTCGAGACATGAGTGCTGCATGATGGAGTGAGCTTCCGCTTCTGTCCCAGCTCCTGCTAACCTAGTATTTTAAAATCAAGAAATTGCAAGTAAATAAATAGGTACCACTTCAGTGGGAAGATAAACAGCATTCTGTGCACTCTGGTGTCTAGGCATGCCTGCCACCTGTCCATGGAAACATCTGCAGACACAGACAGTGCTGGCTCTTTGGCTATAAAATGAGATAAGCACTGGAGCCTCGATTTGGATACTACTGGCTTTTGAGCAAGGACGACCTTTATGTATTCATCTAATTAGGTACTTCCTGGTACTGAGAGTTCAGGTCTCATTTACCCATCAACAAAAAGGGTGCTAAATTAAATCTGTCTCTGTATTTAAATGACAATTACCTAGTTTCAGGATGAATTCTTCTAGGACCTCTCTTACCAGTAATAAATTAGTTCATTTTCTGTCTTTCTGCTCCTCCACTCAGAGGCAAGTATATATACAGGAGTGAAAAAATGACGCTTGTCTCAATAACAGGCATGTCTGGATTATGTGTCACCAATTCTATCCCAGCAGATCATGAGAATACTAGCAATGACTTTCTTTCTTTTTTAATGGCACATATCCAAATCTCAGCTTGCCCTGATTGATGCTAATCAGCATAAACCCTGCAACAGCCTGAAGCAATCTATTAACATACTTTATTAACCTTCTTAGAAAGCAATGCCCTCCCTTCTCTAGGGATATAACATTTAAAGCAAAGAGGGTTTTTTCCATGTCAGAGCCAGGTAATGCTACAAGACTTGCAGTTGATTTCTATTTTGAGAAATCTGATAAATAGCCTACATTAGCAACCTGGTATGCAATGTTTGCTATGCCAGAAAGGTTTGCTAACCTAATATGAATAGCTACGCTTTCCACAGTAGGATTTCTATGCCTTTCAGAGTGACAAGAATGAGCTTCTCTGACTCTTGAGCCTACCTTATTATTCTAACTTGACAAATATTATACAATACAAATTATACTGACAGAAACATTATAGCTGAATGGATTTTATGAACATTATTATTACTATATTATTGTTATTTTAAAAGTTTCCACTAGATTTTTTTCCACTGATTTTTTTGGAAAATTCCTTCCTGCAGATGTCTCTGGGGCTAAACTGTCCTCCTGTCCCTTAGGACAAGGGTGCACAAACTTTTTGGGCTGTGGGCCGGTCATGTGGTTCAGTGGGCCGGTCATGTGGTTTTTCCCACCAGAAGTGGAAGTAAAACGTGCCTTGCAATATGTTTTGCAACAGGATGAGATAGATGTTAGGCTGCCTTTTTCTCTGCTTACACCAAGGGTGCTCAAACTATGGTCTGTGGCCCTGATCCTACACCCAACACCAATTCATCCGGCCCATGCTGCCCTCATTGCTTCTGGAACCATATAGGCGTGTTTTACTTCAGCTTCCGGGAAGGACGAGGGCAGTGTGGGACAGATGAATGGGTGTCAGGGGCAGGATCTGGCCCACAGGCTGTAGTTTGGGCACCACTGCATTAGAAGGAGAGCTGACTCTATTGTTAAACAGACTGTCCGAGAAAACAGATATTGAGGCTTCAAGGAAGGATAGCAAATGGTTAGTTTTTAAATTTATGCTCATTTTATTGTCAGGGAAAGACAGCATTCATTTCTTCATAAACCAGAATAACTCCATGGGTTTTAGGCACTATATTTCTGGGTTTGGGGGTGGGGGTAACATTTGTTGCTCCACCTCAGGCAGAAAAATATCTTGGACTGGCCTTATTTGAAAGCAGCAATATATCATAGGGTGCATTACTTATTATGGTAGTGCAAATAACATAGCTGCTAGCCCCTTTGCCACTGCCAGAAGGATGCCTGAAGGCAGAGGTGATTTCCTCCTGTGTATTTCAGATATTCCATCTCCTTGAAATGGATAGCGCTGTGTAGCTCAACCTGAGACATAGCCATGTGGATTTTCCTATTTGGGGAAAAGGGTTTTTTTTTTTTGGCATAGATCTGGAAAGGCAAAGATTCTGTCACAGACTCATACAAATATCATGCTGGGGTGTCACAAAAAGGGTACAGGACAGATGGGGCACCTATCTATGCATGCTTCTTTCAGTATGGACCGGGTAAGGAGAAGCAAATAGGACACAACACACCTACGCCTCAAATGGGTGTTGAAATCCATGAATAGAGAAAAGAGGGACAGAGAGAAATGGGGAAGGAGCAAAAGGAGAAAATAGTGTGATCGTTTCTGTTACATCTACTGAGATACACAGAAAGAGCCTCCCCAAAGATTATGGTATTTTTTTGAACCACAATCAGGTGTACGTTGGGTAATGTCAACATTGTGCCAGCTGATCTTTCTCACATTAGGTTGGGCAAAAGGAACTGTGGAACGAATTCACCAAATGCTGCGTTCATTTCTCAGTTTCACATCTAACATGGAAGAGGAAGTTATATCTGTTAGATATTTGAATGTCCAGGCGGCGGGAAAATCGCCGCCTCCTATTGGTCAGTGGGCTGGCTCAAGCAGGGTATTTAAACCCCTGCTGGCCAGCCGTTGTTTGTGTTGCTGTGACTTGAAATAAACAGGCGTGTTGTTTGGGTTCAACTACCGGTGTCCGTGTCCTCACTCCGCCCACGGATCCCCGGATCCAACACTGGCGACGAGGATGGGATACTGAGGAACGGCACAGAACCAACACGCGCCAGAGCCAACATCCGCAAGGCACATCGCTATGGCTACCTACGTCCCACCGACACCCTTCCAGCCCAAAGATGAGAGGTGGAAGAGTTACATGGACCGGTTCGAGTTCTCCCTCGTGGCGGCAGAACTGGCGGACATCGCACCCGAGCGGAAGAAGGCGTTCTTCCTGACGCACTGCGGTCCCAAGGTCTACGAGGTCGCCCAGTCCTTGGTGGATCCGATGCCCATCACGGAGGTCCCCTGGGAGGCCCTGCAGCGGGCTCTCAAAGACCATTATGCGCCGGAGCCATCCAAATTCGTTTTCCGGGTCCAATTTCGGGACCGGTACCAGATGCCCGGGGAGCCCATAGGCGAGTACCTGGCCGCCCTGAGAGCCGCAGCCATCCCGGCCGTTTTCGGAGCTTTCCTTGAGGATTCCCTAACCGAGCAACTCATCAGGGGGGTCCGGGATAATAAGCTCCGGAAGAGACTGCTCGCCCGGAGAGACCTGACCCTGGCCGGGGCCATCGAAGAGGCTAGAGCCTTCGAGCTCTCCACGTCGGCCGCGGCCGCATTCCACAGGTCCCCGTCGGCACCCCACCAAGCCACCGCTCACCACCAGGACGTCGCCCCAGACGAGGACGAGGACGGGGACGAAGAGGCAGAGGTGTGCGCGACGGACGGGGGAAGCTCGGGAAGAGGAAATCAGCGCTGTGCCAGCTGTGGGGGGCCACACCAGAGGGCACACTGCCGTTTCCGGGAAGCCATCTGCCGCTACTGCGAGAAGCGGGGCCACATCGTGAAGGTCTGCCGGGCAAGGCAAGCAGAGGGCCAAGTCGACCGGCAGATTCAAAAGTCCCCGCCGGGCAAGATGGCCGCCAGCCACAGGTCCAATCAGAGGCGCCAAGGACGGAACGGCGGCAAGTTTGAAGATGCCGGCACACACACGCTGACCATTGGGCACACCGCAACGGAGAAGGGAGAGAAATTCTATACAACCGTCACGATCGACGGGGCCGAGTGCTCCATGGAAGTCGACTCCGGGGCCGCCATCACCATCATACCCTGGAGGTGGATGAAAAAGGCATTTCCGGCCCTAAAAGAATCGGATCTCCAGACCCAGAGGGTCCGGGTAAAGGACTGCCAGGGCAAGTACCTCCCCGTCGCCGGGCAGAAGTGGGTCCAAGTCAAATACGGACAGAGGGAGGAGAGCCTACCTCTGACCGTAGTCCATGGCAATATTCCCACGCTGCTGGGCACCAACTGGTTCCCCGCCCTGGGGCTGTCCATCGCGGGCATCCACAGCGCCGCCACCGACCAGCCCGGAGACGCCTCACTGAGGGACGACCTGATGGCCGAGTTCCAGGACGTTTTCGGGGAAGGCTTGGGCAGGTATGTGGGGTCGCCCATTTCCTTTGCGCTCAACCCGAGCATTGCCCCGATTCGGCTTAAAGCCAGGCGGGTCCCACTGGCCCTCAAACCCAGGGTCGAGAGGGAGCTCGACAAGTTAGTTGCCCAGGGGATCCTCGTTCCCGTAGACCATGCCCGGTGGGAAACCCCCATAGTGACCCCCATTAAACCGGACGGGTCCGTGCGCATTTGTGCCGACTACAAGTGCACAATAAATAAAGCCTTGGAACCAAGCGCCTACCCGGTCCCTGTCATAGACCACCTGCTACACTCACTGGGCCCCGGCAAAATCTTTGCCAAGCTGGACCTGGCCCAAGCGTATCAACAGCTACCGGTGGACGACGCCACGGCCGAAGCCCAAACCATTGTAACGCACCGGGGGGCATTCAAGTGCACGAGGCTGCAGTTCGGAGTCAGCATAGCCCCGGGGCTTTTCCAAAGCACGATGGAAAGGCTTCTCCAGGGACTCCCGGGGGTAGTGCCCTATTTCGATGATGTTTTGATCATCGCGGGGGACCCGGGGCAACTCAAGGATAGGGTCTCCGCTGTCCTGGCGAAATTTAGGGCCGCCGGGCTGAGAGTAAAGCGGAACAAATGCTTACTGGGGGTCCCCTCTGTGGAATTCCTCGGGTTCCGCATCGATGCCAAGGGCATCCACCCAACAAAAGGGAAAGTGGAAGCCATCCAGAACGCCCCGGCCCCCAGGAACAAGCAGGAGCTGCAGGCATTCCTAGGGCTCCTAAATTTCTATGCAGCCTTCCTGAGGGGAAAGGCCACCGCGGCTGAGCCCCTACATAGACTGTTAGCGGCCAGGGAAGAATGGGTGTGGGGACCGGAGCAAAAGGCGGCCTTCCAGGCAGTAAAAAATCTACTCTCACAGGACAGTTTTCTGATCCAATATAATGCGACCCTGCCACTGGTCCTCGCCTGCGACGCGTCTCCCTACGGCGTCGGCGCAGTCCTGGCCCACCGACTGCCTAACGGCCTCGAGGCGCCCATCGCCTATTACTCCAGGACGATGTCACCGACGGAGAGGAACTACGGCCAGATCGACAAGGAGGCACTGGCGGCGGTGGCAGGGGTAAGGAAGTTCCATGACTACCTGTATGGCCGGGACTTTGAACTTATAACGGACCATAAGCCCCTGTTGGGACTATTGGCCGGCAACCGCCCCACACCCTCAGCCTTATCCCCCCGGATGCAACGGTGGGCCATTTTCCTCTCGGGGTACTCCTACACCTTGGTCTACCGGCCCGGGAAACACATGGGCAACGCAGACGCCTTGAGCAGGTGCCCCCTCCCGACCCAGGATGGCGCGGACAGGGGGGAGGCATCGGTGCTCGTCCTGGACGTCCTGGACTCTGCCCCCACCACCTCGGCCGAGGTTGCCAGGGTTTCGGCGAGGGACGCCGAACTCCGCACCGTCTCCAGCTGGGTCCAGCGGGGTTGGCCGGACAAGGGGGAAGGGGAATTCAAGGTATTTCACGATAAACGGGACGAACTGTGTTGTGTAGGGGGTTGTTTGTTGTGGGGGGACCGGGTAGTAGTCCCCAAGAAACTCCGCCCCAAGGTCCTGGAAACGTTACACACTAGCCACCCGGGGATAGTGAAAATGAAGGGGTTGGCCCGAAGCTACGTCTGGTGGCCAGGCATTGACAAGGACATTGAGTCGTGGGTGGCCAAATGCACACCTTGCCAGTCATCACGGCCCAATCCACCATCCGCCCCAGTCAGGGAATGGGAACAGCCCACGGGCCCCTGGCAGAGGATCCACATCGACCTTGCCGGCCCCTTCCACGGACACACATTCCTCATAGCAGTGGATGCGTACTCGAAATGGTTGGAGGTCCGACTCCTGAGTAGCACCACGGCCCGAGCCATAATTAAGGAGCTCCGGCAACTATGGGCCACGCACGGCATTCCGGACACCCTGGTCTCCGATAACGGCCCCCAGTTCACGGCCACGGAGTTTGAGCAGTACCTGGCATCCCTTGGAACCAGGCACGCGCTCACCTCCCCCTTCAGAGCACAAGGAAATGGGCAAGCCGAGAGGTTCGTCCGCAGCGCAAAAGAGGCCCTAGAAAGGCTGGGGCCCGGGGACTGGCAGGAGCGCATAGACACCTTCTTACTCGCCCAGCACAATCTTCCCTGCGCTGCCACTGGAAGGGCACCCGCAGAATTGCTCATGGGTCGGAGACTCCGCTGTCAGCTTGACAGGCTACACCCTAGGTACTCCCCAGATAAGTTCCAAGGAGACCCGCCACACAGCCGGACACTGGCCGTCAACACACCGGTTTTTGCCAGGAACTACGCGTCTGGCCCACCATGGGAAGAGGGTACCATCAGCGACACGCTGGGCCCCTACACCTACAGGGTTCACCTCACTGATGGTCGGACATGGAAACGCCATGTCGACCAACTCAGGAGGCGAACGAGCCCCGACACGGAAGGCAACCACCCCCTGGGAGCGCAGACCGGCCCGGAGCCAGACATGCACCCGATGGACGAACCGGTCACCGACCCGGTTCGACCAAGAGACATCCCCATGCAGCCCGCTCCATCACCAGCCAACTTACCGTGCGGAGCAGGCTCACCCCCGGTCACCGTGGAACCTGACGCTCCTATTCCGGGTCCGCCGCAGGCCCAGCCGGGGCGGAGCGAGAGCGACAGGTCCGCTCTGCCCGACACCCCAGCGCCGACTGAATTGCGCAGGTCTGACAGGGTCAGGACACGCCCCCGTCATCTGGACGATTTTGTATGCAAATAACAGGTTAAGTGCATGCTGGGGGAAAGGGGTGTTAGATATTTGAATGTCCAGGCGGCGGGAAAATCGCCGCCTCCTATTGGTCAGTGGGCTGGCTCAAGCAGGGTATTTAAACCCCTGCTGGCCAGCCGTTGTTTGTGTTGCTGTGACTTGAAATAAACAGGCGTGTTGTTTGGGTTCAACTACCGGTGTCCGTGTCCTCACTCCGCCCACGGATCCCCGGATCCAACAATATCTACTTATGGCTTCCAACAGTCATTATTGGAGCAAAGGGGTTGTATTAAATGCTTGGGTTTTGAGGAAGGATGATTAAGAAAGCTAAGAGAAGTAGGATGGAATTTAGATTGCCTGCCTTGCAGGCAGGTAAGAGTTTGGCTGGACTCTGTTATGTGTCAGAATCAGAGCTCAGACATGCTGCATAAGAGTACTAACAGAAAAATGAACAAGTCTGTTTATGATTCAAAAACTTGAGAAGATACATATAGCACAGAAAAGGAAGTAGTGGGCGGGGGAAGCATCTTGGAACTGAGACTATGGCTTCTTGGTTTATTGTCGTCCACTGAAAGACAAAAGAGGGGCAAGGAATCCACTCCTGTTATTCATTCTCTGGACTGGACATGTGCAGGATGCAATTTCAGCTCCAAAAACCAGCCCCTTGGCATCTCAAAGGCATTTCCACCAAGACAAACATATTTTTGAAAGTACACTCATAAGAAAACACACATATAAAAGACGCACACATCACAGCATGTACACACTTCTGGGGTTGTGTCCAGCTGCTTATCACTTTCTAATGGACAAATCTCAGTATGTAGAAAACAGAACAAACTTATAGATGCAGACATGAGTTAGACAGAAAAGTGAGGAAAGGAAGAAATCTGCAGATTTGGACTAAGTGCACTTCTGTGAAATAGAACTGTGTGTGAGAGAGAGAACGGCACATACACATGGGTTTGTAGACAAAAAACAGGGAGAGAACTCCAGTGGCCTTCAGGTAGCTGCCTTTTCTGATTTCATTGTGTTCTTGACTCTAAAAGGACTGAACAGATTCAGTAATTGCTCAATTGAGACGTGGCTCAAGTGGCTAAGATGCAGAAGACTAGCGTGCCTTGGCGGGGCCCCGTATAAAAATTTGTTTGGGGGCCCTTAGGAAGGGTAAAGATTTGTTTTGCTTACGCACGTTGGGGGCCCCCGTGGCCCGTGGCCCCCGTATAATTGATACGGCTGATACAGCGGTAGCTACGCCTCTGTTAAGATGCTGACTGGAAGGCGGGAGGTCAGCAATTTGATTCCCAAGTACTGCAGGATGGAATGAGCTCCTATCTTTGTCCCAGCTCCTGCCAACCTAGCAGTTAGAAAGCAAGAAATTGCAAAAAGATAAATAGGGACTACTTTGGTGGGAAGGTAAACAGTGTTCCATGTGCCTGCCACATGACCACAGAAATGTCTCCAAAAGCAGACAGTGCTGGCTCTTCAGCTTTGAAACAGGGATGAGCACTGAACCCAACAGTTGGATTCGACTGGTTTTCGAGCAAGGGAAACCTTTACCTTTACCTTTCACTAACTAATTTGAGAGAGGCTGCTATTCATAACTCAGTTCTCTGGACTGTCATTCTCAGACAGATTGATGATTGATGCTCTGACATCTACTGATGACTAAAAGAATTCTCCCAATTATCTAAAACCTTGCTTACCTGCCCTGATAGCTAAATACGTTTAGAAAATAAAGGACAATACCATTAAACATTGCCTCTCAGAAATGAAAAACTAACACAGGCTGGATCTAGGATTCTTGTGGGTGGAGTTTCACCCTGTAATAACCATGCCAAGTTTCTATACCTCCTCATACAAGACAATCCTCAATGGGCCTTGTTCCTCTGTAAGCCTATATTTTTAGGGCCATTACAACAGTCAAACCTCACATAAAGAGCGCCTTGCTTAGAGAGTAATTCACTTAAAGAGCAGAATTTTCTCTGAATGCTCACTTCGCTTAACAAATAAAATCAACCAAAAACTCGCTTAACAAATAAATCGGGGTTCATAATCCCCTCCACCAGAAGTCACAATTGGTCACTTACAATGCTGTTTCGCTTAAAGAGCAAACTCACTTAAAGAGCAATCCTGTGGAACACATTATGCTCTTTAAGCGAGGTACAACTGTACTTCTCTTTGTTATCAAATCCGATCGCATGTTTAAAAGTCACAGAGCTAGTAATAACTCATGACAGGATAGGTGAGGATCCTCCTGTCATTTTGGGCTGAGGTAACCATCCCCTCATCCAAGCCTATGAGCTTCTTGTTTCATGTCCTGATCAAGGCCTGGACTGCCAAAATGAAGCCATTTTCTTTGCTTTGTCATTGGCCAAACTTAAGTCCTCATCGGTGTATGTTTCTGCAAGTAATTGACAGACCAATAAATGAGCCATATTCTGTATTTCTCCACTTTCACACAGCATGTTGTTGTCTGCCAGTAGCCCTCACTTAAGCATACTGGTCTTGCATTTAGGGACTCCAACACTCAACTATTCAGGGTCCTCCAAGTGATATAGGGGAGGTTGAGTTCCTCCTGACTATATGCTCCTTTAATGTTGTTCCTTGTCCAGGGAGTACCTTCCTCCATCTTCTAATTTGGTTTTGCTCTTGTGTAACCTATGAGCTAGTCATGACTAATAAACAAGAAGATAGCGGTGCCTCTTGCTTCTTCTTCATACCACCTCATAGATGGGTGTACCAAAAGAAGAGTTAGGTGAAGAAGTATGTTGCCAAGGGAAGAAGAGTAACAAATCCAAGGTGGAGGTTTTCTTGGTAGAGCCATCTGCGGTGTGAGCTCTTGGCAGCTTCCCAAGAATATCTGCTTTTGAGCCACCCTGCTGCTCACAAGGTACTCTTATATATAGCATATAGTGGTGTGATGTGCATGCTGGTCCCTGGTTCAGTCTTGGCATCTCAATTTACAGGAACTCAGGTAACATATCTGGGGGGAAAGTCTCCTTCTGACACTCTGGAAAGGTGATGTTAGTCAGAGCCAGCAGTTCAGAACATGATGATCGTGTTTAATACAAATCAGCAACAGTGCCTGTGTATGTGAGTATGTTCTTCTGATTTTGGACAAAATATGTATTTGGTTTTAAAACCTCTTCTTCATTTTTGTCATTTTAACAAGCACACAGACTGCTTGAGAAATATTAAAAGATGACCTTTACACCATATGAAGAAACCACCTCATCGTCTAAGAGTTTAAATAGCTGGATCCCACAATTCACAGTATATGGACTCTGTCAGATTCTAGAAACACCCAACTATTTTAGCTAGATTCTCTGGAATAAGTAATTAGAGGGCTGTAAGTGTGGCATATGTCATGAAATGACATCTCTTTCCTCACGTTCCCAAAGTCTGGAGGGGACCTAGTTTCACTAGGCCTCAAAAATCATTTCCCTTCTTTGTCTCACAAGACTGCGTGTCACGAGACAGCTTGTTTTCAGTTCAGTGTTCCTATTTCTTATCTGTAGTTAGCCTTATTGTGGCTACCACAGAGACACTGTCTCCACATGTTCCCATGTTTTGAGAAACTTTCTGTTTCAATAAGTTAGAAGGTACCCCACCTGACTGCAGAATCTCCATCTTGGGGAGAACAGAGTTAGTTCGCTTTTGGATGTCTATGGGTTAACATCTTTGCCTGGGAGACTATTCCTTTTTGGTTCTTCAGAATGATTACCTGACTATTGTTACTGAATTTATTTACACTTTTCTGGATTATCCTTTAAGAAACCTGATCAATAAACCTACTGTTTTTGCTTGAAGATTCACGTCTCTTTCATCAACAGAAGCAGACACCACACACACATACAAGGCCTAGCTACCAAACCTCCCCAATTTGTTTCGTTGCCTGAGCATAGTAAGAGTTCTGTTAATGCAGACCGGTTCTCCCATAGAGCTAACAAGGGCTACAGTTCCCGTAAAGAGACTGGGTCTCTGGAACTGGAAGGGAGGGGCCCTTGAGTGGGACGGCTGGATTCTGACATTTAGGGAGCTCCTTTTTTTAATGAATATAAAAGTTTCTCCCTTTATTTTTCAGACTCTAAGATGACAACATGCTGTATGGATACTAACCCTGCTCAGACATGTGTCTGAATAAGTAGACTTTAACCCACAAATGCTCACACCAAAATTAATTTGTTTAATCTGAAAGGTGCTACAATACTTTTGTTTTTGTTTAAACCTTATTAGATTATATCCAGAGTTAGTTCTTCTATAGCCAGCATGCAGTTTAGAGTCAACCTATAAAGCATTTCTGAACGCCCACTCAACTGACTGCACTAAAATTTGATTTGCAGCCTGTATTATATTAGAAACCAGTCAGTGCTCAAACAGGGGCTTTATGCTTGATTTGAGAGTTCGCCATTCATGCTGAATGCAATGCAAATCACATTCCAGATCAGAACCTCTCTTCTTTCCTTCCTTTCTCTCATCCCTGCTGCTGATGTTTTTATGGTATGCTCTGAAGCTACTTTGTCATTTAAAGTTTCAGACTACTACATTTCTCAAAACCTTTTCTATAAAAAAATAAAATGGAAAGGTTCTTCACAGTCTAAGAATATGGAACATCACATGTTTGAACAGTACATTTACATCTGAATGATACAATAACAGAGGTCCCCTTCGCCTTTCCATCCATTACTTTTTTCCTTTCTTTTGAAGTAACTCATGCAGGAATTACCTCATCTTTGGTCACTTATGGTTTTAAGCTAGTTTACAACTAACCTTGATTCCTTGATTGACCAGAGTATCAGGAGGTGAGTTTCTGCTCATCTCAACTTGCTTTCCATTCATTTCACTGCTGCGCTCTTCTTCTCTAGGTTCAACCAAAACTTTTTTCACATTTGGGTCTTCTCATCTTTTGGGGGGCCTGCCAAGGGGTTTTTCACTCCTCTGGTATACTACTCGGTGACTGTTGCCATCCAACGCCCATCTGTTATTCAAGAGAAGTGTCTACCCCAGTGCAATTTCCATTTATGATATTCAGCAACAACTTCATTGATTCTGTTTTGTTTTCTTATCTGGGCATTGGGGATGTGGTTCTGAAGGGATATCTTTGGTATTGATCTTTCCATGGCTCTTACAACTCTTGATAGTTCTTCTTCCTTGGCCTTTATAGTGACCATGTTTCACTTCCATAGAGGACAGCAGGTAGTACTGTCCAATTAAAAAGGTTGACATGTTGTTTCTTGTTGAGTTTCTCATTTAGCAGGGCTTCTTTGATGTAGTTGAATGCCACCTATCCTACTTTCTTTCTTCTAGCTAGTTCTGCTCTCTGATCGTTTTTCATCCCAAACAGATGGCTGAGATAGATGCAGTGGTTGAGCTCACACAACAGTTATTTTTACAGCTAACCACCTATGAAAAAGTCTGTTCAAATCTTTCCAGCTTGAAAAACAAGAAGCCCATGAAGAAGGGGCTAAAGGGGGCTAAGCTTATCCATAAAAATACTTCAAAATGTTCACGCAGAGCAAATCCCATAATATTTTACCATAGAGTTGCACTCTAAGGTAATGATGAATAAAACTCAATCCCTACAATCTTAACAACATTCCCTCACTTATATTTCACAAACCCTTGAAAAACTTTAGTTCAGAAATATGGAAATGCAGATCATTTATTACAGAAGTGGGCCCATGGAATGGTGAAGTGACAGTTTATTGCACTTCCTAGGTGCATACATTGTATGAAAACTCTGACTGTTTTACATCCTTGGCAAGAAACATCGATAATATAATGAAATCTATCAAAAAAGTCAAATTAAGATTTTAGAGGGAAAACAGGAACAACAGTGTAGATAAATCAGCTCTCTGGAAATCTATGATCACCCACTACCATCCAGGATATCATCTTGTTGTGAAGTTTCTTTGCTTATTATTATTTCTCTAACTTACAATTTTAAAAAAAATATGTGGAACTTCAAACACTAGAAAATTAGTGGTCCAATAAGAGCAATGATTATGACATTTCAAAAGTTACAGTTAGGACCCTCCTGGCATGGAGAATAAATTGCATGGTGAACAATAGCAGTTTTCATCTGGATAGATATACAGCCAAATGCAGCTGTCAGGACAAATCCAGGTCCATGAGTGTTGTAGACATTTAACATTATTCAAATAAAGCAGCACTTATTTTAAATATTATATCTTGGGAAAGGAATACTCAGTGAAAGCACTGTAGTCCTGGAGAGAGAGAGTTTCCCCCACCCCCTGCCCAGCTGCATATCTGAAGACTCTTAAGCTAGAGTGCAAGCAGTAGAAAGAAATTCAAGTAAGGCATAGATCACTAGAAGCAGAGTAGAAGAGTCCAGAAAAGGAAGATGGCGGCATGCTAGTCTTAAGCATGCATAGCTGTACCTCAACTATATGAGACTAGAGTATCCCGGTCAATGTCTTGGAACAAAAAAATACGTAAACCACAAATCTGAATTTTCAAAAGTGAAACCAATGCTACACCAGTTGAAAAAAAGAAAAGAAATACTTCCTATTGATTGCAGCAGCCTCTGCTTTCCTCAGATTTTGCTCCTTACCCTTAGCTAATCCACTATAGCATCTACATCTCCTTTTCTATTAGAAATTCTGACATATTGGTGAACATCATTAGTTATACAGTACTGATACACTGGTTCTCATTTCTCACAGGTTTCACATATATTTGAAAAAGCAATGTTAGGGATATTGTACAATATGATACCCTGGTTATCATCTCCCACTGGTTTCACACAGATTTGAAAAAGTACAAATGACAGAGTAGGACCATTAAGAGTCCCAGAAGCCAATGTCTACGAAGCTAAATAAAAGTCCCCAACTTTTAATTCCTATAGAGCAGGGGTGCCCAAACGACAGCCTGTGAAGCCCTCATTGCTCCCAGAAGCACCCATATGGGTGCATTTTACTTCCTCTTCTGTGAGCGATGAGGGCTTTATGGGCTGGATGAATTGGCTTTGTGGGCCAGCCCTGGCCCACAGGCCATAGTGACCAGCCCCATGAACCTTGTGACAAGCCCACAGCCTGAAAAGTTTGGGGGCCCTATTATAGAGGAATTAAAGCATTGCAGCATGGATCTATTGGTGCTCAATACAGCAAGATACGGTCAATGGCATAACATTACCCAGCAGAATAAACAGAAATGGTACCCAATTCTCTGTAAAAGCCATCTAGTAAGCTGCCAAAACCCTTTCAGTCCTATGACCAAGTTAGAGGTTAGACTGAAAGATGTTGGGGGCGTGGCTTGGATGGCGTAGGAAGAGCAGCAGCTTCTCCTTGCTCCGCCGATACAATGGGGAATTAATGGGTTTTCTAACATTTTTGTCACTAAAATTCGGACTGGAAGCAGTGTGGTAATGTTCGAGTGTTGGGGGCTGCTGTCTGGAAGTTAAACGAGTGGTAATCACGGAGGAAAACCAAATAAAAGCGGACAAGATTGGGAGGATCGAGTTCGAGCTCCGGGTGGAGGGGTAAGCCGGCGGCTCGGAAGGGTCGCTGGATCTAGGCCAGCCGCCCGTGGAGTGGAACTGATCCTTCCTAAAGTAGATCGGGCAGCGGGGAAGCGGCGAGGATCTTACCTCAAGAGGTTTTGCCGGTGGCGCTGCCCGAAGAAAGCGACCTGGGAACTGGTGTGGTGCCGGAGTCTGCCCAAGGACTAATAAACTGTGGACGTGGTGAGTTTGAATTCGAAGCTTGGGGGGCAGACGGGGCGCCACGAAGAGGAGGCTGACAGCAGCTATAATCCCGAGGACTGCGGGGAAGGAGAGGGGGTTGAGAGGAGAAAGAGGAAAAACGAGAAGTCCGGCTTGTTGGCGCTAGCAGCGGAACGGGAAGATCGGAGAAGAACCGCTGGCTTTAAAGCGCCATCGGAGCTAAATATTACATTTTTTGAGGACTGTGGTTTTAGTACTGAGGAACGAAGAATAATTATTTGACCCTTGTTAGTCTACTTTCGAAGAGTGAGTTGTTCAGAAGAATTAAAGACATTTAAGGGTCCGTTGAAATTGGTTAAAAGATGGCGGAGTGAAACGAAACTTATACAGACACAAAACGAAACCCAGTAAGCCAGAAGGAAGAAGCGGAGGCTCGGCGCCATTTTATTCTTTACTCTTCTATGTGTCTTTAAAGTTTGTCGGTCTGTATTGGTGTTTTGTCTGTGAAGTTTTGTTTGTTTCCCTCTCTCTCCCCCCCTCCCCTCTCATTGAGTCGATTACTGGAAGCGGGCTATTTTTAGATATACAATTTCTTCACTATTACCATCGTTTTCACAACTTTGAAGATCCGTGATCCTCCCCTTTCCCCCGCCCCCTCCCCCTTTCTTCTCATTGTTGTTGTATTCTGGTTCTCTCTTCCTGTTTCTTCCTGTTTTTTCCTTTCCCTTTCTCTCTTTGGCTGTGTAGTATAGATTTTTTAGTTTAGTGCTCAATTTGGGCTTGTGGATTTCTCCTACTTTTTTAGTTTTCTAGCATTTATTTAAAAAAAAAAAGAAAAAGAAAAAAAAATTCTATTTTTTCCCTGTTGTCTAACTCTTCTCTTCTATATTTTCACTAAATTTATTGAAACATACATATATAAAGGAGGAAACAGGGATTGAATTTGACACTGGGGAAATCACTACAAGACCTTTCTTGGAGAACTAATTGGAAAGACAACAATATATATAGGTCATTTTGATACCTTTGTAATATAGTAAATCACTTCAAGGGAAATACATAACAACGTTAAAGTACACAATTAACAAATAAAGTGGATATATTAAGTAATCAATCAATACAATAAATTTTTTAATTGGAATAACAGATTTATAATTTATTGGAAATTGACCAAGGGAAAAAAGGGAAAAAAGGAAAAAAAAAACGAAAGAAAAAAAAACTTTTTTTTTTGACTTTAGAATTTGTTTATTGGTTCAAGATTAGATTGATTGCTTAATTAACTGACTTTATTGAAACTGATTCAGTTGGAGATTAAGGAATAACTGATTGTTTGTTTGATTGTTGAACTTCATAGAAATTGCAATGGAGGGAGGAAGGGGGAGAGAAGAGCAGGAAGTGGTTAAGCCTAAAACTAGGAAAGATAAAAAAGAACAGCAGAAAGACCAGAAAGAGAAAGAAAGACATACCCCATCGCCGACATTGGAGACCACAGGGGCTGCAGAAGCGTTTAATGCTGAATCATTTGATATGGAGAGAATGTTTAAAATGTTACAACAGGTGTCATCACAGATAAACCACAATAATGAGGAAATGAAGAAGGATAGAGAGATCGCCAGACTCCAATATGAGAGTCTGGCGAGATCTCTTACCGATGTGCAGCGGGAAGTCACGGAGAATACAAAAAAGATTAAGATGATTACAGATACAATTCAAGAGGATGTTAAAAAAGTGACAATAACAGTGAATGAACTTTACCTCCACGAACATCACACTTCACAAAGGGTGACTGCACAAGAGCGAAGAATACAGCTGGTGGAAGAGGGGCAAAGGAAACAGAATATTGTGATAAGAAAATTGGCTGAACGAACGCCAGACAGGCTTAAAGAAAGGATAGTGGATTGGCTTAATTCGTTACAAATGGGGAAAAATTTTGTTTCGGAGGATCTGGGTGGAGTTTTCAGGATTGGGGGGAGAAAGGGGTAAGAACACACCTGGAAATGTTTTGGTCAAATTCGCAAATTGGGCGGATAAGCTTAAAGTAATGGCTCATATTAAACAAGCGGGGTCTGGCGTTCTAAAAATAGAAAACGACGATGTGGAAATTTACAATGACATTGCCCCAGAAGAAAGAAAATGGAAGTACAGGATGAAACCTGTTACAAGGCTATTGACAACCAAGGGTGTTAAATATAACTGGAGGTTCCCGCAACAATTAAGTTTCTTTTATGATAAAAAAATGCATATCATTGATTCTAAAATGGATATCTTGGGTTATTTAACACATATTGGATTGATCAAGGTGGCATCAAGTGAATGGATTGAGTTAAGAACAGATTTACACATGTCTGGGGAAAGGGTATCAGTTTTGAGAATGGAGGGGGAGGGGGGGAGCAGTGGGAGGGCTGGATACATCAGATCCGAGTATCGAAATTGTAGAGTGAAAATGTTAACAATTAAAGAAAAATCGGCGGAGGGAAAAGGGGGGTTTTAGAGAAACAATGGCATCCTGCACTGATCCCCCCCTCCCTTCTTTGGTATACGGAGGCGACTTTCTTGGGAAAGAAGTGGGGAGGGTAAAAGACTGTAGAAGATTCGGTAAGTTTTTCCTCTTTTTGTATTACTATTATGTTCTACACCTTAGTTATTATATGTTGTTAGGTTTTTTTCATTTAATACTTAGATTTTATGGTTTTTGTAACATAGGGGATAGATGGCACACGTCCAGGGAGCGATGTAAAAAATTAAGGAGAGTAATAAAATCTGATGGTTAAGAATTTAAAAGTACTAACTTGGAATGTGAAGGGTACAGGTACAGTGTTAAAGAGGAAAAGACTACAAATAGCTATCAATAAAGAAAAAGCAGATGTTGTCTTCCTGCAAGAGACCCACCAAAAGTCTGCAGAAACAAACAAAATGGTCCTGAGAGGCATGCAAATATATGAGAAAGCCTATGGCTCATCAAAAGCAAGAGGAGTTGCAACACTAATATCAGAAAAGGCAGGGTTTAATATGACACAAAGCATGGCTGACCCAGAAGGTAGATATCTCATAGTCAAAGGGAATATAGATGAGGAAGAAATAACATTGGTCAATATATACGCACCAAACGATAACCAGGAAGAATTTCTGAATAAGATGGGGAAAATTTTAGAGAGAGAAGGGACAAAGAATATGATAATTGCAGGAGACTTTAACTTAATAAGATCAGCAATAGACAGCACAGGTATTCAGAGAAAGTGTAAAAAATATATATTGGATGATTGGATTAAGAAACTGGGGGTACAAGACATATGGAGGGAGATTAAAGGGAATGAAAGGGAATACACTTTCTGTTCCCAAGTACATAATATGCAATCCAGAATAGACTATATATTTGTTACAAAATTACTAATTAGCAATATTGAAGATATAAAAATAGGAACATTCAAAGAGTCGGATCATGCAAAAATAGTGATGGAAATGAAATTACATAGTGAGAGGGGGAAGGTATATAATTGGAGATATGATACAAATCTGTTTAGGGAAGATGTCAATAAGAAAAAAATAATGGAGATATGGGAAGAATATTGGAATTGGAATGATAATGGGGAGGTCAGCTACAGCACAGTATGGGATACAATGAAAGCAATATTTAGAGGGGAATCCATAAAATTAAAGAGTGTTAAAAACAAGTTGTATAAAAGTAGACATCAGGAATTAGAAATAAAATTGAAACATCTTTACCTGGAACAAGCAAGAACCAAAAGTAGAAAGATTTATGAGGAGATACTAAAAATTAAGAAGGAATTGGAGGGGAAAGATATGGAAAGGGTTAAAAGGGATATGATATACTTAAAAAGAGAATATTTTGAGTATAGTAATAGGAATTCTAAATTGTTAGCAAAAGCAGCAAGAGAGAAGAAAATAAAAACTCAGATTGGGGTATTGATTGATAAAAGCGGAAGGAGATGTAATAAAAAAAGTGAAAAAATGAAGATAATAGAAACTTTTTATAATGAACTATACTCAAAAAAGGAAATTGACTTAGATAAACTTAGAAAGTGCTTTGAAAATCAAAAATTATTACCAATAACGGTAGAACATAGAAATATAATGGAGGAAAAGATTACAGAAAAAGAAATTGAGCAAACGATAAAAAAATTAAAAACAGAGAAAGCACCAGGAGAAGATGGATTATCAGCTGAGTTTTATAAAGATTTTAAAACTTGGATTGTTCCGAGGTTGAGTAAATTGTTCAATAAAATTTTAGAAGGTGAGACAACTCCGGGTTCATGGAATAGGTCAATAATTACGTTAATTCCGAAGCCAGGCAAAGATTTAGAAAAGGTGGAATCATATAGACCGATTTCACTAATTAATCAGGACGCAAAAATTTTTACATCAATTATGTCAAACAGATTAAATAGTTTTATATCCGATTATATAAAGGAAGATCAGGCAGGGTTTGTTAAGAACAGATATATGTCAGATTTAACGCGAAGAGTAATAGATTTGATGGACCTAGTGGAGCAAAAGAAAGAGAAAGTGGGATTCTTGTCTCTGGACATTTTTAAAGCTTTTGACTCTTTACAATGGTTAACAATACAAGAGATGACTAAGTTATATGGATTTGGGGTTAAATTTCAGGGAGTTATTAAAAACTTATATCAAGTGGGAATAGCTCGGGTTAGAGTCAATGGAGAATATTCAGGTAATATAAGACTGGAGGCAGGCACAAGGCAGGGTTGTCCACTCTCACCAACATTGTTTATTCTGGCTATGGAGTTCTTGGCAAACCTAATACGTTCAGGATGAAGATATAATAGGAATAAAAGGTAATAAGATAAATTTGTATGCAGACGACACGTTAATTATTGCAAAATGTTCAATGAAGGTTTTAGGAAAAATTCATAAACATTTAAGCAATTTTGAGGATTTAACAGGTTTGAGAGTTAACTGGGACAAGACCGAAATGATATTTTGTAACGCGACTAAGGAAGAAGAGAAAAAAATAAAAGAAAAGTATAAAATTCAGATTGGAAATAAAATCAAGTATTTGGGGATAATAATTTCGCAGAAGTATGGGGAACTTAAAGGGTTAAATTACGGCAAACAGAGGAAGGAAATTGAACAAAAAATAAATCAATATAATAAGCTAAATTTATCATGGTTTGGAAGGGTGGCACTAAGTAAGATGATGCTGCTACCCAAATTAAATTTTTTATTTGATGCATTACCGATTAAGTTTACTGATAAAGAATTAAAGGATTATCAAAACACAATAAACAAATTTTGTAATGGAAAACATGGGGCCAGAATAGTTAAAAAATTATGGTATGCACCTCAGAAAGAGGGGGGCTTAGGGATACCCAATATTCGTGACTACTATAGGGCCTTCCAAGCTAGAAATGTTATTAGAATATTGAATCGGGGAGAAATAATATGGGAAAAAATTGAGAGAGGGGAAGGTCAAAAATTTGATAAGTCTATTTTTTTAAGTGAAAGGAAAGAAAATCATAAACAAAACTATAGATGTAAATTGACAAAAGTAGCACTAGAAGAATGGAATAGAATAAAAAAGGAATTTGTCCCAGGTACTTCGCCTGTCTTAGAACTAGAAGATATGAGCACTTTTCCAATACAAATTGATAGCAGGATCAGAAATATATTGGTAGAAAAGAAGGCTCTCTTGCTGAAAGACTGGATCAGCATTTGTAAGGATAAAGAAAGAAGAAGAGAGTTATTTTCTTATATGCAGTTAGATTGGTTTAAGATTCTCCGAGTAAACAATTGGAATAAGAAATATATGTTAGACAATAGCTTAAAACGAGAACTAACCTCATTTGAAATATTGTTGACCAAATTAAGGGGAGGGGACATGGGCATCAAAGGGATAGTAAGCAAGATTTACAAAATTTTGAATAAAAGTGGTAATATACAGGACGTACTGAGAAGTAAATGGGAATATGAACTAAATGAGACGATCTCATCAGAGAATTGGAAGAGAAAATGGAAAAGAAGGGTTATGAGAACCATGTCCGTGAGAATGAAGGAACACAATTACAAGCTACTTTGGTGGTGGTATAGGACCCCAGTTGGGCTGCACCGTATGAATAGTAGGGTTAGTGATAAATGTTGGCGATGTAAACATGAGATGGGAACGTATGTACACATGTGGTGGAACTGTAAAAGTTTGGAAAATTTTTGGGGAAATGTGAAAAATGAAGTGAACAATATATTAGGTAAACAGCTCATATGGGGCCCAGATACAGGGTTGTTAACAGAGGTTGATAAGTTTAACATAAGTAATGATAATAAAGAATTGATGTCTGTGATGTTGTCAGCGACAAGAATTTGTATTGCGAAAAATTGGAAAAACGAGATTTCGATTAAGATCCATGATTGGTACAAAGAAATGTGGGAGCTGGCACTTAATGATAAACTTACCTGTGAATTAAAAGTAAAAAAAGGCAGAGCCAAAGTTAATAATTTTTGGAGAGTCTGGAAACCTTTTGTGGAATATGTGACGGTCAAGAAAAAAGGGGTTACTCCTGTACCGGAACAAAATGACTTTTGGAAATTATGAGTTTTTTTTTTTTTACAAGCCCTTGGACATTGTAAATATCACAGTGGTGTTATTAAAGAGTGATTGAAAATAGTGAAGGAAACTAAATGTATTAGAAAATGCTAAGACGAGTTATTAAGTTAGAATCGTGATACTTTATTAACGTTTATTAGAGATATTATATTTCTTTACTCCTTTTATGGAGGTTTATACTTGGTTTATGAGAAGCATATGCATAGATTTAAAGATGGAAGTTGTGTTTCTTTTTTTTCTTTTACGATTGCTTTTTGTATGTTTTTCATTTAAATACCTATATAAAAATAAAGTTAAAAAAAAAAAAGACTGAAAGATGTTTAGAAAATCACAGACCAAAATTTGGAATTGCGACACCACCACTATTTCTGTGGCATACAAAACCTTCGCTATCTATGAACAAAAAAATTCATTTAAAAATTATTATGCCTCAGCAACTTTTTTCACCAAAATCATTTTTCTTCCTGATAACCTCTTTGGAACTACAGACTTCATAGACTTCAGTCTTTCCAGGGAACTATAGCTCCCCATTCCTTAAATCAGTTAAATATTGAATGAAATTGTAATTGAACTTCACATTTACAAAGTAGGTCATGTTACACTGTCTTTTCTCCTCCATGGCCCCTTAATGGGAAAAAGCCCAGCTTAATATTCATTTGGAGGCATGGGTTGATATTCAGAGAGGACTCGCCTATAAGTGTTTGAATTACAATCCTTAATTCCATTTAGAGTACTGAAAATATAGATAAATGGGCAAAGATTCAGATGAGAGCCTGCAAGGATAATTCAAGGTCTGGGAAGTCTGTTTTAAATCTTTTGCTCCTAATACAGAAAATAATGATTCTACTTGTGTTATTTTGACATTATGAACTAATGGCTTGTAGGAGCAGAGGGGAAAAACAGAGACTAACAAGGCTGGTTTACTAGTACTTAGTAGGAAGAACTGAAGAATTTGATCTTTGGAAATTTTGATCTGATCCACAACATCCAGACTTAAGCGCTGACTGGATCAAGGCCCAAGGCTGTCTGGTGACTGAGGTTCTGGAGAAACAAAACTGTTCAGCAAGGCTGGGGGATTTCCCTATGAGAGCATTATGTCACCGAGAAAAGTGCCCCTAGAGGTTTCCTTAGTCATCAAGGTTTCCTTAGTATCATTGATTTGCTGTTTATATTGTATCCATTCAGTGATGGGATGTCAAATTTTTTACTACCCCACCATGATGTCATCAGTGTGGGCGGAGCCAACATCATGATCTCATGACATAGGCAGAGCCAAAGAAAAAATAATAATAATAATAAAATAAAAATAAGCACACACACACACACACACACCTCAACCCACCCACAACACAAGGACAGCAAGGAGGACAGCAAGGAGGCCGTGCATACGCGCCAAGCACTGTAGACATGCATGCACACCAAGTGCTTGGTGCACATGCGCAGTGGGTGAACCAGTGAAAAGGTAAGCCCCAAAGGTGGTTCCCCCAAAAAGCTGCTACCGGTTCTCTGAGACGCTGGGAAAAGTTACTACCGGTTCTGGGGGACTGGTCGGAACCTGTTACATCCCATCACTGATGCACACCAAGTGCTTGGTGCGCATGTGCAGTGGGGGAACCAGTAAAAAGGTAAGCCCCAAAGGTGGTTCCCCCCAAAAGCTGGTACCGGTTCTCCAGGACACTGGGAAAAGTTACTACCGGTTCTGGAGAACTGGTGAGAACCTGTTACATCCCATCACTGTATCCATTGTGTTTTATTTTTATGATTTGTAAGCCGCCTAGAGTCGTGTTTTCCTGAGTAGGGCGGGATATAAATTTGAAATAATAATAATAATAATAATAATAATAATAATAATAATAATAATAATAATAATAATAATAATAATAATAATAATAATAATAATAATAATAATAATAATAATAATAATAATAAGGCTTACCCATGCACCTCAGGCTAAGTTGGCAGCCTTTGAACTTCAGAGGTTAGTCACCCAGAGAGAACAGGGGCCAAAGCATTGGCACCTTGCCAGGATACAGGGTTGGATCCTGGTAATGCAACCTTGAAAAGATCTTAGAGATAACAATTATCTTATCTCTTGATCTACGTCAAGGACACTCCAACATTTGGAGTGAGCTAAATTTGTAAATAAAAGGAACAAATTTTGCCCAGTTAGAGAGCTCATCAAGGGATTCAGCGAGAGCCTTTGATATTCAAAGAGCCAAATGGACATCTAAGAAGAATGAAGCTGAGAATGTCCTGATACTTTGAAATTTTATCAAAAGGAAGGGAATCTACTGGACTTAGCCTGATACGGGAACAGAATACTATGACTATTATTCTGGCTTCCAGACCTAGATAAAATTTGAAACATATTTGGATGTTGAAGATTTTTTGGAGTTTGCTTAGCTTTACTTGGAAGACAACATGGTTTATTGTTTCATTAGACAAAGTGTGATAGGCTTTGTGAATAGGAGATTTCTGCTATTATGATGCTTTGCATGGAGAAACAACTGGCTTTATGGACTGTATTTTATTCTTTATTCCAATAAAATGGGAGAGTCTGCACAAGGTATCTTCTAATAAGGACAATTGGAAGCATTGAGTCTGAAGTGTGTGGGATTTAGCAACACCTTTCTGTGCTTGCACCTGTTTACATGAAAATATCCCATGCCTTGTCCTTGACAGAAGCGCCAGGAAGGAGGAGAGGCCAGGGAAATGATAAGGAGAACTGCTCAGGTGGAACATACAAGGTCCCAGGGCAGATTTCTAACGGGTCATGGGAGTCTACAAGCCCTGCAGCCTGAGGGGAAAAAATTGGGGCTAGAAGTTCAGATCCACTTTCTCAGCTCTCCCCCCTTGAGGTGAGGCTGGCTTAAGGTTGCTCCTAGAGTTTTGGATCTCTCCCCTGGGAGGTCAGTGGTGACACAAGCACAACACACCTTTCTGCTGAACAGTGACAAAGGAAGCCCAGGCTATAAAGGTTTTATTTTATTTTATGTTATTTTATTTATTTATTTATTTATTTGTCATATTTGTATGCTGCCCTATTCGCGAAGCGACTCAGGGCAGCTAACATAGTAATAAAAACACAAAAATCCAATAAAATTTGTTGATAAAACCCTGACCCATACATAAATTTTAAAAGATTAAAAATTTAAAAGCATTAAAAGGTTTTTAAAAAGTAATTAGATGAGCCAGCAGGTTGGGGTACCCATATGGCCAGGACCCCATACCTGTCCCACCAGCCATATCTTTACACCCTTCCTGAAGGGCAGCAACTCTGTCTGGAGGCACAGCTCAGTTGGCAGGAGGTTCCATAGGGCTGGGGCAGACACAGAGACAGCCCTCCTTCTGGCGCTAGAGAGATGCGCCTCTCTAGCTGATGGCTCAATCTTAAACCCCATATTTCTCTTTCAGTGCCACTCTCAGATTTGTCATCATGCCTGAAGATTTAGGGAAGCACAGCAGTCCTTTAAGACTACTGGTCTTGCAGCTGGTTGTTTGAGGTCTGCCAACCCTACCTGACAAATATTACCTGAAACTGAGTGCATGGAACACATCTTGTTAATCTTAGTGTAACTTCACTTGTTTGCAGCCTGTAACTAGGTCCTGTTTTTAATAAAGAGATGCACACAGAATGTTTTGTGTCCTTTTATGTTTGCTCTTTTGTTCCACATTTCTTTCATCCTTTGTATGTCAAATCACCTGATATATTTTCCATCTAAAAAGATTTGGGAGGGCTATTGCAAAGACATGGTGTTGTGACCTTTCTTTCACCCTTTGTATCTAATCTTTATTTTTTCATTTGCTTGTAAAGGGTGACCTTTACCTTTACCCACCTGCTAAATTTGTCATCCAATAGCACTGAAAGACTGTTAATTACCTTGTGAAGCACCCAGAGAGTGCACAAAGTACTATGGGGTGTTATATAAGTGTAATTGCTACTGTGAGGGCTATTGTGAAAATGTGGCACTATTTTGTCTAATAGCAGCATAGATCAGGGTTTCACAACGTTTTTGCGCCATGGGCTAGACATGCCCTCTTACACAGGTGGGGAGGTCAGAGGCATGGAGGCTCACTGCTGGATGTATGTTTTTGTCATTGGCGCATGGCGCCGGTGCCAATCATGCCATTTTTGCAGCTTTGTCCACAGCTTCTGCCACTTCCCAAGGTGGCAGAAGACTGCTTGGAACAATTTCGTTCCATCCAGATGATTTTCCAAAGTTTTCCCACTTCGCTACAGCCGCTTGAATGCACCACTGAGCAACTTTCTGGTTCCACACTAGGAATCAAGCCAATGATGCATATTCTGCCTGGCACCGGAAGTTGCCTGGCGGCACATTCAAGCAGCCATAGTGAAGCGAGAAAGCACTGGAAAATTCAAACCACCTTCCACCAACCTGGGAAGTGGTGGAGGTTGTGGACAAATCTGCAAAAATGGCACAATCGACACTGGGGGAGGGGGTGGTGTTGCGAACGACTGGCATAGATCAACAACTACTGCCAGCAGCCAATCAGAACATCAGATTATGTTAAATCTATAGAAAAGTTTGAAACCCAGTGAAGAATTTGTTTTCTTCATAGACTTCATAGACTTTTCTTTGCCTGTTTACCTCCTTGTTGCTTTTTTCTTCATTCAAGTTGATTCCACCTCATTTTCTTGGACTATTTTTGTCCTTTCCTTCTTGGATTTTTTCTTTTCATGCTGCCAGCTATACTTAAAGAAAACTAGAGAAGGGAGAGAGAAGTATCTCATATTGAAGTTTTGGTTTGTTGGGTGCTTTTTTGCCTTTATTTACATGTCTGCTTTTCTTGGAGTTTTTTTTTTAAAGAAGAGGCTCTCTGTGTGTTTTTGTGTCGCTCATTTCCCTTCTATGTGTGGATGTGTGGGTACTTTTGCTGTTTGACTGATTTTTAAAGAATTGTGTTTGGTTAATTTTTTTGTGCATTTATTCTCTTGCAAATGCCTATTTTGGTGGGCTTTAAATATTTTTGCTTTCTCATAAATTACTCTCTGCTTTAGAGTAGATTGAGTCCCTATTACATTGCCTCTGCTTTTTTTTTGAATAGTGCTTAAGGGTCTATGGCAGTGGTTCCCAACAAAGGGTACACAGCCCACAGGTGGACTTCAATTCCCAGAAGCCTAAATCAGTACATTGGCTGATCAGTGCTTTGGGGAAATGACTTACACTTCTGGGAATTGAAGTCCAAACACCAGCATTTGGGAAACACTGGTCTATGGAGTTACAAGAAACGCAAGGAACATCAAAACAAAAGAAATGAAAAGAGGTTTTCCTTTTCATTTAAAACAAAAGGATCAATGCACAAAAAATGAAACTGGCACACCCTGAAAGACCTGAAATGAAACAAATACAATCATTCTGCCCTGCACATCCCCAGTGATAAAATTCAAACTTAACCTATGCTTTGGTGCATAGCAGTTTTAGAAAAGGGAACCGAAGCTTTTATCTCAGTATGACAGCCACCAAAAATGACATCTTGGTTGGGCTTGTAGCAATGACTTGAGAAACTGGAACAAATCAAACATTTTGCCATGGATGGAATAAAGCAAGTACATTGACAGAGCTTGCCTTCTGCTGAAACATTAAGTACTGAAAAGGACCTGCCTGTCCCTTTTCAATTTCATTTCAGACACATTTTAAAAAATTAAAGGCACTGCAAGGTACATTTGCATGCAATTGTGTACAAAAACAGTCAAAGCTCATTTATGGTTTTCCCCCTGTGATAACAGCCAACTGGATTGTGATAAGCAATTCCTTGGCATTCCTTGCCTCCCATATTTCCTGCCAATAGAAGGATGATGCTCTTTGTAATGAGTTTTCCCCCTCCTACCAGCCCTCTGTGGTGTCCAGGGAAAGCAGTAAATTAAAGGTTGTTCCTCTGAATTACTGAGCATTTCCAAACTGGCTAAGGAAAAAAAAGATTTATGCTATTTAAACCCACTGCTCTCTGCTGCTGGTCTGCGCTGTGTATATTGTCAGTCACATGAGATACATCTCTCTCACTATCTCTCCCTGTTAGATAGCATATAAAGGTCACAAAAGCTAAATTCAAATATAATGGCATTGCAAAATGTTTCTGTTGCTGCATGGCTACTAGCTGGTTATAATAGCATCAATTTATTAATCCAAAATAACATTACTCAGAGCATAAAGCCAATCTTGTGTTTTCTAACAGGAGGCATATAAATAAAATCCAAAATTAGATTCTATTTGCTGTGTGAGATAAGTTGGCCTGATTTTAAAATGTGACAAAGAAGCCAGCTTAAGTTCTGAATTCTCTCTCTTGTTTTCATAAAGCTAAACAATAAAGTTCAAATCTTGGCTGCCCTAAGCCAAAATCTCTCTGTATAGATAGGAGTGTTTTCTACCCATATAGATTCAGTTACTATGCCACATCGTGATCTGAATGCACAACTTGAAATTGGAGATCAATTCTACTATCATCCCTTTCATCTATGTATACAAAGCTTGGTGTCCTGCCCTCTGTCTTGTTGTAAGGTATATGCAATTCTACCAAATCTGACCTTAAATAAAATTTAGGCAGCCAGAGATATAAGGAGCTCAAATGTTGGATCTAAGATGCTAAAAACATTAATTATTCCTTCAAAATAATTGTACCTTCTGTTGTCAAACATGATGACGAGTTGGGAAATATTGTACAAGAGGTAGAAGCAGTGACAGACTTTACATTCTTAGGATCCAAGATCACTGCAGATGGTGATTGCAGCCATGAAATGAAAAGGAGACTAATTCTTGGGAGGCAAGCTATGAGAAATTTGGGGAACATAGTTAAAAGCAGAGACATGGTGAAGACGTAATGCTTCCAGGATTCTCTTTGAATCCCTGCGCTTTTAAAGTTCCGTTTCTCAACCCTGAGACATGGTGACAAGTAACTTAAAACAAAATAACTTTTCCAAGTTCATGACAGTAGCCTCATACTTTAGTTTGTTTAAAAATTACTTACTTCTTCTCAAATTCTCAAACAAATCCTTCTCTCCTCCTCCTCTACCCCATCACATTTCTTTTGAAATTCCAGTTTAATTAATTTCAGTTTAATATTCCATTTTTGTGTGGTTGAACTGCCATCTTGTGTTTACCTTTTATGTCCTTCCTTTTTCCAGCGAAGAACAACTTAATTTGAGGCAGAAAATTCTCTAACCATTCCCCAATAGCCAAAGCAATGGTATTTTCTGTAGTAATGTATGGTTGTGAGAGCTGGACCATAAGGTAAGCTGAGCGCAGACGAATAGAGGCCTTTGAGATGTGGTGTTGGAGGAGAGTTTTGAGAATACCCTGGACAGTGAGGAGAACAAATTGGTTTATCTTAGAAGACATCAACCCTGATTGCTCTTTGGAAGGTCAAATATTGAAGATGAAGTTTGGACACAAAATGAGAAGAGATGATTCATTTGAGAAGGCTTTGATGCTGGGAAAGGTTGAGGGCAAAAGAAGAAGGGGGTGGCAGAGAATCGGATGACTAGATGGCATTGTTGATGCAGTGGGAACAAAGCTGGGTGGGTTGAGGAGGATGGTGGAGGATAGGGGTTCCTGGCATGTGATGGGGTCACGAAAGGTCGGAATCGACTGTGCAACTGAACAACAACAAGGGTAACTGTTTAAATAGTCCAGATAAAAGCATGCTTTGGGGTTGGTCACAAGAATGAAATTTATGGCAATAGCAGGTTCTTTCAGCCCACTGAGACATTGACAAATTTCTACCATAAAAGTGGGGATTTTAAGTTTTTAAAAGTCTGTTTTTGTTTTGTTATGAGCAGAGCAAGCTACTAGCTGGCAGAAATTAGGATAGGTAAGAAAAAGCCTTTTGTTGTTGGAGAGGAATTATATTGGTAAGTGAGTTAGATCTACCTTGGAGGCCATATTTACAGTTCTGGGGAGCTCCACAAGCATAAATCTACTGCCAGCAATAGATGGAGGGATGAATAATTGTGACCTGGAACTTCTTGGAACCTCCATTTCCCTGAGGCACTGAGAAACCAGGCTCTCAACTACACCGTCTTTGACCCAGCATAGCTAATTCCCCCAATTGTTTTAAATGAGGTGGAAGAGTCAAGAAGAAAGATCTTCTGGGTTTAACAGTCTGGTGAAGCACCTCTCTTTTTAATCTGCCTGTCATGAGCCAAAAGGTTGCCATGATGTTTTTTTATTGAGTGGGCTGCTTCAAGCTATGCCTGATCTAATTTCTCAGAGGTCTTCAGGGTCAACGTCAGTTGATACTTTTCAGAAGTTGCTCAGAAATCAAAGTAAATGATTGATTCTGAGTAAACATTCCTCCAGATAAGCTGTGAAAAGGAAGTTTATTTTGTGTCCTTCTTGACAAACAAAAGTTGAAGTAAGACTACTTAATAATGGCCCCTGAGCTTAAAGTCTCACTGCAATGTAATAGAGACAGATAACATGTATTTGTTTTGGCCACATAGACCTCTTACAATGCTGTTTTCCTGTGAATCTTTTGTATTAATAAAAAAAAAGTAAAGCAAAGCAATCATATAATATACCACCCTATAGTACTTAGTGCACTCTCTGGGCAGTTCACAAGTTAATTAGAATTTTGCCCAAAACATGCTGGGTACTCATTTTACCCACCTCAGAAGGATGGAAGGCTGAGTCAACCTTGAACCCTGGTCAGGACTGAACTCACAGCCTTTGGGTTGCAGTCCAGTAGGTTAACCACCACGCCACTAGGGCTCCTTAATCAAAGAGCCCTGGTAGTGCAATGGATATTTAAGCTCAGACTTGATTCTTAGTGCGCTATACTCAGTGGTGGGCAGCAACAGGTTCACATATACACACGGCGAGGGAGGGGAGCAAAATTGGGTGGCCTTCGGGGGTGTGTGTGGGTGAAATTGGGTGGCCATCGGGGAGAGGGTATAGTGAAATTGGGTGGCCACACCCACCTTCCTGCCCTTCCCAGACTAACACAGCTACCATTTAAAAAGTTTTATTCTGTGCAAGCATATCAAAAATACCTAATAACAGAAAATCCCTGATTGGTATTCAAATTTGGCATCAGGTTTTGTCCCTGCAAGTGGTTCAAGGTCTCCTTTGCTCAAAAGCCAGTCATATCCGACTCTAGGGTGCAGTGCTCATCTCCATTTTCAGCAAAAGAGCCAGTGCTGCTTGTGTTTACAGATGTATACATGGCCATATGGCATGTATGCGCTGAGTTTAATGCCTGGAAATTGAGGTGGTAGCAGTTTGAGTCTAGTCATGCCTGCCACATGACCACGGAAATGTTTGCAAACACAGACAGCCTTGGCGCTTTAGTTGTAAACGGAGATGAACACTGACCCCTAGAGTCAGATATAACTTGCTTTTGGGCAAGGGAGACCTTGCATTGGGCAATGGACCCAGTGAGGGTGTTGCCTGCACAAGAGAGCTTTGAGGAGGTGGCACCCACAGCAAGCAACTTCGTCCACCATGAGGCCAGCTAAAGTGGGTTTGCAGGGGCTTTTCGTCATCTACAAGCCCCCTAGGGTGGGTGTATTGGAAGCAGGTGTGGGACATGGTGGAGACCATCCTCCTAAAAAATGAGGATTTTGTTTTGGGGGCACCCTGATTCCTCCTTCACTCCCAAAAACAGTGGCTTGGGGGGCCTCAGGCAGCATTTTTTTGGGGATAGCAAAATTTGACACTGTCTGCATCATGAGCCCAGGGGGTGCCAAATTTGGCCTCCGCCCCGGGTGGCTGAAACCCACACTACGCCACTGGCTCCTATGGGATGCATCGGATAACAACTGCTAAAGCCTGAGCGGTTACAATGTATCTCTATGGAGCTTTAACGTTATCTGATATATCCCATAGGATTTTAATATGCATCAGATAACACTAAAAATCAGATAACACCAAGACTTGTGGAACCAAGTTTTAGCGTTATCTGAGGTTATTACTGTATTCCAGAGGTTGCTACTGACCATCCTTCTTGCAAAGTGGGTGTCCTGTGAAGAGGCAACAGTTGCACTAAGTAATCTCAACAGGTTCTGCATGTGAAGTGAAACAAGACAGAACACTACCATATAAGACTTGCATATAATTACAGTAATACCCCGGACAACGATTACATCAGATAACGCTAGAATCGGATAACGATGCAAGTTTTTTGGAAAAAACTTGCATCGGATAACGATTCTTTTAGCGTTGTCTGATACAATGGTCTGCGGGTGTGGGGTGGTTTGGGCAGAACTACCCAATCCACCCCCCACCCACAGCGGTCTCTGCCACTGCAGTAAGGTCAGGGAAAAGCACCTGCCTTTCCCCGACCCTACTGCAGTCACAAATCCTCCTTGTCTCTTTCCCTCCCTGTATTTAAACTACAGGGAAGGGGAAAGAGAGAGACATGATTGAGAACCAATCACATCTCTCTCTTTCCCCCTCCCTGTAGTTTAAATACAGGGAGAGAAAGGGAGGGAGAGAAAGATGGGAGCAGTTCTTTTTTCCTCCCTGTATTTAAACTACAGGAAGAGAGAAGGTTGTGTTTTAAATACAGGGAGGGGAAGAAAAAACCACAACCCTCTCTCTTCCTGTAGTTTAAATTTAACCGTTGTGGGTGGGGGGGTGGCTTTAAAGGCAGGGGGAAAAAGTTCTTTCCCTGCCTGCCTTTAAAGCGGTTTGTCCTTGAAGTCAGGGCTTTTTTTTAGCATTGTTCGATGCATGCATCGGACAACGCTAAAAATCGGATAACGTCATGACTTGTGGAACCAAGTCATAACGTTATCCGGGGTATTACTGTACTAGAATTACAAGATGGAAAGGCATGTAAAATACATAAGAATAGGAACAGGTGAGAACTAGATTCCACAATAGTTAATCAGTGTTCTTAAGGGGAATGGTTAGAGAATTTTCTGCCTCAGATTAAGTTGTTCTTCGCTGGAGAAAGGAAGGACATAAAAGGTAAACACAAGATGGCAGTTCAACCACACAAAAATGGAATATAAAACTGAAATTAATTAAACTGGAATTTCAAAAGAAATGTGATGGGGTGGAGGAGGAGGAGAGAAGGATTTGTTTGAGTATTTGAGAAGAAGTAAGTAATTTTTAAGCAAACTAAAGTGTGAGGCTACTGTCATGAACTTGGAAAAGTTATTTTGTTTTAAGTTACTTGTCACCATGTCTCAGGGTTGAGAAACAGAACTTTAAAAGTGCAGGGATTCAAAGAGAATCCTGGAAGCATTACGTCTTCAGGATTAGTGCCTCTAGTGGACAGAGAAACACTTGAGGGGTTCTCAAAGTTCAATGAATGGGAGTGAACATTCCAACTCAAGTTTATTGCCCTTTCAAACCATGGGTCAATGGCCCTGCCAATGAGATGGGAGAGGGGCAAGATGAGTATTTGGCACTTTGCCAAAATGCCTTGACCTTGAAAGATTTTGAGGAGCATTATCCCAAGATCTGAGTCCGAGGCCACCTGAAAATTCCTAGGGAGGGAGTAAGAGGAGAAAATTGTGTATAAAACACCCTGATATTGTTAGCTTAAAGAGAGGCATCTTAAAATGAGGTGAAGATATAGCTTTGATCCATGGGGCCAAGTCAGGCCACTGATGGGGAGATAGATGAAATCTCACCAGGCTGACACTTAGCTGGATTTACAGCAAGGCTGGACTTTAACTCTAGGGAGAGATGAGTCCAGAACAATTCTTAGAATCTGCACTTTATCTAATTTTAAAATTTAAGTTGTGTGCTAGGTTAGACTTAGATTAGGAACCCAGGAATGGGGAATTTTATTTTTAGAGTGTGTTATGAGTTTATTAGCTTTAGTTTAGCTATGCTTTTTGTTTAGATATTTCATTGGATTATGTTTTGCTTCTCATCGCTTCAACAATAAAAAGGAAGACGGGGCCAGGATTGGTTTTGTTTCCTACAAAAGACAAAAAGGATGTTTGTTTTGTGAACTGGATTATTGGTTCAAGAGTCGAGATAATTTCACTACATGGAAGTGTGAGATCTTGCAGGACTCCCATCGCAAGACCTTGAAAGTCACCCAGCCAAAGGGGAGATTAAAGGAGAGCGGCTCAGACTGCAGATATTTTCACAGGCCTACCGTGGGAGTAAAATTCTGTTGCCTGGCAGTCTGAAGGAAAGGCCTTGATACACCGTTCAGCCGTCCTAACAATATAAAATTGGGTGGATCTTGGTTCCTTGGCCTTTTCACCTGGTCACCCTGCTGCTGTCCTGAATACAAGGAGTAAAGGGAGCCCAGTGTGGGGTGCAGTTGGCAGTGGGCGGTGGTGCCAACAGCTGCTATATCCACCTGAGAAACAAGTGCAATAGTACTGAGCAAAGAAAGAAGAGAGCGATAGTATTTTATCTGAGACACAATTGTTTTTCAAAAGCACAGTGACTGGACAGTCCTTGGGAATTAGACTCAGAAGCTGAACCTCTTTTAGTCTCAGCCATTCACTCCCCTACATTTAGGTCTTTAACAGGATCCCTGCCTCCTTTCCTGAAGTATTAGCAAAGCTTAATGTGGGTTTACTTTTTGTTTTAGTCACTCAGAGAAGTCTGTGTTACCTTTGGGGATACCAGAATGAGTCTGAAGGCATCCAAATGAGATGCAGATCTGAGATTTTAGGTGAATTTGGTGCACATCCTTAATACTTAATTTTGCTAATGTGAATAAAACCTAATGTTAAAACTTTGCTGTTAATTAAACAATGTGTATAGTGACAGGATGCCTCAAATCTACACCATTGAGAAAGTATATTCTTTTTTTGGTATCGCTCCACCTAAGATAAGGACAGAAGTAACAGCAGACACAGAGAGAACTAAGCAAGAGAACAACCCTTGACATTATCTGAATGTATATGTGCCTCAAGTCCACTTGCTCAGATCCAGGAAGAGCTTTATGGCAAGAACAAACATTCTTGAGGGTGCACAAGAGTAAAACCAAATTAGAAGATGGAAGAAGTAGCTCATTGGAGAAAGAATATTAAAGGAGAATGTGGCTGAGGAACTCAACCGGCAAGGTCAACAAGCTCAAGTGGGGCTGCTGGCAGACAATGACACACACTGTGAATGTGGAGACCCTGGCTCATTTGCTGATCTTCTAATTACTCCAGAAATATGTATCAGTGAGGACATAATTTTTGCCAATGACAAAACCAAGAAAGTGGCTTCCTTTTGGCAGTTCAAAGTTTTAACTGGACATGAAAGAAGAAGAATATCTAATCATGAGAAAGCAGGCTCGTGCTGGAAACACTGGGTGGGCACTGGACAGGAAGCGATGAGGGTGGGGTGCCTATGGGGAGTTGGGGGCCGAACATGCTGGGACCAAAAGGAGATTCCTGACAAGGACGGTGCACCCATTCGTCTCTTCCACTCTCCTCTCACTAGGGAATCATCTGGTGTGCACAAGGAACATCGCAGCCCAGACTGACCACCCCCCTTCCCTGGCTTCTGCCCACCCCAATTTCCCAAGACTGACCTGGCTTCCTCCTGCTGCCATCTGCCCATGTGGGTATGCCAGTGGGAAAGAGGGTGCCTGCCTGGGGGTCTCCTTGACACGCCCTCAGTGCCAGGATGGCAGCGGCAACGGGCACTTTCCTTCCCACCCTGAACCAGGTTATTCCAGCCTTCCACCATAGGCCACAGTGGTCCAGTCTCTTCCACACACGCATGGAAGAGAGAGGCACACATGAGAGGCACATACCTTCCATGCGGCCTCTGCCCCTGCCTCCGCCCTTGGAGGTGGGGCGCTGTTTCTGGGAGTGGTTATTGCTCTGCATCAACTAACCCCGCCCCCCCGATGCACAGCGATAACCGCCCCACAGAAACAATGCTACGGGTGTGGTAGAAATTGATGAGATTATTCTGCCCACCTCTGTGGTGCACTGGGACTTGTCCCACTGTCCCAAATGATGGCCACCATGGGCCTGTGAGAAAGCTACTTCTCATCAGGAAGCCTGAAAGACAGGAGTAATAAGCCTTCTAGGTCATTTTAAGTGTTAAAATGAAGGCATGATGTGTGCCATATATAATAATACTAACATTTCAAAATATTGTTGGGAGTTGAAGTCATGCTACAGTTAATTTGAGGAGTCAATGACCTCAGATCTGCATTTTCTTTTTAGAGCAGATTTGCTTCCAAACTGTGCATCATAAATGTATTTTTACTGAGAACCTGAGTGTCAGATTGTTGCTCACTTGGAACCCCACTGATATTTATGCTGTGTACAGCCATCTCTGTTTTATAGTGCCTTTAAATCAGAGAGGTAGCACTTGAAACACTGGTTGACCTAAAGGGGGCATTTTCTCAGAATTTCTTACTATATAGAAAACCAGACTGAGCTAAATGTTTATGGCATTTATTGATTCATAGGTAAAGGTGAAGAAAGAACTTCCCTATCCATAAGTAATGTTTCTAACTAGGAGTGTGAGAGTTTGTAGCTTTTCTGGTTTGATTTCTACTCAAATATTTTGGTGTATTTCTACACATTTATATTTGTTTGAAGAGTGAAAAAGCATGAAAGTGGGAGAAATAACAGGTTCTAGTCTATGTATGGTCATAAAACTCAGAGCCGTCAACTACTGCTTTGAACTGCACTGTGCCAGCAAGATTCCCCTCAGGGAATGCCTACTTGCCTGCCAGACACCATAGGATTCAAATTTACTCAATAAAAGTGTTTAAGAGGGCAAGGAATACCGTACTCCAGGCAGTAACTTCTCTGCCTCAGCGAATAAGGTACCTGATCACCCTGGATATTTGACCCAGAATTTCACCCATCCCGCCACATCTATAGGAAGTGTAGTGATCATAAATCCCCTCCTCCAAGATTGATAATATTTGCAGGGGTGTATGAGTTTCCTGTGTGTAAGGAGGGTTACCCACTGTTCAAGAAATGAATAGGAGATTAGATTTAATTTTTTTTCTTTACAGAGAATGTGTGTGTGTTTGTGTGTAGGATTCTTTCTATCAGCAGTTTGTGACTGAATGACCATGGGAATGATATTCCATGATGATGCGACATCAATTCCAGTTGTATTGTTGGACATTGTAAGACATCTTCTCTTCTGATTCAAATAATTGGATATGTGTGATTTTTCACAAGAATCCAGACTGGGAGAAAAGATGAAAACTTCCCTTCCAATTCCCTGCAGTCCTAATGATAAGTGGCATTGTAACAAAATTTTTGCCTCATGGATGCATCAGGGGAGAAAACTGGGGTGGGCAACATTGGCAATGCCAAGGGCCAATGCTGTTGGAATCCTGGGGTAGTGGGAAGAGGCATTGTGTCCAACTGAAATGTTTAAAACAAACAGCAACAACAAAATAAGCAGACAAACTTTCTTCTGTTTCTGAAAAAAAGTGTATATTTTATGTTAAACACTGTGAAGGAAGGGAGCTATTAAAATCATTGTTCACAGGAGCTTCCAAGAGTGGCAATGCACTTTCTATTACTTTGCAGAAGAAAGAAAGATGGGTGAGGGAGTCTGATGGGCCCACAGAAACAATCCACATGTTGCCCATGCCTGTTTTTATTGCATTTTGACCCCCCACTAACCCCATTAATGTCACTTCATGTCTAGCATGAGCTTCTAGGAATACCAGCAGAATCCTATATATACTGCCATGATGCTATTTTCGTATATGTGTGTTTTTCCTCCTAGAAATCAGAGATTACTATTCACCACAGTAGACTCCTTTAAGCTCTCCCTAGGGAGCCTAGAGACTCATCCATCAACACTCTTTTTCTGCTGTCCTGTTTCTGCATCTCTATTTGCACCCAGTATTGATTCAGCTGTTCCTCTGGCAATGACGTCTTGCATACCCAAGTCAGCTCTGAGTTACGGCAACCCTTTTCAGCATTTCCCAAGGAGAGAACATTCAGAAGTGGCAAACTGTTCCCTTTTTCTGGGGACATCCTGGGACTGTGTATTGTGCCCATGACTATACAGACTGGCTCTTTCACTAAGAGGCACAGTGGGGAAGTGTGTGTGTGCGTTACTGTCTCTGCCCAATCTCTTCACTGAAGAGCTGCTGAGCAAACAGGCAGTTCTTTTTCTCTGTCTCACCATGGCAGGGGGGCAGTTATCACACTAGCTGACAGCCCTGCTTTTATCTCTTGTTGCTCTTAGTGATGATAGCAGTAAAATCCTGCATTTTCACAGGGAAAGCAATAATCTTAAAGTCTCCTCTCCTTTCCATGTGGGTGGAAGATATTTATACATTTACACCTCACAGTCATTATAAGAGACGGAGGAGACAGCACAAGCTTGCACACCACCCTAATGGTATTGCAGACTAGTGAGTATTCTAAGGCTGTCTCATCCTCTCTTCCCTGTGGCAGGGAAGACAGAACCAAAAGGTAACTTTCTAGCTGAATAGGCTGCCTTAAGGAAATAACTTCTCCACTGTACACACACTAAGGCATGCACACACACCTTTGCTAACTCAATCTTGCAATGAGCCTTCTCTGAAAAACTGGTTATCTTTGTGTCTGGCAGTTCCATTGTGAGTCCCTTTTTTTACTTCTACTCCTAGTCTGTTCCCTTTTATCTCTGGAAGTATTATTTAAGTAACAAGAACTGAAAAGCCCACACAATGATCTTGCAGCAGTTGAGATTTCAGAATAAGAAGCACTTGGCCTGATGGCTCAATTTTCTTAAAACAATATGGCAGGAGTTCTCAAACTTTTTAAGCCAGGGGGTGGGTCACACACCCTCCAGCAGCATAGCAAGGGGGTCAGGGGGGCTGGCTGCCCCCGGCAGCGCTTTCCAGGGGGCAGCAAAGCCTTGGCTCCTTTCGCTTCCCTTCCCCTCACCTTGGTCTACCACCTGGACAAGTGGCAGACAGGGCCAGCAGGAGGGCCCCGAGGGCCTGGAGAGGGACTCCTTCATTGGATTTCACCACCATCCCTATCTCTCCCAGGGCTGTAGGGCGATCAAAGGAGGTGGCGGGGAAAGGCAAGGTGGCAGGGAAAGGTAAGGCAGTAGGCAAAGGGTGGGGTGGAATAAGCAGGGCTCCTGGTGGCTTCGGCCAATGGGAAAAAGCACAGGTGGGTCAACTGTTGCTGGGCGAGGCTTCCTCCGGCTGTTTTTTGACAGACAAAGCAAAATGCCTCTGATTTATTTATTTACCCTTTTTTATCCCCTTCTCCTGCTGCTGCTGCCTCTCCCCCATGCCTTGAAGCGCCACTGGGTACGCGTGCCCCCCTGGTCCTTCTCATCTGTCCCAGCTCCTGCCAACCTAGCAGTTTGAAGGCAAGAAATTTTGTTGTTCAGTTGCACAGTCAACTCCGACGCTTTGTCACCCTATGGACCACCGCACTCCAGGCACTTCTGTCCTCCACCATCCTCCTCAACCCGCCCAGCTCTGTGCCCACTGCATCCACAATACCATCTAGCCATCTCATTTTTGGCCACCCCTTCTTCTTTTGCCCTCCACCTTTTCCAGCATCAAGGTTTTCTCAAGTGAATCCTCTCTTCTCATTTGATGTCTCAAGTACTTTAACTTCATATTTACTATTTGACCTTCTAAGGAGCAGTCAGGGTTGAGTTCTTCTAAGATTGACTTATTTGTTCTCCTCGCTGTCCAGCGGACTCTCAAAACTCTCCTCCAACACCACATCTCAAAGGCATCTATTCTTCTGTGCTCAGCTTTCCTAATGGTCCAGCTCTCACAACCATATATTAACACCGGGAATACCATTGCTTTGACTATGCAAATTTTGTTTTGCAATGTGATGTCTCTATTTTTAACAATGTTCCCAAAGTTTCTCATAGCTTGTCTTCCAAGAATCAGTTGCTTTTTTATTTCATGGCTGTGATCTCCATCTACAGTGATCTTGAATCCTAAGAAAGTAAAATTTTGTCACTGCTTCTACTTCTTCCCCATCTATTTTCCAGGGACTGATAGGGCCTGTTGCCATTATCTTGGTTTTCTTGATGTTGAGTCTCAAGCCAGCTTTTTCACTTTCTTCTTTCAACCTAAGCAGCAGCTTCTTTAGGTCTTCCTCACTTTCTGCCATTAGGGTGGTATCATCTGCGTATCTCAAATTGTTGATGTTTCTCCCAGCAATTTTGATCCCATATTGTGATTCTTCCATCCCTGCATTGTGGATTATGTGCTCTGTGTATAAGTTGAATAAGCAGGGTGATGAAACGCAGCCTTGTCTTAAGCCTTTTCCTATTCCAAACCACTCCATCATTCCATATTTTGTCTTTGCTGTTGCTTTTTGACTCTTGCACAGATTTCTTATGAGGCATATAAGGTGTTCTGGTATTACCATCTCTTTAATTACGTGCCACATTTTGTTGTGGTCCACACAGTCAAAGGCCTTGGTGTAGTCAAAGAAACAGAAGTAGACTTCTTTCTGCTATTCATTTGTTTTCTCTATTATCCAACGTATGTTGGCAATGTGGTCTCTAGTTCCCCTGCCTCTTCGCAACCCAGCCTATACTTCTTGGTAATTCTCTCTCCATGTGCTGCTGCAGTCGATCCTGTATTATCTTGAACATAATCTTGCTAGCATGTGGGATGAGCGCAATTGTTCAATTGTTTGGTGAGGTCCTTTTTGTATAGTTCCTCTGTGTACTCTTGCCATCTTTTTTAATCTCTTCTGTATCAGCTAACTCCTTGCCATTTTTGTCCCTTATCATGGCCATTTTTGCTTTAAACATTGGCAAGAAATTGCAAGTTGATAAATAGGGGACCCCTGTGGGTGGGTGAGCCTGGGGGAGGGGAGCCTACAGGTGGCAAGCCTAGAAGTGGGGCAACGAGTTTGGCCTGGGCCCCGGGCTGCAGAAACCCATGCTATGCCAGTGACTCCCTCAGATTGCTTTGGGAGCCAGATGGCCATTTTGCCCTTCCTCCACCACATGACACTTCCTGGTGTGGTGGAGGCAGTGGGCCCCCCACATGAAATTGTGCTGTGGGCCACATACGGCCCATAGGCCACATGTCAAGAATCCCTGCTATATGGCATCACAGACATCTTACTGTGATTGCAAGAAAAGATGGAAGTGCCTTTTGAGTTAAAAGTAAAACATAGATGGTCTAAGATCAAAGAGCTTGAGGACATAAAAGAGAGAGTGAGAGACAAGTTCTGCCTTTCCCCAAACCATCAGTGCATATGTGTATTCTGTATGTGATATAATGATATGGATTGTAGCTAATTTACTACTGTATTGTCCCGAATCTAATTTAATTTAATTTTCACACTTGTATGCTGCCCAAACAGGAAACCCGACTCAGGGTGGCACACATGATAATTAAACAATATACACAGTACATACAGAATAATACAATATACAAAATTCAATATTATAATGATAAAGTCACAACCACTTAAGAAAAGTTCCCCAACAAACAACAAAGTCCGGGGGTGGGGTGGTCAGCATCCTCAGCCTCCAGGCGGGAAAACTTCAGGTTTTCTGATTCATACTTTAAAACATTCATTGAATTGAAACTTTTTCTTATTTAACTAACAACCTCACTGATTATCACTGAAGAAAATATAGCAAAAATACAACTAGGTTAAGAAAAGCATGTTATATGCCACTTCATTGCTAGTGTTGTTCTTTCCTTTACTGTGAATTCAGCTATGAACTCTTTATATCTAATCTGTAATTCTCAATGCATCTAACCATGGCATGTTGTCATCAGAAACAGCAACCAATAAAGAAAATACTTTCCTGACCTGCTAAAATCACAGTATGGCTTTTCTTCGTCATGTTAGTGTAAGCAACATTTCGTTTTCATTCTTCCTTAGATGGCAAGATCTGAAATCTGGCTCGTAATGTTTGCCTCTAGTTTTTCACAGAGCTCTGGGATGTGGATACTGTATTTTCACTGTGAGATTCTAATTGTATGAGGAGCTGTTCAAAATAAAGGTTCCCCTGTGAAAGTGCTTAGCTAAAAAGCAGTTATCTTGGTGACTTACCTCATAGACAATCAATGTGCAAGCCAAACATTAGTCTTTACTGGTAATATGAAACATATGGCTAGACCTGCTGACAGGAGAGATCAGTCAAAGTGCACACAATTATTCCCTGAACTTCTTTTCAGTGCTTTGACTCTGACACCTTTAAGCCAACAGAAAGAGGTTCTGTATGGCAATTGGCTGTTGCTAGCAGCCAGGACATGTAGTGAACTTCACCTTAGTGTGGATTGCTGTAATCTTGTGGGAGGTTTCTTCATCACCACTGACAGTGCTAAAGGATAACATCACATAGATATTCTCCGTTTAGTGCAGTGAATGTCTTAGTTATATCCTCAACTTCTAATTTGTGGAAGTTGTTACAGAATATTGAAGAAAAATAACTCTGGGCACATCTGGATAAAATCATTCTTCTTGGCTCGTTATTATTATAATGCTGGTATGGTTATAGGATGGGAATCTGAGTTTATGGAACAAGATGTCTGAAGAGATACTGTTCTTATTCTGTTTCCCATTCTGCAAGACTTTCTCTGTTCCAGGTGGATTACAATTAATAGTTTATTTTGTACAGCACTTAGAAGATACCAAATGAGCTATGAGAATGCAATCATGACCACTGTCATCATATGTAACACTACTAGTAATATACTTATGCTCTGCACTCTATAAGTCAAACACAGTGTTAGTACCAACTAAAGTAGACCCATTAAAATGAATAAGACTTATTAGTGACAGCCTATATCAGGGATTCTGCGGTCCGTGGGCTGGATGCGGCTGATGGCACAATTTCATGTCGGCCTCCACCGTCTCCACCACACCAGGAAGTGCCATATGGTGGAGGAAGGGCAAAATGGCCATCCAGTGCCTGAAGTTGTCTGCGGGAGCATGACCTGGCCCCTGGCTTAGAAACGTTGAGATCTCTTGACCTATATTCTGGCTAACCAAGGTGTGATCAGATGAGCATATAACTTGTTTTTATTTATTTATTTACTTATTTATTTATTTATTTATTTATTTATTTCCTGTCCATTTGGGATATTCTCCCATTCTGGGTGGCATACAACAAAGCCTTTTTTTTTTACAATAACAGTATAAATTAAGCCTAAATAATAAACCAAACTGGATCAAATTATGGGTAATGACAATAACTAATAACCATGTCCCAAAAACAACACATATTGGTGACAGGATACATTAGTTAATCCTATTGCTTAGCAGTTGGTAAGATATCTTTAAAAGCATCTTTAAAGAGACAGGGTTTTAGTTGGTTTTTTAAATATAGGTAAAGATGTAGTAACCTGGTGCAGCCAGTGGCGTAGCGTGGGGGGGGCGGGGGGGGCAAATGCCCCGGGCAGCGGCTTTCAGGGGGCGGCAAAATGTCCCCTCCCCACCCTTTTGCTGGTGAGCGCCCCACGTGCGCTTCGCCGCTTGCAGGCGAGGAGGAGAAAAAGGGTTTTTTTAAAGGCGGACAATTCAAGGAGGAGCCCGTCCGCCCGCCCGGCTGGCCGTCGGGGGCTGTCCTGGCGGCGGCCCGCGTGCGCGCGCACGCTGCTCGCCTCCGCCCGCCCACTCACCCACCCAACTTGCCGTGAGACGGGGCGCTCGTTGGGGGTGGGTGGCGCCATGGCGGGGAGCCCCTGGTGGCTGGCTGGGCAGGAGGAGGTGGGCAGCGTGCACGCGCACGCGGGCCACCGCCAGGACAGCCCCCGATGGCCAGCCGGGCCCCTCCTTGAATTGTCCGCTTAAAATAAAAACACTTTTTCTCCTCCTCGCCTGGAAGCGGCGAAGCGCAAGCCGGGCTCTCGCCAGCAAAAGGGTGGGGAGGGGACAGTTTGCCGCGCCCCCTGAAAGCCGCTGCCAGCGAGCGAGAGGACGGGTCGCGCGGTCGCGCGCGCGAGCGGACGGGTTGCGCGGTCGCGCGCGCGAGCGGACGGATCGCGCGCGCGAGCGATCGCCTTCTGCCTGGGGGGCGCCTTCTGCCTGGGTCGGGGGGAGGGGGCGGCGGCAGCGGCGAGCTGGGGGGGGGGGCGGCGAGTTTGTTCTTCGCCCCCGGCGGCTGAAGACTGCGCGACGCCACTGGGTGCAGCTCAATAGGTAGAAAGTTCTAAAGAGTTGTAACTGCCACTGGGAAGGCTCTTCTACAAGTCACAACCTTTCTTGCTAACCTTGGGCTCAGCATCTGGAGCTGGGAGGAACGGTCTGGGAGGAACAGGTGATGCCGGCTGATATTCTGAGGGAAAAACATTCCACCAGGTAAGAAGATCCCAAGCTGTTTAGGGGCTTAAACGTTAGAACTGACACTTTGTACCTGATATGGAAAGGAATGGGTAGCCAATGCAGCGTTGTCAAAGCTGGGAAGGTATGTTCAATTTTTCTCACTCCAGTAATCAGACTGGCCACTGCATTTTGCACCCATGGAAGCTTCTGTATCAGGAACAAGGGAAGCCCCATGTAGACAGCATTACATCAATCAATATGTGAGATTACCAGTGAGATAACTAGTGTTGAGAGAGATTGCCTGTCCAAGTTGGGACACAACTGAGCTATTTGATGCAGTTTTCGGGAAAGCGGCTTTGCTCACAGTTGCATGTCAAGCACGTATCTAATATGATACCAAAATTGTGAGCCTGGTCTCTAGGGAGAAAGCAATCCCATCCAATCTGGGGGCCAGGCCACCAAGTCAGGCAGATGAACCCTCTAATACCAGAACTTCCGTTTTCTCCGGGTTCATTCTCAGCTTGTTAGCTTTGGTCCATTTCACCACTGCCAGACAATCATCAAGGCACGGGACCACATCCACTGAAGAAGATGAGAAGGAAAAATAAAGATGGGTATCACCAGCATTTATATTTGCAGTTTGGTTGAATACGAATTCTTCTGACTTCATTTATTCCCATGGTCTGCACCAGTAGTATTAACCTTTGATTTAGTGCAAATAGTAATTGCATAGTTAGCATGTCTATTAAGCCAGCACTGAGCAGGGTACAGTGTAAAGATACAAGATATTAACTACAAGCCCTATGTTTTGCTATAAGTAGCTGTAGCCTTTACAAAAGTCTAAAAAGCATTGACATATTTTGCCTGGATCCAGGAGGGGGCCTTTCTAAAATTTTGGGATAATGTGACCCACTTTATCTGCAAACCACCTCTGATTACAGGGCATATACTCTTATTACTTTATTAATAGCTATTAATATTCCTGTGCAAAAAGAACTGTGCCAGGTTTTCATTTTATATTTAAGAATTGTGTACTACTAAGAGAGAGTCCAGTAAGGTCATTCTTTTTTATGTAGAAAAGGTTGTTCAAAACATGAGTAAAGGTAGTCAGATCATAACTTCCTCATCACAGATCAAAGGAATGGAAGAATATTTAAAGAAGCTTCGCAAGAGTCTTCAAATGTCATCCCAACTAAAGCTCCCAGCTCTTTGAGGATGCCCCATTACTGGCAAATCGTTTCCAATTTATTATTCAAAGATCTTGACTTTTAGTACCACAGATGCTCCTCATTTAGCTATAAACATTTTTTCCTGAGAGAATTTGCCCATGACCTGCCAAAATCAAGACTCACAATGGGTGCTCATACAAGCATATTCCGCCTTCAATTGCAATGCAGCTAATTGCGTTCAGTTTAAAGCAAAAACATCACCAAGGTCAAAGGAAGGATTGCAGAAGTTTATGCACTTAAACTGCCTGGAAGTAAGGATTGTGAGAAGCATGTACAGCAGGGGAAATGACAAGATGTCGATTAGAAAACAAAGACCAAAATTAGAGAGTGTTTTAAGCTGAGGAGATTTGTTCCCTAATAAAAGCAATCAACCTTTGTAGTGATGAAGACAAATTTGGGAAGGGATTTGTCGGAATTGGCTACTGAGATTTCTGACAGTGCTTCAAAACAAAAGTGGCTTATTTTATGTGCAATAAAGCTATAACTACAAAAAAAGGATTATCCGTGTGATGTCAATAATGTTGAGATTTTTGTCCTTATTGGAACAAAAAAAAAAGAAAATAAGAAAAAGAATAATAGACCCAGAAAATTGTTAATTTGAGTTATTAATGTGGCTTCTTTCTAGTTTTGGTTGTCCATTCTAAAACATGTGGGGTCCTATATTAAATCAAATTAGTCTTAAATTAGTGATCCAAGTGTCATCATACTATCCTAAAATACCTATTTCTCTCAGATTTCAGAGTACTCCTGGGCTGCCATTCACTCTAAGGATACACATTCCACTTTCTGCTTTCTCTAAAGGATGCTCTGAAAAGCAGTTTGCTGAGCAGTTTTTTGAATTTTTGTAGTAGTAATGGAAGCAGGATAAACCTTTCATAAACATGACCAGAGTCTGAATACTCATTCTTTTCTGTTACCTATTTTGAGGCCTGCTAAACTGGGTGGATGCTCAGTCAGTTGGTGTACGGTACTTAGCTGTGGAGGCCGGGTTCAATAATTTGATTCCCCACTGTGCCTTCTTCCTCAACGGTGACATTGATCCATATGTCTTTCATTTACACAACTTGTGAAACCTTGTATAATCTTCATAGTCCCAAAGTGCCCTCAGAAAAAGGGAATGGTAAACCAGTGCAGTAAAACCCCTACTTATGTAAAAAGTCTGTTCTGCAGGCTTTTATGTAAATCGGTTTTTTACTTAACTCGAAGCAAACCCATAGGAAAAATGAATTTTTTATTTTTCGAAGCAAACCCATAGGAAAATGATATTTATGTAAATTGAATCAACCCCATAGGAAAAATGAATTTTTTATGTAACTTGAAGCAAACCCATAGGATATTGTGTTATGTAAATTGGGACATTTATGTAAATCTGGACATGGTTTTAGTACAAAAATCATTATGTAAGTCGAATTTTATGTAACTCAAGGCATATGTAAGTTGGGGTTTTACTGTACAGTAATACCTAGGATAACGTTTACCTCGGATAACACTAGAATCGCATAACGTTAAGTAATCTGGGGAGGAGAATTGGATCGAATAACGTTAAGGTCCTATGGGATGGATCGGATAACAACCGCTAAAGCCTGTGCGGTTACAATGTATCTCTATGGAGCTTTAACGTTATCCGATGCACCCCATAGGATTTTAACATGCATCGGATAACACTAAAAATCGGATAACACCAAGACTTGTGGAACCAAGTCTTAGCGTTATCCGAGGTATTACTGTATTTTATATTTAGGAACCACCTGAAAAGGTTGCCATAAGTCAACATCAACTTCATAGCACAAAAAAATAATTAAGACAGAACAAATTCAAAACAAAGTTTCGTGTATTAAAGGTAAAATTGCAAAACCTGGTCATTCTAATTTACATATTTTATATAATACAAATTAACTTGAGGCAGTTTTATTTGCATAATATTATTTGTATATTATGAAAACTATTATGGATTTTCTAAATTATGCCACTTGAGCACACTAATTATTGCATTGTTTTTCTACAAATGGCTGAAATCCAGTTGCTTTGTTACACAGGAAATAATAAAATGATGTAACATTCACTTGTTTATTGCCAGCAATTAATGAGTCACTACTGCAGTTCCTGGGGGCACCTACTCCCCCTTCAGAATCCATGCGGGGACTTGTCAATTGTTGGCTAGGAGTTAAGGTTACACTATTTGCTTTCCACCTGTATTAAATAAATTTCAATTTTGGCATAATTAATATTGTTATTAATGATCTAAGAGAGCCATTATAGTGTAGTGGTTAGTGTTGGACTTAGAAGAAACAGAGCCAAATTCAAATTACAGCTTTATCATAAAACATCCTTGGTGTCCTTGGGCCAACCTTTCATCCAAATGCACTTATAGGCATAAAATGTGGAGAGAACCATGCAGTGGTGCTCAAACTTTTTTTCTTGCAGGCTGGTCCTGCCCCCGACACACAGCTGCAGGGGCTGGAGGCAGGCTGCTGCCACTGCTGATAGTTTTGACGTCAGCAGTGGTAGCAGCGGAGGCAGTGACCGTGCTTTTTCCAGGCTGCTCCAAGCAGCCTCTTGCTCAATTATTTCCCCTCAGCAGCTTTTGCTGAAGCCGATCGCTGCTTCGGGGAAATTTTCAGGTCCTCCCGTGAGTCAAAATTCATGGCGCTAAGAGAGGCCCCTGGCGCGCTCAGGATGACATCATCCCAGGTGATCACCACGGGCCATATTAATTATATGCAGGGGCCTATTTGGGCCCACAGGCCATAATTTGGGCACCTCTGATGTAAAGTTACTGTGCACACTGCAAGTGTATATAAATAAAGAATGACATGTTGCCAGGTGTGTGAGCTGGTAGTTTTTTGGTGATATTCTTATGAAATGGCTGTTGTGCTTGCCGTCAACATTCACCAATGGCAAAAAAGCTATACAGATGTGAAATACCATAGGAATTACTAACATGTAGCATATGTAATAACCGTTGCAGGGTCTTAAGAGGGACTAGTTGTGGCAGAGTGCTGTGTGTGTTGTAGTCCACCACAATTCCCTCTCCTTTACAGCCTCTCCCAAAGACCCAGGGTTGTTAACTCATCAAGTCACAGGGATTGCAGTTGTTTCAATAGTAGCATGGATGTAGCAGTAGCAGTGTGTGGTAGAAGCAGAGAGCGAAGTGTCAGTGCTATGCCCAAGAAGAAGCCAAGATGTTAAAATCCCAAAAGAGAACATTATTTTTCCAAGTTATGAATCCATAAGGCAAAGCATTAGACCTGTAAAGGGAAAACAGTCCATAGAGATTTTTCCAATGGCAGAAATGCCCATAAATGTCCATAAGCCTGTGCAGCAAAATAACCCCCCAAAGTCCATCAGTCCATGAAATGGCAAAGTATCAGCAAAGTTCAATGTCCATATGAAGAAAATGTCCAGGGAAATTCAGCAAAATCCAGACAAGGCATTGCCAATAGTCCATCATCATCCAGGCAGAGAAATAAATCTCCAAGTATCCAGGCAGGGCATCTCCTGGTGGAATCCTAAGTCCCGACTGGACTTACATCCTGCCTCCCTGTTGAAATTGGTTCAGCCAACGAAACAGCTTTTCAGCAGTTCATTAGAGAACTGGTTTGAGGGCTCAAAAGCTCCTCTTTTTATAGAAAAAATGATGGGAAATGAGTGGTTCCCAACACCTTAGGAATCCATTAGGTAAAAAGATTTCATTATGGGAAAGTCCTAGGTCTCTCCGGTCCCTGCAGGTGTCCCCCTCACCTTAGGAATTTATTAGTTAATGGAAAAGCACTTGGTCACCCACAGGTGGGGTCCAATCATCCCCTTCTCCCTACCTCTGCTCTCTCCTCTTCCACCTTTGACGTGAAAGTTCAGGGGCCAAAAGTGAAACGGTTGAGAAAGAGTTAAAAAACACCTGCTGGTTATTTTCTCTCTCAGGAATGCAAAGCATGAGACTACACAGACAGAAAGGAATGCACAAGCACAGGCTGATTCTCAATCTTTTCCAAACCTAAGAAAGCAACTAAGTGATTATCAACTTATCTAAACATCTTACTTTACTTCTAAGCAAGTGAACTAAATACATACAATTTAACCTTCTAACTCTAACACAAATTAAACTTATAACTACTTTACTAACATCCTATCTTATCTTATTCTAAGATACACTAGTTCCTCGGATAACAATGAGACTTGGTTCCACAAGTCTCGTCGTTATCCGGTATTTAGCGTTGTGTGATGCATTAACGGTACAATATTAAAAAAAAGCCCTGTTCCCTTTCCGACGAAGAAAGGGAAGGGTAGTGGTGGTGATCAGCCTGCCTCTTTGGAAAGAGACAGGCTGATCACAGCATGGGATCAGCTGCTTGTGTTGGGGGTTGAACCAGGCATGTGCCCGGTTCGAATCCTGATGTTTTGGCTTGCTGCAGCTTCCAGGGAGATGGGGGAACTTTGGAAGTAGCACGGATCAGGTCCCCTGACTTCCCCAGAGCCGGTGGGAGGGGGGTCAGAGGCCTGAAATGGGGAAAAAAGGATGTTTTTTTCGCCCATTTTGGGCTCTATGACCCCCCCTGCCGGCTCCTGGGGGTCGGGGGACCCAATCCACAGCTGCGAGGTGGCTGGAGAAGCCAATGGGGGAGCCCCCCAACAGCTTTCCAGACACCCTCCCTGTCTCTGCAGCTGTAGGGTGGCTGGAAAGCTGAACGGAGAACCCCATTCAGCTTTCCAGCCACCCTGCTGCTACGAACTTCTGCATCGGATAATGCTAACAGATCTTTATCCGAGGCAAAATTTCTTTAGAAATTTTGCATCATTATCCGATTTTAGCGTTATATGATGCAGTCGTTATCCAAGGTATTACTGTACAGTACTTCACATTTTTAAATGAACTTCTAAACAGTTCGTTTAATGCATACACACACAGAGAGAAGTCTAGCATAGGCACTGCATTAGCATACCAGGATCATGACAGCATATTACCCAAACAGTGATTTCATGTTTCACCTTATATTTCTGGTCATATATTTTCAGAATGAAAGCTTAGAATCCAGGCCAATTAGCAAGATAAATAGATATCAAAGGTAGCATGTCTTAAATCCAGGCAAATTCTGGCCAACTGGGTGCTTTGGCATCCCTAGAGTCCATCTTACTAAAATTGCTTGAGTAGGAAATATGGACTAAGGTGGACAGGTCATGGTCATTACTTTCCCTGAGATTCCAAGGCTAAAAACAGAGATTAAGAAATGTGTACTTGTGATGTCACTGAGGTAGGGCAAAGCAAAGGTTGTGAGGTAAGTCAGTCCATGCTTTTGTGCTATGCTACTGAGCTGTAGTGCCAGATGGAAATGGGAGGAAATAGTAATGCAGGCTTTAAAGACACCTCACAAATAAAAACCATACTTTGTCATCCTCCAATGCCATAATTTCTCCCTATCTAAAGACTTTAGGAAGCATAGCAATTTCCTAAGGGGTTCAGCTAACACCTTCAGACCTAGCAGCCCTATAAAGATACCCTAACATGACTAACTCATGGTATCATAGTTTCCTAAGTGTAGGTTGTGTTATTTTGCCATCAGTTGGGTCTTTCTTCAATCAGAAATATCCTCCCTTTTATTAAAGTTTAATCATATGCAAAACAGATCAATACAAAGAGGATGTGACACCACCATTACAATCAGACATAACTATTAATCTGATTCCTCATTTGTCATGATGTTGCCATCACTACCACCACCATCCCCCAGCTTGATTTGCGGGAAAGCAGGCAGGCCCATGCCGAAGATCAGACGCTGTGATTTCCAGATTGGTTTGGGGCAACTGCTCAGACCACCTGTTTCCTTGGGTGAGAGCCCATGCACACGCTCTCATCCCAAGGAAATGAGCGGTCTGAGCCTTGAACCACTGGTTTCCTTGGGGTGGGAGGCCGCATGCATGCTCTCCCCCCAAGGAAACGGGTGGTCTGAGACTTGGGCCGCTGGTTTTTTTGGGGTGAGAGCCCATATGCATGCTCTCACCCTAAGGAAATGAGCTGTCTGAGCATCAGGTCGCATGCATGCTCTCACCCCAAGGAAACCGGTGGCCTGATGCTCAGACCGCTCATTTCCTCAGGGTGAGAGCATGCATATGGGCACTCACCCCAAGAAAACTAGCGGCCCAAGTCTCAGACCACCCATTTCCTTGGGGGGGGGGGAGTGTGCACGTCTAAGCCGTCTGTTTCTTTGGGGTGAGAGTGTGTGCACAGCCCGTTTCCTTGGGGGCAGAGCGGCCATGTGCACTCTCACCCCAAGGAAACCAGTGGTCCAACACTTGGCTCTATGGAGGCCCCCTTGACCCCACAAGGGGGCCTCTGGAGATCTCTGCCCCAAAGCCAGCAGGGCTGGTCTCCTGCCCTGCAGGCTTTGGTGCAGAGATCAAAATCGGAGAATTTGAGGAAAACTTTTGCATCACACAATGTTATCTTAATGTCGTGCAGTGCAAAAGTGTTCCTCAAATTCCCCGACATTATCCAATTTTAGTGTTGTCTGATGCATTTGTTATCCGAGGTATTACTGTACTCTCCAACAACTGAAAAGGAGACATCTATTTGTATGAGGATAGCCATTTTGAATTTCCCTTAATTCAAAAAGACAGAACAAGGTTATTTGGAGGAAAATGAAATGGCAGGTTCTTCAGTTCTTTTTTTCTCAGAAGATCTTGCCTCACCTTTGAAATGCAGCTGAAACAAAACAGCCAATTTTGAGATGAGCAAAAAGTGTGCTTTTTTGACCCTAATTTGGAAACCGATGAGTCTGGTATTCATATATGCTCGGAGAATACTTAGTGATGCAGACACTTGCTGTTCTTTCCTGTGTGGCTTGACATTTTGGGCTCACTTTGTAAAGCAGCCACCCACAACCTCTGTACTGAGAGTACAAGACACACACCTAGTCATTTTAGTAACTACCATCTGCCGAAATTGATTCCCAGTCATGAAAGTTTATCCTGATTATTTTTTTTAATCTTTATGGTGTCACAGGACTCTTTCCTTGTAATTGCTGCAGTGTCTTTCAAGCCTCACCTTTTTCTGTTTTCCCCTCCCTACCTCTAATCTTTATTACCACCGCTTCTGCTTAGCTGAAGCAGCGGCATGTTTCCTGTGTTCTGGCAAAACGTTCCATAGGGACCATATCAGACTCCATCATCACACATGCCGACCATCAGAAACCTTTGGTAAACATCCTTTCCTCAGTATTTGCTTGCTAAATTTAGTAGTAGCCTTCCTGCCCTAAAAGATACTGAGCAGCACATACCAGAGAGTGACTGTGCATTGATATTGTAAAATCTTAAAATAGTAAAACAGAACTTACAAAGACGATCCAAGTATAATAGGTAAGTTAGTTCAATTCCTGAGTACTGCATGACGGAATGAGCTCCCGTCTCTGTCCCAGCTCCTGCCAACCTAGCAGTTCGAAAGCAAGAAATTGCAAGTAGATAAATAGGGACCACTTCGGTGGGAAGGTAACAGCGTTCCATGCGCTCCGGTGTCTAGTCATGCCTGCCACATGAGCATGGAAACATCTGCAGAAGCAGACAGCTCTGGCTCTTTGGCTTAGAAACGGAGATGAGCACTGACCCCTAGAGTCGGATACGACTGGCTTTCGAGCAAGGGAAACCTATAAGATAATATATTTCCCTGGATTGAACAGGCAAGTGATGGGCATTCCTGTGATGAAGTCCTCACTACACAATACATGTTTTAAGGTGCTGTATATTTTTAATTCAGATATATCTCTTCACTGTTTAGGTCCCTCACAGGTGATTATCTTGATTCAAGCTGCAGATCTGTGTACTATGCTGCACCAACCGCACACACATACTAAGCAGGTGGAATGATCCCAATGTAATCTGGGCTCCTGTTGACTTTGGCTACCTCTTTTGTTCGACAGGTCATCAGTGCTACATACTGTATTTCCCAACTTTCTGCCTCTGAGCTATGAAGCATGCAATTACAGTGAGACTGCAATGCTCCTTGCTGATAGCCCAGACTCCTGGCTGAGTGTAACTATGTCAGACATATAGCACCATTCCTTCCAAATTCCTTTAGGGGGTTTTGTCAACAGAAAGAAAAGATATTGAAGTTTTCTTTCTTTCTTTCTCTTCCAGGAGTTTCTTAATAGAACCCATGCTGTTAACCTATGTTGGAGGCCCAGCTACAAGCTGTGAGAGGATGGAGTTCATAAATGGAAAGAACTATGAAACACAAGCACTTTACTTCCAAGCAGCATATATTAATGCCTATGCAGGATTAACAATTTAAAAGCTGGACAGTCTATATGATATAAAGTGGCAAAGATACAATGATGGTTCTCACCCTTTGGGGGGGAAATGGGTCTACTTTGCAGAAGATCAATTTTTTCCAAATGCAGATAGGATCACGGCAATTGGTTGAGCACAGTTGCATAAGGGGTGTAAGCAGTGGTGGGCATCAGCAGGTTTTCACCGGTTCGCCAGAACTGGTAGCAGAAATTCTGGCTGGCCCCACCCACCCAAGTTTTGAAATAAAGTAGTCCTAATTTGGGTGCAACACAGGACTTTCCCCCTGGCCATGCCCACCATACCACACCCACAGTGTGGTAGTAAAAATTTTTTTGAGCCCACCACTGGGTGTAAGTAATGTTAGGAAATATCAGGAGATAATATTGTTAAAAGATGCTGGGAAAGCCCATCTCCCAAATATCATATATAGAATAATGGATTCAAATTACAAGAAAGGAGGTTTGACTAAACATTAGGAAGAATATTTCAATACTAAGAGTTGTTTGACAAAGGAGTAGGCTGCCTTTCAGAGTGGTGAACTTTTCTTCATTGGAGTTTTAAAAACATGGGGTAGATGCCACCCATGAAAGATGCTTTTGTTATAGATTTCCTAACTCAGTAGAGTTGGTTTCAAAGTTGGCCTCAATCACTCTTGGGATCCTTCCAGCTCTATAACTGTATGGTTGAATTCCTATTATATAATTTAAAGCCATGGATTTAATCTTAAAAATTTCTTATCTACCACCACCTTAGGTTCCAAGGCTCCCTAGGGATCTCTTTTAACCTGGGGATGTTTTGGGGAGCCTTGGGACAGAGTGAGCCTTTACTATCTAAAAATCACTGCCATCAGTTCAGCCACCAGGATTGGGACCACCAGCAGTGGGTAACAGCACAATTAACATGATATCTTTTTCTAGTGGATTTTTTTTGTTTTTTTGCTGAAGATGGATGGCAAGACAAAGGATTGTTTGGCTATTCCTTATGCAGTTTTGAGGGGAGGTGACTTCAGTAATTACAACCTCTTCAGCCAGCAGGTAGACATCTATATAGCAGGGCCATAGCCAGGGGGTGGCCAGGGCGGGCTTTGCCCATCTTGAGTTAGCAGTTTGCCTACCCTCAAACTCCCAGCTGCTTATAATATATATACATAAAAAGATGTTGATCCTTTCCAGTCAGGCTGTTATGCCTCCTAGAAAGATTGCAGGATGTATGTCATAAGACAAGCTGGTACCATATGGAGGTTTCTGCTCCAGCCAGTAATGGGAAAATTGGAATAAATCCTTCCCAGGTTCTGGACCATCTTGACAATGATTTTAATTCTTCTAATTTGGTTTTGCCTAGAAGTATTAAATTTTGTTCCACAGTTATTCAGTACAGGTGCTTTGAATTTTCAGGGACAACTTGTATCAAGGACAAGTTATTTCTTCAGCGTAAGAATTTAAGAGCTCTTTGTTATTGTTGTTCATGCCACCCCTATCCTCCACCATCCTCCACAGCCCAGTCAGCTCTACGCCCATCGTCTCAACAATGCCATCTAGCCATCTCACTCTATGACCCCAGCCCACTGGTTGATTTAAGCCCTGCTTGCTCTCAATTAGTTATTAGATTTTGATTTTAAAGTTTTAAATTGAGGGTTTTTAGGAATGTTTTAACAGTGTTTTATTGTTTGTTTGTTTTTTAATGAATTGTGAGCCACCCTGGGTCACTTCGGTGAGGAGGGTGGTTGATAAGTATGACTAATAAATAAATAAATAAATTCTCCTGCCAACCCCTTCTCCTTTTTCCTTTGGTCTTTCCCAGCATCAAAGCCTTCTCGAGTGAGTCTTCTCTTCTCATTTGGTGGCCAAAGTACTTGAGCTTCATCTTCAATATTTGTCCTTCCAAGGAGCAGTCAAGGTTGATTTTTACTTATTTGATCTCTTTGCTGTCCAAGGTACTCTCAATATTCTCCTCCAGCACCACATTTCAAAGGCATCTATTATTCTGTGCTCACCCTTCTTTATGGTCCAGCTATCACAACCTTACATTACTACTGGGAATACCATTGCTTTGACTATGTGGACTTTTGTTGGCAGGCTGATGTCTCTACTTTTTATTATGTTCCCTAAGTTTCTCATAAATTGCCTCCCAATAATTAGTCATCTTTTTATTTCATGTCTGCAATCATCGTCTGCAGTGTGCTTTGATCCTAAGTAGGTAAAGTCTGTCACTGCTTCCATTTCTTCCCCTTCTATTTGCCAGGGAGTGATATGGCAGGTTACCATGATCTTGGGTGGTTTTTTTTTTATGTTGAGTCTCAGGCCAACTTTTGCACTCTTTTCTTTCACCTTGATCAAGAGTTTCTTTAGGTCTTCTTCACTTTCTGCCATTAGGGTAGTATCATCTGCATATCTCAGGTTGCTGATGTTTCTCTCAGCAATTTTAATTCCAGAGTGTGATTCATCCAGCCCTGCATTGCGCATTATGCACTCTGCATATAAGTTAAATAAGTAGGGTGACAGTATGCAACCTTGTCATACTCCTTTTCCTAGTCTAAACCAATCAGTTGTTCCGTATTCTGTCATAACTGTTGCATCTCAACTCATGTAAAGATTTCTCATAAAACAGATGAGGTGGTCTGGTATTCCCATCTCTTTAATTACTTGCCACAGTTTATTGTGGTCCACAAAAATCAAAAGCCTTGGTGTAGTCAATGAAACAGAAGTAGACTTGTTTCTGGTACTCCTTTGCTTTCTCCATGATCCAGTGCATGTTGGCAATTTGGTCTCTAGTTCCCCTACCTCTTCGCAACCCAACCTATGCTTCTGGAAGTTCTTGATCTGTATACTGCTGAAGCCTAGCCTGTATTATCTTGAGCACAACCTTGCTATCATGTGAAATGAGTGCAATTGTTTGATAATTTGAGCATTCTTTAGCACTGTCCTTCTTTGAGAATGGAATGTATACTGACCTTTTCCAAACCTGTGGCTACTGCTGTGTTTTCCAAATCTGGCATATAGAGCACAACACTAATTGCATCATATTTTAGGGCTCTATGTTTTTATCCGAGATATGACCCTGAAAGTCAGTGCTCCATAAGGTAAGGATAATCAGCCACACAATGGAAGAACATTGGATAAATTATATGAGACAACTCACCTAGCAAGCTAAAGACAATTCCTCTGGCAGACTAAAAGAGGACTCCTGCACCAGTAATTTCAGTTTCTGGGTATGTACACTATATTGCTTTTTGAAAGCCCACTTCCTCTCTGCTTTATGAGAAACTGCAATTGAAGCTTATGAGAAGTTCTCTTTAGCTAGGAATAAGCTTAGCCGAATTTAATGTGATGTTCCTGTGAGAACAAAACTTAAGCTCTAAGAAGGAACCTATAAAAATTGCTACATTTGTTGCAACTATCCTGAAATTAGGTTGTCTTACATATGCAGTATAAACCACACAAACAGAAAATTAGGTACAAGAAAGCCAGTCTTGGCTCTACCATTTACAGCTGCTAGCTTTTGAGGTATCAGCTTATTAAATATCAATTGATTGTTTACAAGATGAAGTAGTAGTTGTTCTTACATGCTATTGAGTTGTCTCAAACCTATGGCAATCCTATGATAGAAGGATCTCCAAAATGTGCTGTCTTCAATAGCCCTGCTCAGTTCTTTCAAAGAAAAACCTGTCAATCCATTTCACATTTGCTCTTATTCTTTTCCCATTGCGTTCAAATTTTCCCAGCATGATGTGCCCAAAGTAGGGCAGTCTCAAATTCATCATTTTTGTCTCCAGAGAAGGCCTCCAGGTCTCTACAGATGCCTCCAGGGCCCTATGGATGTCAAAGGTGGTACAGGGTGTGCACCATAGACTGGGAAAAGGCTATCGTCTACATGAAGTCATGCACAAAATCAGTATTTGTCCTTCCAAGAGCACTCTGAGAATCATCTAGGCCAGGCCCCTGCTGATACAGGAAACCAATAGATAGAACACTCCTGACAGATAACCATCCAATTTGTTTTAAAACCTCCAGTGAAGGACAGACCACTGCCCTTTTCCCAGAAGCTGAGTCAACATCTAATTTCTTGTAATTTGAGTCAATTGGTCTGTGTTCTGCCCTCTGTCAGTTTTCACTATATTATTAAATCTAGATATGCACTGAAACTGCATCCCCACATTCAAAGCATAGGATTCAATGATTCTACTGGATTGGAAGTCTTCCTTAAATGGAATTGAATTCACTTTCCCCAAATAGACCTTTCATTCATCCTGAAAAACTACTTAAGAAGATTGGGACCTCTAGGGTTTGGAATAGGAAAAGGAGTAAGACAAGGATGTATTTTGTCACCCTGCTTATTCAACTTATACACAGAGCACATAATGTGCAATGCAGGGATGGAAGAATCATAATTTGGGATCAAAATTGCTGGGAGAAACATCAACATTTTGAGATATGCAGATGATACCACCCTCAGGGCAGAAAGTAAGGAGTACTTAAAGAAGCTCCTGGTCCAGGAAAAAAGGGTGGACCTCATGGAAGAACAACTGCGAAGACAAAATGTGGTAATTCGTAAATTGGAGGAAAATGTGCCAGATAGGCTGAAACAAAGAATTGTAGACTGGTTAAACTCACTTCAAATGGGTAAGCAATTTGTACTTGAAGACATTATAGGTGCATATAGACTGGGTTCAAAAAAGGGGAAGAACAGGGAAAGAAATGTACTGGTGAAGTTTACAAATTTAGTTGATAAGTTAAAAATGATGGCGTTTATAAAGCAGAATGGACCTGGCGAACTAAATATAGATGGTAACGAAGTTGAAATATACAACGACATAGCTCCCGAGGAACGCATATGGCGTTTTAAAGTAAAACCAGTTACAAAATTTCTAAGAGATCGTGGGATTACATATAATTGGAGGTACCCACAACAAATGAGATTTTTCTTTGGAAAAAAAATGTATACTTTGGATGATAAAGTGGATGCATTGGACTATTTATGTTTTGCAGGATTGCTTCAAACAGGGTCTCCACAATGGATGCAGCTCAGGAAAGAACTGATGGAATCAGGGGGCATTGAGAGAGAGAATGAAGGGGAAGAGGAGGAGATGGGGGCGGCAGGAGGTTCTGATGGGGATGAAAATGATGTTGTATTAGTAGAACTAGACAATAGTTAAAAAAAAAGAGATCACTTAAGGTAGAAACAAATAAAAAGATACTCCAAACGCAACAATGACAGTCCCCCCTCCCCTCTTTGGAGAACAAAGAGTGGGGAGGGTAAGTGTAGAAGTAGGTAAGACTCTTTTTCTTTTTCTTTGTATGATGAATGTTAAATGTGGATATTATGTTGTAATAGGTAAGGGGTGCAGCACTTCCAGGGGTGGTTACGACATTCAAAATAGATCATGTAAAAATGATGAAGGATGTTAAAGTCCTGTCTTGGAATGTAAGAGGTACTGGCAATACGGTGAAGAGGAAGCGTCTAGAATCAGCCATAAAGAAAAGTAAACCTGACATAATCTTTATTCAAGAAACCCACCAAAAATCAGATGACACAAATAACATGAGATTGGGCTGGATACAAAACTATGAAAAATCCTTTGGTTCCTCAAAAGCAAGAGGAGTGGCAACACTTATATCAAAAAGATTGGGGTTTAATATAACAAAAAAGATCTTGGACCCAGAAGGGAGATATTTGTTAATTAAACGAAGTATAGAGGAGGAAGAAATAACCTTAGTTAATATCTATGCTCCAAACGAACACCAAAAGAAATTTTTAGATAAAATATATCAAATTTTAGAAAAAGAAAAAACAATTAATATGATAGTTGCCGGAGACTTCAATATGATTAGATCAGATTTAGATAGTGAAACCATGCAGCAGATTTCTGAGCTGTAATCCTTGTAATGAGAAGTCTAAGGTCACTCCTGCAAATAGAGTGGGTGGTTTTCATACTACCCAGCCCTTAGAGGTGGTGTCTGCTGAATTAATAGGTCCTATGAGCCCAAGCCCTGGTGGCTCAAGGTATGCCCTGTGCATCGTAGATCACCACACCAGATATGGGTTTGTGTATTTGCTAAGGTCCAAGGGTGAGACCTGCTCAACTTTAACCAGATGGGTAAGGTTCGCCCAGAACAAGGCAAACACACAGGTAAAGACCCTAATCACTGATGGGACACTGTTCTCACACAAAACCACCACTGATTTCCTGGCTAAGCATGGGATAGTCCACCACAGACCTCAGCATAACTCAACTGTTGAGAGGAGAGGTCAAACTCTCCAGGCCATGACTCGGGCTATGCTAAGTGATGCAGGTCTCCCTTGCACACTCTGGGCAGAAGCTATGAAGTGTGCGAACCATCTGCTCAATAACGTTTATCATTCTGAGATTGGAGACATCCCTGCAAGCAGGTGGCATGGAAGGAAGCCAAACTTGGGCTATCTTCGAGTCTTTGGCTCTCCTGCCCTAGTACGTATCCCGGGGCAGCCTCGCCCTCGCAAACTGATCTTCATAGGGTATGAGGCGAACCATAGGGAGTATAGGTTTTGGATGCCAGGATCCAACCAAGTTACAAGAGGCAAGAGTGCCAAGTTCCTGGAACACTCCCGGTGGGAACATGTGGAAAGTGTCCACATTCCTGGACTCCTGTTTGAGGAGGAGGAGGCACAGCAGCCTGTCTTGCAACCCAGCGAGCTTGTTAGCAAGAGTCCCACTGATGGGGAAGCTGGGGTTAAAGAAGAGATAAAAAGTGAGTCAGAGGAGTCTGACGTTTCTGGGGAGTCTGGGGGAGATACCACTGATATAGTCCTGCCTCGTAGGTCCAGTCGGACTAGAAGGCCACCTGATAGATATCAGGCCACTGTGGCATTAATGGATAAAGCAAAGCCAGAAACCCCTGAGGAGGCAGCTGCATTGCCAGGTGCAAAGTCGGGTGCACGGCAGGCAGAGACAGACAGGGAAGTACTCCCACCTCGGGACCTGTCTGAGTGTATGCCAGAATCTGAAAGGCATAGGGTATGTGGGTCTAGGAGACGAAGGTATTCCAAAGGTGCAAGAAAAAGTAATAAACTGTTTCCTCCTGGTGCCAAAAGGCATGTGAAGACTGTAAGCTAATGTTGTTTATAAATACTGAAACTGAGTGTACTGTAAAGAATGTTGTACTGCAACTGTGTATATGTATACAGTAATACCCCGTATAACGCGAGTACCGTATATCGTTAAAACCGCATAACGTTACAAGATTTTCGGAAACATCTTGTATCGAGTAACGCGATTTTAACGTTACACGATACAGTCGTTCTTAGCAGCAGGGTGGGTGGAAAGCTGAACGGGGTTCTCCGTTCAGCTTCCCAGCCACCCTGCAGCTACGGAGGCAGGGGTGGGGAGGCTGGAAAGCTGACGGGGGGCTCCCCCATCGGCTTACCCAGCCACCCCACAGCTGCGGAGGCATGGGCGGGTGGCTAGGGAAGCCGACAGGGAGTCCCCGTCAGCTTCCCCAGCCACCCTGCAGCTGTAGATCGGGTCCTCTGATCTCTCTGGAGGTGTTTCTGGGCTTCCCTGACGTCCAGAGCCGGTGCAGCAAGCCAGAATGTCAGAGTTCGAATCCCGACGTTCTGGCTTCCTGCACTGGCTCAGGACGTCGGGGAAGCCCAGAAACACCTTGGATCGGGTCCCCACACCTCCCTGGACCCGGCGGGGGGGTCAGACCCCCCAAAATTGGTAAAAAAAAAGGACGTTTTTTTTACCAATTTGGGGGTTTCTGACCCCCCCGCCGGGTCCAGGGAGGTGGGCAGACACGATCCAAGCTTTTTCTGAGCTTCCCCGACGTCCTGAGCCAGTGTAGCAAGCCAGGATGTCAGAGTTCGAATCCCGACGTTCTGGGTTGCTGCACTGGCTCAGGACGTCGGGGAAGCCCAGAAACACCTTGGATCGGGTCCCCACACCTCCCAGGACCCAGCAGGGGGGTCAGAAACCCCAAAATTTGTAAAAAAAAAGGATGGTTTTTTTTTACCAATTTTGGGGTCTCTGACCCCCCCGCCGGGTCCAGGGAGGTGGGCAGACACGATCCAAGCTTTTTCTGGGCTTCCCCGATGTCCTGCGCCAGTGCAGCGACCCAGAATGTCAGGATTCGAATCCCGACATTCTGGCTTCCTGCAGCATAAAAGAGGGTGGGGGAAGTTCAAAATTAGCGCGCATCGGGTCTCCCGACCTCCCTAGAGCTGATGTGCGCTAATTTTGAACTTCCCCCACCCTCTTTTATGCTGCAGGAAGCGAGAACGTCGGGATTCGAATCCTGACATTCTGGCTTGCTGCACTGGCTCAGGACGTCGGGGAAGCCCAGAAACACCTTGTACAATAGGAGGAGCATGTTAGGACATTTTTCATTTGGGGGTATTGTACAAAGATTGCTGCCCAGTGGAATAGTATAACTTTAAGGCCCTCCATGTGTTTTGAACACAGGTGTCCATAATAGAGCCTCAAACTGATTGCCAGGCTGTGCATGCTTGGTCCATGTGCTCCTGTAATAGCCCAGCTGTGGCTGATTAGAAAATCTGCCCAGCAACACTGGGGGATAACTGTGGCCCTCTGGGAAGGGTCTATGGAGGAGGCTATTATTCTGTGAGGAAATTATCTGTGAGGAGGTTGCTATTCTGAAGGAGTCTATATACTGAGAAGGACTGAGACACTGAAGGAGGTGATGCTGTTGAGAGCTTTTCTTCAACTGAGAAGAAAGAACTGCTAAAGAATCACCAGGACTCTTTTGAGTGCTCCTGGAGTTGGAGCCAACAGAGGAATCCAAGCTGTCTACCTACTGTGGGGCTTGGAGAGAGAGAGAGACTGTTGTATATAGTCCCGTGTATGTCTGTCTTCCCCTCACTGTAAGTAAAGCGCACCTTTCACTGAATGCATATGTGTGTGAGTTATTGCACTAAGGCTTTCGCTGCGTAAGAGCTTAAAAGTGCTACTCTGCTATCCAGCCACACATATCGCTAGGGGAATCCCTGATAGATAGTACTAATAAATATCAGAATAGGAAACAAGATATGCAAGTTATAAATAATTGGATAAAGTTAGTAGGATTAAAGGATACGTGGAGAGAATTAAAAGGCACAGAGAGGGTCTACACATTCTATTCTCCAGTACATAACTCATACTCGAGAATTGATTATGTATTCGTGACAGACAATTTAGTAAAAATGTTAGAACATACAGAAACAGGAATTTTTAAGGAGTCGGACCACACAAACATTTTAGTAGAAATAAAGATAGGAGGAACGAAGCAAAAAAACAATAGTTGGAGATATGACCCAAGAATCTATAAAGATAAAGACCATAAAAATAAAATAATTAAAAAATGGGAAGAGAATTGGAAGTGGAACAATAACGGAGAGGTCGGATTTAACATAGTTTGGGATACAATGAAGGGAATATTCAGAGGAGAAAGTATTAAATTAGCAAGTATAATATATGGACAGAAGAAAAAAGAAGATGAAGAATTAGAGAAGGAAATTAAAAGGCTTCAAAATGAGCACGCAAAAAATAGGAATTTAGAAATATTTGATAAAATGCAAAAATTAAAAAGCGAATTAGTGGGGAAAGATATAGAAAAAGTAAAAAGAGACCTAATTTGTTTAAAAAGGGAATATTTTTAATATAGTAATAGGAATTCGAAACTTTTGGCAAGAGCAGCAAAAGAAAAAAAATGTAAAAGGGAGATTACAATATTAACAAACACTCAAGGGAAGAGATGTAATAAGATAACAGAAAAATTAGAGATAGTGGAGAACTTTTATAGAACATTATATTCAAAGAAGGAGATAGAGGTAGAAAAATTGAAAAAGATATTTAGAGAACAAAATGAATTAAAAATAAAAGATGAATATAAGAATAAAATGGAGGAAGCAATATTAGAAAAAGAGGTCAAAGAAGTGATAGGAAAATTGAAAAAAGAAAAGATTCCAGGTGAAGATGGACTCCCGGCGGAATTCTATAAGGAATTTCAGAATATGGTAATTCCAAAATTGGTGAAATTGTATAATTATATTCTAGAAGGAGGCAAAATCCCAAATTCTTGGTATAGAACTACGATTGTACTAATCCCCAAATCAGGCAAGGACATTGAAAAAATAGAATCATATAGACCTATATCCTTAATAAATTTAGGCGCGAAAATCTTTACGACGATACTGACTAGAAGGCTGAATACTTTTATGGATCAATATATAAATAGGGACCAAGCAGGATTTATAAGAGGGAGATATATGGCTGATCTAACAAGAAGGGTAGTGAATTTGATAGATATTGCAAATCAAAAGAAAGAAAAAGTGGGTTTTTTGGCGGTAGATATTTTTAAGGCCTTCGACTCTCTGCAATGGGATTCGATAAAAGTATTGATCGAGTTATACGGATTTGGAACCAAATTTCAGAATATTATTGGCAAACTATATCAGAAGGGAGTAGCAAGGGTCAGAGTCAACGACTCCTACACAGCTGATATTCCGTTAGAGGCTGGAACAAGACAGGGATGCCCACTATCCCCAACACTATTCGTAATGGCTATGGAGTTACTAGCGAACGCAATTAGAAATGATAGAGAAATTCACGGATTAGAAAATAACAAAATAAACCTATATGCGGACGATACCTTAATTATAACAAAATACCCTACAAAAACATTGGACAGAATACAGCTACATTTAAATATGTTAGAAGAAGTTACCGGTCTTAGAGTAAACTGGGATAAATCAGAAATGATTTTATTTAATAGTGAAAAAGAAGACCAAGATAAGATTAAGACGAAGTATAAAATATAGGTTAAAAATAGTCTGAAATACTTGGGAATAAACATTACAAACAATTGGGGAGAATTAAAAACCTTAAATTATGATAAACAAAAGAGAGAATTAGAAGAAAAGATAAAAAAATACCAAAAATTGAACTTGTCATGGTTTGGCAGAATTGCCCTATGTAAGATGATGTTGATACCAAAGATTAACTTCCTATTTGAAACATTACCTATTAAACTATCAGATAAAGTGTTGAAGGAATTACAGAGTAAAATAAACAATTTTTGCAACGGGAAAGTTAGAGTAAGGATTTCAAAAAGCCTTTGGTATGTATCACAACAAGAGGGGGGATTAGGCATACCAAACCTTAAAAATTATTATAGAGCGTTTCAGACAAAAAATGTAATTAAAACCTTAATGAGAGAAGAGACAATCTGGCAAGAAATCGAATTGAAGGAATTGAGACATATTGGGAATTCAATTTTTTTAGATAAAGGGGTCAAAATTACAGGAATTAAAAATAAAATGTTAAAAACAATGTTGGAGGAATGGAAAAAATTAAAACAAGAGTTGGTACCGAATGTTTCCCCAATTATAGAAATCCAAGACATTAAAAACTTTCCCATTAAGATAGATTCAAAACTCGATATTTTGGAGAAAGGGGGGGGCAACGTTGGTAAAAGATTGGATAAAGATATGTAAAGATAGGATAAAAAAAGAGGAATTGTATGATAGCATGGGATTGAATTGGTTTCAACGAATTGCGGTAGAAAAATGGAATCATAAATATTTGCAAGAAAAATCACTAGAAAGACCAACAACAGAAATGGAAGAAATAATATTTAAATTAAGGAAGGGGGAAATTGAAATTAAAGGGCTGGTTAGTAAAGTATATAAAATACTAAATAAAGGGAGCAAAGCCCAGGAAATATTGAAAAATATATGGGAAAAAGACATAAAACTAAAAATCTCGGATAGTGATTGGAAAAAAAAGTGGAGCAAAAGAATCATGAGAAATTTATCAGTAAGAGTAAAAGAACATAACTACAAGCTGTTATGGAGATGGTATTTGACACCCACAAGATTGTACCAGATCGATGAGAAAGTAAATAACAAATGCTGGAGATGCAGATGTGCACTGGGCACATATGTTCATATGTGGTTAGATTGTAAAGTGATTAAAGTCTTTTGGATAAAAGTAATAAAGGAAATTGCAAATATTATGGGCATACGACTAGAGATAGAGCCAGGCATAGTATTACTCACAAACGTGGAGAAAATAAATGTTGACAAAGACGGGAAAGAGTTAATAGCCGTAATGCTCTCTTCAGCAAGGTTTTGTATAGCGAGAAATTGGAAGAATGACACCCAAATAAACTTGGATGATTGGTACAGAGAAATGTGGGAATTGGCGTTGAACGATAAATTGACATGGGAAGTGAAGGTTAGGAAGGGTATAATACAGGAAAATAGATTTTGGAAGATTTGGCATCCATTTATAGAGCATTCATTGTATAATGACAAAGTAATACAGCCAGCACCGGGACAAATGAGTTTTTGGAGGAATATATGAATAAGGATTAATGGTAACCTCTCTGGATATTGTATATATCACTGGGTGTTGAAAGGAGAATTATTTTCCTTTCTTAACTATGTAACTCTATCTGTATTTTCTTGTATGTTTTAGTCCATGAATTTTCGCTTCTTTTTCTTACTCGTTTTTTCTTTTTTAAAAAATATAGCAAATTTGGGGTAAAAAAAAGGGGGGTAGACAAGGTAGTAAATTTAATTAATAATGGAGTAAAGGTAATAATATAAGTACACGGGTATGGAAAGAACTATTGGTGAATAACCAAATAAATTTAAATACAAGACGATACAAAACTGTACTAGAACATGAGAGATAAATAAGACAAAGGAGTGATACCCATTTGAAGTTTTCATTTTTACCATATTTTAAGTATTTTCTTGTTCCACTATATATTGCATTGTATCATTATGTCATATATGTTTTCATTGTATGTCAGCAAAACTTAATAAAATTAAAAAAATTTTTTTAAAAAGAAGCTCCTGGTAGGTTGAAAGAAGAAAGTGCAAAAGCTGGCTTGAGACTCAATATAAAGAAAAGCAAGATAATGGCAACAGGCCCTATTTGTCCCTGGAAAATAGATGGGGAAGAAGTAGAAGCAGTGACAGATTTTACTTTTCTAGGATCAAAGCTCACTGCAGATGGTGATTGCAGCCATGAAATAAAAAGGCAACTGATTCTTGGGAGGCAAGCAATGAGAAACCTGGGGAGCATAGTGAAAAGTAGAGACATCACATTGCAAACAAAAATGTGTCTAGTCAAAGCAATGGTATTCCCAGTGGCAATGTATGGTTGTGAGAGCTGAACCATTAGGAAAGCTGAGCGCAGAAAAATAGATGGCTTTGAGATGTGGTGTTGGAGGAGAGTTTTGAGAGTCCCCTGGACAGCAAGGAAAGCAAATAGGTCAATCTTAGAAGAAATCCGCCCTGACTGCTCCTTAGAAGGGCAAATAGTAAAGATGAAGTTGAAGTACTTTGGGCATCAAATTAGAAGAGATCACTTGAGAAAGCCTTGATGCTTGGAAAGGTCGTAGGGCAAAAGAAAAAGGGGACAGCCCAAAATGAGATGGCTAGATGGTATTGTAGAGACAACGGGCACAGAACTGAGTGAGTTGAGGAAGATGGTGGAGGACAGAAGTGCCTGGCAGACAATGGTCCATGGGGTCGCAAAGGGTTGGAATTGACTGTGCAACTGAACAACAGAGATATGAAATGTTAGAGGGAGAAAAGGGCAGAAAGTAAGTTGCATCATGCTGGTGTCTCACCCTGGTGCCTGAGGCTTAAAAAAATAACCAAAGGAAATATTATGTGTCTCTTATTTTAACATCAAGTAACTCACAGATAATTGATAATTTGAAGTGTGAACTACCAGCTTCTTTTACCCATGGGAAGAACTGGATTATTTTCCTGCATTCCTGCTATTCATCATTCTATCCCCAGGAAGATATTCTTCAAGTCTGCACAATAACAGAATGTATGGGTCTTTTAAAAGGCTATTTCCCCTTAGTTTCTTTGCAGACAAAAACACCATGGGAGCCATTCTGCTTTTGCTGCCACAGCTCCATGGCTTCACTGCAGCAGACATTTCAGTGGCATGGAAGAGATTTCTAAAGGGTTGGCTACTGTATGGAACCATTAAACCTCTGAGGCACCTGAGGAAAACACACACAAAAGGACTATCAATGTCAGGTCTCCAGAAGCAGAAACAAGTCTGAAATATAGGAGAGATAAAAGGAAAAGCTTGTACAAGAATGACATTCTTGGCTAGATTTTTTTAAAAATACCAACAGAATGGAGGATAAAGGCTATACAGTATTTGAAAAGGATCTGTCTCTGACAAAAAACAAAAACCCCTCTTCTGTATTTTAAGTAAAGCCCTGATGAATAATTGCAATGCCTCCTGAGGTCTTAAAAGCCCATGATGGCTACAAGCTGAGCAATGAGAAAACAAGCTGCCTAGAAGTGGCAGGCTAAATGAGGTCTCCAGGTGCTTGTTTTATATAAGCACAGCTCCGTGTAAATGGGGAAGGAAAGTAACACATTTCACACACGTTGCTTATAAAAAAATTGCAACTTTCTCTTTGTCCTAGAAGATACCAGCAGAGAGAATGCATGAGCACAAATAAGGTCATTGATGAAGTGATTCAGTGTTTATTAGGTGTTTGAGATGGTTCCCAGGGAAAATTTATAGTAGAAATGTCTTTTTGAGAAGACAGATGTGGCAGGAACTGATAACTGTGTTTTTTCTTCCTCCTGTTCTCAGATATCTTTATTAAGGCAAAACAGTATACACAGCTCTCCCAAATACAACTCTCTTGATTTAATTTGTTTTCTCTATAAAAATGTATCAGCTACAGCAATTTTCAGAAAGACCTGGAATTATAATGTCTTCAGCTTCCTTTTTTGTCACTGTGTTTTACATATGCTGTTTGGGCATAAATATGCATAGACTCTATAAAACTCTTGCAGAGGACACAATGTAGATTGAGAGCAACGTGTACAAATAAAGCAAAATAAAAATGATCATTAAAGTATTTATCCTCCCTAAATGTGTTGTTGTTCAGTCTCACAGTTGAATCTGAACCTTTGCAACAACATGGACCACAGCTTGCCAGGCTCCTCTGTATTCCACCCCCTTCTCTGCCACCCCCTTCTCTTTTTGCCTTCAATCTTTCCCAGCACCAGGGCCTTCTCCAGTGAGTCCTCTCTTCACATTTGGTGGTCAAAGTACTTAGGCTTCCGCTTCAGTATTTGTCCTTCCAAGGAGTAGTCAAGGTTGATTTCTTTTAGGATTGACTGATTTGATCTTCTTGCATTCCAGGGGACTCTCAAGAGTCTCCTCCAGCACCACAGTTCAAAGGCATCTATTCTTCTGTGCTCAGTCTTCCTTATGGTCCAGCTCCCACAGCCGTACGTTACTACTGGGAGGACCATTGCTTTAACTATGTGGACTTTTGTTGGCAAGGTGTTGTCTCTACTTTTTATTATGCTGCCTAGGTTTCCATGGCTTGCCTCCCAAGAAGTATGTGTATTTTTATTCTGTGACTGCAATCACCATCTGCAGTGATCTTAGATCCCAAGAAGGTAAAGCCTGTCACTGCTTCCATTTCTTCTCTTTTAATTTGCCAGGGAGTGATGGGGCCAGATGCCATGATCTTGGTTTTGTTTATGTTGAGTTCAAGCCAACTTTTGCACTCTCCTCTTTCACCCTCATCAAGAAGCTCTTTAGTATCATCTGCATATCTCAGGTTGTTGAAATTTCTCCCTGAAATCTGAATTCCAGCTTGAAAAACCAATATATATGCAGTAATTGAAAGTAGCCAGGATGTAGCCATGGTCCATTATAAAATCTATCAATATTTGCTAGATATATTTTATAATCTTGAATGTCCAACCCTGGATGTTCAAGGATGTCCAATGCCCAAGCATGTCCATCATTAATCTGTTCTCAACTGTGGTGATTACTGCCAATGCTAAGATGGGATAAAAGGGATAAGGAAGTTGCATGCCAGCAAGTTACACTTTTACCCCTTGAAGGACATCTGGCCATGCTCCTTAAGCTCCTCTAAAATTAGTTTTAAATCCTTCAGGGCAAATTCTTCACCCATATGAACAATTTAACCACCAAGAAACTTTTGAAATGTTTGCAAGGTTACTTATAATTTATTCAATTTTTAATAATTAGGAGTATTTAATATAATGTAAGTTACAGCAAGATTTTGACTTTATTATCTATAATAATAACTTGATAATCATTGGGAAAGCTCTTCCTTTTCCATTGACAGCATATGCTGAGCAGCAACTAGTCTTCTTCTATAAGTACAACTAGAGTTTGTATGCAAGGCTTAGGTAAAGATCCCTCAGTCTAATTAATACTAACTACATTGAACTAAGGTAATGCAATACCAAACCCATTCTCTTCATGGACACCAACTCCCTAGACAGCTAAAATCAAGGAAAAATTTCCTGCACACATCTGAGGTTCTAAATATTAAACAGAAGTGACTAGGCTAAACCTATAGAGAGCAAAAATAAAAACCTTGCTGAATGAACTAATGCCTAAGAGTGTCTCCCACTAGGACAAGATTCTCACTGGATCATCTGGAAGTCACTGACTAGACTTTTGAAGTGAAGTAGGAAGGTCAAAGAATAATCAAGTAAAGTGGAGCTACTTGGATACATGACAAATTTTCAGTGAATGCAGAATCTCAATCAATGCAGCTTATGGCTCACCAGATGTAGAGATGAAGATCTAGTAAACAGCCAAGATAATACTGTTGAATTTAGTACTTCAGTTCAAAAACAGTTATTTTGAAATACAGTAATTACTTAATTTGTTTTGAGTGTCACCTATATTTCATATATAGTGGAACCCCATATAACGAATGCATTGTGCAACAAAAAATGGTACAATGAAGAGGATTTTGAAACAAATGGGTGCATTGTACAATGAAAACATTAATTGTATGATGCTCGCATTTGTTCCAAAATACTCTTCATTGTACCATTTTTTGTTGTACATGTTGCTTTCGGAGGAGGTAGCTGAGCAGGTCAGCTTCCTCCTTCGAAAGCAAGCCCAGGCTTCAGAGCCTCAAGTCCCAGCTTGCTCAGGAAGGAGGGAGGCCAGTGGGTGATCCCTTCCTTTCCAGGCAAGTCTGGACATTGGAGCCTTGAGTCCCAGCTTGCTCAGGAAGGAGGGAGGCCACTGGGTCATCTCCCTCCTTCCAAAGGAAGCCAGGGTTCGGAGCCTCATGCCTCACTTGCTTTGGAAGGAGGGGCGAGTGGGTCGGCTCCCTCCTTCTAAAGGAAACCAGAGTTCAAAGCCTCAAGCCCTGGCTTACTTCAGAAGGAGGGTGTGAGTAGGTTGTCTCCCTCCTTCCAAAGGAAGCCAGGGTTTGAAGCCTTGAGCCCTGGCTTCCTTTGAAAGGAGAGAGATGACCCGCTCACTTCCCTCCTTCCTGAGCAAACTGGGACTTGAGGCTCCGAAGTTTAGGCTTGCTTGGGAAGAAAGGGGGGGCACCAGGGCTCAAGGCTATGAACCCTGGCTTGCTTTGGAAGGAGGGAGGTGAGCCTGGATCACTAAAGGGCTTAGCCACCCAGCCAGTTGCCTTTTGGAGCAGGTGAATCCTTTCCCCAGCCCCTCCGAAAGCCACCTGGCTGGATCTCTAAGTCTCTTGGCAATCACGTGTAAGCATGGCCAGTGGAACCCTGTACAACGAAAAAAATCTGCACAACAAAGAACCCTGTAGAACAGAGTTTTTTCATTGTACGGAGTTTCACTGTATATGCAGTGCTTTGATATGAATGGTCACACTGTATGGGGAATAGCATTCCAACTAGACCCCAATTTTTTAGCTAGCAATAGGGCTACTGCTTTTGGGTGCTGGGTTAAAATAATTCCCTGATAGCTGAAAGTCTCTATTTAAGGGAGATTGTTTCCAGCAAAGTGACCCTTATTGTTTAATTGTACCTTAAATCTCTCTGCTTGGACATAAAAACTGGATATCCCCTGCTACAATCTTTCATCTTTTCACTAACATATTGATGTCAATCACTATCTTTTCAATCAAATGCTCAGTCCTACATGAACATGCAAACTGACCTTGCTAAAAGGTAGTGTGTTTGAGGCAAGAGAAGAAAGTAACAGGAAGCCTCCGTGGGCAGTGTTTGATCACTGTGATATCTGTTTTCATTCCTGCAAGTCATCATTTGATACTGCAGTCATCAAATGATGGAGGAGAATGTCTGATCTCATTCTTTGATGCTGTATTTCATTCTGACATGGACTGATATGAATGAAGGGTAATCGCCCCATAAAATAAGAACAAAGACTGGAGATATTTTCCTGTCTTCTTCAGATCAAACGGCTGCAACGAGATTTTCATTGGCAAATTGTGTTATGTGGTATTTGTGGTTTTACTCGGCCATTTGCAAGAAAGATTTTTTTCAAAGTAGTTTCTTGTCCAAAAGAGATTATGTCATTTGATACTTCCTAGGAATAATGGGTTCATTGTATATGTCATTTCCATTTCTCTCCCTTTTTTGAGTGATCACTGCACAAAGGCTACTAGGAAAATATTTTGTCAGTTCAAATATCCACATGGTTGTACTCCGGTATCTCTGAAGATGACCAAATGTGCTTTTGTTTCTAATCTTACCTTTGTTTCAGCAGCTGGCATGCTGAGTAAGATAATATGATATTGAGCTCTAAAAATAGTGCCTGTTCTTCCTTTATATAATTTGATATCCCCAGAGGGTAACTACTGAATGATTTGTAGGTAACCATCCCTAAATGCTTCACAAACCAGGAGCTTCTAAAAATTGAATTTCAGCTTATGAATGATGTGTGATTTATACCCTTGGACTGATCTTTTCCGAATCTGTGGCAAATGGCCTGCAGCTCAGAGAGATTCCATTTCCTTCTCCGAACAATACGCTTATGCTCAGCTCTAGCAGAATATAATCTGTTTATAGGATAGTTCCAGTTTCCTAGACAAGTCTGCATGACCATCAGCTGTTGAATAAAATAAACTAAATAGAAAGTATTCAGAGATACCTATACTAAATGAACTGTATAGCCTTTGATTGTAATAATGATGTACAAGGGTACTTAAATCATCCTGATTCTCTGTCCTATATTGGCTTCTCCTAGAAACTATTCCTAGTTACATCCTTGTGCATTGTATGTTAGAGAGTGTGTGATGGTTTCCATATGTTATGTTGATATCCTTGCTATCACTGCTTGTTGATTAGTGCCTTCTGTGCATAGCTACCAGATGTGTTAGATGCTGTGGCACCACTACATATCAATAGTTGCTTTCCATATAGATACAACATTGTCAGTAAGCATACTGTGGTTGGTAAGTGGCTTTTACTACTGTTGTGGCTCTTTTTCTCTTTCACTATTGTTAACATGACTGCTTGAAAGATGAGGAAACTTGCAGGGAAAACTGATGGACTATGACTCAAGTCACCTGGATTTTAACTCATTACTCAACTTTGGAAACTCACTCAGTGGAAACTGATAACACTACTGCTCAAGTATCTTGTTTGCCTTGAATGCCCTATTAGGGTTGCTGTAGGTTGGTTCTGACTTGATGGCACACAACAACAAAAATCTATGCTGTAATCATGGTCATCATAACTAAGCAATTCCTAATACCATTTCTAACCTGGGCACCTTTCTGGGTACCTGGTGTTTAGGAGTCATACTATTTAGACATGTGTTTCATAAGTCATCATTATCATGGAGTCTGTGCAAAAATTATGAAATGCCATCTTTGAAATACTTGTAGAAACATGAACCTGAAAAGATGGTTGAGAATGGGGATGAGGCAGATCATGTGAGACTTTAAAATCCAAACCAATAAGAAGCTTGAACACAACATTCTAGACCACAGGAGGACTTGAATTCCCAGAAGCCTAAGTCAATACATTGTCTGATCGGTGCTTTGGGGAATTGACTTAAGCTTCTGGGAAATGAAGTCCAAACACCAAAGGTCGGGAAACACTGTTCTAGACATTACTGTAGTTGAGAAAAAAAATTGATTAAGCTGATTGATGTGGCAGTCCCAGGTGACATGGGTGGAAGAAAAAGAAGTTGAAAAGATCATGAGATATCAAGATTTGAGAACTGCAGTACATGTCTCTAGAGGAAAAAAGAGCAACAGTAATACCAGTAGTGATAGGAGCACTGGGAGCAACCCCAAAAGGGTTGGAAACGCATCTGAGTACCATTGGCATTGATAAGATCACAACAGAGCGGTTGCAGAGAGTAACATTGCTAGGTATCAGCGACATTATTAGGTGATACCTTACTGAATCTTAGGTCCTGGGGAGTGGCCCGAGCGGAGGAGGAGGAGGAGGAGGAGGAGGAGAAGAAGAAGAAGAATGGTAGATTTGTATCATCATCTTACAACAGCAGAGTTGGAACAGACCCCATGGATCATTGAGTCAAATTGAATTAATTTTACTCAATTTGAATCAATAATTTAGATAGCCTGAATCAAATTCCAAGCTATTATTATTATTATTATTATTATTATTATTATTATTATTATTATTATTATTATTATTATTATTATTATTATTATTATTATTATTATTATTATTATTATTAAAATCTAGGCAGCATAATAAAAAGTAGAGACATCATTCTGTCAACAAAAGTACACATAATCAAAGCAATGGTATTCCCAGTAGCAATTTATGGCTGTGAGAGCTGGACCATAAAGAAGGCTGAGCACAGAAGAATAGATGCCTTTGAACTGTGGTGCTGGAGGAGGATCTTGAGAGTCCCTTGGACTGCAAAGAGATCAACTCAGTCAATCAAAAACGAAATAAATCTTGACTATTCCTTGGAAGGACAAATACTGAAGATGAAGCTCATGTACTTTGGCCACCAAATAAGTAGACAGGATTCACTGGAGAAAGTCTTGATGCTGGCAAAGATTGAAGGCAAAAGGAGAGGGTGACAACAGAGGATGAGATGGCTAGATGGCATCACTGGCACAGTGGGCATAGATCTGGGCAGACTACTGAGTATGACAGAGGAGCCTGATGTGCGGTGGTCCATGGGGTCATAAAGGGTCAGACTCGACTGTGTGACTCAACAATGACAATGACAATGACAATGACAACGACATATTTATACTTTGCCCATCTAGGAGGTTTTCCTACTCTGGGCAGCTAACAACAGAAAACTCACACATTACAAACAGTCGCACATGTAAAAAACCACTGAGCTATCCAGCAATTCTTACCTAAATCCTTCTCCCTAGATATCTTCCACTTTCATTTTCAAAGGAAGGTGAAAAAGGAAGAAAACTACATGGCAAAGTTAATACTTAAAGTAAGAAAGATGGATATCTTCCTGAAAGTTAAATAATAGTGAAGGCCATGGTCAAAAACACATTGGGAAAGTGTGGGATGGATAACTTTAGATATCTGTACTGAATCATTTTTTGAATGTGCCAGTTAGAAAAGGTTGCTTCTGCTACAACAATTTCAAGAACTTTAGAAAATCAATCCACAAGAACCCCCAGATTCAGGACATGTTCAGCAAAATAACCTATGACTATAATAGTGGCTGAAATTGCTCAAACAGAACTGTTCAAACTGAACAAAACCTCCCAGCAACATGTGCCATTCAGCTGCCAGCAAAGCAATACCTTTTGAACAAGGCTTCAGCTGTGGAATATAATGTTTTCAGTTTACAAGGGTTCTGTTCTAGGATTCAATTTTCTTGTTCTTCAAAGTGCCAGGGGTCAATATGTCTGGCCTTCTGAAGAACTGAACCAGGAGTTCTCAACCTTTTAAAGCTGAGGGCTGGGTCATGCTCCTTCAGGCAGCTTCAGGGCCTGGATGGCCATTTTGCCCTTCCTCCACCACCATGACACTTCTGGGTGTGGTGGAGGTTGTGGTGGGACACATGAAATGGTGCCAAGGGCTGCATATGGCTGATGGTCCAAAGGTAGAGAGTCCCTGAACTAAATGAATGTCCCTTTAGGTGCAGCAGATTCAGAAAACCTGCCCTGCTCCATGTGATTAGGGATGGAAATTCACATCATTCTAAGATAATCTATGTACCCTGTCTGCAAATTATTAGGAAAGTTATCTGCAACTCCAGTTTCCCTGTCAATGAGGGGAAAGTATCAGAATAATTACTGCTGATGGATACTGGCCAAAAAAGCAGTTATAATTATGGGACCACATAATCCATGTGTTGTGGAATTCAAGGATCATTACTATTACTTTTTAATATATTTAGTTACACAGTAGTTATAGTGTGATTTCTGTAGGTTGAGGAAGCCTGATTCTCAGAGAAAGCAAGAGAAAGTGACAGACATCCTATTTACATAACACAGACACAGCATCATTAAGCTAGGTCATTAGCAGACAGACACCTGTAAAATTCCAGAAACATGAGTATTTGCATAACAAGGGAGGTGAACTCAAATAAACTCAGAGTTCACAACATGTCATTAAAAGGTGGGAGGGACTCTCGCCCATTTCCTATGGAACTATCTCACCTGTCACATTTAAACTTTGACAGATACTTTACACTTTACACTTTCACATAAGGGGAAAGGTAAAAGTGACACACAAAGCATTCTGGTGCCCACTCAGGAGTACAACACCTGTGTGGAAAAATATTACATCATGGGGAGGAACACTTGTGTGGAAAACATGTCATCAATGTGACATAATTGTTTATGGAAAAACATCTGTGAGGGGACATCATACCCATATAACTCTCATTCCAAAGGGGAAAGGGTACCCATAAAAATAGTATATAAACCCTGAAATTGGGAGCATAAAGGATGAAGGGGGGAACCTTTTCCAGGACAGCAGATCTTTGTCACCCAGAATATTGAGATGGAAGCCTAGCAAGAAGCTATGGGAGCCACATGCAAATACTCATGCTTCTGGAATTTTACAGGTGTCTGTCTGCTAATGACCTAGCTTAATGGTCCACATATTTTTTAAGACTTTGCCAAATGCAAACCAAGGCAAAATCTCTTAGTCTCTGAAAAGAAATGCTTTTCCTTATAAAGTTACTGTATATACTAGAGTATAAGTCTAAAAAGGGGACTCTACTTATACTTGGGTCAACGATCCCAAGGATCCCACAACTGCAGTGGTGTAAATTCAAACATACAGTTAAAAAAACCATTAACAGTACCGTAAAACTCAAAAACATACCTACACAAATTTCTAAATTAATAAATTTTACCGTATTTTCATGTATTTTAATTATTGAAACTCACTAGCAACTGCTGCATTTTCCACCCCGACTTATACTCCACTCAATCTATTTCCCTAATTTTAGAGGTCCAAATTAGGTACCTCGACTTATATTCGGGATGACTTATAGTTGAGTATATATGGTAGTTCTTTTCTGAATTTATAGTGATACCTTGGATAATGTTTGCATCGGATAAGGCTAAAATCGGATAACATTGGGGAATTTGAGGCAAACATTTGTATCAGATAACATTATGTTAACGTTATCTGATGCAAATGTTTGCCTCAAATTCCCTGAGGCGTGGCTGGGACTCACCAGCTTGCCTTGGGAGAAGGGGGGAGAGTCTGCCTGCTCTCTTTCTGCCAAGGTTGCATGATCTCAATAACAATCACAGCATCTGATCCTCAGCTAAGCCCCTTAGCAAGCCAGGCGAGGGGCCTGATTCTGAAAAGAAGAAAACTTTTTCCTAGCTTCTGTTCAGAAAACCTCCATCTGGCTTGCTAAGGGACTTAGCGATGGGGGGGGGCTTCTTAAGAGAGGCTTAGGAGCAAGCCAGGCGGGGGGACCTGATTTTGAAAAGAAGCTAAACAAGGGAGCAGATCTTTTAAAACAGTTTTCAAAAGTTTAAAAATGCTGTATGGCTTTGTTCCCCTAAAGACAGGCTGGTCTGGCATGTTTTTGTAATTTACCCTTTAGACAATTATTTCTTAAAGTTCTTTAAGGTTCTAGCATGTTTCCTTGACTTTCCCTTGAATTCTGTGTTGTTTACAATGTATCTCTATGGAGTTGATGTTATCTGAGTCATCTGCATAGGATTTTAACATTATCTGATGCATGCATCGGATAAAGCTAAAATCGGATAACGTTAAGACTTGTGGAACCAAGTCTTGACGTTATCCGAGGTATTGCTGTACAGTTGTACCTCGCTTAAAGAGCATAATGCGTTCCACAGGATTGCTCTTTAAGCGAGTTTGCTCTTTAAGCGAAACACCATTGTAAGTAACCAATGGGGGGGGGGATTGCGAACCCCGATTTATTTGTTAAGTGAGTTTTTGGTTGGTTTTATTTGTTAAGCGAAGCGACCATTCAGAGAAAATTCTGCTCTTTAAGCGAGTTATTCTTTAAGCGAAACACTCTTTATGCGAGGTTTGACTATATTAGATTGTTAAAGTATAATGTAGGATAGAGGTCCTACCAATGGACATTGATAGTGTAGCCAGGGCAAAAGTAATTTTAGCTAGATTTTGTGTATCTATTCTCTTGTTATTGTGCATCTGGATTTTGAATATATTTCTGCACATAAAGCTTTGAAAGGACACCACAACCCTTGTTTTTGGAGATGAAAGGTGGAGTGGCAGGGCCATTGCAGAGATACCAGCAAGGGGAGTAACCTAGCCCTGAGGCTATACTTCACATGGATACAACCTTGAGGCAGTTGGGACCAAGGGGGTTGCCGAGATGGCGTGAGAAAGAATAAATGAACGTCTTGTTTTGGAGCAGGATAAGGTTGCCAGAGTGACTCCCGGGGAGAAGGTGCACCTGCAACTAGAGCAAGGCTTTGGGAAGAATAAACTGCTTGTGTTTCCCAGGACTTTGAAAGTACAAATAACATTTTTGTGGTTTCTCATATGCCTGTTCCACTCTGTGTCTTTATTTGGAAGGTGGGTTTTTAAGGACTATTCGTGCCAGCCAGCCAGCTACCATACCATAGTGCATAGCTTTGAATTGAAGCATAGCCACCTCTCCAAACCGTGGGGGCCACCCCTGAAGACCCAAAAAGAACCCCCCTAAAACCCCCAAGTTCCTCCAGTTTGCTCAGACACCATGTACTAAAAAGAGGATGCTGTCAGTAGGGATTGATCCTAACCATGGTTGTGACGTGAAGTGGAGTCTAATACTGTTTTTCTGTTGTTCTCCCCACCTTCCACTATGTTCCCTGTGTTGCTGTTTATTGTAACCAACACCTTTGTGGGTAAAATCAGCTTGGGCAAAGAATTTGGCAGAAGATTACTTGGTGGGTGCAGTCTAGACTAGGAGTGTATTCAGGATCTCACAATGATCTCTTTGAAACAAAATTAAGAGGGTCTAGATCCAGACTAAGTTTGACACACTTGAATACCACAGATTTCAGTGGAACTAAAGCCTGACTGATTGATTCAGGCTGAACTTATCCTGGACTATCTATGGCAATATGTAGTTTAACCCATAATTTTATATGCACTTATAGTCCTGAAAAAGCAGCAAGGGACCCTGTTTGTAATATTTACAGAATGAACACTATGATGACCTCTGGGTTTAATATGTGGAAATCCAGGCTTTATATTCCTATGGAGAATAATAGGATCAAAGATTTTAGTCATTAGGTTAATGTACTTCTGCTAATCAGTGTAGTACATGGATAAGGCCAGCTCCCAGGCTGGGCAGAGAGAGCCAGAGCAAGCCAATTTCTAATTTAGCACAGGGAAGTTCAGAAACAGTTGATTTGGAATAAAATAACACCAGTGTTCAATTAAAGACTTTTTGGGACAGAATATTTTTACTACTTTCTTCTCTCCCTCCCCCCCCCCAATTCTTTTTCATCTAAAAGATTATAAGAATGAAATTTATTTTTATTTTCCTAGATTTGCATCCACAGACTTAATCTCTCCACTGCTCCTTCCTCAACACTGAAGCAATGAACCTCATTGTAATGGGTAAGCACTCATTTTTGGGACCTAGAGGTTAGTACAGGTTGAGTGGATGGTAGGGAGCCCAATTTCAAAATCTTACTCTTATAAGAAAGGTTAGGGCAGGAGTACTCAACCTTTTAAAGCCAGGTCATCAGTGGCATCGTTAGGGGGGCTAGGGAGCGGTGGCCCCAGGCGGTGCTTTTTGGGCTATGTATGTTCTTGGACTACAATTCCCAGAAGCCCTAGCGGGAACAGACACCAGCATCCACCAGTGGGTGGCAAATTTGGCTTCAGCCCTGGGCAGCTGAATTCCATGCGACGTTACTTCATGCCATGCTCCCTCAGACAGCTTCGGGGGCCGGACAGCCATTTTGCCCTTCCTCCACCACATGGCACTTCCTCGTGTGGTGGAGGCAGGGGGGGCATTAGGGAAACAAAAGCACCAGTGATGGGATGTAACAGGTTCTCACCAGTTCTCCAGAACCGGTAGTAACTTTCCCCAGTGTCCTGGAGAACCGGTTGCAGCTTTTGGGGGGAACCACCCTCGGGGCTTACCTTTTCACTGGTTCCCCCACTGCACATGCGTGCCAAGTACTTGGTGTGCATGCACGCCTACAGTGCTTGGCGCGTATGCACAGCCTCCTTGCTGTCCTCCTAAGAGGGGAGGAGGAAGAGAAGCTGCTAACCTGAAGCTCCCTATAGCCTGCTCCCCTAGATATCCTAGAGAACTGGTTAGGCAAAGACTTAGTACCTAACTTCTTTAACTGTTGAAAAGTTGAAAAGTGCCAAAATGAAGCCATATTGTGGTGAGTTAATTCTGTAGTTACTTCCATCTGACCTAGTGTGAGAAAGATTAGCCAGAATAAGCTTTAAGCTCTGGTTTAAAAGCTCTGGTTGATTTGTGTTGTGGGTGGGTGGGTGTTTGGGTGGGTGGCTGCATTTTAATGTATTATTTATTTATTTATTTATTTTATTTACAGGTTTGTGTTGTGGGTGGGTGGGTAGATGGGTTGAGGTGTGTGTGTGTGTGTGTGTGTGTGTGTGCTTATTTTTATTTTATTTTTTATTTTTTTAATTTGTTTTCTTTGGCCCCACCCACATCATGATGTCATGACATTGGCTCCACCCATGATGTTAGCTCCACCCATACTGCGATGATGTCATGGTGGGGTAGTAAATTTTTTGACATCCCACCACTGAAAAGCACCAAGAAAATATACATTTATATTTCTTTTCATTTACTCTATCAATCTTCCCTTCCTTATTTTGGATAAAGGCAAAATAGTACTGAGATTTTTACAAGTAAGCAAGCAAGCTTCAGGTTGGAGTGGTGGTGGTGGTGGTGGTGGTGGTAGCAGTATCATCAAGTAAGTTTTGACATATGGCAAACCCTTTTCATGGTTTTCTAGGTAGATAATAAACAGACGTGATTCCTTTCTTTTGGGGGTGCCCTGGCAGTTATATTAGTATATATTCCTTTACCCCAGTTGTGTTGCACGTTCATCTGTTGCAATATACAAAATGAAGCAGAGAATCTCTGCTGTTCCATGCAATATGGAGCCTACTACTTCAGACCTATTGCATTCTACATCCAATGGGTGTCAAAAGTGACGAGGGAGAGAGTAGGAGGGAAGGCATGCTATACCTTCTATTGGGGATTTTTGTTTATTTCTCTTGGCAGAAAAATAAGAACAGCACACAAAACATGAAGAGATTAGCCCAGGCTCAGCCCCTGTGCACCCTTTTGGGTTTCCTCACACACAAACATTTTATGATAACTTCACTCTAGAAGCATTTAAAATAGGGAAAATACATCTTTATTTACAGTTACAATTTGTAATTTCATTCAGTAGAATTAAAAAGGGGGAGGAGTACCAGCACTTAGAGAAATCCCCCATGCTTGTTGGTTGGTTGGTTGGAGGTCAGAGGAAGAAGAAAGAGTATTTTAAAAAAGCAATGGGAACAAACAGGAAGAGGGGGAAGGTCTTGCCTGAAATGCCAGAGGTGGTGAAAGAACTTTAACAATCAAGTTAATGGCAAAAGACAATCACATTAGGCTGTAAAGCTCCCTCCCGCTGATAGCCAGTGTCACTGTAGGTCATATTGGTGTGTTCCCAACGCTCCCTTAGATCTTTACCACACTGGCTTAAATAAGAAAGCCTGAATTGGATTTGAGTCAAACTGGAATGGACTGACTGTGTTGACCTGTTACTTGATGATGATATTTCCTGAAAAGAGTAAGGAGCAGTTTTGTTTCAGGATATTAACGCACCTGGCTGTACACAGCAGCTTCAAGGTAATGTTCTGTTATGTCTCACACAAGTCTTTGTATCAGATAAATGTTTTGCAAAGATGAAACTAGGTGCAATCAATATGTGCATTCTAATGGGAATAAACAAAAATGCAAATAAACAGGCATGCATATCTGACTATACAGTAATACGTCAGATAACGCTAAAATCGGATAATGATGCAAAATTTTGTAAAAAAAAATTGCATCGGATAACGATCTGTTAGCATTATCCAAGGCAATCAGTCGTAGCAGCAGCGTGGCTGCAAACAGCTTCCCAGTCACCCTACACTACAGCTGTGGGTGCAGAGGTTTCCTTGGCAAGCAAAGAGCTATCCCAGCGACTTACCCAGGCAGTGCTGCAAGGCAAAATGCTGGGGTTCTTTCTGTGGCATTTTGTCTGGCAGGACCTCCCAGGTAGGTCGGGGGACATCAGGAACAGAACAGATTGGGTCCCCCAACCTACCCAGGGGTGGCAGGGATGGTGGAGAACCCAAAATGGGCCAAAAAAAACCCCCTCCAGTTTTTTCCACCCATTTCGGGTTCTCTGTCGCCCCTGCCAGCTCTGGGGAACTCAGGGGACCTGATCCGCACTGTTTCCGACATCCCCAGACCTACCCGGGAGAGCCTGAAATGGGTGAAAAAAACTGGAGGGTTGTTTTTTTTTTCATTTTGGGTCCTCTGCCGCCCATGCCGCCTTTGGGGAGGTCGGGGGACCTGATCCATGCTGTTCCCAATGTCCCCAGACCTACCTAGGCTCTGCGATCACAGCGCATGATTGGCGCTTGGGTTGGGGGATTGAATGGGCACGCATCCTAGTTCAACCCCCAACCCAAGTGCTGATTGCATGCTGCGATCCGCCTGCCTCTTTGGAAAGGGCAGTGGGGATTCTATGCATGGAATCCCCACTGCCCTTTCCAAAGAGACAGGCGGATCGCCCCCTGTGGGCTTTTTTTAATGTTGTGTGATCAATGCATCGCACAACTTTAAAAACTGGATAACTATTAGACTTGTGGATCCAAGTCTCATTGTTATCCAAGGTACTAGTGTATATACATAAACTTTGAATTATACAGTTGTCTCATAATCCACTTCTTCCCAAGCAAACTGTGTTATTTTGGAATAATGAAGCAAACTGGCGGTGGGGTAGGTGGGCCAGAAAAACAAAAATGCCAATGGGGAAGGGTAGAAGAGGAATCTACATTTTTACTTGCCTTCTATAACAGGCAAACAAATAGATTTTTAATCAGATTTCGTATGTACCTTGAAAATACTGCCAATGACCAGTTCCTCTCTGATGGGAAAACAACTGTGTGATTGATTTTTATTTATTTTTTGCTATCTCTGTGAAAAAGAAGAACTTAATAAAGAATAACCCGCTAGCAAAACAAGGAGCCCTTTGGGTTCTTGAGTGAAGCAGCTGACTTCTACCTCTGCACTAAGTAAATATTGCAAGGGGGAGATGGGAAATCCTGACTAAAACCTCAAAGCAGAGGAAGGCTTCCAGGATTATATATATTTTCACAGGGGACTGCAGAAAGCAAATCAAAGCCAGGTCCCCAAGAGACTGTTCTGTCACTGGGGATTTATAGTAAATGTGGTCATGAAGCGAGTCTCAAATCTAAAAGTTGAACTTAAATTTAAAAGGGAAGGGAAGAGCAGTTCAGCTTTGCACAGAAAATCAATCACACCCTGGGACTTAAAAATATATACGTAATCTTTGAACCTCTTTCCCCCCCCCCCCAATTCTTATTAGACTTGAAAGGCAGGCCCATTGATCTAAAAAGAGCACTTTTCTAATAATTAGACTTGCAAGAGGGGATCTTAGATTTTAATGAGAGAATTGAGAGGAAGAGTTGATCCGACCTTAGAAACCAGAGTAATGGAAGATTTTTTTAAAGCTGTTAATACACTCACTTACGGAAAGGAGAGATTATTAAAATAACCACATCCAAGTGATTTAAGTGAAACCACATGTTTTGTGAGCCTACGACAGATGCAAATAATATTTGCAATAGTAAATTGAATATAATATTTGGGATATTCAGATACATGTGTAAATATGGAGTGAATCAGGACTCTTGGGACATTTCTGATGCAACCATTGCAAGGGAATGGTCTAGCAAGGTCTCCCTTGCTCAAAAGCCAGTCATGTCTGACTCTAGAGGGCAGTGCTCATTTCCATTTACACCAGAAGAGCCAGCGCTATCTGTAGATGTTTTTGTGGTCATGTGGCAGGCATGACTAGGTACCAAAGCACATGGCATGATGTTACCTTTCCTACTGAAGCACTACCTATTTATCTACTTGTAATTTCTTGCTTTTGAACTACTAGGTTGGCAGGAGCTGGGGCAGACAATGGGAACTCACTCTGTCACACAGCACTTGGGTCTCAAATTGCTGATCTGCTGACCTTCCAGTCATCAAGCTCAGCATCTTAACCACTAAGCAACTGTGGCCTTGGAACAGAGAATTCAAGGGCACTTATATGGAGCAGCACACTCCATGAATCCTTCACATTAAACCCAGCATTCATGGGGTTAAAATGTTGGCATAAAAAAGGATATCATACACTTAAAAGTAGGGAAATGAAATGTGAAGGCAGGAAAAGAACAATGCAGATTTGACAACAAACGGAAGGGCTGTCAGCTTCACTGCCCCAAACTCTGGAACAATCCAGTCATTGAGGATTTATATGAGATCACTAGGCTTCAATAGTTGCCCTTCAAATATACAGATAATTCCAGACTAAGTATCTATTTAGCTGTGTTACAAAGTGAGGAGCTCCTCTCAGCAGAGCCTGTGTCCTGCATGCTTCAATTTTGTTTTATTCCCTTCGTTAAAAAAAAACATCATTAGCAGGAATATTCACCAGATGGAGAAGAGCAGAGATATCTGTGCATTTCTGGATCAGCTGTAAAGGCTCTTCAGAAATGTCAATCAGTGAACCCCAAGGGAGGCCTCAGGCCGGCCTCACTGGACTTTATAGATTCCCTTCCACCTGACTGAACAGTCATTTCTCATCCAAGCATGGCAAATTGGGGGTTGCTGCATCACTTACTAGGCTGGCCACTCAATAGTGAGCTACTTTGAGTCTGTATTGAATATGGGATGGATGACTGATTCTCTTCTGTGGCCTTTGATGAAATACATTTGAAATGCTTCCTCTCCTACCTGTTGTTTTCTTTCTTTCATTTTTAATGTCTGTCGCTAGCTAGGCAAGTTGGATTGTGGGAAGATAGAAGCTGGGCAAAATGTAGACTGTCTATCTTCCAGGAAGGTGAAAGGAAGGACATTGCTATGAGTTTTGCCCCTGCACTGAAGAACCATCACATCCCTATAATTGAAGTGCTCTCTATCTCATGCCCTAGCTATTGGTTTTCTCCATTTGCAGCCCCATCATCTGGAAGCAAACTAATATCTACATCAGGGGTGCTCATACTACAGCCTGGGGGCAGGATCCAGCCCTCCCATGCCAATTTATCTGCCTCATGAAGCCCTTGTTGCTCCCAGAAGTGGAAGTAAAACTTGTACCCTGAACCATATGAACTGAAAAGTTTGTGCATCCCTGATCTACATGAACCCAAGAATGAATCAGTTTCTCCAGGCCACTTCCAAAGCTGTTACTGTGTCCAATGTGTGTGGATACTATGAACGCCCCCCCCCACACACACACACACACACAGCCAAAACAGACTACTGTATATACCTGTCTGGACAGTTCCTGGTGACAATGAGGGGGAGAAGTTTAACCCCCTTCACTTCTGTGCCAGAGTTCTCATACGGATTAAGAAGCCTGCATCTGTTAACTTATTTTCTTTTTGTTGTTGTGCAATATCTGATTCCAAATATTGGTGATTATCATGGCAATCAGCCATGAAGCCTGTCCTGCAAATGAGCACGGCCTTTCATCTGCTTTCCGCATCGCAGCATGACTTCTGTACCACTGATCCAGCTCCTCAAGTCACTTTCTGGTCCTGAGCCCTTTTGGCACGTACCGTCCTCCTCAGCCCCAGGCCAGTATTGATGAAACTGCTGCCCTCCATCAAGATGGATTCAAGTGGGATTTAATCCACTTGGGGACCATCACTCTTCCCTGTGGACTTTGCCAAGGCCACTAGTCCTCAGGGTTGTCAGGTTAGTTAACTGCCACCTGATGATTGGGACTGAGTTGCTGGCAGTATGGTCTACTCTATTACCATAGCAGAATAACCTGGCCAGACTCTGAACTTTCTTTAAGAAGAAAAATATTCACACAAATAACAATGGTTTTGTGTCTAGTTTGGTCTTCATATGACCCAATTTCCATGAATGCCCACCATTATTATAATGATTGTACTGTACTAAACACAGGGACTCCTAGTGATGCTCTTAATACTCTGAGCTGCTGACACTCTAACTGGTAGTGGGTTTTTTTTAAATCAACCACATTAAAATATAAATATTCTATAGCACCAGATGTGTTTAGTAGAAAAATGAAAAAGTATGTCAAAATATGCCTGTGTACCGCGGAAGTAAAAAAAAGTAACAATATGTAAGTTCTATTGAAGAAGTGAAAAGCTCAAGCAATGGTGTTGTGATTATCATGCTTCCTTCACTGTCTATAAGCAGTTGTCTGTGATATGTTGAATCCATGGTAATTTACGGGAGATAGCGTATATCTTACTGTGACATGTAGAAAAGGAATTACTGTGCTAGGGAAAGGATGTGAGTTTCTGATAGAATGATTAACAAGTCTGCAGGCTGTTCTTGCACATTTCAAGTTAACTAGCATCCTTCCACCAGTACAAGAAATCAAAGGTGTTCATTTTCTCATAAAATATGCATTTTTTTATTTTAAAAGAAAAAAGCAAATCAATTTTAGTTTGAAAGGCACATTAAAAATGTAAGCTCAAGAGCACAGGATACATTTCACACAAGATTGCAACTGCTAACAGTTTTCCTCTTCTACCAGAAGAAATCAAATGAAGCCAGTTTGCCTCTGGGGCTTTGAACAGCATTACAATTCATCTTAATAATGAAGTTAAAATTAACTGAAAGAAGACAAATTTAAAAAACAACAACACAACTTTCTTTTCTCCACCATACATATGAGTTTATTCATAGAATATGGATAAAACTAATATCCTTTGGGCATATTTAAACAAGGTAGCAAGATAAGAAAATTGATAGTGTTGGATCTGGGCCAATACAGTAGTAAAACTATGAATGAAGAGTGCATTTTCTTTTATGAGTAAAATCACAAGCCCTGGTGGTGCAGTGGATAAACTGCAGTGCATAAACTGCTGTACTGCAGCCAAACCATTGTGAGTTCAAACCTGATGGGGATCATGGTTGACTCAGCCTTCCATTCTTCCGAGATCAATAAAATGAGCATCCTGCATGTTGGGGAAAAATGCTAATTACCTTGTAAACTGCCCAGAGAGTGCTCTAAACACTATGGTCAATATATACATGTAATTGCTATTGCTAAATCATATGACCTCTACTTCTTATAGCGAGAAGCTGTAGGTGGAAACCCCTCCATCTGGATGAGGGACAACAGGCTTCAGCTGAATCCTGGCAAGACTGAGTGGCTGCGGGTCAGGGGTCCTGCGTTATCTCAGGATCTACCATCTTTGGTTCTGGATGGGGCGGTTTTGCCTCAAACAGACCCAGTGCATAACTTGGGGTCCTCCTGTACTCGTGACTACTGCTCAAAGAGCAGGTGGCAGTCATGGCCAGGAGGGCTTTTGCACAACTTCGTGTTATTTGCCAGTTGTGCCCGCTCCTAGATCGGGACTCCTTGCTCATGATCACACATGCTCTGGTCAGACTAGATTATTGTAATGCACTCTACATGGGGCTGCCCTTGACGACCATTTGGATGCTTCAACTGGTCCAGAATGCGGCTGCCCAAGTGGTGATGGGGTGTGGGTGGTATGCACACTCCTCGCCACTGCTTCAGGAGCTGCACTGGCTGCCAGTTCGTCTCTGGGTGCAATTCAAGGTGCTGGTTATTACCTTTACAGCCCTATATGGTAGTGGGCCAGGATACTTAAGAGACCGCCTCACCCCAAGAACATCTGTCCGCTCCACCAGAGCAGACTGGAGAAGCTCTCTAGTTGTCCCATCGGCCAGAGAGGCACATCTCTCTGGCACTAGAAGGAGGGCCTGCTTTGTGTCTGCTTTGGCTTTATGGAACCTCCTACCAACTGAGCTACATCTACAGATGGACTTGCTGTCTTTTAGGAAGAACATAAAAACATGGCTGGTGGGGCAGGTATGGGGTCTTGGTGGTACTATGACCCCAGTTCGCTGGTTAGTTTGAGTTTCCTCTCTCTCTTGGTCTTTTAATCTTTTAATCTTTTATCTTTGGGATTTAGTTTTTAATTTTCTAATTATTATGGGAATTTGCTGATTTTAAATTTTTTTAAAAAATTAAAAAATTTAAATTTTTATAATTGAAACTTTGAAATAGATAATGAGTTTGGGTTGTATTGTGTTTGCTTTTTTTGTGATATGTAAGCTGCCCTGGGTCACCCTGGCATGGAGGCGATATAGAAATATGAATAAATAAATAAATAAATAATCCACACAATAAGTTTGAGTGCATCTGTGGCACTCTGTGCATTCCCTGATCCTATGACTGTCTGAGTGGGTATGATGGCCTTGTTTGACTTGGTGATTTAATCTAGGAAGAATCCTTGTATTGGCTCTGACCACTGGCCAAACTAGCTCAGACTGGCAGTGGCTTTCAGGGGCCTCAGTACCAGATCATTTTACAGAAGACAGAGTGTCCCTAAAATATAAGTGAAGAACTTGCAGCATGCTGCAAATGCTTTTCTTCCTGGAATCCTAACATATATTTTGCCTTGGGATTTAAGACATAAATACCCAACATCAACCACAACCTCACTTTGTTGTTCAGTTGCACAGTCGATTCCGACCCTCTGCGACCCCATGTACCACTGTCCGCCAGGCACTCCTGTCCTCCACCATCCCCCTCAGCTCACTCAGCACTGTCTCCACAATACCATCCAGCCATCTCATTTTGGGCCGCCCCCTTCTTCTTTTGCCCTCCAGCTTTCCAAGCATCAAGGCTTTCTCAAGTGAATCTTCTCTTCTCATTTGATGTCCAAAGTACCTTAGCTTCATCTTTATTATTTGACCTTCTAAGGAGCAGTCAGGTTTGATTTCTTCTAAGATTGACCTATTTGTTCTCCTCGCTGTCCAGGGGACTCTCAAAACTCTCCTCCAACACCACATCTCAAAGGCGTCTATTCTTCTGCGCTCAGCTTTCCTAATGGTCCAGCTCTCACAACCATACATTGCCACTGGGAATACCATTGCTTTGACTAGCCGAATCTTTGTTTGTAATTTGATGTCTCTACTTGTCACTATGCTCCCCAGGTTTCTCATCGCTTGCCTCCCAAGAATCAGTCGCCTTTTTATTTCATGGCTGCAATCACCGTCTGCAGTGAGCTTTGATCCTAGGAAAGTAAAATCTGTCACTGCTTCTACTTCTTCCCCATCTATTTTCCAGGGATTGATAAGACCTGTTGCCATTATCTTGGTTTTCTTGATATTGAGTCTCAAGCCAGCTTTTGCACTTTCTTCTTTCAACCTAATCAGGAGCTTCTTTAGGTCTTCCTCACTTTCTGCCATTAGGATGGTATCATCTGCATAACTCAAATTGTTGATGTTTCTCCCAGCAATTTTGATCCCAAATTCTGATTCCTCCATCCCTGCATTTCGCATTATGTGTTCTGTGTATAAGTTGAATAAGCATGGTGACAAAATGCAGCCTTGTCTTACTCCTTTTCCTATTCCAAACCACTCCGTCATTCCATTTTCTGTCCTAACTGTGGCTTCTTGATTCATGTACAGATTTCTCATGAGGCATATAAGGTGTTCCGGAATTCCCATCTCTTTAATTACTTGCCACATTTTGTTGTGGTCGACACAGTCTAAAGCCTTAGTGTAATCAATGAAACAGAAGTAGACTTGTTTCTGATATTCCTTTGTTTTTTCCATGATCCATTTTATGTTGGCGATGTGGTCTCTAGTCCCCCTGCCTCTTCTGAAACCCGCCTGCACTTCTGGTAATTCTCTCTCCACATACTGTTGCAGTCTGTCCTGTATCATCTTGAGAATCACCTTGCTAGCGTGAGGGATGAGCACAATTGTTCGATAATTTGAAAAATCTTTGGCATTACCCTTTTTGGGGAGTGGAACGTATACTGATCTTTTCCAATCCTGTGGCCATTGTTGTGATTTCCAAATCTGCTGGCATATAGAATGTAGTAATTTGATTCCATCATCTTGTAGGGCTTTGAAAAGTTCAACTTGGGTACCATCAACTCCACTGGCTTTGTTGTTTGCAGTGCTTTTTAGGGCCTTTCTGACTTCACTCTCTAGGATGTCTGGCTCATGTTCAATGTTCTCATCATTGTGATTATCAGGGGTGTTGAGGTCCTTTTTGTAGAGTTCCTCTGTGTACTCTTTCCATCTTTTCTTAAAGTGCTTTCCACTTTTGAAACCGAGAGACAAGAGTTGAGTTGGATGTCACCAAAATTCCAGCACCAAAATACCTTGGTGTGATGCTTGACAGGACACTCTCTCATAAGCAGCACTGCCTGAATACCAAAGCTAAAGTTAATACAAGGAACAACATCATCAGAAAACTCATAAACTATAAATGGAGAACTCAACCATCCATGCTGTATATATCAGCTTTGGCCCTGAGCATCTCTGCAACAGAGTATGCTGCTCCAGTGTGGAGTGTATCCACATAGGCAAAACAAGTTGATATCACTGTGAATGAAGCCATGCATATTGTGACAGGATGCCTCAAACCTACACCCGTTGAGAAAATATAACCTCTTGTTAGTATTGTTCCACTTAAGGAGAGAAGTAGCAGCGGATGCTGAGAGAACTAAGCAAGAGAATGACCCTCAACATCATCTGAATGGATATGAGCTTCAAGTCTGCTCAAAGTTAAGAAGCTTTATGGCAAGAACACTCATTCTTGAGGGCACAAGAGAGCAAAACCTAATTAGAAGATGGAGGAAGGAGCTCACTGAACAAGGAACAACATTAAAGGAGGGTATAGCTGAGGAAGTCAACCTCCCTTATGTCACATGGAGGACCCTGAATAGGCTGAGGGTTGGAGACCCTAAATGCAACGCCAACATCCTCAAGTGGGGGCTGCTGGAGGATGACATGTACTGTGAATATTTAAGATTTATTTAAAACATTACCATTAGTTTATCCTTGTAAAAAGATTCCATTGCTGCATCTTGCTATTTACATTTTTTTCTGTGATTGTTCTGTGATTATTATATATCTGTTTTTACTTTTGACAATGTACACCACCTTAGGCATTTTAAATTAAAAGGAAAAGTGGGGTGAAAATACACTGACAGATCAGTTGCTCTGTTGCTCTATCAATCAATCCATGCACTAGTCTGCCTTAGGGTAAGAAATTTCTAGACATTATATTGAGGCAAATGGGCTGAAGCATTTTGGCTGCCTTGCAGAGAATTAAGCTAGGATGTTTTGGCAGCAAAAGAAAGAAATAGGTTTGGGTTTGGGACTAAGCAAAGGAAATGAATGACAAAAGTGAGGAATAAATCCTGCACAGACCTTCATTAATCTGAATATATCTTTTTCCCCCTGTTATCTTTCAGAACAAGGCAATAGATTTCAACATTATTCTAAAATAATGGGACCTGAACCATTCATCAAAAAGTAATATATGGATACAGTACTTATTGTTTGTATTTTGCACTTCTCTGAATTTAGCAATGCAGTTATTAGCCAAAATGTAAAATATAAATGGGTATTTGATGATTATGAATGTTTAGAAAGGAATGTTTTAAGAGGAACCTTGTTTGGAAGTGTACATTTTTATGAAGTAGAACATGTGTAAGTGACCTAGACTGCAAATAGGAAGATATTACTATCTATTAGATCAATGTTGTCTTTCCTCTCCCTCGAAGACTTCAGAACTCCTCACCGCACTAAGGGAGCATTAGTATCTGACTAGCATAAATTGTAATTGTTACAGAAGAAAAATGCAACACTTTGTTTCTCTCAGCATGGTTAATAGAAAATGTGTTTCAGTTGAAAAAAAAACATGCTTCACATTTTTAAGCTTGATAAAGTTTAATCATTTATTTGTGTCTTTCTGATCAAACGGTTCAAGCAGTTTTTATAGAGAGCTGAACAAATTTTCTCCAGCAAATGAAATATCAAAGACAATTTACAATATATTTTTCTGTTGTTTTCAGGAATTATTTGTGAGCTAGGATATGTTATTTTTTCAGTGTGGTGCTGAAATATAGTTTTCAAAATCTGTGTTAGGAGAGGGTGCCACAGAATACAAAAATGCTGGAAGCAATTTCCACTCTTCACCTGCTTTACTGGGCAACAATAAAATTCCTTCTGAAGAATCTGTTACGTATCTGCAAAACCTTTCCGTAAAATAATAATCATGTAGAATCATGTATCTCGGTATTAACAAAATGAGGTTTTGGTTTTCATTACCTCCTAGAAGTATATAGTGGGTGCTAATTTTGTTATAAATAAAAAGTTTTTCTTCTTGAAAATGTAGAAGAGAAATTATTTATCTTGGGAGAAATAATCTCTGTCTACCCAGGTTATCCTGCTATGCTATGGTAATAGAGTAGGCCATAATGCCAGTTACTTAGCACCTATAGTCAAGCAGTGGTCAACTAACCTGACAACCCTGATGACTAACATCCTTGGGTGGCAAGGTCCATAGGGAAGGGTGACTAAATCCCACTTGAATCCATCTTGATGGATGGCCACAGCTTCATCAACACTGGCCTAAGGGCGATGAGGACTTTGCATTGCCAAAAAGGACTTGTGGAACTGGACCTATAGTATGGGGTGTCACCCTGCAATGCAGGAGGCAAATGGAAGGCCACTGCCTTATATTGTTTCCAGGACAATCTTCATGGCTGATTGCCATGATGATAGCCAATATTCAGAATCGGATAAGGCACCTGAAGAGGACCGTAGATATCATCACTTGGGAGAAATATGAGCTATTTAAAGTCAACAGAAGCTGAAACTACATGTCCAGTAAAAAAAACACAACCTGGTGGAATGAGAAGTGACATCAACTCATCACTTTGCATGACTGAAGCAATCCTGCACTTTAAAATGGTACTTAGCACCACACAACTTTAAAGCACAGCAGGGTTTCTTCTGCACTCAGCAAGAGTTGTTCAGCAGGCAACACCAGCAGCTGTGGCCTTGGTGTTTTCATTGGTTGGGGATACCCCCCACTACCATTCCTGCTGTCAACACACTCCTCAGCTATCGCTAGTGCCATCCAACCACATGAATGAAGGTCATGCATTAAAGCAGCACGTGTTTCAGCTGGTTTTGTTGCAATTTGCAGAAAAAAAGTTCACTGCAGCCATAGTAGCTCCCCAGAAGACAACTATAAATGAAGCTTGGCCATTGTCAGCTCACTGTAGGTTATCTGCAAACTAATAGTGTGTCTTCCTTTATAAAGTCAACCATCAACTACTTCATGCTGTATTTATCTCATCCCCCATCCCATTCGTGTCCAAAAGTATTCTGGTTGGTCCATTTACTCTTCTTCAAATAAAGAGAAATAATTTTGTAGTTGATCAACACTGCTCACAAAAATTGGAGCAAGGACAATTTCCCTATTGCATTGCTCCAGAATGTTTCTGATGCAAGGAAGAGAACAATTAGGTAGCACAAATACTTGTACACACTAATAGGTTTAATGAAATTGAAGAATCATAGTTGTTTGGGGTAAAGGATAGCAAAGGGATAAGAGAATTTACAGTGGCAGCTGTAGGTCGATATTAAGCATTCCATATTTAGCATTTATTATACAGTTATACCTCGCTTAAAAAGTATAATGCGTTCCACGGGATTGCTCTTTAAGCGAAACACCATTGTAAGTACTCTCACTTAGAGAGTAACTCGCTTAAAGAGCAGAATTTTTTTTCTGAATGGTCGCTTCGCTTAACAACTAAAACCAACCAAAAACTCGCTTAACAAATAAATTGGGGTTCACAATTCCCCCCCCCCCAATTGGTCACTTACAATGGTGTTTCGCTTAAAGAGCAAACTCGCTTAAAGAGCAAACCTGTGGAGCGCATTATGCTCTTTTAGCAAGGTACAACTGTACAGTACTGTACAGTATTTTGTTTTTCTTATTCACCCCTTAAAACAGGAGTTCTCAACCTTTTTAAGCCAGGGGCTGGGTCATACTATCTCAGACAGCTTTGGGGGCAAGACAGCCCTTTGCCCTTCCTCTTTCACATGAAACTTCCTGGTGTGGTAGAGGCAGTGGGGGCCCCCACATAAAATGGTGCCATGAGCCACATCTGGCCCAAAGGCCTCAGGTTGAGAATCCCCACCTTAAAGACTGTTAAGAACCTGAGGAATGTAAAATAATTAAGGCTGAAGTTCCAGCTATTGTTCTTGCTGTCTTCTGATCATGCTGATACTACAAAATCAGAGTGATTTTTAAGTTAAGTTCCTGCTGCTTCAACTACTTTGCTGTAGTTCAGCAGTAAGAAAAAAATATTTTGAGGAGGCAAATTTAGCATGTTAAACCCTTTTCCCCCTCAACATTTATTCTGTTTCAAAGAGTACAGCATAAATTTAAAAAACTCTACCCAGACTGGACTCTGTTGTGTCCTACACAGTCACAACACACACACATTTTTTTCTCCTAAACATGGACAATGGAAACAGGAAAACATTCATCTCTAGAACAAAAGTGGCTTCTGAATTAGGCTGCTAAAAGTTGACATTCTCAGCAGGATGTAAAAGATAATAGGACAGGGATCTTTCCTGACAAGTGTAGCAACCACCAGCTTTTTACTGTGCAGTTTTACTGCACAATTCATTATCCTCAGCATCATTGTTCTGTCTTGAATGTGACATGCTTATTTCTTCCTAAAGGATTTAATTACGTTGAATGCAATTTCCCTCATAAAGGTTGTGTACACTTATAGGTTCAATTTAGGAAGATGCTGAATATGTCTCATGACCTACTGATGCCTTTTGCTGTCATTCAGCTTCAAAATGCTTTCCATGTAGATTGAAGCTTGTAGAACATGAAAGTATTCTCTGGTACATTCCATGGGCATCAGCCTAGATCAGATGCCCATATTGCTCTCATTCATGAGCAGATAAGCTGCTAGATATTACATATTTCATTTAACCAAAAAAATGTTTGGTTCAACGCGTTGTGCTGAGATCTTTGGTTAGTCACTCAAGCTCCAATGTTCTCTGACAATGCAGCTGTCAAAGGCCACAGTCTTAGTAGAAGCAATGCAGATATAGTGTAGTATCCTAGGCATTGGGTCATTCCAGGTTGGCTTTGCATGAGATCAGATCCTGGAAACCTTGCCTTTAAATCCACCTCAAACTAAACCAGGCATTCTCAACCTTTTAAAGACAGTTAAAAGACAGTTTTGGGCCTCAGATAGCTTCGGGGACTGGATGGCCATTGCCCTTCCTCTACCACATGGCATTTCCTGGTGTGGTGGAGGCGATGGTGGGCCACACGAAATGGTACTGCGGGCTGGATTCGGCTCATGAGCCATAGGTTGAGAATCCATGAACTAAACAAATGAGCTTCTACCTAGGCTAGTTTTCCCAGGAAACTCATTCCATCTTGGTATCTCTACTCAGTTTTTACCTGATTATGTTCACTCACCACAGGCAGGGGAAACTGTAGCCTTGCACTTCTCCATTTTTGATTCCATCACCTTTTCTGTCTGAATGTTTTCAATGTCTTCGTATAAGGCTGAAGAAGATCTTCCACTCTCTGTGAAGACTTTCCATGTGAGCTGGTACTCTGAAAAACCAGGGTCACAAGTTTTAACTCACATGCAGAATATCAAGAATAGTGTAGTTCTCCTTCTTCAGTTCTGTTCCCCTTCTTCAGATCTGTTCCCTTCCATATGTAAGAGAGCAACAAAATGAGAATAGAAAAAAGATAAAGATAAAGCACTCTCTTCTAACTGTAGTAGGTGAATAATTAATTGAAGTTTGAATAGGGCTTCTAAACAATCAATGACAGCAGCACAGTTTCATATGCTATGAGCATCTGTCATAACAAGGCTTAGTCAAATATTGTCTTTAAAATTAGAGCTATGTCCTAAAATAGCATTATTAATGGATTCTGGAAATACAGTGGTACATCGTTTAAAGAGCATAATGCATTCCACAGAATTGCTCTTTAAGCGAGTTTGCTCTTTAAGTGAAACACCATTGAAAGTGACCGATTGTGACTTCTGGTGGGGGTGATTGAGAACCCCGATTTAGTTGTTAAGCGAGTTTTGGGTTGGTTTTAGTCGTTAAGTGAGGCGACCATTCAGAGAAAATTCTGCTCTTTAAGCGAGTTAGTCTCTAAGCAAGGCACTCTTTATGCAAGGTTTTACTGTAAAAAGATAGAAACATTTTAAAAAGATTTGATTATTGTAATGGTAACAGCTATGAGATTACTTATTGCTAAAAAAATGGAAAATATTTTGGGAATTGGATCTAGATGACTGTTAGCAATAAACAATGGATTGACAAGCGAACTGAAGATAAAGAAAAGATTAACAAAAATGTGATTTTAAACAGATTTGGGGAGAATTTATTGATTATGTTTTTATTAAGTCAAAAGGAGTGGGACTGGAACAAGACAGTGGTGGGATTCAAAAAATTTTTTACCACCTAATATGTAGGCGTAGTATGGTGGGCGTGGCCAAGGGGAAAGACCTGCATTGCACCCAAATTAGGACTACTTTATTTCAAAACTTGGATGGGTGAGGCCAACTGGAATTTCGGCTACCATTTCTGGAGAACTGGGTGAACCTGCTGAATCTCACCACTGGAACAAGAGTATGAGACTTTTTGGAAATGGGGATATATATAGCATAGGTATAAAAATAATGAAAATGACAATAATAATGAATGGAATATATAATGTCCCATAGGTGGTGGGTGCACTTACTAATTAATGTAACCATGTAATGTACTGTTTATTCTTTTAGTTTATTTCTATTATATTGGTCAAATATGCTTGTTTATATTTGTAATTTGATATTGTAGAACAAAAAAAATTAAAATTCAATTGTTGAGTGGTAAGACAGCATGTAAGTAATACTCATTGATTAAATAGTGTGCTCCTGTTGAGACTGACAATAGGATGTAGGTCAGTGTTTTTACCGCAATGGTTCATGTAAAGTGCTTCACTTGTTGGAACGATATGCAAGATTGGGGTGGTGGTGGTGATACGATGTGATATATTTTTCTTCTACTATCACACCGCAAACTTTTACCTCTTTTGGCTGGCGATACATGAGTACCATCTTGCAGTAGGAAATTTGCACAGATAGCCCATATCTAGTGTGGAAACAACAGAGTTATCTCAAATTATGCTGGCATAGAAACATAGAGACTCAATACATATAGCCCCTCAGCTGATATAATGTATAAACTTAAACTCTAAATTTAAGTTTGTAAATTTAGTTTTAAAATGCTAGGGGGCAAATATAGGACAGTGAAGTGGATTCTTCCTCCTCCACCTGATAATTTTCAGTCAACTGACAATGAAATATTAAAAAGTGTATGTGGGGTTTTTGTTTCATTCTTATGTTATAAAATGCCTGAGGAGGAGAAAAAATGAAAATCCTCTGAACAGCCTATATATCAAATTATGTACAGTACTGTATATATAAATGTGCAGGTAAAAGGATAAGTATTTCTATATCTGTGTGTTTTAGCATTGTAAGAGAAATTGTATCTCTGTTGTTTGGTCAGATAAGACAGAGTAAATTACTTATTATGCTTGCCATTGATTATACATTCGCCTGGTAGTTAAGTGCTGCACTGCTTTTTCTTGTTTTTTGAAATCATTTGTTTGTTTCTGATCTTTTAGCACTAGGAATCCTCACAAAGCATGCACAATCTTATAGTCTTTGGTGTTCTCATAAATAAAACTTACCCATATTTTTTGCATTAGAAAACTGCATGTAAGATCAGAAGAACAATCCTGGCAGGTCCTTCAGCTAAACTCCTAGAGCTACACCATAGGCTTAGTAATAGTTGTAACATTATTAATCTTAAATACTGTACTAATTTTACTACTTCTTAACTTTGAGCAGAAATGCTCCTTTTAAAAATATATTTTAAGTACAGTAATACCTCGGTTAACATTTACCTCGGATAACGCTAAAATCGCATAACGTTAAGTAATCTGGGGGGGAGAATTGGATCGAATAACGTTAAGGTCCTATGGCCTTGGTCTGCAAATAGTGGCTCTCCAGGTGTTTTGGACCTCAATTCCCAGAAGCCTCGATCAACAGTAGTGCTGACTTGGGCTTCTGGGAATTGAAGTCCAAAACACCTGGAGAGCCACTATTTGCAGACCACTGTCCTATGGGATGGATCGGATAACAAACGTTAAAGCCTGTGCGGTTACAATGTATCTCTATGGAGCTTTAACGTTATCTGATCCATCCCATAGGATTTTAACATGGATCAGATAACACTAAAAATCGGATAACACCAAGACCTGTGGAACCAAGTCTTAGCGTTATCCGAGATATTACTGTACCCTCATTGTAACTTCTGTCTCTTGATATATTTTAAGTGCCCTTATTTTAACTTCTGTTCTTTTTGCTGTACTATGCTGGTCTTGGACCTTAATAAAGATAGCTAGCTTGCTTGCTTGTTTGCATTAGAGAGAGGAGACTGTAATCATGAACAGAATTGTCTTTCTTTTGCCAGGCATATTAACCTTAGATTTAATTTTGATTCCACACAGACAGTTCAGATTAATCTACCTCTCCTGATTCTTTCAAGTACAGAAAGCTGAAGTATTATTCCACAAAATATTAGATTAAAATAAAGCCCTGATGCTAGTTGACTCATTTTGTTCCTTTGAATTATGGAAAAACTCAGTATCACTTCATACTTTCAAATGCCAATGGACTGATTCTTACATCTAAACTGAAATTCTTTCAAATAATTGGTAAATGAATTTATTTATTTATTTATCTAGTCATTTTTGAATTGCCGCCCAACTCAGCAAGTGACTCTGGGCGGCTCACAACATTAATATTAACTGCTACAATCTTAAAACTTAAAAACCCTTAAAACACTACAAAGATTCCCCACTCCCACCCCATCAACTGAATTCTAGTTTGTAACCAAACAACAGTTTAATTCTTACAACAGAAATACCACTACCTCTGTAATTCTGTCTCATTTTGTCTGAAAGCTCAGGTTTATAATGTCCGACTTTAAAGTGTTGTTGGAAATAAAAAAAGAGCCATTGTCTAAAAACTGTTATGTTTATAAATACAAATGTACTTCTGAAAGGTGTTTGGCTTTGGTTCGTACATGTAAATCCCAGCTATGTGGAGGACTTATCTAATGGGCTGCTAGCACTGGAGTGGCCTGTGATAAATGCTAATAATTTAATTTCTGCAATGTGCTCTATAAATTGACATTGCCAGAGCGCTTTTGTGAAAGAGACTTGCTTTCCTAGCGCTTATGACTACATGTGCAGGACTCACATGTGTTTGCATTTTGTCTTTAGTCTTTTAAAAAAAAAGATAAAGTGCTTCTTTCGTGGGGAAAAAGAAAATATGATCAGTTGATCATAATGAACATAAAAATCAATGTTCCCATAATAGATACAAAGTACAAGAAAGATTTTGCCTATATATAAGGAAGACCATTGTGACCACAAGAGCCTTTTGACAGGGGAATCAACTGCCTTCTTCTTCTTCTGTGTCTAGGCCAGGCATGATATTGCCAAAACGAAACTACCTTTTGGAGAATTCAACCTAGTGTGAGAAAGATTAGCTGGCACAAGGTTACCATTGCCTGGGTATGACCAAATGTATACCACAATATCGACTGTGCTGCCATACTGATAGACCCTTTCATCCAGGGATGCAAATGTGCAGTGGGGAAATATGGTTTGGTATGTAGTGATTCACAGTTCATCAAATTTGCTTTTTCCTGGATGAAATGGTTTTTAGCATCCAGAGAAGAACTGGCACAAGTCAGTCTGGTTTGCATGGTGTCCCAGAAGCAGAAGCTGCCTAAAGCTGCTAACAAGGCGCTAATTGGTAAGTGTTCACCTCTTTTTCTTAATGTATGCTTCCTAAGTGATATAGCAATCATCTATTTCAGCCTTTAAAAGCTTTTTAAAAAAAGACTGTCTGGATTGAAAAAGATTCTGTTCCAGAAGGAAACAAAAGAAACTGGGAGGCTTTGAATTCTCTACAGATTCTAAAAGGTGAGAGAGAAACCAGGTGGCATATCTCCAACAAGTTGTAATAAACAGTAGAGGAGATGGGTTGTCCTGACAATTTGAGCAAGCAATGTGAGGTTTTGCATTTTTGCACTCAATGTTTTACTCTTTGCACAAAAGTGCCTCTTGATCAAAGGGTACTCAGTGGAGGGAAACTGACAGCCACATGAGCACCTCTTTGTCTGGGTCAGGTGATCACAACAGGCAGGAAAAGGCCAAAAGCAATGTCTATCCAGTCACAGCACATTTAAACTTTCCTGGTGTTGTCCCCTGTTGACTGAGCAACAACAAAAGATGGCTCATAATGGCTTTCCCTGCATTGCATTTTATGTTGTGTTGTTGCTGAGATTTAATTCAAATTTATTCATGCCTGGTCAGATGTGAATTATGGAATAAATGGTCAATGCTATGGTGATGATATGCTGTCAAGTCAATTCTGACTTATGACGACCATTTTCAGGGTTTTCCAGGTAGAGAATACTCAGAAGTGATTCACCATTTTCTTCTTTTGGGGCTTTCTCCTATCCTTGTCCCAGCTCCTGCCAACCTAGCAGTTCAAAAGCAAGAAATTGCAAGTCGATAAATTGGCACCACTTCGGTGGGAAGGCAAATAGCATTCTGTGCCTGCCACATGACCCTGGGAACGTTTGCAGAAGCAGACAGCAGTGGCTCTTCAGCCTTGAAACAGAGATGAGCACTGAACCCTAGAGTCAGATACAACTGGCTTTCAAGCAAGGGAGACCTTTACCTTTACTTTTCTGGGGCATCCTGGGACTGTGTAGTTTGCCTATGACTATACAAGTTGGCTCTTCTACTTGGAGGCACAGTGGGGAAAGGAACTTCCAACCTGTGGGTCCGCAGCCAAATACCTAAGCCACTGAACTATCTAACCAGATAAAAAGTCAATACAATCACCTCCTACGTTTTTCAGATGTTATACAGCCAGGGATACTTTAGCTGTGGATTTTCTGATTCGGTACAGAGCTAGACATGATTATCCTTGGGGTCTGTTCTAGCGCTATAATTCTGTGGTTTATATCTGGAAGAAAGCATGTCTAGGGCCATTGTAATTGATCTTGTTGATTCCTGAACAGGAAATAGTCCTCTGCCACATTATTTTCTCACATATGATCTCCAAACTCTGTTTTATAGTCTACAAATATAATATTTTAATTGTTTTCTTAGACTGTAAAGGAATTCTTGCTTGGAATGTAATACAGTACTGTACTTAAAACATCAAATTGGGAGATCACATGGCCAAATACTCTTCCATATTCCCTAAGATATATCAAACAACCTCACATTTTCCTTGTTGTTTCATGTGTGCAGAGTAATATTGACATGAAGTCTGAAGGGATAAAAATAATTGCTACCTCATCTTCAGTTTAAGTCAGGGGTGCCCAAACTACAGCCTATGGGCTGGATCTGGGCCCTGATGCCAATTCATCCAGCCTGCAAAGCGCTCATCACTCCCAGAAGCAGAAGTAAAACGTGCCTGTACAGGGCTTTGTAGGCTGGATGAATTGGTATCGGGGGCAGGATAAGGTCCCCAGGCCATAGTGACTCACCCCCTGAACCAAGTGACCAGCCCACAGCCTGAAAAGTTTGGGCACCCCTGGCTTAAGGCAATAAGACTTTGGTCATGACTTTAACTTGTTCCTTTGATTTGTACAGGGCTTAAATGTGTTTTATATCCACTGGACCAGAACCAGTGACTTTAGACATCCAACTAATATACAGTGCCCTCTCTCTTTTATGAGACAGGTATAAAAAGCTTTCTCAAGCATGTTATCTTGCTGAATAATTCAGTACATTCCCAGATTACTGGTTAAGCTGCATTTAGAATTCCTTAAAATATGAGTCCTTTCTCTTCTGATGCCACTCAGACCTTCTCAGGTGTAAAATAAACCTATGGGAGTTTTATGCTTATTTTAACTTCTGATTAGAATATTGAGAGTTTACTGTGTCCTTTTCCAAGGTTATAATCACTCTTTCTTCACCTCTATTACATTTTAAATTAGATTATTCAAACCCTCATATGTCCCAAAATAGGATATCTTAAAGGCTTAGAGTCTTCATAACCCATGTGGATTAAAATCAGGAACAATAAATAAATATTTGCCCTAATCTGATTTTATCACGTCCAGTTGAATACACAAAATAGTTCAATCAGTGATTGAATGAGCAGCACAGGTTTTATAAAAAATATATAGAGCAGCCTGATAAGATTGAAGGAAATATACTATTTGATTTACTGATGGTTAATCTTTCTGAAAGAGAATTAAGTTCATCTTTTTAGGACCAGTTGTTGATAATTTTGAAGACTTCTTAATCAAACAAGAGTGGCAAATCTGTTGTAAATGTGAATCTCAGGCACATGAAAGGTCTTTCTCCATGTCTCTGCAAACTTCAGTCACTGATATTATAGAGAAAAAATCCATTTTCTATATCATTGGGTATAGAATTATTTTGAGTCCCCATGTAATTTAGCTAATTCCTGAAAGTACCAGCTGAGAGAGGTTCTGTAAACATTGGATGAAAGTGCTTTATTCTTCCATTGTCTCTACCACACAAATAAGAGGGAGGGGCAAAGCATAGTTCACAGCTGAAGTATCCTGTGGAAAAAATCTAACTAGCACATGCTGAGATATGAATAATATGAACTAAGTCACGCAGTTTAGGATGCTTTACTTAAAAATGAAGAACAATTTCTCCCTCCCTATCCTAGCCTTCACAGCTCCAAATTTATGGCATTAAAGTCAAAGCTGGAAATGAATAAACTGGGAAAATAGCAAATGTCAAGATGCTAGAATCTTACTTTAGATCGAGGGTTCCCAAACTACGGCCTCTGGGCCAGATCTGGGCCCCAATACCAATTCATCCGGCCCATGCCACCTTCATTGCTTCCGGTGGGAGGACCCATGTTACTGGTCTAGTGAACCAAGTGACTGGCCCATGGCCCAAAAAGTTTGGGCACCCCTGCTTTAGATGTTAAAGTCTAGAGTGGAAGTGTGAACGTGTTGTGTACATCAGTCTATAACTTGCCAGCAATGGCCTTTTGCTTTCTACCTAAGACAAACAGGTCAATTTCTGCATGAAATAAAATAAACCAGGCATTGGAAATTACAGCAAGTAGACTAAGATTTCAGTTTTCCAAGACACTCCAATGCTAACTTGAAAACTTAGAAGCTTCTGAAAGAGAGCTCAGAAAGCTGAACTGTATACCGGAGAGGGGAGGGGAGAGCAATGAAGCAGGTTGAGCAAAGATTTCAGTAAAGGAGAAGAAAATATTCTGACAAATGCAATCAAATACTGATACATGCTCATCTTTGGGTCTGTTTATAAGCACTGAAGGAGGTGAAATCTGATTTCACTGTTCTCTAGTCTAATGTATCCTCTTTGTGTTATCTATCAGAACTTTTCTGGGTCAAGGATTTATACATTGACCATAAGACGTTTGTAGGATCATCCAAACTGATTATCTAGACCAGGAGTTGTCAACCTTTTAAAACCGGGGACTGGGTCACACTCCCTCAGACAGCTTTAGGGGCCAGATGGCCATTTTGCCCTTCCTCCATCACATAGCACTTCCTGGTGTGGTGGAGGCAATGGGAGCTACATGAAATGGTCCTGTGGGCCACGTTCAGACCATGGGCTGCAGGTTGAGAATCCCTGATCTGGATCCATGGTGGCAAACCCATGGCACATGTGCCACAGAGAGCACAAAGCCCTTTCTGAGGGCATAATTCCACCTAAAGTTTCTGACAATTTCAGAGGGAAAGGATTCAGTTCAGGACATGGGTTTTATTTAAATTTGATGCCTAACCATAGCTGCTTTAATTTACATACAGATACCTAAGCCTGGAATGTGTAGTTAATATTTTAAAAATTAAATAAAAGAACAGTGACTATTAGAAGCCAGAAGAAATCAAACATCGGTAAGAGTAAATCACAATGGAGGCCAGAGTCATGGTATCCTTGTAGAAAATGCTTGAAACTGTATCCACATGAATGAAATGTCAAGATAGTTACCAAATTAGAGGAAGGTTTTTTATGATATGTCACAAATCAGGTTGCAAAAGGAATATAAAGTACTGTCTATTGTTAGATTAAAATTCAGTCATGCAAATACTTCTTCTCTATTCTTTCTGTTCTTTGTTTCCAGTTCTTCTGTTTTGCTTCAGGCACCTCAGAGATGGAAAGATGCAAAACATAGAGGATAAAAGGAAGTGCTGGGAACATGGCTTCTGTCTTAAGAAATCAAATCTCTTAAAACGGACTGAATTTGGACATTCCTTAAGAAACAGGACTGTGTGTGTGAGGATTTATCATGCCTTACATAAAATGAATTTTGAATCAAATAAGAACAAACCATTCTCACTGCAACTCAGTTTAGGCACTAAAGCAATTCTGGAACCTGTGAATTTGATCTCAGGTGAGATCCAAATAGTCCTATTCAGGATGGTACTCATTAACAGCAATTCAGAATCACATTTCTTCCTGCATGTAATATCCAAACTGGCCCCATTTATTTTAATCTATTTCTAGCAACAGAGATAGCATTCATAAAGCTTAGCAAAAACCAGAAATACAGCTGATAGTGACACTTGTATAGAATTCATGCAGAAGATTCATTCATTTCAGAGGTATCTGGATTACAGTTACATTTTGTTTTTGTTTTTCTTGATGCCCATAGATAAAATATCATTTTCTTGGATTCATCTGTTTAATATGGTTTATTAAACCATTGTGAAGTTTTCTACAATGTGCTCTAGGAAACAATGACCATCAGAAATACTTCATATTGTCACATTGAAATATCTGATGTACACAGTTATAGTGTAAATAGTATCTCATTCCATACAAAGACTAGGTCTATGTAAAGACCTTCTTGATTTACCTGATTCCTAGCCATTTATCCAGGTTGCATTCTAATCTCCCAGCTACTCTTTCCTGGTTTGTGGGCCAGAAAGATATGATGTGTTCTTACATGCAGCAATAAATTATCTCACCAAATGCTGGCAGCTCTACCCTTCAAGCAGGACCCAAAGATTGTTTTGACTTTGTTATGCAAAAGCCAGAACTCACACATAGCAAATGGGACTGCAGTGGCTCAAGTCACTAAGACGCTGACTGGGAGGCGGAAGGTCAGCAGTTCGATTCCCGAGTACTGCAGGACAGAATGAGCTCCCGTCTCTGTCCCAGCTCCTGCCAACCTAGCAGTTCGAAAGCAAGAAATTGCAAGTAGATAAATAGGGACCACTTAGGTGGGAAGGTAACAGCATTCCTTGCGCTCCGGTGTCTAGTCATGCCTGCCACATGACCATGGAAACATCTGCAGAAGCAGACAGCGCTCGCTTTTCGGCTTAGAAACAGAGATGAACACTGACCCCTAGAGTCGGATACGACTGGCTTTCGAGCCAGGGAAACCTTTACCTTTACTTTACACATAGCAAAGTCTTCATAAGTCTTTGCAGTCCAATAAAGTCTATACAGATAAGTCATCAGTAGCAACTAATGTTGATTAGCTATTTGACAGAAGGCCAAAACAGTTTATTTTAAGAAATTCTTAGCTGTGCTTCTGCTCTTCTGACATATATAACAGCACTGTTAGCTTGTTTTTTCATTCTGCCCAGCTTTTGTGGCACATTTTGATGAGTTTGTCAATTCCTCAGACTTTCGGCAGTTGTTTTATTTGTCCTTTACCAACTGCTGTATGTTACAGGAATGGTAGACTTCGCAAATGTAATTTGTTTTAAAATGAGTTTTTAAAGCTTCAAGGTAATGCTGTGGAATGAAGACAGGCAAGGGAGCAGACAAAATCTGTTGAGATGAATGCATTGCTTCTTTGCAGCTTTAGAAGGACATCCTCTATTCACTTACATGGGAGGAAGCCCCATTAAATGTAATGTATCTCACTCTAAGTAGATGAGCATCAGATTGCACTGTTGTTTGGTGTGTAACACAATGAATGAAAAGAAAAAGTGAAGTTGATAAAGTGGCCACTTCTAGGAACAAATGATCCTTTCTAATTCATTTGGCTAGTCATATAGAATAAAGAGTTTCCTGAAAATCAAACAAATAGGCTGTGGAAAGACACCATAAATGTTTTAACACTCTCAATTGGTTTAACTGCTGATATTACTGATTTCCTCTATTTCCTAATAACGGTGTTCTAAATGTATATGGGGAGGGGAGGGGTGGAAATAGTAAAGGAAAGAACCTTCTTATAAAAATCTGCAGATCTGAAAACCTCAGTGTAATCCACATATTGAAATGCTGAGGTCCAAACTATACATTATATATAAAACCAGTAATTATAGCCAAAATCACATTAAAGTTCAATGGATGTGACAGAGGCAGCCTTTTGTGTCTGAGAAACTGGACTTGCAAATGAAGGGTTTGCTTTAGGGCCCAAAACAATCCCAAAACAAAACAATCTAATTTGCAAATTATCTGAGGTGGGGAAAGCTTGTGTTATTACATGCAATCAGATCTTGACCTCCCGTAGTGATAATGGGATATCACTTAATATATAGTTCAGTTCTGAGCCTTGGAATCCTGCATTTTTCCTTAAGGATGATTTCAAGTTTCTCATCTTTGTGCTACTCTTTTAGCACTGCCTGTCTCAGTGATCATCACTGCCCAACTCCATTAATTTGTTATCTTAGTCATTTAGGATTCTACCTGTTTACATGCCAATATATCCTATTGGTCACTCATTTCCTCCCTACCATAATGTTTCATCCTAACATAGCCGATAATAGCTTCATCCTAACATAGCCAAGTGATTATTCACAAATTCATGCTTAATTTGGTACCACTACTAAGTAGACTTTTCCTTTATCGTGACAGGAGAGCATATATGTATGATGGCCACTGTTGGCAATGCTGACTTTTGCAGACTAATAGATTACTAGCTCATACGCAGGAAGCATATTAATTCAGCCTTGAATCATCTGCGCTGTTAGTTTCTAGGGTTGATTCAATGGCCCAAATCCTGTTGAGTAGTTGCATTACTCAGTGTGCAACAGATAATGGTTACAGAGATTTCTTACCTTATGGCCATTTGTTTACAAAAGTTATTTTTGAGTAGCTGGGTAACAGGATTTCCACCTTGTTTTAATTTTTATCTTAAAACAGATTGTTGGAATGTGCAACTTTCAAGATATTATTGGACTGCTAACTCCCTAAATCATAGCCAACATAACAAATGTAAAAGATGCTGGGAATTATAGACCAAGAAATGCTGGAGAGCCACACATCACCATATTGTTCCATAAATTCCTGTGGACTGTGGTGGCTTGTGGTTAAGACGCTGAACTTGATGCCTGGAAGGATGGCACATTAGCAGTTTGAGACCCGAGTACTACATGACAGAGTGAGCTTCCATCTCTATCCCAGCTCATGCCAACCTAACAGTTCAAAAGCAAGAAATTGCAACTAGATAAATACAGGGGAACCTTGGTTAACAAATGGCTCGGTTAACATAAACATTGCATAACAAAAGGAAATTCATAAAAAATAGTGGCTCAGTTTACAAATTTTTTTTACGGATTAACTGGTTTTCAATGCATTACTATGGGAAATTCAGTTAAAGTAATTTTCGTTGTCAGAAATGTCCCGGAGAACACATTCATTATGTTAACCAAGGTTTAACTGTAGGTACCATTTTGGTGGGAAGGTAAACAGCATTCTGTGTACTCTGGTGTTTAGTCATGCCTGCCACATGTCCATGTTAATGTCTGCAAACACAGACAGTGCTGGCTCTTTGGCTATAAACAGAGATGAGCACTGAACCCTAGAGTCAGATACAACTGGCTTTCAAGCAAGGGTGACCTTTACCTTTAACTAACTCTATCCTAGTATATTTTAGGACCATCTGTTCTCATTTGACCCTCTCCTTATCCTAAAATCATCGGAGCAATTTCTTCTTAGCTGCTTTTCCTTTAAGGACCCAAGACACAGGAAGCAGAATACACTCCCCTAAGAGCTTCGTTTCCTATTGGGTGAATATTTGCCTATTTGTAGTTCAACTAAATTTCCTGTCTGATTTAACAGAGAGCTGGGCAAAGAGCAAGCTGTGTGTTAGATGTGACTCAAGTTCACTTTTCAAGTCCCCCAATGGCCCTCAAACTCCTTCCTCTACCCTGGCTAAAAAATATTTCGCAAAACAGCTGAGTTGCTGCTCCGGGAAGACCTCAGACTCTTCCCCAAACAGTTAATATTGGCTCTCTCCATTTCAACAAAGTTATTGTTACATGCTGTAACATCATCTACCACTTATGGCAACCCTGTGAATGAGAGCTCTCCAAAATTGCATATTTATTGAAGATTCAGGCCTATGGCTTCACAGAGTCAATCCATCTCGTATTTGGTTTTCTGGCAGTACTGTTTTTTCCAGCAAATCATGTCTTCTCAAGATGTGCCCAAAGTATGAGAGCCTCAGTTTCATCATTTTTGCTTCCAGGGACAGTTTAGGTTCGACTTGCTCTAGGACCCATTTGTTCATCTTTCTGGCAGTCCAAAGTACCTGCAAAGCTCTTCTCCAGCACCATATTTCAAACAAATCAATTCTTTTCCTGTCAGCTTTCTTTACTGTCCAGCTTTCACATCCATACAAGGTGATTGGGAATACAATAGTGTGAATTATCTTGGTCTTGGTCTCTAGTGACACATCCTTACACTGGATAATATTTTCTAAACCCTTCATTGGTGCCCTTCCAGGTCTTAGTCATCTTCTGATTTCTTCACTGCTGACATTATTTGGATTGATGATTGAACCAAGGTATATAAAACTTTTCACTATTCCAGTTTCTTCATTGTTAACATTAAAGTTGCATAGTTCTTCTGTAATCATGATTTTTGTTTTCTTAATATTTATCTACAATCCTGCTTTGACACTTTATTCTCTCATTTTCACTAAAAATCATTTCAAGACATTGCTGTTTTCTGCCAGTAAGATGACCTCATCTGGATATTTTAAATTACGGATGTTAATTCCACCACTTTTCTGGCTAATCTTTCTCACACTAGGTCAGGCAAAAAGAACTGTAGAATGACATCATCAAATGGTGCCTTAATTTTGGCATATCAGAAAACAAAACAAAACAAAATAAATAAAATAAAATAAAAACACTGTAGCACTTTAAAGACTAATTGTCATATTTTTATTGTTAGCTTTCGTGGATCAAGTCCACTTTGTCTGATGAAGTGGACTTGATCCACGAAAGCTAACAATAAAAATATAGCAGTTAGTCTTTAAAGTGCTACAGTGTTTTTTATTTTATTTTATTTTGTTTTGTTTTCTGATATGCCTGAACCACAGACTAACACGGCTACTATTCCCAAAAAATTAATTTTGGCAGTTTCATGTCTGGCCTAGTCACAGAAGAAGTCCTCCTTCATCTGAATCTAGTCTGGCTTTTCATATGATAGGTTCTGCATATATATAAAACAGATCTTGAGATAATATGCATCTTTGTCTGACACTTTTGCCTATAGGAAGCCATTCTGTCTCTCTATATTCTATTTTAACAATAACTTATTGTCTACAATACAGGTTACTTGTCAGGACAATCAAGTGTTGAGGCACCTCAGTTTCTTTCAGAACCACCCATAGTTTCTCATGATCCACACAGTCAAAGGCTTTGTTGTATTCTGTAAAGTACAGGCTGATCTTCTTCAAAAATTCATTGGTGTACTTCAGTAGCCAGCGGATATTTGCAACATGAACTTTGTTGTGACATCTTGAACATCTGTCTTGCTTGCATAGGAAATTAATAATAATAATTTTGTGTCAAAGATTACTCTGGGTTGAAAGGATTTTTAGGGGACACCCAAATGAGGCTCCTTTCATGTTCCCAAGTGCAGCTCTCGGGTATCGAAACCTGACCTTCCAGTCTCCAGCTCAGCGCCTTAACCACTAAGCCAACAATGATTCTTTAGTTACTACACTCCTTGACACCTTGTTTCTTAGGGAATTGAAAAGATATTGAATGTTGTCAGTCCATGGGACATTGTTTTGTATTCCATAATTGTCACCACAGTAGCAACAAATATTCAGTGGACTCCTGAATAGCTGTGCTAATCCAAAAATCACAGTTGCATTAGTCAATGGCATTCACAACAAACTGCAGGGAATAAGGAAGCCAAATTAAGAAAGTTTAAAAGGTCTTTCCCTCAAAATTCAAATGCAAACTAGAAAAGCTAAAGATAAGGTGACAGGAGGTGGGGGAAAGCTGTTCTCTCTTATTTTCTTAGCATTCTTTTGAGTCTTCCCAGGCTTATGCAGTGGGGAGCCTAGATCAAAAGCTTCATAAAGGAAACAAATTTGCAAATATATACCACACACCTTCAAACTGGAAATAAAATTCAAGAAGTGACAAGTGTCCATGAAATTGCTGTTTCAGGTCCGTGCACACTGGAAGTCACATAGGAAATCTGCAGACCTGGCAAACTTTTATGATCAAACACCCCTGCACAACCTGTCCCAACGCCCTTGGCAATCTTCAACCCCAGGTTCGGAAAGACTTCAGGCATGATCACACTTGCCTTGTAAAAGGTGAAATACTAGTTTCCCTACACTATAAGATTCTTCACAACAACAGTTATTTGACACAAGGTGGCATGGCAGCAACTGTACCATTTCATATTCATAACAAAGGAGTACACCTTAGGATCGAGCAGGTCAGCTTTATAATTTGGAGCCCAGCAAAGATAGCAATTTCCCAGTTGTTTTTTGCAGCCTGTATTGGACATTAAACCAAAAAAACTTTTTCAACATTAGCTGTCCACAGACACAGCATATTTACAGTAATACCTCAGATAACGTTTACTTCGGATAACGCTAAAATCGCATAACGTTAAGTAATCTGGGGAGGAGAATTGGATCGAATAACGTTAAGGTCCTATGGGATAGATCGGATAACAACCGCTAAAGTCTGTGCGGTTACAATGTATCTCTATGGAGCTTTAACGTTATCCGATCCATCCCACAGGATTTTAACACGCATCGGATAATACTAAAAATCAGATAACACCAAGACTCGTGGAACCAAGTTTTAGCGTTATCTGAGGTATTACTGTACATAAATATCCAGCCTAAAGTAATAGTAGTCCTTTTCCACAATCCCATTAGTAAAGTTATTTTCCCCACCTCTGGCTTTCCCCTCCCGTCTTCCTGTTTGTTTGCTTGCTTTTCTTCTTTTTCTCCTGACTGACCAACCATGTGGGAGGCATGGAGGGATGTCTCTCCCCCATGATGGAGTTTCCAACTTTTTTCTTTTATTCTTCTAATTATAATTAATGAGCATAACTGTGAATAACTATATCTTTTTTCCTACTTTGAATGCTTCTAGACTCTAGAGTGATTTTTATTATGGAAAGGTTAGGTCTGAGACTTGAGCTATTCTCTCATGCTTTTTTCTGCTGCTGTTGTTTTGTCTTTTATCTCATATTCTACTAACTATAGGAGTGACCAAAATTCCCCAATGATGACACCCTACTCAGAATGCATACATTTTCAGATATGTTGGGCCAGTGATCTTCAACCTACAAGCCGTGAGCAAGATCCAGCCTGTGGCTTCAATTCATCTGGCCCTCCCCTGTGCCCTCACTCCAGCTGCCACTTTTGCCACCGCTTCCTCCTCCCCAACCCTTGTCCCATCCGCTTGGCTTGGTATATCCCTGCCAGTGCTCCATAGCAGGGTAGATGTTGTAAGTCTTACAACATCTGCCCTGCTACAGAACACCGTTAGGGATACGCCAAGCCAAGTGGAGGGGGCAAGGTTTGAGGCAGAGGCAACAGCCATGTGCGGCTTTCCAAGGAGCTGCTCTGGCTGAACACAGTTTACTTGGTGGACATTCATGACCATCCGCATCTTTCTCAGAGACTACTCTGGCTGAGCATGGGTGAGAAGGACAGCTTGGACCCCTCCTTCACCCTGTAAGCAGGGAAGTGGTGGTGGGGATTGGGGGGGCTCAGGGTGTTCCCACAACCACCAGTGGTGTTGTGTGGGGGAGTAGGGGGCTTTTGGGAGGAGGGGAGCTCAGAGTGGTCCCGCTGCCGCCACCCCTGCTGCCACCACCCTGCTGCCGCCACCCTGCTGTCACTGCCAAAGGTGGTGGGACCACCCTGAGGCCCCCACTCCCCCACTCCCCCCACTGCTGCTGCTGCCGCTGCCGCTGCCAAAGGCAGCAATGGCAGCTAGAGGACCACCCCGAGCCAAAGGCGGTAGCAGCAGGATCACCAGCCCAGCCCTTCAACAGTCTGAGGATGCTCTTCTGGAAAGATTGTTCTGTACTATTTCTCACTTTTGTAATCTTCTCCCCAAGTATTCCCAAAGACTAGGTTGTTTAAGCAATTATTACAAGGTTTAAAAGGTTACAGTATTTAACCTCAGCCTAGTAAACAGTACTCAGTAACACAGAAAAAAAATATGCATAATAGAAATGAAGTGATCCTTCTGAAGTATCATCCTAATTATATTGTCAAAGTACAACTTAACTGGAAAGAAATAATTGCAGCATGCAATCAGTGTTGGTTTAATCTTTTCTTTGGACTGAATCATAACTAGATCAGCAGTTGTAAGCATGACCTCACTTGTGAATGCTTTTGTGGAATTCCAAATAATTCCAAAACTTGGGAATTGTGGTGGAGGGAGGAAGTTTTTTTTTCCTTCTAAAGATGCTTCAAAATCCATGCTGCTAATTTGGAATTATGTTCTATTCTTATTACTGAAACGTGCATCAAATTACTGGAGAAAATGATTTACATATTTGAAGCACAGCAGTGATGTAAACAAGATAATAGGCATTTGTATGTAGTGGGTTAATCAGCATTCAGTTATTTTAAGTCATGATTAAATCCATGCTTTACAGTAATTAAAATGGGAAAAGAAATGTGTTCAAAATAAGAACACTGATTTGCATGAGAAGTCTCAATTAATCTATCCAGTCCAGCATCCCACTTTTGGACAGTGCTCCATAGAATCTGGCAAGTGAGACATGATGAAAACAATACACACATACCCATGGGGTTTGTCCTCAACATGTGTATATACTTATTTATTATAGCAAAATCCTCTGCCTCTAGCAGCATTTGGGGTAGTTTTGTCAGAGGAAAACTGGCCAGTTTTCTGTATTCTGTTGTTCTATAGTTCAATCATACCAGAACCTCCAGTCACTATAGGAGGGACGGTCATGAATGATGGATATCCAGCCATGACAAAAACAAAATAGGAAAGGGAGAGAGAGGGAGAGAGAGAAAGGGAGGGGACACGCAAGGAAAAGTAAAGAAAATGGATGCCCAGAAGACATCCTTCATTTTAAAATGGAGATAGCAGTGGAGTTGTGGAAATAAAACTTATAGGGCTGAAGTACTGAACTATTCTTTTTAAAAGCAAGGATGAAGATATCATCTGACACCTTTCAGGCTTCTGTTTCTCTTCTGAATCAGCTCTGATCATTATAGCAGCTCAGCAGGGGATGGATTTTTCTAGCAATAATATATTGATATGTGCAAAGTTCAAATTCGGATGTAATACAATACTGTACATTTTGAAGTGAACTGGTTTTCTGTGGACAAAGACCCATTAGCTTTACAAAAACACTGCTTTTGGTGTAGATGAAAAGCTGGTAGACCAGTTTTGTTGCTAATAGATCGGTACACTCAACTTCATTTTTAAAAAAAACTCTGCATGGAATGTATGGGTGAGGAAGACCATCAAGAAGAGTGCCTATAATCTAAAATTTATTTCTGAGTTTCTGGTTGATAGCAGTGGACAGCTGGAAAATCAGCATGGACAAATTACATGGAGCTGCTTTCTATCAACACTACAGACTCAGGAATTAAGAAGCTTGTTGTGGTTAACATTCAGGCAACATAATTTGGTTAGCAATTGATGTCACATTGGGCACAAAAGAAACAGAGAGAGAGAGAGAGAGAGAGAGAGGTTTTGATTTTGGCAGTGTAGAGATAGACAGCCAGGCTACTAGCTGTAGTGAACTTTTTACCTGTGGCTCACAGTACAAAATAAAGATAAAGTTTCTCAATACAGGTGTGCAGACTCGTATTTTTGGACAACTGCCAGAATTTCCTAGGCAGCATACCTAAAAACACAAATCTCTATACCTCTAGAATTCCTATATTACACCTGGGTAAGTAAGTGAGCCTCATTCCCCTCCACCTCCTTCTATTCCAGGGGTGCTCAATCTACAGCCCAGGGCCAGATCCAGTCCCCAGGCCATAGTTTGGGCACTCCTGAACCATATGACCAGTCCACAACCCAAAAAGTTTGGGCACCCCTGTTCTATACTAAGGGATTCGTCAATTTATCAATTGATCAGACTATCAAGGGGTGAATACCTGTTGGTCGCAATGCTCTTTCCATTTGTTTTGCTGCCACACTCTTCTCCAGGCTTGACCAAAGCTTTTCATCATTGAGTCTTCCCATATTTTGGGGGTCCTTCCAGGGAGTCTTTTTACTCCTCTGGGATACCACTCAATGACTGCTGCTGTCCAGTGCCCATCTGTCATTTGAGAAACATGTCCTTTTTTGTTGTTCAGTCGCACAGTCGACTCCGACCCTCTGTGACCCCATGGACCACTGTCCTCCAGGCACTTCTGCCCTCCACCATCCTCCTCAACTCGCTCAGTTCTGTGCCCATTGTCTCTACAATACCATCTAACCATCTCATTTTTGGCCGCCCCCTTTTTCTTTTGCCCTCCACCTTTCCCAGCATCAATGCTTTCTCAAGTGAATCCTCTTTTCTCATTTGATGTCCAAAGTACTTTAGCTTCATCTTTACAATTTGACTTTCTAAGGAGCATTCTGGGTTGATTTCTTCTAAGATTGACCTATTTGTTCTCCTCGCTGTCCAGGGGACTCTCAAAACTCTCCTCCAACACCACATCTCAAAGGCATCTATTCTTCTGCGCTCAGCTTTCCTAATGGTCCAGTTCTCACAACCATACATTGCCACAGGGAATACCATTGTTTTGACTATACGAATTTTTGTTTGCAATGTGATGTCTCTACTTTTCACTATGCTCCCAGGTCTAGCCTAGTGCAATTTCCATTTATGATATTCAACAACAGTTTTGTTGATTCTGCATTGTTTTCTTATCTGAGTGTTGGGAATGTGGTCGTGAAGGGATACCTTTAGCATTGATCTTTCCATGGCTCTTAAAGCTCTTGATCATTCTTCTTCCTCAGACTTATGCTAAGAGATAAACAACCAAAAGCTTACCAAAAGAGAGGTATCTTTATATACTGGCAGACGGATTACAGGGAGATGAGGCTATCCCACAGCCTGGGAGCACTCACCTAAAAGGCCCTGACTTGGATCCTCACCAGAGATATCTGTGGAAAAAATGGTACTGGAAGAAGGACCTCCTCTGAAAGCTCTTAAAATTTGGAGAGGCTCATTTAAAGTAATGGACATTTCAAATAATCAACATAAAGCATATACTTATTCAGCTAGTAGTCGCCCAATGTTACCATTTGCTTTTCAGCCATTGTATTTTGTAATATAATTTGTTGCTGCTACTTGTCAAAATGTTTAAGGTTATTCTTGCACTGCTCAGTACATTTCTTGTTATCTATCCACGACTTTCCAGTACTTTTAAAAGCATACATCAATAACAGAAGGCATAAAACTTGAACAAATCTCACCAAAGTGCCTTTAAAATGTTTTGAAATGCCCCTAATAGTGATTTTAGAAATAAATAGGAAATACTATTCAGTGCACCAAGAGAGTGATTTCATTTCAAGTCATGATGTAATTTTTAAAATGGAATTTTTGTTGTGATCTTGGGTTAATTTTTTTTATATAAATGCAGCTTGTGCATTACATTGTTTGTAATTTGTTACTTCTGAGCATGAATGTAAACATGTATGTGTGGCCAAAATGAGTGACAATATATATTTCAATATACATAAAAGCCATGGTAGGGTATTATTGCCTTCCCTGTTGTCAGCACAGTTAAGCAGGAAACACCTGGCTTCCCTGTTTCCCTTTTCTTCATGTAAATATAGACAAATCTGAGGAAGAGCATCACCTCTTCATCTGCATGGGAAAAACACCAAAGAAGTAGTGGGACTATTCATAACATTTGATGTAATTAAGCCTGAAGAAGAGACTAAATGTGCTGAGACACTATGGCATTGGGTTCTCAAGGAAAGGTCGCCCTTGCTCGAAAGCTAGTCATATCCGACTTTAGGGTTCAGTGCTCATTTCTGCTTATAGCCAAAGAGCCAGTGCTGTCTGCATCTGCAGATGTTTCAGTAGATATGTGGCAAGCATGTCTACCTTCCCACCGCAGTGGTCCCTCTTTATCTACTTGCAGTTTCTTGCTTTCAAACTGCTAGGTTGACAGGAGCTGGGACAGAGATAGGAGCTCACTCTGTCATGCAGTACCCAGGAATTGAACTCCGATCTTCCAGTCGGCAAGTTCAGCATCTTAACCACTTGAGCCACCATAAGTTAGCATTATTAAATTCTTCCTGCATTCTCGTCTGTAACCTGTTTTCTGGCTTCTGTCAGAAAAGATAACCCAGATAATCTGAGCCTAGAGAACCTGTTCTTTCCCAGCATAGCAACTGTTATAGTTTTATGTGGAGTTATATTTGTAGTTAATTTTGCCAAATTGGAGGTAGAGCTGGGCTGGAGGGCATATTCTCCACACATCTATTATCACCACCCTCAGCCATTTTTGCAACCTGTGTCAGAGGGAGGTAAAGTGAAAAGCAAGGGCATTCTCCTAGTTCTGATGAAATAACACCTGCTTCTCCCTTCTCTTTCTCATCCCTGATCTTTCTGTGAGTCCAGTATTTTTAGATTTTCCTTTTTCTCTCCATTCCTTATCCCTTTTATATCAGATGTTCAGAAAGCCACTATCTCCCATTGCCCACATAGGTACACCTCTGGGAGCTGTTGTGGCTGAACAGTGGGGCAAAACAGAATAAATAATAAATATCCTGATACTCCATCCCAACCACTTTCTTCTCTTTGTCATTCCTTCCTCCCATCTTCCACTTTTGCTTAAATTAGGGCATGTTCTGCCTTCCCAATCAAAACAGCACCTAATCAGTGACTCATTCCCTTGCCTTCAGTCTGCTTTAAAGTACTGTACAACACATCAGTGTGATGCCAGCCGATCATAATCAAAAAGCTTCCTGCTCTCTTCAGATGAAACCCATTGTCATTATCCCTCGTATCAAAGCCATTCATTTCCTGTATTATTTCACCAGGTGCCTTATGAGAAGGCTTTCGCGGCTCTTAGAGATAGAAAGCAGAAGGGGCTACAAAATCAAATATTGAAGTCTGATTCCCACTCTAGCAACCACATGAATTCATCTTTTGTCTTCTGATGCACTTGCATATGAACAGATTTTTGAGAATGACGGAAACATTTGCCCAGTTTTTCTGGCATTTGGGGTTAGAATGGCTTTGTAGAAGATTTTCCTCTATCTGATTTTTCTTCCTTCCAAAGCAACATTTTGCCGAAGCGTGGAAGTAAGAAGTAGTTTTAAAGCTATCACAGTGAACATCCAAAGACAACCTTAATCCTTTCTAGGTATTTGAAAATCAACAGTTAGAAAAGAAATTGGAAGCAATATGAAATGTTCTTTATTACAGACTTGAGCAAAAGTCGGCTTTGGCAGGCAACTTCCATCCTAGCCCAGGTGAAAAGAAGTTATTAGATAAGTAGAAAGAAAGGAAATAATAGGACTCAAGGGCAGAACACCCTCCCCCAACAACGGAGTTTGTTGCAGGTTGTTCCAGCAATCATGATGAAAACAAGCTCTAGTATGAATTAAATACATAATCTTGTTAGAAGACAGAACATCTGGGTTGCCTTGTTCACAGGCCCCAGGAGGTTAATTTGCTTGATTCTCTTCAGTAATAGAAAAGACATGTATTTGAATAGGTATCTAGGAAGAAAGGAGCCAGAAACATTGAGTGATTGGTCCAAACACTTTGTTCCAAAAGCTTCAGCCTGTGTGTTCAGCTATCTCTGTCTACCAGCACATGGCAGCAGGTAGCAAATGGACAAGGCACAGGGTCTGAGGAAGACTGTCTTCCTCCATCCTTCAACCTTTATTCTTTTTTTAAAAAAAATTATTATAATTTTTATTAATTTTACAATAAACAACAAAATAATACTCATAAGAAAAACACTTAAATACAATACAAAAATAAAAAGGATTAAAAATAAAATATACTAACAACAACAAAAACCAGTAATAACAACAACAATAATAGCATATATTCATTATATTTATTATATTCTCATTATCCTGACTTTTTCTTCTAATTTGAACTTCATAAAACATTGTATATATCAATATCTAATCTTATTTATATATTCATTTCAATTCATGTTTATTATGCTTATAACAAATTTTCTATATATCTATAAACCTCTCTCATTATTATTCTATCAAGTCAATATCATCTTAAACACAAGAAAACCCTAAAAAAAACCTGTGATATTTACAATGCCTTGGTGAATATGGTCCTACACAGCCTTCTCATATTATATCCAAAATTGATCTGGTGCTGGCCTGCCACCTTTACCTTCAATCAGCATATAATTTTTAAAAGGTCTCCATATATTCCCAAATTTGTTTTCACTCAAATACTTTTTATAATTTAATTCCCATGTTAACTTATTGTTCAATATAGTTTGCCACATTTCTTTATACCATTCTTCTATTTTCCGTAAAGAATCATTCTTCCAGTTCCTTGCAATACATTGTCTCATTGTTGTCAATATTATAGATAACAATTCTTTTTTATTCTCAACTATATTCATATTATTCACCTCCATCAATAAAGTGGCACCTGACTCCAGTTTAAAGCTCATACCCATTATTTCTACTATTTCTCTTTCTATTTTTGCCCAAAAATCTTTAACCACATTGCAACCCCACCACATGTGTTCATACGTCCCCACTCTAATCTTACATCTCCAGCACATTTTCATTTTACTATTATCCATCTGATTTAGCCGAACTGGAGTCAGGTACCACCTCCACAACATTTTATAATTATGCTCTTTAACTCTAACAGACATGGTTCTCATAATCCTCCTCTCCCGTTTATTCTTCCAATTTATATCCAAAATTTTAGTATTCAAATCTTTTTCCCATACAGTAATACGTCAGATAACGTTTACCTCGGATAACGCTAAAATCGCATAACGTTAAGTAATCTGGGGAGGAGAATTGGATCAAATAACGTTAAGGTCCTATGGGATGTATCGGATAACAAACGCTAAAGCCTGTGTGGTTACAATGTATCTCTATGGAGCTGTAACGTTATCTGATACATCCCATAGGATTTTAACATGCATCGGATAACACTAAAAATCGGATAACACCAAGACTTGTGGAACCAAGTCTTAGCGTTATCCGAGGTATTACTGTATTGTTTTTAATATTTCACGTGATCCACTATCATTATTTAAAATCTTATCTAACTTACTGACAGGAACCTTAGCTCCCATTTCACCCTTTCTTATTCTAAATAGCAACTCTTCAAACTCTATCCTATTCCTTGTTAAAATGGTTTCCATAACATATTTGTTATTCCATTTATTCAATAATATAATTTGAAACCAGTTCAACTTCATTTCTCCATATATCTGAATCCAATCCTTTAGCAGGAACACATTATTTCTAAGAAAAACTTCCTTCACATTCCTATCTATCTTCACTGGGAAACTCTTTAAATCTTCCATCTCTATAATTGGGGATACATCTGGAACTAATTGCTTTTTCCACCTGCAAGGTAAGTACCTGCCCAGCGGGGTGGTGCTGGTGGTGGTGTTGAGGCACAAGTGAGGGGGCACTTTTAAAGAGTGACTGCTGTATTTTCATGTTAGTCTTTGTATTTTAATGCATTTATTGTATTTAATGTTAATGTATTTTAATGTAACCCTTTTTTATGCTGTAGTTTAATGTGAGCATTTGTGGATCGAGTCCACTTCATTAGACCATTAGTTAGCAATTACACTTCAATGCTCTAATTTTCCTTTAAAGAGTAATCACTGAAGTTACTCTTTAAAGGAAAATTAGGGATTTGAAGTATAATTGCTAACTAATGATCTGATGAAGTGGACTTGATCCACGAAAGCTCACATTAAAATACAGCAGTTTAACCATGCCCACCCAGTCACTTGGCCATGCCTACAGAGTTGGCCATGGCCATAGTGTGGTAGTAAATTTTTTGAAGCCCACCACTGATGCAGGGGTCATGAGTACTGCTTTCCCCATCTGTTTAAAACCATGTTTCAATTTCATGTTGCTTGAAGAGTTAAATCTAGAGTAGAAAATCACCTCCTATTTGAACAGAAAATTGGCATTCCTGGAAACAAAATGGTGTCCTGTCACCTTTGCAAAATATTCGGCAGAAACAAGGCATCCAGATTCACCTCATCAGCAGAGTATTCAATCTGCTATGCATAAAATATGTGTGTGTGTTTTTATCACATTCTGCTCACGAGTGCAGATCCTAGTGGGGTTAATGGGGTCGTCCTAAAATAGCTCTGCTCCCTTTTACTCCCCATCATCCCCACCCCCTCACAAGAGGCAGTGGTGTGATTGCTTGAGAAGAGCCTCAGAAAAATGAGGTCTGAGGAGAACAGGATTAAGTATGCCAGATCAAGAATTTGAGAGTGAGATGAGGGCACAATTGTGTCCATTAAACTTAGATGGTTGCGCAGCCATAGTCCTCTATGTGCATCAATTTGCATGCAGTCATTCATTAATCCATGGCAATTAAGGGACTTCATGGCAATTAATGGTAATTAGGTTCACACATGCACACCAGTCCTTTTCTCTGCTGCAATTACTTCACTATATTTGACTGTGTATGGAGTAATCCTGATGACTGAAGAGAATCAGATTGTCCTCGGAGGTGGCCTCCAATCATTTTTGTAATCACGATGCCACTCTGCCTTATTTCTCATTTAGGTCTCTACGAATAATCCAATACACAAGCCATATTTTATAGAAGGGAAATAAACAGCTCTGCCATGTAAACAAAGCTATGTTATTTCTGAAATATATGGAACAAGCATCATTGATCCAACTTTATAGGCACAGTGAATACACTTAGCCTGCAATTCTATACACACATGCTTCTGATAAAAAATGTATAGGAATGCAGTGTTTAACAGAGCTTAAAATATAGCATTCAGAAGCTCCCAGCCAAGGTGGCCATTGACCATGCTGCTGGGTAGCTTCTGGGACGTGTAACTTTTTGTGCTTTGAATTCAATACATTTCAGTAGACATGGTTTATATTTTCAGTGACAAGACATCCAGACATCTCTAGATTTAAAATTGTGCGTTTGATCCATATTATTGCCTCCATATTTCAAAATCTTGAGACCCTCCTCTTGATGTCACTGGCAGCTGAGGTCTGAGGGTAGCAAAACAAGAGATGCCCATCTACTGACAGTATCTACTTTGCTATTTTTCCAGCATCTCTTAATCACTGCAATGATTTAATCCCTACTGAAAGTAGTTTCATGCAGATTTTATACACTGCTTTTTATTCATTATTAGTTTGGCCACTATAAAACTGTTTTTTTAATGCTGCAAAGCCACTCAAGGTGTGTGTATGTGTGTTTGTGGGGTGGGGAAGAAATCTAGCTGAAGGATGGGATATAAATCCTACATTAATCATACTTTATAAATATGTGAAGATTCGAGATATGACATCTAACCATTGACCTTCTTTTGCTATTGAATACTCTTTAATTACTGTTAGCATTGGTTATTTGTAGGCATTTTTGTAGCTATACTTGATTATACTTGAACAATATGATTGCTTTTCATAATTCCACACCTTTCTTGGGATGTGCTGCTGTGATCTTGATTCCCCTCACCCATTCTCAGTCCTGACAGAGAGACTGTAAATTGTAAATACAAAACAGCCTTGTGAGTTAAGTCAGGTTCCTTTTGTTGGTTGTAGTGTGAGAAAGATTAGCCAGCAAAACAAGGTTACCATTGCCCACCAATTGGACTGCAGATTACTACCAGAAACATGTACCAATGAAAATTTAATTCTGGCCAACGACAAAGCCAAGAAGATGACTTCATTTTGACAGTTCAAAGTTTGATCTGGATATGAAAGAAGAAGGTGGGTTGAAAGAGATATTAGCCCAAAATCATCTAATTAATTTCCTGGTGCTGGAATCCAGATATCCCAAATTCCAATCTAACACATCAACATGTACATGGCTTCTTCTTGTTTATCTGTTATTCACTTACAGTACAGTAATACCTCGGATAATGTTTGCATCAGATAACGCTAAAATCACATAACGTTAAGCAATCTGGGGGGAAATTGCATCACATAACGTTAAAATCCTATAGGATGCATCGGATAACGTTCGCTAAAACCTGTGCCAGTTACAATTTATCTCTATGGAGTTTTAACATTATCCGATGCATCCCATAGGATTTTAACATTATCCGATGCATGCATGCATTGGATAACATGAAAAATCAGATAACACTAAGACTTGTGGAACCAAGTTTTAGCGTTATCCAAGGATTTACTGTATTTCATTTGCCTGATCATGTATTCATGCATGTATACATGTGATTGTCTCTCCTTTTTGCCAATAAATGGCATTCAAGGAAGCAATAGTTCTTCAAATATCTACATTTCTGTCATACACATTTGGTTGTGCAAGACATTTAAAAACTAAAGGCCAAAACAATTGTGATTTGCTCTGGATGATGGGAGGTCCAAAGATGCAGTCACCATTTCATTAACAGGTCCACAGAACACAGATTTTATTCAGTACACATTACTTTTTCAATTCACATATGAGATCTTTACAAACAGAGATGTTGGGGAATATGTCTGGAAATTAAGATCCAAAACATATGCTCTAGCACTCACCTTTGGTTGTCTGGGAAGGCTGTTCAATCATTCTACAAGAGAATAGCACAACTTTTTTGTGTATCACCTGGTAGTGTGGGTGAAGTGAAAGTGTGTGTGGGGGGGTGGGGGGTGGGGGTGTCATTATTCATACTAAATAAAACGTCCAGTCACAATGAGATAATGGGTTGGTAGTGATATGTGGAGCAGTATAGATACTTGTCAAATGGAAAGGGAAATAACATCTTAGAATTTTACTTTTGCAAATACTGTAACACTAAAAAAAACACCAAGAGAGTCATTGGAGCATTTCTCTCTCTCTCTCTCTCTCTCTCTCTCTCTCTCTCTCTCTCTCTCTCTCTCACACACACACACACACACACACACACACACACACACACACACACACACACACACACACACACACACACACACAACCTTTGCTCTAGTGACTTAGAGAACTGTTTCTCAAATGCCTTCCAGTTTGGAACTCTGTCATCTGTTGTCGAGTTCAAAAAGGCAGCGGATAAATGGGCTGACTTTGATTGTAACATAAATCTGTGGAATGTGATTGCCAGAACTTCAGATTGCCAGAATGAAATTTCAGGTTCTGTCAGGAGGAAATACATAATTTTTTTTATCAGCAGGAAAGGTAGCTAACCCAATAAACAGGCTTACTAAGCAATGAACAAGTGATCTCCAAAATGTTCTGTCCTCAACAACCTTGTTCAGTTCTTGTACACTTAAACCTATGCATTCCTTTCAGATGCCAATCCATATCGTATTTGGTTTATGTCTTTTCTTGCTGCCTTTGGCCTTTTTCAGCATTATTATCTTTTCTAGAGAATCTTGCTTTCTCATGTGCCCAAAGTAGAACAACCTCAGCTTCATCTTTTTTGCCTCTAGAGACAGTTCAGAGTTGATTTGCTCTAGGACTCACTTGTCTGTTTTCTGAAAGTCCAGGATATCTGCAAAACTCTCATCCAGCATCATATCTCAGATGTATCAGCTTTAGTCTCTCAAATTTCTTTCCTCTCCAGCTTTCACAGCCATGCATATTGATTGGGAATACAATAATCTAGATAGTCTTGGTCTCCAGTAACACTTACTGATATGTTCTAATTCCTCATTGTTGTTGTTGCTGTTGTCGTTCAGTCACACAGTCAATTCCAATCCTTTGTGACCCCATGGACCATTGCCCGCCAGGCATCTCTGTCCTCCACCATCTTCCTCAACCAACTCATCTCTGTGCGCTTTGGGCTTACAATACCATCTAGCCATCTCATTTTTGGCTGCTCCCTTCTTCTTTTGCCCTCCACCTTTCCCATCATCAAGGCTTCAAGCATCAAAGAAAGGGCTTATTGTTGCCCTTCCAAATCTCACTCTTCTTCTAATTTTTTAGTATACTAAGGTATACAAAATCTTACAGTATTTCAATTTTCTCATTGTTAATATTAAAGTTATATAGACCTAAAGAAGCTTCTGCTTAGGTTGAAAGAAGATAGTGAAAAGTTGGTTTGAGACTCAACATCAAGAAAACTAAGATAATGTCAAAAGGCCCTATCAGTCCCTGGAAAATAGATCAGGAAGAAGTAGAAGCAGTGACAGATTTTACTTTCTTAGGATCCAAGATCACTGCAGATGGTGATTGCAGCCATGAAATAAAAAGGCGACTGATTCTTTGGGAGACAAGCTATGAGAAACCTGGGGAACATAGTTAAAAATAGAGACATCACCTTGCAAAAAAAAATTTGCATAGTCAAAGCAATGGTATTCCTGGTGGTAATGTATGGTTGTGAGAGCTGGACCATAAGGAAAGCTGAGCGCAGACGAATAGAGGCCTTTGAGATGTGGTGTTGGAAGAGAGTTTTGAGAATACCCTGGACAGTGAGGAGAACAAATAGGCCAATATTAGAAGAAATCAACCCTGATTGCTCCTTGTAAGGTCAAATAGTAAATATGAAACTAAAGTACTTCGGACATCAAATGAGAAGAGAAGATTCACTTGAGAAGGCCTTGATGTTGGGAAAGGTGGAGGGCAAAAGAAGAAGGGGGCAGCCAAAAATGAGATGGCTAGATGGTATTGTAGATGGAATGGGCACAAAACTGGGCAGGCTGAGGAGGATGGTGGAAGACAGAGGTGCCTGGCAGGCAATGGTCCATAGGGTTGCAAAGGGTCGGAATCGACTGTGCGACTGAACAAAAAAAAATTTTTCTTCTGTAATAATGATTTTTGTCTTCTTGATGTTTGGCTGCAGTTACACTTTGGTACTTCTTTTACTTTCAGTCAAAGTCATTTCAAGTACTTGCTGCTTTCTGCCAGTAAGATGGTATCATCTGCATATTTTAAATTATTGCTGTTTTTTCCATAAGTCTTCACTCTTCCTTCATCTAAATCTAGTCCAGTTTTCTAAATGATATGTTCTGCATACAGATTTAACTGATATAGGAATAAAATCTACTTAAAATCTCTACGCACTCACCCAGTGGCAAAACTATAGCTGTTATTTCCTTCTTCCTGTGAATATGTTTCTCTCCCTCTGACTAGGAGACTATAAATGAAAATCTAATTCCTAAGGCTAGTCTCTCCATTTCTTAACTGAGAAAATGTCTGGTATAGGTGTGCTGAGCAGATAAATACTGAGTAGGCTGAATGCTATCTAAGAAAATGTTGAGCTTTATTATACATTAAAGAAAAGAGCTGAGAACATTTTTTAAAAAGTTAATGCAAAGGCAAATACAGGATCAACACCAAGTCTCTTCCTAGGACACAACTTAAGTTTTTTAAAAATGTAAATGTTTCTGAGTGACACCTCCCCCCAAAAAAAAAAAAAGAAAGAAAAGAAAAGGGAATTGAATTAACAAATGCTCCTCATGTGTCTTTCTGAAATGTCCCTACTGCAGTATCCCCCAGCCTTTGGTGTTTGGAATCAATTTCCAGAACTCGACGTCAATTTACCAAAGCACTGATGAGTCAATGTAGTGACTCATGTTTCTGGGAATTGAAGTCCAAACACCAAAGGCTGTGGAACACTGCCCTACTGTACTTAGAACCATGTGGCTTTATGGGATCGAGATCCACAGATAGCTGTCATCCAAAAAGGTAATCTCCCCTTGTTCTGATTTTAGGTAAATAAGTGACAGCTTTGGCGCATTTGTCTAGACAGGATTGACATAAAGATTTATGAACATAGCTCATCACCTAGAGTGGCTTCATAGTGAAATGACTCAATGCTGACCTTTAAAATTGGCCTTTTTGGAATACTGTATATGAAATTACTCTCCTGGTAGAACAGGAAAAGTTGTGAGTTCATTCTCTTTCCATGTATCTCCATTCAGCCTGTTCTTTACAAAATCTACATTTACTTAAAGGTAAAAGTAAGGTAATGGTCTCTTATGCTCAAAAGCCAGTTGTGTCCAACTCTAGGAAGTGGTGCTCATCTCCATTTACAGCCACAGACATTTCTGTGGTCATGTCGTAGGCATGATTAGATGCCAGAGCACACAGAATGCTATTGCCTTTCATGCCATAGCAGTACCTGTATATCTAGTTGTGTTTTCTTGCTTTTGAACTGCTAGGCTGGCAGGAGCTGGGACAGGTGATGGGAGCTCACTCCATCATGCAGTATATGGGTCGTGAACTATTGACCTGTCAACCTTCTGGTTGTCAAGCTCCATGTCTTAACCACTAAGCCACTGAGGCCTTTTACTTGCATTTACCATTGCCAATTCAGACTTGGGGGAATCGGGGTCTGAGTGGGCAAACTGCAGAGATTGGCACACAAGATCTATTACTGCTCAAGACACAAGATAATATTATCCCGATTCCCATTGTATATGATGTATATAATTGTACATTATGGCAATTAATACTTGCTTCAACACTGGTAATAAATGTATCATGTTATGGGATGAAGCACAGACATGTGACACACAAAACTTTGTCTTCTAACACCTTGCAGCTACACTGCCTTTCTTCCTCAGCATTTTGTGTCTTAGATGCAGAAGCAGTTCATGGGTTAAATACATGGTCTGACCCAGTGGTGGGCATCAGCAAGTTCACACCAGTTCGCCAGAACCGGTAGCAGAAATTCCACCATACCATGCCCACAGTGTGGTAGTAAAAACATTTGGAGCCCACCACTGGTCTGACCCAAAAAATTCAGGGAGGTACCCTCCTCTTTGCTTATTTCACCAGCTAGCTACAGTTCAGTGGCTGCCCTATTCTGCCTAATAATCAACCAAACTTCAAAAATGGTTTAGAAAGGAACTATTTATTTCATGACAATTCCATCTTGCCCTCTTGGCTACAGATAGTTCTTTCTCTGGTGGCCAGTTTTTGACGATTGTTCTCTCTTTTACATCATCTTTTCTGCCTTCCCCCATAGGTGGCTCAGTGGTTAAACTGCTGTACTGCAACCAAAAGGTTGTGAGTTTGATCCTGACCAGGAGTCAAGGGTGAATCAGCCTTCCATCCTTCCAGGCTCAGTAAAACAGGTACCCTGCATGTTCAGGACAAAATACTAATTAACTTGTGAACTGCCCAGAGAGTGCACTAAGCACTATGGGGTGGTATATAAGTGTGATTGCTTTCTTTTATCATGCATTGTAACAATATCCAGGTTAGATCTCTTTAGAGAGTTTATCTGACCTGCTGCTCTTCTTTTAGTCATGATGACACAGGAACACTCAGGGATGACACAAGAGGCAGAAACTATCAGGCCTGATGGGCTATTCTGTTTTCCCCACAGTATCCAGATTGTCTGCTCTGGGAGAGCTTTCAGGAAGTTCCGCTTAACAACTATACAGTTCACATATTATTATTGCTGACATTCCTGTCACGTCTTTAACACTCAGTAGCCTATGAGGCTAAGATACTGGATAAAGTATCAGAAATTCCCCTTTATTCAAATTGAGCGCAACAGTGGTCTGGATTATATTCATTTTATTTAAAAGAAAGAAAGAAAACAAAAAAGAGAAAATATGGAAAATAGAACTCCGAACAGTCACTTCAAAGTAAGTTTAATATGTATAAGCCAGCGGTGCCCAAACTATAGCCCATGGGCTGGATCCGGCCTCCAACACCAGTTTATTCGGCCCATGCTGCCTTTGCCATTCCTGGAAGTAAAATGCCCGTACGGGTGCATTTTACTTCCGCTTCCAGGAGTGACAAGGGTGGTGTGGGCCGGATGAACTGCTGTTGGTGGCTGGACTTGGCCCACAGGCCATAATTTGGGCACCCATGGTTTAAGCAGAGAAAATGACAGCCTAAAAATCTATTTCATCTTGTTGCAAAACAAATTGCAAGGCACGTTTTACTTCCGCTTCTGGTGGGAGGAATCACGTGACTGACCCACTGAATCACGTGACTGGCCCATGGCCCAGAAAGTTTGGGCACCCCGATATAAGCAAACACATAGTTGGATTATGCAGAGTTCACACACACAAAAACAAAATCTTTTCCAACCTATCTTTCTATACTCACAGAAGAAAACAGAAATAAAATTGTAGGTTTGGCTTGGCAGTTTAGGGAAGCAATTTTCTCTCTCTCCTCTTAGAGACAGTTACTGTGGAAGAAGCATCTCCCCCTTTGAGACAAGTGACATTCAAATATGCTTTGGCAAAGTAAGGTTTTTAATGTTTTAAATGGCCTTTCAAGCTAATCTGCATTAATTACTTGATTATTCTCAATGCCTTTGAAATCTACCAGGACAAAAGCTGTTTTCTGCCAGGATACACATATTCCTTGGAGGCAGGAGATGTTACTTGTTTCTCCAGTGGTGACTTACACAGACACAAAAGCTTTTGATGTGTGATTTATTTAAAAGGAATCCTTTGAACTGCAATATCTTTTTCTGCCCCAAAAAGGTGATACAGGAGTGTAATCTTCCTGTTAGTCAGCTTCAAAGACTGCAGATATGACAGGAAGGCATGAGATAGTACTCTTCCACACTCTTACAATAACACAAGTCCACGTAGCAAAACTACAGTCTGACAAGTCAGAGTCTTTAATTTCTTAACATGCATGAATAAAGTTCAGGCTCAAGGGGGTATAATGAGGCATGGTCAGCATCTGATCTTTGTAGTCTCCTTTCTATACCCTCAAGAGAGGACTAGAAAATTTATCAATGCAGGAACATTTTTGTTGTTGTTCGGTCACACAGTTGAGTCCAAATCTTTGCAACCCCATGGACTACCACACGCCAGACTCCTCTGTCTCCCATCATCCTCTGCAGCCTGCACATACCCACACCTATTGTATCAACAATGCCATCTAGCCACCTCATCCTCTGGCACCCCCTTTTCCTTTTGTCTTCGATCTTTCCCAGCATCAAGGCCTCCTCAAGTGAGACCTCTCTTCTCACTTGGTGGCCGAAGCACTTTAGCTTCATCTTCAGTATGTGTCCTCCCAAGTAGCAGTCAGGGTTGATTTCCTTCAGGATTGACTGATTTCATCTCCTTGCTGTCCAGGGTACTCTCAAAAGTCTCCTACAGCACCACATTTCAAAGGCGTCTATTCTTCTGTGCCCAGCATTCCTTATGGTCAAGCTCTCGCAACCATACAGTACTACTGGAAAGACCGTTGCTTTGACTATGCAGACTTTTGTTGGCAGGGTGATCTCTCTACTTTTTATTATGCTGCCCAGAATTCTCATAGCTTGCCTCCCAAGAAGTAGGTGTCTTTTTATTTCATGGCTGCAGTCACCATCTGCAGTGATCTTGGATCCCAAGAAGGCAAAGTCTGTCACTGCTTCCATTTCTTCCCCTTCTATTTGCCAGGGAGTAATAGAGCCAGGTGCCACAATGTTTTTTTGATGTAGAGTTTCAAGCCAACTTTTGCACTCTCCTCTTTCACCCTTATCAAGAGACTCCTTAAGTCTGCATTAGGGTAGTATCATCAGCATATCTCAGGTTGTTGATGTTTCTCCCAGCAATCTTAATTCCAGCTTGTGCTTCATCAAGCCCTGCATTATGCATGATGTACTCTGCATATAAGTTAAATAAGCAGGGTGACAATATGCAGCCTTGTCATACTCATTTTCCTATTCTAAACCAACCAGTAGTTCCGTATCCTGTCCTAACAGTTGCTTCTTGACTCACATACAGATTCCTCAGAAGACAAATGAGCAGGCATGGGCTGGGCCACTGGGAGAGGGGAATTCATCCTGGTGCACCCTCATCTCTGGCACCCTGGGGCGCAAATAATAATTTTATTATTATTTTATCTGCCCAGCGGCTGTACTTTAGATTAAGCCAGGGGTGCCCAAACTTTTTGGGCCATGGGCCAATCACGTGGTTCAGGGAGCTGGTCACTAAGGCCTGGGGGCCAGATGTGGCTCCCAATGCCAATTCATCTGGCCCACGAAGCCCTCATCACTCCTGGAAGTGGAAGTAAAACAGGTGTGTTTTTACTTCCGCTTCCAGGAGCGATGAGGGCTTTGTGGGCCAGATGAATTGGTGTCGGGGGCTGCATCTGGCCACCAGGCTGTAGTTTGGGCACCCCTGGATTAAGCCATTGCTCCAAGCTCCCTCCTTCAGCTTCAAGCAATGGCTTATTCTAACGTGCCACCCGCCGGGTGGACCAAGCAAGACGCAGTGACCAAGAGGTTCCCAGAGGCACCCTTTTCCCCTGCCCCTTGGTTGCTGCCCCTGCCCCCAGTCAAGTGCACTGCAGATGAGGTGGTCTGGTACTCCCATCTCTTTAAGGACTTGCCACAGTTTATTGTGGTCCACACAATCAAAAGCCTTGGTGTAGTCAATACAGGAACATACAAAAACATATATATTGCAGGAATACAAGCCTCAGTCTTGTATTCCAGAAAATAAATTCAAAAAAGTTCCCTTTTGTTGTTGTCACCTTAAAACCTGACTACACTGTTAAATTCTGCAATATTTTTTTCTGCTAGTAAAATGGTTGAGTTCGATTTATTTGTTTATGTGGCAGTTTCTCTCGCCCCTCTGTGTCTGGTGGGCTACAGCTTTCTCAAGCCAAAATAATTAGCATAAGCTTTTCCCATGTAATCATTCTTGCAAAGATATGTGTGTCTCTGACTGGTGTTTCAGTGACTTTGATAGCTGAGGCATGATGTTCCGGTTGGAAGAGAATGCCCCCATGTTCTTTCCTCTCTCCTGATAATCCTCAAAATCTTAAAATTTGTTAGACAGATGAGATTAGCATTAGACTAACTTATCACCTTTTCAATGAATCATGGTTATTATTATTCCCCATATGTACACACCCTTTCCATAGACAACATCAATAAAATAATGTATGTATGTATGCATAATTGATTGATTGTTTGATTGATTGATTGATTGATTGAATTTATATAAGTATTTGTAAGTATTGCTTTAGCAGGGACTGTGGTGGCTTAGTGGTTAAGAAGCTGGACTTGATGACTGGAAGGTTGGCAGGTCAGCAGTTCAAGACCTGAATGCTGCACAATGGAGTGAGGTCTCATCTCTGGCCCAGCTCCTGCCAACCTAGCAGTTCAAAAACAAGACATTGCAAGTAGATAAATAAGTCTGGACAGATTACCCTGCTATGGTAATAGAATAGACCAGTGGTAGGCAACCTATGGCCCATGGGCTGGATCTGGTCCACAGCGCCAAATAATCCAGCTCCTGCCCTTGCTCTAGCCACTCCACTGCTGGAATCAGGTGTGGATGTGTTTGTGGATGTTGTAAATAGCGGGGGGGGGGGGACATCAGTCTATCCCCCTCAACTGTCTAAAGGAGCATGACACGGCCCCTAACTCAAAAAAGTTGGCAACCCCTGGAATAGACCGTACTGTCAGCGGATCAATGCAATCATCAGGCAGGTGTTTAACTAACCTGACAACCCTAAGGACTGATAGCTTGGCTGGCAAAGTCCACAGAGAAGGGTAATGGTCCCAAAGTGGGTTAAATCCCACTTGAATCCATCTTGAGGGAGGGCAGCAGCTTCATCAATACTGGCCTGTGGTCAAGGAGGAGTTTGTGTGCCAAATGGGCTCAGGACCAGAAAGTGACTCGAGGAACTGCAATGCGAAAGGCAAATGGATGACGACAGCATTATATTGTTGCCAGGACAATCTTCATGGCCGATTATCATAATGATAGCCAATATTTAGAATCGGATACAGCACTTAAAGGGAAAAAAAGTAACAGGTACTGATTCGGTGGGAAGGTAACAGTGTTCTGTGCACTCCGGCATTTAGTCATGTCTGCCACATGACCATGGAAACATCTGCAGATGCAGGCAGTACTGGCTCTTTGGGTGTAAACGGAGATGAACACTGCACCCTAGAGTTGGATACAACTGGCCTTCAAGCAAGGACAACCTTTAACTTTATTGCTGTAACAGAATGCAAAAAGTTGTGGGAAACTCAAAATTCTTATCCCAAGTTCTACCTCTCCTCTTTACTTGCTAGCCACGATAAAGGCAGCTCCTCTGTCTATGTAAGACCAGTTTGTCTTCTCTCCAAGCCCCATAACTCAACCTCTCTTATATTGGGGGACAGAAAGTTAAAGAACAGCCCTCATACACCAGCTAAGCTCTTGTCATAAGTCATTTTTATAAGAGAAAATTATTTGGATTGGCTGGACAACAGCAGTGGCAGTAAAGAGGAGAAGTGAACAAGCACAGGCATATAGCTGTGCAACCAGTCCAGCCAACTCTTCTACAGTGTGCCCTCTCCTTTATATAATTTTGTCATTGCCTCTGTGTGTGTGTTTTTAAGGCAGAGAATCCAGGGTGGAGACAGAAACCCACTGAACATCTCCATTTTTCCTGAGAGTAAATAGCCACCACTGGACACTCACTCCCCCAAATGATCCAAACTGGTCAAGCACCACTTGTCCTGGAGTCATTCCACAGCTATAGACAACTTGACCTAAGAGAACTCCCTTCTCCCTGGCAAAGCTCAAAGGCAAACTTTATTCAAATCCAAGTTCAAGGTCAAAGCCAGGAGCAGACAGGGGAACTAGGTTAGTCCAATAGAGGAGATGTAGTCCAAACAGGCCAAGAGTCAGACAACCAAGGAAACAACCACAGTAGTGTAACCTTGAGGCTGGAGCAAAAGCAGAAGGTTCACACAAAGCACCACAACAAATCCAGGAATCGTTTCTGTGGTAGCTTCTAGTGGAAGGAAGGAGCTGGTTCTTATATAGTTCTTCCCAAAGGGCAATTAGGTAGAGTTAATTAGGACTCTAGCAGATGCATCAGGATGTGGTGCTAATCAGAACCGGAGCCTTGAAGCTGTCTCAGATCCTGACAATGTCAGTCACATCACATCAAGCGTGAACACTGAATTCCTGAATCCATCCACAGCTCCTGCATGAACACAGATTATTATTTCTAACCTAATACAAGCTGCAAATCAAATCACAGAAAAGCTGAATTGCTATATTTTGGATTTTCAGTGTAGTTTCAGTTGTGTGCAAGGTTTTCATAACTTTCTGATTTTTTAGCCATGTGCTTAGGGGTGCACTGGGCATTTCTGAGAGTGCCACAGACAGGTGAAACAAATGCACACAACAGTTATATCAGGATCAATGAATTTGGTGAGCCAACTCCTCCATTTTGGTAATTACTTTATAATTGTAATTGTGATAATGTAATTGTGATATTTTGCAACTGTGATATTGTAGCTGTATTTATTGTAACTGTGGTATTTTACTTCTTTGTTAGTGCCCAGAGTTGAATTGCTAGTGGGACGGCATACAAGTCGAATAATTGAATTGAATATGGCCCATTTGAATCAATGAAGTATAGGAAGTAGTTGACTCACCCAATCCCCACTGGTTCATTGGGCTAACATCAGTGTATCTTAGCAATAGCAACAGCAATTACACTTAGAGAACCCTCCGAGAGGTTCAAAAAGTAATTAGCATTTTGCTCCTAATAAGCTGGGTACTCATTTTACCAACCTTGGAAGGATAGACCGGTGAATCAACCCTGAGCTCTTTGGCATCAATGTACCTTAAAAAGATTAAACAGGCCTGCCCTTCTATTCCTTTACTTTCCTATCCTTTGCTTCAGTTCTTGCAGAGAGATACCATATCCAGCTGTCAGAAACATACACCAATGAGGACTTAAGTTTGGCCAATGACAAAGCCAAGAAAGTGGCTTCATTTTGGCAGTCCAAGTTTTGATTGGGACCTGAAAGAAGAAGAAATTCTTGCAGAATTGGCTAGCATTCTGATATATTTACACAATGTATAAAAAATTAAAAACCCTCAGAGGAAGATCAGGGAGGAGGGTTCTCTGAATTCCTTTGCCTACACAACCCTACTACAAACCAAAGACATACTCCTCCATCCTTTTACACATCAAACCAATTGTGCAGTTTTAAGGTGGAATGTTTTAATGTAAAGCATTAATTGTGGTTTGCAGTCTCTTTTCTGGGTGTCTTTTTTTTTTTTAGCCTTGACTGAAATGTGGCAAAAAAGTCCCTAATAAAACAAAGGCTTATAAACACACTCAAACTCCCCCTTGTGAAAAAACAAAATTCTTTCCAGTGGAATGAATCTTTCCAGTTGTAACTTCCCTTTCCCCATAGACATGGCTGGGGGAAAGCACCACTGAACTCAGGTAAAGGTGATGTGTGAGTAAATATGCATAGAATTGTGCAGTCAAGCTCTCTTCAGAATTCTCAAGCTGCGCAATAAAAATGAAAGTAAGTCATGCTAAGGCACATCTTTGTAATCATAAAGCCCTGAATAACATTTTTTCCCTGCTGGCCTTTCTTTTTCTGTTTCTGTTTATATTTCGGGAGAATCCGTTTATTTTGCCAAACTACAGTGAATCGTACAAACATTGAATGTTTGCGGGTTGTGAACACTTGAGATCTGACCCAGTTTTGTCCTGTGCAGCCTTGCATATCTTCTGAGCAAGGTCATGAGGATAACATAACATGAGATGTTTGACAATATTTAGTTTTTATCACACATAACAGAACGACTCACCTGACATTTGATGAGCATTTTGTTTGCAAATATACAGTTGAAGATAATCTTACCTCTTTCTATTTTTTGCTTCAATTTGCCTAGAACTGGTAAAGAAACTCACACATAATAGAAAATGAAGCAAATGCTAGAAACCAGGAACCCTTCAGGAGTTTTGGGGATCCACTTTACAAATGCACTTGTCTAGTGATGGAAACAAACCTCTAGTCAGAAGCTTAGCGTGCCTTGGCGGGGCCCCGTATAAAAATTTGTTTGGGGGGGGGCCCTTAGGAAGGGTAAAGATTTCTCACAAAAGAAAAAAAATGCATAAAATTAAAAGAAATATTTATTCATCATAATTATCTATCAATAAACACTGCTCTCCATCCGTGGTTTATCATCGTATCGTATGTACATCGATTATTGTGGGATTCCCCCATTGAAGTAAATGACTTAAACGGGGAAATCCCGCAGCCCGGGATAACCGATGTAGGGTGTTGGCAACTTTTGAACGCACTCTTTACGCGGGGAAAAAGAAATTGCTTTTTTTGACTTTTGCCATTTGTGAAATTAAAAAAAATTGGGAAGTTTTTATTAATTTTTGCTTATGCACATTGGGGGGCCCGTATAATTGATACAGCAGATACGGCGGTAACTACGCCCCTGCCTCTAGTAATGGGGATTCTGAAAAATCATTAATCTGATTTATGGGCTGAAACCCTGTTGCTTAGCATAGTGTGTTGCATTAGAGTAGGCCCACTGGAGACTTGGTGAATCAATTCCTCTTTAAGTTTCACTAATTGAAAAGGGCCTACACTAGTTGTGACTTCTGCGTTGTGAAGTTACATTGAATCAATAGAACTTATAGAACAGTAGACTCATCAAATCCACACCGATTCAATGGGGCTACTCTAGTGCAACTTACCATGCTAAACAACAGGATTTCAACCATGATCTAAAAATTTTTGGGCTGTGGGCTGGTCATGTGGTGCCTCCCACTGGAAGCAGAAGTAAAATGTGCATGTGTGGGTGTATAATGCACCCATGCATGCACATATGCATGTGTATAACACTGCATCAAATGACCTACAGCTTTCATAAATGTGCTTACAACAGCCACGGGTAATTTATGCCAGTGTTATGTGCATGTGTGGGCACATTATGTGTATGTGCATTTTACTTCCGCTTCCGGGAGTGGCACAGGTAGCATGGGCCAGATTAATTTGCAGTGCAGGCTGGAGTTTGGACATCCCTGATCTAAAATGTTATTAATGAAAGCATAAAGCTATTTTTCAATTTCCCATTACTGAGAAAATTATATAGCTCACATTCTTTTTCTGTTTTGAATTATAAAGAAGGAAATGCACATACTGAAAATGTGCATACAGTATTTGAAAAATATGCACAAGCATGCTTCAGCCATTGTGTGACATGTGTAAAATATGCAGGAAAACAAAGAAAAAGAAGTTAGGGTCTCTGGATTTTAAAAAATGACTAAAACATGGCATAAAATGATCTACTATTCAAAAATAATGGATGAGGTTTTGTTTATAGATCTTAATGGTGGGAATTGCTTGACTCAGCAGTTAACCAACACCCCAGAGGTTAGATGAGGGAAGGGGCAGAGACAACCCAGCCAGCCAAAATTAATCCTACCAAGTGAAGCTTAACTGGCAAGCTATGCCTGACCAGGTAACCTGATAAAGGGGGTGAGGGATGAAATAGATCATCACCTCAAAGTATAAATGCAAGGCTCTTTATGGTTTAAACTCAGTGACTGGCTTCTCTCAGTTTCGCTTGAAGACCTGGTCTGCTGTTTAGAGCTGTAGATAATCTGGGCACTCTTCCAAGAGAGGTTATGTTTATATTGTGTGTTCAAAACAATAGATAAGAGGTCTCACTGAGAACAGAGATGGTAACTGAGAATAATAATTGTTCTCTTGTATCTTATTATGCCAACACATACTTTTTAACTACTAAAAGATTTATCATGGGGGGATTGTTTGCTTCTTTAAATCATTCTAGTAAAAAACTTATTGCTGCTTTACCTTATTAAAACTTACAAACTATATTTATTCTTTCTTGAACAAAAAACCAAGTGTGCCTCAGTATGGATGTATTGATGAATCTGATATATCATATTTATCTTGAATGATATGTTAATAGCAGAGACAGAAATAACATGTGCTTTAAGCAGTATTACTGTTCATTATAGAAATCTTGTTTTATCCTTCCTTCTGATTAATTTTGCAACTTTGAAGTTTGCCTCAATGCACTGCATTTAAGAAGTTACAAATTTTCTTTGCTACTTTACAACTCTGTCTGGGAGGGTGATCAACAGGGGCAGTTTGTTTGGCCGCCGGGTGAGCTCATGTCCTGGGTTCTCTTGCTAAAGAAGCCACAGGTGGGCGAGGGGAGCTCTCCTCACCTGCCAGCGGCTTCCTCACCAAAAACCCAGCTCAAACTCCTCCTGAAGAGAGGACTCTGTGGCATCCAGAGACATTGGTGGCGGCCGTGGCAATGATCATGGCAGTTTTGCCACTGTTTCCACAGTCTCCACCACTTCTCTTGGCAGCAGGAGACTGTGGGGAGCATATTAGCTCCATTTCAGTCTTTGTCCGAGGTCCCTTGGTGGTGCTTCAGCAGGGAAAGTTAATTTACCAGTGGCAGAAACATGTGCACAAGTCTGTCTTCCTGCTGCCACTTTGCCATTTAGAATGATCTGGCAGATTATTAATTTCCTAGTATATTTTGTATGTAATTCCCACTCCCAACACACACACACATACACATGACTGCTCCTTTCTAGTGATATACAGTACATTGAAATGTCTTTCCCAAGGGCAATCAAACCAGAGACCAAATTTGAAAACTTCATCTCTGACTGGATACTGCAGCTCACATTTTGAAATGTGCAATAAGCCCCCCCCCCAAAAAAAGTCTTGCCTGCACATGTGACCAAGATTTTTGGAATGTTCATGTTCCCTTTGCACCATGCATAGTTTGGAGGTGTCCAGTCTAATGGAAATCTGTATGGACTAAAAGCTCACTTCTATTGGTAATTATTAGAGATTTAACAAAGGCATCATGATACCTTGTATGGTGTGGATAGAGTAATGACCTGGGTCTCAAGACACCTAGGTTGGAATCTCTGCAATGGAACTCCACTGGGGATACAAAAATGCTAAAACCAATCTTCAAATATCACCTTTAGGTTATATTAAGGTCACTATAAGTCAGCTCTGACTTGAATACACATAAATAATATTTCTGATGTCTATTTTGGGATTTTTGAGGATGGGTGTGTGTTGGGAGATCCACACCCCAATGCTCCTAAGGATAAAATTGCTATTCCTGAAGTTTTCATAAGCAGAAATAGGAAGGGGTATTTTTTTTAACTGTTGGAGGCTCTTGGGTCTTCAAAAAAAATTTTTTTTAACTGTTGGAGGCTCTTGGGTCTTCAAAAAGTAACTTGGGACTGCATATGGCCTTCCTGGAAAGAACAAATCTTCAGAAATCCCCAGACTTTGTGCCCTGACAATATCAGTAATTGTTATTTGTTATAGTGGCTGAATCCAGTGGTAAATTGCAAAGAAATTCTGACATTGGTTCAAGCATTTGTAAAATCTGAAGAGAGAGACTCTGAGCAGGGAGAAGGTTCTCTGCATCTAATCAGAAAGAATAGCTGTGTTTGAATGTATGTGTAGCTTGAAGGCAGAGGTTGTCACTGAGATCTCCCCCTCTCTCTTTCTTGGATCCAAATGCCCTTGTGTCAATTAAGAATTGGTGTAGAATAGCAGTGAAGTGATTGGATTATGAACTAGCATGTGCATGTCCCCATTTCAAGCTTCATCTCTGCCAAGAATCAATGGGATGGCCTTAAGTCAGGGGTGGCCAACGTTTGTGCGCAAGGTGTTCTTGGACTTCAGTTCCCAGAGGCACAAATCAGTACACTTGCTGACTGAGATTTTTGGGAACTGAAATCTAATAATATCTGGGGCACCAAGAATGGCCACCCTTGCCCAGGCCTGTGCTGGGGTGCCAAATTACCAAGATGGTAATTAGTGAAAGAAAATGAACTTAAAGATCTATGGGGATAATTTTTGGATTGTGTGTTACTGAAAGATAAAATGTCAGAACACGATGTATTAGCCTTTAGATGTAAAGTGCGACAAATGTAACAATTTAAGAATACAGTGGTACCTCAGATAATGTTTGCATCAGATAACGATAAAATCAGATAACGTTGGGGAATTTGAGGCAAGCATTTGCATCGCACAACGTTAAGATAACATTGTGCGATGCAAATGTTTGCCTCAAAATCCCCAACGTTATCTGATGTTTATCCGAAGTTATCCAATGCTGCAATCAGTGCTTGGGTTAGGAGGGAAGAATGGGTGTGCACACCTGTTCTTCCCCCCAACTCAACAAAAGACACTAGGTACTATACACAGCATATTAAAAAAGATAATTTGAATAAACAAGTAAAATCTCCAAAGTCACCTCTTTGCTTCTGGGCTAACTATCTGAGAAACTCCATTTAGACCTGCAATCCCCTCATGAAAACAAGCTAAAATGATAGGAGGGGGGGGGAATAAGAAAAAATGGCTGATGTAGACCCATGAAAGACCGTAATTTAAAGTGTCTCGGAGAGTTGAGATGACACACAATGATGACTCAGTTGAAGATTTTTGCCACCAACAAAGCTCTGTTCTGGGGCCTATTTTCATCCTTTTATTGCCCAAACTACTATTTCTTTTGCTGCAGAAAGGTAGCAGTAACTCTAATTGTATATTTCTGGGCTGTGAGGATTGTTTATAGCACAAAAAAATAATGCCTCTAGAAGTCAATGAATGTGATGCTTGATCTACAGTATTGTTAGCTCCATCAAAGAACCATTCAATGAATTCAGTTGTGTTGCCTCAAAGCAACTCTCTTACAACAGTCCTTAAAACTATAAACATGATTGTCAGTTAAAGTAATCAATGATGGAGTAATTCATGTCACCTTTACCATCTTGTTCTAACACACCTGGAAACCATTCTAATATCATGGTAGTTTGAGAGTCCTGTTAAGTTAGGTCTGAGTTTGTACAATGGTTCCCTTGCATAAGCATATTTCAATATCAACACAACATCCTTCCAGCCTCTTACTCTGATGATCCACAGAGATACAGGGATACTGCTGCACTTAAAAAAATATCAACACATTGTGAAAGGCAGCAGAGTACCAGCTCCTTGACATGCTGAGTTATGTATAAGTAGAGTCATGAGGTTCCTGGCAAATTCCTCCTCAGAGGAAGGCAGAGACCCCCAGTCATCAATCTTGCTCAGGGTCAAACTCACCCAGAGTAAACTCACACTCTCTAGGCAGAGATGAAGCCATAGAAGAAGATTTCTTACTCAGGCTCCAAAACTGCCGAAGGATTAAAGCCCCGCTTAGGCAAAGCCAGTGTCTGCAGTAAAAACATGCCAACCACTGTGAATGGCTCATAAGAGACAAAAATACTAGACCAACTTAAAGAAAGTTGCTAATACTGTTGAAGATTGTGGTATTTTTTTAACCACAATTGGGTGTACCCTGGTAATAGCAATCTTGTGTTTCTGGCTGATATTTCTCACACTAGATCGGGGAAAGGAACTGAAAAATGATCTTACCAAAAGGTGATTTCGTTTTGGTAGTTTCGCTTCTGACCAAGACACAGAAGAAGAAAGAAAGTTTCTGTCTTCCTACTTTTAGGGGACACCTGGCCTATTTTTCTTGCATTAAGGCTTTGTTGTTCAGATCTCTCTCTAGTTTGTTGTTGTTGTTTGCCTTTAAAAGGGCCACATGGCAGACCTAAAAGAACTACAAAACTCTAACTTTAAATTTATTCCTTTCTGAAACTATTCTTATCAAGAAGCCAGAACACATGAATATTTCTCTGACCTAATTATGAGTAAACAATTCTTTTGTTCTTTCTAAACATTTAGTGAAATGTATTTATTGCTATGCCAATTAATAAAAGCCTTGGAGAACTTGCATTTCATACTCGTCAGCTGCAACTCAACTCACTTCAAAACTAAGACTCCCTAAAACTGTGTAAAATGTAACATACTAAACCAGGGGTGCCCAATTTTTTTGGGCTGTGGGCTGGCATGTATTAGACAAACTAAAAAATCCCAATAAACAGCTAGCTTTTGTTGATAATCTATCTTCTTATAGCTGTGCACCAAGTTTTAGTGGATGAATTAAAAAAATTGGATAGTTCCGGGGGGGAGGGGTTGTTAGAAAAAAGGCTACATAACTTTTTCTTTTTAAAAAATCTGCATAGGAGATAGTTCCTAGCTCAAAGGTACTTGCTGCACAAAACAAGAGCAGGAGGAAAGATTGTGTACAAGAAAGGCATATACAAGTAGAAATGGGAGACCTGTTTTATGCTTTCTTCTTCTGATGAAAAGTATTGAGATGAATTAGGATCATTCTGTCTGAATGCGTGAAATCCCTCAGTAGAGTTTTTGAGTGCCTGACCAAATGGAGTATGGCAGCACCTTTTGAAGGTGGCCATTTCAGTTCCCATAGCTGGTTTCTCAAAGGGGGTGCAAAAGGCAGACAGCTGTGTTGATCTATACGGAGTTTGGGAGCATTTCGTTGCAAATAAATAGTTACTTGTAATTATTTTTCCCCCGTAATGAAGGTATAATTGCATTACATTGTCTCTAACCTAATGAAGGACAATGAGGTATAATGAAGGATAATGAGGCATAACTTGACTCCCTTTGCAATGTCATTTTTCAAGTTACAAGTGGGGAGAGGCTGTCTCATTAAAGGGTAGAATGCCATGCCCCAGATGGAAGGGTCATCATTTGACAAACAGAGCCTCCAGCAAGCAGTTTCTCTCTGGAATGGTGAGAGATTGAGCCAGAAACAAATCAAACAACTCTAATATCCCCTAGCAGAAAATGCCAGCACCATTGGGATCAGGATCATGCAGGCTGTCATTCGAACAGGTGGTGGTGAAGGATGTGGAGGCGTGAGGCTTCCATCTTCAACACAGAGTTTTCCACCCATCATCCCAAATCTGACTCACAAGATGAGCTCTTTCCTTCTTCAAGAACAAGGCATGTGGCAGCAGAATGATGGGGGACATGAGCAATTCAGAATCAAAATGGGGTCCTGCTTCCAATGGGCTCATGCCTGACTCAATTCTACAGGATGAGGCAATTTGCCTAGTAGCTTGAGGTGGTGAGATGGTATGAAATCATTTTACTGCATGTGTTCAGCTATTGGTGGTGTTCTACATAGAATCATAGAATAACTGAGTTTGAAGGGACCTGTGAAACTATCGAGTCCATTCTCTGTTCAATCCAGGATTCTGAAACAAAGCAGATCTGACAGAGAGCGAAGGAAGGAGGGAGAAAAAAAAGTGAGAAGCTTCATCCTGCTTTTTCTTCCGTTACCACCTACTATAGCTTTAGTAGTCACTATTTTGCCAGTCTCCCTGCTAGAAGGTGTCTTATAAACTCTTTGTGATAGAGATCCTATCACTTCTGTGTCCTGTACAGCTTCTGGCATTCTGTCAGTGCTTGAGAATATAAACAGTATTTTTTTTTAACAAATCTAACAAGCAGTGATAAAAATGGATGACAGATTTTATCAGAATTTCTATCATGTAGCAAGCATGGCTCCCTAATCTTACAGATGAATGTGGATGAAATGGTTTGGCAGTGTTGCTATGTAACATTTTGATGGTCTTCCATGACTTTCACCACCACTAACAAACCTTTGCGAAGTTTTGCATCCTCCAGGAAAGTCAGTTAGCTGCTGTTTTTCTGTTTAGTTAGGAACAGGAATTTTCTGAGCAGACAATGGAACACAGAATGCCAAGGGTTAAGCAAAGGACTTAGAATAATGGGAGTTCAGTCCTTGCAGAATTTCTGGAAAGTTTTCTGACCACCTTGACCTGACACATGCAGCAGCTTTGTCAAACGTGACAATAATTCACTTGTCACAGGAGGAAGCGAGAAATGTTTAAAGCAAGCAGAGGTACCTGTGATTGATATGCAGCCCAGACTGCAGCTGAGAAATATAGCGAATGGGCAAACAATGCTAAGCTTGCTAACTCCAGTGGGGGAGGTTACATCTCCTGCTCCTATGAATGAGGCAATTTGACTATCTGTTGAACACACATTGGTGAATTGTGTCCCTTTACTTACTCTGGCAGAATTAATGTGGGCTTTAGAATAACAGAGCTATTCCCTGTTGTCAAAGCAGGACAACTGGCATATTTTAAACGTTAATTATTTGAACACTTAAGGTTGCTTCTTATTTATTGTCAATTGCTTTTCACACCAGTTTATTCACAAACACAAACTGAAAAAAGAACCTCAGAAGATTTATTATGGAGCTTCTTGGCACTATAATAACAAACGGGTCAAAGTTAAACAAAAAGAAAAGATGCACCAGTAATTTTTGGATTGCCTCCAGTCGCATTTCAAGATGCTGGCTTTGAAACTTTAAATCCCTATTAAGTTTGAGATGAGAATACTTGATGAATTACAGCCCAGTGAACTTCCCTGAGAGCTCTGTTCCGCTATAGCTTATGGCTTTCAGGTCCATCCAAACCAGCTGGTACCCTATTCAGCTAGTTCATGTTGTGTGTGAAACTTGCACAAAGAGGAGTATGTTCTAGCCCTGCACCTTCTGCCCCTAGTTTCATTGTGTGGATGCTCTCTGCATGAACTGGAAACATTATTTTCCAGGGTCCAGACAGAGGTGGAAAGCTAACCAGCATCTCCAGAAATATGTACTTACTGGAAATGCAAAGCAAAGAAAAACACACAGACAAATCCTAAATGTATAACTGAGTTTAACCTAATTTTTGTGTTTGGGGGAAATGGAAAGCTCCTTAGAAAACTCACAAGGACGTCTCTATGAAAAACTGATTTGCGGAACAATCCCCCCCACCTCACCCCTTCATCAATCTCTCCCTGCAGTGTTCAGGGAAATAAGTCTTGGGTCACAAAAGGTATTGCTATGTGGCTGCAAAATACCTGGGTTGACTATGTTCTAGATTTACAGCATGAACAATGGTAAGATTTGCAAGCCTGGTTGGAATTGTTTGAGGCAACAGAGAGCAAAGTTGTGCAGACATCTCAAATTGATGAATTCTGTCCAATGGTGTAGTTCTGCAAATGAAACAGCATCCAATAGCAGACAGATTTCTATTTGTTCCTTCACTCACAAAGCTGCTAATGTCCTTCTCCAAATCAGTTTAAAGTTAACACTGAATATTACCTTACATTTGCACTGTCAGTATTTGTGTATCAATTGCAAAGATAACATTTCTTGAATAAACCAATCTGTTGCAACATGCTAACCTCCACATGCAGGAATGCCCTGGCGGTGCAGTGGTTCAACTGGTGTACTGCAGCCAGAAGGTTGTTAGTTCAATCCTAGCATGTACCTTGAGTACCTAACATGTTGGGGGCAAAATGTTAATTAACTTGTCAACCACCCAGAGAGAGCACTAAAATCCTAATTGTTGTTTATTGAATCCTGCCCCTTAAAAAGACTGACTGATGGGGAAACAAACTGGCTTACACCCTCCTCCATGAAGACTTCAAAGGTGCCTGAGAGATACTCTATGGGAAAAGTAGCTTAGGTTTTTACAGTTTGGTACAGTAATACAGAAAACATGACATTTCTAGGGTGACAGAAATCACATTTTCCTGTTGCCTGTCTGCATAGCTATGTATGTATAAATCAAAGACTATCTGCCACTCAACTATAGGCACCTTAATACTCCCTCATCCTTCCCCAGAACTGTTTTCATCCTATTGGTTAAGTGGTATTCTCAAGTTTGAAACAACCTTCAAAGCTTTAAGGCGGGGGTTCTCAACCTACAACTTGTGGTCCAGATCCAGCCCTGGCTCCAAATCATCTGGCCTACACCCTCACTCCAGATGCCACTTCCACCCCCACCACCTCAATCCTTGTTTCCTCTGCTTGGCTTGGCAAGTCCCTAATGGTGCTCCATAGCTTGGCAGATGTTATAAGGCTAACAACATCCACCCTGCTATGGAGCACCATTAGGGACATGCCAAGCCAAGTGGAAGAGACAAGGAATGAGGTGGTGGTGGCAGAAACGGAAGCAGAATCGGAACTGGTGGCTGGAGTGAGGTTGTGGGCCAGATGATTTGGTGCCAAGCAGCTCCTCCAGACCGGTAAGCAGAGAAGCAGCATGGAAGGGAGTGGTGGGTGGCTCAGGTTGGTCGCCGGCAGTGGCAGTGTGGGTGGAGTGGTAAATGGGTCAGGGGAGGTACCGCTGTGGTGGCTGGCAGTGTGGCGTGGTGGTGCTCAGGTTGGTGCTGCCTCTGCATTCAGTGGCGGCAACAGCAGCAGGACCACCCTGAGCCCCACCCATTCCCTTTCACAGGCAGCAGCAATGGCAACACCTATCTGGCCCGGCAAAAGTCTGAGGGGGCATGATCTGGCCTAGTTTAAAAAGTTTGAGGGCCCTTGCTTTAAGGGAATGTTTAACACCCTGACAGGCTACCCTGAGAAGGCAGGCAGAGTTCCTAACTGGCAGCATGTGGCTAGTTAGACTTCTGTTGTGAACAATGCATAGATAATTATCTGCCTGGCTCAAACCTCTCCTATGAAGGGCAGGCATTAGCCTACTATTTATCTCTTCTTTTGGCATATACTTCAGTTATTAAAACGAGGAGCCAGAAGAATGAAAAGGAGATTTAGCTTTGCCTAACTGAGTTTTCTCCTTTCTTAATGAGCCAAGGTATGTCTTTCAACATGGGTTGATTTCCTCCTTTGAGGAATAGTTCGATATCTTCCTTTGAAAATACAGTTTTCCATCCAGAAGGCTGTCAAAGGATAATCCTCTATTTGAAAATGTCTTTCTATAGAACCTCCATCTAGTCTAGATCTGGATCAAAGGTACAAAACTGTAC